>VMYD01000010.1:0-1275052 GCA_007663325.1 Eucalyptus pauciflora | reverse complement strand
TTCGTGCATATATTTTATAGCTGCAATTGTCTGTCACTAGAAGCGTTTAGTTCATGTAGCTTGAATGGCATAAATGGGTAGAAAATTTAGATTGCAACTGAATGTGTTTGGGGCATTCTAATACTCCTGTGAACAGTTTGAGGGATAATCTAAAAAGTTTTCTGACCCTGCATACAGACTCAGACAGTTTCGGAGTTGAAGGATTTTGTAAAGAAGCTGAATTCACTACCTGAAATGACTGTAAGTACTGTTGCCTTTTATTTTGCTGTTTGCTTATTTCCTAATTGCTTGAATTCAATTATAATATTGTGCTTTCTTTTCTCTTTTCAGAGGCACATAAATCTTGCTCAGCATTTATCAACTTTCACATCTAAGCCATCATTTCTTGCACGACTTGACATGGAACACACACTGGTTGAGGCTCAGAGTTATGACATGTGAGCTAATTCTTTGAATGTACCTCTTATCATAAACCTAGCATGTTCCTTCCTTCGCATAAGTTCTATTTTATTATTTTATTAAGGTGTATATCCCCTTGTAATGAAAGTTGCATTTTACTCGGTTTTAGTGGCTAAGTATTCCTCTTAAGGCAAGGAAAAATGACATCTTTTCTCCTGACTTACTCTGATAAAACTCTCAAGTCCAAGGTCCTCCTCTGCCCAATATATATGCATCCTCATATATTCATCTTCTCTTTAATGTTGTGGTGTCATATACTCTGATTTTAATTGCTGTGGAGGATGTATGGCTGTTGATATCATTCCATTAGACATAATTTCTGAGTGATCTTAGTTCTTCCATTTGGCTTGCCATTCCAATAGAATAAATTGGTGGGACTGGTTTTTCCCTCTACATGTACAACCATAGATAGTTACTGGATTGAAGTGAGAGAAATTCATCGGTTTGAAGAGGAATAGATTGGTTTTTGATGAGCGATTCTTTTTTCTCCTTTAGATTTCTTTTTGTTACCTGCTGCCGGAGTTTTCTCATACTAAACTTTCTTTTTTGTTATCTGTTATATAATATTCACATGCAGTTGCTTTGAGTACATTGAAGAAATGATCCATAAGCAGGAACCTTTTGTCAATGTCCTGCGAATGCTCATATTGTTCTCTATTACAAATGCGGGGCTGCCTAAGAAGCATTTTGATTATTTAAGGCAAGTATGACACTCTTATACCAAATGTGAGTTCTTTGTCCTTTACACTATGGTTGGGAAGATAGAGAAAGGGTGGGGAAAGAAAATTTGAACTCAAATTTTCTTTCCCTCCCTCCCTCCCTCTCACAAAGAAATTTCAAAATCTCTCTCATTTTCCACTCCAATTTTCATCCCCTCCCCTTTTTCTAACTTTCCAAGCAGAACCTTGATATTCCCATGTTTAAATTTGGTAGTATCATTTATCTTGTTTCAGGAGGGAGCTACTCCATAGCTATGGTTTTGAGCACATGGCTACACTGAACAATTTGGAAAAAGCTGGACTGCTGAAAAAGCAGGTATGATGCCTTCACCAAGTGCTCTTACCTCTAAGAAGGTACTCAACTAGAAAATATTGATTGGTCTGTATTCTCCAAAACTGCAGGAGTCAAAGAGCAATTGGCTGACAATAAAACGTGCTCTGCAGCTTGTAGTTGATGATACTGACACAGCCAAGTACTATCATTCTTCATCTCGTTCTCTGCTTCTAATTTTCCACATAGATCATGTTGTGCCGTTACCATTGATTTGTACTTCTTAGCTATCCTCCTTTTTCTTTTCATGATCATCTCGTTGCACTTGTGACTGAACTTTGAAGTTACTCTATTCTGCAGTCCTAATGATATTGCCTATGTATTTTCTGGATATGCGCCGCTTAGCATTCGGCTTGTTCAGAATGCTATTCGATCTGGTTGGTGAGTCTTTATCTCATGAATCTCACATATATTTTGTATTCGGTGAGCTGGATTGCTTTTTTAGCTTCTGTTATATCCGTTCTATTTCTTGCTTTAATCTACATAAGCCTTGATGGCCCAAAAAACAGAGAGAATTCTGCTTGAGCCTTTCTCAGTTTTGCTTGCAAGTTGAAGTCAATGATGCATGGTGGCCCTTTTGGGTTGTTAGCTTAGAATAATTTTTCTGTGGATCCTCATGACAAGTCACATGAGTAGTAAACAAAATGTAAAGATTTCATTCTTGCTTTTTTAATTCACTGAAATTCTTTGAGTTTCATGCTTGGGTAGCCCCGTGAGAAGTAGCATCTCTGGTGTCAGAAATTGAAGAGTTTCACATGGTCATTTTAAATAATTCGATCTGACAACTTTCTTGTTAAATACCGTCCAGTTCACATGTAAATAAACATATACATGTGCTTAGTATGTCATTTAGTTGTTCTTACCTTATTACTAGCAGCATTTTTATTATCGTGCACGAGTTTAAGGTTTTAGTATTAGGAAAGAGCGAATATCATTGTCCTGGTTTAAATGCTAGACATTATAATGTTAGTCATTATATACTAGCTGATAATGTCTGTTTTACTTGGGGATTACATTTAATTGGTTGTAAACAACTACCTGTATGCTTTAACATCCCAAAACCAAAGGCCCAGCCCATCATCTCCCAAGTATTTTATACTTTCATATTTTACGGAAGCTCACTTCAACCACTTCTTACTCAACAATTTCTTTTATGCCTGGTGTACAAAAGTGCTTGCTTGCTCTGATACCTTCTGAGAAATCTTTGAACTTCAATAATCATGACTTGTAGGCGTCCCATTGAAGAGATCTTGAGAATGCTACCAGGACCCCATTCAGAATTTAAGAGAGTAAGTACTATTTTAAGTTTCTTGCATACTGCTATTTGTTCACTTAATTTTTTTCTCAGCGATTATGTTCATGCTTCATATTCTAGCTGTTATTGGATGATTTCTTTGGCTCATTTCGTAGTTCTTATCCTAAGAGACCATGTGCATTTGCATCATCACTAACATGTGGATGCTAATCCTGTACCTTTGTGTAGTTTCATGGGTCTACTTGAGATTTATTCGATGGTCAACTATTGAGGGCCTGTGTGGTCGTGTTAGTTTGTCTCATATTCTTTCTGCTTTGTCTGCAGAGTAGGTTTGCAAGCAGTCAATCATATGATTCGTTGCAAGATGCTTCGGTTGACAAGTAATTTCCTTTTATTTTCAAACTATATGGCTCCACTTAAATTGGCATTTTTTCTTTATATTCCTTTTCCCAATTTGTTGCCACAAGATAAACTTTGGTGTTATGTTTTAGGTACCGTTTTATATTTCTGGCATGTAGTTTGGGATTTTGGTCAAATAATACTTAGCTCTTCTGTTTGATTTCTTTTTGAATGGTTAGCTTTGTTGAACTCTATTCTAAGTTTGCGGTATGATTACTACTTTAGCTAGCAAATTAAGTTGATCTTGTAGTTGTTTTATATGTATAAACTTAAGGATGTACTTTTCATTCGAAGGAGGAAGCTAGTATATCATCAACGGACTGGATAATATGCGGAACTGAAAAGTTATGTCTACTCCTATCAATTAAGAGATCAGTGAAAATTAAAACTCATTTTCCTCTTTCCTTTAGTGGAAAGTTTAATGATGCTAGAGGAGGTATCTTCATGATCAGAATAGTCTGGTTGTTTACCACGAATCCTGGATGAGAGTTTGTCGTTTCTTTCTTTTCCAAGTCTCCTTTGTCTCGATCCACTGTGACAGTTTTATGATCAGTTTAATGATAAAGAGCAGACATATGCAAGTGGTACTTTCTTTAGAATTGCTCCATAATTAATGCTATGACTTTCACATTTATGATATCCTGGTGCAGCCATAGTTCTTATGAAACTTATTTTAATTTGCCAGAGTGACTGGAGGAAGACGCTCCCTGGTACTTGTCGTTTTCGTGGGAGGAGTAACATTCGCGGAGATTTCTGCTCTACGATTCCTCAGTTCTCAGGTGCTTGTTCTCAATTTTGTTTGTTAGTATTTTCTTGCAGATTGAACAAATAAACTTTGCAATTCTTTTTAAGACTGTAATCGCTGGCTGTTAAGTGGGTCAGATTGGTGTACTTGAAGCTGCTAGTTTTAAAACTTCGGGCAGAGTCTAACGCATGAAAGAGCTGTTTTGTCAAATCTAATTAGTTTATGTCACTTCGTTCTCTATGTGGCTTTTCAATTAGTGGTTGGAACATTAAAGATGGAAGTATGAAGTTGGCTACAAGTCATGCTATATCTTCACGATGATTTCATTACAATAAATATTCCCCTGTTTTGCCTGCAGGAGGGGATGGCATATGATATAATCGTGGGCACTACAAAAGTAATCAGCGGTCAAACCCTGACTGAAACATTTGTCCAGAGCATGGGTTGACCGTTGATTCCTTTCCCCGCTGATGTC
Source organism: Eucalyptus pauciflora (assembly GCA_007663325.1). Classification (NCBI taxonomy): domain Eukaryota; kingdom Viridiplantae; phylum Streptophyta; class Magnoliopsida; order Myrtales; family Myrtaceae; genus Eucalyptus; species Eucalyptus pauciflora. The sequence continues at coordinate 1,270,669 of VMYD01000010.1, read as the reverse complement.
CAGTCATACTCTTGTGTAGAGTTTTGCAATTTTTGTGTTGTGCAGGTGACATGAGATTTCTCATTTACCGGTTTTCGAGATCACGTTGTAATTTATCTTTCTTCTGGGCACTCAGTTTTCATCTGATCATGTGAGGAAGAAAAGAATGTTAACCTTCTCTTCAGAGAAACTGGATTGCTAAAATCGTCATGCTAATATGAGTGGAGGTGAGAGGGCTCAGGCGCAGAAACAATAGGGTGCTACTCTGATCTTTGAATGTGATTCAATCACCATTGTGAGACCAAGTAGATGCCATGATTCTTTGCTTTGAATTACAGCTTGTGTACGAATCAATCCCGCCATATTTGTGCCATAGTATCGTGATCCGCCGATATATGGAATGAGCCTATTGGAACGGGCTCCATCCTGTCTCTGCTTTTCGACTTCCCCCTTGTCCAGCCTCGCCGCTGTTCATCCTAAAAAATAACCCTGCCATACATTCTAGCTCACACGTTCTCTGCTTTTTGATGTACATTTGGATTGGAGGAAGAAGAGTCTGTTTTCCTTCCATACATTCATTGAAAGGAGTATGCTAAAACTTAAAACAAAATTCGGTTTTCAAAGGATTCTTAAGTACCAGATGTATTCTCTCGTGTTTCGTTTCAAAGGGAGAGGGCACAGGAGTAAAATGCTGCTCTGTTTACTTTCCCTTTACGAGAAAGGACGATTTTACTCCTCTGGAATTTCTTCCTGCTGTAATGACCGCCTCAGTCACACTGAACGTGTTCTGTTTGGCCATGTCAAATTCAGCGAGTTCCAAAGTACTTGTCCCGAGGGAAAAATAGGCTTTTTACCTTCCCTCGCAAGCGGCAGTTGCGTAGGCAAAAGGAAAAGTGACGTCTTTAACCATCTAAGAGGGCCCAGAAATTTCATAGTCGAGGGTAGAAAAATTGTGGACCGAACCTGTCGTGCACCCTGCTTTGCAGGTATAAATTATGTACATGATGAAAACAGAATTATTACATGTAAGACTTTCTTTGCCGACATTCTTCCCTGTACCTTACGTTTCTTTAAACCACTCCCAAAACCACTCTCACCAGACACGTATGTCACAATTCAGGAGCCGTCTCGGCTCGTTGGATAAGCTCCAGTAGAGTCCCGGCTTTTCTCTTGGCGCGGTCAGTGCCGCTCTCCATTAGTTCCTTCAGTACCTCCTCTGCTCCGAGATCTTTCGCAAACTTTAGCTGCTCTACATCACCTGAGCACAGAGACCAAAGCACTGCCGCCGCATTCTCTCGATTCCGGGGCGAACCAGTCCTTATAACCTCCACCAACGCAGGGATGGGCTCGGCTTGGCTGATTGCTATCTTTCCTTCTGGATGGCTCGCAAGGATTGCTAGAATTGCCAATGCCTCATCCACCATCCCACCGCCAGCATCCTTCAGCAGTCTCATGAGCGGACCCACGATACCGGCCTTTATGGCCCTTGCCTTGTTCCCTTGATAGATTGATAGATTAAAGATTGCAGTAGCAGCATCCTTCTTTCCTCTGGGAGTGCCTTCGCATAGCAATCTTATAAGGGCAGGGATAGCCCCGGCTGCTCCAATGGCCACCTTGTTCTCATCAATTACCGATAAACTGAACAGGGTGGCTGCTGCATTTTCTCTTGCCTCCATGCTTCCATTTTTCAGTACATCCACAATGTCTGGTATAGCCCCTGCATTTACTATCGTCCCTTTGTTACTATCGTTTATAGAAAGATTGAGCAGGGCAGTGACCGCATGCTCTTGGGTTCGGGAATCTGTTGAGGATAATAGATCAACAAGGAGTGGAATCGCTCCCGCCTCCGCGATGCACACTCTATTATCTGCATTCCTCTTTGCAAGCAAGCGGAGCTCCCCCGCAGCCCCTCTTTTTTGCTCTGGATTCCCATTGGCTAGCTTCTCTAACAAGGCATCAATAGCGGCCCGATCGCATTCAGAAGCAACGCGACCAGATCTTTTGGTTCCGCATTTTTCCTGCTTTTCTGGAAGCTCAACGCCATTGTTCTCGCACCATAAAGCGATCAAACTCTTCAGAACATAATTAGGTGTTAAGGCTGTGTGCAGTAGTGTCTGCTGGGTTTTGGGACACGTCTTATGCCCTGCATCAAGCCACCTCTGGATGCACAATCTTTCATATGTCTGTAAAATAAGAGGATCTATTTGATGACTACAAAGGGATGATAGCTAGAGTGGCATGAAATTATCAAAATGCTAACCATGATATACCTGTCCAGTGGAGACTATGACTGGATCTTTCATCAACTCAAGGGATATTGGACACCGGAAATCATCCGGAATAACAGGGGATCTGTGCTTTATCAAGCCCTTCTCACTCTCAGAGGCAGCCACTTCAGGATTTTCCCTGATTACAGACTCCTTCAACTTCCTAAGCAGCCACACCATCCTCTCTGAGCAGTCCGCTAGCTCACCACCACTGGAAATAACCAGTTCATGGATAGCAAGCGATTCTCTCTTTAGATCATTTAAAGTCTTCAGTTGAAGCTTTTCTGAGAGCCGTTTCAGTACTGCTAGATCCGGTTCGTTTTCCTTTTGAGCTATATCTAAGTCCATCACCAGCTGTAAATCAGGCGAGTCCATTCTTTCTTTTGCCCTTTTAAACTGGGCATGCACCAGTTCAATCTGCACAATGTCAAAGGAACTTCGCTTTGAAATTCTATAAATCAACATATGTGACGCATGACTTTTTGCACAATCATTCCCCCCTTTCCAATTTGCATCACATCAGCGGGGGGAATACTACACCTTTTCCTCCAATTTTAGTCCAAGCATTGAAAATCAGTGTGCTGTACTACTCGATCACATATCCAATTCATGGAAGAACTAAATCAGACAAAGAAAATAAGATATGCTTTAGTTCAAATGTTAAAGTCGGAAATCTTACCTGTTCTCGAACTTCCTCTGATATATCTAGTCTCTCATAGGGGATCATACTCAAAGCAACTTCAATTTGTCCTGTCAACTGGTGGAATTTCACAGCGCTCTTGTCAATTTGAAAAGCCTGGAGCACGATACATAAAAAAGAAAAAAAATGCTTAGCAAGAAAGAACAACCTACATCAACTGAAGATTTCATTTCGGTAACCAAAAAATGATCTAGTTGCTTATCATAGTAAAATACTCGAGTTAGATATGAATCAATGGAGCAAAAGAAGTGAAAAAAACAATATATATGATATGACATCCTCAGTTTTCTCGTGTCGTGAACATTGCAGCTGCTAGAAAATGATGCCCCTATGTTCAATCAGAGAATAAAATCTAAATTTATGGCAAGCAACTAATGATCATGAAGTTGCGCCCCTACTTTCTTCCTTAGCCTCAGAGGCAAAGGAATTTTAGGGTTCAAAAGTTCAATGGGGGTTAACAAAATTCGAATTTTTTCGCATTCTCATCCACAAAAGTAAGCATCTACGCACACCCTCGAAGCACACAAACTGCAATCAAGCATCGCAAAACCAGGCCTAAATGATCAAAACTCAACTAATCATTGCAAAGCCGCTCGCGAAGCACGATAAAGCTAGAATTCACATCCCACCCCTTCCAAATTCATCAAAACTCGAAATTTCGCCAACCAAAACCATCACGACTCGAAGCACAATTCAATCATCCGGAACAATCCCCTCGACCACACCACTCGGGAACAACGGGCACCCTTACCTGGTACAGCTTACTTCCTTGATTGACCGACCTCAGCACCGCCACGGCGGAATCCAGGGCAGCCCGCAGCATCTCAAACCCTCTCCGACCTTCCTCCCCGACCTCTCCCCCGCCGCCGCGGCCGCGGCCGCCGCCGTCCCTCAGCTCCTCGAACAGGGGGCTCAGCAGCTTTATCCTGCGCACCAGGTTGCCGTACATCCGCTTGCAGCAGTTCCTGCACTCCGGCAGGCCGGCGATCTCCTTGATCGACTCCACGAGCCGGCTCGGCGACGCCTCGTCGCTCCGCCGATCCTCCGTCTCCATCTCCATCGGCGGCGGCGGCTAAAAAGGACCGAGAAGCAATCCAACAGAACGAGAATCAGTTGCCGGATCGAGCCGGGACCGACAGATTCGAGGTCAACGAGAGAGAATCGGAGGGGAGCAATCCGGCGACCGGGGCGGAATTCGGAGCTCGAATTGGGATTCGGAGGAGAGGAGGAGAAGGATGGAGGAGGAGGTTGGGGAGGAGAGTCGTAGGCGGCATGCTCGGGATGATCACCGAGTCGTCTCCTCCTGTTTTTGTTTGCTTCCTTCCGGCTGTTGTTTTTGACTGTCGCCATGATCGCGACTTGCAGAGAGACAGAGAGGAGGGAAGCGGCGATGACGTCACCTGTGACGGGAGCTCCTCGGAGCCGATTTTACATTTTGGCCCCGGAGATTTCTGTTCCTTCTTTTCTTTTTCTCCTTTTTCCTTCTATTTTCCCCCTCCTTATCCTTTTTTTTTTTTCATTTTGCGTGACTATCCGAATTTCGGCGCATAGTACGGTTTTTCATTTATAGGGGTGCTAGATACTTGGAAAGTAATCCGGGTCAATCCTTATAAATCTAGCGCTACTTATCTTTTAAAGGGTTAATATCCTGAACAATTTCAAATTAGTATGTTTGTGACATAAATTATTTTTTTGACCACCAAAAACCCAAAACTAGTATACATTTGACAAATTTATCCCAAACTGGTACATTTATGACAAATTTACCTTATATTAGTTTTAGTTAAATTTTACTGTCAAATTATTAAGTTAAATGACATGTGACAGTTGACTGATATACCAATTTATGATTTTACGCTCTGTTTGTCACATTTTACAATTTTTTTGATTTTTTTGTGTTATTAATCCAATTTAATGGATGGTATATTTGTCGCAAATTTATCAATTTATGATTTTTTGCGGTCGAATAAATTAGTTTTGGGTAAATTTATCATTAATCATAAATGTACCAATTTACAAATTTTTATGGTCAGTCGGGATAAATGTCACAGGTGTATCAATTTGGGATTTTTCATGGTAAAAAAAATAGTTTGGGATAAATTTGTCACATGTATATCAGTATGGAGTTTTCCAAAATATTAATCATTTTTTAAATTGTCTTTTGATTTCTTAGGTCGTGAAACATACTTTTTGAATAAATTCGATCGGTTATGACGGACAAATTCTCGACATTTTTATTTGTGAAGAATGAGTCTTTAAGTCACGATATCATTCTCTTTTAGACCAGTCAAAGAAATAATATTCGTGTCAGATCATTTATAAGCATTTTATTTTGCGAGAATACATATTTTTGTAAGTTGTGAGGTCAGGAAGAAATAGAAAAATAATTTTTGGAATGTTTTTTTATGAATGATTTCTTTCCCCAGACCAATACAATCGATAGCGAGATACGAGATCGTGTCGAGCCTGGAATTAAGCGTGTGCTTGACGAGGACTTTGCCCAATGACAGTTATCCTAGGACCAGAAGTCAACTTGATCTTTCCTCGATGCCTTTCCCTCACGCGCAAGAAAAAAGTAAAGGGTGAAAAAGAAAAGAAAAGAAAAGAAAAATCCAAAAATGTTTTGGGGAGGGGCTCTTTCGGAGAAGGAGAAATGGAGCCGCGTGGCGAAGGTGTGAAGGCGGCCGGCGGGGACACGTAGACGGAGACAACGTCGTCGTGGCCGGTGATGTCGGAACCGGTCCAATCGGGTGCCGTAACGTGGACGGCAGTCGAAACATCGCTCGGTGGGACCCCTCGTGTTTATTCCCCTCCAGATTGATTGTCATTAGGGAAAAACACAGGAAGCAATCTGCTGGAGTCGGTGAGATAGGTCCTCCCGTACACGATAATCATGGCCCAATTTCGGGCGGAGAAAATGCGAAAACGAATTACGGAAAAATCATTTCTCATTGACATTAACCAGCTAAAGAATGATAAGAATCCAAGGTAGCGATGATGATGCCTATTAAAAACTTCGAGCGATCTCTCGTGCACATTTGAATCGTACATTTTTTCAACCTAGCTATTCATTTCATCACGAGGGGTTTTACGCAAAGGGCACGTCAGATTCAATGAGGATTCGCGGGGTACCCGCCTGCCATCCCACATAATGTTTCTCTTATTCTGTTCTTTTTCGAACGAAAGACCTCGAAAACCAACCCAATTGCTAAGGAAAATAAATAAATAAATGGCGGGCCTCATGACATTCGAGAGAATGGAAAGAACGGGAGGAGGAGAAAGTCATACGAGTGCAATGGCAGGAGGAGAGAAGATGTGGTGGAAGATTATGGTTGGCGTAGTTGCAGCTGGCCATTGATCACAAGTTCATGGGAGCACACGAGATTTAGCTCAAGATTAGGTGGACATGACATTTGCTTCGAATAGACAAATGGGAAAGGGACTTCGACGCGCAGGCATTATTACTTCATGTCGTGTCCATTGGTTCACGGCCACTCCCATTATTGAGATGAGGAGGTAGGTGGCATAAGCGTGACATAGATTAGCCCCCGATTGCACTCGAAAACAAAAGCGCAACGAGATTAGATTAATAGGGTTTTGATGGAAGCTTTTGCGATTTGCAGCTACGCAGCGGCCCTGCCTCTTTCGGAAGCTTTTGGGTAAGGAAAGAGTTCGTTTTCGAACCTTCATCCGGCCACTTTTGAATTGAAAGGAGAGCGACCATTGTCGAAAAAGGGAACTTTAGGAAAAAGGTTGTTGCGTTTCGTGTCATGATATACACGGAGACAGGAAGATGATTTCGTTTTCTTCTTTTAGCCATGCAGAGAGATCAGATGCGAGGGTGCAGTCGTTGCATATACTAGAGGCATCTTCATCCTCCTATCACATCAATACTCACGGAACTCCTCTATCGTTTTTATCAAATTCAGGAACGACAGAAAGGCAAAATGTAGGAAGTTCAAGTTCAAGCAGCATTTGAGTTATAATCAGGCTAGTAAAGGTCATTACGAAGTTCGAGTTTGCCAACCAAAATCGTTGGTCACATCGATCTGAATCACCACTGGGTTTCCTTTCCATGCCACATTCACAAGCTCTCTCTCTGGTACAATTGAGGATTGATCATCTTACAACTTATGTGGAGTGATTTCACGGAAAAATGAAAGTAGCTGTCGACCAAAGAATTCCAGGACAGGAGGTATACATTGGGATAGATATTTTACATCACCGCCGTTGAAGACTCCAATAACATCATCTGCGGCTTTAAACACGGAATCAACTTCCCAATCATGACGGTGTTGGACGTGGAAGCCGCTTGGCAATTTCCTGAGAGCAAAAGAACAATTTCAATATATAGTACTTAGAAACTGCTATAATACTTTTAAAAAAAAATGATTTGTGCTCAAGAGGAACATCGCATGACAATTATTATAATCGCTTGATGGATGAAAGAATGGTGCCAGCAGTACTCCACTAGGTTTTGCTAAAACAATGTCGCCACCGCAAACCAAATAAAGATTCGTTTTATTAATATTCAAAGAATTTAATCAACTACATCAATCATTACTTCAACATTCCTTCTGATAACAAAAATCGATCAAGATTGGAGCTGAGTGAAGCAAAGGAACAAATCTATCAGAACTTTGACTTCAATAACAGCAACAACTACTACCATATAATGGAACGAGACAAATGCTAATGGGGCAAATCAAATCAAAGATGAAAATAGAACAAAACCATGTTCTTTACATAGAACTGCTAGAAGTTTACGAGGGCCATAGAAGTAATTTATGAACACAAGGCATATTATCAATTAAACCATGCCATAATTCCTATATGTCAGACATATATACCTCAAACAGCTGATTTATATTATCTGCAGTTTTAGCAGATGTCTCAATGAAAAACATGCCGTTCTTCTCAGCATAGTCAATGCCATCCTACAGGAACAATGACAGCAATTTCCCGTGTTAGCAGTTACATTTGTGGAAGAAGAATCCCTACAGACATATATTCCAGAGTATAACCACTTGCAGAGTGTCACACTCACTTGGACCGTCACTTCTCTATTCTCCTGAAGGTCAGCTTTATTTCCAACCAGAGCCATAACCATATCAGGGCTTCCATGTTTTTGAAGCTCCTATGAAACAAAACTATACATTGTACATGAACAGAATCTTCATCAAATATATCAAAATAAAACTCCATACTGAAAGGAAAGAGAGAAAATATCAGGTCATTGAGGTATTAAGAGTACAAAGTGACGGTTACTGTAATGGTATACTAATATTTCGGCATACGATGAATACCATGAGATATTAAGAGAGGAGGATAAAACTCCATATTGAATATAAAGAGAGGAAAATCAGGTCATTAGATATTAAAAGTACGAAGTGATATTACTGTAACAGTACACTAGTATTTAGGGCTCACAGAAAGTGTTTGTGTGTGTGTGTGTGTGTGTGTGTGTGTGTTGTGTCATCAAAGGTGGAACGAGCAGCATCAGTAGCGCCCAGTTTTCCACTTGATTTAACCCTACTCTAGAAGTGAAAATACCTAGCTACCTAACTTCTATTTATATTCATCCAACCAAAAGAAAAGAACTTCTAGATATATTGGCCTGGCATTCTTTTTCAATGTCTTTTGACGTCCCAGAGTATATTCTTACTTTACATGCTTTTCTTTCTCTTTCTTTTTCTCAACTCTAGATGCACTCAAATTGGTGCAGAAACTCATTGGAACAACCTAAGTTATACCATCATCACAAAGACCACATCGATATTTCACGAAAAAGGGTCATTATGGAACTTAGACAATCTTGACAACACACACACACACACACACACACACACAAAGACAGAAAACCCAAGTCTTGGCTTCCACCACAGAGATTATGTTCATACCATACATCATTCTGTCAAAAACATCAAACATGGTAGTAGCTATTCTTTTTAAAACCCAGTCAGTGTTATTCATCCCTGCAAGGTTTTTGAGGATCGCTCTCCAACAACTTCCACCAAAATTCACCTTAAAGGAAAAGGTAAACAGGAAAGTATGCATTAAAATATAACTGCTGCAATCCCCAAGCCCCTACCTTTACCCAGTACTGAGCTTTTTGAAATGATTCCGGGCTTGTTATATCATAAACCACTACTGCAACCGCAGCACCCCGATAGTAAAGTGGGGCCAGGGCAGCATACCTGTATAAGGAAAACCAGTAAATTCTTCTCTCTGTTCAGGATAGATAAATGGCTGAAGGAAGTTTCCGTCACCCCACTTCTTAAAATATGAAAATTCAAAAGAAAACATATGTTGCACAATTTAATACCTCTCTTGACCAGCAGTGTCCCATATTTCAAACTTAACTGTCGTAGAATCTTGCAAAGCTATGGTTTGTGACAGGAACGATGCTCCAATAGTTACCTGCAAATAATACCCAAACCTGACTATTACAAATCAAAATTTCAGAAATCAAGGTAAATGGTTAAGAACAGAATTAGAAACTCCAAAAAAATAAAGAATGAAATTGCCCGAAGCCTGAACCAACTGAAATGGGCAAACTATGAAAAGTATGGAATTCCTTGCCTTAGATGTCGGATCAAACTGACCACGGACAAAGCGAAGTACAATGCAACTTTTCCCAACACCAGAATCCCCTAGAAGTACAAGCTGCAGACATGATAAGGAGGTAACGACATCAGGATTGGTTGAAGGCTATATATCGTAGCACTGAACATAAATGCTATTGTGAGCTTCCCAACTAAGAGAAACACATAGTGCAACTCACATGCATACCATGACTATGCCCTCTTTCTGGAGTTGGTGGAATTTTTTAACAGCACATCTATGTTCTTTTTTGGGTGGGGGGGAAGAGGGAAAATAAGAGGAATCAGATTCTACCATTTCCCCTCAAGATATATTTGCAACTGGGAGAATTGGTCTGATTCAATCAGAAAATTTGTTCAAGTAATGTAAAGTGCAGTGCTCAGAAATATGGAGATCTTCTCTTATCATCAGTAGAGTCCAAAGTTATTGGTAGAAGTGTTATATTGGACAACGTTAGTTTGAAAGAAACTTGTACAGGCGAACAAGGACATGAAGACTTGATCCAGAGAGAAGACTAACAAAGTAGAGTAAAACGGGTAAAAGATTTGGGTAGCCAATCCCACATAGTGGGACAGGGCTTAGCTCATTGTTATGGTTGTGACAACGGTCTCATAGATGACCAATCCAGAGAAAAAAGATTTTAGTAGATTGGAATTGCTTAGTAAGACCAACTGTAGTCAGTATTCAGTAAAGTCACATATAAGACTGCCTTTCCTAATTCTACTCCAAGGACTAAATGGCATTAGAGGACTACTTAGCGAAACGGTATCTCTGCGATTGTGTATGTGATGCAGGAACAGAGCTTGCTCTGTGCCAGCTAACATGTAGAATTTACATCTTAAAGGTAATGTAGATTTCCCATTTACATGGTCACGATAGTTTAAGATCACAACAGCTGACAGACTTTATAAACTTAATGACTCAAGATGGCTTGTCAACACTGAAACTAACTACTAAACTGACATAGCCTTGATGTTGCTATGCACTTCTTTAATGAACTAATGTCGCGTCTAAAAAAGAAATTATAGATGCCTTCATGATATCAACATACTGCATTGTGAATGGATACCCCAAACAAGGATGGTATTAGCATGATTGCGAGGAATCAAGAAAATGCTAAAATATGAAGCGAATAAAATAAAAAATTCACAAGATATTCAGATGCTGAAGCTATATAAAGCAGCAATGACTTATGAGGATGTTGCATATCACGCCACCATAATCCAACTACGCAGGAGACTTCTAACCAATCGAGGTCATCACCTTAATCACACCAAGTGCTACCTAGAAATAAGATTCCATACCAGCAGAACGACCAGACGAGAAAGAAAGAAACGATCGCACGTAGCAACCGCACCTTAACACGCAGGTTCTTCGCGTCGTTCACTGCACCGTTCTCCGAATTGAGCCCGCCCAATCTCCCAGAAGCCCTATCTGCAATAACCCGAACGTCGAGCTAATCAAACACAGAGCCGATTCACTAACTAGAGGCGTTCATCAAATCCCCAATCTCGCAGCCACCGGGCAAACAATTCCACCCATCGAATTCGCCAAACCCTAGCCCCGATCTACACACTCGACCACTCCCGATATAAAGCTGGACAGACGCGACTCCAAAAACGCGGGAGAACCTCCCGAGACAGCCAACGGTATCCGCGCAGGCGGAGGAAGGACGCGGCTCGACCCGGAGCTCGAGCTCGATGCGGCTCGCCGCCGGCGGGACCGTCGCGAGGAACGCCCGCTCGGCCGGGGACCGGGGATTACCTGGAAGCGAAGAGGAGCAACCCATGGCGGCTCCGACGAGGTGAATCCGACGGACGCTCGGATCGGCGGACGCGCGGGAGCTCGAGAGAGCCGCGGGTCGAAATCGAAGGTCGGCGTGCGGCGTGCGGCGTGCGGCGAGCGCGAGCGAGACGGAGAGGTGGAAGGAGGACTGGAGTTCGTTGGAGTATCGACGGGCACGAATGAAAGGTAGTTGGCGTGGTCGTCGTCGCTACGGGATCAGTCCCCCGCGACGACAGGTCGTTTTGGCGTCGGACCTCAGATTTTATCGTCTTCTTTTCCCGTTTTGAGTATAGTCCAAGATATGTTTAGGATGCATTTGATTCGATTTTTGAGGAAATAACTCTGCAATTTCTCATAGTGGCCTAGAATGTATTTGCCAAACATCTCGATTTTTTTTTTTTTTTCCGAAAAGCTTATGAGGCTCGCAGCCTCTTGGTTAAGCCAAATCAAATGCGTTCTTAATACTTATCGAGAAAAGTGGATCGTTGATGAAACGAAAGTTAAAGACACCTACAAAATTGTGGGGCTAACATGGAAGAAGGGTGTGATTAAGTTTGATTTCTTGATTATGAATGGTTTTGATGATTAACGAATGAATAAATACCAAAAAGCAGAGATGGCTGCTAGAAGAATTTTTAGAGTGATGAGCTTCAGGGGACGAAGCACACGAGTCCACTATTTGGAGATCCATGGTGCAAGTTTAATTAGGCTTATCACAATGAAAGCCCACATGAGAAAGGCTCAATTCATGCAGGCCCATGGGCCACGAACAGCCCATAAGTCGGAGATGGTTGATGCACTCGAAATTCAAAATGGGCTAAGAAGGGGAAGTTTGGTTTGGACTTTGGAGATGAGAAATCAAAAGTATTTCCAACTTCATGTTTTTTTCCCTTTGCATTTTTGGCCCCTCTTCCCTTCTCCATTCCAAAATTCTGCCCTCCCCCAAAACGAGATGAAACGAGTTAGTGTCGACACTCGAGATCACGTCTCGAAACTAAGACTTCAGGGCGTGGAGGTGCAATCAGATCAATAAAATATGCATTGTTGTTACACATATGAGATCGTTCATATTGAATTTTACCATATGAATAATGGGATAATTATGTAAGTGGTTCGTGAACTTTGGGCAATTGTATAATGTAGTCTTTGAACTTTTAATTTATTTAATTTGATTCATGAACTTTAACTCAATGTGAAACGTCTTCCCTAGAATTTTAATATGCTTAATGTGGTCTATAAACTTTTGATATGTGTTCAATTTTATTAATGAATTATATGAAAATGTTCAATATTATTTATTAATTTGAATTTAGAGACAATATTACATATTAAATGAAAATTCATGTACCATATTTAACAAATTAAAAATCCATGAATTATATTGCATATTAAGCCAAAATTTAGATATTATTTACGTTATTTTCTTTTCGAAAAATTTGTTACCATAAGAGTACCAAAATGTGCAAGGTTTTTTTTTTTTTGGTCGATCTTATTTTACTTTTATTCTAATTCTCACTTTAAGACTTTTACCCCACCTTCTTACAGGACGTGGGAATCGAAAATCATACTTGATACTAAATCGTCCTCACCTTAACCCCTTGAGAAAAGTGAGAATTCGAACTTTTCACCTTCCTCTTCCTGTATGAGAAGGGTGGCTATTGGGCTAGTGGTTACGAGGCTAGTTTTGATATTGCACTCTTCTGCGCGTGATTTCGGAAAACTCAAGTTATTTATATCTATATTTCTTTCTCACCGATGTTTGAACATGAGAATGAGGTGGACAGAAAGGTGACATGTTCGGGCGATACTCGGAGTTGTGATGAGACTAACCAACTTCCCAGGAGACAAGCCCACCTGAAGTCATGAGACTTCGGAACTGGTCCAACGTAGGTCATGTCTAATGTCGACGTTTCTCTCTCTCTCTCTTTCGCTTTCCTTTCCTCTTTATCTGCACAGAAATCCGATCCTCTCGACTGCGTTCGTGTGCTCTCCGCCACCGCAATTGAGTCTTTTTCTAGAGAGAACCGGACCCCCCAAACAGCAAAAATCAACGAGTCTAGCTCACACGTGATGGGATAAGAAATTGGAATTTGCCTTTCTTTCTGTGGCCCGAGAAATATGAGGGCAAAAGAAATCTAACCATCCTTTGCTCTCGCCTATAATTTTAAATGTGAATCGATGTAATTACGTAGATAATGCTATGCTCCGTAGTTTATTTTTCGGATTTGTGATAGGATCGGTTGTCATTTGAGGAGTCGCGTTTCCAATCGGAATGATGGATGTGAAGAGGGGGCAATGTGCAGATTTTGATGGGATTCCAAATTTTTGTTTAACGTGGGATGATGACGGTGGTGAAATGAGAGATTTTATGGGGTCGTGTCAATCATGGTTGGAACAGAAAAACACGAAGAGAAAGCTTATCTTATCTCTTTGGTTAGATGCCTTTCACGTCTCCAGCTATTTTCCAATCACCACCCACTTTCTCCTTTTTCATTATTTTTTCGCTTGCTTCTTGGTACATGTTCTATTATTACAAAACTTATGGAGGACGAGCACAGTCAACATTATTTGTCGCCAAGGAGAATGATGATGTCTTTGGAGTGGCCACTCATTCAAACTTTGAACGGTTCACACGTGCATGTAATTTTTTTATTTTTTTATGAAATGGTGTACTTTTTGCGAAATAAATACATAATAAATGTAGATTTTTTTTTTTTTGGTAAGGTCATAATAAATGTAGAATTTAGAGTTTGCTAAAGTCACTAATAAAGCTCCATCAGCATGGAGAGAGAGGAAATTATTCAAAAAGTCTTAAACTCAATATATGGCAACCAATTTAGTCTTAAACCTTTGGACGACTTGCCAATTTAATCACAGACCTTTTAATTGTATCAATCTAGTCCTAAATTTTTTAATGACTTGCCAATTTAGTTATAGATCTTTTTAACAATTTGTCAATCTAATCATTTCAATTAATTTTAGTGGAAAATAGCTATTATGGGGATCTAGTAGTATAGTCGGCTTTGATGTGCACAATTTTTTTTTTTATAATTTTCTGATTTTTTTTTCCTTTCTTATCATTTTTTCCCTTAACTTCTTCCTCTAGCTAGTTGGTAGGCCTCATTGATTGGCCAGAGGCAAGGGCTGGTAAGGTTGACCTCGCTACCCTTAGGGGAGGTTGACCTCTTCAATGGTTGGGCTAGCAAGACTCAACCTCACCCAACGGCGGTGAGGCTAAGCCTCACCGGGTTGGCTCACCCTCTCACCGGCTCTTGCCTTTGGCTGGTCGCCAACCATCACTGATGGCCCACAACTAACAAGAGGAAGAAAGAAAGAAAGAAAATTTTAAAACTTGTCTGCATTAACGTTGGTTTTGTCATGTAAGCTATTTCCAATCTAAATTGGCTAGTTTTATTAAATTTATGAATCGTTAAAAGATTTAAGACTAGGGTGGCAACTCATTAAAAGATTTAGGACTAGATTGATATAAATAAAGGTCTGGAATTGATAAGTTGTCGAAATATTTAAGATTAAATTAAGTTATTTAAAATATTTAAGATTAAATTGACTATCACAAAATAGGTTTAGAACTTTTGGGACAATTTTCCCCATAGAAAGGAGACAGACATTTCATTATATTTCTAAAATTGATTGACTTATTTTATTTTTTAGCTCCGTTTGTTTTCAAGAAAAGTCAATATTTCTAAAAGATTTTTCCCAATATGTGATCATTCATATCACTCAGAAAAAAATGGGTTAATACAAAACATCATCATTACTAATAAAAACATTTAAGTGTGTAGTTTATAAATAATGAAAGCATATTTTTGTCGATTAATTTGTCTAAGTGAAGTGATTGTTGATTTCTCAATCGCGATATGGAAATCGATCCAATAAATCATCAAATTATTATATGAATGGAAGGAAAGGTCTAAAACCAAGGATATTTACTGATCATGTCAGTCAAGTCATGGTGAAATTTATCAACAAGACCATAATCAATATAAATAACTAAGAACAAAATCGGACGTGACCGATTGAGTTATAGAGACTAGAGAGATCCACAAAGGAGATCCGATCGGTGTAATTGGATTGAATCTTCTTTTGTTTTCTTCTCCGAATCGAATCGAATCGGATCGAGAGAGACTTTGACAAGATATTTATGGACACATACACCTGTAGTGATTTCATCCATCACGAGCTCACCAATGGATCCATCCATTACATGCCCGCCAATGGCCCTCTTGGCTTACACCGAGTTGTCTCGCCACATAAATTTAATTCTCCATTTATTTTGCAAAAAATGAATGTTTTGATAAATATATATCTAAATGTAATCACTCGTATCACTGGAAGTAATTAGTTAATGAAAAATATTTTCAAAATTAATAATAATTTATATCTAAATATATTCGGGGACAATGAAGATATTTTTTTGTTCATTTATTTTAGTAAGTACCATAAGCAATTAATTCGTTTTTCGCAAAATAAACAGAGCCTAAGACTCGACCATAGTTAAAAGTTTAATAGCAAAATGATAATTCTATATTGAAACAAGCTTTCACGCAATGATATTGATTCATAGAACCTTTCTCACAACTTACAATAAGTAGAATCACATTTCAAATAATAAAGTGATGCTTCAAAATACATCGATATCACTATTTGTCACGGGTTACTACCTTTCAATAAGTACCACCACATCCAACTCTTATCCATCGCATTTAATTCTTTGCAATTAATTTCTCACACTAGTACGTTGATGAGGTCGTCACTATGGAGAGACCACAAAAAAGAAAAAGAAAAAGAATAGTTAAAATTCTTAAATTTTAATCACAACACAAATCCGGGACATCGTGATTGGTTTTATCCATCGCTTCGTCCATGTAAATAACTCTTCTATGACACTTTTCCTTGCAAGTTCTTTGGTGGATTATCCCTTGATAACAATGAGTGGAGAAAATTATAAAGAAAGTCCTAAGTCTATTATACGGATACCAATTTAATCATAAACTTTTAAATCTGTTCAATCTAGCTCTAAACCTTCCGACATTTTGTTAATATAGTAATCTCGATCGATTTTAATCGGAAATTGTTGACGTGGATAGTTTCTATAACTTTTTTTTTTTTTTTAAAGATTTAGGACCGAGTTTACATCCATACAATAGAAATGTCTGAATCAGCATTCTGGCCAGCGATTTCCTCGCAAGATGCTTGGTGGATCGTCCCGCGATAGCAATGGGTGACATGACTAAAAGAGGGTTGATGGGTTATGCGGTGTGGGTGAGAAAGGGACCTCAGCATTTCCAAGGGTACACGCCCATGGGGTTTGCCATGTGAAGCGCAACAGGAGGAAAAGAAAAGAGAGAGAGATTGACGAGTTCCTTTCCGCTCCTCTCTTTTTGCGCAAAGAGAAAAAAGAGAGAGCCGCGCCCTCCTTTGTCCCTTGTTAAGGTGTATTCACTTCACCCACAACCTCCTCTCGCTTTGCGCGTGGCGACGCCTTCCATCTGGTCCTACAGGTCGGGGAGGAATGATGCGATGCCCGTATCAAATTTCAAATGTGCATGCACGCATGAACAAGGACTAACACCATAAAAAGGGCAAACAAACAAAGGAGGAAAGTTGATAACGACACTACGAGGTCTCTGTGCTCGACTCATGGTGTTGCGACCGTGTGTTCGTGTTGCGTCGCAATTATTCCGCTGATCATTTCGTCATTTGAATTTTTAGTCGGGACAGGACCTGATAGAATAGAATATAAATTTTAGAGATTTTGCTTTATCCCATTCGCTGCTTGGCGAATCACAGTAAATAAGACAGCTGTTGTCATATTTTATCATGTGCATTATTTGATAGAAACTGCATATCAGTGTAAATGGACCAAAAAATGCACAGATGAAAACAGTAAGAGTTTTTCACGATTTCTAAAGGAATCACAGATGCACAAATAAAAGATAGCCTCCAATAATCAATCCATGATTATCGTATGATCTCAACCTTATATAGTAAAGGAGTTCATTGCAGCATTCCATAACCACAAGTTTGACTATGACAAGAAATGTAAATGGGCTACAATGACATCAATGTTAATGATATAGATCGGCCCTGAATGCCAAATCTAGTAAAAGAGAAAAAGCATGATTATTTGCCTTTGTGATTCCAAAAAGTATAGTGCTTTGACTCTCTTACTGCTATCTTGAAGTTTCAACGTGAACTAGAGAATTACAAAGGAAAATGAGTTTCAACTCATTTGATACTTTTGTGAACCTTCGACTTGAACTAGAGAATTATAGATAAGAAAGCGCTTTGATTCTCTAATCGACTCTCATATTGTTTTAGTGGAGCTATGATGTGAACCAAATAATTACATAGGAGTCGTGAAACTTTAACGCGCACCGGAGCCACATAGCAAAAGGAGAAAGAGATGGTCAGGTTTCTTTTAGAACCCCTTACCTTCAAGAATTAGAAACGTCATTTTCAAGTTTGAGTTATTGTATGAAATTTAGGTTATCCAACTTTACTTTTTTACTTCTCTCTAATATACGTAAAATATGTAATAAATATATATATTTTTTGTCAATCCTACTTTACTCCTACTCTAACTCTCATTTTCAGATTTTTGTTCTGTCTCCTTGCAGGGTGTGGGAGTCGAAACCTACATTTGAAACTAAATTGTCCTCACTTTAACCCCTCTTGAGAATGTGGGGATTTGAACCCCCCACCTCCTCCTTCTTTAATAAATATAGATACATATATATATGTATACATTATCTAATAGAAATAAATTCAATTATATAAATAAAAACAAGAACAAATTAAATTAAAAAAAAATTGTTAATTTTGTTTTGTTTCCTAATTCTCTTTTTGTATTGGAAGTTTAATATTATTTACATTTTTTAAGAAGTATAGAAAAATAACTTCTATACTATATACATAAATAAATTCTATCCACATTTATCCGCCCATTTATGAGATATTTTACCCAAGTGATATCCTTCTTATATTCGACCTTACCCTATTTTGAATAAAAACCAAACACAAGATGTGATAAGTTTATCATATCCCCGACTTTTATCCCGTCCTCTAAATGTAGCCTAAACTATTTTCGCTCTTATCCAGTCCTACAGATCAGGGTAAGGACATTCTAAATTATCGATAGCTATTTTACTTTTCCTCTTTTACTGCTTCTTTCCACCATGTCCCTCCTCTCGACAACTCCCCCGTGCGCACCGTCAAACGTCACCTTAATCAGGGGGAGAGAGGGTGAGAAGATTAGGTTTGGCGCTTTCCCCCTTCTTTAATAAATATATATGTATACATTACATAAATAAAAATAAGAACAAATTAAATTTAAAAAATGTTGTTAATTTTGTTTTGTTTCCTAATTCTCTTTTTGTATTGGAAGTTTAATATTATTTACATTTTTTTAAGAAGTCTATTAATCAAGAAAAATAACTTTTATACTATATACATAAATAAATTCTATCCACATTTATCCGTCCATATATGAGATATTTTATTTAAGTGATATCCTTCTTACATTCGACCTTACCCTATTTTGAATAAGAAATTAAGAACCAAACACAAGATGTGATAAGTTTATCATATCCCGACTTTTATCCCGTCCTCTAAATATAGCCTAAACTATTTTCGCTCTTATCCATTCCTACAGATCAGGGTAAGGACATTCTAAATTATCCATAGCTATTTTACTTTTCCTCTTTTACTGCTTCTTTCCACCATGTACCTCCTCTCGACAACTCCCCCCCGTGCGCACCGTCAAACGTCGCCTTAATCAGGGGGAGAGAGGGTGAGAAGATTAGGTTTGGCGCTTTCCCCTAGAAATTGGTGGACCTTAATCATTTTGACGTAACTTAACATGGGGCCGCAGTTATCCTGAATTTAATGAGGATCCACATCTTATATGACTATATTGGCACATGCATGTGGAATTATTAGATGATTGAATGTTTACAGCTAATATTTCATTCGGAAAAAAAGAAAAAAAAAACACAAACACATAGAGAGAGCAAGAAAGATTCCGTTGAACCTAAGATATAAATCTCTAAATTAGTTCATTCGGATATAATCAAATATGTGAAAAAAAAAGCAACCATGTCAATAATGTACATAAATGTTAAGCCAATAAATTTTGAGAAAATATCGACAATAAATGGCTACTTATATGTTATTTTCATAACTATAATTGATGCGAATGTTTAAAGTGGTATTCAAAGTAAAATTATCGCGTAAATTTGGAATTTTCGAGGGTAGAGAAATATAAGTCATTAAATAAAATGTGAGATGTCTTTGATATTGTTCCAAATGTATATTTTTTTATCACACTTCCCACGAGTGTCACTATTACCCCTTTTTATACCAGTGCAATAATCAAAGGTCGACACTGTTGTGATCGGACTAGTGCTCGATCTAGCTAGCTTTTGCAGTCTCCGATTATTCTTTCCCACCAAATACGACTGCTTTCATTTCTTTCCCTTTTCGCTTTGTCCCAACAATTATATACAAAATATAGCAAATAGAATTTACACGATTGACTTGAAAATAATTATGAGAGAACTAGTTTAGGTTACCCCGAGAAAAGGCAACGCAAAAAGAAATAAAAAAGAAATAAATAATTGTGCATGTGTATAGTTATTTTATGAACCATATGTTCGTGTAATATTGATGATTATTTTTCCTAATTGAGCAAAGACCCCACATTACAGTCAAATCAAGTCAAACAAAATTTTTATTTTTATACTGTTCTTTGGTACCACTCCTTTATTATATGGAACACTTAAGTTTGAGACAATCATCATTTTACAATAGCTTTTGAATTCTCTCCTCGCAATTGGCTTACATGTCGGGTCCCTGTAATTGAAAGAAATTAGCAAGGAATTATATGGAGGCAAGTCATTATTTTATTTTTAGATTAATCATCAAAAACATTGATTATGTCGTTCTCTTTATTTTTTGTAAAAAAAGATCGAAATAACATGATGACAACATACCATTGGAAATTTCCTCTTAGGAAAAATAATCAATTGTTACAATTTTTTAGGAGGAAAAAGAAGAAATGGAAAATGCGCTATCGATCACTGTGATAAAAGTTTGTACGATGCACACTGTTCTAAATATCTTGCTGTCTGCTCAGCCCTGGAATAGCATTTCTTCATCTCCTTGGAAACATTACCTTTTACATAAAAGGACGTGTGAAGATGATGGATCCTTTTCTTAGACCCAAAAAAGAAGAAGAAAAAAGAATGGATCTTTTTCACAGATGGTTTGGATTTATGAATTATTTACGGCGTATGAAGATCAGAAATTTAAGTTTTAAAACTTATATTGTTGATCTTGAAGAAAATTTTATCAATAAGAGGAATCGAAATCTGACGATAAAAAAAGGCTGAGCCAAAAATAAAACAAATGGAAGGCGCAGAAAGCATATGTGTGAAAGGACAAACGAAATATAGTATGACAAAAAAAAAAGCAGAAAATTTTTACTGTACAGATCCGATGCATCGAGTTCGTATCTATATGACCTAGCTAGTTGATTAAATCCAACGAATCCCGTGTCGAACGCGGTGAGGGTCAAATTAATGGTTTAGATGGATTCAATGTAACCAAGTCTTTGAGAAGAGATTAATGAAAATGAGAACAGATATAGCATCTCGTTGTCCTTCCTTCATTCATACCAGGGGATCCAATGCTCGGTTCTGCTGGTATGACTTGATGGAATTTTTACATACATGGCACTTTTCGCTGACCGGTTTGCATTGCAAATTCATCTTTTCTTGCTGTATGTAATTATCATAAGCATCTTTCTATAAATAGGGACTTAAAAACCGATGACATAAATCACGTTATTACAAGTTTCCCGTTGGTCGTCTAACTCGTGCATATAGATCTGTATTACTCGAAACGAGCCAATGATACTCATCATGCATTCATGGTAAAAGTAGAAGAACTCGAGACATGCTCATCCAAATATATACTAATATATCATGTACATATCTCTTGATTTTCTGGGTTTCCCAGCATGATATGCATATATACTACAACAGTCTTCTCTCTGCGGGCGACCAGAAAAGGAAAATTATGCTTGCTGCATTTTTTGATTATACGAGTGTGTATATACGCGAACACCTGACTCCGAAATGGCAGCAAACGGACCAAAAATGGATTCAGTACGGATCCAGCAACGGTCAAGTGTCGCCGCAGTCGTGCCAACAGATGAGCATGGCGACGCAGCGGCGGAGGATGTAGAAGCGCGCCCTCTGCTCTTTCACCAGCTGGCTGCATCTCCTCTTGAACGACCCGCACGAGCCCCCGACGTGCGGGTCGCAGAGACTAGGGTTTTGCTGCTTCTTCATCTTCTTCTTTTCTTGATGAACCGATGATGATGATGATGCGGACGACGACGGCGACTGTTTGGTAAAAGAGAGAGTGGAGCCGCTCTAGTTGTTGATTTTGAGTGGTTTCTGGTCGCCCACAGAGACAGAGAGCCAGTGAGAGAGAGAGAGAGAGATTCTCTTTACCAAATAAGATAAGCTCGTAAACCTATTTATAAGTCTCGTGAAATCTTTTGTCTTTTTTCGGTCATACTCATGAGATCTTTTCTTTTGGCCAGAAGTCTTACAAATCTTTGCCTATGGAGTTTTCCTGGAAAGATGGAAAAGACAATGTTGACCTTTTATTAAAACAAAAAGCTTGCTTAGAATTGAGTAAATCAAAGTCCATAAAGTGTAAGCTAGTACAAATCACCCTATATTGTAGGTGGAGCCATACTTGATATGCATAAATAAGAAGATTTGAATGTATCTGTGAGATTAACCGAGTTAAAAAAAAACTTGAATATATTCCGTGGTACATAAAAGAGAAAATAGGCCAAAAAAATAAAGAAATTCAGGTAATGACTTTGCTTGCATTGAATATTTCAAATTTTGGTGAGTCAAAATTACTAGTAATAGTAACTTTCTGCGCACTAACTACATATTATAATAAAAATTTACTATGGTATTAACCGCTTTTATAAGTAGTGGAGAATTTAGAACTCCAAAGTTCTAAATTCTCCACAATTCCATTCAATCAGCAACATAGGAGAAAAAAGAAAAAGGAAAGTATTGGCCATAAAATCCAAGCATTGTAGAGACGTAAGCCCAATGGGCCAAAGCTTGCTCGGCCCCCCATCTTCTTCATAGTTCATAACCCTAGGACTTGCTTTTGCGCTTGGTTTAGATTTGGTTGTCCGGATTTTTGACCAAAATATAATTGAATATGATAGGATATGAAATCCAAGAAATTTTGGTATATTCAATCAACTGTTTGGTGATTGTAATAATAAAATCGGATATATTCACATTATATTATATATATTATTTAGCATAAATGCCTATATGAATCACAAATTTTACAAACAGAGATTGTAAAAATCTCTTGCGATACTCTTTTCTACTTTATTATTATTTTATTTTTTATTTTATTTTCCTCTCTTTTTAATCAATTTTTTTATAGTTCTTTCTTCCTGTTCCATCATTCTCTAATAAAATTTTATTAAATAGAAAATAGTATTAATATACCTAAAGTATTAAAACACCTAAAATATGTAATAAATATATAAATATATATAATATTGAATTTATATTATAAGATAGAATTAAATTTGAATATATAAATAAAAATAATATTAAATTAAAAATAATAAATTTTTATTTTTTATTTTGAATTTATTATATTATAATTCAAATGTTATATATATTGAAATTTAATTTTAATTTTTTAATTTAAGAAACTTGTTATTTGAGAAAAAAAACTTTACTATTTTGTATATTAAAAATCTTATTTGCCTTTATTTCACTTTCCCCATGAGATAATTTTATCCAGTCTAAATCCTCTTTATATTTAACTTTATGCTATCTTGAGTAGGCACCAAACATAAGATATGATAAATTTTATTCTATCATGAATTTTATCTTGACCACCAAACGCAGTGTGTAATGACATTATTAAAATTTTAATTTGTTCAACGTGGTTTCTAAAATTTGGCTCAATGTACAATGTCGCCTCTAGTCCAAATTTTTTATTTATTCAATATGGTTCCTAAACTATTAGTAAGTATTTTAGGGATTACATTGAACATCAAGCCAAAGTTCATAGGCCACATTGAACAAATTACATATTAGACCAAAATTCAAAGACTACATTGAACGTTATACCAAAGTTCATGGATCCCATTGAACAAATTAAATATTAGACTAAAATTTAGAGATCACACTAAATAATTAAAAGTTCAAGGATTAATTACACATTGGATCAAAATTCAGAGATCATTAATGTCAACTTTCCTTCTATATAAACTAGCTACATTCAACCCTAAAATAATGCTACTTAAAGTAGACAAAAAAAAAAAAGATTTAGTAGAAGTTATCTTGTGATTAGAGTGATTTTGGAGAAATTTGTTCAAAAACTGCAAAATGTATTGCATGATAGCCAATTCAATTCTAAACATAATTTAGTCAGAAATTGCTGACATGGTGGTCTAGTTAGTGTTGGCCATCCTACCTGGTACGGACGGCACCATTCCGTGATTTCTGGGAAAAATTAATTGAAAATCTAAATTATCAAATCATTAGAATGTTTATTATTGAATTGGCAAATCATCAAAAGATGTATGATTAAATTGATACATTTGAAAGTTTATAATTAAATTGGCTGCCATATAATAAATTTAGGATTTTTTGGACAATTTTTCCAAAATAATTGTTAGCTACATATATGGTTTATAGGTCGATTTTGAGTCGTTGTTATAACAAATATTATTGTCATAATAATTACACATCAGGGTAAAGACACGGTTATATGAATGTGCCGTTGGGCTGATGGGGTATTACATAGGATGATTCAAAGAGGTGAATAATAATCTTATTATTCCCAGCTCAGCAGCTATAAGCCTATAGCTAGGAAAATTATGAACAAAAGAGTAGTCAAAACAATAATAGTTTGACAAAGAAAAAACTATAATAGAATCATTAATCGTCAATAAATGAATGGTCAAAAGTTCTCTCTTTCACGGCTAGCCTAAAGTATGAAACCTGCACAGACACCTCCTCCTCGTCCTTCTTGTAGCTAGTTTCTGTACATATCTTATCGCAAGAGGCGATTTAAAGTGGGAAGATTATTAAGTAATCCAACTTATATTAGCCCACTTCATATAAACCGTTAGATCATGCGGCGACCGTTGAAATAGGTTATTTGTCTTCGAAATAAAATTTAATTACTCATTTGTAGGCATAGTCATGACATTTGCCTTCATTAACTATGAATAAGCATTCTCAACTGTATTGCTTACTTGATATCATTTGATCCCAAGCTAAACTTTGCATACATGTGATCACATATATATATTCACACATGGAGTAATCAGATGACTTGTATCTCCCTTTCCTCCATTATTATAGATGTTACGTACACATTGATCATATCACATGCAACAACATATAGATAGGAACGTTGGTTTCTTGACATGAGAAACTTCAGCCTCCACATTGCACTTCGATAGTCTTCATGGGCTCTTCATGTCGTTGCTCGGAGAACAGGCCGAGGACGAACCAAGGGGCTGGTAATTTATGTATCGGCTAGGAGCGGAAGTATGCCGAAGCCCTTTAGGCAAGCAACTCTTGACGCCCCGACTGCCATTGCCGCCGACGCTTGCTGAGCTTCGTTTCGGGTCGAAACTTGTGTAGCCCGGAGGCGCAGGTTTCAACGGACGCATGGTAGCCATGGAGGTAGTCACGAACAGGGTGGGACAAGATAATAGGAAGAGGAAGAGGAAGAACAGGAGAGCAATGGCACGAGACATGGTGATATCTCTCTTTTTCTTTTGTTTTTCTTCTGCAGATGGCTTCGAGATTGTGTGGATGTTGGATGAAGATGGAGGGGTGCCTTTAAATAGAGGATCGTGAGAAGCACAAGGCTTCAGATCTGGCGCCAACTCAACCCTAGCCAAAAAGCAATATCGTGGAGATAGCCCTTTTCCACTTCAGCCTTTTGACTTATTGCAAAGTGGTGATACTCGTGCCCATCATTATCGTCCCATGATATTGCTTTACGTCCTTCCGAAAGTCAAAACATGCACAACACAATATAATCCTGAAATCGAGCGTTTATAACCTATGAATCGATTTCAGTAATGGAGCAAAATGTGTAGGAGCGTTTGTCCGGAGAAAGCAGGTCAAACTCTCGGAAGTCAACCGATGGCTAGCGTGGACGAATGATATGCCGCCACGTGGGAGGGAGTAGCTCACCGGTTTGACCGACCAATTAGGTGGGAAAAATCTACACACGTTAGCAAATCGGGGTCACGTATCTGGATGAAGGGGATGACCTGGATGGGGGGGGGGGAGTAAATGGGCGCGCAAACTAGAAAATCTTCTGGTCAGGCAGAAATCGGCAATAATTCAACCACAACGCCGCACAACCACCACGTCATAAAATCTGACACGACCACCAACGAAGAATTACGAGCACCGCCACCACCACCTCGTCACGTCCTCCTGATCGCCTCTTCTCCTTCACGTGATTTCGCGACAACTAGAAAATGTAAACTACGTTGTTTGCTAATGCTGATGCAATGGAACTATTTGCAGATGGACTGACGATGTATCTATAACACATTGCTTGATACTATTACTTCCGTTGCGCTTAAGCCGGCCCTTGCACACGCAAGATAGGTTGTGGACAAAACCATATTACTGGAATAACCAGTGGAATAAGAAAAAAAAAAAAAACAGAATAATAGGCAGGAGAAAAAGTAGGAAAGTCTTGGAATTCAAACTATTAACCTTTGCTCCGATACCATGTTAGACAAACCGTTTTTCCTAAATGTTTGTTACGATCTGCCAGCAATGTATTTATAGCATATTATTTATCGATGTGACATATTTGAAATATGGCTTAACGCTTTATTTATTTATTTAAATTTTGGCAATGTAATAGGAGATGGAAACTCTAGTCGATTCTCTTTAAGTCTTGTAGAATTCGATTTTCTTTCTCTTGGATCCAGCCAAGTTGATTTGATGGTTTTTAATTGTTAATTAATTAATGTGATGGGCCTAAGTTGGCCCATCCGCCCATGTTGGGCCTAAAAGCCTGGCCCACAAGTTTAGGGCCCATGGATGGAGGGATACGTTGAAGAATTGTAACTTTTGGGGGAACGTCTTTTACTGAAGGGACACGTCTTTTGGAGAGAACGCATTTAATGGGAAAAAGAGAGGGAGGAACGCACATTTTGACAGTACGTACGTTCCTCCTCCCTCTCTCCCTCCAAAAGAAACAAGGAGACGACATTCTCTTCACTTCAAGGCGAATTGACGTCATCGGATCGAACGGGATCGGTTTTTCTTCCTCATATCAGCGTCGGTGTTTAATCTGTGGCTAATAAGGTACATTTGATTATGTGATGTGCCTTAGGATCGATGATACATGTGAATTTCTCAGGCTCGTCTTCCGCACTTGTTTTAGGGATTCGATTTAGTGTCGAATTCGGTTTTTGGGAATCCGATATTCCCAACATGATTAAATAATACTTAGCTTCTAGAATCTATTTCTTAGTTCAAGATCCCTCTTACTAATTGGAATCAAAGAATTAGTAGATCTGTTCCGCCCAAAATGGGAATGGGCTAGGGTTATGAACTTATAATCTATAATCTGATGATCAAGTTGATTCCATGATTATAAGCTCATTCCATACCGGACCAGCCCGAAATAGGGTTCTATACATTATCATTATGAGAAGGGATCATTCGAGCGTATCGAAATAGATACTATGTTTACATATGGATCCCTACGTCGTTTCATTCCATTTAGGATTAGAAATAGGCGTAATCGGACCCACTTTTTAAATATCTCTCCTTATTTGGGACCCTATTCAACTCTTTTAGCTTCTATTGAATTGAGAAATGGGTTTGATTGTCCATCTTTTTGATTTGATATAATATTAATATATATATATAAGGCATCCTCCGGATAATTCAAATCAAAGCAATTGGATGTACGACTTGGGTTTATATGACATGACCGATCAATAGAAATACTCCAACACTCCACCTTTGTCATATATTCCATACATCACACTAGATAGATATCATATTCATGGAATACGATTCACTTTCAAGATGCCTTGGTGGTGAAATGGAAGACACGCGAGACTCAAAACCAATTGGATTATAATCATTCTGTTAATAAAAACCAATTGTGGGTGGAAACCTTATCTGATGCATGAGGTCGACAGTGCAGCCTCTGTGGATTCGTGTGGGATTAATTGAATCGAAGGGCTTCAATATCTTAAGTTAATTAGAAAAATCAAATTGCTCCCCAATTCAAATATGAATAATTCCGTCGGACTAAACATGACATCCTACGTTAATTGTTTGGATTTGGGAACTCATCATATGGGCCGCCTCATGGAGATGGGCCTCTTCTGTGTTTGTATAGAGCTTCATCGCATTCACAACCTAAAGTACACGAGACTCATTTGGTCCAATTTAATATTTTGCAGCCCACTGGCTTTTCTTTTTCCCCTAGATTTTTCGCCTGGAACATTATTAATTCAGCTTAATTAGTAGTTATGACAGAGATCATAAAATAAGCAAACTCCGAAAGTCCACGCAACTTGCTTTTGACCGATAAATAGCCCATCTCGCCTTTCGACATTGATATCGATGGATCTTGGGTTTAGGCAGAATTATTCTTTTTCACGAAAAGTGCGAGATCATGTGACCGACACAGCTTCAAATTATTTTTAAAAATTTATAAAAGAATGCCTTAAATGGCGGATCGGCAGAAGAACGCTAGTTTAGGGTGAGCATAAAAAAACTCGAATCTTGTTAAGCATTTAATGGCAACATAGTCCAGATTTCCCTTCAGAACTATGCGTTAATACATTGTTTCGAGATAAACCATCATAAATTCGAAAAATATGCTTAGACTAGGCACTTATTCATGGTGGAATTAATGACTACCTGATTAAAGAAGGCTCCCCATGTCATCATCCTCGTACAAACCTGCTTGAAATTCGAATGGCTAACATTTGCAGGAGTCGCCCAAGTGACTAAAGTTTGTTCGTTGCACGATTCATAGAATCACCACCGTGCACCTACACTACTAACAAACCTAATTTTCGAATCGATCGCACCCTTTAATGGACTGCAATATACTTATTCTCGATATCGAAAAAGTAAATTAAAAAGAAATTCGGCAGTATTATAATTCGATATATCTGAGCAAGTGCATTAATATTCGATCTGGCACGTGAACAGCGCACATTAAGAATCCCGTTGCATACCCGTCATGTGATCTTACATTTTAATTAGACATTATGCAGGAGGCGAGCATGAGACCTTGACTGCCTCGAAATCAGAAAGCGCATACTCTTTGGTGAAAATTGTGAGATTAGCGTGCCTAGATAATCAATGAGACACGTAACTTATGCACTTTAGTCAAAGCAAATTTGCAAAGGTTGTCTCGTTCATAATCATCAAATAATAGATATAAATATACACATTGATTCCCGATGCAAAAAAGTAAAACGGAAATGGGTATTATATTAGTTAGATATCTCTAGGCAATTAATGACAAATCTCATACTCTCATGTCGTTGTTCTCTTGATAAAAACAATATGCATTCATCTTCTATATGGTCCGGTGTGGCGTGCGTGAAGAATCCAATCGCGTCCTTGTTACGGAATCTTACACTTTAATTGGTTATGCAGAAAGCACGGTGAGGTGAGATTTGGGCTGTTTCAGAATTGAGAAGCATGCACTTCTCGAAAATAGTGAGATTCGTCTGCCTAGGTAATCGTTGAGAACTTATGCACTTTAATCACAACGAATTCACAGAAATTGTCTCGTTCATACTCTACCATCTTCGACTAATAGATATTATATATATTATGCTCCAGATTTTAAGATTAGGTGTACCTAAACATTTTCATCGTACTAGAACAAAAAAGGTGAGTAACCGTTCAGCCATTGTCCGCATCTGCTTAGTTGGCCTGGGCTGTAAATTTGGTGAGAGATCAACATCATCTATATTTTAAATGGCGAGGATATAATATAAGATACAACGGAAACATATTCTCCACTAGTACCGTGCAAACGACGGCGTCTCGTACAAGTCATTTTTGTCCTTTAATCTCGCGGGACCAACGCCTAAATATATATAATTTTTACCTGTCACTGCGGTTGGCCCCAACCGATGAGCAAGAAGATATGTAGTTTCCCTTATATAAAACCTATTTTCCAATGCGAAGTCCAAAGCTTCCCAACAACTCCGGGCCACCATCTATATGCACAATAAATTAATAAATCAATTGATTATTACTCAGTGTAACTATGCTATATTATCTATGCAGGTCATTTACAAAATAGATAATTAGGACTCGCATAAAAAAAGCAGTAATTCAAGCATATTTTCGCATATTTCTTAATTATGAGCTTTATTAGGGATAATTACACAAATAATATGTAACATTTGTCTCAATATGTAGTGTGGTTTGTGAACTTTTAATTTGTTCAATGTAATCCACGAAATTTAGCTTAATAAGCATTATTGTCCATAGATTTTTAATTTATTAAATATAACTGTTGAACTTTTGCTACATGTTTAATCTAATCCTGAACTGTATGAAATGTTCAATGTTACTAATGTACATTGGACTAGTTCAAGTTTTCGCCCCATTCATCAAGGAATATTTTGGTTGCTTTTGGTGGATTGCTTTACTACTACGTTGGATCAGATGTCAACCTGTGAAAGCACCATTTGTTACTATAGGACAAATTTCTCCTTATGTTTTCTTCTTCTTCTTTGCCATAATGCCTATTCTAGGATGAGTTGGAAGAGGAATCACTAATTCTTACACAGATGAGACTGATCACACTTGCTTAGTTCACAATGCTCCTTTATGTTAGAGAGTAGCTCTTGTGTTCATGGACTTCATTAAAAAAAAATTAAAAGTTTAGCGACCACATTGCATATTTAATCAAAATTTGGGGATTATTTGTGTTATTTTCTCATTTTATTACTAGTCACATCATTCTTGTTCACGAGGGAACAATGAATCCCATACTGATTATGTGAGCAAGCTGGAAAGTCACAAGCCATAATGGAACTCATGTGTGCGCATATCTGGATCGAATGTTATTTTATACACATCCGACATTACATCGGAGCATATGTATCATTTATATTGAATATGTTTAACCAAAAAATTAGATAAATTATTTAAAAGATAGATATATTAAACCACGCACCGAAGTATGTGTAGACATAAGGGGAAGAAAATGAATAAATCGAAGGCATGAAAAGGAGCCAACCCGGGTTCAACATAGGTATCATTAACGTACGGATTAAGGGCAATAATGTAGTGCTAATGGCCCACTGTTTCGAAGGAACCAAAGCAATCAGGAACATAAACCACTCTTAACAAAGCATGGGGCGAAGAACAGTTCGTGACTCTCGAAAAAGGAGGGGTCTCATCTTGATTAACGAGGTAAAAGGAGCTTAATTAAAGTTATCGCTCCATAATTAGGAGGCTCGATGCTTTTCCACCGAGGACAGAAATGGGCACTCGATCACAATGTTATCGGAAAAGATTTCTTATCGTCCACTGAATAACCACTGTCGAATCAGGTTGGAGCCGACAAGATAACAAATACGTGACGTTGAGTTAGATTGAGGCAGACAACAAGTCGGCGATCACATGAGCTTATCATCATCGTTCTTGCGAATCATGTGCCGTGATGATTCAGAGGTAATTGATGATACGACAATTTCCTATGCACTGACTATTTGGAGGTAATCGATGATACAACAGTTTCCTATGCACTGACTAACAATTTTTTCAAAGAAATCTCGTGCTTGAAATATTTAGTTGGAAAAAAAAAAATATGAAAATTGATAGTTGTTCATTGTGTGAATAGGAGATACGAGTGATGCTTGCATCGGCATTGAACAATCTATGATCGAGCTCTCATACATGTCCAAAGGATGATATAACCCTTTAATGCATGTAACTAGAAGTTACCAATGAGGAAGTACATTTACTCACCTAGGATTTCTCAAATCTCAACATTCCAAACATAGACCGTACCCAAATTAAATTCATTAAATATCCTTTTCACCCCCAAAATACTATCGTAAAAAAAATCTAACAAGGAGACCACAAGTGTAAATTAATTTAAGATTTACAGTCTTTCGATTATGTTACTGTCCTAGGTCTAATTTGATCGCAAGATTCGAGAAAGACAAGAAAATCTAGAACCATAGGTGAATGTTTCCGAGTGTCCATCGCCTGTTGCGCACGAAAATATTTCAGTGCCACAATCAAGTGATTTCATAAACCAACGTGGAGATTCATCACGAACCCTAGATGAGATCGATAGGGCACGAGCTTAGGAGAAGATGTAGATCCATGATCCAACTCCATATTGTCATCGATTCGAACTTTGAAAGACGGACATGTATCTTGTCTTATCAGCTCGACCAGGACCAGAAAATTAATCAATCTTCTAATGACTGCTTTACCCACTAATTAGGAGGGCGCGATTATTCCAATCTTGTGGGTCATCGCGCTGTCACATGTTCCTTCACTGCATAAGACCTCCCTCTCTCGGAGAGCCTTTCTTCTCTTTCGACCGTATGCGCTGGCCAATCAGTTTCCTCCCTTTTTCGTTTCGATTTCGTTTCATCGTAAAGACCGATGTTCTCCCCTTGTCTTGGTTAGATAAAGCTTCCTTCGACCAGTCTTTTGATTGGTTGCTGGGCTACAAACATGGACGTCGCCGTCATTAATTGAGCTTGCATAAGGATGACGTGCTTGTAGCTTATGGACACCAATCAGAGAATATAATCCTTATTTCAGTTCTAGTGTCCCTTCATGATGATCGAACGAGATTTTAAAGTCGCCCACAGGCCTGTCGCTCAAACATTGGCTGATTGCACTGGACTAATTGGGTTCGCAATCTTGCGATATACCGAATGAAGAAAGGTAAATCAATCTTAATGATTTCGTTTAGTGATATCCTGTACGATGCCAACTATATCTAATTAGGAGAACATTGTGTGGAAACCCTAGTGACGAGGTTGCTCAAAGCAATAGGTATGTATCTTCCTCGCCCAACATCTAGGTCGTTGCAATTGACATACTCTCATGAATTTCTCTTAATCAAGGCCGCCCAAAGAACATGGACCTATATGTTCAAAGAAATCGTTCGGGGTGTGTGGAAAGAGGAGGCCACGGCAAACCCTAAAAAATTAGCCGAGTACTGAAAGAATTCCCGACACCTCATATGCCTTAAAAGACATAATGAAGATACCTTTCCTCGATATTTTGTTTTTCCAATCCACGAAACGCCTCATATCCAGTGATTTCTATGCAGAACGGCTCTATTTGCGAGGTCGAAGATTGTCATTTCCTCGATGGAAAGGGAGGAGGAGGAATTTTGCGGGCCTTAAAGGATCTGCAAAGAGATGCTAAAGCTGTACAAGGTTGTTGGCCATGAGTGGGGCAGGCTTTCCTCCACGAATGAAAAGACAGCTACAGATCAACAAGAGTGGGGTATTTCTCTTTCTAAGTCTCTTGGAGCCGAGTAACAATGCCGAACCATCAAATTATTGATTCAAGTATCTTGCAAGTTTGCAACCCAAGTACATCAGCTTTGGCATACAAGTAAATTAGACGGTGCTTTTGCATGTTTCAAGGAAATGGCTCTTTGGTAATGTAGCGAACGGCTTGGGAGGGTCTCGATGGGGGATGATGCAACGGGTGGGTTCAATAATTACCCATTTTGGATAATCTTAATTTGTGGAGAAGAAGGGCGAATTGGCAAGCTTGTAGCCCTGGTGGAAGGACTGAAGGGAGCAAAATTGGAGAGGAGGGAAAGGAAAAGTGGTCATTGACTACTTGAGTTGAAAAATGGCAAAGCCATCGAAGTGATTGGTCTTGACTAGGGACTAGACCATGCATAATTTCTTCATGGCCATAGATGTCTGTGGAAGAAAAAGAAGGGGTATGTAGTTTTATGAGGCTAGCCAGATGTCTGTGGAATCAAAATGAGATGATGAACAAGAAGTCAAAGCTTGATGACGATTGGTAAGAAGCTAATAGCTTTTGAATTTTCCTTGGGAAAGGTGGAAGACTTTGAACTAGGAGATCGTTTTCTTGAAGGGGAATGATTTTTATAATGACGGAGAGGAGACTTTGGTTGATTATGATTCGATCTAAAAATAGGTCAGTCAACTTGGAAGAAGCGATTGCTAGTGGGGTGGAGATTGTTTTGCTATTTGACACATTAAAAAGAAGTAAATTGTCACGAGAGAATTTTGAATTCAAAGGAAAATTCGATATAGAAATATATAATATTAAAGCCCAAAAAAGAAATTTGTTTGCCATATCAAAAATACTGCCTAGATGATTATGGATAAAATTGGTTATTAAAGAAAATATAATTCATTATTCCGAAAGAAAAAGAAAATCGATTTTTCACAACCGGAACAATGAAATATCAACTTTTTGATTAATCGAGGGAAATGACCGTAAAATGACTTTTTGTGAAAATTGCTGAGACCTTTATGTGCCTTTGGAATTTTTGTGAGGAATAGAATGGCAAATTCAACATATCTCATTACCCTTAATGGTGATTCGTCTCAAGTGAAGATTCATGTCATAAGACCTATTAACATCTTTGAAATTGTTCCTCTTTTAATAATTAAAATGATCTAATAAATATTAATTAGCTTATATCAATATTTCAAGTTATGAAAAAATAAATGCTACTTTTGTTACTTCCAACTAATTAATATTTATTTAACTATGATGAAAGATGTTAAGTATTGAAAAAGGGGTTTAACTAGCATTCACACATGAGAAATATTGGCTAATGGAAATAATATAGATAGACATTTATTATTTGACATAATCAAAAATTTCTCTAATAAAAAATTTCTCTTATCGAGAAACATTTAGATACATGAAAAACAAGTTAAAATGATTTTATTATATATAAATGAAAAAAATAAAATAAAAATCAAACCAAAGGACACCTGAGTTATTTAGGAAATTCTCAAAGTAGTGAGTTTGATTTCTAGAGAAAATAGAAACCATGGACAAAAGAAAAGAAGAAAAAGGAGGGTTAATAGTTTTTCTCTATGATCAAATGAATGGAATCAAAATTAGGTAATTATGCCCTTATAGGAAGTGAGGAGAGAATTGGGTGACTATTGAATCCATTTATTCTCAATGATGTGATAGACTAGTCATTGTCGAGATGACGTCTTCGAAATGCACCATCTTTGCAAGTGGTGTACCTATAAATGATGTTAACAAGTTGTTTCTTTCTCTCTCAAATCCTGTCTCGTCTTGTTTTCTCCAATCATCATTGTTTACATGTTTAAAGTAGCCCAAAAATCATCTCTTACATGTCACGCCATTTCTTTATTGCAAAATCTATGAATAACAATTACAAAGATGTATCATCATTAATGGATAAATCAATGATACGGGAGACCTTCAAAAGGATACTTCAAGGAAACTCGGATATATACTTCTCTAATATTCTCTTGAACATCCACAAAACTGAAAGGTGCTCGTTTTTTAAAATAAGATTAATTTTTGACGTCGAATAATAAATAAGTTGTCAACTAGTTAATTTTATGGTTGGTGTGTCCATGCAAAGTATGAATACAAGATGGCCAAGATGTATAGTACACCATAATATGACATGAAGATTAAATCACAAAGAAGAAAAAAAGAAATTCAAGATTGTCACCATTTAAAATTTCTAGGTCGAATTCATCAGCAGAAAAAAACTATGTGGTGTCCGACCTTCTCCACGGCATTGGAGAATTATGGGCAAGAGGGAAATCGCCAGACGCAAGTGTGGTCGCTGTCATTTTGGAAAGAAATGAAAGGGAGAGAACCTCGAAAAATAAAATTTCAAAAAAAAGGAGAGAAGGAAAAAGAAGGAAAGAAATGAAAAAGAAGGAAAGAAAAGATGGAAAAGTTGGACGCAGCCACATCGGGTTGTACGGACGGACCCCATCTCCGATGGAGAGGTGGGGACGTGAAGGAATCTCTCTGACCCTGTCGTCCTTTTTGTTTGATAGATTGATTGTTCCAACAATTATTTCTTGACATGTATCCTATGCTCAGATCTCTCCACCTTCATCAAATTTCAAAAGTAAGTCGGATAAAATCTTTCATTTTTCAAAAGGAGGATGTAATATCATGTGTATTGTGTAGTATACAATATAGACATTACCAATAATTTCACCTATTTTGTAGTATTTCACATTCTTTAACAGGGGTCCAAATCTATCAATAGAAATTATGCGATTGCAACGTACTTGACTCATTCACAATAAATCTCCTTGTTGTTTAGTAAATTGTTTAAAAAAATGAACAATCGATAATAAATTATATTAGTTCATAACGAGTTTCATCTGATTTTGGTAAAATTTTTCATTCTAATTAATATAAATTGAATAGTCAAATTATATAATTTTTAAAAGTAAAATATCTAAAAAGTAGAGAAATGGGAAGGTGGTTGGGTAGTGGCACCATCAACAGCTTTTGTCTGGGTCGAGGACCCTCATTGAAGCAGTGGCAAGGGTTGTAGACCCTTGCCGGCCTCTTGAGAGGGCGGGATGATCCTCTCCAAATGCGGGTGAGGGTCACGCGGCCCCTATCTTTGTCTATGGCATGGGTTGCATGCGAACCTCACTAGCTAGTGGAGTGGATCGTGCTACCTCGTGATACTAGCGAGAATTAATCAACCAAACTAAATGATGTTAAATTAACGAGGTAAGAAAAGCCAAAACAAGATAAATATGTTATCGAACAAAAAAATTAAGAAATCTAATGGAGATATTATTAGAAATAATGTGTTCCGCTACCAACGGATGTTTTTACTAAATATATAACAATTTACCTCAAATGAGAGTCATTTACTTATGATAGATATGTTTACCAAGCAAAAATAGCTTTTATTTATAATGACGGGTAACCTAATCTTTAGGTTAGAAATAGACGAAGCCTAATGGTTATTTTTTTGTAAATGGCGAGAGATCCTATCTTATCGTTAGATCACTTGATCGTACAAGCTTGAAGCTCCCTGATATTCTTGCTTCTCGTGTCTTTATTCTTTGTTAATCATGCACCATGATTACAAATTCTTTAACAATGGAAACATTATCTCAATAATTGATAGTGACAAATTGCGGGTCATTAACATGAACTTAGACTCAGTCATCGGTGGTCATTCCATTAAAATATTGATAAATGCGCAAGCGGAGATAATCCCTTGCGCAATCATGAAAACAAAGAACTTTTAGATAAAAAGAAGGGAAAAAATCACAAAAAACCTCAAATTTTGCCCAAAGTGACAAAATTACCCAATTTTTTTTTTTTTGTGACGTGAAAATCTTCAAACTTTTCAAACCATGACACATTTACCTCATCAAGGGCATTTTTAGTTTATTTTTTATATTTTTTCTTTTTTTCTTCTTCTTCCCTCTGCTGGCCATGGTGGAGGGAAGCCAGCGTTCGGCGAGGGTTGCCCTCGCTTGGGCTGGCTAGGGCCGCCCTCGCTGGCGTCGAGTGAGGGCGGCCTGTCGGGCGAGGGGTGCCCTTGCCAGATTAGGCAAGGGCACTGTCGACGAGGGCACCCCTCACCAGATTTGGTGAGGGCTGTCCTCGCCTGTCGCTGACAAGCTTAGGCGAGGGCGGCCCTCGCCTGCCAGCCAAGGGCCGCCCTCGCCTGACGCTGGCGAGGGCGGCCCTAGCTAGCCCAGGCGAGGGTGACCCTCGCTGGACGCTGGCTTCCATCTACCGGCTTCGCCATCGCCGGCGAAGGGAAGAGAGAAGAAGAAAAAAAATTAAAAGGTAAAAATATCAAAATGCCCTATAATTTAGGATAAATGTATTACATGATAGAAGTTTAGGGTTTTTTGTGTCAAAAAAAAATTTTGGGGGTAAATGTGTCACGGTTG
Organism: Eucalyptus pauciflora; assembly: GCA_007663325.1. NCBI lineage: Eukaryota > Viridiplantae > Streptophyta > Magnoliopsida > Myrtales > Myrtaceae > Eucalyptus > Eucalyptus pauciflora. The sequence continues at coordinate 1,233,288 of VMYD01000010.1, read as the reverse complement.
ACAAAATTCAGGATTTTTCACATCACAAAAAAAATTTGAGATAAATCTGTCATCTTGAGCAAAGTTTGAGGTTTTTCGTGATTTTTTTCCTAAAAGGAACCCTAAAATAGAAGTGGCTATACACCAGAGTACTTGAAAATGGACTAATATGATCTTCTTCTTATCTAAAATGGCAAATATTGCTAAGCTTTTTAAGGATATTGCTCGATTAATTTCTAACTTATCTACCTCTCAGAGAGAGAGAGGGAGAGAGAGGAGAGGAGAGGAGGGGAGGAGGAGGAAGAGAGAGAAACCTAATATGATCATCCTGTTGAAGAGTTTTATAAAAAAAAAAAGAATGTAAGTAACTACACATTCACAGATAGATTATCGACAAGTGGAAGAAACATACATGCTGATCATTCAAACCAATTGTGAATCTAAATAATGAAAAGGATCCGTGAAGAATAGCACTTATCGGCACTATCATATAAGTTATAACCAGTCCATTTGGTTAGGAAGCAATCAAAGAGGCTTCTGGGGGGCTAATTACACTTTGTGTTCTTGATATGATCATGATGGCAGAATGATGAGTCGATGATGTCTAAGAGGAAATCTAGGTAGAAGTACGGATGACTTCGTTTATAGGTTTTGCGATGAATCTCAGCCGAGCGTGTCGAACATCAATGGTGGAACGGAGGAGGCTGCTCTTGGACAAAACGATAATCATGAGCAAGTCCTACTTCCATCCTCACATCCTCAAAAAAGACAAACTATATGCCAATCTCATCAACTTGCTCGCCTGATACAAATCCATTATTTCGACAAGGAAGGTTTGACAGCAATGTTGACACAGCAATGTTGACATGATTGCTGGAAAAGCTTTCAAAGCAGTTGAATGATCGTACGTTTGACAAGGCGAATTTCATGTATCCTAATTATATCAACCTGTAACTTCTGATCTTGACAGAATGGATCCACCAATGCTTATCGGGAAACTTACTCTAGGCCCTTCACGTGTCCTGTATCGATTTTACCTTTTCTGAAGTGGAGTTTCGACGTGTTTTCGTCCTCATTTTCGAACCGCTCTGCTGAACTACGTTCGTTAGTGTTTGCCTGTCTATGTCTTGTTGGTGTAGATCTTGTTACAACTTAAATTACACCTTAAGAATTTATTATATTGTTTTTACTTTGTTTCACGACTCATGAGAGGTAGTATCGTAATTTTAATATTTTCACTGTACTGGGATAATATATTTGAATGGGCCATGTGAGGAAAAGAGAACCATATTATAAAAAATAAATGATCTAAAGAACTGTCAAAGAATTAGATTTCATGAATAAGAGATGATAGTAGTTCTCCTTATATCTTGATTTTAGGGTCTGTTTGTTTCGTAGAAAATAAATAATTTGAAAAATGTTTTCTTAAAAATGATCTCCCGTATTACTTAAAAATAATTAATCAATAATAGATATTTTTATTATCGATAATAATTTATATCTAAACAATTTCGTAGACGATGAATGTATTTTACTTTTATTCATTTTTGTAAATGATACAAGTTATTATTTTTATGAAATTATTTCTTAGATAATATATTTTCCGCGAAATAAACGCACCCTTAATCTCATCTCTTAATATCACTGCCCGACATAATTCCAATGAGGATTTTTTTAATGTTGTATTTTGGGCTTGGAATCTGAAAGGAATGACGTTTCGCTCCATCGTGCTTTGATACAATAAGGTGGATATTCTTAAAAAATCCCTGTTTTGCACATAAAGGTCGTCATTTCAAGGGACAATTCTCTTTTTTCATTTTTGTTTTGTTACAACAGAGTATATTTGTTGCGTCATTACATGTCATTGGAGCTAATTTATGAAAGCCCATCATTTCGTGCTGGCCACATTATTATTATTTTTTTAATTTCACGTTGTCGATTACGTATGTGATTGGAGGAGAAATCAGCTGAAGGAAAATCAAGAGTCTAATGCGTAGACACTGGACCACACAAATCATGAACATGAAGATGCCCTAATGAGAACTAAACTTGGTGGACCATGCACACGAATTTTTAAATATTTTTTTATAAGTTCTATTTCCCTGAAATATATAACGAAGTTTCGTTCCAATTTAGTACAGTAGCAGTCTTCCCAAATTCAGAAGGAAAAAGCAAGGCTGGTTTTCCATAATCCAGTTGCAACTCTTTTTTACTTTCCACCCCCCCCCCCCTAAAAAAGATAGCTTTACTTTCTTAATCACATGGGGATAATCAAGTACATAAGTTGATAATGTCAAGAAAAAGTCACGCTCAGGTTGCAATTTGTTTTTTTATTCTTAGTAAACAAAATTAAAAATGCTCTATTTTATGAACCTGTGTATCCTCATGCAAGAACAAGAGGGGGAAAAAAAGAAAAAAGAAAAACATAAAATGACATAGTTGTGCGTATATAAGCAACTGTGTATCTTTACTCCTCTTCACCATCACCCTTCATTCCCCGTCCTCATCATCCTCTCTCCCTCCCTTCCTCTCCCTCTCTCTCTCTCGATGCTGGTGCTCCTCCTCTCGCCCGCCACCTCCCATGTTCCTGTTCTCTCTTCATCCCTTTCGTCGCCACGGCAGCCACCGCAGCATCCTCGATATTCTTCTTCTTGCTCAGGATCTTTTTTCCCCTCGATGGGAGGCCAAGAAAAGAGAGATCATTCTTTGCTAGGATTCACCATTGATGTGTCTTTTATCACATGGATTTTATTCTCGGCCATATCTTTTTGCCATGTCTTTTCTTCCACTGATCTGTTGTTGTCCTTTTTTCCCTTTTACTTTACCCCGTTTTTCCCTGCTAAAAGTTTTGGGATGGAGTTTTCATTAGCTAGGGCTTATTTACAACATCGAAGACATTGACATTAGGAATCTTTGAAGCTATTCCCTTTTAATTTCCTGTTCTTGACAATACTCCGGGCCATAGTTCTTCCTGTTTTTCTTTTGCTCTTCTTCCATATGTTTTTATCTCTCATTTTTTTGGCAAACTTTTATTTCCATCTTCAGAGGAACAAATGTTTCACTTGAGAAGGTTTGTCAAAGGATCCGCAAGCAGCTGCTCACAGTCATTTGTTTGCAGGTGCAGCATCATCAAGATTCACACACGATTTCACGGCATAGGCGTGAATTTCGCCGACAGAGGTTTAGTATTGAGAATCTTGATGATGCTGCATCAGCAATCGATGACTAGTATCCCATTATCCACGGCCCGAGGTTAACTTATTGAGTGTTTGAAGAAGTGTATACATGTCTAATTTCAGGGCTTTTTCTTATCCTCTGGATATAAAATGCCTTATTAGACTGTAACTATATGTTCATAAATATGTCTTTCCCCCTGTCATTTCTAAGTGATTAATTGAATTAGTGGGATGTCTTGTACATTCACCAATTAATTGCAGCAACGCCAAAGCAGCTAGCGTGCGTAAACACAGAAGGAGGAAGTGCTCAGCCAACAAGTGATCCTGAAGTTTCCTTGGCATAAAGGGTAAGATACTTACTATCCTTCGTAATCTGTGAGCAGTAACCTGGATTAATTAATCCATGTTGCGCATAATCTGTCAAACAAATTCAGTGCCTTAGCGAAACTTTTGATTTTTTTATTGAATGCATATATAAGTTGAGAAAAATGTGGTTTTGAGCGCTCAATTACTGCTTTTAGGACTTGCGACTGCAAGTGGTTGAAGCATAGACCAAATAGAGTTTTGAATTGCAAAATAACATGATCGTCATCTTGATTAAATTCGATTGGCTCATTCTGCCACATATTATTAGGTGGATCCATTCCATATGATGCTTCATTTCTTCCTGTCAACGGCAACGTTTGTTGAGCACATTAAAAAATTTGTCAAAACAAGATTGTTCAACTTATAGGAATTTGGATAACATTTTGTATTTTGAAATTGAATTATCTTCATAAAAGGATGAGTTAATCTTTTTTCATGAAGAAGACTTATTTCTTTTGCCTCCAGCAATGCAGTTGCCAACTTCTATATCTTTAGATTGATCTTAAGTGTGGTAACAGGGTATTATATAGACAATATTCAGCAACTGTCTTCTACGAAAATAAATGAGATATCGTTCGCCTGCATAGAAGATAAGCCAAAAGAAAGAGGGAACTTGGCACCGAATTGCGATGCCTCTCATTTTTCAGAGCTAGCTAACATTAATTTATCAAGATTAGGAGGTTTTTGTTCATGATTATTACAATCTACTTTCTCGATTGAATTACTAGGGGGAAAATACATATCTTATTCGGACTAGCCCGTCAAAAGTTTATGCATTCTGATTCTAGAGTTGTGTTTATTATTTGTATGTTGTACAAGATTTTCGTTGCATATGCTGGATTTCTTGAAAAAGTACATCTAATTTGAGCTCGCTTAGCCAATGTTGCATTGAGAGTACCCTTAACTAAGAGCTAAGTAGTATCACATGCCACTCTTTTATATTAGAAAGGTGAAGCTTAGAAGAATTAATTAAAATCCTCTTTTAATGAGAACGGGGTTAGAAAAACGACGGATTTCAAGAAACAAATTTAAGATGCAACTGTTGCGTCGATGGCATATTTTGGGAGGCACTAGCTCTCGTGCAGGGGGAAAGGAGGAGGAGAAGAAGAAAAGTGCTCTTTTTGTGGCAATTGACAGATGAAATTTCCCCCCTTTGCTTGAGGTCCACACTTCACATGGTGGGAGGAAGAAAAAGGCAATGATGGAGTACAACTGAGAGATCACACCAGAGGATTAGTGTAAGACGGGAAGATATTTTCCCGTGTACTTTCAGAAATTGGGCATGGGTGGATTTTTGTGGAAACTATGATTCTCGTGGCTTTTCGAGGATGTGATATCTATATTTTTATGTCTCATCGATCCTTCTAAAATGATTTCACGTGACGGTGTATATTCGTATGTATGATGTGAAAAGTTAGTTTTCCAATAATTGATTACCTCATGTTTTTGCACTATAATATCTTCTATGTATATATCGTCGTGTGAAATTTGGAGATGTTCTGGAAACCAGCCTTTTAACTGGGGTGCAAGACTACTACTATGCAAATTGATGGTGTAGTGTCTGCTCTCTTCTTGTTAACAAAGTTTGAGTTAGGGTTTTCGGAGTCAGGACTAAAGAAGATTTTCATCTTTGTGGTTTCATCGATTAATAGTTTTCTTATTCTATCCAGGCCCCTGTCGACTTATTAAACCTAAAGTAGCTATGAATGTAATTAGCTTAACGATCTTGATTTTCGAGGGGAAAAAACAAAGGCTGTTTTAACGTTCCTTACTATTGTGCTGAGTGCGTTCTTGTGGTTCTGGTTTTGGGTCGTTGGCATCTGGTGTCCTGTGTTCTGGTCCGCCGTGTGCTGTTCATTTACACAGATGTGGTTAGGAGATTAGCATGCCATTATCATCGGAGTACCTTCTTTTGGCCAGTACCCTCGATTGAGCTTCTTCCTCTCCCTTGTCGAGTCAAAGTCCGTCCGGTTCACGCCAGAAAGGAGGATGTTCGTGAGAAATTTCTTCCTCGAGACTGACAAAGTCGGGGCTGTAGCTTTTGTTATTGTGGTAAGAGTAATTCATGCCGTGTTCTCTCGGGTCAGATTACTCAACGGCAGGTCTTGTATTGCAGGCGAAAAAAGCGGCCTTCTCCTGCTGTATCTCCATGGCTCCTCACCGGAAGCTGCTCATCTCCAAGAGTATATTTGCGATCGATTGGCCCCCGTCCTAGTTGTGCTGTATCACTCTCTCTTTTCCCTCAACTGTTACCTTTCTGGAAACCCTACAAAAGAAGAGCAAGCATGACAGAATCCTCTTACCATGTCCATGCATTCGGACAAGTAGGCCTTAGACGAGGAGGGTTTTACATTAGGAGGAAGGACAGATTGATCGAACCTTCATCAACAAGCATTTGGTCCCGATGACTTGATTGTCTGTAATGGATGCTTTAGGATGCATGGTATAAGCAGCAGTTTTCATTTCGATCTCCATTCAATCGACCATACGTATTAATTATATTGTTAATTAACCCTCTCTCTCTCTCTCTCTCTCTCTCTCTCTTTTGGGGGTTGAAAAAGCATTCGTAGCATTCTCATTTAAGTAAAAATTTGGATAGACATTGAATGGACTTCAGAACACATCATTTACAAAAGACAAGTTTTCCAAAAGATAGGTTGACAGATAAGTAACTTAATTAACTGATTAAAATTTATTTCGGTGGGCTTTCACAATCCAATCCGCTATTTGATTACTCTCTCAATCAAGTCTGTCTTCCCCGACTTAGATTGCTCGAGTTCCTTGGATTGCATCCCACAATGTATGTGTTTTGTATATTCCACCTAAATTGTCAGCCGTGTGTAATTAGCGGAAAGATTAATCAACGGTATTATAGATGCATTTAATATATGTCGCTTTTGTCAAACAAGTTTAGATACATTGTCGGCAATTCGGTCAAATATGACGGACGTCGTTCTATCGTTAAATATGATAGCGTCTGAGATTACTAATTTGCGACTGCTATTATATCGCTGAATCTGCGCCGCTAATTTTGGCTTGATGACTTCGAAGCCTCCTCTTTTTTTCCTTTTCTATCCTTTTCACCTCCACGTATACCATTTATGATCAGAGATGGTAGGTCCCCATATGAATTTACCGTCCTTTTCCCCCCCACGCTTCCTTCCATGGCCTTCGCTCCCTCGTACAATGCTTCCACTTTTCTCGAGATGGAAACGACTCGGTTAATTAACGTGGAAGGCTAATCGATCGATCGATCAAAGGGGCTGGGTCCGCACGACAGGGGCAATGATGCCCGATGGGGACGGACGTACGAGGTCGAACGATACGGTCCCCACCCCGAAGATCTCCCCGCGCCATCCCATCTCTCTGGCGGCCTATTCAAGAACGATGCTCCCAAAATAGAACGATGAATCGCGTCGCGGATGCTTTCGCGTCTCGTGTTCGGACCACACGAGCACGTCGACCGAGAGACTGTCCTTGTTGGCCCGCTGCTCTGTGTATTCTTCTGTGTACGTCGCTTGTGATGAGACAAAAACCTTCTGCTTTCCCATCGCCATTTATCTGCTCGTTCAAATCAGATCGATCGTGGCCATTGATCGCGAGAGCCCTGTAGAATTCGACTGATCGATGGCTGTAATCGCACTCGGTCCCACAAGTTATGGTCCGCACACTGGCTTTTGCTCCCGATATTCACTCCTTTAAAGCGTTTAAGAACAGCGATAATCGAACTCGATCATGATATCAAAGGACAGATCAAGAGTTAACATTTTAATACATTTGTATTGTACCACAGACATGGGTATGTACATGTCGTGGTTCTTTTTTTAAGGCCTCTTTGCACGTGGGAGGGAGCAGCGGGAAATATAATCGAGAAACATAAATTATCAATTCCCGGGAAGCCATGATCTAAGCACAGAATTAGTTTTCATGGAGTTCACTTGCTACCGCCGTATAGTTCTTGCTCTCGTCCCTGCTCTGCTACGTAGTACGTATCTAAACAAGTGATCCGTGCTCAAACGCCTTGCTTTAAATCTTCATTAATTCGTGAACCCTGCTTTGGCAAAGTGTTGTATTTTGTCAATTATTCTTCTTTAATTAGCAAGTAATCTAAAGCCATGCAAAGTTCTCTCCCCCGGTCCAAGAACGACGGGCTAATTAGTGGCCCAAGCCCATCCCAAATGCCAAAGCCCAAGCCCAAGCCCAAGCCCAAGCAAACTGGTGAAAAAACAGCTTCTGGTTTACTCGCCCATCTGTTCAGACGTCTCGCTTCGGTCTGTTGCGAAGTAAACTCGAGAATTTCTTCGACTCGAGCTCATCTTCCGACAAACATCGTTTCCCGCGATGGAGTGGAAGCGATTCCTGTCGATTCCGATATTCGCCGTGTTTCTTCTGATGGGTTTCGTCTATTACGTCACCTTGTTCGTTTTCATCGAAGATTGGGTCGGTTTGCGGAGCTCGGACGGATCGTTCCACGCCCTGGTCTTCAGTTTGTTGGCTTTCTACAGTGTTTTCGCGTTCTTCGTCTGCGTGCTCACCGACCCGGGACGCGTTCCTTCTTCTTACGTCCCTGATGTCGAAGATAGGGAGCTCTCAGATCAAGAATTCAGGAGAAATGTGAGTTCTGTCGTGTTCGCGAGTTTACCCATTTCACAAGTCAATTCGATGGTTACGTTGTCGTTGCTATTGGGGTATGTTGTTCGGTTTCAGTGAGGTAATTGGTCGAGCAGATTAGCTTTTTGACTTATGCGTCCTGCATATTCAAGAATGGAGTACTAGATACAGATACGTATATGCTTATGCTACACATTGGATGACCCATAAGATTTCAAATTTTGAATTGGTTTATAGGAAGTGAACATTGCCATTGGATTGGGGTTATATGCCTGTACAGCTCATTGTATTAGGTTTTGTTTTGGCTTTGGTCTGGGATTGATTCTTGTGAACTCTCTAAAAGAATTTTACTTTGTGTATTCCCTTTTTATGGCATTTTGAGGGCATTATTTGTTTGCTTGATTATGTGCATGATCGTGTAATCAATCTTTCTAGAGAGGTAATGATCAAATGCCGCTGTGAGGTCAATCTCTTTCACCCAACGAGATGATATGTTTCCTTGTTCGTCCAGTGCAAGATATATGTACATACATATTCAGATATTTTACATGCAGATATATGTGAATGCGTTTGTTGTATATAGATGTGTCTATGCATTTCATATCAAGCTTATATTGAGTTTCCTAGTTTTAGAAGAAACATGCATGGATGAGATGCAAGACTTACTTTTGAGGTTCTGATATGGATAAAGTATCTATTTTTTGTCTCTTTGAAATCTCACGAAACAGACATTTGGAGGATCTCATACCAGTCTCATTTGAGTTGTGTCGACTCTATAATGATTTCTGAACCATTTTGGTTCCGCTTATTCATCGACTTTGAAAGCATCGGTATTTCTCGCCTGCAAAAACTTAAACTAGGGTAGGGGGTTTTCCCCTCTGTTTGTACTATTTGTGCCTGTAGTTTCGATCACTCAAAACTTCAGATGATCCATAAATTTTTTATAAAGGAGGGTTATAAATTTGATTCAGCCAAAGAGTAATAGTCTGCTTAAATGACCTATGGCTTCTGTATTTTCCCCTTCTGGTGTAGTAGTTAGTAAAGCTTAATGTGTGAATGCTCTGAGGGGAGGGTAATTAATCTAGAGCTGTCATGATTTTAGCGTATGGGATGCTTCCCCTTCAGAGTGAGTTGGTATAGGGAACCATATCCTCTTAATTTCTTTGCTAATGAAGTCTTCTCTATTTTTCTAAAAAGAGGATCTCGAGATGATGGGCTTTAAACTTAAACAGGATTTGCAATGGGTCATTTGTGGAAATGATGTGTCATGACTTTCTTTGTCATACATGAGCTCATGTGGTTGGTTATGGGGATATTTTATGTGGCATACATTGGAGTCCCTGCAGTGGATAGATGATAAACCTTATCCCTTTTTTATTAGCTGCACTTTCATGAATTTTTCAGCAAAATACTGTATCTTTTATGGGAAGAAAATGGTAATTTGCCTTTTGATCTATTTAGCAGCACAAATTGTTACCTGTAGTCCTAAATTGTTGAAAGATGAACAAATACTGATAGGTTACGCATCAAAGGAAATGTGAGATTTGCTCTACATTCAAGCCTCAAAGATGTCATCATTGCCGAACCTGCAGAAGGTGTGTTTTGAGGATGGTAAGAGTGGCTAGTGTAATTTCTTCTAAGAAATCTTTGACATTTCAAAAAATTTCTACAGATTCTAAGAGGTAATGATATTTGCAAATTTTGGTTCCTTTCAACAAATCCTTGGCTGCAGGATCATCACTGTCGATGGATCAACAACTGTGTTGGTTACTGGAACTACAAGGCCTTTTTTATACTTGTCTTCTTTGCTACTGTAGCAAGCATCTATTCAACGGTACATTCTACTTCACCTCATTATGTGACCATTAAATAGGCTTCCTCAATCACTGATGGAAATAACCTTCCTGAAATTCTCATCCATGCTTTCTGTATGATTAGGTCATCTTTATATCATCTGTTCTCCAAAAGGACTGGGAAGTTTGGGGACAATCTCACTCCAAGGGTCTTTATGTAAGTTAGAAGCTGTCTGCTTCATCGGGTTATGCATTGATAGTAATAGTATTAGTCAGTTCATCGCAATAAATACTCAATTTGAACAGAGCTTAATTAGATCCTTGTTTTGTTGGTGGAGTTCACCTTCATCTACATGGTGTATTTATCTTGCTGTTGATGAGGGGTACATGAAATTTCATGTATAGTTGTAAGATCTCCTTCTCCAGTGAAAAACATTAGCTCCTTATCCTAAGCTGGTTTAAGTATGTGCTGTGACACAAGGTTCTTACTATTGTTATTTTCTATAAGTACACGTAATTATTTTTCTTGACACTGCCTCAATGAGATAAACCATATGTTTGCACTGTGACCATAGTGACTTTCTTTGGCACTTGTAGAATGTTTTTTGTTAGCATTGTTCAATAAATAGACAATGGACCTCATTCTATGATGCTCCATGCTCTTTCTGGTGTGTGCGCATTGTGACCATCGTTGTAGTTTCTGCTTTGCGAAGTTCTTCTTGCACACAATGACGATTTCGGGAATTTAACAAGAAATTATACTTTCCTCAGGTTGCATGTGGGGTACCTGTGCTTGGCCTGAGTATGACACTGGGTTCTTTGTTGTGCTGGCATATCTACCTCATGGCCAATAACATGACAACCATAGAGGTACTTGTTCATTTTTTTTTTTTGGCATACAATGTAGAGAGTTATGTTCTCCTTCCAATTAATTTTAGAATTATGCCACTGGACACTTCATCAGTATTATGAAGGAGTACGAGTGCAATGGCTGGCAAGAAAATCTGGGCAGAGCTATCGTCATCCGTTCAACCTTGGTGTTTACAGAAACGTGACATCGGTACTCTCTCTCTCTCTCTCACATTGTTTAATGACTGTTTATATTTGTGTCAATCTGATCAATATTCAATTAAAGGATTGAGTGTAATCGAGGAGCTCTTCTCCCTTGTTTTAGGTCCTTGGCCCAAACGTGCTAAAATGGTTACTCCCAACAGCAGTAAGCCATTTAAAGGACGGTATCAGCTTCCGCGTTGCACATGATATGAAGCAGACAACATGAAACAAGATTATCAGGCAACATATTCAATTCTTCTTCCCTTCAGGAGTTGGGACATTGTCGAAGAATTGTGGCGGAAAGTGGAGTTCCATGAGCTCAAGCCTGTCTACTCGGATGCATACAATCTTGCAGGACGACTTGCAATTAGAACGTTGGTATACACGCGGAATAGCAATTCTTTGCTGTGTAAAATGGTTGAAACATGGCGCATGCTGCTGCAGGTATCGCTACTGTCAATATTCTTTACTTGTACATCAAGGTCCTTTTTTTTTTCTTTTTTGGTTATCATATATATTTGCGCTTCGTTACTTAATGCAACGAATTTCATGACAGGCATAAGATACGGGATAATTTTGTTATGGATTTTGTTAGCAAGTGTCCTCTGGGCATTGGTTAAAGCATACAGGAGAAAAGTTTCAATTTCCAATGCACCGATTTCCCAATTTGCTGGAACAGTTAATGCATGAAAATCACTTCACAAGTGTCTCGAGGCACCTGTTAGCAAATTTCTTTTTGCGACGCGCAAATTTCATATGCCGTGACACTTCTCCATATGCAAAGCCACCTTTGATTTCTGTATTTTATATTATTGATAGGGGAGATAACTCTGGAGATTCAAATGCATCTGTCCAACCAGAAGTACCAAATTGCAATGGAGCGAGACTCTTTCTTCTTAATGGGGGATGTCGCTCGTTCAATTCCTTGAACTGGCACCAAAAAAATTTAATCAGTCTTTCCGGACAAGTTCATGTGCCGAAACACTGGAAATAGTCGGGCCACCTAACTCTCCTACGTCAGTACGAGATCGCGTGTTATAATCCTTCTACAAAAACAACAACTAAATCTTCATGTCATTTTGATTTATATTAATCGAGGGTTCATATTTGGTTTTGTTTTGATTCAACCATTCATCCATCCCCGGTCAGAAAATCAATAAAAAGAGTGTAATGTGATGGCAAGAGTTCTGCGTTGAATCGTGCCCCTCAACAGCAACGGCCCGTCACACGCCACAGGCGGTAGCTCACGTATGGAGACGATTGCGCCGGGAATTGCGCTAGTTAGAAAAAGACATCGCATGGTTTTCACAATGCTGATCGTATATATTAACCATTCACTATTGGTTTCTTTACAGTCTAAAGCGGGAGGTGCTGTAAAATTTGAAAGATTTAAGGGTATGCTTGTTTTATGAAAAATGAATGATTTAAAAAATATTTTTCTAAAAATATGATTATCTACACCGCTTACAAAAATGAATGAAAAAAAATATTTATTGTCATGAAAATTAGTTAGACGTAAATTATTTTCGATAATGAAAAGAAATTTGATTGATTGATTATTTCAAACGATATAAATAAGCGATCATATTTAAGAAAATAATTTTCAGTAAAATAAATAGAGCTTAAAAGAATCTCATTAACCCTTTGCAAAATTCCTCTCGTTTGTTAGATTGATGCGGGGTCAACATGTGATTTCATTTTTTTGTTTGGTGTGTGATAGTGAAGGGCGTATTTATAAGTGAAAATGATTGCGTGCGATGAGCAAAGTCAAGGGGCAAAGATAGGGAGAATGCTACATATGCAGACGTAATCAATGCGGCATGCCCAAAAAAAGGGACGTAATCAATGCGAATAGAGATTATTACAAAGCATTCTTTAACACATGTCAAGGGGTCGATCGCGTTCCATGTTTTAGGTTAATTAATACAAGTTTACTTTGTTAAAAATATCTGTTTGAGCCCACCCCATTGTAGTACTCTTTTTTACGTCGCTTCTTTCCTTTTCTTTCTTCTCTGAAATCACCAACTTGGGTGTTTTTCAAAAGCTTATATATGAAAATCCTAAGTGTCGGTTCGTGATTAGTAGTTGCTTTTAAGATTGGTTGATTAAGAACTGCATTATTCTGAAGTCAGTTCCATGGACCTCACGGTTTTGTGCTCACGGTCGTAATCCTATCGAGACTTGTCAAACACCGGAGGCCAGAGAATCAATTGGGTAATACCACGAAACTTCCCAGTTTTTGGTCAATCCAACGCGGTGGAATTGAGAATTTTTCCTCTATGATGGGTGTGAAAGAATCCCTCATGGCATGCGAACGATATCCAAAGGATTGTCCATTAGTTCGAAATATCTGTACTTGCGAAAACTTACTGGAGATAACAAATGAATGTAGACAAAAAACCAAAGGAAAGACGAGGAAAGATGGAAGTCCACGACGAAAAAATATGTCTGAACGCCGGCGTATTGTCCTCGTCGTGGTGACGACGTGGTCCTCCCTACGAATCCCACCAATCCAACCGCGACTCTGTCTCTGTCTCTCTCTCTCCCTGTCTTGCTTCTTCCCCCGGAGTTTGACCCGTAAGCTCCACATGGGCGCTCCTGCCAACTTACGAACGTGTTTAAAGACAAAGGACGGATCTTTCTCCTTTCCCTGCAGAAACCCATCTCTTTCCTGAACAGTTCTTGCAAAGGACGAATCTGCTCCTCCCTCTGCAGAAACCCATCTCTTTCTTGGACAGTTCTTGCAGCCCCTCATCGCCAATGCGCTGAATCTTGCGCCATCTCGTGTACCTTTTGCTCTGCGCTGCTGCTTGATCTCGAGATCAGTGCTCCGACCCTGGAACCCCAGCAGAAAGATGAGCTCGGAGAAGCTCGGGATCGTCGAGTCCGTGTCGTTTTGGTTGGTGGGTGTTCTTGCTTTGAGCTGTGTGCGATTCGTGCGGTGTCAAGATGTGAGTGACTACAGCCAAATCGACAACCCTGCTGTTCTGCCCTTCCTTACTCAACTCGCCTACGAGCGAATTTCAAATGTCACCACCAGTCTTCAGTCTGAGCTCAATAACCGGTCCAGGTTCTGCGTTAAGAATCCGTCAGTACTCTCTCGCTCGCTCTTCTTGCTGTTTGTCAAATGATAATCATGAGAAATGGGGAAAAGTTAAGTGTGGGATCTTTTCTGGTGCGAGATTTCTATGGAGAAGTTAAAACTGTGACTTTGCGCGTGCTTTTTCTGTGCAAATTAAAACTTTTGACAATTCTTGATTGTGCTTTATTATGCTGCGTCATGGACTTTGTTTACTTCAATTTAGGTGCACTGTTCTTAGATAAGTATGTTTAACCAGGTGAAAAATGTTTCATTGCCCTAAATTCAATTGCAGAAGTTCTGATGTTGATTTGTCAGACTGTTGGGACGGTTTGTTTTCATGTTCTTTCTTAACAAAATTATCTTTCTTGGTATAACTGGGTAGACCTGTAACCGGATTATGTTTAACCCCATCACGATGTCTCCATATTTCAGGTCAGATGATTGGAACAGAGCTTTCAATTTTTCATCTAATTTGGACTTCTTATCCTCTTGCATTAAGCAGACTAGAGGTATACATCATTTATTTTACCCTCAAGAATTTGGCAAGTCTATATTGCTTCTTGTTTTTTGTGATTCTTAATCTAGAACACCTATTGCTATTAAGTTGAGTTTGATTGCTGTAATAACTGATGTTTTCTAGTTTCATCTTTTGGATTATCATATCTCGGTTGAAGATAATTTTGTAACATAGAAAAAATTGCTCTAAATACCGATGTTTGTACAATGACAGGGTGTTAACATTCCATTTTGCAAGTTAGTTGCTGGATCCAAGAATCTACTGACATTTTCCTGTCAACGCAAATTTTTTGTTCTCATCTGACATGATGCTCCCCCTTGATGCAATAGGAGATATTGCTCGCCGTTTGTGTACAGCAGCAGAACTGAAGTTCTACTTCAATTACCTATCTCAAACTTCAGTGAGCAGTAATTATCTGAAGCCCAACAAAAATTGTAATCTCACCACCTGGATTTCTGGTTGTGAGCCTGGATGGGCTTGCAGTTTTGGTACGGATCAATCAGTCGATCTGAAAAATGCACAAGATATCCCCACAAGGACTGATAGTTGTCAGGCTTGCTGTGAGGGATTCTTCTGTCCTCATGGTCTTACATGCATGATCCGTAAGTGTCCTAGACCTCCCACAATCTTTAGCAAATTTTACTATCATAAGATGGAATTCCAACTATCTGGCCTCTCACTTATACCTGAGTGACTGTTCCTGTAGTTTCTCCTTATGTTATTGATATGGGATAATATGATGTTGACCTCTAATTTTATTCCCCACAGGAAGCATGTCCATAGAATTGACTATGGTATAAACGCATAATCCTTTACCATTCATATGTTTGAGCTTCTTGACAATCCTGGAAGCCAGCAGACAAAAAGACAATATTTGTTCCTTATTCTTCTGTTGAACATTAAATTAGTTAGCTTCTCGTTTATGATGCAATTTAAATTTGTTTCATGACTTCTTTGGTTGTACAAATTCTGTGATTGAAAAGTATTTTTCTCGCACTTATGAGCTTTATCTTTATTGACTCTTACAGCCTGCCCACTTGGAGCTTACTGCCCACTCGCAACACTTAATGCATCGACTGGCATATGTGAACCGTAAGCTCAGCCTAGTTAGCAGTGTGTCTCATTTTTATTTTTATGTTGCCCAAGGTGCCAATAGAACTTTATGCTACTATAATTTGCAGCTATACCTACCAACTACCCCCAGGGAGGCCAAATCATACTTGTGGAGGAGCAAATATTTGGGCCGATGTTGGTAGGAGCAGGGAGATTTTCTGTTCATCGGGATCTTACTGTCCAACTACGGTGGAAGAAGTCACATGTGGTAGTGGGTATTTAATTTTATTCCAATGCTTATTTTCATTTTTTGGGTTTATGTCCACAGTGCTCTCTACCTTCAATTGGATGTGAATCTGATTTATCTGTATTATTGTTTTCCAATATCGATCTCCCATCCAAGTTATGGCCTGTTTCTTATTTCTTTCATTTTTCACATTACCGCAGACACTATTGCCGGCTGGGATCCACATCTGAGCAACGTAAGTTTTCAATGGAAGTGAATTGATCGAGGGAAATTAAGCATTCGAAATTGAATATTCCGCATTCGGAACTTCGATTTTGTTGTGTTGTGGGTTTACACACTTCTTGATATCTGTTTTCTTTTGCAGCTTGCTTCAAATTGGTTTCTTGTGATTCGAAGACCGTGAATCAAAACATTCGTGCTTATGGGATTATGCTTATTGTAAGTTTCTATACACATCTTGAGCATCTCTTTAGTATCTCCTTTTCTCGTATTTTTTATAATGCCAGATGTCTGATCATAATGTCTTCTCTTTCCTGAAATGTGTCATCTTGAACATTATCAAACCATTCACTTTTGCAATCTCCAGATCATTTACTTTTGCTGGATGTTGGATTTGTCGTTACATATTTTATTCTTCCAAGACATTATATTTGCAACCAACAATTTAGGCATTGAAGTTTCTGGCTATGCTCATGCAGGCTGCTTTGAGTACTTTCCTACTCATCATCTATAATTGTTCCGACCAATTACTCACTACTAGAGCGAGGAGGCTAGCTAAATCCAGGGAAGCAGCTGCAAGAAGTGCAAAAGAGACTGCCAAAGCACGTCAGAGATGGAAAGCTGCAAAAGAGGCTGCAAAGAAGCATGCGAGTGGGTTACAATCTCATTTATCGCAGACATTTTCCAGGAGAACAGATGCCGAGCGGTTCCAAATTTTAAATCAGGATAGTCTCGATGAAGCTTATGATTTTTCACCAGCTGATCATGCAAGGAATACAAGGTTGCCACCGAATCAAAGAAAGAGGGAGAATATCGAACTCATGCGGACGATGCATGAAATTGAAGAAGATGCTTTTTCTCATAATCTTGAAGATTCTGATGCGGGTAGCGTGTATAAGAATAAAAAGGGGAATATAGAGAAAGGTAAAAATATGCATACTCATACCCAAATTTTTAAGTATGCATATTCTCAACTTGAGAAAGAGAGAGCTCAGGAACAGCAGAACAAAGATCTTACCTTTTCTGGAGTAATTTCGATGGCCACTAATCCTGAAATTAGCAAAAGGCCACTTATCGAAGTAATATTTAAGGACCTAACCCTCACTTTGAAAGGCAAAAAGACGCATCTTTTAAGATGCGTTACTGGAAAACTAAGGCCTGGGCGCATCGCGGCAGTCATGGGTCCATCAGGGGCTGGGAAAACATCGTTCCTATCTGCATTGGCTGGAAAAGCTATTGGTTGCTCAACTACTGGTGTAATCCTGATCAATGGGAAGAAGGAATCAATCCACTCGTACAAGAAAATTACTGGTTTTGTGCCACAAGACGATATTGTCCATGGAAACTTGACTGTGGAAGAGAATCTCTGGTTTAGTGCAAAATGCAGGTATGGTTCAGTTGATTTGCTACTATTTCTTCAAAAGGATACCTTCAACATACATTATAGAAACACATTCTTGTAAAATTTTGCTAGAATTTAGATCATTAAAAGAAACTAAGAGCTTGTCATTCTTGGGTCCCATATCAGATTGAGTTTTAGCTTGGATCAAGAACATACTCTTCATACCTCATTACGCATCTCATATTTTGGAAAATAAAAAGGCAAAGTAAGTTTCTTCGATTATGTTGCATTTCTTATTCTAGGATTATGCAGGGAATTGTTGATGGAAAATGTCCATCTTTCACATGTGAACATGATCTTTCACACCACTTTGCCGCATCAAACCTTAATTTTATGCTTAGCTATGGTGGCAACACTCTTAAACTGGTAATTCTTTCTATATTTTCATGTGAAACCTGAAGACTTCCTGCTAAGATGCTAAAGGCAGAAAAAGTGCTTGTTGTTGAGAGAGTTATTGAGTCCTTGGGGTTGCAATCAGTGCGAGATTCGCTGGTTGGAACAGTCGAGAAGCGAGGGATCTCTGGAGGCCAGAGAAAGAGAGTAAATGTTGGCTTAGAAATGGTGATGGAACCTTCACTTTTAATTCTAGATGAACCGACATCCGGTCTGGACAGTGCATCCTCACAGCTGCTCCTGAGAGCACTTCGACATGAAGCACTGGAAGGGGTTAACGTCTGCATGGTGGTTCATCAACCGAGGCAAGTTTCTGCTAGAATCATCAAATTACCATGCATAACCATTGTCATGAAGATCTATGATTTTCAGTGTTCATAAGGATACCTAGTGAAGCTGCAATTATCGTTAGGAACGTTCTTAAAAGAAAGTCTCAATTCTAGGCTGCCTTGTTCTTGTGTTTATATACATAAAAAGGAAAAATTCTTCTGGTAACTGAACAACATTTTTGGGTGCAGCTACTCACTGTTCAGGATGTTTGATGACTTAATTCTGCTGGCAAAAGGGGGCCTAGTTGTCTATCACGGTCCAGTGAAGCAAGTTGAGGAATACTTTGCAGGAATTGGCATAAATGTGCCAGAGCGAGTAAACCCTCCAGATCACTTTATTGACATTTTAGAGGGCATCGTGACTCCAAGCACAAGCTCCGGCGTGAACTATAAAGACCTTCCTATCAGGTGGATGATTCACAATGGGTATCCGATACCTCCAGATATGAAGGAGGATGCTGGAGCCATTTTGTCCAGTGGAGGCGCAGGTATAGTTGTTGGACTTAATGCCCCTAGAGTTGGAACTGAGGAGCAATCTTTTGCTGGTGAAATATGGCAAGATGTGAGGAATAATGTTGAGAGGCATCGGGATAAGATAAGACTCAATTTCTTGAGGTCGAAGGATTTATCTCATCGGAAAACTGCAGGAGTAATCTCACAGTACAGATACTTTGTTGGGAGGTAAGAAATATTAATCATCAGAAAAAGTTCTGGATTTATGATTCTTCTACACGAGTCAAGAGGATGGAGTTATATGAGTGAAAATGTGTATTGTGAACTTGAAGCTTCTGCTTGCATAGTTGAAGATGGTTTTACTGAACAAAGAACCCAAATCAAAATGATTTTATTTTACTTTCTATTCAAGGCTTGTCAGGGAAAATCTTGTGTCTTTTCATAATCATCCACTTATTGGTCTCGTGGAAGGCTTGTACAATGATTGCAAAGTTTTTCTCATTTCTATTTTGTTGACATTTCCAGGGTTGGTAAACAAAGATTACGTGATGCTAGAATACAAGCAGCAGACTATCTAATCTTATTACTTGCTGGAGCCTGCTTAGGAACACTTGCTAATGGGGGTGATGAATCATTTGGAGCTGCTGGTTATACTTATACCATAATTGCTGTTTGTAAGTTATATGTTTCTTGAGCACTCATTATACGTCTGTCTTTATTTGACTTTGTGATTGTTAATATTGACCCAATGACTGTACCTTCAAGAACATTCGTGATGTTCCTTATGTAACTTCTTGGTCGTACAGTTATATTGCATGTTTCTGCATTGTGTTTGTTACTAAAGGTGATTGTTATTTGTCTTGCAGCCCTTCTGTGCAAAATCTCAGCTTTGAGGTCACTTTCTCTAGATAAATTGCAGCACTGGAGAGAAAGTTCTTCTGGGATGAGCAGCTTGGCTTATTTTCTCGCAAAGGACACTATTGACCACTTCAATACAGTGATCAAGCCAGTGGTGTATTTATCGACGTTCTATTTCTTCACCAATCCGAGATCTTCCTTTGCTGATAATTATGCTGTTCTTCTGTGCCTTGTATACTGTGTGACTGGTATTGCCTATGCCTTGGCCATCTTCTTCGAAGCCGGTGCAGCCCAGTTGGTAAGTAAAATTCACAATATTCTATTTTGTTTTCTTTCTTCTTTTTTCTGGTAACGAGAAACTCTATGATCTTACGCCGATAATGCCCGATTTGCTTCTTGTATGTCACACGTGCTCCTGATGATTGCAGTGGTCAGTTCTACTTCCCGTCATTTTGACTCTCATCGCAACACGGAATGATGGTGGTATTTTGAAAATCATATCCAACTTTTGCTACCCTAAGTGGGCTCTGCAAGCATTTGTGATTGCAAATGCTGAAAGGTAATTGTCAACTGATGCACTGTTACTTTATCCCTTGACTTCACAGCATTATTCGATGGTCGAACAATGTGGAGAGACCATTGGATCTTACAAAACGGTAGCAAACATGCTCATACATTTGTTTAGACATCATACTAAGAAAACCCTAGAAACAAATGTTGATCGTATTGCTTATTTTTTCACTGCAGATACTACGGTGTTTGGCTTATCACCCGGTGTGGTGCGCTTTTCAGTAGAGGCTACGATCTTAATAACTGGGGTACATGTATATTTATCCTCATTTTCATCGGCGTAATTAGCCGTGCCATCGCCTTCTTCGGCATGTTGATCTTCCAAAAGAAGTAAGTTCAGGCGGCGATAACCTTGTCATCGTCGGATCTCTGCGCACAGAATGATTCATACCTTTGAGCAGTTTTAACCGGGCCAAATAGTTAGAAAGGCGCAACCCCTCGGAGAGGAGGGTTTCTCTGGATCGTTAGCTTTCTCAAAATTGCTTCATCATTTTCTATACCGAGTATATGAAGTCGGCCATCCTCTGCGAAATTGGTCCATCCACATTCTTTATCTGATTTGGGGAAAGCTGCTGCTCAGCCATTTTGTACTT
Source organism: Eucalyptus pauciflora (assembly GCA_007663325.1). NCBI lineage: Eukaryota > Viridiplantae > Streptophyta > Magnoliopsida > Myrtales > Myrtaceae > Eucalyptus > Eucalyptus pauciflora. The sequence goes on along the minus strand of VMYD01000010.1, from coordinate 1,212,594 downwards.
AAAATCTTTAAGAAAATTGTGCTGGTACAAAGTACATAACATACATACCCCTTTGATATTATATAGAATGATGATTAGTGCAATGGAGGTGCAGGATCTTAATTCTGGAACATGAAATCTTACTACTGCATTCATTTTGGAAAAATACAAGTTTCTTTGGCATCAAAAGAATCCGGCACAAGAATTACAGATCTTCAAATGTTCAATTTAAGGACATTTATGCATGATTAAACATGCAATCTCAGGTGGGAAAATTAGATGGCCTCCATCGATGATGAGCTAAAAGTAAAGAATTTGGCTTTGAAGGATGCAAAGATAATTTTCACGAACCCATTTAATTCCTAAAAAAAAAAAGATGCCAGTGAAACATATGGAGCTCTACAGGCAGCTTTGCATACCAGCACTGCCAGTGTATAGCAGAGCTTGCTGGTTTTTTTTGTTTTTTTTATCCTTTCCTATTTCATAGTTCATATATCTGCACCTCCACCAGCAAATATTCGATCAATGCGCAAAATCATGTATTCGCAGCACGAAATTTCTATCACTGATGGCATTTAAAATGTTTCCTGTACAGTAGTGTGCTCTTCCCTTGACCTTTATGGGTAAAAAAACCAACCGGTCTAGTAAAATAAGCAGCGAACCACTTGAGTCATACATTGTATATCAAAGGCCAATAACCAAGAGAATCCTTGTTGCGTGGTCCCCAAGAATATGCCTCGAGAAGCTCAAACTTACTATGTGAAAGGGCTCCAACGTATGATCATGCCAATTGGTTATGAAGTTTCATCATTTGGACCAAGAAAACTGAATCGCTAAGGCAAAATTAGGCTTGTAACCAAAACGTCTCCAGAAGTCCTTCGAGACTCGGTGCTTGCAGTATGGCATGGTATCTGAATCTGAACGTGGAAATTGACAGAAAAGACAGTCTCTGCTCATCAGGCATATATCAGACTTAAAAAACAAAAAAAACATATTAAAGTCAAAGCAATGTCCTCAACATCTAGACATACAAAACTAGGCCCTCTCAGTACTAGATTCCAAGTTGAATGATCCTCAAACAACCAAACGTACATGGTATCAAGACCACCGATTCCTGACCATAAAAGGAGTTCCATCCTTTTTTTGTCATAGTACCAGATATAAATTAATCACATATTACCTGAAAAGCTTCAAAAATTTCCCTATTTTATATTTATGCTCTTGAGAAGTAAAGCTGGTATGAAGAAAGTAGAATCCAAGAAGAAGAGGGCCTACAATTACCTCATAGTAATTCTCATTTCCAGATTATATCACCCAAAAATTTAAGAGCTGGAACACCTCTTATCTCTACATCAACAAGAGGTGCCTGAATTAGATTCAAGCCAGAGAGTTCTGGATCATTTTGGATCATATCAAGAACTCGCATCTGATCCTGAAATATTCAAGGAAGTTTTTAGTCAGCATCTGAGCATAACTTTGATAACCGCTCAACTAAAAACCCAGCAACTAAGAAGAAATCATTTCCTGGGATTGAGGAAACGTGTTACCTTCCTTTTCATTGTGCAAAACTTGCAATCTGAGGCAGATGGAGGAAGAATCTGATTCACAATCAGCCTCTTGACCGGAACATTTTCTTTCTTCAGAGATGCACGCAACCGGGAAGACTCACTTATTGCCATCACCTACAAAGAAAGAACCAAGAGATGTATGACCAGAGTTCAACCGACTATGTTAGATATCTACAAGAAGAGAACGGAAATTAAATAACTGATCTAAATAGCTTTTTTCCTTTTTTGCAATTGAATTCTACAAGTAGGGTAGACTTCATAGAGCTCATTACCGTTGGTATTGTTACTATGACAAATTCTGTTGAATCTGTGTCACGGAAAAGTTCACGAACTTTCACCATTCTTTCCCTTAGACGCTCCAACTTGTTAGCCTGCATAACAAGATATAACTATGAATCATTCCGATTAAAATACCACAACAAAGACAAATAGTCCTAAATTAAGCATTTCCTCACTTACGGCATCCTGCTGCTTATTTTCTTCCTGGCCAAAAACAGATTTGATGGCAGAGGTAGCTGATGAAATTTTTTGCTTGAGCTGTAACAGAAGAAATACAGAAATTTGAGAAGGAGCCCATAAAACATAGATCAAAGTCCTATTAGTTTTATAGAGCCTAATGATTGAAATCTCTATTTTTTATGCAGAGTTGCTCCTACACTTTGTGAACCACAATAAATGCAACTTACAAGTATAATGAAAGTAATATCAAAGAGTCAGGGGAAGAGTTATCATGAAGAAGGAACAACCAAAAGTATTTGGCAAAAGCCATCTAATTCACCACAACCTGTTCATGAGTGCTACTTACCAAGATACATTAACACACCTTATTTGTTGTTCTTAGTTTTTGTTGAAGGTCTTTTACATCGTTTTTTTTTCCTTCTTTCCCTAATCATTTGACCAAAATGAATCTAATTCAAATTGAATAGCCAAGGAGCTGGGAGCCATTCACAAATTCAAATTCTTACCTTCAATATCTTGCCTATTGATGCATCCAGAAAGTCGGGCAAAGACAACAGCCGCAGAGTATGACCCTGTTGAAAAACTGCCAATAAGATGATAGATCTGGTGATTGAGAAACATTGTCTGCTCAATTTCCCTACCGTGGGTGCAGTATCAAATATGATTCGCGTAAACATGCTATATTCTGGTGATTCAAGGAATTGCATCACCTGGAACAATTTAAATTTCAAAATCATTAAATATGTGATGGATATAGTTAAGAAATTACTAAGCTATAGTGCAAGGATCTTCTGAAAGAGGAGATAAAACCTTCGAAATTGCAATTGCTTCATCCAGTCCAGGTGGTGGTGAATCAAGCAGCTCTCCCAGCTTAAGCTCACCAAGCTTGAAAAAGGTCAACAGAGCCTCATTATAGTTACACGATCACACAATTTCCAGGGGACTGATTTTCTATTGGTCTTTTGTCAAAAAGAAGCACCAAATACAAACGATCAAGTGAATTCTATTCAAATATCACAAATATTAAAAAGTAATGATTTGTCAGACTATAGCAGGAGGCTTCTAAGCAAGGGAACAATTAACCATAGTCTTGTATCAACTTGAACTCAAATGGAAAGACAAGTGAAGATGGTTATGTTGGGCTAACCATACAGAAATGGCAAGTTTAAGAGCTGCAAAAAATGTACAGAAAAATATGCTTACCTGTTCCACAAGCATTCCGAGGCCCATTCCATCCATGAAATCTTTAACCCCAGTTCCACCATTTTGCTGACTTGCACTACGGAACTCTTCCCTAGCTTTTTCGGGATTTAGCTGCATTAAAAATTAAATTTAATAGAACACTAGATCGCATCTTATGACACACAAGATGTACCATTGGATATTTCCCCAATCATATGCCATTGCTACATACCTCGAGAGCAAAAAGTGGATAATCAGGTCCTTCAACACGTATTAGCATGCCCCCTGTTAAATCCTACATATCGTAAATAGATAGAAATGCAGCATCAGCTACTAGTACAATTGGGCAAAAAGTAACAGCAAAGAAACTAAGAAAGTACCGATAGGTTGAACCTGTGCGAAAGAATCACTCAAAGAGTGGGCTGGATCAGTTGACACAACAAGAGTGGGGTGTCCATTGTTAGCAAACTTCACAGCAAGTGATGCAGCACAGCTCGTCTTACCAACACCTCCTTTTCCACCAAGCAGGTAATACTTGCGCTGAGTCCCCGAAACCATCTCATCAAACACTGCAACACCTTCTGCAGGGGCTGCCACTGCCCTCACTGAAGAAAGATAGGAAAGATGAAACAGAAGAGCATCAATGCAGAGAAAGTGCCTATCCATTAGACACAAGAGGTTACAGGAATTATTTGTATCAAACACCAATGAGAAAGTATGTTATCTTCCTAAATATTATCCCCAGACTTAAGGACAATGACTTTCCATCACGCGAAGACAGATTCTATCCTCCTTCACAAGGTCTGAACCTGATCTGACATTCAACACAAAGTTGAAAATTGATGCCATCCAGACATTCAGTAAGAAGAGTTCAAGGACTTCAGAGAAGAACACAATTAAGAAAAAAAAAAGTACCTAAATTTTTTTCTCCTCTTTTAGTTTAATCTTCAATGTACTACTTCACACGTTTATAGACTGTACTCCTTGTGTGGAAGTACTTCATCTAGCTGTGTAACTTGTGAAAATACAAAACAATTCCCAGTTATTTTTCACGTTCATTATGAGTGTGCAGATTCACATACCCAAATATCTGTAGATCACATTCTCATGCATTATGTTAGCAGAATTAATCATCCATGCATTCGAGGACATTTTACTATACAACTGGTACCGGTTCATTATCACACAGAAAGATTCTTGCACAGACGCAGAATGAGTTGTAAACCAATAAAGACGGTTTTTTCAGTGCGGACACCAACTTCCATGGAATACCCGTTTTCATACATATGGCATTTAGTTAGGAAGAAAAGGAAAAAACTAAAACTGAATTCATCCCTTCTTTTGGCCAAACAAAGTAAAGGGAATTCTTGAGCTCATTAGCTCGATTAATAAAAGAATGCTCCAGCTGTCATTCTTCTAATTTCATGGGTAATGCACACCAAACCTCCATAGTGTTTACTCATAAGCAAGTACAGCAACCAATACACCAGAAAACCGTCTGCTCCACACAACCATTGAAAAATCCAAACTTTGCAGATCAAGATTCCAGGAACACAACCAGTTCTTACGACAAGCCGCCCAAACACAGACGCGGGAGGTTCTTTTTAGCTCAAACAGGGGAATTCACAACTAGGGAATCACTTAGATGAAAAACCCGATTAAGCCCAACCGTCTCTTGAGCATTCGGCGAAGTGGGCACCGATTGAATTACCTCGAAAAGGACTCCTCCGGCTCTTTCCAGCGATGGAAAGTGAGACGAACTTGTTGCGGAAAGGATTCGTCGGTGCTAGTGTTTTGGGAAGATGACAAAGCGGTTTAAAGGGTTCAATGGAGGTCGTGGGTTTGCGAAAAGCAGGTGAAGAAATGGAGGGTATACATGGAGCCGTCGCCATATCGTCCCTTCCTTCTTTCTCTCTCTTCTGCTAAGGAGCGAGGCAGAAAGTCCGAGAGAGAGTCCGACAGGACCGCGCGTGCGCTTCCTCTTCTAGTAAGCCCCGAAAAAGAACCTGGACGGATTGTGCCCGGCGAAAAGATTGGGATCACCCGAGAGCTTCTTCTTGATCTTTTACCAAAATAAATAAATAAAATAAAAGTTCTCTCGTTTGCCATGATAGATTTTCAGGGCTGTTGGGTGGGTTGGAAAATTTGTCGAATAGTAACCGATTTTATTCTTTTATTTTCAAGAATAACTTTGGAACATAAATCAATTTAATAAGTTTTTTTTTTCACGGGAATAAAGAATCAAAGAGTTAAAAAAATAGTCGATTATTTTTTCTCAAGAATAATTTCAAAATCAAGTCAACCCAAACTTTTTTTTCCCCTGTTCTCTTCTTCTTCGTTCTCTCTTTTTCTTCCACCACCGTTGCTAGTCACCGATGATTGGTTGGGTGAGGTTCGACAAGTTCACCAGAGGCTCGCCCAGTCACCGATGAGTCTCGTTTGGCTGAGCAAGGCTTAACCTCACCCAGATTTGGCAAGGTCAAGCCTCACTGATGGGTGGGCGAGCTCGGCCTTGCCAGGGCGAGGCTCCTCACCTAGCCAAGGTTCGGCCGATGAGGTGTGGTCTCACTGGGGTCAACGACCTCCCTACGAGGGCCGGCGACACTCTGGTAAGGTTGTTGACCCTCGTCTAGCCAATCGCCGGTCATCCCAAGCCTAACGACTAGTCAAAGCTTGAAGAAGAAGAGAAAAAAATAAAAAATAAAAGAAATAAAATTATTAAAAAATTAAAAGAAAATGGTTTGAATTAGAAATTTGAGGATGGTATCAATCGCAATTCTATTCTGAGAATAAAAGTTTTAGGTAGTTATCAAATGCCTTCAAATATTTAGAAATTATTCCTAAAAACAAAATAAAATAAAATCATTTCTGATAATTAATTATTTCCGAAAATAGAATAATTACCAAACGTATTCATTTTTATCTAAAATACTTTTTTATTGATGCTAACAATCTAATAGGATAAGTTCCTAATCATAATTAACATGTATATTTATTTCTGGAGTTAGAAATCATTTTTTCTAATATTTTGTAGTTTTTTATTCCATTACTATTTCATCAGCTAAATCTTTCATTTTTTCCGTCAATAATAGTATGTTAAATTAACAAAACAAATTTCAATCAACAGTTCATAAATCATCATCCCCTTCCAAATTATCCCATTTTTGTCTTTCTTTTTTTTCTTTTTTTTTAGTTTCACTCGATATAGGAATTAACAATGGAAATTAATAAAAAGCCTCTAGTATAAAAGTGTTTATTTTGGATATAAGCACGTCTTTAAAAAGCTCAAAAGGGAAGAAATAGGCGAGAAATCTGTTCTAGGGTGTCAGATCTCGCAATATCACTTCTCGTATTCTCATCCGTTTGGGAAGAAATGCTTGGGTGGAAACTTAGGAACCTCTTCGATGGTAAAGGTAAACTCCACATCATTGCTTTGGTGATAGTTCTATTGAGTAGGGGAATATAATAGCTCTATGCACTTGGAGTGAGTTAAGGGTGTGTGAAAAACCCATTGTTGCGTTGGCGGAGCTCCATTCAAGCTTTTCAAATGGTTGCCAACACAGTAGCCCTAGTTGAAAGGCTTAGGGCCTGTTTGTTAAAAATTGTTTTTGTTTCCCATAATAACTATTTCTATTCTTTTGTTTCAAGGAATAGAAAAAGAATAGAAACACATTTGGTAAAATTTTTGTTCTCGGAAACAAAAAGATAAAAATCTATATTTTTGTTCTCGAAAATAGATTTGAAACATAAATAAGAAGTACAAAAAAGTAGCTTCTTGTTCTTGGGAACAATTTTTTATTCTCTCTTCTCTTTTCTCTTATTCTCTTTCCTTTCCTTCTTCTTCCTTTTGGCCGGTCGCCGACCTCAGCCATGGCCAATGAGGGCCGGCGAGCTCGCCGACCGATGCGAGGCCGACCTTACGCTACCTGGGCAAGGTTGAGCCTCGTGATGGCTTGGCGAGCCTCCGGTGAGCTCGCCAGCCCTCACCTTTTCCTTGAGGAAAGATTTCCGTATCGTGAGGGTTGCTAGAATGCATGTTAAGTCAGTCAAGAGGGGATTTCTTACTCCAGCTGTTCCAAGAGTCTTCGCTAGTTGGAAGGGAGGTTCTATAGTGCTGAGGCCTGGCGAGGCTCCAGCGAGCTTGCCAGACCTCGAAGAAGGAGAGAAAAGAAAAAAAGAAAGAAAAAAAAAGGAAAAATATAATTAAAATATTAAAATATTAAAAAAAACAACAAAATTATAAAATTTTACCAAACGCATTTCTTTCACGGGAATAGAAATTTTGTTTAGTTACCAAGCGTATTCTTATACTCAGAAATTGTTCCCGAGAACAGAAACAAAAAAAAAATTATTTTTGATAAAAAAATTGTTCCCGGGAACAGAATCGTTACCAAACGCAGTAACGAGCTCAATACTCTGCTTGGAAGATTTTAAAGTATTAAAAAAGACTTTCACACTCTTAAAAGAGGATTGCCTAATCATCACAGGCACTTCTTCCCAAATCCATTTTTTGGTACAGGAAATGGATGCACCTCCCACTGAATACACATTATATGATTGACTCCATCACTGATTCACATTCCGACTGATGAATCAATGAATCACATAGCGAATTGAGAATTGAGAGACAAGGATGGTAACAAAGCTACTATTCTCATAATATCAGCAAAATCGCACTGAAGAGGCTCAAGTAATTCTACCTTACAAACTGAAGCAACTGCCAACAAGTGATATGATCAAGATTCAAAATTTTTCTGAAGGCAATACAGCTGCGATTCACACAAGCAATATTCGGAAGCATTCTCAATTTCTGGTTCCAGCTAAATCCTCTAAAGTCAAATTCAAGGTATCGACAGACCCTTTCCTGACTTCCTCTCCTCGAGCAGCCAAGAAATCCTCTATGCTCCCAGTTTCTCCAAACCACCCAAGCCGATCCGCTATCAGGTGTAGATTATTGCAACCGCCGCACCTAACCACAACTACACCTTTCTCATACGATTCACGACAAGCCGTCTTCACTGATCTCGTTTCACAGACCTTGCAAGTAAAGACCAGGGCAAGATCATGCCTTGAAGAAGTTTTCAAGTTGGATATGGCGGAGTACTTGACTTCGGGATTGTCATTGCTCTTCAGTTCATTTGGAAGGGAATTGTTCGGCTTCCTTTCACTGACTTCTTGGTTTTTCAAGTCCTCATTGGCCTCTGCTTGAGTCTTCAAGCCTCTTTCATAAAGATTGTATCTACTGAACAATGCACTAGCGGAAGGAAGAATATGTCGTGAGGCTTCTGCAATGGGAAAGTGGTGTAAGTAGCAGCAACAGCAGAAGTAAGTAAGAACATCAACAATGATGGCTGCATTCAAGGATGATCTGAGACAACATTAATCTAGCGTGCGAGAGCTTGCAGATGCAGATTGATTAAGAATGAATCCGAAAATATCAGGCAATGGAGAATGACACTGGGTGGTGGGTGGCTGGACAAAGGATATGCAGATCAATAGGGGACGGCTGACGTTCACATCCATTGCAGGTTAATCCAATCAGAAAGTTATAGAGAAGATCTAAAAAAGAGCTTATCATATGTCTTTGTAAAAATGAAATTTTCCTCTACATATTATCGTTCGTACATCCATCGCCAATCTGTGACCACTCAAGAGTGAGATATCCATTTGATTCCCAAAGCAATCAAATAATTCGACACCACCCATCTCCACAGGTTACCAGGCGCAAATCCCTAATGTAGATCTCTGTAGCAGCATCTCTTCTACTGGCTTGCATCAAGTAAGAGTAAGAGATGTCTGATCAAGATTAACAGATGTCTGATCAATACAGTCTATTCATCTAGTCTTCTCATCAAGCATAAGTGCCGCAACTCAAGAATATTGCGTATTCAAGAAGCTGTCCTCCTCTCCATCAACAAACAGGTAGTCAATTAGGGCTCTAATCTGATGGAACAGCATCACTAATCATTTATCCTTCTGTGAAAATGCTAACTCTGTCTCGCTTTCAATCAATAAATTAGATATGCCGAATCCTACCTTCCTCCTTCACTTATCCAAAAGTAGGATCCTTCTTGATTTTCCTAACTCCGACAAAATTTACATGAACAAAATAAAACGATTCAAAGGAAAAAGAAAAGAAAAGGGAAGGACTTCCCAGCCATGTCCAAGGGGCGACATCGCTGCCGCTTCGTTTTCCCACAATAATACTCTCGATTCCTCTCCTAAAAGCAATCGAAGAGCTCAACGTGAACATCCTCTGGAAAACGACTCTCATCAATGCTCAGACGCGACCCTTCAGTTCCGAGGAAGAGATATAAACCCAGAACCAAGAGCGGGACAAAAGCGACCGACTTTAAGCGATTCTCGCTTACCCATTTCCGCAAACAAGACGAGACAAAGATCCAAGCCCATCGAAACCCAACCAAAAGATCAAATCGCGACGGGAAATAGAGAAGCGAAACAAACGCGCGCGCCCAAACCGTCGAGGGGAGAGAAGGAAATCGATGCTCGACGGGCATTGCCGCGATTAGGGTTTTGTTCGTTCTTCCCGTTGCGTGTCCATGAACGACGCACGGAGCGAGAGGGAGACTAACCAGCGGGAAGGAGATTCTGGGCACGATCAGCGGCGAACAGGGAGAGGATTCGCCTCTGCAGCATCTTCCCAGCACCGGCAGCCGCCATGGGAGAGCCGAGCTCGGCTTCTTCAACCGGTTGATGGTGGGAATTTGGGAGGGGGATAACCGAGTCTGGTTGAGTCGGCACGAGTCGGCTCGGCACGGCTCAATTGGCTCCACGAGCTGGGTCAGGCGCGCGGATGATAATATTCTATTTCTCTATTTAAAAAAAAAATAGATAGGCTTAGAATAAATATACATATGCTAATGCAATATCATTTTTCTATTTTTAAGACAAATTTTTCGTTCAAAAATATTTTTTAAATAGATACGTCGAGTAGAAAGTATCTTTAACCACGTTCTCCTTGTGACATTGAGCCTAGTTTAGTTTTGAGGTCATACCTTACCTCGCCAATTTTATTTCTATTCATTTAATGCCCTCATGACTTATCATTACTAATTTTTTTTTTATTCATTTAATGCTCTCATGACTTATCCTAAGATATCTCCTTATAGCCAATCCTATTAAACCATTTGGCTGCGTTTGGCAGTCGGGATAAAATTCGGGATATGATATGATTTATCATATCCTACGTTTGGTGCTCGTTCAGAATAGGATAAAGTCGGATATAGACAAGATAAAATTATCCTATGAGAGAGGTGGGATAAAAGTGAATAGGATTTCTAATGTCCATAATAGGAAAGTAATTTTTCTTGAATAACTTATTAAATTAACAAAATTGAAATTATATTTCAATATAAATAATATTTGAATTTTAATTTAAGAAATTAAAAATAAAAAAATAAAAATTTATTTTTAATTAATCTTATTTTAATTTATATATTCAACTTTAATTCTATCTTATAATAAACATTCAATCTATAAATTAAATATTTATATTTATTATATATTTTAGGTATTTTTTGTATTTTAGGTATGTTAGTACAATTTACTATTTGATAAAATTTTATTAAAGAACGATGAAAGGGGAAAAAAGAAATAATAATGAAAATAATATAAAAAAGCGGAAAAATAAAATAAAAATAAATTAAGGAATAATGTTACGAGAGATTTTCACCATCTCCATTTATGAATATTTAGGTTCATTTATAATGATATGCCTTATATATATATAAAAGTATATGATATGATGTGAACATATCTGACTTTAATACTACGATTCATCAAACAATGGACGAGATATAAAAAAAATCTCGGGATTTTATATCCTTTCATATTCAGTCTTATCTCGATTAGAAATCCGAACGACTAAACATAACCTTTGTGTCCTAGCTTGGGAAGCATTTTTGATCATATAAAATCAAACAAAATATTTTCATAAAGAGATGATATTACACCGAGAAGAAAGTCAAGCTTGGGAAGCATTTTTGATATGATGGGACAATAACGATGCTGCAAAGCTAACATGGATTCTAACAAAAACAACTTAATCAAAAGTTTCAGCGACATGGCCTCCTGTATGAATTATCAAATGGTTCTAACTTTTTTCATCTAATATCTCTATTTCTACTAACCTAGTGTCGCTGTAGTGCTATTTAATATTTATCAAAAGAAAGTGTATATATTAGACGACGAACATTCGAGTAGTAAAAGGGTTAGCTTGAACCGGAGTGCTTTTATTTAAGATGAAATGGGGACAAGAATTACATTTTGTTGATGTGGTCTTTTTAGAATGGTTTTTAAAAAAAAATAAAAAAAATCGAAAGCTGAGAAAGCATAATTTTACTTTTTCCGTTGCAAAATTTGAGTAGTATATGATGACGTGAATTTTTGCAATTATGATTAGAATTTACTCATTTTTTTTTCATTTCAAAGAGGAAAGTATTCAATGAGCGATATTCTTTAATTTATAGGGATTTCCTAGCTAGATAATTATCAAGGCAAAACATGACTGATATGATGGGAAACCCGTCACATATGAACCTATTTGAGTTCTTTAATTGTTTTTTAATAGCTAAAAAAGAACTCTAGCTTTAATTACCATAACTACATCTTTCACTTTTTTAATTATATGTCCTATAATATTTCGATATCTTGTTTAACTAAAGTTCAACCACAATGTTATTCACAGTAGCTGATAGAACAAAAAATAATTCTATTAACATCAGGAAAAAAATATAATAAAAAAACTCTAGCCAGTAATATCATATTCTATGAAACTTCAAAGATTATCTCGAGACGAATAAAAGGACACAGAGTTAAAAAAAGAGGAGGAGGAGAGAGAGAGTAAATGAGATGCAGTGCACCTTGAATTATTTATATTACCTTTGCTGTTGAAAATGCAGTTTGCCAAACAAGTTGACTTGATCTTGTCCACCGACATAATATAAGGTACCCCAAAATATAATAAGTGTTTTAAAGCTCATGAATTCCAAATCAAGATAACTTTATTTTTTATTCCATCCTATCCTATTTCTCAACTTTTTTCTCAAATTTTTGCCCTATCTCGTTAAAAACGTGAGAGTCAAAACTCATAGTTGAATTTAAACGTCCACAAGGTAATCTTCCTGAAAAGAGGGGAATTCCCGCCTTTCTCTTTTTAGGTAAGAGGGTGGACACCAAATGTTAAATTAAGATAGTTAAAAAAAGTATTTTAGCTGACGGGGACGTCACTAGTGACTCACTACGGGGGAGAAATGCTCGGTAGGTGTTGGTTTTTCTTTTTCTATTTTTACGCAGGTGCTGGTTTTTTCGACAAGCTAGCTTCACAAGCAACGTGAGAATAATAACAAAACAACCTTAGAAAACAAATTCTTGGTTGAATCCGAATGGAAAGACCCTGTGAAAAAATGCTGCATATTCACAAATCTCTAACTAAAAAAATGTATGAGAAATCTATGGTCTGGACCGACCAAAAATAAAGCGAGCCTATCACCGTCACCTCGGCGCCATGGAGACCGAGAAATCCTGGGGCAGGGCAAACCTCTCGCCCCACTTCTTGGACTCCAGATACGACTTCGAGATCCGACCCGCGACCCGACCCATATCGGGCCGCTTCTCCGGGTCGTCGTCGACGCACTCCAAGGCCAGCTGCACCATCTTCACGGCCACCTCCACCGGGTACGAGTCCTTCAACCTCTTGTCCACCCACCGCCTCACGCCCTCTCCCGCCGCGTCCCTCGCCCCCTCTATCACGCTCGTCCTCCTGTACTCCCCGCTCTCTCTGTCGAATGAGTACTTCAGCGGCTCCTTCCCGGACAGCAGCTCGAGCACGACTACCCCGAATGCGTAGACATCGGACTTCCGGGTCGGGGTTCCCGTGGAACGGAACTCCGGCGACATGTAGCCTCTCGTTCCCTCGAACTTCTTCACGCCGCTGTTGGTCCTCATCGGTCTGGGTCCGTCCGGGGACCACGGACGCTCGGCCTCCTCCACCACCTCGCCGCACAGCTCCGCCGTACCTAGTGGAGAACGCCAGTAGAGAGTGTTGATTGTTAAGGAAGCAATCGTTTTTCTTTGTCCTCATAAACAAATGTAGTAAACGAAATATCCAAAGGACAGAACAACATAATACGTCGCGCCCTCTCTCGTATCATGCTTTGCCAGATGACCAAACTTCATAAGATGTCAAGAAACGTATACCAATCTGCATATGAAATATTTCTTGGATCTCCTATTTTACAACAAATTGTGCAGACACGTTGCACGAAATTGATATCGAACTTCAATGACACTTTCGTAAGATTTGTTTTTCATTGGAAGACGCAAACGAATAAAACAAGGAACAAGATCCGTGTGGGAAGGTCAACGCACCGAAATGACAGATCTTGGCGTTCAACGAATCTTCGGTGACGACGATGCTGGAGCTCTTGATCCGGTTATGGAGGAAGCCGGACCCGTTCACCCCCGTGCAGTGGTGGATGTACTCCAACCCATGAGCCACGTCCGTCGCGACCTGCATTCTCGAGGCCCAGCTCGCGAGGGGCGAGTAGCCCGGGTTGACCTGGTTCCTGAGGCAGTCGCAGAGGTTCGCGCCCTTCACGAACTCGTAGACCAGATACACATCGCTCTCCGAGAGCGACGCGCCCAGCAGCTTCGCGATGCTGCTGTGGTGGCTCCTGCAGATCGCGGCGAGGAGCTCGCGGAGGCGGGGGAGCCCGATGGGGCGGCGGAGCCTGCGGCGGAAGACGGCGACGTCCTGGCCGCGGAGGGAGCAGCGCCAGGCGGAGGAGGAGGGGGAGAGGCGGCGGAGGAGGAAGTTGCCGGTGGCGGAGGAGAGCTCGGAGAAGGGGTATATGTGGGGGGTGTCGCGGAGGTGGTGCTTGAGGTAGTCGGGGAGGGAGTAGGGCGGGGTGGTGCAGAGGGACGACGACGAGTCGGAGGCGGGGTGGCGGCGGCGGAGGTTTTTGAAGAAGGAGGAACTGGTGGGGCCGGAGTTGACGGTGAAGAAGGTGGACGATGATGGGGGGTCAATTGAGGCGGTTTTGAAGGAGGGAGAGGGCGGTGCTCTCGAGGATTTGGATAATCTTCTTGAACTTCTCGGGCTGGGTTGGATCGAGTCTGTGGATTTTCTTGATCCGCACATGAGGGGGAGAGAGAGAGATTCCGAATGGCCGGAAGCAAGATTTGCCGTCGCCGGAAAGCAAGAGAGGAATTTCGTCTTCAGGGTGGGATAGAAGAATCCGAGGATCCTCGATTCTCGGTGGCGGCATCAGAAACGGAGCCCCCCGGTCAGCAGCGGGGGAGATCGAGATAGATAGAAGAAGCTCACGGCACAAGAAATGGTGGCAGGCTTCGTTTCTTGCGTAGCCTTTTGTCCTTTCGCTTTCGATTATTTTAATCCATTATTCGTTCTCCGTTCAACGCTTCTTTTTCGTCCGACTTTTGAGTAATTCGTTTCGGGTGGGAGGCGGTCGTATTTGGCTTCACATCTCATGCAGGAAAGTTAAGTCATTGTCAGCTGCCGTTGCGCGGCGTGCACTGATCGTGCGGAGTTTCACGGTATTGTCGACCTGGATTGATACATGTTGGCCAGGTCAAAGGGCTTCTCTCCAGACCAAAACAGGAAGGGTCAACATCCATTATCGCATTCCGGCGCAGACGATATGGGCAATCCCATCATTATCTGCCCACTGGCGGAAAATCGCTTGTACCGTCTTCTTTGCCCAACAAAATTCTGTGATTGTCTCGCAGTTGGGTGGTCGTGTTCTTTCTTTATAGTTTCTTTTAATACAGAGCAGAAGGTTCCTGTCCTAATCTGATACCAACTCCGGCACCTCCTAACATTATCCAACGATGAAGGCGGGATTAAGGAAACCATCTGTCGACCTAATCGCAGACCGTGATGTGGCAACGTAATGAGCAGTTCTACTTCTACCATTGAAAGAACGCCTCGAAACAAGAAAGCTTTCGCCCTCCGCCTAACCCATTAGCCAGGGCAGAAGTCAGAAGACTAAGTCCTGATCGTGAGGGCGACCCAACGGTTCATTCACGGAACGGGACAGGGTCTCGAAACTGAATCATGTCACCGGAAGTGCGTTGACCACTGGAGGCCAGTGGGAGTGGCTACAGTTACTAGTCATTCACGCACCCGACGATGTCATCATGAAGCAGGCCTCCGACCGGGTCCGACACCGGCGAGGGCGGGGAGAAAGTCCGAGGAGATTCACCCGAGTATCCAAAAGGCCAACGCAGAGACAAAAGCCCAAATCATGAAACAGAAGATGAAAGGAACAAGTCCATGCCCAATCCAGACTTCACTTCCGAATTGAAAAACCTTGGGATTTCCAAACACACTGAACTGCACTAAATACACTTAAACAAAGAAAGCCCAAACAAGCCACTTCGAGTTCATTCGATATTGCCTTCAGAAATTGACACGAACAACAGACTCTCGTTGACCCAATTCGCGATAATCCCGAAATTGCTCAACGAAACAACAGATCAGATTAGACCCTAACTAAGAAACACAAAAACCACAACTTAGATTTTCATTTCGCCACCTTAAAAATGTGAACTTTTCTTTCTTGGGCGTCGTCATCTTCTTCAGTAACCGATGTTGGCATACGCAGAGAGCGCCTCTCCGGTCAGCCTGCAAATCCTCCAGTCCTGCAGGATCTTCGCCCCCATATCCTCGTAGAACTTTATCGCGTTCACGTTCCAGTCGAGCACCACCCACTCGACCCTTCCGTACCCCATTCTCGCCGCCTGCCCCGCCACCGCCGTCAGCAGCATCCGCCCCAGCCCCTTCCTCCGGTAGCATTCCCTCACGAACAGGTCCTCTATGTAGAACCCCGGCTTCGCCAGGAACGACGAGTAGTTCGGGAAGAACAGGACGAACCCAGCCACCACGGCGCCGCCGCCACCATCGGCCCCGGAAGCGAAGATCTCGGCCTCGGGGTCCTCGATGGGGAGGTCGAGGTTGATCGCGTGGACGACCGGGGCGAATGCGGGCACGCCTGTAGGGTTTTGCGGCGGCGGCGAGGGGAGCGGGGCGAAGGGAAGGTGGGAGACCTCGAGGAGGAGGACGGTGAAGGACTGGAAGGGAGGAGAGTTGAAGAGGGTGGACGAGAGGGAGGCCTCGGTGGCGGCGCACTGGTCCGCGAGGCGCTCGAAAACGGCCATCTGGTAGATCATCTTGTGGATGTGGGGGACGTCGGACGGCGCAGCGAGGCGGACGCGGGCGAAGAGCGTCCGGCGGGAGGAAGGGGGAGCGATGTCCGGCATCTCGGGGACATCGGAGGGCGGCGGAGGCGGGGCGGCGGCGGCCATAGCGGTGGGTCGGTTTCTTGCTGGGGAGATTGATCGCAAGGTGTTTGCTTTTTGGCGCAAGAGTAGGATGAGATGATGGGAGGAGGTTCTGGAGGGGTCGAGAATTTCGGGGGGTAATAAATAGGGGACGGGAGTGGGAATTTCTTCATCGGGCCGAGGGCATTTCGGTCAAAACGCAGAGTACTAGATAAGAAGATGCGAGGAACGGAGGCAGTGGAAAAGAGAAGTGCGATCGAAAGAGAACTCTTCGTTGGAGAACATTGTCATGTCAATCCATATAAGGCATATAATTCAAGTGCGTTGATAGGATAAGAACTCTTCCTTTGACCACATTCTGAAATTTCTGAAAATTTACAGCTCGCATAATCATCGGGACTAAGGTAGACAATCATCTAATCAAGCAAAATCATCACCCCGATGCGTGCATCGCCTCACTGAAACAGGCTATCTAAGACAATCAGGAGTCTCCTTTTGAGTCATATAAGCCGACAAGGTACCATATCGTGCGTCCTCAATCGAACAGGATCAGCACGGAACGAATAGAATTGGTGTGGAATTGACAATAGAGATGAGGAGATACAAAGGATTCAAACAATCAGTGCACTTGAACAACTAGAGCGCTCGAATTGACAGACTTCCTACCCTACCTCTATGAATATTCTGTCACCCATTCCGATCCTACTGTAACAATCAAAAACTACGAACTGATTCTCGAGGCCACTTTTTGGCGCTCGCAGAATCGCCTATTCCGTGCCCAATTTCACATATTTTACAGATACGTTCCCGGCCTACTCAGGATATGTAGCTATCAAAAAGTCAGCTCACGTAGTGACCCGTCTTCCTCCTGTGGCGGCTGAAGTCCGACACGAACCTAAAAGAAAGCCCACACCCCTCCACCTTACACTTGTATGGCCGCTCCCCCGTGTGTACCCGTATGTGCTCGGTCCTGGCCCAGGCCCACTTGAATGTCACATCGCAACCTTTCCACGGGCATTTAAGTGGCCTGTCATCCTCATGGACGCGCTGGTGAAGTACTGCATACTTGTGGGAGCTGAACCTCTTTCCGCACCCTTCGACTGGGCACCGATTACGTTTGTGCACCATCAACTCAGCCCTTGTTTTAAATCTCATCCGGCAGCCTTCCATATCGCACCTATGAGAGCCACCCCTCTTCTCTTTTTTATCGTCAAAAGAGACAGTTTCTTTTCTAGGTTTGACTTCTTTTCTCGATTCCCTAGCCATCTTGGCAGGATTTTCATATCCTGATGAGCTGATGCAGTCACTTCCATTGGTTGCGTCTTTTCCCGCTCTCGACCTCAAACCTTCACAGGGACTTCTGATGAAGCCGCTGCAGTTAAGTTGGTCTTCCGCTATTGTCTCCAATTCACTCTTTCTTTTCCTTCTCTGTCGTGTTGTTGATACTTGATCTACTTTAGTGGATTCCATGGTTTGTGGCTCCCTATCATCCTGGCAAGCAGGGTCTTCGTGATTGGTCTCACCATTGCTGTCATTGGAATCTCTTTGAACATGAGAACATTCTTGATCAGAAGCAGCACTATGCTGATCCATAATTTCAACAGAACAAACTACAGGGTCCTCATCACCAGTTGCATTTGCAGCCCAGTCTTTTTCTGGGGATTTACAACATGCACTCCCATAGCTCCTCCCCTGTTCTTCTGAAGAGGTTGCTTCTGAAGCTTCTGTGCATGCTTCAATAAGAAGAGGAACAGACTGGTTAACTGTCCTGTGAATTTCATCTTCTTGCTCATCACTCCCACTGCAAATGTGAGGATGTGGTCCCATTGGAGCACCACGCCGAGTTGCTTCTGTACATGCAACAGCATTACCCTTAACATTGTGACCATCTTTCAATTCTAAGAATGCAGTTTCCTCATGTACTTCACAACCTGAAGTCAACTTGGCACATAGGCTTGAAGAAGGGCTCGGTGCACCAGGAACCCCAGCAAATCCTGAATCGTTGCCAACATCACTATCTGAAACTTCTGTTATTTTGGTCACTTTTACTATGTCAAGATTTTCTCCAGTTTCTTCGACTGTAGGAAAACAAGAGTCCGCGCTAACCAAATTCTCATTTTGCCCACCTAAATTTTGGGGAAACTCATTTTCATTGTGCCTTTGAGAAATATATGTAGCTGACCTGACAGATTGTTGCTTTACATTCATCTCCTCTGAAGCTTGATTTATGATCTGCACTTCAACATTTCCCACGTATGTAGTGACATTGGCAAGTGAACTTGCAACTTGTGCTGGAATCAAATCCAAGGTCAGATCTGTAGTTGCTTCAAGAACCTGGATTTCATGGCTAACATCACCCAATCCAACAGGGAGGTCTGCAGCTTTGCATACAGGATTTTCTGTAACACAATAGGTATTGTCTGTCTGATTATTGGATTTCAGATGTACTTCTCCAGCACTGGCGAGTGAGACCTCTACTGGCTGCTTATCATAGCGGCCACAGCTTCTGCTAGTTCCAGTAGAACTACCAGATTTAAACTTGGCATTCCTTCTAGTGTATTGAAGAATTATTTCTTCCTTTCTGACAGCATCACTGTCCAACTTGTTCCTCGATACTTTGTGATCCTTTCTTTGAAGGGTCTCACATGGCTCACACTTCTCTGGAGTACCTAACCTAGTCCTCGAACGAGATTTCCTGGACTTCCATTTAAGATTAAAAACAGTAGATGGGCTATCATCAGAAAACAATCCACCCAATGTTAATGCATGTTGGACTCGATTTGATGGGGAATTCTTCCTCGCCTTTACACAGTACCGCAAGTTAATGCCCAGCTTCGAGGTCCAGTCATCGTCTCTGTAACCAGTGCATTCCTGATCATCAATCGCAAGGTCTATCAAGTTTAGATCTTCTTCTGAAGCAGGGTCAAATGGAATATCCTTGTACTTAAAAGAAACACCAATCTCCTCGGCAATGGCACAAGCATATGCCTTCATTTTCTGATAGTCTGCAAAATCAGAATTTAAAGGGAATAAATATAGTAACTAAGCCAATGGAGTGTGCACTTCCACAATCATAGTGAGAGCACAATCTAGATAGATGACTTCCATTGCCATGACTATCATATGGTATCATAGACCTCTGCAAAACTCTGTTATCATTTAAAAAAAATAAAATGAAAATCACTCAAATTTATCTGAAATTAGAACGTGAGTTACTTTGTATTTTCATAAAGAGGTTACAAACTCAATCCAATCAACAAGACAAAGATAAGAAGCCAATTTTACCGGAATGGCAGATCACAAGCACATTTGCTCCACCTTTGGACCGCAAAAGCTCTTCTGTTTGAATTGCATGTTCCAAACAAAAGATTCGTGGTCTTAGCGATCCACCAGAACTGCCTGTACCCTTTTCTGAGTCTATGCTTGATGGTACTTGCAATTGCATTAGAGGTGAAGCAGTATCAGAAATATCTGACCGGTCCTCTGCAGAAGAAAGGACGATAACACATCAAACACTTCAAGTTAACCTGTTGAGGTAAAGTAAAATACTCAAAGTTCAATCAGTTTGCTTTATGTTCCTTGTAATAAATAAATACACAATAAAAGAAAATTCTTTTTGGGTTTTGCATAAGAGACGTGTGCTGTGGGCGTTGGGTGGTTGTTCTGAGACCAGAACAAACACCTGTTAGTTTGCGTAAGAGCTAAACCCCACAGCAACAAGCCTTCTGTCATATGTGCCAAAAGTATGACTAATAACTCTAAAATCAGCAACAGCATAAAAGGGTATGGGCAAAAACATGTATAATAGCAAATTTCTTCAACCAAGGTTCAAGTTACAGGCATAAATGGGAAACTGAGACGAAAAGAAATGCTGGAGTATAATTTACCGCAGGTTTGTTGAGTATAATGTTTTGTGGGTAGCAATGCTGCCGATGCTGTTTTGGATGGTTGTATCACAGACATAAATGGGAAACCAAGAATTCCGCAAGCTACACAAGGCAGCGTTCCTGAATCAACTTGAAAATCAAACAATAAATCGTCCTTGTCCACATATGAGTCATTCAGAGCTTCCATAAACATTGTCATCTCTTTAAAAAGATTGATCGAACTATCATTTCCAGAATGGTGGTGTGAATTCTCTTTTTCTGAGGAGGAAACGGCAGCAGTTCCATCAGGCGACTGAGATCCTTTACTCAAAGAAGGTAGCATATGGGGGTTCCATATTACTGCATGTATGGTAGACTCCTTTCTAAGGAGAGAAGATAATAGGTCATTCTCATTCAAAATGTCCTCTAGGAAGGCTTTTTTCACAGATAGCTCTCTTTCTTCTCTCAGGCGGTCTTTCAGGCGAGAACTTCGTGCCCCAGGTATCAAGGACATTGGAACTCTGGCATCAGAAGAAAATATTACCACTGAAGTAACTACTATGCATAGGTATTCTTCTGCATGAGAATTGAAAGCACAAGCTGACCTTGAAACAAAAGACATGGTTAACAGGTAGAGTAGCTGCTGATGAGAGAGCATGGGCAGATAATTCATCGCAGCTCTACGTACAGCAGCTTCCTTCGCAAATCTAAGCCATTGAGGGGTTGCAAAGTTAGCTGCTTCACCGCAATTAAAACCTACGTTTTGGAAAAGAAAGGACCAATATAGTAGCACATAAAGACAAGAATATTGGGCTGAAAGAATTTATAACATCCTGAAGTTAAAAAAATCGACATTGTAAATGTGGCAATAAAGGATATCAACAACCCAAACCCAGAAAATCTACGGATCCAACAAATATTATCTAGAAAGTGTAACCCAAGGCATGCCATATTGCAACTAACAACTAAAAAAAATAGATTCTGTCAGACAGCATCTGTTATGAGAACGTAAAAAGGAAAAAAAAAGGTAACCTTCAAATGTACAACACATAACTAAGTGCGACAATACTTTATATGCCAACTGGCCACATCCTAATTCATCTTGACAGTATGAAGAGTTTTGGATAAAATGATGAAGAGAAACCTTGCAGCCAAACCCAACCAAAAGGAAAGGATAAAACTAGAACTTTTATTTATGTTTTTTTTCCCAGCATAGTTCCATAGCCAAAAGGGTAACACTTCAGATCCCTCCTGTCTATGTAGATAAACCATCGTTCAGCCAGATATAACAAGGCAGTTTTACTGTGTCTGACAGGTTCAACCACACAATTCCATACTAGCGAGCCTCAAAATATTAGATGAGATTCATATTTTACACAATCGTGACAATCCATGGAATTGTGATTCCAGGAACTTGCCCTCTGCATCTAGTCTTTAGTGACTTCGTGATATCTCATTTCCCAGTGGCAAGTAGGTAACAGATCATAGAAATGATGAAACAAAATGAATATTAGTACTTCTCAACAGAATCCTGTTAATTTGCAGACATATAACAGAGCAATTACCGTGGCTGAATCCTATATGATAAGCCCTTGGAAAAGTCACCACAAATTCACCTGGATTCTGTATTAACCTTGAAAAAAGCAAAACAAGATAACCACATGTTAGTAATCTTGCAGAACCGCAACTCAAATGCAACATGACCCACTAAAAAGAAGGTAAAGGAAAACAAAAACCGACCTGCAACAAGGAATGCCAGCCGCAACAATTACGTCAGGTGACAGAAGAGTTGTCTTTTCCCCCAGAAGTGAGAGAACAGCTGGAAATAAGAACTGGGCCCAGGTTAGATGATTTTGCCCATGTGATCAAGTCCATGTGGCTTAATACATCGCTTAGATTCCATTTTGTTGGTAATGAAAATATATCATTTTTGAAAGGCCAAATAACAGCTTAACACAAGGTCAGGACAGACAAATGTATCCCTAAATGGCAATTTGCAACACCACAGAGTGAACCACATGACTTTAGCATCTCAAAACAATCAAATTGACACAATCTGATCAGGTTGATGTCAAAAAGACAGTTACTTAGTTTGCACACCTCCTGTTTACAATTATGCAGCCCTGGAGCACAGAATAATCAACTCATGCATTGGAAGCATTAAATCAGCAATTTAGTTTCAATAAATATGGTTGGTATACAGCTTTTCACATTTCATCCTTCAAAGTTTACATGAACCTTTTTGTCTGTGTAACCAAATATAAAGAAAAACCATACCTAAGCGATCCATATTTCCCCCATAAGCCTCCTTGCGAAGAACTTCCTCAAAAGAAAACGCATAATCTCCGGGGACAGCGTACCAGGTCTTTGGATAGCCCATGTGAAGGAAATTCATGCTATGAAGCTCGTGATCTTCAACATGCCAAGCAAACCAGCTGAACAGCATACCAATATAGATCATCGGAGAAGTAACACCCGGAATATCATCTGGCATGAAGCGTGTAAGTGATCCAGACGACCTTGCAATCACTTGTAAGTTCCAAGGACTATTTGAAAGTTTCCAACCTGCAGTGCCTTCAAGTTCATTGCTACCAGAGTTACTTCTACGACAGGCTCGTGAAGTTTCCTCCGTTGTTAAACCCGATTGAGATGTCGATGATTTATGTGTCTCCAAACCTGAAGAAGCATCCCCACGAGACAAATCTTTGGTTTCACTACGATGAGAATCTTTTACATTATCTACTTCATTGTTCTTGGAATCAGTTCCTTCTCTATGCCTATGGTAATCCATCTTCATCCTCCTACGTCTATGAAAATAGCGAAACCGACCATCCTGTTCTCCAAAACCAGACCCAGGTACATCGTTAGCATATTCCACATATATAGGCTTCTCCGAAGCCGCCTGCCAAAACAAGGCTTCTACAACCTCAGGAGAAGCCTCCTTCACCATACCCAACT
Organism: Eucalyptus pauciflora; assembly: GCA_007663325.1. Lineage (NCBI taxonomy): Eukaryota > Viridiplantae > Streptophyta > Magnoliopsida > Myrtales > Myrtaceae > Eucalyptus > Eucalyptus pauciflora. The sequence goes on along the minus strand of VMYD01000010.1, from coordinate 1,189,259 downwards.
GGCTACGCGCAAAAGCCCTCGACTTTGCCTCAAACTGTTCCAAAGTATACATCTCACCACTCTGCCAGACTTGCTTCTGGACTCCCGAGTGAGCATTGCTCCCCGGCCCCTTCGTCCTCTTCGCACTCTGACCCAATTCTTGCTGCCTCGTGGTGAACACCGCCTTAGCCTCCCCGTCGGAGCCGTTGTCCTCGGACCCCGGCTTCCGCAGGGCATTCTGCGAGCCCCCGCCCGATCCCGACCCCGACCCCGACACAGATTCGGGGCACTTCAGCAACGACCTGTTCAGGTTCCCGAAGACATACTTCTTCGCCGGCTTGGGCAAGGGCGGGACGATCTTGCAAATCCCAAAGGCGCTCGCTTCCTTCTCGATTTTCGATATGTAGGCGATGGGATCCGCGAACTCGGTGTCCGTCGGGCGAAACGTGGGCGCCAGCGGCAAGCCCTCGAGCCAATCGGGGATTTCCACATTACCCATGGACGAATCAACGCAGAACGAGAAAGGAAAAACACGCCTCCGCTACGAGAACATACCGGCGGGCGCGGCGGGGCGCGACGCTCGAATTGAGTAGTAAACACGCGTCGACGCCGGCGCGGAAGCGAGGAAAAACGAGCCGCCGGCGGCGGGTTATCGGAACCCTAGGCGGAGCATTTCCGGCACCGAATCGACGACCCCCCTCGCTCCCGATAACTGAAATCACCCCCCGCCGTACGGAACTTACGCGGAGCTCGAGGGGCGGCGAAATTGCAGGAGGCCGCGCGCGGAGATTGCGAAGGCGTTCCGCAGTAGAAACCTGCGGCTTCGTGAGTCGGCGAGCCGGATTCCCCCTTAGCGAGCGAGAGGAGGAGAGAGAAAGGGAGAGGGAGAGATCAGGAGTGTTTAAGGTTACGACTGACCTCCCGAGCGGCGGCGCAAGTTAGCCGCGTGCGGGGGCGCGGTTTATTGTGCGCCGCCGGGTGGAGGGGGCGCACGGTTTTTTGTTTGTTTTTGTTTATATCGTCCTTACGATTTGATAAACCTTTTTGCCGCGACTCGCGAGTGGGGGCCACGCTCCCCTACGTCGCGTCGCACGGTGAAGCCCGTTGTTTTCGTTTTATAATTTCTTCTTTCTCTTTTTTTTTTTTTTTTTTGGGCCCCTTTTCTAATTGTTTCCTAACATTATCGGATTTCTATGGGCTACCGGACGGTGGCTCCTCGAGGCGAAATGGGTCGCGACTTTCTAAATTGCGGAATGTTTCGAGAAGCACGAAAAATAAAAAATATTTGCGATTGACGAATGGAATTTGTTGGTTTCCAATCTGATGACCGACCGTCGGAAGGATTTGAATCATTCGCCGCACGAAAAAGAGTTCGAAAGTGATGCCTGTGGTGCTCAACATATGGGGGACACTTTTGAACTCTGCGTAGCTTTAGGGGGTGACGATCCTTTGCGTTGACTCACGGGAAGTGAGACGTCAAATCTTGGTGCACTTCCACATCCAGTGATGTCCGAAATTGGACATTGACGACCCCAGGGCAACGTCCGTCAAAATTCGAATTCGGATCATACTCAATCCACTGATTTAAGGGAAGTTGGATATAATTGGTAATGTCACGTGTTATCAAATCAATTGATTGATTATGTCATATTATGGTTTTTAACTCTAAAGCCGCAAGCCCATAAAATTGTTTCTAGAATATTGTTGGGATGGTAAAAAAAAAAAAAAAAAAAACTAGCTTGTAACTTAAATTTACAATATGACACAGTAATTTTAAAACCGATTAATACATAGATCTTTTCAAACACGTTGTAAGCATTTGTCGCGTCATATTGAGCATCAAATTTTGTAAACCTTCTTCATATTGACGGCATCACATTATGGGTTTTGCTGATACACCATGTGCTCCGGGGGTAATTCACTAATTAATATAGATTTGCTCTAGCAATTAGCCACACACAAAAAAAAAAAAAATGAAAAAAAGGATCTTTAGGCATCAAATTACTTGCAAACTGTTGCTTGAAGATTTTCAACAAAAGTAAGAAAATCAAGGAGAAATGGATCAGGATAACAGATTATTACTCCACATTATTAAAATCAAGACAACATAACATAATTAATTTCGTTACCTTTTTCACGATATGCGTACATTTTACCTTAATTTACCGCAAAATGAACACACCTTACCTTCACTCTTCACTCGAGGCTAATACACATGTATGATCACTTTGTGACGGGGTGAAAATGGTTCAATAAGGCATAAATCATCTAAGGATGGTTAGGGCTCAGGGGAATCTTTTTTATCAACCCCTCCCCAACCCCTGCCCCAATCATCAAAGCCATTCGGTTGCGCTTTATCGCAGGCCTCGATACATGCTGCAGCGCATGCCTGCTCGCTCCGGCCTGACTTTGCGCAAGGCGGCATGCACTCTCGGACGCACTCCGGCGTCGCAAACGTGGTGCGTGCCATGAGAAGCACGGCGATCACTGTGATGGCGAAAATTGTGCTCCTCCTCGCCATTCTCTGTTGGAAGATATTAGAATTAATTCTGTATATAATTGATTCTAGTATATATTAGTAAATAGGAAACACCGATACATGTATATTACCTTTCCTATTTTGCTTTTTCCTTCTTGTACTATTTATGTACAATGTAATAGCACAATTCAATACAAGTCAGATATACAATCTTCCCCAAAGTTCCTGTTACCTTTCTGTCATGGTATCAGAGCATTGTTTCCTGACCTAGCTTCCGCGACTTTTCTTGAATTGCCATTGCTTCCCTCTGATCTGCCGTTGAGGATTTCTTCCTGCAAAACAGATTAGCAAAGCAATTAGGAATTCATCCTTGGTGCCATGACAAAAGATAAAGAGGTTATGAATCTCTCAGAAGAAACTTTATCAACACAGAACCAGGGGATCACAGCTTCTCATCCAGATGGATCGACTTTAGAAGAGCAGGTAACTAATGTTACCTCTGCACCTGCTCCTGCTTCAGTACAGAATCCAAGGCCAACCTATTGGCCTCCAGCCCCATGGTATACCACACCATGGTCCCAACATTCGTATGGGACCAATCCGACTGGTGAGTCGGGCCAAACATCTATGAATTACAGACCCGGATTCACATCGGGTCACGGAATCGATCCTTATCCGGTTCCACCTCCTTACCTGTTTCCATTCAACGGAGGACGGCCGGAGCTGGGAGATTCGCTTTACACTTCGTCGGCGGATGGACCGGAGCTGCGGCTAGTTACTCAACAACTCACTGGAACGAAGAATTATCACGCCTGGGCCCGTGATCTTCGGCGTGCCCTTGTTACCAAAACCAAGGATGGTTTTATTGATGGAACCATACCTTACTCGACGGATGAACGATTGCAGAGGCTCTGGAATCGTTTCAATCAACTTGTGCGCTCCTGGATTGGGAATTGTTTGGCACCCGATGTCGCCGCCGGCCTTCCTCCGACCGAAGATCCGAAGAAATACTGGGACAATGTACAGGAAATGTACGGGAAATCAGATAGAGCTAGAATTTTTTCGTTGACACAAGCCCTAACTGAGTTAAAACAGGGGAACCTTTCGGTTACCGCCTGCTTTAACCGATTATCAGCTCTATGGAACGAAATAGAAGCGGCCGAGGACAAATTGGAAGGGCCAGAGGCCACTCTCCGTCAATTTCATGCGATGAAGGAAAAGGAGAAAGCTACTCGATTCCTACTCACCTTGAATGACACTTACGCCGGCCTTCGATTGCAGATTCTTGCGATGGATCGTCAACCTCCGCTCGGCCGAATCTTCCAGTTGGCCGTCCAGGAGGAGAACCAGAGAGCTGCCGTGAACGAACTGGCTCGGATCGGAGAAGGAAATGGCTTCGCAATGTTTCCTTCGGGCTTCATTGCGACGGAGACCGTCCCCGGAACAGGGGGGAGCCTCGGAATTGTGCCGCAACCGAGAGAGCAAGGCTTCGCTGTTGTGGCGTCGACGAGAAATGAAGAAAACCCTAGGTTTTCACGGATCGACGGCCTGGATAGAAGAGCTGGATCGGACGGTCCAGATCAGCTCTTTGCGGCGAACGGCTGGGATCGACGCGTAGCGAACGGCTGGGATCGACGCGCACAATCTGACGGCTACAGATCAGTGAGTTATCCGGTTGGATCGGATGGCCAATATCTGAGCGATCCGGCTGGATCGAACGGCCAGTATTTGATCAATTATCCGGCTAGATCGGATGGTCGATATTTCGCCACGTCAGCGCCGGTCTACAAAGCATCCAATGGCAATCGTTTTGGCACATCAACAGGCAAGGTCAGTGGGCAAATTTCAAAAATTAAAAATAAATATTGTGAATATTGCAAACGACCACACCATACTGTTGATACATGTTGGAAACTACATGGGAAGCCCAATAATAAAAAAGGAAAGGGAGTCTTCAGTCTATCAAGTTACTGCACAGAAGGGTGGTGGAACATCTCAACAGACTATCACTCAACAACAATATGAAAATATTATCCAAGCCTTGGGCCAACTTAAGACTGGAGACACTAATGCAGGATTCTCAGGTACTTTTTTACATGAAAGGAATTCATTATTTATTGATGCATGGATTATCGATTCGGGTGCTAGTGACCACATAGTTTGTAATGAGTACTTATTTTCCCATATCCATACAAACACACAATCTCCTGTTACGGTACGTCTTCCAAATGGGAGCATTACGTATGTTACCAAAATCGGTACCGTACATCTTGGTCAGAATTTTATTCTTAAAAATGTCCTATACATTCTAGATTTCGAGTTCAATCTTCTTTCAGTTTCCAAGGTATGTATGGACAATTCCTGTAAAGTCATATTCAATTCCAAAAATTGTGTCTTTCAGGACCTTTCGACTGGCAGAGTGATGGGCTTGGGTAATGAGGCACACGGACTTTATTTTTGGGCCAATTCTCCAGGAGATTTAGCATTATTAAATAAAAGCATTTCTTGTAATGCCATCAGCTATAATAAAAATCTCATTTTACATCAACGATTGGGTCATAGTGCTAAATTTCCTCATCCCAAATGCTCCATATGTCCTTTAGCTAAACAGACTCGAGCATCATTTCCAGTTAGTATATCTCGAACTCAAAATCCCTTTTCATTGCTTCACATGGACATCTGGGGTCCCTATCACACTTCTCATCGGGATGGATCACACTACTTTCTTACCATAGTTGATGACTATAGTCGTGCCACATGGTTATACCTTATGCAATCGAAAAGTCAAACATTCACACATTTATCAAATTTCCTTTCTTTAATTATAAATCAATTCGATAAATCTGTACAGCGAATTCGTACGGATAATGGGCGAGAATTTTTTACTTCTGATTGCATAAGATTATTGTCTACTCTTGGAATCGTCCATGAAAGTTCCTGCACTTACACTCCACAGCTAAATGGAGTTGTAGAAAGGAAATATAGACATCTCTTAGAAGTAGCCCGTGCACTCAAATATCAAGCTTCAATCCCTGAAGAATTTTGGGGAGACTGTGTGGTCACAGCCGCCTATTTGATTAATCGCATGCCCAGTCGAATCCTTCATGGTAAAACCCCATATGAGATGCTTTATAATAAACAACCAGATAATGATCACCTTAGAGTGTTTGGTTGTTTATGTTATGCAACAAGTGTAGGTCCTCGGGATAAAATGAGTCCCCGTGCAACACAATGTGTTTTTATGGGGTACCCTCCTCTTCAAAAGGGATATTATGTTATGGAATTCTCCACAGGACATTTCTTTACTAGCAGAGATGTAATTTTTCATGAAGACATATTTCCCTTCAAAGAGAAGATCCATCCATCTCAAAATACTTCATTTGAGAACAATCAGTTTCTTATGCCTGATGAAGATATATCATTTGCACCTGGTTTTCTTGTGGCACCTCAATCATTCACCCCACAAACACCGGTGGAATCTCCAAATCAAGAAATTGAATCACCTATCTCACGTGAGAAAACTCCATTATCTTCTTCAACAGTGGAAGCAACGGAGATGGCTACTGAATCATCTGAGTCTTATGAACAATTAGATGAGCTACCTTGTCGTTCTGGCAGACAAACACGTCCGCCAACATGGACTAGGGATTATATATGTTCCACTGCAAACTCTTCAGGTACACAATATCCGATTTCATTCTATGTTTCTTTCAATCGGTTATCAGGAGAACATATGTGTTGTATAAGTAGAGTTTCAGAAGAATGTGAGCCATCATCTTTTGCTGAGGCGGTACAAGATCCCAAATGGCGAAATGCAATGGAATCTGAACTTGCTGCACTAATGGATAACAATACTTGGGATGTTGTTCCCTTACCACCACATAGAAAGCCGATCGGATGTAAATGGGTTTACAAGATCAAGTTCAAATCAGATGGCTCCATCGAACGTTACAAAGCTAGGTTGGTGGCCAAAGGCTTTACTCAAAGGGAAGGTTTCGATTATCACGAGACCTTCTCCCTCAGTTGCAAAGGAAGTTACTGTACGATCCTTTCTATCTGTTGCAGCAATACGAAATTGGTCCTTACATCAGATGGACGTCCATAACGCCTTTCTTCATGGAGACTTGGATGAAGAAATTTACATGGATCTTCCTCAAGGATTACGCAGACATGGGGAGTATCGGGTATGTCGTCTTTGCAAATCATTGTATGGTTTAAAACAGGCATCTAGACAATGGTATGCCAAATTTACTGCTGCGTTAACTAATGCTGATTTTCAACATTCCAAGCATGATCATGCTTTATTTACACGAAGCGTGGGAAGATCGTCGATTTATTTGCTAATATATGTTGATGACATCTTGATAATGGGAAATAATGATTCTCATGTTGCAAGATTCAAGGAATATTTGCACTCTGCTTTCCACATCAAGGATTTGGGATCTCCCAAATTTTTCCTTGGCATTGAAATCGCAAGATCTGAAAAAGGAATTTCCCTTAGTCAGAGAAAGTTTATCTTGCAAATCGTTTCTGAAGCCGGATTATCAGGCTGCAAACCAGGAATGATTCCCATTGAACAGAATGTCAAATTGACAACACATGAGTATGATCTCAATTCTTCTTCTACAAAGAGGGATCCGTTACTTAAGGATCCGTCAGGGTATCAACGACTTGTTGGTAAATTGATATATCTTACCATGACAAGACTTGATATATCTTACCATGACAAGACTTGATATATGCTATGCGGTTCAGATACTCAGTCAATTCATGCATATGCCAAAGGAGTCACACATGAATGCAGCCTTGAAAGTTGTAAAATATTTGAAGGGGTGTCCAGGACTTGGTATATTTCTATCACGTGAATGCAACATGAAGATGACGGCATTCTGTGACACTGATTACGCTACTTGTCCAATGACTAGGAGATCTATTACTGGTTTTTGTATTAAATTGGGAAAGACGTTGATTTCGTGGAAAACAAAGAAGCAATCCACCGTGTCACTATCATCAGCCAAATCATAATATCGAGCCATGGCAAAAACCACCTGCGAAATAGTCTGGATACGAAGACTTCTTTCTGATTTGGGAATACAGGTTAGTGGACCAAGTGAATTGTTCTGTGATAATGATGCTGCACTTAAGATAGCAGCAAACCCAGTTTTTCATGAAAGAACGAAGCATATAGAAGTAGACCGTCACTTCACTCGTGACAAGATCAGAGAGGGAATTTTCGTAACAAAAGGGATTGGAACAGTGGATCAACCAGCAGATTTTTTCACTAAGCCGCTTTGCCAAAGACAACACAAGTTTCTATTAAGCAAGCTAGGTGTCCTTGACATATACAGGCCACCAGCTTGAGGGGGAGTGTTGGAAGATATTAGAATTGATTCTGTATATAATTGATTCTAGTATATATTAAAAATAGGAAACACCGATACATGTATATTACCTTTCCTATTTTGCTTTTTCCTTCTTGTACTATTTATGTACAATGTAATAGCACAATTCAATACAAGTCAGATATACAATCTTCCCCAAAGTTCCTGTTACCTTTATGTCATTCTCCCTTTTTTTTTCATCTCCCCCCATCCTTTTGTTTAATTGGATTGCAAAATGATGGCTTTGAATGCTATGGATGAAACCCTAATGGGGTTTATATAGAAGGGACTAAGTCTAAATTGAATGTGTAAACAACTGCGCTTGCCAAGAGGGAAAAGGCCTGTCATTGCCGTTGCAAAGATGACTTTTCTGTGGCTTGGAGAAGATCATGGAGACGGATAACGGATTATGGAGTTGCACAAGCATATCACTTTGTCTTTGGTTTTACTTTATTTTGTTGGGAAGCTCAACCGGCCTCTTGAATTTACCACAAAGGCTTTGCCCGTATAAAACCATATAAAGTTGGATTCGTAAGAATTCTCTTTTTCGGTTTCGTTGGGGGATTAATGTAGTCAAATCCCAAACTTTCAAAGGTACAAATAAGTTGCTAGTTTTGTTCAATTTAAGTAATGAAAAATATTGAAGTGACATTTTTATTATTATTTTTGCACAAAATGCAACAATGAAAGCAGAAAGGACAAAAAAAAAAAAAAAAGCCAAAAAAAGTCATCTGAGCAAGTACCCACAAATTTTCAAGAATCAAAAAGCTATTGTCTATCTTTTTTTAACACCGTTCTTTTGGCAAGTTACTGAAATTTATCCGCACAAAAGAAAAGAAATACATATCCTTGATTACAAGACAATTGAATGTTGCTATTGTTATATATATATGATCATCTCACTTTGTCTAGTTCTACGATTTAAATAAGTTTAGATGAATCATATATATATATAAAGTGATTTGTCATCACAAGGAAAACTCGACATCCATGAACATAGAAGATAAAATCAATCCCTTTATCGCTTGCATTTAATATAGGGCTATTGTCAACACATATAGAGAGGCCTGCTCGGAAAGACAACATTAGAATCACGGTCTTTTGCCGTCCCTAACCAAAATTGTTTAGAAAGCGAAAGAGTAAGAACACGTCAAAGTTCACTCACCTGCTTTGATCTATGTGTGTGTCCATCAATCTCTAGAGGGAGAGACAAACCCAGAATTCACTTTCGAAAGAGGTCAATCGAATAGAAGAAGAGCAAGCTATACGCTTCCCCATTTGGTTGAGTTCACCGGCCAGGCAAACCCAAGTTCGAAGACATGAAGCAAGACACATTGAAAGCGCCGTGTGAGGTAGGGAGAGAGACAGACGCATTGACATCCGATCACTCTGAGGATTAGGAATTATTGGAACTGCCCATGTCTGGGGAAATCCTTTGGCTGTTTTACATTGGAGTGATGTGTCTAAACGAGGATCTTCCACTTTCTGTCCTTATCTGCCCTAGACAACTTGTCCCCAGGAAGCTGAAACTGTGTGCTCTTCTGCACTAATGCTACACAAGGGAACTTTCCACAAAAGAGAGGTAACCAAATGATGGAGTCTGTCAGTGACTTAGAGAATTCAGTGATACCAGATACGCACTCATTTATCCACATTCAATCTCCTATATGGACCTCAAACTGAGTGGGAAGATCAAAGGTATCCATGCTTGTGCTTTCGACAGCTTATTAGAGACTAAAAAGTGGGACTGTACCACCTTTGAACCGGTCGAGGTTCAGCTAAACTTGAACAGAATCTGCCATCACATGATATGGCGGCCAACCTAACATCCTTATCGATCTGTCGATTACACAAGATGTGCGAGGTTAAGTTTGATACAAACTCAATCAGTCATGGTTTGATAATAGCGAAGTGCACAAAAGGGCATGGAAGGCAGTGTGGGTTTACCGTCAAGTTAACAACAAATCGCAGTTCAAACGTGGTTACCTGCTTTCATCAACTTCAACTTGAATTCTACCTCCAACTTTCAGAAAAGTATGGATTCTCTTCTTCAAGATCCGTTTTTTGATGACTCATGTTCCATATCTTCCAACACAGAACTGCTTGTGACTCGACATCCACATGTGCAAGAGTTGATTAAAGTAACATGTAATGGCATCGATACCTCATCACGTTGGAATTTGGAACCCTTTGGACATTAAGAAGCGATTTGGACATGCATATGTGCTCGTCACTTCATATTCTATACCAAGAACTTGGAGGGAATCTCTCCCTCTCTCCCTCTCTCTCAAATGCATTGTAACTTTTATTTTATGAGTTTTCCCATGATCTCATTGCCCTTTTGTTCCCGATTCCTACTGTTTCACTTGATGGGACTTATGCATAAACAAACAACAATCTTTTTTATTATATTATTTTAAACTTTTTATTATGAAGTTCATCATGCCCAACAATCCCTCCGACACTCTTTTTTATTATATTATTTGAAACTTCCAAAAGGGTAGCAAGATGTCTCATTATCCGCCGTTGAAATACCATACACTCTTTGTACTCTCCTATATAAACCTTACTCTCTCCTCATCACATTTTATCTCTCTCTCTCTCTCTCTCTCTCTCTCTCTCTCTCTCTCTCTCTCTCTCTCTCTATGAAATGACGATCATGAAGACCAAGTCTCTTAAGAAGTTCGTCTCCAAGCTGAGAATTTGTGGAAGTGGCAAACTCTGGGCATGCATCTCTAAAGAAGGTTGTTCCATTCCAAAGGACATACCAATGGGTCACTTGGCAATCTACGTGGGAGAGGAATGCAGCAGATACGTCATCGATGTCGCGTTGCTCGAGCACCCTCTCTTTCGATTACTACTTGACCAAGCGGCCGAGGCTTTCGACTTCACCACCCCAGCCTCGAAACTGTGCATCCCGTGCAACGAGAACCTCTTTCTCACCATCCTTTGCTCTGCGACTTGCAGCCCCAAGTCCCCCATCAATAGATCTTCGCTCTGTCTCCGATCGATTCTCCCTTTGTGTGCATCCTGGTTTAATTAGTACATAATATGACCATCCAGGAATTGTGAGTTTAGTTTGGAGAGCTAGTACAAAGATTTTTTCTGAGATTAATTAGCTTGAATTTAGCCATCCTGTGTAATTTCATTTTTTCTTGTATTAAGACGGGACCGCGCATTGCAAGAAGGGGCTCAACATTCAAGCTCGCTCTATGGTTTCTCTTGGGCCGGGCTCACCTAATTCTTGAAATTCTCTTCAGCTTTGGAGCCATAATTTTGAGGGAAAATTCCAAATAAGGACCTGAAGTTGATCTATTTTCTCAAATAAAGACCCAAAGTGATCTTTGTATCAAATAAGGACCCAAAGTTGACCCATTATTTCAAATAAAGACCCAAAGTGATCAAGTTAATCTCTATTTAGGACCTTAGCTCACCGGCAGACATTTTCCGGTGATTAAAATAGGGGCAATTTTGTCAGAATTTTGTGATTGGCAAAAAAAGGGAAAATTCTAAATTAATTAAGTTTAGGCTATTCATTTAGATGTTTACGTTTTCTTCTTTCTTCTCCTCCACTGCTCCTCAACCAAATCGCTGCCTAGTCATCGTCAAGACCTGATTCTTGTCGCTCCTCGCCTTGCTTGATTGGTGGAGAATTTGGGTCTCCACAAACAAAGAAAGAAGCATATGGTTTTCTTCTTGTTTTTGAGTTCGTGCTTCAACCGGCAGAGAATTTGGGTCTTCAACTTTGTGGAGGACGGGTACAACGTATGGGGAGAACTTTGGTTTTTGGCTTTGCAGAGGATGGGTACAAGGAATGGAGAGACCGTAAAAAACCTAGGGTTTTTTTTTTTTTTTTTTCTATTTTAAGATTTGTTAATTTTCCCTAGATTTTTTTTGGACAAAATTGCCCAAACTCCGGTCATCGGAAATGTTGCATGCTTGATAGCTGGCGAATATTTGGCTGACCAGCAAGCTCAGGTCTTTATTTGGAATTGATTCAACCACTTCGGGTCCTTACTTGAGGCAATGAGTCCACTTTACGTCTTTATCCGACACAAAGTTTATTTCGGATCCTTATTTGAGAAAATTGATCCATTTTGGGTCTTTATTTGGAATTTTCCCTAATTTTGAGGTTCAAACATTGGGAATCGATCGTGACATGTCCTAAATAGATCCATGTGACACTTTGGTTTTGCTAGCTAGGTTACCATTTTGGGCAGAAAACTCCTCATGCATTAGGCCAAGTGCATTGAGGAAAATCCAAAGTTGTGATATTTGTCTAGGAATGATGTCTCATAATTGCCAATAATTATCCAACTCTCGAGGCAACCACTCAATTTGGAATATATGTCCCATCCCAAAAGATTTATTGCCTTTTCGGGCCAACCCACATAGAAATTCATGCTCTGAATTTCTAGGCCTAAGCAAAGATAAGCAACCTCTTCCGAAAGTCATGCCAAAGAGGTTGGTCGGGCATCATTCTAGGCCTAAGCAAAGATAAGCAACCTTTAACTTTTTTATACATGTGGAGTACTGAAATGATATGCATTCATTTAATTAAAGTAATGTGACAAACTAAATCAATCATGATGCATATATTGTATGAATGTGTTTTCATGTTATATAAACGTGTTCCTTTTCATGAGCTTAGATATAATATTGACTTTTAATATGCAACCCACTTGATCTAGTAAGATAAGTCCACACAAATTCCTAATGAGGGTAGCTCCCTTTAAGAAATACATGTTCATTTTGATTCTACATTTGGTAGGGTCAAGTTGGGAGATACAATAAGATGTACTTGATAACCATTAGTTCACAATCCAGAGCAAATGTTGCAATCCTTTATAAAAATGAAGAATGTTACGAAATGTATGTTGTATAATCTTTTCCTTCACGCGTATCAACATTGTTGTTACACTGATGAAGTTCCAAGTACAAATATACGTCATGGGGGGGGGGGGTGGTGTTTGAATAAGAAAGAACTAAACAAAAGACATAAGAGACATTACAATTTTAACCGCAGTTTCTTGATCATGAACAACTCTTTGGCTACGTTTGGTCGTGCAATTTTTCTATATCTTATCCACTGTTTGGTGAATCGCAGTATTAAAGTCGGATATATTCATATTCTATCATGTACATTTTTTTAATATAAACGGCATATCATTTTAAATGAACCTAAAAGTTCATAAATGGAAATGGTAAAAATCTCTCGCGACACTATTCCTTAATTTATTTTTATTTTTATTTTTCCTATTTTTTAAATTATTTTCTTTATTATTTCTTTTTTCCCCTTTCATCATTCTTTAATAAAATTTTATCAAATAGTAAACTATACTAACATACCTAAAATACAAAAATACCTAAAATATATATAATAAGTATAATTATAAAATTTATAGATTGAATGTTTATTATAAGATAGAATTAAAGTTGAATATATAAATTAAAATAAGATTAAATGAAAAAATTATTTTTAATTTTTAATTTCTTTAATTAGAATTAAAATATAATTTATATTGAAATGTAATTTTAATTTTGTTAATTTAATAATTTTCTTATTCGAGAAAAATAACTTTCTTATTATGGATATTAAAAATCTTATTCACATTTCCGATCTATATTCCACTTATATCTGTTTTTATTTTATCCTGAACAAACACCAAACGTAGGATATGATTATTATATCCTATCCCGAATTTTATCCTAACTACCAAACACAATTGCTGAGTACATATCAAGAATAGGGCAAATTAGATTACGAGGCAGTCTTCAGGATTTGGAAAAGTTCCTAGCAGATGGGAAGCGGAGCACCATCCCAGTCCCTTAAGCACTTTAACAAAGGATCGATCAGATTGCCCTCGCACATGGCGGAGAACACCAGATCAAAGTCCTCGCCCGTCGAGCCGACCTTCTCCCTCGTGAGCAAACCGGTCCCGAGCTCTTCCCTCACGAACCTGTACAATGGGTACGACCTGCACCCCCTGATCTTGTTAGTGATCGCCGAGTTCCTGCTCTCGAACTGAGCTCTCGTGTTCTCGACCTCCTTCGGGAGGAGTGCCTTGAGCTCCTCCTCGAAAGCCCCAATCTTCTGGAAGATGGAGGTGCTGGGGTTCTTCTCCTGGTCGACGTCGTCCAGTGCATGGTCCACGAGGACCTGCCTCAGCTTTTGCATCAGGGGGTACGTGGCGCTGCAAGGGTCATCAATGTAGGCGAAGACGTTGTAATTATGGTTATAATTATGGTTAATGGATCAACGAAAGCCAATAATTATGATACGTCCTTTCTATTCACGTATCTCTTTTGGATTCATGTATTTCCTAATCTTTTCTGTTCACGTTTCTATTGATTTCATGAATTTCCTAGATTCATGTATCTTTCAGTTCATGTATTTATTGAGTTCATGAATCTCTTGAATTCACGTATCTTTGGATACCTGAATCTCTTGGATTCACGTATCTCTTTATTCATGAATCTCGTGGATACACGCATCTATTTAATTCATGTATCTCTTTAGTACATGAACCAAAAAACTCTATAAATAGATATGAGAATAGAGCTTCTTTACGGTTTTTGGTTTTGGTTTTTTCCAACTCGATTCCAAAAAGCTTTGAAATACTTTCTACTCTTCTGTTTTTTTTTTCTGAGTGTGCTGGTTCAATTGAACGGTTCGATTTTGCATAGTGCTGATCCAAACAAGTTCGAGGTGTTGTATCTTGGGAGGCATAGTTCGTGAATCTGCGGGGCGCCTTTGGCAGGAACTAATCGCCTTAAGGAGATTCGGTTATCCGTACCTCACCTCCAATTTTATGTTAATTTTAGTGATATCTTATTTTCTTCTTCTCCAAGACTTCAAAAAGAAATGAAATTATAAAGTTGTTATCATCTTCTTTACATTGATGTTTTGATTACAACAAACAGTGTGTATTTTCTGGATTATTTCCAACAATCTTAAGGCGATTAGATTACTCGTTGTGTTTGTTGTTCTTATCAGATTATTGAGATTGCTGAAAACAATCAAGTGACCTTCAATGTCCCGAATGTTTTAGGCGACATTCCTTTGGTCAATTCGACCGTTGCTATGGAAGATGTTCAACCCTCAGGGTCTGAATTTGTAGCAGCTTATGCTACGGGCCCTTAGGCTAACACCAATTTTGGTGGTACGGGTACAAGTCATTTGACTGGTATACCCGGGACTGTTTTTCAGAACAGTATAGGCCAAATGGCTTTTGGCTCCGTTTCTGGAGGGGTAGTTCAACGAACTTTGCCGACTGTGATGGCAACACCTTCAGTTACAGCTAATGAGAAACCGGAGAAATTCACCGAAGTGGGCTTTAAACAGTGGCAGCAGAAGATATTCTTCTATCTGACCATGCTCAATCTGACGAAATATTTATTGGAGGTGTGCCCGATAATTAGTCCAGATGAGCAAGATGTCACGACGCTCGGTGCGTTGGTGGCTTGGAAGCATGGGGACTTCTTATGTCGATATTATATCCTTAACTGTTTAGTGAATTCTCTTTATAATGTTTATTGTAATATTGAATCTGCTAAACAGTTATGGGAGTCCTTAGAGAAGAAATACAAGACTGAGATGCTGGCACCAATAAATTTGTGGTTGCCAAATTCTTGGACTACAAGATGGTGAATTCTAAATCTATCATGAGTCAGGTTCAAGAATTGCAATTAATTCTGAGTGACATCTCCGCCGAGGGAATGATTCTTAGTGAATCATTCCAAGTGGCGGCTATGATTGAGAAAATGCCTCCGGGCTGGTCAGACTTCAAAAATTATTTGAAGCACAAACGGAAGGAGATGAGCCTTGAAGATCTCATTTTGCGCCTCAGAATCGAGGAGGACAATAGAAGGAGTGCGAACCATTTGTCTGAGCCAAAGGCCAACGTTGTGGAATCTTCCAAATCCCAGCAAGATAGAAAAAGGAAGATGTCTTTTCAAGGAAAAGGCAAGCAGAAGGAACAGTTCCAGAAATTTCAAGGGACATGTTTTATATGCAACAAGCCTGGCCATCGTGCTAAGGATTGCAAGAAGCGCCCGAAAAAAGGCAAGAACGATGGTGCAGCCCAGCAACTGAATTTGACAGAACATGACAATATTGGAAGACTGTCTGCTGTGGTAATGTCTGAAGCATCTCTGGTGTCCAACACTAATAGCTGGTGGCTAGACACAGGTGCCACAAATCACATTTGTGCAGACAAACACATGTACTCATCTTATGAGAAGGCTGAAGAAGATGAGAAACTTTATATGGCGAACTCTGCATCTGCAAAGATTGCCGGAAGAGGAAAGGTGATCCTGAAGTTTACATCTGGCAAGGAGGTCACCCTGCTGGATGTGCTGCATGTACCAGAGATTCGGAAAAACCTAATTTCTGGCCCCATACTTGTCAAGAAGGGTTTCAAAGTTGTATTTGAATCTGACAAATTTGTACTTTCTAAAGGAGGGATGTATGTGGGGAAATGGTACTTGTGTAATGACCTGTTTAAGGCCAATGTGGCTGTCATTGATGTAAACTCAAAGTATGTGTACCCAAAGACTATTAATAAAGAAAAGTCTTCAGTTTACACTATTGTGTCTCCTTATCTATGACATGGTAGATTAGGACATGTAAACTATGGTACAATGAAAAGAATAGCAAATTTGGGGTTAATTCCAATATTTGAGTTGGATGCCTGTTACAAGTGTGAGACTTGTGTTGAGGCCAAGTTTGCTAAGAAACCTTTCAAATCCGTTGAAAGAACAAGTGAACCTCTACAACTAATCCATAGTGATCTATGTGATTTAAAATTTGTAGAAAGTAGAGGTGGAAAGAAGTACTTCATCACATTTGTGGATGACTGTACTAGATTTTGCTATGTTTATTTACTAACTAGCAAAGATGAGACTATGAGCATGTTTGTCAAGTATAAAAATGAAGTTGAAAACCAACTTGATAAACGAATCAAAGTGCTTAGGTCTGATAGAGGAGGAGAATACAATTCAATCAATTTCAAAGAGTTTTGTGCTAGTTTTGGAATAATTCTCCAAACGACTGCACCTTATACTCCACAACAAAATGGAGTTGCTGAACGATTGAACAGGACACTAAAGGAGATGGCTAATGCCATGCTTTTGAGTTCAGGTTTACCTCAGAACTTGTGGGGGGAGGCAGTTTTAACTGCAAATTATATTCTTAATAAAATACCCCACAAAAAGACAGGTAAAACTCCATACGAGTTATGGAATGGAAAGTTGCCATCCTACAATTTTCTAAAAGTGTGGGGGTGCTTGGCCAAGGTGGCAATTCCTCCTCCTAAACAAACTCGGTTGGGACCTAAAACGGTGGATTGCATATTCATCGGTTATGCTCAAAATAGTAGCGCATATAGATTTTTGGTTCACAAATATGAAAATGCGGAAATCCATGTCAATACAATCCTAGAATCAAGGGATGCTGAATTTTTTGAGGATATATATCCTACAAAAAGAAATCAAGGAGAACTTTCTCAGAAAAGGCTTAGAGAATCGGAATCTGAGAATGATGAAGTTGTGACTCAAGAAGCCGAACTTCGAAGGAGTAAAAGGTCTTGAATTGAAAAATCTTTCGAACTTGATTTTATAACATACATGTTAGAAGGTGAGCCTCAAACATATAAAGAGGCAATGTCATCTCCAGATGCTCCTTTCTGGAAAGAAGCTATTGACAATGAAATCCATTCTATCCTAAGTAACCATACTTGGGAATTGGTTGATCTTCCACCTGGAAATAAACCAATTGGATGTAAATGGATATTCAAGAAAAAACTAAAAGTTGATGGTTCCATTGATAAGTACAAAGCTCGGCTTGTAGCCAAAGGGTTTAGACAAAAAGAGGGTCTTGACTACTTTGATACTTATTCACTTGTCACAAGAATAACATCAGTAAGGATGTTGATTGCTATAGCTTCGCTATACAATTTGCAAATACATCAAATGGATGTGAAAACTGCATTCTTAAATGGTGATCTCGACGAGGAGATTTATATGGAACAACCTGAAGGGTTTAAGGTCAAAGGACAAGAACACAAAGTGTGTAGACTTGTCAAATCATTGTATGGACTTAAACAAGCTCCTAAGCAATGGCATGAGAAATTTGACTGGGTAATGATTCAAAATGGGTATAGAATCAATGAGTGTGACAAATGTGTGTACACTAAATCCACAACAGTTGGATATGTACTTATTTGTCTATATGTCGATGACTTACTAATTCTTGGAGATAACATTGAGGTCATCAAAATCACTAAGAACATTCTCAAGAAGAACTTTGAGATGAAAGATTTAGGTGTAGCAGATGTTATACTCGGCATCAAAATTCTAAGGAATTCTGATGGCTTAGGTTTAACACAATCTCATTACATTGAAAAGGTAATTGAGAGATTTAAAGGATTCGGCATTAAAGATGCAAACAATCCTTTTCTTTCACACCTAACTTTAAGAAAGAACACTGGAAATAGTGTCAGACAGCTGGAATACTCTCAAGTAATCGGCAGCATCATGTATATCATGAATTGCACTAGACCTGATATTGCGTACTCAGTAAGCAAACTGAGTAGATATACCAATAACCTCGGTCACGAGCATTGGGATGCTTTGATGAGAGTCTTAGGATATTTGAAAAGGACAAAAGACTATGTTCTACAATATGGCAACTATCCAGCTGTTTTGGAAGGTTATTGTGATGCAAACTTGATTTTAGATTCTGATGAATCGAAATCAACTAGCGGAGATGTGTTCACACTAGGAGGTGCCGCAGTGTCATGGAAATCCTCTAAACAAACTCTAATAACGCGCTCTACAATGGAATCAGAGTTTGTTGCTTTGGATAAAGCTGCTGAAGAAGCAGAATGGCTTCGACAATTTTTAGAAGATGTTCCAGTGTGGCCAAAACCTATTCCTGCAATTTGCATACATTGTGATAATCAAGCGGCAATTGCAAGGGCACATAATGTGATTTATAATGGTAAGTCTAGACACATTCGTCGTAGACACAATACCGTAAGGCAGTTGCTCTCAAATGGAATAATTTCTTTAGACTTTATAAAGTTAAAGGAAAATATTGCGGATCCGCTGACAAAAGGTTTGTCAAAAGAGCAGATAAACTGCGCATCGAGGGGAATGGGTTTAAAAGCCTTAACCCAATAAAGAGATTCCAGGGTGGAAACCTAACCTATGCGATTGGAGATCCCATGGACTAGGTTCAATAGGACAACGCAAATTTTGGAAACTCTAGTGTAAGCACTGTCTCCCATTCCTATGATGCAACAGTGCTTTCCTACAGTGTTATTAAGCGTACGCTATGTGTTTAATGATTCCTATAACTTGGGATGTAACATCCAAGTGAGATATGGTAGGATATCTTTAATAGGAATGCACCTATATGCGTGGAGCTAGCCGACTCTATGAAAATTTTTAAAGGCTTGATTTTCTAAAGCACGCATGAATCCCGAGAGGTTCAGGGCTGAAAGAATGAACACAACCGAGAACCAATCTTGAATTGGAGATACTCCGTGTGAGGTTTATTGTCTAGGCTTACACCAACAACTGGCGATTCAAGGCTTAGTCCATCGACTAGTTAAGTAAGTCCGATAGGCTTTCACTAAAGAAGGTTCAAAGCGAAAGCTACCTATCTTGATGCGGTGTATTTCAACAGGCATGCTCAGATTTCTTCGAGTAAAAAATGTTTTGTTGATCCATTAATGTGGGGGATTGTTGTAATTATGGTTATAATTATGGTTAATGAATTAACGAAAGCCAATAATTATGATACGTCCTTTCTATTCACGTATCTCTTTTGGATTCATGTATTTCCTAATCTTTTTTGTTCACGTTTCTATTGATTTCATGAATTTCCTAGATTCATGTATCTTTCAGTTCATGTATTTATTGAGTTCATGAATCTCTTGAATTCACGTATCTTTGGATACCTGAATCTCTTGGATTCACGTATCTCTTTATTCATGAATCTCGTGGATACACGCATCTATTTAATTCATGTATCTCTTTAGTACATGAACCAAAAAGCTCTATAAATAGATATGAGAATAGAGCTTCTTTACGGTTTTTGGTTTTGGTTTTTTCCAACTCGATTCCAAAAAGCTTTGAAATACTTTCTACTCTTCTATTTTTTTCTGAGTGTGCTGGTTCAATTGAACGGTTCGATTGAGTCCTGTTTGCATAGTGCTGATCCAAATAGGTTCGAGGTGTTGTATCTTGTGAGGCATAGTTCGTGAATCTACGGGGCACCTTTGGCAGAAACTAATCGCCTTAAGGAGATTCGGTTATCCGTACCTTACCTCCAATTTTATGTTAATTTTAGTGATATCTTATTTTCTTCTTCTCCAAGACTTCAAAAAGGAATGAAATTATAAAGTTGTTATCATCTTCTTTATATTGATGTTTTGATTACAACAAACAGTGTGTATTTTTTGGATTATTTCCAACAGACGTGCTCCTGGTCGACCACCTTGATCAGGTCTTTCTCGCTGAACCACAACGAGTGGAGCTCGCCGTTGGACCCGACGAAGAGGACCTTCTTGGCCACTTGGTTCACCGTGATCTTCACCACGCTCTTGAGGTTCTCTTCCAGGTGCCTCATGTCGATGGCATGGCACAGGGCGACCAGGAAGGTGGAGGACATGAGCTTCAGCACATCCACGGCCTCGACGGTCTTCCTCGAAGAGATCAGGCCCAAGGAGTTCACGTCGTGGTTGTGTTGCTCCGCGCTCTGGACATGGTTGGTCACAGGGTTGGCAAGGAACTGCAGCTCCGAGCAGTATGAGGCCATGGCGATCTCAGCTCCCTTGAAGCTGTAATCCAGGCTTGGGTTCCGTCCCCCGGACAGGTTAGAGGGCAGCCCGTTGTTGTAGAAGTCGTTGACGAGCTCGGAGAACTGCACGAACATGAGCTTGCCGATGGAGGCGATGTCAAGACGGGTGTTGTCCATGGAAATGCCAATCGGGGTCCCCGGGAAGTTCCCTCCATGGAGAGCCTTGTTCCTGGAGATGTCGATCAGCGGGTTGTCGTTGACAGAGTTGATCTCCCTCTCGATCATTTTGGTGGCGGCCCTGATCACTTCGATCTGGGGGCCGAGCCACTGCGGGGACGTGCGGAGCGCGTATCGGTCCTGCTTCGGCTTCTGGAGAGGGTCGATCTCGTGGAGCTTTTGAGCGTCCTTCACGTAGGAGCTCCCATCCAAGATGTGCTCCATTATAGCTGCAGCTTCAATTATAGCTGCAGCTTCAATTTGTCC
Organism: Eucalyptus pauciflora; assembly: GCA_007663325.1. Lineage (NCBI taxonomy): Eukaryota > Viridiplantae > Streptophyta > Magnoliopsida > Myrtales > Myrtaceae > Eucalyptus > Eucalyptus pauciflora. Next base: position 1,168,129 of record VMYD01000010.1, on the reverse strand, counting down.
GGGATGGTGCTTGAGCTTGTGGGTCAAGTGGTCGGTGAACTCCGGCTTCCCTTGCATCACCTCGGCGAAGATGGCCGACAGAACCTCTGAGAGGACGGCTAGGATGTTCGCCTCGAACAGGACAATGGAAGCGAGCCCATACCCGACCGCCGTGCCATTCACGATCGCGAGGCCCTCTTTGGGCTGCAGCTCAAAGAATCCGTGCTCAATCCCGGCAAGGCGGAAGGCCTCGACGGTGTTCAGGGACTCGCCGTTTGGCCCGACCGCCTTCGAGTTGGGCCTGCCCGTCAGAAGCCCGGCGATGTAGGACAAGGGGACCAGGTCACCCGAGGCCGTGACCGTACCCCTGAGAGGCAGGCACGGGGTGATGTTGCGGTTGAGGAGCTTGGCCATGGTCTCCGGGATCTCGAACCGGATGCCTGAGTAGCCCTGGAGGAGGGTGTTGATCCTCACAAGCATCGCGGCCTGGGTCGCCGAGTGGGGCAGCATGTGGCACGACTCGGTCCCGTTGCCGAATATGTCAGCGTTCAAGAATCTAGCCCGATTGGAAAATTTCATCAGCCACACATTATTAATTATAGTAAAGGAAATGTGAATCTCAATTTAGACACTTATTTAATTATAGCAAAGGTAAGTAAATTAGATATTCAAAAAGTAATTATTACAGGTCGTCTTCGAAATTAATTAATCTTCTCCCATTTTATTTTTGGTTACCTAATATTTCAAAAATATAGAAAATTTGATTTTTTGGCCTTTGGGTTGATACTTGCACGTTTGGGTATATATCTTTTATGGAAAGGAAGCCGGCACTTGGCAGCCCTTCACGAGGGGACAATTTATACCGCAGATGACAGGTGTTAAGTTTAAATTAAAATAAAGGATTTTACTTGATGTGTTTTTTAAATATTATTGTAAAAAATTGGATGTGGAAGATGGGGTGATAAGGACGGGCTAACTGGTTGTTTTATTTTATTGTCTGCTGGTGGATCTTTATCAGGAGTTTGAACAGAGCAAATAATATTGAAAATTCCTTTTTATTTATTTAAAAAAAATTGTTGCGTGTACGTTTAATAAAAAAATGTTGATGTGCTAATTGGTACTTTTGTCTCCTGCCTCATGTAAGCCTTACGAATAGTGTCTGCACATGTAACAAAGAAATGAACAAAAAAACCTTGAGGAAATGTCTCTGAAAGTAGACTAATCTCTCGCAATTATCGACTGACGAGTTATGATTAATTAATTTTTGGTGTCTTATAAGTAATTCGTAGAAAATAATTTGATAAAAAAGATATGAGAACTCGATAAATTTCTCTTCTTCTTATTATTTATGCTAACGAATTGGCCATTCTCAAAGCGAGAATGACTTTATTATCCTAAATTTGCAACATTCTTGTCCTCTTTTCTCATTAAAATCCATCTAACAAATTGCTAATCTAACATTTATAACCACGTACTACACGAGCCTATTTCTCGAAATCATTGGGTTAATTTTCCCGTTTTAGTCCACACAAATACATTTTCTTTCTATTTTCTTTTTCAAGTTCACCCTGAGAAATTATATAACTATGTGGACGAATGTTCAAATGGATTCAATAACATATGTAGGGTGAAATTTGCAGGACAGGCCCCATCAAAGCGACAGACACGAAATAAAATACAGAATCTAGGCAAGAAATTTTATGTAACATGACAGCGTTAGATAATTAATTTCCTACCGGCCCCAATTTATGCGTCGACTTCAATGTAATAAAACCGTCCACCTAGATTTAGAAGCTGGCACGTCACCAATACAACCCTACCTACGCCCCTCCCACATAGAAACATAGAGCTAATTTTCCTCCACGTACATAATTTCACAACACCACATAAATGAAAAAGATAAACAAATAAATAAATAAATCACGTTCAAGAAATGTCTAAGAGCACCTCTTGATAATTACAATTCCCGAATAACGTATTATCGCACCCATCTCCTGAAATCAGCATTTTTTTTTTCATTATTTGATTGCTTAACAAGTATTTTTGATATATCTTTGAATATTTGTTAATATATCTGCGAATACTTGTTAATAAAAACAACCGAATGAGAATTTAAAGAAATATATTAAAGTAGCACTTTTTTTTTCCTTTTTTTTTTTTACCTTATGAGCTCCATTTGCAGAGCACCACCATGCTTGGTCCGCCTATGCGAGGTGGCGCCGAAGCCGGTGGTGACCCCGTAGCTGTCCGTGCCGTTGCTCATGCTCTCCATCACCCAGTCACTGCTGGCCTTGACCGTCGCTCGGGCCGCCTCCAACAGCTCGACTGCCATGCCGCCCTCCCGCCCTGCGATGGCCGCCACCTGTGCGATGGTCAGCGTCTCACCGCCGAGGTGGACCACAGGCCGCCGAGACTTCTCGACCATCCTTTTCACCTCATCGAGGTGGCTCCCCGTGAGGGCTGCAGCGGCCGCGCCCTAGTTGAGCGGGTCACCGCCTGCCCCCGCGCAGAGCCCGAGCGAGCCCTTGCCGTTGCACACTGCCATGTCCATGTCCAACTTCGCGCTCGTGTGAATGCAAATGTCTAGAGCAGCCAAGAGCCCGAGAAGAGGAGTCGAAATCGAGCGAGGAGCGAGCGAGCGCGAGAGAGAGTGTTGGGAATTACTGATTCCCAGAAACCGGATTCGATACTAAATCGAATCCCTTAAAAAGACGAAGCGGAAGCGAGCCCAGAAACATACATACATGAATCACCGATTGAAGGCACGCCACGGGATCGAGTGTACCTTTTGTCCACAGACTAAACACGGATGTTGCAATTCGAGAAGGAAAATGGACACCGTTCTTCAAAGGAGAATTCTTTCCTTCGGGAGAAAATGGTAGGAGAAGACGTGATGAAAAGAGAGCGTATTCTCTTTTCAAAAAGTACGTTACTTCACTTCTGTTGGAATAATATTGTTTTCTTAGATTTTTCCTTTATCTATTATAGCTTTTCTCCATGGGCCCTCAACTCACGGGCCGGGCCCATGACGGGCCGACTCAAGCCTATCAAAAAAGGAAAAAAATTATCATCTCCCACTCGCACATGGTGGGCCAAAACCAACATGGGTGGACGGGCCCTACTTAGGCCCATAAATTGAAACTCCATCAACTCCCACTTGACATGGTGGGCCGAACATAATTCTCTTTTCCTCATTGCAACATTCATACTTGTGAATAGTTCGTGCGACCAGCATACTTTGAGAGCTCGTTGCCATACATCTGTTAGGAATATATAGCAGCTTATAATGGACATCACATTCAGAGTAAATTTAGTATGCAGTACCCTAGATCGATCGATCACATTTATATCTCTCTTAATCTCTTTTAAACAATGATATATATATATTGTATTCACAATTATGATTATCCCAAAGATAGTCATAATTGGTCGACCAATGAATACAAAACCACAATGTGATTCTCCAAATCCGATCATCCTCTTTCCTTCAAACTCTCAATTTCAGTTCAACTTGCTTTTCTAGAAATGTCCCATTAGATCGAATCAACTCATGACCATTGGCAACATTCTAAGATAGCAAACACTAAATAGAAATCTTGAGAATAAGTAAGAGTCACGAGGGCACTAAATTGAGGAACTCCTTTCCTCAAGAGTCTTATACGGCATGAAAGTCGAGATCAAACTTTTGCCACTCTTATTGGTCGTCTCATGCATACGTAGTATGAAATACGTATTACGGTATTAACTCCTTTCCCATGGAGCGTATGTCTACACCATCAATACCGTACATATGATAGTTCAGATATACCCAATGTCTAACTTGAGTTCACGTATTTACTCATTCACAAAATTCATCAGAACTCACATCTGGCATCTTAGACAGATAAAGTAAAATATGTGGGGTATTTCACTTTCGGACATAGTACATATCATGTCCTCATCTTAACACTTAGTTAAGGCGACATATTTATTTTAAGCTTGAGCTCTCGATTATCACCTAGATAATAAGCTTAAAAACTGTCTCATCTCTATTTATCACATAGTAAATAAAGACGATTACCCGTGTGAGTGGGCTAATCTCTTATCTGTCCGACATACTTTCTCAACATAATATAATGCACTGAGCATTAAGATGCATAAAGATCAAACAAAGATTCATAAGCATTAATGATGAAAACACAAATTCATTAAATGTGAACAACTCAGGGAAATTATAATATCTAGTACATCAGACTCTATGCAATCCTAGAGATTTTACATGACCACAAAACACATCTCTAGGTATTGGCTTTGTCATAAGATCTGCTACCATTCTATGCGTAGATATGTACTGTAAGTTCACATCCTTCCGTGCAACCATATCTTTGACAAAGTTATACTTGGTATCTATATGTTTGGTCTTGCCATGATATTTTGGATCTTTGGTGTATGCTATAGTTGCTTGGCTATCACAGTTAACCAATAATGGATGTGCAGCTTTCTCAATAACACCTAAATGATCCAAAAATCTCTTAAGCCAAACTCCTTCTTGTACTGCTGCTGATAATGCCATGAACTCAGCTTCCATCGTGGACAAGGCTATACATGTTTGCTTCTTACTGCTCCATGATATGGCGCCATTGTTCAGTAAGAAAGCAAATCCAGAGGTAGATTTTCTTTCATCTAAATCTCCTCCCCAATCAGCATCAGAATAGCCTTCGAGTCGCAGATCCTTTCCTCGATAACTCAGCGTATAATCAGCAGTTCCCTTCAGATACCTCAGTATTCTCTTAACGGCTTTCCAATGTGCTTGACCTGGATTGGATTGGTATCTACTCACCATTCCAACTGTAAAACATATGTCAAGTCTTGTACACATCATAGCATACATCAAGCTCCCAACAGCACTAGCATAAGGAACATGCTTCATTTGTTCATTCTCTTGTGGAGTCCTTGGACACAGTCTATGGCTCAATCCTTCACCTTTTGCAATAGGAGTATCAATGGGTTTACAATCTTGCATACGAAATCGTTCAAGAACCTTATTTATATATGTTTCTTGCGAAAGAGATAACGATCTCTTCGAACGATCTCTTGAAATCTTAACTCCAAGAATGTATGCAGCCTCACCCATATCCTTCATCTCAAAGTTGGAAGACAACCAACTCTTGACAGTATTAACAAACTCCATATTGCTTCCGGCAATTAGAATATCATCAACATATAATGATATGATCACAAATTGATCTTTGGATCTTTTGATATATATACAATGATCCTCATCAATCATTGTAAAATCATATGCCATTATGGCATTATGAAAACGTATATACCATTGTCTCGATGACTGCTTTAGGCCGTATATCGATCTCAAAAGTCGACACACCTTTTCTTCTTGGCCTTTCATTATGAAACCAGCAGGTTGTTCCATATATATTTCTTCCTCTAATTCTCCATTGAGGAAAGCAGTCTTTACATCCATTTGATGTAACTCAAGATCCATACTAGCCACTATTGCCAGAATAATGCGAATCGAGGTAAATCTCACTACAGGAGAAAATGTTTCTTCATAATCAATTCCTTCCTGTTGATTATACCATTTCGCCACAAGGCGAGCCTTATGCCTTTCTATCGAGCCATCAGCTTTTCGCTTTATTTTGAGAACCCACTTGTTCCCAATAGCTTTGCGTCCCTTTGGAAGATCAATCAGTTCCCAAACTTGGTTTGACTTCATTGACTCAATCTCCTCTTCCATTGCATGAATCTATTTTTCCTTACTAGGGCAATTTAGAGCCTCATTAATATTTCTTGGCTCATCCTCATCTTGTGGGGCAATGATAAAAGTTTCCCCTTCAATGTCAAAACGTCGACAGGGAACACTTTTGCGACTTGTTCACCGTATGGGAGATTGTACACTTTGCACATCATTCCCCATTACGCTCCCACTAGGATTAGATAATGATGTTGTCGTCTCATCATGTGGTTGTAATTGAGAATGAGTCGAATTCAATTCATCACTTCTCATATTACTCCCACTTGGACGAACTCCATTAATATCATTATCTTGGTCCAAGGTTTCAAATAGGGAGTATTCTTCACCTATTTCGCCCTTCTTAGGAAATTCATTCTCTAAGAATGTGACATCCTTTGATTCAAATTCAGTTATACTCCCACTTTGCTGCTCACCTATGAACACATACCCTTTCGAGTGTTCGGAGTATCTTATGAAAATACTCTTCTTTCCTCTAGGACCCAATTTCCCAAACTTGTGAGAGGGTTCATGAGTATAGGCAGCACAACCCCATGGCTTAAGAAAACTTAAGTCTGGTTTCCTACCTGTCCATAACTCATATGGAGTAGAAGTAACTGATTTGGAAGGCACTCGGTTAAGTATATAGGCAGCAGTTAACAACGCATCACTCCAAAAGGTGATAGGTAAGTTAGCATGCGCCATCATGGACCTAACCATTTCTAGTAGGGTTCTGCTTCTTCTCTCCGCAACACCATTTTGTTGAGGAGTATATGGAATAGACAACTGTCTTTTTATTCATTTTTCATCACATAATTTTCTGAACTCATCAAATAAATATTCTCGACCTCGATCAGATTTTAATACTTTTATTTTCTTGTCTAATTAATTTACTACCAAGTTCATAAACCTTTTGAAACAACTTAATGCTTCAGATTTATGAGAAATCAAATAGACATATCCGAATCGAGTATAATCATCTATGAAAATGATGAAATAAACAGCCCCATGCCTTCCTCTCACATTCATTGGACCACAGACGTCAGAATGGATTAAATGCAGAGGAAGTTCAGCTCTTTTACCTTTTCCAAATGGTTTCCTTGTTGTTTTCCCTACTAGGCAATGCTCACATATGGGCAAATCGACTCTTTGAATATTGCCTAACAAGCCCTCTTTGGCTAGTCTATTCATACGTTGTTGGCCAATATGACCAAGTCTAGTATGCTACACATTCACATCATTATCATATGAATTAGGAGACGTGAGAAGGGAATAACAAACATTTGCATTAACATAGTCAATATCTAATACAATGAATCAATCCTGAAAATAACCACAACCATAATAGTTTGTATTCAAATACAAATCTACACCTCTATTATGGAAGTTCACATTAAAACCTAGCTTGACCAACAATAAAACAGACACTAACTTTCGACGAATCTCCGGAGCAAACAACACATCATGTAGGAATAAAGTGCGCCCACCACGCATGTTCAGTTGGCAGGTGCCAATTCCTTTTACTTCAGCTCTGGAGTTGTTTCCCATATAGATCCACTTAGTTCTAGTCGGAACTCGTCGAAATTCCACGAAGGATTCTCTATCATTCGCTACATGGTCTGTCGATCCTGAATCTACAGTCCATAGAGGATTAGATTCAGTCAAGAATACATAACTTGACACATATGCAAAGTTCCCAATAGTACAAAGGGTGTGTACCTTCTTAGGCTCGCAACAATTGCGGGCATAGTGACCCCTCTGGTCACAGTTGTAACATTTCACCATTGAGATATTCTTCACATGAGGACTTTTTCCTCTCTTCACTAGAGGACGCTTTCCTCTCTTTTGTTGGTTAATTCTTGGTTTCTTGCAAGAAGGACTTGATCCCTTGCTTTCCCACATATTGAATGAATCAATGCGCTTGCGCTTAGAGCTTGAAGCCCCTTCTAAGCTTAAAGCAACACAGCAAATATCTGTATCCTGCTCAAATGCCTTGAGGCGATCATCAGCTAGCTCAAGGTGGCGCACAGCATCCACAAGATCTTCCATAACATGGTCAAGAGCTTTTAGTGCTTCTTGCTTTTCCAGCACATATTGAATTCTCATATTCAATATTTCACTATTCTCGCCGTTCAATTTGTTCTCTTTGTTTAAATCAGCAATTATGTTTTTAGTTGCTGAATCCGTCGATCTGAACATATCAGATATATATGCACGTAATATTAATGCCTATAACTTATGCATCTATTTTGCACAAACCCATCATATTAATTAATAATTTTAAGTAAGGTTTTAGAATCAAAAGGTCACTGTGTTTCCAATCATCCTCCAAAAAATCCTATCTTAAAACTATCATTAATATAATTGTCCATGCAAAGTAAATTCTATGAAGCTACAAAATTTTTTATGAACTACCCACATCAGTTATCAACAACAGAAAGCAAATAATATCTAACATCCAATAATGATATAATAATAATGCTTTCACATAATACAACTAACATATTAGTTGCTACATCAACAACAAACATATAGAAAACATTACATAAGATGTCCACAAAGCACACTAATTAAAGATCAGCCAAAACAACTGTCACCACTTCAAAAAGTGAACAGGGAAAGATCATTTTTTCTTCAATTTCTTGATCTTTTCTTTTGTAACAATCAGGTAATAATCATCTATAAAAGACATTACAATACTCCTATATGAAGCGGCTTTGTTGACATCCCATATGCGATTCAACACTCCTTTCCATTCTTGTGGAAGAGTGTTCATGAAAAATCGCACCATCTCAGACTGTGGCATGGGACGACCATTCCATATGACCTTTTGTATCTTCCCGTTGACTTCAAGAACATGATCAATTAAGTCACCACTCTCCCATCGATAATCAGTCAGCTCAGCTATCAACTTAGAAAGCCTTTTCTTTTGTTTATTGGTAATTACGCGAATAGGCGTACGTAACTGAAGGGGAGGCATTATTCTTGCAACAAATGCAGAACAAACAGGGGATTACATATAATCTACATTGACTCAATTGGGAAAAAAGAAACAAATTTCTTTTCTTTTTTTTTTTTCGGTCAACGGTCGCGGTCAACGGTCGGACCGGTCGGGCCGGTCGGACGAACCGACCGGCACGTGCGTGGCACGCGCCAAGGGCCGAAACGACGCGCCGTTTCGCTCGCGTGTGCGTCGCACGCACCTGGGCCGAAACGGCGCATCCGACGCGTTTCAGCGGGGGACCGAATCGGCGCGTGCGTTCCGGCCGCACGTGGCGGCGCGTCCGGCGGCGATCCGCGACTCATTTTTCTCATATCGACGAGAGCTTCATCCCTGCACTATCAAAAACGAATTTCGACTTGCACAAAAACACGAAACATGGCGCACAGTACACAGGTGTTGGGTTTTTCCGTCCCCGATCGACCAAAAATTGATTTTCTTCGAATTTTTTTTGACCAAAAAATTAATCAAAAGCAATAAAAAGGGTTGGGAAACATGAACAGGGCTCTGATACCAATGTTGGGAATTACCGATTCCCAGAAACCGGATTCGATCGAATCCCTTAAAAAGACGAAGCGGAAGCGAGCCCAGAAACATACAAACATGAATCACCGATCGAAGGCACGACACGGGATCGAGCGTAACTTTTGTCCACAGACTAAACACGGATGCTGCAATTCGAGAAGGAAAACGGACACTGTTCTTCAAAGGAGAATTCTTTCCTTCGGGAGAAAACGGTAGGAGAAGACGTGATGAAAAGAGAGCGTATTCTCTTTTCAAAAAGTACGTTACTTCACTTCTGTTGGAATAATATTGTTTTCTTAGATTTTTCCTTTATCTATTATAGCTTTTCTCCATGGGCCCTCAACTCACGGGCCGGGCCCATGACGGGCCGGCTCAAGCCTATCAAAAAAGGAAAAAAATCTATTAGAGAGGAAGAGCGCGGTGGCGTTTTTTGTGTGTGGTTTGCTCTGAAGGAAATTCACATGCGCTAAAGAAGCTAGTGAATTTCCTGAGTCTGTTCACCTACAAATCGGACGTTTATATAGAGGAGAGGCTCGCCCGCCATTGAGTGTCGAGTAGGTTAGGCCGACGGGTTAGTCGACGGGTCAAAGATGGTTTCCGAATTGAAATTCCCGACCGGGTGGAGATTTTGAATTGGGAAATCATGGGAGGGAGTGTAACTGGTGTTTGGTGTTGTTTAAGTGATGATTAGGCACATTGACCTTGTTCCACCGGGCACTAACAAGAAATTTCTTTCCCAGTTGGGAAACAATGAGGATGGCTCTCGGGTTACAAAAAAAATAGATTTTTTATTCCCAGAAACAAAATTTTTATTAAATACGTTTCTGTTCTTTTTTTGTTCCCTAGAACAAAAGAAAAAAAATTATTTCGGGGAACAAAAACAATTTTAAACAAACATGGCATTTCTGCAGTTACCAAGCATGTTCTTATATTCAGAAATTATTCTCGGAAACAGAAACAAAAAAAAAAACTATTTATGTTCAAAAATTGTTCTTCAGAACAGAAACGTTATCAAATGCGCCCTTAATAATTAACAAATTGTTTATATTTCGAATGATGCTCGATGTTAGCAAGGGACAAGTGTGCCGAAGAATTTATGTTTTTCACTAGTAAACTAAATTTATTATCTAAGTGATGTAATTTATTAATAAGACAAGCTTGTTTATTTGCAAATAATTAAAAGAAAAATCTATTCCCTTTTTTTCCATCATAATTTAAAATACTTAGATTCCAAAAAAAAAAATCATAGATATAATGTGAAAGTCTCGAACGCTTCGGATTAAAAAAAAATCAACATTTGTGGACCGTAAAAATTTAATTGAATAAAAATTAAAATTCAATCCAATGACAAAGTTCAATGCAAACTATAAATCTCGATGTAGTGCCATGTTTATCCAAATTGCTTAACAAGTGCGTCGGGTACTTTTTAACGTAAGTCATAATGAAAGTCATGGACATTTGTTTTATATGTGTAATTCAATTTCGAGATACTAATTGTGTAGAACACAAAGACAATCGAAGGATTGAAGGCATTTGCCTCTTGATCACAATTGACTATACTTTCAATATCTCGATAATTTATTAACCTCGCATGTATTGACCCTTTAGAACACTTAATAATTAATAAATTGCTTATATTTCACAAGACACTAAACACTTCAATGATAGCAAGAGACAAGCGTGCTGAAGAATTTCTATTTTTCACTTGTAAACGAAATTTATTATCTCAGTGACGTAATAAGATGAGCTTGCTTGTGTGCAAATAATTAAAAGAAAAAATTTATTCCTTTTGTTTTTCCACCGTAACTTAAAATACTTAGATTCCGAAAAAATCATAGATATAATGTCAAAGTCTCGAACGCTTCGAATTACAAAAAAATCAACATTCGTGGGCCGTAAAATTTAAACTGAATAAAAACAAAAATTCAATCCAATCACAAAATTCAGTGCAAACTATAAATCTCGATGTAGTGCCATGCGTGATAATTTCAACTCAAATGGAAGAGTATATGAGGACCTTTTTGTCTTTACATATACTGAAGAAAGATTTTACGATGGGATTCCTTTTTCTATTTTGACTTTTCCCCAAGAAAGAAACTGCATTCACATAATTTTTTAAAGTCGTGCCTACCGATTACCACCAACCCCGGAGAAAATAAAGGAAAATCGAGGGAAGAAAAGAAAAAGAAGACAACGCCACCTACCACCTAGATCGCAGTTCCTTCGAATTGGTGAAGCCAGTAAGAAATTTACATTCGACATAAAAAGGGTGACACAAATATTCGATCGGGTCCTATGAACAGATAGCAGTAATTGGGCGCGAATGTTTTCCTGAGTTTTATTAATTAATATGTGTTTCGGTAGTTGGAGTAGACCGGCGTGCGGCTAATCACCAAGTCTTGATCAAACCATGGCCAAACCGATACATAATTCTTGGATTCAGCCAGCAATTGTATTAGGGGTTAGCTTATCCTCTTGAGATGGCCGTCGGGAGCATGAGCCTGTAATGTTACTGTGGTCCTTCGCTATTTGAGTCGGGATGACTAGCTCTTATAGTAGAGATTAATTGAGAGCCCAAGAAGTCTTGTGTGTTTTGTCTGAAAAAGATCGACGGAAAAAGATGTGATTGCATATGATCACGTCTTCGTCACATGTCGCGCAGAAAACATATATTGGATGAGTCAGGAAAGATACATAAAAGGTGTTAAAAAGTAATACAAGTTGGTAACTTTAACGAGAAATTTGGAGGATTAAATAAAAATAAGTGTTGGTAAAAAATTCGCAGAGAGTTGGTAAACCAAAACTTAAAAACTTAATTTGACAAATTAGTGAATCACACTAATTTAAGTTATCAATTTCATAAAAAAAAGATTAGTGAATTCAAAGCATTATCAAGATATACAATATAAAAATAGATAAGTTTGTACAAAATTTGTAAATTTGCAAACTCTAAATAAGTTGGCAATTTCATAAAGTTGTTGGTAAATTTACCAACACCTTACTTGAAAAAAAAAATTGATGACCATTGTTTTCACCAATGAACGATTTTTAAATTTGCCACTATGATAGGAAGATTTCGTAGAATTGAACACAAGACAATAGATTTTTGTTTTCCTAGAAGTTGCATCTTAAACTCTTAATCAATTAAATGATGTATATAACTTCGTTATAAATCCGGTAGCTAAGTTATGCGAGATATACTTTTAACACTCCAACTTCGATGTACTATTAGAGTTTTCAATATGTAGTGTCGTGACCTACCCTTCAGGGGGAGGAACTAGGTTTAGGGGTATTGTCTAAAGGACGGGCCTAAAGCCCATGATTAGGCGCGGGTTTTCCCAAACTCATATCTCACGTGACATTGAGATATTTTTGGGAATTTTTGCAATAAGGAGTCGCCACTAGCCTATTGGGGTCGACTAGAAACCAAGTGAGGCACGGGAGTATGCCACACTTCCTATGAAACTAGAGAATCTAGGTCGGGGACTTGATTACACTAATTGACTAATTAATGCTATTTCGGTACCTAATCTTGTTCATTTTAACAAAATGATTTTTTGGTAGGCGGTTTGTATTGATTTTATACATATCCACTAACATATGAGGTGATCATGCATGTGTGCAATCATTAAAGTAATAATCATAGCTACCAAGGTCCTAATTGCCATAAAATTAAACACATACAATTAAACATAACAAAATATGTAAGCTAAACATGCAATGTAATCAATATACGAGAAAATAAAGACCTAATTACACTAAAATGGCAATACATGATAAATCCTAACCAAACCCCATCATTTTTGGATTTTCGAAATTTTTAAAATTTTTAAAATTTTTAATTTTTTTAATTTTTTTAAAAGGAATTAATTTTTTTTAAAAATAAAAAAATATCTTTTTTGGGCCGGACAGGGTCAACCGGACCTAGGTCTGACCCAGTCGGCGTGGGTCGGGTCTGGCAGGCGTGGGTGGGCTCGAAGTGCGGGCCCAGCCAAAGACGTCCCCTCCTCTCTTTTTAAAAGAAACAAGGCCCACAAACCCACATTAAACTAGCCCAAGCCCACAAGCCCAAGATCAGATGGCCCACCGTGATAGGCCCAACTGGGCGGAACCCTACCCGACCGACAACTCGAGTCCGGCCCGGGTCGGTGGCCATGACCTGAATCCTAGCGAACCCTACCCGAACGCCCACCTTCTTCTCCTGGGCTTGTTGGCGGTGCTGACATCGAGCGGACAAGTGGCGATGGCGGTGACGAGCTTGACGGTGGTGGCGGGTGGCAGCGGCAGCACAGGCGACGATACGGCGATGGGCAGCTGTGGAGACGGGCGAAGGGGCGGTGTCGCGGGTTGCAGGCGTTGAGCAGAGGCTGAGGGCTGCACTGGCGACGACGTTGCAGCAGTTAGGGTTGGAGGGCGGCCGCTCGGACGGCGTCGGGCGAGCGGCAGGCGGGTCAAGGACGGGCGAGCAACGGCAAGGGTTGCAGCAGCTTCGCGGCTTGGGTGAAGAGGCAGGTGAGCTGTTGTGGCAGTTCCTGCGGCGTCGGTGACGGAAGATGGAGGCGGCTGCGGGTCACGGGCGAAGCCGAAGTAGCGATGCCAGGCGGAGGCACTGGTGATCGGAGCTCTGACGGCCATGGCGACCGAGGCAGCAGTGGGGGCGATGAACCCTATTCCTTCTTCTCCTTCTCTTCTCTCCCTCTGTGTGCAGCTGGGTTTCGAGGGCTACAACGACGGTTGGCAGCTCACTGGCGGCAACTGGACGTTCTGGGGTCTCCTCAACTCTTTCTCCGGCTTGTTCTCCTTGCTTTCCTCTCCATTTCTCTTTGTATTTCTCTCCGTCTTTCCCTCTCCTCGCTTTCTCTCTGTGCCTTCCTTTCTTGCTGTGTTTTTCTCTGCCCTTTTGCAGGAAGCCCGAGCTCCTTGAGGTCAACGGTCAGCTTGCCTCGCCAGCCCGTCGACGGCCTGCTTGCCGAACCTCAGATCACGCCGGATCCCGATCCTCCTGCTCCTCTAGTTGCTGTGCTGCTGCTGCCATTCTCTTTCCTTTTCCAGCTTTGTTTTTTGTAGGTTCTTCGCGTGAGGCTGGCAGGAGGAGAAGAATGGACGCGGGCCAGGCCGCGCGCGCATGGGAAAATAGAAGGTGGGCCAGAAAAGCTGGCCCATGCGCAGGGGGAAAGGAGAGGGAGAAAGGGGGGCAGGCCGGGCCAAAGCCGGATTCGGCCCGACCCGACCCTTAACTTTTTTTTAATTGACTTTTTGATTGATTTACTTTTTTTTTGGGTAAAAATAGGTGTCAACATGTAGATACAAGATACCAGGTGGAGGAGGCATCTAATCCCAAGTCCCAACTCCTCTGCATTTCATAGTCTTTACTTAGAAAGGCTAAAAGCTAATCACTACTTCAACCAACTAAAACAAGAACCTCGAAATTCTTAAGTGTATCTTATATATATGTGTGTGTATGGACGAGGTTTTGGGGTTTTTTTTTTTCAAGATTAAATTTATTATTGAATTCTTCAACCTGGGTTTATTTAGATAGACCTTTATTCTGGAGCTAACCTATAAACAAGGGAAGTTTTTCTAGACTTTTGACTAATATGCACGTGTACATGCTAGTATTATCAACGAGTTCCTAATGTTGGGAATTTAATTGTGAATTTATTTTGTCCCTCAACAAGTTGCAACCTTGGAAGAATCGAAAGGGTGTCTCCATCCATCAGGTTTCTTGATAAGTCCAGAAGAAAATGGGAGTTTATGTGCTTATTATATATGTATTTTAGGTACTTACTTGTAGATTTATACTTAATATATCAAGAAAATCCGGATCAAGTTAGACTATATGCACGTCGAACCCTTCTTCGTCTAGAAGCCCATATCGGAAAAGTAACTTGCAAGAAAAAAGACGAGGTATTAAAATCATAAAATAAAGTGGAAATAGCATCTTTTTAAATAAAATGATTAAATTAATTAATCTCTTGTGTTTTTTTGAGTCTCGATTTGGTAGTTGGAGTCTTGACCCCGGAGTCACCCAAAAGTGCAGCTAATTACCTGGACTTAATCAAACCATGGCCAAACTGATACCTAGTCCGTATATTTGGCAATTTTGTTAGCGTTAGCTTATCCTATCAAGATGATTGTCAGGTGTATAAACCTACAATAATGTACCATCAGGCAATAGTTGAGTTGAGATAACCAGCTCATTTAATGAAGATTAATCGGGAGCTCAAGAAGTCCTGCATATTTTGTATGAAAAAGATCGACGGAAAAAGATGTGATTGCGTATGATAATGTCGCATGTTGTGGATAAAATATGTATGGAGGAGTTAGGAAAGATAAAACGTCGTAAAAGATAATAAAAGTTGGTAATTTTAAAAAAAAAATTGGTAAGTAACTCGAATGAGAGTAGGCAATCCAAGACTAGCTGATAATTTAATCGAAGAGAAGTTGTTATGTCACTTTAATTAGGTTAGTGATAATATTTGAAAAAAGAGTCGGTAAATCACAAGGGTTGCTAGGAAAAGCAAAGTTTAGAAATGATAAGAAAAGTAGGCAAATTGAAAATTTAAACATCTAGAGTGTGGTAAGTAATTCAAATGAAAGTAGGCACTCAATACTATGTGATAATTTAATGGAAGAAAAGTTGGTAAATCAAGCTAATTTTGATTGGTAATTTTTGAATGAGTCTTATAAATTTTAAAAATAGCCCCAAGACAAACAAACTTGGTAACTTGAACAAGACAATTGGTAGATTAAAAAAAATTAAATATTTGTAAATAATTCAAGGATAGTTGGTAAATCAAAACTAAAATTTTTAATTTGAGAAAATTTAGTAAATAATACTAATTTAGCCTATGAATTTCATAAAATAGTTAGTGAATTCAAAGCATTAGTAAAAGGGAAAATTTTAAAAAAAGACCCGAAGTGCCATTATTTTTTCAAATAAGGACCCGAAGTGGATTTTATTTCAAATAATGATTTGAAATGGCATTGATTGTCTCAAATAAGGGCCTGAAATGGCTTTGATTGCTTCAAATAATGACCTAACTTTGCCAGTCACCAACCCACTAAATTTTCCAATCAGTTTGTCATTTGGCATTTTTCCCTTTTGTCCTTTCTTTTATTTTTCTGGTTCTTCTTCTTCCTCTTCGCCGGTGGACCAACGAAGAGGAAGAAGAAGAACTAGAAAAAAAAAAGGATAAAAAATGGGAAAAATGACAAATGACGAAAATACCATGATTATCGGAAAGTTATTTGAAATGGACATAACCACTTCAAGTCCTTATTTGAAACAAATATAATCGCTTTAGATCCTCATTTGAAACAATATCCACTTCAGGCCTTTATTTGAGAAAGTGATGGCACTTCCAGTCCTTATTTGAAACAATATCCACTTTGGATCCTTATTTGAGAAAAAGATGGCACTTCGGGTCCATTTTTGGAATTTTCCCTTAGTAAAATATGCAAATAAAAGAAGATAATTTTGTACAAAATTTGGGAATTTGCAAGCTCCAAAGAAGTTGTAATTTCTAAATTATGTTGTTTCACTCTTAAAAGAAGATAACTTTGTCTTTCCCTTTAATGGGTGGCGTTTCTACCCTTTTAAGTATAATTATGTTGTTTCACTCTTAAATTCGGATTTAAGAAGAGCATATGGTTATTTGGACATACATAAGTAATTGTCGGAATATCTTTTTGCAGAATGTGCTTATTACATCAAGTGGATCTTGGAATCCTGGTGGATTTGGTTTTGACATTTCCTCAGATCAGGCTACCGTGGATTTATATAGTCTGCAACTCTTTCATTATTCAGTGTGTGGATAACTCAATAAGATGATGAGTGAAGGAAACTGACTTTGTTTTCATCTCTCTATTCTTTGGGACATAACCGTTGCACATTCCTTTTCTTATTTTGATCTCACAATAGAGGTTGGTGAAAGTTACTTACCATTTTCCTTTATTCACGATGATTTTACTCATCCTGACTTCAAGTTAGTGACTGATTGTGTTTTTGTAGTTTCTCCCTAGTCGATTCTTGTTCTCTTGCTATCCCAACCATTCTTGATCTAGTACTTAGTGATGTTAAACTGTGGAAATAGACTGCAAATTCTCTTGTATGCAAGTCATGACAGTATTGTGTGGCACAATTCTCACATTTTGTTCAGCATGTTATTGCGGATATTAGTATGATGGCAGTTTGGTTACTTATGCCAGCTTTTGTAATGATCGTGCAGGAATATGGTGTTGAGGATTCTGTACTGTCTTTTGCAGCCACCACTCAATTGCACTGCTCCTAAGTGGTCTGGTGCAAAACGGCTTCAGCTGGGTGTGCTTCTGATATATTTAGTTTTGGATGCTTGCTTACTACTTAATTGCTCGCAAGCCTTTGTTTGACTGCCATAACAATGTCAAAATGTTACTTTTCTTTCGAACGCTGGGCTTGTCCTTCCATCTCTATGTAGCCCAAGTGTGTGCCCGTTTAGGTGGATTGGTGGACACACATATTTATATGGGATCTCTCTCCATATATGTTGCTCTACTAATGAGTTTTGCTTTTGGTGTGCTTTACGCAGTACATGAATACCTTGACATACTTAGCAAATGAAGCTTCCTCAACCATTCCTCCTGAGTTAGTTCCCAACTTGCACAGAATGCTGTCAGCAAATGAATCTTTCAGGCCTACAGCACTTGATTTTACAGGTCCTTACTTGATAGTGTTTTGTGGATTGATTAGCGTATTAGCCAAAAAGGGGAGATTTACAAGTTCGAAGAGACAATGTAATGGCTAATGAAGGCAAATAATTGATCTTCACTTTATGGTTTCTGGTTATTTGTAGTTTGGGCAGTTGGTACGGCTTAGGTATCTTTTATATCCTGTTTGGTACGTGAAGGGAATGGTAGTTTTTGAATTGATGGATAAATTCTCGGGTTACTCCTTGATTACAAGACAATTGAATTTTGCTATGGTTATATATATATAAAAGTGATTTGTCGTCACAAAGAAAACTCGACATCCCATGAACATAGAAGGTAAAATCAATCCCTTTATCGCTTGCATTTATCAGATTATTCCCAAAAAATAGGGCTATTGTCAACACATATAGAGAGGCCTGTTTGGAGAAACAACATTAGAATCACAGTCTTTCGCCATCCCTAACCAAAATTGTTTAGAAAGGGAAAGAGTAAGAACACGTGAAAGTTCACTCACCCGCTTTGATCAATGCGTGTGCCATCAATCTCCAGAGGGAGAGACAAAACTAGAATTCACATTCGAAAGAGGTCAATCGAACATAAGAAGAGCGAGCTATACGCTTCCCCATTTGATTGAGTTCACCGGCCAGGCAAACCCAAGTTCGAAGACATGAAGCAAGACACATTGAAAGCGCCATGTGAGGTAGAGAGACAGACAGATGCATTGACATTTGACCACTCTGAGGATTAGGAATGATTGGAATTGCCCATGTCTGGGGAAATCTGTTGGCTGTCCTTATCTGCCCTAGACAACTTGTCCCCAGGAAGTTGAAACTATGTGCTCTTCTGCACTAATGCTACACAAGGGAACTTTCCACGAAAGAGAGGTAACCAAATGATGGAGTCTGTCAGTGACTCAGAGAATTCAGTGATACCAGATACGCACCAATTTCTCCGCATTCAATCTCCTATATGGACCTCAAACTGAGTGGGAAGATCAAAGGTATCCATGCTTGTGCTTTGGACAGCTTATTAGAGACTAAAAAGTGGGACTGTACCACCTTTGAACCAGTCGAGGTTCAACTAAACTTGAACAGAATCCGCCATCACATGATATGGTGGCCGACCTAACATCCTTATTAATCTGTTGATTACACAAGCTACGCGAGGTTAAGTTTGATACAAACTCGATCAATTATGGTTTGATAACAGCAAAGCGCACAGAAGGGCACATAAGGTAGTGTGGATTTACCGTTGAGTTAACAGTAAATCGAAGTTCAAACGTGGTTACCTACTTTCATTAATTTCAACTTGAATTCTACCTCCAACTTTCATAAAAGTATGGATTCTCTTTTTCAAGATCCGTTTTTTGATGACTCATGCTCCATGTCTTCCAACACAGAATCGCTCGTGACTCGACATCCACATGTGCAAGAGTTGATTAAAGTAACATGTAATGGCATTGATACCTCATCACATCGGAATTTGGAATCCTTTGGACATTAAAAAGCGATTCAGACATGCGTATGTGCTCGTCACTTCATATTCTATACCAAGAACTTGGAGGGAATCTCTCTCTCTCTCTCTCAAATACACTGCAACTTTTATTTTACAAGTTTTCCCATGATCTCATTGCCCTTTTGTTCCCGATTCCTACAGTTTCACTTGATGGGACATATGCATAAACAAACAACAATTTTTTTATTATTATATCATTTGAAACTTTTTATTATGAAGTTCATCATGCCCAGCAATCCCTCCCACACTCTATTTTATTATATTGTTTGAAACTTCCAAAAGGGTAGCAATATGTCTCATTATCCGTCGTTGAAATACCATACACTCTTTGTACTCTCCTATATAAACATTACTCTCTCCTCATCACATTTTAACTCTCTCTGAGATGACGATCATGAAGACCAAGTCTCTCAAGAAGTTCGTCTCCAAGCTGAGAATCTGTGGAAGTGGCAAACTCTGGGCATGCATCGCTAAAGAAGGTTGTTCCATTCCAAAGGACATACCAAAGGGTCACTTGGCAATCTACATGGGGGAGGAATGCAGCAGATACGTCATCGATGCCGCGTTGCTCGAGCATCCTCTCTTTCGGTTACTACTTGACCAAGCGGCTGAGGCTTTCGACTTCACCACCCTAGCCTTGAAATTGTGCATCCCGTGCAACGAGAACCTCTTCCTCACCATCCTTTGCTTCGCGACCTGCAGCCCCAAGCCCCCCATCCATAGATCTTTGCTTTGTCTCCGATCGATTCTCCCTTTGTGTGCATCCGGGTTTAATTGGTACATAATATGACCATCCAGGAATTGTGAGTTTAGTTTGGAGAGCTAGTACAAAGATTTTTTCTAAGATTAATTAGCTTGAATTAGCCGTCTTGTGTAATTTCATTTTTTCTTGTATTAAGACGGGATTGCGCGTTGCAAGAAGGGGCTCAACATTCAAGCTCACTCTATGGTTTCTCTTGGGCCGGGCTCACCTAATTCTTGAGATTCTCTTCGGCTTTGGGGCCATAATTTTGAGGTTCGAACACTAGGAATCGACCGTGACATGTCCTATATAGACCCATGTGACACTTTGGTTTTGCTAGCTAGGTTACCATTTTGGGCAGAAACCTCCACATGGATTAGGCCGAGTGCATCGAGGAAAATCCAAAGTTGTGATATATGTCTAGAAATGATGTCTCATAATTTCCAATCATAGAGTTATCCTACTCTCGAGGGAACCACTCAATTTGGAATATACGTCCCATCCCAAAAGATTTATTGCCTTTTCGGGCCAACCCACATAGAAATTCATGCTCGATAGGTCAACCTCTTCCAAAAGTCATGCCAAAGAGGTTGGTCGGGCATCATTGTAGGCCTAAGCAAAGATGAGTAGCCTTTAACTTTTTTATACATGGGGGAGCCCTAAAATGATACGCATTCATTTAATTAAAGTAATGTGACAGACTAAATCAATCATGATGCATATATTGTATGAATGTGTTTTCACGTTGTATAAACATGTTCCTTTTCATGAGCTTAGATATAATATTGACTCTTAATACACAACCCACTTGATCGAGTAGGATAAGTCCACACAAATTCCTAATGAGGGTAGCTCCCTTTAAGAAATACATGTTCATTCCGATTCTACATTTGGTAGGGTCAAGTTGGGAGATACTATAAGATGCACCCGATAACAATTAGCTCACAATGTAGAGCAAATGTCGCGATCGTTTATAAGAATGAAGAATGTAACGAAATTTATGTTGTATAATCTTTTTCTTCACGCGTTTCAACATTGTTGTTACACTGATGAAGTTCCAGGTACGAATGGACATCGTGGTGGGGGGGTTTGAATAAGAAAGAACTGAACAAAAGACATAAGAGACATTACAATTTTAACCGCAGTTTCTCGACCATGAAAAACTCTCTAAGTACGTACCAAGAATAGCGGAAAAGTTCCTAACAGATGGGAATCGGAGCACCATCCCAGTCCCTCAAGCACTCCAGCAATGGATCGATCAGCTTGCCCTCGCACATGGCGGAGAACACCAGATCAAAGTCCTCGCCCGGCGAGCCGACCTTCTCCCCCGTGAGCAAACCAGTCCCGAGCTCTTCCCTCACGAACCTGTACAATGGGTACGACCTGCACCCCCTGATCTTGTTAGCGATCGCCGAGTTCCCGCTATCGAACTGAGCTCTCGCGTTCTCGACCTCCTTCGGGAGGAGTGCCTTGAGCTCCTCCTCGAAAGCCCCAATCTTCTGGAAGATGGAGGTGCTGGGGTTCTTCTCCCGGTCGACGTCGTCCAGCGCATGGTCCACGAGGACCTGCCTCAGCTTCTGCATCAGGGGGTACGTGGCGCTGCAGGGGTCATCAATGTAGGCGAAGACGTGCTCCCGGTCGACCACCTTGATCAGGTCTTTCTCGCTGAACCGCGACGGGTGGAGCTCGCCGTTGGACCCGACGTAGAGGACCTTCTTGGCCACTTGGTTCACCGTGTTCTTGACCACGCTCTTGAGGTTCTCTTCCAGGTGCCTCAGGTCAATGGCCTGGCACAGGGCGACCAGGAAGGTGGAGGACATGAGCTTCAGCACGTCAACGGCCTCGGCAGTCTTCCTCGACGAGATCAGGCCCAAGGAGTTCACGTCCTGGTTGTGTTGCTCCGCGCTCTCGACATGGTTGGTCACAGGGTTGGCGAGGAACTGCAGCTCCGAGCAGTATGAGGCCATGGCGATCTCGGCTCCCTTGAAGCCATAATCCAGGCTCGGGTTCCGTCCCCCGGACAGGTTAGAGGGCAGCCCGTTGTTGTAGAAGTCGTTGACGAGCTCGGAGAACTGCGCAAACATGAGCTTGCCGATGGAGGCGATGGCGAGACGAGTGTTGTCCATGGAAACGCCAATCGGGGTCCCCTGGAAGTTCCCTCCATGGAGAGCCTTGTTCCTGGAGACGTCGATCAGCGGGTTGTCATTGACAGAGTTGATCTCCCTCTCGATCATTTTGGTGGCGGCCCTGATCACTTCGATCTGGGGGCCGAGCCACTGTGGGGACGTGCGGAGCGCGTATCGGTCCTGCTTCGGCTTCTGGAGAGGGTCGATCTCGTGGAGCTTTTGAGCATCCTTCACGTAGGAGCTCCCATCCAAGATGTGCTCCATTATAGCTGCAGCTTCAATTTGTCCGGGATGGTGCTTGAGCTTGTGGGTCAAGTGGTCGGTGAACTCCGGCTTCCCTTGCATCACCTCGGCGAAGATGGCCGAAAGAACCTCTGAGAGGACGGCCAGGATGTTCGCCTCGAACAGGACAATGGAAGCGAGCCCAGACCCGACTGCCGTGCCATTCACGATCGCGAGGCCCTCTTTGGGCTGCAGCTCAAAGAACCCGTGCTCGATCCCGGCAAGGCGGAAGGCCTCGACAGCGTTCAGGGACTCGCCGTTTGGCCCAACCGACTTCGAGTTGGGCCTGCCCGTCAGAAGCCCGGCGACGTAGGACAAGGGGACTAGGTCGCCCGAGGCTGTGACCGTACCCCTGAGAGGCAGGCACGGGGTGATGTTGCGGTTGAGGAGCTTGGCCATGGTCTCCAGGATCTCGAACCGGATGCCTGAGTAGCCCTGGAGGAGGGTGTTGATCCTCACGAGCATCGCGGCCCGAGTCGCCGAGTGGGGCAGTATGTGGCACGACTCGGTCCTGTTGCCGAATATGCCGGCATTCAAGAACCTGGCCCAATCGGAAAATTTCGTGAGCCACATATTATTAATTATAGCAAAGGAAATGTGAATCTGGACTTAGACAGTTATTTAATTATAGCAAAGATAAGTCTTATTAATTGAAAAATGAGAAATTAGGTATTCAAAAAGTAATTATGATGGGTCGTCTTCGAAATTAATTAATCTTCTCCCATATTATTTTTGGTTACCTAATATTTCAAAAATATAGAAAAATTGATTTTAGCCTTTGGGTTGGTACTTGCACGTTTGGGTATATATCTTTTATGGAAAGGAAGCTTAGCCGGCACTTGGCAGCCCTTCACGAGGGGACCATTTATACCGCATATGACAGGTGTTAATTTTAAATTAAAATAAAGGATTTTACTTGATTTTTTGTTTAAAAATATTATTGTAAAAAATTGGATGTGAAAGATGGGGTGATAAGGACGGGGTTGTTTTATTTTAGGATTAATATCCTGAAAAACCTCAAATTGGCACATATGTGACAATTTTACCAAAAATTACACCTGTGATAAATTTACCTTGACTAACGAATTGGCCATTAATGACTTTATTATCCTAAATTTGCAACATTCTTGTCCTCTTTTCTCATTAAAATCCATCTAACAAATTGCTAATCTAACATTTATAACCACATTCTACACGAAGCCTATTTCTCAAAATCATCCAGTTAATTTCCCCACTTTAGTCCACACATATACATTTTCTTTCTCTTTTTCTTTTTGAAGTTCGCCCTGAGAAATTATATAACTATGTGGACGAATGTTCAAATGGATTCAATAACATATGTAGGGTGGAATTTGCTATCGAGGACAGGCCCCATTAAAGCGACAGACACGAAATAAAATACAGAATCTAGGCAAGAAATTTTATGTAACATGACAGCATTAGATAATTACTTTCCTGCCGTCCCCAATTTATGCGTCGACTTCAATGTAATAAAACCGTCAACCTAGATTTAGAAGCTGGCACGTCACCAATACAATCCTACATACGCCCCTCCCACATAGAAACATAGAGTTAATTTTCCTCCACGTACATAATTTCACAACACCACATAAATGAAAAAGATAAACAAATAAATAAATAAATCGCGTTCAAGAAATGTCTAAGAGCACTTCTTGATAATTACAATTCCCGAATAACGTATTATCGCACCCATCTCCTGAAATCAGCATTTTTTTTTTCATTATTTGATTGCTTAACAAGTATTTTCGATATATCTGCGAATATTGGTTAATAAAACAACCGAATGAGAATTTAAAGAAATATATTAAAGTAGCACTTTTCTTTTTATACCTTATGAGCTCCGTCTGCAGAGCACCACCTTGCTTGGTCCGCCTATGCGAGGTGGCGCCGAAGCCGGTGGTGACCCCGTAGCTGTCCGTGCCATTGCTCATGCTCTCCATCACCCAGTCGCTGCTGGCCTTGACTGCCGCCCGGGCCGCCTCCGACAGCTCGACCGCCGCGCTGGCCTCCCGCCCCGCGATGGCCGCCACCTGCGCGATGGTCAGCGTCTCACCGCCGAGGCGGACCATGGGCCGCCGGGACTCCTCGACCATCCGCTTCACCTCATCGAGGTGGCTCCCCGTGAGGGCCGCGGCGGCCGCGCCCCAGTTGAGCGGGTCACTGCCTGCCCCCGCGCAGAGCCCGAGCGAGCCCTTGCCGTTGCACGCTGCCGTGTCCATGTCCATCTTCGCGCTCGTGTGAATGCGAACGTCTAGAGCGGCCGAGAGCCCGAGAAGAGGAGTTGAAATCGAGCGAGGAGCGAGCGAGGGCTGGCGAGAGAGAGGAAGAGCGCGGTGGCGTTTTTTGTGTGTGTTTTGCTCTGAAGGAAATTCACGTGCGCTAAAGAAGCTAGTGAATTTCCTGAGTCTGTTCACCTACAAATCGAACGTTTATATAGAGGAGACGCCCGCCCGCCATGGAGTGTCGAGTAGGTTAGGCCGACGGGTTAGTCGACGGGTCAAAGATGGTTTCCAAATTGAAATTCCCGACCGGGTGGAGATTTTGAATTGGGAAATCATGGGAGGGAGTTAACTGGTGTTTGGTGTCGTTTAAGTGATGATTAGGCACATCGACCCGGTTCCACCAGGCACCAACAAGAAATTTCTTTCCCAGTTGGGGAACAATGAGGATGGCTCTCGGGTTACATCACGGGAAGGAAGACCTCGGAAATGCATCATTGGAGGAATCTAATAAGTAATATCAAGACCAATTCTTTTAACGACGATGTTAAAGGAAAAAAAGATGAGAGTGATCGATTTCTTTTAGGCTTGTTTCGTTTCATTTCGACATTTCTTTTGCTCAAGATTTCTGTCTTTTCTGGTAAAATGTTTATTTCCCAATTTGGCAACTTACTTTAATCTTTGAAAGGAAAATGATTTTAAGGGCACAGACCAAAAATTGATTTAAAAAAAAAATATCCATGAAATTGTGACCCCTAGAAATTAGCACTAAATTACTTTTTCTTCTCAAATTACTTTTGCTCTTCTCAGTATTTTTGAAGTACAAGTGGGATTATAAAATGGTCTTATCTTGACTCCATGGTATTGACACGCTTTGCATGAGCCTGCGTCTTGCGGTCACCAACCCCACTATTTGACTATTGTTCTCCCCAAATTCATTGAAACAATCCATCTCATCGTCTAGGAACTGGTCATATCCTCTAATTTTTAATATATGTCCACAACCATCCTGTGCGTTTTACTCGTACCCATTCCATTTTTGACCTATTCTTTCAACAATTCTTATGAAATGTGCGGTCCGATAACATATACCGATAGAAATTATCATCGTGTTTGTGTCCATTCTAGGTCGGTCGGGTTCATGACTCCGTCAAGGTGGCATGGTGAGTCCGTGAGTCCGGGGTGCCAAGTCTTTTCAGAAACTAGTGGAGCTTGCAATAAATAAAACCCTCCGTCTTTGCAAAAATTAAGAAATGGGCTCCGACAATGTCATTCGGGAGAGAGCACGATGTTATTACTACCAACCAAATCAATGCACCAACCAATGCGGGTCCTCCCGCTGAGCAGAGGAACGGATAAGTCACAAAGCGGGTCCCAAAGACATTTTTTGATGAACAATTCAATAAAAAGAAAATAAGTAAAGTTTCTACGCACCAACTTCTTTCTTAATATGTACAGTTGATACTCTCCAAAATTGTGAATGTGCAATAAGATTTTCGAAAATATGATGAAACCACCAAAAATATGCTTTCGGACTTCCAAAAGAGGCTTCATGCCTTGGAATCTGGACAACATCTAGGATATCATCATCTTGAAAGCCCTAAGGCGGAAATAGAAAAGCTCAAAAGACATATCCAACTCCTTAAAGAAGGAAGGTTCAATCCTTTCAACCCATTTCCAACTACATTACGGACAGAGCATTCGCCTCCTCCACCGTCTTAGAATACGTCTATCTTTGCTGCTCTCACAGAAGCGCCCATCGGACAAGGTAAGACAGATGTGGTAGAAATGCGAAATCATCTCAAAGAACTGGATCGAATAAGGAAGGAAAAGGGAAAAGAGAAGATGCCTGAAGAATCTTCGCTTGTTATGAAGGAAAAGCCAAACCAGATGATGCTATCGAATCAATTGGAATCATTCTTGAGAGATCTGGGCAATCGGGAGGAATAGCTTGATCCTGTCACTTTGAAAGACCAAATCTTATTTCCATCAAAACCGGTTTTTCCGGACAACTTGGATACTGAGTCAAACTCGTCATCCTTCTCATCATCTTCATCCTTCTCAATCCTTGCGATTGATTCATTTCCTATTGCACCAGTAACTTCATCAATATTCATGGCCGACCCTCCGGACTAGGATATAGAATCGAACCCCTCTAAACCAGAGATTGTTCAACCAAACAATCCCTCTCAGCACATGTCTACTTGTTCCAAATAGTTTTTTACTGTTGATGACATTCCTTATTTCAAATGGCTAGAAAGATTTGAAGAATTCCATACTTGGTTAAATCCCCAAGCTCTTACCAATCATGATAAGTATGATGTCCTCTTTGGTTTTGTCACAAGGTTTAAAGGAAGCCTCAAACATTGGTGGCAATCGGTGACAGAATAAGATCAAGTTCAATTTCTACTCTCACCTGACTTAAGCCATGCCATTACCCTCCCATACTATATTTTCATTGGAAAACCTTCTGATCTCCATGAGCTCAAAAGGAGAGAATTTTTCGAAAGAAAATGCTACTCTCTCCAGAAGAAGCATCTCGATAAACATTATCGAGAAATGCTTAAGCTCTTTTATGGTATTGGAGCTGATCCAAACCTAAAGCAAATCTTTCTTACTTCCATCCCCAAAGAGTTATCCCAGCAGGTTGAAAATTCTTTTCTCAGCAGACAGAGAAAAATTATGGATATTCCTTTGGGAGAAATACAACAGGAGATCCATTTGTGCCTTGATGATTTGTGTTTAAAGCGCAAAATGGTCAAAACCTATCTCACGGACAATATAGAACTTGATAAAGCTTGTTCTTGCCAAGAGTTGAAAATCAGATGCTCTAAGGAAGACTGTGATGGTTCTTGTGGAAAGTCTTCTAGAAAAAAAGAAGCACTTCAAGAAATTCTAGATAAAGAAATCCAGACATGGCTCTAAGCACTTTCGAAGAAAGAAGAAATGGCGATTTCTACGTAAAAAGGAAAGATCGTTTAGGCCACAAGAAATTAACTCGATGTTTCATCTGCAACCAAAAGGGCCATTTTGCCAAAAATTGTCCCCAAACAAGAAAAGATCAAAATCATCTGATAAATCACATAGAGATTAAGATAGGCATTTCACTTGAAAATGATGATGTTGAATCTCTATTCTCTATGGATGAGGAACCATCTGAACAAACTGTTTGTGTTATTTCTTGTTATCAAACTCCCAGCGAAACTGATTCAGATTTAGAATCTGAAGATCTTTTTCACATATTCCTCACTTCTTTGGAACAAAACCCTGACATATTTTCAAGCTAAATCCATTGTCCTTATTTTCCTGTGAAAATCTTTACTTCAAATTTTGCCGAACCTATCACTGTCATTGCTCTCTTAGACATTGGTGCAAGTTCTTCAATCTTAGACACTAAAGTTCTTCCAGAAAAATATTAGACTTCTTGCGTTCGATATTTCAACTCTGCCTTAGGAGGTACTTTGTCTACGAATGTAAGAACTACCCCAGAAACTGTTCAGCTTTTTCCCCAGTGTTCTATAACCACAAAAATCTTCGGATCCAATCTTCTCAACAAAGATTTCATTATTAGTTGGGACATCATGATTTAGATTTCTCAGCTTCGTATTATTCCTGGGAAAGGTCTTAAGTCTAAGGACCAATTCTTTGAATTTGTCAATATCCAAAGACCTTTTTCCATCCAAATGAATCTGTTAGATCCGATCATGTAGAAGTTGTTAGAATTCTATTCAGAATCCCATTCTGAATTCTCTCAAAAGTGTTCGCATCATTTATGGAAAAATCCGAAATTCTTTGTTCGCATTCCCTTCAAAAGGAATGAAGACATCAATCCAACTAAGGCGAGTCATATGGGAATGAAGCCAAAGCACTTGGTCTCGGCTTAGAAAGAATGCTCGGAACTATTGCAACAAAGCCTTATTGAGATTTCAAATTCTCAATGGGCTTGTGAAGCTTTTTATGTCAATAAGCGTGCCAAGCAAAATAGAGGAAAAATGTGACTAGTAATAAATTATCAGCCTCTTAACCTTTTCCTTCAAGATGATAAATTATTTTTACCTTCTAGAAACTCCCTCTTTACCGAATTATAAAAAGCCCATATTAGCTCAAAATTCGATATCAAAACCGGATTTTGGCAACTAGGCATTCATCCTGAAGATAGACCCAAAATAAGGTTCTGTATTCCGAACCAATATCTTCAATGGAAAGTTCCTTTTGGATTAAAGGTGGCTCCATCCTTATTTCAAAAGGCCATGTGTCAAATTTTCCAGCCAATCCTGTCAAGTGCAGTAATATACATTGATGACATCCTACTTTATAGTCCTGACGAGGAATCCCATTGCCAACTTCTTGGGCAGTTTATAGATATTGTAAAGCAACATGGGATTGTGCTTTCTCAAAGAAAGATGAATATCGCCCGAACGGAAATTGAATTTCTTGGTATGCACCTTAACAAAGGTACATACTATCCAGGGCCGCATATTGCTCAGGAATTGTTAAAGTTTCCTAAGGAAAATTTCATGACAAAGCAAGTTCGGCAATTTCTTAGAATAATTAATTATCTCAGAGCTTTTGTTCTTAACATTACAAAACTGCTAATTCCACTACAATCAATGTTGAAGAAGAATCCTCCACCTTGGGGAAAAACTCAGACTAAGGCAATCGCTGAACTTAAGGAGATCATGCAGACTCTTCCTCCATTACAAATCCCATCAACAAGAAAGAAAATTCTTCAAACTGACGCCAGTGATGAATACTGGGCAGGCATCTTATTCAAAGAAAATGATGGTAAGAGACACCCGTGTGCCTACAAGAGTGGAAAATTTTCCTAGGCTGAAATGCATTATCATTCTACTTTCAAAGAAATCTTTGCGGTGAAAAATGGAATAAAAAAGTTTGAATTCCATCTCATGGGCCATTACTTCCTGGTAGAATTAAACATGTCATCTTTTCCCCAGATGACCAAGTTTAAACAGAATCAGATTCCACATTCTCAACTGCTTCGATAGGCTGAATGGTCTTCAAAATACTCTTTCGAAACCAAACACATTGCTGGAAAGAAAAACGTATTTGCCGACTTTTTGTCAAGACCAAAGGCACCAACAGAAATCAACATGTACATCACGAGGCATGCTTTCCATACTCTTCATCACAATGAAAAATATAAGATTGAAAGAATATGAGATTGGCCAAGTTGGCAATACTCCTAGGAGATTGTCGAAGAAGTCCAGAATGACAACCTCACTGAAAATCTAGAAAACCTCATGTGGCAATGCCACACAGATTTATTCAAACTCCATGGAAGTTCAATTCTTTATCTTTTTGGATTAAATTTGGACTACCCGTTCATACACCCTTTAATCTGGAAGGAAGAAGACTTCCCTGATCAATTGTGTTGGTTATTATAGTACTTAACCAATAAGTACTTAATAGCTATCGAAATTCCAACCAAAAGATTCACTGCCAACCTCACCAGGATATTTGAACTCGGTCGAAACATTGAAAAGAAAAGTGACAAAAATTTCTTAGCCTTCCTCAATTGGTGTTATCTTCTTACTCACCAGAAGTAGCTATTACAGCAAGAATTGAGAACCATCCAACCAGACCCTAAAGTCACACCATTCTATTCTTTCGACGTCCATGGGCTGTTGTACAGATTATAGGGACCACATCCTATAGACCTCAACTGCACATCACAGAAACTCAAATTTACAAATCTTTTCCAGGACCTATTGGTTGTTGTGAACACCGATACCGAGAACTCTAAAGAGTTTTGTGCCAGGAAAACAAAACCATTCCTGAAGATGTATGGAATTATAATGTACCCACTGCATGTGATCATTATAGCTTACACAAAAAACCAAGGAAACACTTGAGGAATTCTGACAAGCTGCATCATCACAGGAGCAAGAAATGACAAACACAGATGATCCTGTGTAGTCTTCTCAATACCCCTATGCACAATGGGGGGGTCCTCTCTCTCAAGACCCCTATGATCAAGGACCTTTGTCCTTATCCCTAGGAATGGACACATCTAACTATGCTCAACCATCCAATTGGCCTCAGCCAAACATGCTTGTTGACAATACAAGGTCCTCTAGGAATCATGAGGAAGCTTCTTTGTCAAATGAGACAAATATGTGGAATGCTCAGACTCCCTCAACTTCTTCTTATGAACGACTTGCAGAACTAGAGCGAAAATACGAGGAACATCTTGTGGTAGAAATGCATAGTTCTGATGACTCAGACTATGACTACAATGCTCGTGACGGATGAGACCACTGACTATAGCAAGTCATTGTAGCATTACTGTAGCAGTAGGCTAGGGAAATCATTATTCATTGTCACTGTTCATATCATCGAAAATAATTCATTGCTGGATTTTCTAGAGCCTCTGTTTGTTTTAGGACCCATGAGCTCGGTCATTATTTATGTGTGACCTCCCAATGTTTATAAAAGGCAAGGAGGATGTAATGTGTTAGGTAGAGTCCCTTAAAGTAAAGTGAGTATTTTGTTAAACTCTCAATGTCTTTCTAAACACTTCTTCTTCTCCAACCTGGTAGGATCCTTTGAGAAATGAAGCTCGGGTAGTTAGAAATGTTACCATTCCTGGCATCTCTAGGTGTCTCTAAGCTCTGAACTAAAGGGCAGAGTGGTTTTCTGTTAAAAGGCTGTCCTTGGAGGGCTTGAACATGAGGTTCGTCTAGTGTGGGAAGGCATACCCGCAGGAAACTGACTTCGTCTTCCCTGGTTCTAAGCTTATTAATAATTAACAAATTGTTTATATTTTGCATGATGCTTAATGTTAGCAAGGGACAAGCATGCCGAAGAATTTATGTTTTTCACTAGTAAACTAAATTTATTATCTAAGTGATGTAATTTATTAATAAGACGAGCTTGTTTATTTGAGAATAATTAAAAGAAAAATCTATTCCCTTTTTTTTTCCATTGTAATTTAAAATACTTAGATTCCAAAAAAAAATAAAAAATCCTAGATATAATGTGAAAGTCTTGAACGCTTTAGATTAAAAAAAAAATCAACATTTGTGGACCGTAAAAATTTAATTGAATAATAATTAAAATTCAATCCAATGACAAAATTAAGTGCAAACTATAAATCTCGATGTAGTGCCGTGCTTATCCAAATTGCTTAACAAGTGCGTCGGGTACTTTTTAACGTAAGTCATAATGAAAGTCATGAACATTTGTTTTATATGTGTAATTCAATTTCGAGATACTAATTGTGTAGAACACAAAGACAATCGAAGCATTGAAGGCATTTGCCTCTTGATCACAACTGACTATACTTTCAATATCTCGATAATTTATTAACCTCGCATGTATGTACCCTTTAGAACACTTAATAATTAATAAATTGCTTATATTTTGCATGACACTAAACACTTCAATGATAGCAAGAGACAAGCGTGATGAAGAATTTTTCTACTTTTCACTTGTAAACTAAATTTATTATCTCAGCGATGTAATAAGATGAGCTTGCTTGTTTGCAAATAATTAAAAGAAATTTATTCCTTTTTTTTTTCCACCGTAACTTAAAATACTTAGATTCCAAAAATATGATAGATATAATGTCAAAGTCTCGAACGCTTCGGATTACAAAAAATCAACATTTGTGGACCGTAAAATTTAAATTGAATAAACATTAAAATTCAATCCAATCACAAACTTCAATGCAAACTATAAATCTCAATGTAGTGCCATGCGTGATAATTTCAACTCAAGTGGAAGAGTATATGAGCACCTTTTTGTCTTCACATATAATGAAGAAAGATTTTACGATGGGATTCCTTTTTCTAATTTGAATTTTCCCCAAGAAAGAAACTGCATTCACATCATTTTTTTTCCTTATTCCATGACCATGTGGGATGTCAGCAACATAGGACATACCAAATAAAATGTCAAAATGAAAATTCGATTCCTAAGTTAAACTCTGGAGTAGCAGTTTCGATGAGTTGCTGGTAAAGACAGAACTACCTTGTTTTGGGAGTAGGTCGTGAAGTTATATAAAGATTAAATATGCCCAAATTGATTATTAAATGAATTTAGGAATGACCATATTTTTGAATTTGTTGATCGTATTAAACCGAAAAGTCATGTTCCAAAAATCCCATTTTAAGTTGTTCACCCAATCATAAAAAAAAAAGTTGTTGACCTGTTGACACCTAAATTTTTGGGGTTGAAAAAAAAATAATAAAAATGAATAAAAAAAACACACACACAGATGGCATATAGTTTAGAAACATTTTATTTTTATTTTTATTTTGTTTTAGGCCGCCGGTGAAAGGAGAACTTTTCACATATTCCGTTCAGATTTTTCACATATTCAGGTAATATAGATCGGGGGGTGTAATTTGCGTGAAAAGGGAATTATTTTTGGATGGAATATGTGGAAAATACAAACGAGAATATTGCATGAGCAAAATTAGAAACGAAATATGCAATAAGGATTCAATTTTTTACCCTATAAAAAGTGTGATGGGGTACAAAAAAAGGGGTTGGCAAATTTTAAGAGCAAAATAGGTGAAAGGTTGATTGTTTTAGAGTAGAATTTCGAAAAAAAGAGTGTACGGCGTCTAGCCGAAAAAAAAAATCGGCACTATTCATCTTCTTCGCGGGTGAACCCTTGCCCGCGCCAGTGCCACGCTCGGTCGGCCTCTGCCTGCGACGACCTGACCCCCGACTCCCAGATCTGCTCGCTGCTACAGCCGGTGTCACCGCGCCCGTCATTGGTTCGGCTCGCTGCGTTTTGTCCTGCTCCAGCCGAGACCCGATGCCGACGGATCTGGATCGAGCTTGCCTTTGCTCGTAACCTAGAGCCGATGCCTAGATCTGCCCTATCGGAACTCGCTGCCCCGCCCCGCTCGTGAAGCCATCACCGCCATCGAGCCGAGATCCAAACATCGAGGCCTCTCCGCTTGTAGATCCAAGGCCCTCGCACCAGCCACGTTCCGATCCAACGCCGCCGCTGCCTCCTTCGCCAATGTCGGTAGTCGAACTCCCTACTACCCCGCCGTCGCCGCGCCGGAGTCCCCCTTGCACTCGCGACGCCGCCTCATGCCACACTACCTTCACGTTGTCCCTGCCTCCCTCGCCGGAACCCTAGCCGACGAGCTCTCCCTCGCCGGACCTCCGACCAGCCAAGCTTTTTTTTTTTTTTTTTTTAATAAAAAAAGAAAAGAAAAAAATTAAATTAGGTATTTTTACTTTACTTTATTAGGCAAGTTTAGGTTTTTTTTTTTCTTTTATTTGTTTATTATTATTTCTTTATATGTTGTTTTCTTTGGTTGGAATATCTATTTATGCATAATTGAAAATCTCAATATATCACCTGATTCGCAACTGCGCCGGGGTTTTTTTATATTTTATCTATAAGCTTTAGATGAAATAATTAATCAAGTGGGAATAAAATTGATATTTTGATCTTTAAGGTTTAAGATCAATTTATCGATTTTACTAGCGAAATATTATCCCTTGATTTGAATGATATGTGATATCCTTTTTGGGGTAATTTTGAATGAACTTGATTGTTTTTATTTATCTTGAGTTATGCCTGAGTTAGAATATTGCATGTTTTAGGGTTATTTGCATATTTAGGGAAAACATTCTATTTATCATGAATTTTCGAAATAAAAGATAAAAAAAATCAAATCAATTAACTTAGGTTGCTAGTTTTTTTAAACTTGAATTGCATGTTTAATTATTTGGCAATTGTTAATTTCGAAATTAAAAAAGGAAATAAAAAAGTAAAAATAAAAAAAAATGTTGAATTAGGATTAGGTTTGTTTTTTTTTTTATTGTCTTGCATATTTAGAATAAGAATTTTATTTTGAATCATGAAAAAGAAAACAAAAAGAAAGTACATTCATTTAGGATGCTATTTTTATTGTTATTTGAATTGCCTGTTAAATTTTAATTTTGGAAAAAAGGAAAAGCCAAAAAATCATCATGCATATGTCATGTAGAATTAGGGAGCATATTTTGCACGTTATGGCATATTAGGGTTAAATTGCACTTAGTTTAATTTTAGATAATATTTTTCTTAATTTATTATAAGTTTAGGCATTTTCTTAAATAGATTGCATTTTAGGATTATTTGGGTTAAGATAATATTTTAGTTTAAATTAGAATTTAGCTCAACCTAATTCCTAATACAAATTGAATAGGATCTCAATCTAATTAGATAATTTTCACATTTTTCTAATTTCGAATTTCATAAAAAATACAAAAAATGTCTTAGAATAAATTAGTTTCAATCTCTAGGATAGATTGCATTCTTTTAAGGAAAAAGAAAATAAGAATTGTCATATGCATGTCATTAGGGTTAGATTCATTGAGATGCATGCCATTTAGTATTTTTGCTAGGCCCATTTAATTAGAAATTACATGTCATTTGAATTAGGTCATTTAGTTAATATTGCATTGCACATTGCATGATTTTCATCAATTAAGTGAAAACAAAACAAAAGTTACGTGTTAATTAGAAACCATATCTAGGGTTGTTGATGTGGATTTTAATCTAACATCGCAGATGCTTTCGTTGCTTTGAGCTAAGTTTGCAATTTATTCATTGCTTTCTTGGGTGTTAAATTGATGGGTTGCGCACCCGCATGATCGCCTCACATGTTAGGGAAATAGATTTAAAATCAATCCAAGTTGCTTGCCAAACATTTTTAAAATAAAGAATGGTACCGAAATGGCGTTAGAGAAATCTAGTGTAACCAAGTCCCCATACCCATAGTCTCTGGTTCATAGGAGTAAAGTAAACCTCCCGTTGCTTTACTTGGGTTTCTAATTGACCCACCAAAAATAGGTTAGTGGCAACTCCTAATTAAAAATTATTTGCATGTTAAGAACTTGAACCTAAGTCGCGAATTGGTATGGGCTTGGGAGAGTCCGAGTTTAGTCTAGGCTTAACAATCCATTAGCCAAACCCTAGGTGGTTCACACCCAAAAATTTTTGGTTGCGACAGCTTGGCCACTTCGTTGGGGACTTGAGTTAAAACTCTTAGTGGACTTAGGCCAATTTTCTCTTTATTTGAAAAAAAAAGTTTTTGTTTGGCAGCGAGGATTTCAAGTACATCCCTTACATCTAAGGTGTTAAATGTTTTTGTAGATTGGGAGGTATAAGGGGAAGTGTTTGCTAATCTTTGTTTTGTAGGGAGGTGAAGGAATGTATGGTTTATTTTCATGTTGAAGTGTTGCTTGATATAAACTGTTGTGCATGCCTTCCATTTGCACTACACTTTTGCACACACAACCTGCCGCTGGACTTGGGCCGCACTAGGATACTTAGGATGTTATTGAGTTGGATACGACTTCGACCGCGAGGCTGCGTAGTAGAGGTTGCCCAACTCAATCTCGAAAGTTTCTTTCTTGGTGTCAATAATGTTTACCTCTGCCCGCGAGGCTGTGTCGCATTGGGGTATCATTCTTGACTGAGCCGGAGTTAGGAGGACTTGACTTAGTATGCGAGGCTGCAACTAAGTCATCCCATCCTTTTAACTCCATTTTGCTTAGCCTTCCTAGTTAGAAATCGAACCCCACATTTCATGCGCTTGTCTATGTGGTTGCTTTAATCGTCTGGTAAAGTAAGCTCCCTACCATTTACTCTTGCATTTTACTTACTTTATTATGTCTTTGGTCGGTCCATGACATTAGGTTGGTCGAGTCTTAGTCTATAAACAATGGGAAGATCTGACATTCGATTTGTGCCTGCGCCGAAGGTTGAACTCAAATCATGGTGGGATTGTCTAGGCCATGATGGTCAAAGCTATGTGGAAGGTAGACTTGGTCGCCTTGTTCCCCTCCTCGACATCGATGTCCAGAGTGGCGTCATGCAAGCACCTCCTCATTTCTGGAGCCCCCAAACATCAATGTTCTTCTTTGGTAAGCACGAGCTGACTCCGACCCTGGAAGAATACAGCATTGCCATAGGAAAACCCTTGGAATTGGAATTAATAAATCCACCCATTGGATTAGAACCATAATCGATTTTGTCTGATTTTCTTAGAATGGATAAGAATCTGATAAAAAGAGTGCTGAAAGATAATTGTCTTGCATGTCATTTTTCCTTCCTAGATAAGAGTTTTGCTAGTGCTAACACTCTCTTAAAAAGTAGGATCTTCCTCCTAGCTTTCTTTGGGTTTATTGTTTTTCCTCTTCGTAAAGGCACTATTAATCCTTCTGTCGCATGGGTGGTCAAACAAGTGTGTGCTAAGATTAGTTTTGTCAACATTATTCTAACTGAAACAATTTTGTCACTCACCTGATTTAAGGAAGATAAAGATAAAACCTTTCGTGCACCAATTGAATTTTTACAAATCTGGTTCTTTTCTCATATGAGTAAGATCGATATTCGCATGAATATTATTGATGTCACTGATTCTCATCACCCTATCGAGGTATTTAAAAATCATCAAGATCAAACTCCAAATCTTTCTTACTCAAAATGGATCAAATTGTTGAAAAATCCGAATACCAAGATTTTCTTATGGCATGCTAAATGGTTCCAAGTCTCCGAGGCACATCTCTCTCATGGTGATAATGAGCCGATCCCGTTATTGGGGATCACCAGTGCCACTTCCTACTACCCACTCCGAGTGGCCCGTCAATATCGAGTTGTTCAGGACCTACCACCCCCTCTCAAGTTGGGTTTGTTCCAAGTTCGATTCACTGCCAAGGATGGTGATCACAAAAGGGAGCTTCGCTGCATCGAATGAGCTTGGCTCGCATGTCGCAATCAAAAGTTGAGCTTGCCTGAAGATGAGCTT
The DNA here is from genome assembly GCA_007663325.1 of Eucalyptus pauciflora. Lineage (NCBI taxonomy): Eukaryota > Viridiplantae > Streptophyta > Magnoliopsida > Myrtales > Myrtaceae > Eucalyptus > Eucalyptus pauciflora. The sequence goes on along the minus strand of VMYD01000010.1, from coordinate 1,130,512 downwards.
GAGGGGAAAGAAAAGACTTACTATGCCATGACTCGATAAATTCGTCAGCACAAGATCCCAACCGAGTATCTCCCAAAGGTGCCATATGTGACCGAAAAGCCCACTCGGCAAGCGGAGCTTAATCGTCACAAGAGGAAGATTGAAGAACTTGAGAAGCAAGCCAAGAAGGATGCTAAGGAGAAGAGGCAATTACGTCGAGCGTTGGCTTCCCATGTGTTTATAGATCGGGCCAAATAAAATGGTTTGAACCTATTTGGTTTTTAGCTTAATGATTAGCAAGTTGAGTTATTTACTTGATTAGTTTATTTGTCTAGGGTCTTGCAAGTTTCTTTACATTGTTAATGTCAAACAATTTCATTAATGAATAAAAGCAGTTAGACTTTCGTCATGGACCGGCATTATTTTATGTAAAGTGCTTATGTGTATTCATATTTTATTAATTAGGTGATAACGGATCCTCCGCGTTCGCCCATTATTACGCGATTAAGAGCTAGAATGGCCGACCAATTTGAAATGCGTGATCGTATCTCCGCTATGGAAGGTCAACTCCAACAGTTAGCCACCTCCATGGAGCTTATAACAACTCAAATCCAATCCCTTCAAGTGAATTCGGTTCCTGCACCCGCTCTCCCTAAGATAGTCGTCCCGAAGCAAGCAAACAAAGCCCAAATAGGTGATGACGATATTCTTGACCTAGAAGATGACCCTTCGCCGATCAAGGTGCAAAAGGCTAAGCTTGACAACATCCCTAAGGCGGAGCATGATGAACGCTTCACCAAGCTGGAGGAAAAATTGAAACAATTGTAAGAGTCGTAGAATTCACTCCCATTCGACCTATCTGTGTATGAGAAGGTCAAGATGCCAAAGAAGTTCAAAATGCCAGATTTTGAGAAGTACGATGGTACTTCATGCCCAAAAGCTCATTTGCAGATGTACCACGTGTGTATGGCCTAATATGTCAAGAACGAGCCCCTCATGATCCAATTGTTCCATGCGAGTTTGACTGGACTTGCACTTAACTGGTATGTCATGAAGAATGTGAACCTTCTCGACACTTGGAATGAAGTGGCTGACGCATTTCTCAAACAGTACAAGTTCAACATGGATATTGCACCCTCTCGAGAGGATCTGGAGAGGCTAGAGAAACAGAGGAACGAGTTGTTCAAAGAATATGCCGTAAGATGGCAAAATCTGGTAGCTCAAATCACTCCCGAGCCTATTGACAAGGAGTTGATGAAGTTGTTTATCAAAACCCTCCCGTCTGAGTTCTGTAACCGGATGGCCAGCACGTATGTGAAGAACTTCAACCAGCTTATTCCCATAGGAGAACAACTTGAGATGGGGATAAGGGAATGATGGTTTACTGAACCATCGAGTAGAAGATTCTCTGCCAAAAAAGAGAAAGAAGCTGCTGTAGACGTGAATGTGGCTTATGGCCAAGAAAAAATCAATCATGCCCTGGCTATCCAGATGAATCAAGGGCAACAACAAATCGCCAGCCGTTAATCATTTGCCCAAGCAAGAAGGCAATTCACTTCTCTCCCCGGATCTCCATCCCAAGTGTTGACAATCTTAAGAAAGAAAGGTTTGCTTACTAGTGAACTGAAGCGTCTTAACTGTGAAAGTATTCGAGGCTACGACCCGATGAAGAAGTGTGACTACCATAGCAGTGAACTGGGGCATTCAACTGATGAATGTTTCACCCTCAAGCACAAGATCTAAAACCTCTTGGACACGAAAGCCTTCTCATTTCAAACTGCTCGGCCGAACGTCCAAAAGAATCCACTATCAGAGCATGAGGGTATAGTCAATGCTATCCTCGAGCTTGAAGTCGGTTGGATTGAGAACTCAAAGGTGCATGTGGCAGATGCGTACAATGGGCTAGTGAGAGCTGGATATTATCCAGATCATGAGGATGTTCCTCTGTCACTGATGAAGGAAAGAGTCACCAGGATGGTGGATGACGGCATCATCGTCTATGCTGACCATAACTACGTAGTTTTCACTATTTTCCACATCATCATTGATTGGGAGGAGGAGCAAGCTGCGCTTAATGTTGATAAGAAAGAAATTGATCCTTCGCTCCTGGACATGCCCCCACTTGAAGATGCATCCGACGGAGAGATAGTGATTGAAATGCCTCAACCGTATGAATGTGTCAACAATAAGGCGGTCCCCTGGTCCTATGATCTAGATGTTGACCTCATCACAAGGTCTGGTCGGACTTATCCTCAAGCCAATGCTCAGCTCGCGAAACCTGTCACCGATGAAGAAGCTAAGGAGTTTCTGGTCGTGATCAAAGCAAGCGAGTATAAGGTGGTCGAAAAGTTACGAAAGATGCCCGCTCAAATCTCTTTACTAGAACTCCTGCTTACATCCCCTATGCATCAAAAGTCACTTATGAAGGTGCTAAGTGAAATTCATGTGCTGGAGACGGTCGAGGCGGACAAGCTAGAAGATTTTGTGGGGTCGATCCTTCTTAAGGACATGATTGTTTTTTCCGATGAGGAGTTCCCTCTTGAGGGTAGGGGCATAACAAAGCACTTTATATATCTGTCAAGCACAAGGTTTCTCATGTGTCCCGAGTGCTCATTGATAATGGGTCTGCCCTGAACATATGCCCACTAGCCACTCTTCATCGCCTCAAGGTAAACCCATCTAAGATACATGCTGCAATGACTTATGTGCGAGCTTTTGATGGCACGAGGAAGGGGGTGCTTGGGGAGATTCACCTCGATGTGCAAATAGGGCTAGTGGTTTTCAATGTTCCTTTCCAAGTAATGGATATCCCCACTGCCTTCAACTTTCTTCTGGGTCATCCCTGGATTCATATTGCTGGAGCTGTACAGTCAAGTTTGCATCAAGCTGTGAAGTTCGTGATCAAAGGAAAATTGGTCACTGTCTATGGCGAAGACGATCATCGAATTTACCATGAGACAGCTATACCCTATGTAGAGCCAGACTCCGAGTTCGAGTCAAGTTACCACTCATTTGAATTGGTGTCCACCATACATGCATCCAGAGACTCACCACCACCCACTCCTGAAGTTTCAAATGCTACCTTTATGATAGGAAGGGCGATGGTTGGGAATGGTTTTGTTCCTGATAGTGTCCTTGGAAGAAATGGTCAAGGTATTCGAAGTCCCATTGAAGCCCCTCAGAGGTCCCGTGCTGCTAGATTGGAGTACCATGGAAGAGGTGGGGAAAGCTCTGGAGGACAAAGATAGGAAAGGCGAAACCCACTACCTGATCAAGGGCGAGGAAGGCAAAACCCATTACCCCTGAACATTCGCGAGACATTCCCTAGTCCTCCGATAATGATGCAGGATGAAGCAGAAATAATAGACACACTGGGGCAGCCAAGCAGAAAATTCGACTATCTGGTGAAATATTCGGCTCCTCCTAATTTCTACATTGATTCCTGTGACATTGTCCTAGATGGATGGAGTGGCATGGATGATCTGACACCCTCAGAGAGAGAAAACCCTGAAGATACATTGGAAGGAATCATTAGTCTCTTCGATGACATCTTCATAGCGACCATTGATGAATGACCTGCGGAGGAGATGGGCTCTGGCCCACAAAAGAACAGTCTTGTGGCATACAAAGGCATGAAAATGGTCCAATCAAATGCAACAAATGCTGATATAGATGATCTCAAGGACTTGATTGAAGATTCCAATTGAGGTGCAGCGAAGCTGGGAACAACATGAAAAAGCCAAGGCTCTCACATCCGAGCAGACTGTCACTATTAATTTAAGTGACACTGAAGAAGCTAAGGAAGTTAAAATTAGGGCAAATCTCTCTAAAGACGAAGCTGAGTGCCTAATTCACCTACTGAAAGAATATCAGGATGTCTTTGCATGGACCTATGCTGACATGCCTGGTTTAGACCCATCGATTGTCGAACATTGCTTGCCTACTAATCTGGACGTGCCACCTAAGAAGCAGAGACTGTGGAGAACTAAGCCCGAGCTCTCGAAGAAGATTGAGGAGGAGGTGATGAAACTTCTGAATGTGGGATTCATTGAAGTCTCGCAATATCCTGAATGGGTGGCTAACATTGTGCCATTAATGAAGAAGGATGGTCGAGTTCGAGTTTGTGTTGACTATTGAGATCTGAACAAGGCGAGCCCAAAGGACGATTTCCCACTCCCTCACATTGATGTGCTCGTGGATAATACCGCCGGATTCGAACTATTCTCGTTTATGGATGGGTTTTTCGGATACAATCAAATAAGGATGAAAGAGGAAGATAAGGAGAAGACTGCATTTATTACCTCGTGGGGGACCTTTCATTATAAGGTCATGCCTTTCGGACTCAAGAACGCAGGGGCAACTTACCAATGAGCCATGGTAACACTATTCCACGATATGATGCATCAGGAGATTGAAGTCTATCTTGACGATATGATTGCAAAGACCCGGCCTAGAAGAAGCCATATGGAAACCCTGAAGAAATTGTTTGACCGACTTCGTGAATTCAAACTTCGGCTAAATCCCACTAAATGCGTGTTTAGGGCAACATCCGGTAAATTACTTGGATTCATTGTAAGCAGTAAGGGGATTGAGATCGACCCATCTAAGGCTAAGGCCATATGCAAGCTGCAACCTCCATCAACGGTGAAAGAAGTTCGGAGTCTTTTGGGAAGACTGAATTATATAGTGCGGTTCATTTCTCAACTATCTGAAACTACCAAGCCATTCTTCAAACTCCTAAAGAAGAATGCACGAATCAAATGGGATGACGAGTGTCGAGAGGCGTTCGACAAGTTGAAGCAGTACCTGATGAATCCACCAGTTCTTGTCCCACCATCACCAGGGCATCCCTTGATTCTCTACCTCACCATTCATAGTGAATCATTGGGTGCAATGTTGGCTCATGAAAGTCTTGTTGATAAAAAAGAACGAGCTATTTACTATTTGAGTAAGAAGTTCACTATATCAAAGTTGAGTATTCTGATATTGAGAAGACTTGTGTTGCATTAGTATGTGTATTGCATAGATTGCGACAATACACATTGCATTACCAGACATTTTTCGTGACAGAGAACGACCCCATCAAGTACTTACTTGATTGGCTAGCTCTGGTGGGTAAGTTGGCCAAATGGAAAATTTTGATTTCCCAATTTGATGTGCAATTCATGCCACAAAAGTTGGTTAAGGGTCGAGCGATCGCTGATTTATTGGCCGAGAATTTAGGCGTTTCTAACGACAATGACAATTTCCTTGATGATCGTGTCTTGAGTGTAAATGAAGACTCATGGAAGATGTTCTTTGATGGAGTTGTAAACTTGTCTGGTTCTAGTACTGGGGCAATTCTGATATCCCCAGATGGACAGCATTATCCGGTAGCTGCAAAATTGACATTCACATGCATCAACAATGTGGCTGAGTATGAAGCTTGCATCCTCGGACTTCAAGCCGCAATCGAGTTGGGTGTGACCAAGTTAATGGTATTCAGAGATTTAGCATTGATCATACTACAGACTGTATGTGAGTGGAAGACTAAGGATGCCAAATTGCTCCCATACGACCAGTATCTATAAGGTCTCATGAAGCAATTCAAAGAGATTTTGTTTGAATACTTACCAAGGTCTCAAAATCAATTTGCTGATGCATTCGCAAGTTTGTCATCTATGTTGCAAGCCGCTGACGGATTAGAAGTCAAGCCATTAAAAATAGAATTTTTGCCGAAGTTGGCTTATTGTATGATTATAACTGAAGAACTTGATGGAAAACCATGGTATTACGATATCATGAACTACATTAAAAGGCAGGAATTTCCTGAAAGAAGCACTCCCGCTGATAGGAAGTACATCACGAAGATGGCCTCAAAATTCTTCGTTAGTGGTGAGAATCTTTACAAGAGATCCTATGATTCAGTCTTGTTGCGATGTGTGGAGACAACAGAAGCCATTCAAATCATGCAAGAAGTGCATGAAGGGATATGTGGCCCTCATATGAATGGGCACATGATGGCTAAGAAGATTATGAGATTAGGCTATTACTAGCTCACACTAGAAAGTGACTGCATCAAGCATGTACGAAGTTGTCACCGCTGCCAGATTCATGGTGATAAGATAAATGTTCCTCCAACTGAGTTGCATCAGTTTTCCGAGCCATGGCCTTTCTCAATGTGGGGGATTGATGTGATTGGCCCAATCAATCCTAAGGCTTCAAATGGGCATCGATTCATTTTGTTGGCGATAGACTATTTCTCCAAATGGATCGAAGCTACATCCTTTGTGAATGTCATCGCTCGCAATGTTGTGAAATTCATCAAACGTGACATAATTGCTCACTATGGCGTCCTTGAAGCAATCGTCACCGACAATGGGACGGACTTGAACAATAAACTCATTGACGAGTTGTTTAGCGAGTTCAAGATCAAGCATTTAAATTCGTCCCCTTACCGCCCTCAAATGAATGGGGCTGTTGAAGCGGCTAATAAGAATATTAAGAAGATCTTGGCTAAAACAACCAATAATTATCGAGATCGGCACGACCGGTTACCTTTTGCACTAATGGCATACCGGACATCGATCCGCAATTCTACTGGGGCAACCCCTTTTGCTTTGGTGTACAACATGGAAGTAGTTCTGCCCGTAGAGGTGGAAATTCCTTTTTTGAGAGTTTTATCCCAAGTGGACTTATCTGAGGCTGAATGGATGCAGCAAAGACTTGAGCAATTAAACTTGATAGATAAGAAAAGACTAAAGGTTCTTTGTCATGGCCAAACTTATCAACAGAGAGTTGTTAGATCCTTCAACCGAAAGGTACGACGGAGACATTTTGAGATAAATGATCTTGTTCTGAGGAAGCTGTTGTCAATTTTTTCAGATCCTAGGGGCAAGTTTGCCTCGAATTATGATGGCCCATATGTGGTGAAGAAGATACTTCCTGGAGGTGCCCTGATTTTGGTAGAAATGGATGGTCGTGAGTTTTCCACTCCAGTTAATTCTGATGCTGTCAAAAAGTATTACCCGTGATAGAATTTGCCGTGTCATGTCGTGAACTGCAAGTATTTCTATGATGAATAAAATGCCCTAATGAGTTGAATTGTTCAAATTTGTCATAAATCTTACATTTTTCTTCCTTGATGAATTGTGTGAGATAAATTGAATGTGTCAAATGGAATACCTTGGAATGATGAAAGGCAAACCTTATTCCATACACTTTTCATACACTAATCCCTAGTGAGCTATGTGGAAAAATTCCATGTCTGCAAGAAAAATGGTGATCTCGCAAAGGGTATGCCATCCAAGGTGATGAGAGGCAATTTCTTCCTCTACCTAAAACACTACCGGTATACCCATCGTTTAGCCATTTGAGCCCACACACGTGAAGAGTTTTTAAATCATTCCTGTCAAGGATCATCCCACATTAGGACAAAATTTGAGATGAATGATAGGAATTTTCTTACTCCCACTTGCATCAATCTTCAAGTATTGCTTTCACGTTGTAACTCGTATGATAGTTTAAAGTGCCCTAGGATGATGAAAAGCAGTTATTTCTCTATCCTACACACTTTTATCCATTGTATAGCCCACTTGAGCTTATGAATTCATTTCATATTAAACCTAGTTGGTGATCATCCCCCATATTGGGGCAAGACAAAAATATCCAAGTGGCATGAACTAGAATGCTAAAAAATGGAGACTTTGTCGGAAAAAAAAAAGAAGAAGTGCAAAATGAGGCATAAAAAAGCAGTGTGCCTGGTAAAAGCAAGGCCAATGCCCAGCAAAAAAAAAAAAATCAAACTCTTGATATAATGAGTCGTATCCCCAATAAGGCGTTACTAAAACTCAACTGCTATTACAATCAATGGAGATTTGATGAGAAAAAATCTTCGACAGTGAAGAAGGAAAGTGGTGGAAATGTCAGGACGATCACCAACTTTGACCCGCTAAACACTTTTTGAGCCTAATGATTCTTTCATTTCACAGCCCATGAACTGAATCTACGTTACGTCCCTTGCAAAGTCTCTTCAAATTAGGGCACTTGAATTTTCGTAAGAGTTTACATGCTTGAAAGCATCGCTTGAAGAAGTGCGAGTAAGATAATTTATGTCTCATTTCGTGTGTTTCTTGACTTGTAAATCCTAAGACAGTTGCGAAATGTCATCTTTCAATAGCTTCAACTCAAAGAGTCCCCTTTGTTAAGCCATTGACCAAACCGACAGTATGGTTCCTATTAAAGACCCCTCAAATTGGTGAGGTCGTACCACTTGCGAGATTGCTCAAACCCTTGTCTGGCATGATGACGGTGAGATTGAATGATTGTCAAGATTCTGCATCAAAGGTCAGGATAAAACAACCCCTTTTAAAGAGGATGAGTGAAAAGTCTTTTCAGACTGAAGGATCCCTCATTTGACACATCCATGACGCTCATGCGTTCAGATTGGAATCATCATTCGAGATCATTCCTATTGAAATTAGAATGATGCGTGGTTGATAAAAATTATTATGCATGAACCTTACTTGAATTAATACATGTCTGTGATTACAAATGCATATTGCCTCTCCTACGATCATGTTTTGCAGGAGACATGTCCCCGAGGAATAGAGATGTCACCAAGTAAGTATATCTCCATACCTCAAATACTTGTTGTTGCACAGGTATTCCCCTTTTGAATACATTGACACTCAATTGAGTTGTCTGATTAAGGTGACCGAAGAACGGTTCAGGTCCTGATCAGATGATCTGTGTTGCAATGTGGGCGACCGAAGAATGGTTTGGATCCTAGCCAAGCAAAATCTCCGTTTAGGCGACCGTAGAATGGTACAAGTCTTAAACAACATTTATTGCTCTAACAGGCAACCGTAGAATGGTACAAGTCTTAAACAACATTTATTGCTCTAACAGGCAACCGTAGAATGGTACGGGTCATGGAAAAGCAATTTCTCCATTCAGGCGATCGTAGAATGGTACGGGTCCTTGACAACACCTATTCCTTATTCAGGTGACTGTAGAATGGTACGGGTCCTGGAAAGTGAATCCCCGTTTAGGCGACAGTAAAATGGTACGGGTCCTGAACATGTAACACCAACTACCTCGAACTACTCTATCTTCCTTGAAGGTAAGTTATTCCAGGTAAGTTCATTTATCATTTGCATTAGCATTTCCATACATAATATAAATTGCATTAAAAAATGGAATTAATTTTCCGAACAAAAATCATTCATTGCATGTGCATAATCAAAATTTAGGTCTCAATTTATCTTTGAAGGCAACCTCTGCGAGCTCACCTTCAAAGAGGGGCAGCTGTTGACACCTAAATTTTTGGGGTTGAAAAATAATAATAATAAAAAAAATAAATAAAAAAAAAACACACACACATGGCATATAGTTTAGAAACATTTTATTTTTATTTTTATTTTGTTTTAGGCCGCCGGTGAAAGGAGGATTTTTCACATATTACGTTCAGATTTTTCACATATTCAGGTAATATACATTGAGGGGGTGTATTTTGCGTGAAAAGGGAATTATTTTTGGATGGAATATGTGGAAAATGCAAAAGAAAATATTGCATGAGCAAAATTGGAAACGAAATATGCAATAAGGATTCAATTTTTTACCCTATAAAAAGTGTGATGGGGTACAGAAAAAGGGGTCAGCAAATTTTAAGAGCAAAATAGGTGAAAGGTTGATTGTTTTAGAGTAGAATTTCGAAAAAAAGAGAGTGTACGGCGTCGAGCTGAAAAAAAAAAAAATCGGCACTGTTCATCTTCTTTGCGGGTGAACCCTTGCTCGCGCCGACGTTGCGCTCGGTCGGCCTCCACCTGCGACGACCTGACCCCCAACTCCCAGATCTGCTCGCCACTACAGCCGGCGTCACCGCGCCAGCATTGGTTCGGCCCGCCGCGTTTCGTCCTGCCCTAGCCGAGACCCAACGCCGACAGATCTGGATTGAGCTTGCCTTTGCTCGTAACCTAAAGCCGATGCCTAGATCTGCCCTGTCGGAACTCGCTACCTCACCCTGCTCGTGAAGTCGTCGCCGCCGCCGCCGAGCCGAGATCCAGACACTGAGGCCTCTCCGCTTGCAGATTCAAGGCCCCCGCAGAAGCCACGTTCCGATCCAATGCTGTCGCTGCCTCCTTCGCCAACGCCGGTAGCCGAGCTCCCTGCTACCCTGCCATCACCGCGCCGGAGTCCCCCCTGCACTCGCGACGCCACCTCGTGCCACACTACCGTCACGTCGTCCCTGCCTCCCTCGCCGGAACCCTAGCCGACGAGCTCTCCCTCGCCGGATCTCCGAACCGGCCAAGCTTTTTCTTCTCTTTTTTTTTCTAAGAAAATAAAAGAAAAAAATTAAGTTAGGTATTTTTACTTTACTTTATTAGGCAAGTTTAGGTTTTATTTATTTATTTGTTTATATTTATTTATATGTTGTTTTCTTTGGTTGGAATATCTATTTATGCATAATTGAAAATCTCAATATATCACCCGATTCGCAATCGCGCCAGGGTTTTTTATTTCATCTATAAGGCTTTAGATGAAATAATTAATCAAGTGGGAATAAAATTGATATTTTGATCTTTAAGGCTTAAGATCAATTTATCGATTTTACTAGCGAAATATTATCCCTTGATTTGAATGATATGTGATATCCTTTTTGTGGTAATTTTGAATGAACTTGATTGTTTTTATTTATCTTGAGATATGCCTGAGTTAGAATATTGCATGTTTTAGGGTTATTTGCATATTTAGGCAAAACATTCTATTTATCATGAATTTTCGAAATAAAAAATAAAAAAAATCAAATCAATTAACTTAGGTTGCTAGTTTTTTTTTTAAACTTGAATTGCATGTTTAATTATTTGACAAGTGTTAATTTCGAAATTAAAAAAGGAAATAAAAAAGTAAAAATAAAAAAAAATGTTGAATTAGGATTAGGTTTGTTTTTATTTTTTATTTTCTTGCATATTTAGAATAGGAATTTTATTTTGAATCATGAAAAAGAAAATAAAAAGAAAGTGCATTCATTTAGGATGCTAGTTTTATTGTTATTTGAATTGCATGTTAAATTTTAATTTTGGAAAAAAGGAAAAGCCAAAAAATCATCATGCATATGTCATGTAGAATTAGGGAGCATATTTTACACGTTATGGCATATTAGGGTTAAATTTCACTTAGTTTAATTTTAGATAATATTTTTCTTAATTTATTATAAGTTTAGGCATTTTCTTAAATAGATTGCATTTTAGGATTATTTGGGTTAAGATAATATTTTAGTTTAAATTAGGATTTAGCTCAACCTAATTCCTAATACAAATTGAATAGGATCTCAATCTAATTAGATAATTTTCACATTTTTCTAATTTCGAATTTCATAAAAAATACAAAAAATGTCTTAGAGTAAATTAGTTTCAATCTCTAGGATAGATTGCATTCTTTTAAGGAAAAAGAAAAGAAGAATTGTCATATGCATGTCATTAGGGTTAGATTCATTGAGATGCATGCCATTTAGTATTTTTGCTAGGCCCATTTAATTAGAAATTACATGTCATTTGAATTAGGTCATTTAGTTAATATTGCATTGCACATTGCATGATTTTCATCAATTAAGTGAAAACAAAACAAAAGTTGCGTGTTAATAAGAGACCATATCTAGGGTTGTTGATGTAGATTTTAATCTAACATCGCAGATGTTTTCGTTGCTTTGAGATAAGTTTGCAATTTATTCATTGCTTTCTTGGATGTTAAATTGATGGATTGCGCACCCGCATGATCGCCTCACATGTTAGGGAAATAGATTTAAAATCTATCCAAGCTGCTTGCCAAACATTTTTAAAATAAAGAATGGTACCGAAAGGACATTAGAGAAATCTAGTGTAACCAAATCCCCGTACCCATAGTCTCTGGTTCATAGGAGTAAACTAAACCTCCCGTTGCTTTACTTGGGTTTCTAATCAACCCACAAAAAATAGATCAATGGCGACTCCTAATTGAAAATCACTTGCATGTTAAAAACTTGAACCTAAGTCGTGAATGTGTATGAGCTTGGGAGAGCCCGAGTTAAGTCTAGGCTTAACAATCCATTAGTCAAACCCTAGGTGATTCACACCCGAAAATTTTTGGTCACGACATGACCCAAAAAGGTAAATCCCAAGTCATGTCCTTCTTCGTTACTTCCGGAAAATGAAAAGATATTCAGAAATTTGGGTAATGATGTAACTATAATACTTGACTAAGTTATGAAACCGTAAGTTCCAATGCCGTTTTTATCTATTTGCATGAAAAGATCCACTTCATTTCGCAAATCACATGCGAGTCACGTCCATGCTCAAAAGGGAAACTTACAAAGAACTCAGCCCTGAATTTTGAGACGAAGTAAATTAAATTAAGTGAGATTAGCTGGGGATTAATAAATCCCATCCATCCGATCCAAAGACTGGATATCATTACCCTTTTGTCCCACCACTTTCGATCAAATCGCCAGTCTCTGTCATCTTAGGGAGACGGTAGCTAGCTTTTCAATTCAGATGCGGTCAGACCACATTTTGAATGCGGACATAGGCCAAAGAATTTATTAAAGTCGCGCCTACCAATTACCACCAACCCCGGAGTAAATAAAGGAAAATCGAGGGAAGGAAAGAAAAAGAAGACAACGCCACCTACCACCTAAATCGCAGTTCCTTCGAGTAGGTGAAGCCAATAAGAAATTTACATTCGGCATAAAAAGGGTGACGCAAATATTCGATTGGGTCCTATGAACAGATAGAGTAATTGGGCGCGAATGTTTTCCTGAGTTTTATTAATTAATGTGTGTTTCGGTAGCTGGAGTCGACCGGCGTGCAGCTAATCACCAAGACTTGATCAAACCATGGCCAAACCGATACATAATTCGTGGATTCAGCCAGCAATTGTGTTAGGGGTTAGCTTATCCTCTTGAGATGGCCGTCGGGAGCATGAGCCTATAATGTTACTGTGGACCTTCGCTATTTGAGTCGGGATGACTAGCTCTTATAGTAGAGATTAATTGAGAACCCAAGAAGTGTTGTGTGTTTTGTCTGAAAAAGATCGACGGAAAAAGATGTGATTGCGTATGATCACGTCTTCGTCACATGTCGCGCAGAAAACATATATTGGATGAGTTAGGAAAGATACATAAAAGGTGGTAAAAAGTAATACAAGTTGGTAACTTTAACGGGAAATTTGGAGGATTAAATAAAAATAAATGTTGGTAAAAAATTCGCAGAGAGTTGGTAAACCAAAACTTAAAAACTTAATTTGACAACTTAGTAAATCACACTTATTTAAGTTATCAATTTCATAAAAAGAAAAAAAAGCTTAGTGAATTCAAAGCATTAGCAAGATTACAAATAAAAATAGATAAGTTTGTACAAAATTTGTAAATTTGCAAACTCTAAATAAGTTGGCAATTTCATAAAGTCGTTGGTAAATTTACCAACACCTTACTTGAAAAAAAATAAAAATCAATGACCATTGTTTTCACCAGCGAACAATTTTTAAATTTGCCACTATGATAGAAAGATTTCATAGAATTGAACACAAGACAATAGATTTTGTGTTCCTAGAAGGTGCATCTTAAACTATTAATCAATTTAATGACGTATATAATATAACTTCGTTATAAATCCAGTAGCTAAGTTATGCGAGATATACTTTTAAGACTCCAACTTCGATGTCCTATTAGAATTTTCAATATGTAGATACAAGATACCAGGTGAAGGAGGCATCTAATCCCAAGTCCCAACTCCTTCTCTGCATTTGATAGTCTTTACTTAGAAAGGCTAAAAGCTAATCACTACTTCAACCAACTAAATCAAGAACTCGAAATTCTTAAGTGTATCTTATATATATGTATTTGAGTGTATGGACGAGGTTTTGGTTTTTTTTTTTTTTTCAAGATTAAATTTATTATTGAATTCTTCAACCTGGTTTATTTAGATCGACCTTTATTCTGGAGCTAACCTATAAAAAAAGGGAAGTTTTCTAGACTTTTGACTAATATGCACGCGTACATGCTAGTATTATCAACGAGTTCCTAATGTTGGGAATTTAATTGTGAATTTATTTTGTCCCTCAACAAGTTGCAACTTTGGAAGAATCGAAAGGGTGTCTCCATCCATTAGGTTTCTTGATAAGTCCAGAGGAAAATGGGAGTTTATGTGCTTATTATATATGTATTTTAGGTACTTACGTGTAGATTTATACTTAATATATCAAGAAAATCCGGATCAAGTTAGACTATATGCACATCAAACCATTCTTCGTCTAGAAGCCCATATCGGAGAAATAACTTGCAAGAAAAAAGAAGAGGTATTAAAATCATAAAATAAAGTGGAAATAGCATCTTTTTAAATAAAATGTTTAAATTGACTAATCTCTTGTGTTTTTTCGAGTCTTGATTTGGTAGTTGGAATCTCGAACCCGGAGTCACCCAGAAGTGCAGCTAATTACTTGGACTTAATCAAACCATGGCCAAACTGATACCTAATCCGTATATTTGGCAATTTTGTTAGCGTTAGCTTATCCTATCTAGATGATGGTCAGGTATATAAACCTACAATAATGTACCATCAGGCACTATCTGAGTTGAGATAACTAGCTCATTTAATGAAGATTCATTGGGAGCTCAAGAAGTCCTGCATATTTTGTATGAAAAAGATCGACGGAAAAAGATGTGATTGCGTATGATAATGTTGCGTGTTGTGGATAAAATATGTATGGAGGAGTTAGGAAAGATAAAACGTCGTAAAAGATAATAAAAGTTGGTAATTAAAAAATAATGGTAACTCACTCAAAACGAGAGTTGGTAATCCAGAATTAGCCGATAATTTTATCGAAGAGAAGTTGTTATGTCACTTTAATTAGGTTAGTGATAATATTTGAAAAAAGAGTTAGTAAATCACAAGAGTTGCTAGGAAAAGCAAAGTTTAGAAACAATAAGAAAAGTAGGCAAATTGAAAATTTAAACAACTAGAGTGTGGTAAGTAATTCAAACGAAAGTAGGCACTCAATACTATGTGATAATTTAATGGAAGAAAAGTCAGTAAATCAAGCTAATTTTGATTGGTAATTTTTGAATGAGTCTTATAAATTTAAAAAATAGCTCCAAGACAAACAAACTTGGTAACTTTACAAGACAATTGTTAGATTAACAAAAAATATTCATAAATAATTCAAGGATAGTTGGTAAATCAAAACTAAAAATTTTAATTTGACAAAATTTAGTAAATAATACTAATTTAGCTTATGAATTTTATAAAATAGTTAGCGAATTCAAAGCATTAGTAGAAAGGAAAATTTTAAAAAAGGACCCGAAGTGTCCTTATTTTTTCAAATAAGGGTCCGAAGTAGATTTTATTTCAATAAGGATCTAAAATGATCTTAATTATTTCAAATAAGGGCCTGAAATGGCTTTGGTTGTTTCAAATAATGACCTAACTTTGCCGGTCACCAACCCGCTAGATTTTCCAATCGGTTCGTCATTTGGCATTCTTCCCTTTTTTCCTTTCTTTAATTTTTCTGGTTCTTCTTCTTCCTCTTCGTTGGTGGACCAACGAAGAGGAAGAAGAAGAACCAGAAAAAAAAAGGATAATTGGGAAAAATGACAAATGATGAAAATACCGTGATTATCATGGACATAACCACTTCAAGTCCTTTTTTTGAAACAAACATAACTGCTTTAGATCCTCATTTGAAACAATATTCACTCCAGGCTTTTATTTGAGAAAGTGATAGCACTTCTAGTCTTTATTCGAAACAATATCCACTTTTGGCCTTTATTTGAGGAAAAGATGGCACTTAGGGTCCATTTTTGGAATTTTCCCTTAGTAAAATATGCAAATAAAAGAAAATAATTTTGTACAAAATTTGGGAATTTGCAAGCTCCAAATAAGTTGGTAATTTCTAAATTATGTTGTTTCACTCTTAAAAGAAGATAACTTTGTCTTTCCCTTTAATGGGTGGCGTTTCTACCCTTTTAAGTAAAATTATGTTGTTTCACTCTTAAATTCGGGATTTAAGAAGAGCATATGGTTATTTGGACATGCATAAGTAATTGTCGGAACATCTTTTTGCAGAATGTGCTTATTAAATCAAGTGGATCTTGGAAGCTTGGTGGATTTGGTTTTGCCATTTCCTCAGATCAGGCTACCGTGGATTTATCTATTCTGCAACTCTTTCATTATTCAGTGTGTGGATAACTCAATAAGATGATGAGTGAAGGAGACTGACTTTATTTTCATCTCTCTATTCTATGGGACATGACCGTTGCACATTCCTTTTCTTATTTTGATCTCACAATAGAGGTTGGTGAAAGTTACTTATCATTTTCCTTTATTCACGATGATTTTACTCATCCTGACTTCAAGTTAGTGACTGATTGTGTTTTTGTAGTTTCTCCCTACTCGATTCTTGTTCTCTTGCTAACCCAACCATTCTTGATCTAGTACTTAGTGATGTTAAACTGTGGAAATAGACTGAAAATTCTCTTGTATGCAAGTCATGACAGTATTGTGTGGCACAATTCTCACATTTTGTTCAGCATGTTATTGCGGATATTAGTATGATGGCAGTTTGGTTACTTATGCCAGCTTTTGTAATGATCGTGCAGGAATATGATGTTGAGGATTCTGTACTGTCTTTTGCAGCCATCACTCAATTGCACTGCTCCTAAAGTGGTCTGGTGCAAAACGGCTTCAGCTGGGTGTGCTTCTGATATATTTAGTTTTGGATGCTTGCTTACTACTTAATTGCTCGCAAGCCTTTGTTTGACTGTATAACAATGTCAAAATGTTACTTTTCTTTCGAACGCTGGGCTTGTCCTTCCATCTCTATGTAACCCAAGTGTGTGCCCGTTTAGGTGGATTGGTGGACACACATATTTATAAGGGATCTCTCTCCATATATGTTGCTCTACTAATGAGTTTTGCTTTTGGTGTGCTATACGCAGTACATGAATACCTTGACATACTTAGCAAATGAAGCTTCCTCAACCATTCCTCCTGAGTTAGTTCCCAAATTGCACAGAATGCTGTCAGCAAATGAATCTTTCAGGCCTACAGCACTTGATTTTACAGGTCCTTACTTGATAGCGTTTTGTGGATTGATTAGCGTATTAGCCAAAAAGGGGAGATTTACAAGTTCGAAGAGACAATGTAATGGCTAATGAAGGCAAATAATTGATCTTCACTTTATGGTTTCTGGTTATTTGTACTTTGGGCAGTTGGTACGGCTTAGGTATCTTTTATATCCTGTTTGGTACGTGAAGGGAATGGTAGTTTTTGAATTGATGGATAAATTCTCGGGTTACTCCTTGATTACAAGACAATTGAATTTTGCTATGGTTATATATATGAAGTGATTTGTCGTCACGAAGAAAACTCGACATCCCATGAACGTAGAAGGTAAAATCAATCCCTTTATCGCTTGCATTTATCATATTATTCCCAAAAAAATAGGGCTATTGTCAACACAT
Organism: Eucalyptus pauciflora; assembly: GCA_007663325.1. NCBI lineage: Eukaryota > Viridiplantae > Streptophyta > Magnoliopsida > Myrtales > Myrtaceae > Eucalyptus > Eucalyptus pauciflora. The sequence continues at coordinate 1,113,060 of VMYD01000010.1, read as the reverse complement.
ATAGAGAGGCCTGTTTGGAGAAACAACATTAGAATCACAGTCTTTCGCCATCCCTAATCAAAATTGTTTAGAAAGCGAAAGAGTAAGAACACGTCAAAGTTCACTCACCCGCTTTGATCGATGCGTGTGTCCATCGATCTCCAGAGAGAGAGACAAACCCATAATTCACATTTGAAAGAGGTCAATCGAACAGAAGAAGAGCGAGCTATACGCTTCCCCATTTGATTGAGTTCACCGGCCAGGCAAACCCAAGTTCGAAGACATGAAGCAAGACACATTGAAAGCGCCATGTGAGGTAGAGAGACAGACAGGCACATTGACATTCGAACACTCTGAGGATTAGGAATGATTGGAATTGCCCATATCTGGGGAAATCCGTTGGCTGTCCTTATCTGCCCTAGACAACTTGTCCCCAGGAAGTTGAAACTATGTGCTCTTTTGCACTAATGCTACACAAGGGAACTTTCCACAAAAGAGAGGTAGCCAAATGATGGAGTCTGTCAGTGACTCAGAGAATTCAGTGATACCGGATACGCGCTCATTTCTCCACATTCAATCTCCTGTATGGACCTCAAACTGAGTGGGAAGATCAGAGGTATCCATGCTTGTGCTTTCGACAGCTTATTAGAGACTAAAAAGTGGGACTGTACCACCTTTGAACCAGTTGAGGTTAAGCTAAACTTGAACAGAATCCGCCATCACATGATATGATGGCCGACCTAACATCCTTATCAATCTGTCGATTACACAAGCTACACGAGGTTAAGTTTGATACGAACTCGATCAATTATGGTTTGATAACAGCAAAGCGCACAGAAGGGCACATAAGGTAGTGTGGATTTACCGTCGAGTTAACAGTAAATCGAAGTTCAAACGTGGTTACCTACTTTCATTAATTTCAACTTGAATTCTACCTCCAACTTTCATAAAAGTATGGATTCTCTTCTTCAAGATCCGTTTTTTGATGACTCATGCTCCATGTCTTCCAACACGGAACCGCTCGTGACTCGACATCCACATGTGCAAGAGTTGATGAAAGTAAACATGTAATGGCATCGATACCTCATCACGTTGGAATTTGGAATTCTTTGGACATTAAGAAGCGATTCAGACATGCGTACGTGCTCGTCACTTCATATTCTATACCAAGAACTTGTAGGGAATCTCTCTCTCTCTCTCTCTCTCTCTCAAATACACTGCAACTTTTATTTTATGAGTTTTCCCATGATCTCATTGCCCTTTTGTTCCTAATTCCTACAGTTTCACTTGATGGGACATATGCATAAACAAACAACAATTTTTTTTATTATATCATTTGAAACTTTTTATAATGAAGTTCATCATGCCCAGCAATCCCTCCCACACTCTATTTTCTTATATTGTTTGAAACTTCCAAAAGGGTAGCAAGATGTCTCATTATCCGTCGTTGAAATACCATACACTCTTTGTACTCTCCTATATAAACATTACTCTCTCCTCATCACATTTTAACACGCTCTCTGACCAATCGGCTGAGGCTTTTGACTTCACCACCCCAGCCTTGAAATTGTGCATCCCGTGCAACGAGAACCTCTTCCTCACCATCCTTTGCTCCGCGACCTGCAACCCCAAGCCCCCCATCCATAGATCTTTGCTCCGTCTCCGATCGATTCTCCCTTTGTGTACATCCGGGTTTAATTGGTACATAATATGACCATCCAGGAATTGTGAGTTTAGTTTGGAGAGCTAGTACAAAGATTTTTTCTGAGATTAATTAGCTTGAATTAGCCATCCTGTGTAATTTCATTTTTTCTTGTATTAAGACGGGATTGCGCGTTGCAAGAAGGGGCTCAACATTCAAGCTCACTCTATGGTTTCTCTTGGGCCGGGCTCACCTAATTCTTGAGATTCTCTTCAGCTTTGGGGCCATAATTTTGAGGTTCGAACACTAGGAATCGACCGTGACATGTCCTAAATAGGCCCATGTGACACTTTGGTTTTGCTAGCTAGGTTACCATTTTGGGCAGAAACCTCCACATGGATTAGGCCGAGTGCATCGAGGAAAATCCAAAGTTGTGATATATGTCTAGGAATGATGTCTCATAATTTCCAATCATAGAGTTATCCTACTCTCGAGGGAACCACTCAATTTGGAATATACGTCCCATCCCAAAAGATTTATTGCCTTTTCGGGCCAACCCACATAGAAATTCATGCTCGATAGGTCAACCTCTTCCAAAAGTCATGCCAAAGAGGTTGGTCGGGCATCATTGTAGGCCTAAGCAAAGATGAGTAGCCTTTAACTTTTTTATACATGGGGGAGCCCTAAAATGATATGCATTCATTTAATTAAAGTAATGTGACAAACTAAATCAATCATGATGCATATATTGTAAGAATGTGTTTTCACGTTGTATAAACATGTTCCTTTTCATGAGCTTAGATATAATATTGACTCTTAAGACGCAACCCACTTGATCGAGTAGGATAAGTCCACACAAATTCCTAATGAGGGTAGCTCCCTTTAAGAAATACATGTTCATTCCGATTCTACATTTGGTAGGGTAGGGTCAAGTTGGGAGATACTATAAGATGCACCCGATAACAATTAGCTCACAATTTAGAGCAAATGTCACGATCGTTTATAAGAATGAAGAATGTAACGAAATGTATGTTGTATAATCTTTTTCTTCACGCGTTTCAACATTGTTGTTACACTGATGAAGTTCCAGGTACGAATGGACATCGTGGTGGGGGGGTTTGAATAAGAAATAACTGAACAAAAGACATAAGAGACATTACAATTTTAACCGCAGTTTCTCGACCATGGAAAACTCTCTAAGTACGTACCAAGAATAGCGCAAATTAAATTAAGAGGCAGTCTTCAGGATTTGGAAAAGTTCCTAACAGATGGGAATCGGAGCACCATCCCATTCCCTCAAGCACTCCAGCAATGGATCGATCAGCTTGCCCTCGCACATGGCGGAGAACACCAGATCAAAGTCCTCGCCCGGCGAGCCGACCTTCTCCCCCGTGAGCAAACCAGTCCCGAGCTCTTCCCTCACAAACCTGTACAATGGGTACGACCTGCACCCCCTGATCTTGTTAGCGATCGCCGAGTTCCCGCTCTCGAACTGAGCTCTCGCGTTCTCGACCTCCTTCGGGAGGAGTGCCTTGAGCTCCTCCTCGAAAGCCCCAATCTTCTGGAAGATGGAGGTGCTGGGGTTCTTCTCCCGGTCGACGTCGTCCAGCGCATGGTCCACGAGGACCTGCCTCAGCTTCTGCATCAGGGGGTACGTGGCGCTGCAGGGGTCATCAATGTAGGCGAAGACGTGCTCCCGGTCGACCACCTTGATCAGGTCTTTCTCGCTGAACCGCGACGGGTGGAGCTCGCCGTTGGACCCGACGTAGAGGACCTTCTTGGCCACTTGGTTCACCGTGTTCTTGACCACGCTCTTGAGGTTCTCTTCCAGGTGCCTCAGGTCAATGGCCTGGCACAGGGCGACCAGGAAGGTGGAGGACATGAGCTTCAGCACGTCAACGGCCTCGGCAGTCTTCCTCGACGAGATCAGGCCCAAGGAGTTCACGTCCTGGTTGTGTTGCTCCGCGCTCTCGACATGGTTGGTCACTGGGTTGGCGAGGAACTGCAGCTCCGAGCAGTATGAGGCCATGGCGATCTCGGCTCCCTTGAAGCCATAATCCAGGCTCGGGTTCCGTCCCCCGGACAGGTTAGAGGGCAGCCCGTTGTTGTAGAAGTCGTTGACGAGCTCGGAGAACTGCGCGAACATGAGCTTGCCGATGGAGGCGATGGCGAGACGGGTGTTGTCCATGGAAACGCCAATCGGGGTCCCCTGGAAGTTCCCTCCATGGAGAGCCTTGTTCCTGGAGACGTCGATCAGCGGGTTGTCGTTGACAGAGTTGATCTCCCTCTCGATCATTTTGGTGGCGGCCCTGATCACTTCGATCTGGGGGCCGAGCCACTGCGGGGACGTGAGGAGCGCGTATCGGTCTTTCTTCGGCTTCTGGAGAGGGTCGATCTCGTGGAGCTTTTGAGCGTCCTTCACGTAGGAGCTCCCATCCAAGATGTGCTCCATTATAGCTGCAGCTTCAATTTGTCCGGGATGGTGCTTGAGCTTGTGGGTCAAGTGGTCGGTGAACTCCGGCTTCCCTTGCATCACCTCGGCGAAGATGGCCGACAGAACCTCTGAGAGGACGGCCAGGATGTTCGCCTCGAACAGGACAATGGAAGCGAGCCCAGACCCGACTGCCGTGCCATTGACGATCGCGAGGCCCTCTTTGGGCTGCAGCTCAAAGAACCCGTGCTCGATCCCGGCAAGGCGGAAGGCCTCGACAGCGTTCAGGGACTCGCCGTTTGGCCCAACCGACTTCGAGTTGGGCCTGCCCGTCAGAAGCCCGGCGACGTAGGACAAGGGGACTAGGTCGCCCGAGGCTGTGACCGTACCCCTGAGAGGCAGGCACGGGGTGATGTTGCGGTTGAGGAGCTTGGCCATGGTCTCCAGGATCTCGAACCGGATGCCTGAGTAGCCCTGGAGGAGGGTGTTGATCCTCACGAGCATCGCGGCCCGAGTTGCCGAGTGGGGCAGTATGTGGCACGACTCGGTCCTGTTGCCGAATATGCCCGCATTCAAGAACCTGGCCCAATCGGAAAATTTCGTGAGCCACATATTATTAATTATAGCAAAGGAAATGTAAATCTGGATTTAGACAATTATTTAATTATAGCAAAGATAAGTCTTCTTAATTGAAAAATGAGAAATTAGGTATTCAAAAAGTAATTATGATGGGTCGTCTTCGAAATTAATTAATCTTCTCCCATATTATTTTTGGTTACCTAATATTTCAAAAATATAGAAAAATTGATTTTGGCCTTTGGGTTGGTACTTGCACGTTTGGGTATATATCTTTTATGGAAAGGAAGCTTAGCCGGCACTTGGCAACCCTTCACGAGGGGACCATTTATACCGCATATGACAGGTGTTAATTTTAAATTAAAATAAAGGATTTTACTTGATTTTTTGTTTAAAAATATTCTTGTAAAAAATTGGATGTGAAAGATGGGGTGATAAGGACGGGGTTATTTTATTTTAGGATTAATATCCTGAAAAACCTCAAATTTGCACATATGTGACAATTTTACCAAAAATTATTTTTTTGACTATGAAAATCTAAACCGGTACACCTGTGATAAATTTACATTGACTAACGAATTGGCCATTCTCAAAGCAAGAATGACTTTATTATCCTAAATTTGCAACATTCTTGTCCTCTTTTCTCATTAAAATCCATCTAACAAATTGCTAATCTAACATTTATAACCACATGCTACACGAAGCCTATTTCTCAAAATCATTCAGTTAATTTCCCCACTTTAGTCCACACATATGCATTTTCTTTCTCTTTTTCTTTTTGAAGTTCGCCCTGAGAAATTATATAACTATGTGGACGAATGTTCAAATGGATTCAATAACATATGTAGGGTGGAATTTGCTATCGAGGACAGGCCCCATTAAAGCGACAGACACGAAATAAAATACAGAATCTAGGCAAGAAATTTTATGTAACATGACAGCATTAGATAATTACTTTCCTGTCGGCCCCAATTTATGCGTCGACTTCAATGTAATAAAACCGTCAACCTAGATTTAGAAGCTGGCACGTCACCAATACAATCCTACCTACGCCCCTCCCACATAGAAACATAGAGTTAATTTTCCTCCACGTACATAATTTCACAACACCACATAAATGAAAAAGATAAACAAATAAATAAATAAATCGCGTTCAAGAAATGTCTAAGAGCACTTCTTGATAATTACAATTCCCGAATAACGTATTATCGCACCCATCTCCTGAAATCAGCATTTTTATTTTTTTTCATTATTTGATTGCTTAACAAGTATTTTCGATATATCTGCGAATATTGGTTAATAAAACAACCGAATGAGAATTTAAAGAAATATATTAAAGTAGCACTTTTCTTTTTATACCTTATGAGCTCCGTCTGCAGAGCACCACCTTGCTTGGTCCGCCTATGCGAGGTGGCGCCGAAGCCGGTGGTGACCCCGTAGCTGTCCGTGCCATTGCTCATGCTCTCCATCACCCAGTCGCTGCTGGCCTTGACTGCCGCCCGGGCCGCCTCCGACAGCTCGACCGCCGTGCTGGCCTCCCGCCCCGCGATGGCCGCCACCTGCGCGATGGTCAGCGTCTCACCGCCGAGGCGGACCATGGGCCGCCGGGACTCCTCGACCATCCGCTTCACCTCATCGAGGTGGCTCCCTGTGAGGGCCGCGGCGGCCGCGCCCCAGTTGAGCGGGTCACCGCCTGCCCCCGCGCAGAGCCCGAGCGAGCCCTTGCCGTTGCACGCTGCCGTGTCCATGTCCATCTTCGCGCTCGTGTGAATGCGAACGTCTAGAGCGGCCGAGAGCCCGAGAAGAGGAGTTGAAATCGAGCGAGGAGCGAGCGAGGGCTGGCGAGAGAGAGGAAGAGCGCGGTGGCGTTTTTTGTGTGTGTTTTGCTCTGAAGGAAATTCACGTGCGCTAAAGAAGCTAGTGAATTTCCTGAGTCTGTTCACCTACAAATCGAACGTTTATATAGAGGAGACGCCCGCCCGCCATGGAGTGTCGAGTAGGTTAGGCCGACGGGTTAGTCGACGGGTCAAAGATGGTTTCCAAATTGAAATTCCCGACCGGGTGGAGATTTTGAATTGGGAAATCATGGGAGGGAGTTAACTGGTGTTTGGTGTCGTTTAAGTGATGATTAGGCACATCGACCCGGTTCCACCAGGCACCAACAAGAAATTTCTTTCCCAGTTGGGGAACAATGAGGATGGCTCTCGGGTTACATCACGGGAAGGAAGACCTCGGAAATGCATCATTGGAGGAATCTAATAAGTAATATCAAGACCAATTCTTTTAACGACGATGTTAAAGGAAAAAAAGATGAGAGTGATCGATTTCTTTTAGGCTTGTTTCGTTTCATTTCGACATTTCTTTTGCTCAAGATTTCTGTCTTTTCTGATAAAATGTTTATTTCCCAATTTGGCAACTTACTTTAATCTTTGAAAGGAAAATGATTTTAAGGGCACAGACCAAAAATTGATTTTAAAAAAAAAAATATCCATGAAATTGTGACCCCTAGAAATTAGCACTAAATTACTTTTTCTTCTCAAATTACTTGTGCTCTTCTCAGTATTTTTTAAGTACAAGTGGGATTATAAAAATGGTCTTATCTTGACTCCATGGTATTGACACGCTTTGCATGAGCCTGCGTCTTGCGGTCACCAACCCCACTATTTGACTATTGTTTTCCCCAAATTCATTGAAACAATCCATCTCATCGTCTAGGAACTGGTCATATCCTCTAATTTTTAATATATGTCCACAACCATCCTGCGCGTTTTACTCGTACCCATTCCATTTTTGACCTATTCTTTCAACAATTCTTATGAAATGTGCGGTCCGATAACATATACCAATAGAAATTATCATCGTGTTTGTGTCCATTCTAGGTCGGTCGGGTTCAGGACTCCGTCAAGGTGGCATGGCGAGTCCGTGAGTCCGGGGTGCCAAGTCTTTTCAGAAACTAGTGGAGCTTGCAATAAATAAAACCCTCCGTCTTTGCAAAAATTAAGAAATGGGCTCCGACAATGTCATTCGGGAGAGAGCACGATGTTATTACTACCAACCAAATCAATGCACCAACCAATGCGGGTCCTCCCGCTGAGCAGAGGAACGGATAAGTCACAAAGCGGGTCCCAAAGACATTTTTTGATGAACAATTCAATAAAAAGAAAATAAGTAAAGTTTCTACGCACCAACTTCTTTCTTAATATGTACAGTTGATACTCTCCAAAATTGTGAATGTGTAATAAGATTTTCGAAAATATGATGAAACCACCAAAAAGATGCTTTCGGACTTCCAAAAGAGGCTTCATGCCTTGGAATCTGGACAACATCTAGGATATCATCATCTTGAAAGCACTAAGGCGGAAATAGAAAAGCTCAAAAGACATATTCAACTCCTTGAAGAAGGAAGGTTCAATCATTTCAACCCATTTCCAACTACATTACGGACAGAGCATTCGCCTCCTCCACCGTCTCAAAATACGTCTATCTTTGCTGCTCTCACAGAAGCGCCCATCAGACAAGATAAGATAGATGTGGTAGAAATGCGAAATCGTCTCAAAGAACTGGATCGAATAACGAAGGAAAAGGGAAAAGAGAAGATGCCTGAAGAATCTTTGCTTGTTATGAAGGAAAAGCCAAACCAAATGATGCTATCGAATCCATTGGAATCATTCTTGAAAAATCTGGGCAATCAGGAGGAATAGCCTAATCCTGTCACTTTGAAAGACCAGATCTTATTTCCATCAAAACCGGTTTTTTCGGACAACTTGGATACTGAGTCAAACTAGGCATCCTTCTCATCATCTTCATCCTTCTCAATCCTTGCGATTGATTCCTTTCCTATTGCACCAGTAACTTCATCAATATTCATGGCCGACCCTCCGGACTAGGATATAGAATACAACCCCTCTAAACCAAAGATTGTTCAACCAAACAATCCCTCTCAGCACATGTCTACTTGTTCCAAACAGTTTTTTACTATTGATGACATTCCTTATTCCAAATGGCTAGAAAGATTTGAAGAATTCCATACTTGGTTAAATGCCCAAGCTCTTATCAATCATGATAAGTATGATGTCATCTTTGGTTTTGTCACGAGGTTTACAGGAAACCTCAAACATTGGTGGCAATCGGTGACAGAATAAGACCAAGTTCAATTTCTACTCTCACCTGACTTTAGCCATGCCATTACCTTCCTATACTATATCTTCATTGGAAAACCTTCTGACCTCCATGAGCTCAAAAGGAAAGAATTTTTTGAAAGAAAATGCTACTCTCTCCAGAAGAAGCATCTCGATAAACATTATCGAGAAATGCTTAAGCTCTTTTATGGTATTGGAGTTGATCCAAACCTAAAGCAAATCTTTCTTACTTCCATCCCCAAAGAGTTATCCCAACAAGTTGAAAAATCTTTTCTCAGCAGACAGAGAAGAATTATGGATATTCCTTTGGGAGAAATACAACAGGAGATCCATTTGTGCCTGATGATTTGTGTTTAAAGCGCAAAATGGTCAAAACCTATCTCACGGACAACAAAGAACTTGATAAAGCTTGCTCTTGCCAAGAGTTGAAAATTAGATGCTCTAAGAAAGACTGTGATGGTTCTTGCGGAAAGTCTTCTAGAAAAAAGAAGCACTTCAAGAAATTCTGGATAAAGAAATCTAGACATGGCTCTAAGCACTTTCGAAGAAAGAAGAAATGGCGATTTCTACGTAAAAAGGAAAGATCGTTTAGGCCACAAGAAATCAACTCGATGTTTCATCTGCAACCAAAAGGGCCATTTTGTCAAAAACTGTCCCCAAGCAAGAAAAGATCAAAATCATATGATAAATCACATAGAGATTAAGATAGGCATTTTACTTTAAAATGATGATGTTGAATCTCTATTCTGTGTGGATGAGGAACCATATGAACAAACTATTTGTGTTATTTCTTATTATCAAATTCCTAGTGAAATTGATTCAGATTCAGAATCTGAAGATCTTTTTCACATATCCCCCACTTATTCGGAACAAAACCCTGACATATTTTCAAGCCAAATCCATTGTACCCATTTTCCTGTGAAAATCTTCACTTCAAAATTTGCCAAACCTATCACTGTCATTGCTCTCATAGACATTGGTGCAAGTTCTTCAATCTTAGACACTAAAGTTCCTCTTGAAAAATAGTGGATTTCTTGCGTTCGATATTTCAACTCTACCTCGGGAGGTACTTTTTCTATGAATGTAAGAACTACCCCAGTAACTATTCAGTTTTTTCCCAGTGTTCTATAACCACAAAAATCTTCGGATCCAATCTTCCCAACAAAGATTTGATCATTGGTTGGGACATCATGACTGAGATTTCTTAGCTTCGTATCATTCTTGGGAAATGTCTTAAGTATAAGGACCAATTCTCCAAATTTGTCAATATCCAAAGACTTTTTTCCATCCAAATGAATCTGTTAGATCCGATCATGTAGAAGTTGTTAGAATTCTATTCAGAAGCCCATTCTGAATTCTCTCAAAAGTGTTCACATCATTTATGGAAAAATCCGAAATTCTTTGTCCGCATTCTCTTCAAAAGGAATGAAGACATCAATCCAACTAAGGTGAGTCATATGGGAATGAAGCCAGAGCACTTGGTCTCGGCTTAGAAAGAATGCTCGGAACTATTGTAACAAGGCCTTATTGAGATTTCAAATTCTCAATGGGCTTGTGAAGCCTTTTATGTCAATAAGCGTGCCAAGTAAAATAAAGGAAAAATACGACTAGTAATAAATTATCAGCCTCTTAACCTTTTCCTTTAAGATGATAAATTCCCTTTACCTTCTAGAAACTCCCTCTTTACCGAATTATCAAAAGCCCATATTTACTCAAAATTCGATCTCAAAACCAGATTTTGGCAACTAGGCATTCATCCTGAAGACAAACCCAAAACAAGGTTTTGTATTCCGAACCAATATTTTCAATGGAATGTTCTTCTTTTTGGATTAAAGGTGGCTCCATCCTTATTTCAAAAGGCCATGTGTTGAATTTTCTAGCCAATCCTGTCAAGTGCAACAATATACATTGATGACATCCTACTTTACAGTCCTGACGAGGAATCCCACTGCCAACTTCTTGGGCAGTTTACAGATATTGTAAAGCAACATGGGATTATGCTTTCTCAAAAAAAGATGAATATCGCCCAAATGGAAATTGACTTTCTTGGTATGCACCTTAGCAAAGGTACATACTATCCAGGACCGCATATTGCTCAGGAATTGTTAAAGATTCATAAGGAAAATTTCATGACAAAGCAAGTTCAACAATTTCTCGGAATAATTGATTATCTCAGAGCTTTTGTTCTTAACATTGCAAAACTGCTGATTCCACTACAATCAATGCTGAAGAAGAATCCTCCACCTTGGGGAAAAACTTAGACTAAAGCAATCGATGAACTTAAGGAGATCATGCAGACTCTTCCTCCATTACAAATCCCATCAACAAGAAAGATTCTTCAAACTGACGCTAGTGATGAATACTGGGCAGGCATCTTATTCGAAGAAAATGATGGTAAGAGACACCTATGTGCCTACAAGAGTGGAAAATTTTCGTAGGCTGAAATGCATTATCATTCCACTTTCAAAAAAATCTTTGCGGTTAAAAATGGAATAAAAAAGTTTAAATTCCATCTCATCAGCCATCACTTCCTGATAGAATTAAACATGTCATTTTTTCCCCAGATGACCAAGTTCAAACAGAAGCAGATTCCACATTCTCAACTGTTTCGATAGGCTGAATGGTTTTGAAAATACTCTTTCGAAACCAAACACATTGCTGGAAAGAAAAACGTGATCGTTGACTTTTTGTCAAGACCAAAGGCACCAGCAGAAATCAACATGTACATCATGAGGCATGCTTTCCATACTCGTCATCACAATGAAAAGTATAAGATTGAAAGAATATGAGATTGGCCAAGTTGGCAATACTCCCAGGAGATTGTCAAAGAAGTCCAAAATGACAGCCTCATTGAAAATTTGGAAAATCTCATGTGGCAATGCCACACGGATCTATTCAAACTCCATGGAAGTTCAATTCTTTATCTTTTTGGATTAAATTCAGACTACCCATTTGTACACCCTTTAATCTGGAAGGAAGAAGACTTCCTTAATCAATGGTGTTGGTTGTTATAGTACTTAACCAATACGTACTTAATAGCTATCAAAATTCCAACCAGAAGATTCATTACCAACCTCACCAGGATATTTGAACTCGGTCGAAACATTGAAAAGGAAGGTGACAAAAATCTCTTAGCCTTCCTCAATTGGTTTTATCCTCTTACTCACTGGAAGCAGCTCTTACAGCAAGAATTGAGAACCATCCAACCAAACCCTAAAGTCCACACCATTCTATTCTTCCGACATCCATGGGCTGTTGTAAAAAATAATGACAGCATCATTAATGCCCCATAGATTATAGGGACCACATCCTATAAACGTCAATTGCACATCACAGAAGCTCGGATTTACAAATCTTTTCCAGGACCTATTGGTTGTTGTGAATACCAATACCGAGAACTCTAAAGAGTTTTGTGCCAGGAAAACAAAACCATTCCTGAAGATGTATGAAATTATAATGTACCCAATGCATGGGATCATTATAGCCTTACACCAAAAACCAAGGAAACACTCGAGGAATTCAGACAAGTTGCATCATCACATGAGCAAGAAATGACAAACACGGATGACCCTGTGCAGTCTTCTCAATACCCCTATGCACAATGGGGGGTCCTCTCTCTCAAGACTCTTATGATCAAGGACCTTTGTCCTTATCCCTAGGAATGGACACATCTTACTGTGCTCAACCATCCAATTGGCCTCAGCCAAACATGCCTGCCAACAATACAGGGTCCTCTAGGAATCATGAGGAAGCTTCTTTGTCAAATGAGACAAATATGTGGAATGCTCAGACTCCCTCAACTTCTTCTTATGAACAACTTGCAGAACTTGAGCGAAAATAAGAGGAACATCTTGTGGCAGAAATGCATAGTTCTGATAACTTAGACTATGACTACAATGCTCGTGACGAACGAGACTACTAACTGTAGCAAGTCATTGTAGCATTACTATAGCAGTAGGCTAGGGAAATCACTATTCATTGTCACTGTTCATATCACTAAAAATAATTCATCGCCGGATTTTCTAGAGCCTCTGTTTGTTTTAAGACACATGAGCTCGGTCCTTATTTGTGTGTAACCTCCCAATGTCTATAAAAGGCAAGGAGGATGTAATGTGTTAGGCAGAGTCCCTTAAAGTGAAGTGGGTATTTTGTTAAACTCTCAATGTCTTTCTAAACACATCTTCTCTAGCCTGGTAGGATCTTTTGAGAAATGAAGCTCGGGTAGTTAGAAATGTTACCATTCCTGGCATCTCTAGGTGTCTCTAAGCTCTGAACTAAAGGGCAAAGTGGTTTTCTCCAAAAAGGCTGTCCTTGGAGGGCTTAAACATGAGGTTCGCCCAGTGTAGGAAGGCATATCCATAGGAAACTGACTCTGTCTTCCCTGGTTCTAAGCTTATTAATAATTAACAAATTGTTTATATTTTGCATGATGCTCAATGTTAGCAAGGGACAAGCGTGCCGAAGAATTTATGTTTTTCACTAGCAAACTAAATTCATTATCTAAGTGATGTAATTTATTAATAAGACGAGCTTGTTTATTTGCAAATAATTAAAAGAAAAATCTATTCCCTTTTTTTTTTTCTATCGTAATTTAAAATACTTAGATTCCAAGAAAAAAAATCATAGATATAATGTGAAAGTCTCAAACGCTTCAGATTAAAAAAAAAATCAACATTTGTGGACCGTAAAATTTTAATTCAATAATAATTAAAATTCAATCCAATGACAAAATTCAGTGCAAACTATAAATCTCGATGTAGTGCCATGCTTATCCAAATTGCTTAACAAGTGCATCAAGTACTTTTTAACGTAAGTCATAATGAAAGTCATAAGCATTTGTTTTATATGTGTAATTCAATTTCGAGATACTAATTATGTAGAACACAAAAACAATTGAAGCATTGAAGACATTTGCCTCTTGATCACAACTGACTATACTTTCAATATCTCGATAATTTATTAACGTCGCATGTATTGACCCTTTAGAACACTTAATAATTAATAAATTGCATATATTTCGCATGACACTAAACACTTCAATGATAGCAAGAGACAAGCGTGTTGAAGAATTTCTATTTTTCACTTGTAAACTAAATTTATTATCTCAGCGACGTAATAAGATGAGCTTGCTTGTTTGCAAATAATTAAAAGAAAATTTTTTTCCTTTTGGTTTTCCACCGTAACTTAAAATACTTAGATTCCAAAAATATGATAGATATAATGTCAACGTCTCGAACGCTTCGGATTACAAAAAATCAACATTTGTGGACCGTAAAATTTAAATTGATTAAAAATTAAAATTCAATCCAATCACAAACTTCAGTGCAAACTATAAATCTCCATGTAGTGCCATGCGTGATAATTTCAACTCAAATGGAAGAGTATATGAGGACCTTTTTGTCTTCACATATAATGAAGAAAGATTTTACGATGGGATTCCTTTTTCTATTTTGACTTTTCCCCAAGAAAGAAAGTGCATTCTCATCATTTTTTTTCCTTATTCCATGACCATGTGGGATGTTAGCAACATAGGACATACCAAATAAAATGTCAAAATGAAAATTCAATTCCTAAGCTAAACTCCGTTGTGGAATAGCAGTTTCGATGAGTTGTTGGTAAAGACAAAACTACCTTGTTTTGGGAGTAGGTCGTGAAGTTATATAAAGATTAAATATGCCCAAATTGATTATTAAATGAATTTAGGAATGACCATATTTTTGAATTTGTTGACCGTATTAAACTGAAAAGTCATGTTCCAAAAATCCCATGTTAAGTTGTTGACCCAAAAAGAGTAATCCCAAGTCATGTCCTTCTTCGTTACTTCCTGAAAATGAAAAGATATTCAGAAATTTGGGTAATGGTGTAACTATAATACTTGACTAAGTTATAAAACCGTAAGTTCCAATGCTGTTTTTATCTATTTGAATGAAAAGATCCATTTCATTTTGCAAATCACGTGCGAGTCAGGTCCGTGCTTAGGTCCATGCTCACAAGGGAAACTTTCAAAGAACTCAGCCCCGAATTTTGAGACGAAGTAAATTAAATTAAGTGAGATTAGCTGGGGATTAATAAATCCCATCCATCCGATCCAAAGACTGGATATCATTACCCTTTTGTCCCACCACTTTCGATCAAATCGCCAGTCTCTGTCATCTTAGGGAGACGGTAGCTAGCTTTTCAATTCAGATGCGGTCAGACCACATTTTGAATGCGGACATAGGCCAAAGAATTTATTAAAGTCGTGCCTATCAATTACCACCAACCCCGGAGCAAATAAAGGAAAATCGAGGGAAGAAAAGAAAAAGAAGACAACGCCACCTACCACCTAAATCGCAGTTCCTTTGAGTAGGTGAAGCCAGTAAGAAATTTACATTCGACATAAAAAGGGTGACACAAATATTCGATCGGGTCCTATGAACAGATAGCAGTAATTGGGCGCGAATGTTTTCCTGAGTTTTATTAATTAATATGTGTTCCGGTAGTTGGAGTAGACCGGCGTGCAGCTAATCGCCAAGACTTGATCAAACCATGGCCAAACCGATACATAATTCGTGGATTCAGCCAGCAATTGTATTAGGGGTTAGCTTATCCTCTTGAGATGGCCGTTGGGAGCATGAGCCTGTAATGTTACTGTGGACCTTCTCTATTTGAGTCGGGATGACTAGCTCTTATAGTAGAGATTAATTGAGAGCCCAAGAAGTCTTGTGTGTTTTGTCTGAAAAAGATCAATGGAAAAAGATGTGATTGCGTATTATCACGTCTTCGTCACATGTCACGCAGAAAACATATATTGGATGAGTTAGGAAAGATACATAAAAGGTGTTAAAAAGTAATACAAGTTGGTAACTTTAACGGGAAATTTGGAGGATAAAATAAAAATAAATGTTGGTAAAAAATTCGCAGAGAGTTGGTAAACCAAAACTTAAAAACTTAATTTGACAAATTAGTAAATCACACTAATTTAAGTTATCAATTTTATATAAAAAAAAAAGATTAGTGAATTCAAAGCATTAGCAAGATATACAAATAAAAATAGATAAGTTTGTACAAAATTTGTAAATTTGCAAACTCTAAATAAGTTGGCAATTTTATAAAGTTGTTGGTAAATTTACCAACACCTTACTTGAAAAAAAAAAATCGATGACCATTGTTTTCACCAACGAACGATTTTTAAAAATAGATTTTTGTTTTCCTAGAAGGTGCATCTTAAACTCTTAATCAATTTAATGATGTATATAACTTCGTTATAAATCTGGTAGCTAAGTTATGCGAGATATACTTTTAACACTCCAACTTCGATGTCCTATTAGAGTTTTCAATATGTAGTGTCGTGACCTACCCTTCGGGGGTTAGGGACTAGGTTTAGGGGTATTGTCTAAAGGACGGGCCTAAAGCCCATGATTAGGCGCAGGTTCTCTCAAGCTCATACCTCACGTGACATTGAGATATTTTTGGAAATTTTTACAATAAGGACTCACTACTAGCCTATTGGGGTCAGCTAGAAACTAAGTGAGGCACGGGAGTATGCCACACTTCCTACGAAACCAGAGAATCTAGGGTCGGGGACTTGATCACACTAATTGACTAATTAGTGCCATTTCGGTACCTAATCTTGTTTATTTTAACAAAATGATTTTTTGGCAGGCAGTTTGGATTGATTTTATACATATTCACTAACATATGAGGTGATCATACAGGTGTGCAATCATTAAAGTAACAATCATAGCTACCAAGGTCCTAATTGCCATAAAATTAAACACATACAATTAAACATAACAAAATATGCAAGTTAAACATGCGATATAATTAATATATGAGAAAATAAATACCTAATTACATTAAAATGGAAATACATGACAAATCCTAATCAAACCCCATCATTTTTGGATTTTCAAAATTTTTTAATTTTTTAATTTTTTTAAAAGGAATTAATTTTTTTTAATTAATAAAAAAAAAATTGGGCTGGATTGGGTCAACCGAACCCAGGTCCGACCCAGTTGGCGTGGGTGGGCCCGAAGCGTGAGCCCAGCCTAAGACATCCCCTCCTCTCTTTTTAAAAGAAACAAGGCCCACAAACCCACATTAAACTAGCCCAAGATCATATGGCCCACCGTGACAGGCCCAACCGGGCAGAACCCTACCCGGCCGATGACCCGAGTCCGGCCCGGGTCGGTGGCCACGACCTGAATCCTGGTGAACCCTACCCGAACGCCCACCTTCTTCTCCTGGGCTTCTTGGCAGCGCTAACACCAGGTGGACAGGCGGCAATGGCGGTGACGAGCTTGACAACGGCGCGGGTGACGGTACAGCGATGTGCAACTGTGGAGAATAGCAGAGGGGTGGCGTCGCGAGTCGCAAGCGTCGAGCAGAGGCTGAGGGTTACACTGGCGACGACATTGCAACAGTCGGGGTCGGAGGGCGGCCACTCGGACAACATCGGGCGAGCAGCAGGCGGGTCGAGGATGGGCAAGCAACGGCATGGGCTGTAGCAGCTTCGCGACTCGGGTGAAGAGGCAAGCGAGCTGCTGCGACGGTTCCTACGGCGTCGACAACGGAAGATGGAGGCAACTGCGAGTCACAGGCGAAGCTAAAGCAACGATGGCAGGCGAAGGCACAGATGATTCGAGCTCTGACGGCAACTGCGACCGAGGCAGCAACGGGGGCGATGAACCCTATTCCTTCTTCTCCTTCTCTTATCTCCCTCTCTGTGCAGCTATGTTTCGAGGGCTACAGTGACGATCGGCAGCTCACCGACGGCAGCTGGATGGTCTAGGGGTTTTTCGGCTCCTTCTCCGGCTTGTTCTCCTTGCTTTCCTCTCCGTTTCTCTATGTATTTCTCTCAGTCTTTCCCTCTCCTTGCTTTCTCTTTGTGCCTTCCTTTCTTGCTGTGTTTTTCTCTGCCCTTTTGCAGGAAGCCCGAGCTCCTTGAGGTCAACGGTCGGCTTGCCTCGCCAGCCTGTCGACGGCCTGCTTGCCGAACCGTGGATCACGCCGGATCCCGATCCTCCTGCTCCTCTCGCTACTGTGTTGCTGCTGCCGTTCTCTTTCCTTTTCAGCTTTTTTTTTTTTTTGCAGGTTTTTCGCACGAGGCTGGCAGGAGGAGAAGACTGGATGCGGGATGGGCCGCGCGCGCGTGGCAAAAGAGAAGGTGGGCCGGAAAAGTTGGCCCGTGCCACGGGGGGAAAGGAGAGGGAGAAAAGGGGTCGGGCCGGGCCAAAACCGGATCCGGCCCGACCCAACCCTTAACTTTTTTTTTAATTGACTTTTTGATTGATTTACTTTCTTTTTTTTTTTGGTAAAAATAGGTGTCAACATGTAGATTGAGGCATCTAATCCCAAGTCCCAACTCCTCTGCATTTCATAGTCTTTACTTAGAAAGGCTAAAAGCTAATCACTACTTCAACCAACTAAAACAAGAACCTCGAAATTCTTAAGTGTATCTTTTATATATATATGCGTGTGTATGGACGAGGTTTTGGGTTTTTTTTTTCAAGATTAAATTTATTATTGAATTCTTCAACCTGGGTTTATTTAGATCGACCTTTATTCTGGAGCTAACCTATAAACAAGGGAAGTTTTTCTAGACTTTTGACTAATATGCACGTGTACATGCTAGTACTATCAACGAGTTCCTAATGTTGGGAATTTAATTGCGAATTTATTTTGTCCCTCAACAAGTTGCAACCTTGGAAGAATCGAAAGGGTGTCTCCATCCATCAGGTTTCTTGATAAGTCCAGAAGAAAATGGGAGTTTATGTGCTTATTATATATGTATTTTAGGTACTTACTTGTAGATTTATACATAATATATCAAGAAAATCCGGATCAAGTTAGACTATATGCACGTCAAACCCTTCTTCGTCTAGAAGCCCATATCGGCAAAGTAACTTGCAAGAAAAAAGACGAGGTATTAAAATCATAAAATAAAGTGGAAATAGCATCTTTTTAAATAAAATGATTAAATTAACTAATCTCTTGTGTTTTTTCGAGTCTCGATTTGGTAGTTGGAGTCTCGAACTTGGAGTCACCCAAAAGTGCAGCTAATTACCTGGACTTAATCAAACCATGGCCAAACTGATACCTAATCCGTATATTTGGCAATTTTGTTAGCGTTAGCTTATCCTATCAAGATGATCGTCAGGTGTATAAACCTACAATAATGTACCATCAGGCACTATTTGAGTTGAGATAACTAGCTCATTTAATGAAGATCAATCGGGAGCTCAAGAAGTCTTGCATATTTTGTACGAAAAAGATCAACGGAAAAAGATGTGATTGCGTATGATAATGTCGCATGTTGTGGATAAAATATGTATGGAGGAGTTAGGAAAGATCAAACATCCTAAAAGATAATAAAAGTTGGTAATTTTAAAAAAAAAATTGATAAGTAACTCGAATGAGAGTTGGCAATCCAAGACTAGCTGATAATTTAATCGAAGAGAAGTTGTTATGTCACTTTAATTAGGTTAGTGATAATATTTGAAAAAAGAGTCGGTAAATCACAAGGGTTGCTAGGAAAAGCAAAGTTTAGAAACCATAAGAAAAGTAGGCAAATTGAAAATTTAAACGTCTAGAGTGTGGTAAGTAATTCAAATGAAAGTAGGCACTCAATACTATGTGATAATTTAATGGAAGAAAAGTTGGTAAATCAAGCTAATTTTGATTGGTAATTTTTGAATGAGTCTTGTAAATTTAAAAAATAGCTCCAAGACAAACAAACTTGGTAACTTTAACAAGACAATTGGTAGATTAAAAAAAAATATTCGTAAATAATTCAAGGATAGTTGGTAAATCAAAACTAAAATTTTTAATTTGACAAAATTTAGTAAATAATACTAATTTAGCCTATGAATTTTATAAAATAGTTAGTGAATTCAAAGCATTAGTAAAAGGGAAAATTTTTAAAAAGGACCCGAGGTGCCCTTATTTTTTAAATAAGGGCCCGAAGTAGATTTTATTTCAAATAAGGATCTGAAATGGCCTTGATTGTCTCAAATAAGGGCCTGAAATGGCTTTGATTGCTTCAAATAATGACCTAACTTTGCCGGTCACCAACCCACTAAATTTTCCAATTGGTTCGTCATTTGGCATTTTTCCCTTTTTTTATTTCTTTTATTTTTCTGGTTCTTCTTCTTCCTCTTCCCCAGTGGACCAGCGAAGAGGAAGAAGAAGAACCAGAAAAAAAAAAAAAAGGGGATAAAAAATGGGAAAAATGACAAATGACGAAAAAACCATGATTATCGGAAAGTTATTTGAAATGGACATAACCACTTCAAGTCCTTTTTTTGAAACAAATATAACCGCTTTAGATCCTCATCTGAGATAATATTCACTTCAGGCGTTTATTTGAGAAAGTGATGGTACTTCCAGTCCTTATTTGAAACAATATTCACTTTGAACCCTTATTTGAGGAAAAGATGACACTTCGGGTCCCTTTTTGGAATTTTCCCTCAGTAAAATATGCAAATAAAAGAAGATAATTTTGTACAAAATTTGGGAATTTGCAAGCTCCAAATAAGTTGGTATTTTCTAAATTATGTTGTTTCACTCTTAAAAGAAGATAACTTTGTCTTTCCCTTTAATGGGTGGCGTTTCTACCCCTTTAAGTAAAATTACGTTGTTTCACTCTTAAATTCGGGATTTAAGAAGAGCATATGGTTATTTGGACATCCATAAGTACTTGTCGTAATATCTTTTTGCAGAATGTGCTTATTACATCAAGTGGATCTTGGAAGCCTGGTGGATTTGGTTTTGCCATTTCCTCAGATCAGGCCACCGTGGATTTATATAGTCTGCAACTCTTTCATTATTCAGTGTGTGGATAACTCAATAAGATGATGAGTGAAGGAAACTGACTTTGTTTTCATCTCTCTATTCTTTGGGACATAACCGTTGCACATTCCTTTTCTTATATTGATTTCACAATAGAGGTTGGTGAAAGTTACTTATCATTTTCCTTTATTCAGGATGATTTTACTCATCCTGACTTCAAGTTAGTGACTGATTGTGTTTTTGTAGTTTCTCCCTACTCGATTCTTGTTCTCTTGCTATCCCAACCATTCTTGATCTAGTACTTAGTGATGTTAAACTGTGGAAATAGACTGAAAATTCTCTTCTATGCAAGTCATGACAGTATTGTGTGGCACAATTCTCACATTTTGTTCAGCATGTTATTGCGGATATTAGTATGATGGCAGTTTGGTTACTTATGCCAGCTTTTGTAATGATCGTGCAGGAATATGATGTTGAGGATTCTGTACTGTCTTTTGCAGCCATCACTCATATGCACTGCTCCTAAAGTGGTCTGGTGCAAAACGGCTTCAGCTGGGTGTGCTTCTGATATATTTAGTTTTGGATGCTTGCTTACTACTTAATTGCTCGCAAGCCTTTGTTTGACTGCCATAACAATGTCAAAATGTTACTTTTCTTTCGAACGCTGGGCTTGTCCTTCTATCTCTATGTAACCCAAGTGTGTGCCCGTTTAGGTGGATTGGTGGACACATATATTTATATGGGATCTCTCTCCATATATGTTGCTCTACTAATGAGTTTTGCTTTTGGTGTGCTTTACGCAGTACATGAATACCTTGACATACTTAGCAAATGAAGCTTCCTCAACCATTCCTCCTGAGTTAGTTCCCAACTTGCACAAAAATCTGTCAGCAAATGAATCTTTCAGGCCTACAGCACTTGATTTTACAGGTCCTTACTTGGTAACGTTTTGTGGATTGATTAGCGTATTAGCCAAAAAGGGGAGATTTACAAGTTCGAAGAGACAATGTAATGGCTAATGAAGGCAAATAATTGATCTTCACTTTATGGTTTCTGGTTATTTGTACTTTGGGCAGTTGGTACGGCTTAGGTATCTTTTATATCCTGTTTGGTACGTGAAGGGAATGATAGTTTTTTAATTGATGGATAAATTCTTGGGTTACTTCTTGATTACGAGACAGTTGAATTTTGCTATGGTTATATATATATATATATATCTCACTTTATTTAGGTCTATGCTTTAAATATGTTTAGACGAATTATATATATATATATATATAAAGTGATTTGTTGTCACGAAGAAAACTCGACATCCCATGAACATAGAAGGTAAAATCAATCCCTTTATCGCTTGCATTTATCATATTATTCCCAAAAAATAGGGCTATTGTCAACACATATAGAGAGGCCTGTTCGGAAAAGCAACATTAGAATCACGGTCTTTCGCCATCCCTAACCAAAATTGTTTAGAAAGCAAAAGAGTAAGAACACGTCAAAGTTCACTCACCCGCTTTGATCGATACGTGTGTCCATCGATCTCCAGAGGGAGAGACAAACCTAGAATTCACATTCGAAAGAGGTCAATCAAATGGAAGAAGAGCGAGCTATACGCTTCCCCATTTGATTGAGTTCACCGGCCAAGCAAACCCAAGTTCGAAGACATGAAGCAAGACACATTGAAAGCGCCGTGTGAGGTAGAGAGAGAGACAGATGCATTGACATCCGACCACTCTGAGGATTAGGAATGATTGGAATTGCCCATGTCTGGGGAAATTCGTTGGCTGTTTTACGTTGGAGTGATGTGTCTAAACGAGGATCTTCTGATTTATGTCCTTATTTGCCCTAGACAACTTGTCCCCAGGAAGCTAAAACTGTGTGCTCTTCTACACTAATGCTACACAAGGGAACTTTCCACAAAAGAGAGGTAACCAAATGATGGAGTCTGTCAGTGACTCAGAGAATCCAGTGATACCAGATACGCACCATTTCTCCACATTTAATCTTCTATATGGACCTCGAACTGAATGGGAAGATCAAAGGTATCCATACTTGTGCTTTCGACAACTTATTAGAGACTAAAAAGTGGGATTGTACCACCTTTGAACCAGTCGAGGTTTAGCTAAACTTGAACAGAATCTGCCATCACATGATATGGTGGCCGACCTAACATCCTTATCAATATGTCGATTACACAAGCTGCGCGAGGTTAAGTTTGATACGAACTCGATCAATTATGGTTTGATAACAGCAAAGCGCACAGAATGGCACAAAAAGGAAGTGCGGGTTTACCGTCGAGTTAACAATAAATCGAAGTTCAAACATGGTTACCTTCTTTCATTAATTTCAACTTGAATTCTACCTCCAACTTTCATAAAAGTATGGATTCTCTTCTTCAAGATTTGTTTTTTGATGACTCATGCTCCATGTCTTCCAACACGGAACCGCTCGTGACTCGACATCCACATGTGCAAGAGTTGATTAAAGTAACATATAATGGCATTGATACCTCATCACATTGCAATTTGGAACCTTTTGGACATTAGAAGCGATTCAAACATGCGTATGTGCTCGTCACTTCATATTCTATACCAAGAACTTGGAGGGAATCTCTCTCTCCCTCAAATACACTGTGAAAGGGGCTAGTGAATACACTTAGAGGGGGGTGAATAGGTGTATAAAAATTTCCGTAGGACTTAAAAGAATATTTTTGATAGACAGTAAGACAGAATTCAACTTTTAAATGAATCAAAAACTCATAAGCATAAATAAGAGGTTCGAGGATAAGAGAAAATAGACACAGAGTTTATAGTGGTTTGGCTTAATCCAAGCCTACGTCCACTCTCCCGCACTGATAGCTCACCGGCTGGATTTCACTAAGAATCAAAAGAGTCGTTACAATATCACGCCCTTGATTCCACAGTGAAGAGACTTTGCTACACTTCCTCAAGGTCTCACAAGTATTTAATCTCTCTTTTTAGTACAGATTTCGCTCAACAATTGAATCAACAAGGAACAAGGAGTTTTAGACTTTGGAATTTCTCTATCACGCACACACTCGGATAACCAGAGTTTCTTCCTTATATACTCCTCAATGCCTTCATACCCGTTGGCACTTTCCAAATGAATTCTTCCATCTAACCGTTGGACGGAATCAATTAGGGAGATCTTCAAGTTACTTAAAGAATGTAATGATAGTCCACCAATCATGCTCGCCCATATAATCAGGATCTAGGTTTCCATAAGTAGAACCTTTCAAATATACCTCGCTAATCAACGAATCCAATTTACTCGTATCAAAATTAAAATGAATAAAAGATCTCGAGATGCTATCTCCAGCCGTAAGAAGCTTCTTTAGCCGTTCGAATCAAATCCTTGAATAGATACTCAATTCTGGATAAGTCTTCTTCATCAGTCTAGAAACTGTTAATGAGGGCTAAAGCTTGAATCTGACAGTCTTCAGACTTTGACAAAAGAGTATTCAAGTCTTCAGACTATACTGATGGAAACATTTTGTCAACTTCCAAACACATAAGAAAGTTTTCTCTAACAATCTCCCCATTTTTATGGTAACAAAACTTTCCTACAAATTTGGAAATTTTGACCTGCAAGACAATACTCAAGCAAACAAGGACATGATATCTCATAAAAGATAAATGAGTTAGGATAGTATCAAATCTGCATCCACAGGAAATAGGTTAGTCCTGCAAAATCAACTATCTTTGCCATGAATACCAACAATGCTTAAGATAATGCAATGCAAACATATAGTCAAACCACAATCCAAAAACCACAATAATCCAAAAGTCACAATCCAACCAGACAAAAGTTTAAAGTCAAAAACAAAAACAAGTCTAAGTTTAAATCAAACAAATCTGCACCTCTCCCCCTTTTTGTCAACATTAAAAAGGTAGAGACAAAAACAAGAATTGATTTAAGATTGTTTTGGAACACGAACAAGCTGAAAATCTCCCATCGACTTGACTGTCTCCTCCAGCTTTCTTAGATCCTCCTTCAGATGTGCTAATTCTTCACCCTTTGCAATTGCTTGAATTTGAATATTAAGGGCCTGAACTTGATTGATCAAATATTTTGAAAAGGCTTGATAAGCATTCTGCATATTCTGAAATTCGCATCCCAAGGCATAAATTTGACCTCGCATCTCCATGAGAATATCAAGCAGTCTTCTAAAGTCTTCTATGTTGTCAGTTTGAGTGCTTGCTTCAGCATGGTCAGATGATGGCACATCGGCATGAACATTCAGATTCGGAGAAGATACCTCATGACCTTCTTTAGGGAAGTGAGAGGCATATACATCTTCTGGATTGGCATGAGAACGACTGACATTATCACTAGTAAAAGCAAGTGAAGAAGTACCTCTTTTCTCAGCAGCTCCCCCTATTTCAGTGCCTTTTGGAGGAGAGAAGTACTCTTCATGTTCTATTTTTTCTTCAATGACAAGATAGCCTTGTTCTCCTTGTTGCTCCTTGTCTGCATCTCCTTTTTCCTCTATCTCCTTCCTTATCGATTCCCTCTCTTCACTCCTCTTCTTTGTCTCTTCTAGGTCTTCTCTATCCTCTATTTCTGGAACAGAACGCTACAACTTTCTTAAAGCAAGAGCAAAGATGGTAACATCATCCTCATCTTCTTCTTCATCCTGCAAGATGATTGCTCTTCTTCGTTTAGATGGAGCTGTCATGGGTTCCTTTCCTTTTCGCTTTGCAGCAACAGAGTCTTGATGAGATTGGTGAGGAGTCTTTTCCTTGAATTTCTCTAGAGCCTTGTTTAGCTCTTTCAGACGCATCTTAGAAACCATATTCAGCCCTACCACCATTTGATCACACGTCCGAACACACAGAATTCTTGGAGACTGAATGTTAAAGTGTTTGAATAGCTTAGTAACAAGTGCTGAATAGGGAAGTTGACCCTTGTCCTTCAACATTGATCTATACATATGAAACATGATAGTATGCGGTAGAGAGAATTTTTTACCAGCATTGATAGCATACATCAGCTTCGTTTCTGAATTAGAGACATCAGTCTTTGACATGGATTTGGGTCTAAGACAGTTGATCTAAATCTTGTGAAGCAAGATATTCGAAGCATTCATCCTTGTATAGGAAATTTGACCTTCTATCGTTCAATCTCGAACAAGCTCCACTATTGCACGACCAATAGACATGCTGATTGATTGAAATAACCCTCTCTCTACTCCAATCACATCAGCCAGAGTGTCAATGTCCACCACATAATCCTAGTCTCTAACATTGAAAGAGAATCTATTCGCATCCAAGAAACTTACATTGGAATATAAATAAGCAGAAAGTTCTAGATGGGCTATAGAAGAGTTAGAGCAAAAGTGTTCAAGCTAAAGTAAAGTAAATTTCTCCCGCAACTTCACATTTAGAGAGTCAAGAAAATCGAAATCCACACTCATTGGGTTCATTACCCCTCGCTTTAACAAATTAGAGTAAGTTTGCTTGTGTTCCTCAGAACGAAACAGATCTGATTTTATTCCTTGAACATTCGCAGCAATACCCATTCTAGGCTTAAAATGAGTAAACAATTTTTCATCATCATTTCCATCAGGCTGACTAACTCCTCCAAAACGTGGATCACTTGGAAAATTTGCGAAGGCTCTATCTGCGGAACCAGTGGGAGCAATTCCCAAATGTTCCATCGTTTGCAAAAAGTGGGTTTCATTTCTGTACCACTTTTCTTTCAAAAATTCGTCAATAATAGTCATTAGAGAGCCTCTCTCCTTTAAGGCAGAATAAAGTTTGAAATTAAAGGCAGGCTTTTGAGTTATTACTGGTTCAGCATCTTCAATAACTTCCTCCTCTGTTTGTTGCTGAACATTTTGTGGTCTAGCTTGAGGAGAATGGCGCGGTTGAGAATGTTGTGGGATCTACTGTTGCCTTGGAGAATCTTCTTGCTCGGTAAGGTCAAAGTGCGTAGGACTCTCACTCATATGTTGTGGTCCCCTGCTTGCAATCCTTGAAGACTTTCTTTGGAAAGACATTCTCACAGTTTTTGAGAGTTTCTGAACTCGATTCGCAAGAAAGATAAAAGATTTAAGGATTAAACTAGGGAGAAAAGGTAAGAAGGTGGAGTTATGTGCCTTTGAGGTTTGCGAGTAAAAAGAAGAAGAAGAACAGTATATATAAAGCAATCGAATCTGTTAGAACTAGTATTAGCACCTAGAGGGGGGTGAATAGGTGTTTATCGCAATTTTAACAATTCAAATCAAATAAGATATGAATAATTTAAAGTCAACGATTGCAGCAAATGAAAGCAATTAACAATATAAAGGATTAGGGATAGAGAATCAAGACTCCAGATTTATAGTGGTTCGGCTTAGATCAAGCCTACGTCCACTCTCCCGCACGGACAGCCCTTCTGGCTGGATTTCACTAAGAATCAATAAGAGTGATTACAATCTCACGCTCTTGAGTCCACAGTGTAGATTACTCTACTACACTTCCTCAAGGTCTACAATATGATCTCTCTTTTGATTACATGTAACGCTCAACGAATGATATCGCAAAGTAGTAAAGGAGATTTCAGACTTTGGAATTCTTCTATCCGCACCCTTCAACAACTAGAGCATCTCTCTTATATACTTCTTCATGCCTTCAATACCGTTGGCACCTTCCAAAGAAGTTCTTCCAATCAACCCGTTGGACAGAATCAATTAGAGAGATCTCGAGCTCTTTAAGGTAAGTGTTGATAGCCCATCAATCCTGCTCGCCCATACAATCAGGATCTCGGTTTCCATAAGTAGATCCTTCCAAATATAAGTTGCGAAGTCGTCAAAGAATCTAAACATATTCCATATAAAACTTAGATCGTTTAGAGCTGAATCCAGTAGAAAGATATCCATTAGTCGTTAGAAGAAAGATCGTATAAGATCAGAATAAACGTCGTCCTGGAAACTGTCCATGTGAGTAGACTTTGAAATATAAGTCTTGAGTCTTGCTAGCTTCAGACTTTAGTCTTCAAACTTTGATCTTCAGACTTTGTCCTTCAGACTTTGATCTTCAGACTTTGATCTTCAGACTTTGTCAGAAGAGTCTGTAAGTCTTCAGACTAGACTGATAAACCTGTTTTGTCAACTTCAAAATATCTTAAGGGATTTCATCCAACAGAATCGGGGGTATATGAATCATCACCAAAAAAAAAATGTCTTTTAAAAAATAACTACCTTTTTGAAAATAGATAACTGCCATAAAAAAATAACTTCTTTTTCAAAAAGGAATGATTGCTGTAAATACAAAAACTTGGAAAGATAATATCAATCAATTACAGGTTAATAGACAAACATACCTTTTTCAAAAGATAAATTTCTAAAATTGAAATAACTTACAGTCGTGATCCTTGATCATCTGAGTCTGAATATCTTTTGGCTTTTATCCCTGAGTCTGAGCTTCTTCAGACTTTATAATATTAAGCTTGTGTCGAATATACTCAAATTGACTTTTCTCCAAAGGTTTTGTAAAGATATTCGCCAGTTGATTCTTTGAATCAATGAATTGAATCAGAATTTCTCCATTTTGAACATGGTCTCTTATAAAGTAATGTCGAATCTCTATATGCTTTGCTCTTGAATGAAGAATTTGATTCTTGGTAAGATTGATCACGCTTGTGTTGTCACATTTAATCTCAGTGCATGAGTCTTCAATTCCAAAGTCTCTTAACTGTTGTTTTATCCATAAGATTTGAGAATAACAACTTCTAAGAGCCACATACTATGCTTCTGCTATTGAGAGAGCAACCATACTTTGCATCCTTGAGAACCAAGATACTGTTTTGTTTCCAAGTAATTGACACGTACCTGAGGTGCTCTTTCTATCAACTTTGCATTCAGCAATATCTGCGTCTGAGTATCCAAGAAGAGTAAAGTCTCCCTTTTTAGGATACCATAGACCTAATGAAGAGGTTGTTGCAACATATTTGATGATACGTTTCGCAACACTTAGATGAGATTCTTTGGGATCTGATTGAAATCTGGCACAAATACAAACATTAAACAAAATGTCAGATTTAGAGGCAGTCAGATAAAAAAGTAAACCAATGATACTCATATATAGCTTCTGGTCAACTTTCTTTCCTTCTTCATCTTTATCTAGCTTCGAGGAATTTGACATTGGTATATCAGTCTTTTTGCAATTCTCCAAACCGAATTTCTTAACAAGTTCTTTAGTATATTTTTCTTGATGAATGAAAATTCTTTCCTTCAATTGTTTCACTTGTAGTCCGAGAAAGAAAGATAGTTCACCCATCATGCTCATCTCGAATTCCTCCTGCATAGACTTAAAGAATTTCTTGCATAGATTTTCGTTAGGAGATCCGAAGACCATATCATCAACATAAATTTGAACAAGTAGAAAATTTTTACCTTCTCTTCTAATAAATAGAGTGGTGTCTACTTTACCTTTCACAAAGCCACTTTGAATTAAAAACTTACTTAACCTTTCATACCAAGCTTGAGGTGCTTGCTTTAATCCATATATTGCTTTTTTCAGTCTGAATACATAATATGGTTTCCTTGGGTCTTCAAAACTGGGGAGTTGTTCCACATAAACTTCTTCTTAAATGAAACCATTCAAGAATGCACTTTTGACGTCCATTTGAAATAGCCTGAAATTTTTATAGCAAGCGAAAGCAAGTAATAAACGAATTGCTTCTAACCTTGCCACTGGTGCGTAAGTTTCATCATAGTCTATCCCTTCTTCTTGCGTGTATCCTTTGGCCACGAGTCTTGCTTTGTTCCTTATAACTTTTCCTTTTTTGTCCATCTTGTTCTTGAAAACCCATTTAGCATCAATAATAGATTTACCTTTTGGTTTATGAATTAATTCCCAAATATTGTTGACACTAAACTTTCTGAGTTCTTCTTGCATAGCTTCAATCCAGCTTTTATCTTTTAAGGCTTCTTCTATGCTTTTGAGTTCTATTTCATAAATAAGAGCCAAAGCGTTAGACTCTTCATGCCTTTTGGATTTTGTTCGTATCCCTTCATCGATGTTACCAATGATGAGTTCTTTGGGATGACTTGACTTGTGCTTCCAATTGCTGGTTGGTCTAACAATCTGCTCATCTTTTTCCTCATTTGATTCTTCAAAATTCGTTCATTGTTGACATTCTATAGTCTGAGCTGCTTAAGAGGAATTTGACTTTGTAGAGTCTGGACTAAGTTCAGATTCTTCAAGTTGAGTCTAAATCAATTGGTTTTGTGTAAAGTCTTAAAATTTGACATTCATTGACTCTTCCACAAATTGAGTATTCTTGTTGTATAGTTTGTAGGCTTTGCTGGTGGTTGAGTATCCAAGGAAGATTCCTTCCGTCTGATTTTTCTTCAAACTTACCAACACGATCATTTGCATTTTTCAAAATAAAACATTTGCAGCAAAATACATGAAAATAGGAAATAATTGGCTTTTTTCCTTTGAACAACTCATAAGGAGTTTTCTTCAGAATTGGCCTTAAGAAAACTCTGTTAATGATATAACATGCTGTAGAAATTGCTTCAACCCAAAAATGAGAAGAAATGTTACTTTCAATTAAGAGAGTTCTTGACATTTCTTGCAAAGATCTATTCTTTCTTTCCATGACTCCATTTTGTTCTGGAGTATATGGCAAAGAGAAAACATTAAACCACATTCATCACAAAAATTTACAAAATCTTGATTCTCAAACTCACCTCCATGGTCTGTCCGAATGCTTATTATAATATATCATTTTTCATTTTGAATTTTCTTAGCAAATTTTGAAAAAAAAAAAAAAAAGAAAGCTTCAGACTTACTTGATAAAAAGAATACACAAGTATAGCGAGAATAGTCATCTACGATTACCAAGCAATATTTCTTCCCATCAATGCTTTATGTTCTGGTTGATCCAAAGAGATCCATATGCAGAAGCTACAAAACATGATCAGTTGAAACTTGATTTACAGGTTTAAAGGAATTTCTTACCTATTTTCCCTAAACACACGATGTGCATAACTCTGACTTTTGAAATCTCAGGTTGGGCAGTCCATGAATAAGCTTTTTGGAAGAAATTTTGGCTATCTGCTTCATACTAACATGGCCAAGTTTTCTATACCAAATATTCTCTTCATCTTGAATGGAAATTAGACACTGAGAACTTTCTGATTTGATATCCAGCAGATAAATATTTCCATGTCTTCGACCAGTAAATGATTGAGACAAATTCTTACTAGTTCCTGAACATATGCCTTCTTGAAAATTGATTTTGAATCTAGTGTCACACAATTGGCTTATACTAAGAAGATTATAGTTTAATCCTTTCACCAAGGAAACATTATTGATATTGAGACTCCCAATCTTGACCGTTCCACATCCAATAATTCTTCCTTTCCCATTTCCACCAAAAGAAACTTTTCCACCATCTATTTGGGTAAGCTTTATGAAGCAATTTGAATCTCCTATCATGTGTCTCGAACAGCGACTATCCAAATACCATTTGATCTTTTTCTTGATAGTGACCTGCAATTATGCAAGGATTTCAAGTTTTCTTTGGTACCCATACTTTATTGGGTCCAGGGGAGTTAGTTCCAAAGATAGTCTTTGCCCAGTTTCTCTTAACAGGTTTCCAAACTTTAGGACAATCATTCTCAAAATGTTCCGAGCTGTTACACTTTGAACATTTAATTCGACCAACAGATTTTATAAAAAACTTTTTGAACATGATTCTTGTAAAAAGTTTTAGCAGGTCTTTATTTGATTCTTTCCTTTACTTTTGGGAAATCAATTAAAGTAACAGTTTCCGGTATCATTCATAAACCTGATTTATAAAAATAAGGTCTTTGAATTGAAAGAATTTTATCAAGCTTTTCAAATCCATTTGAAAACCTTTTTGAAATAGCTTAAATGTCTTCTTTCAATATAATGTTTTCTTTTGAAAGAAAATTTTCATTTTCTTTTGAAGTTTTAAAATTGTTGTTTAGACTTTCAAATCTTTCCTTCCAAGAAATTTCCTATTGCCTTAGTATAGAATTTTCCTTTTTTAGTTCGGAAATCCTTTTAAGAGATACTTTAAGGCTAAGACAGAGTTCATCAATATACTTTGAAACTTTAGTAGGAATTTTAAAGTTACTTACCTCAATTTCCTTGTCAGAATCTAAGTTTGAGTCTGTTTCAGAGTCTGAGTCTGATTATGAGTTTGCCATCAGACAAATGTTGGTATATTCTTCATTACTCTCTTCACATTCTGTGTCGCTCCAAGTCTCTACTTTTAGAGCTTTTTTGAATTTCTCTGTATTTCCTTTCTTTTTCTTCAATAGAGGACATTTGGGTCTGATGTGTCATTTCTTCTTACATTCAAAGCAAATCATGTCTTTGTTGAACCCATTATCTTCAGTTGCTTTATTCTGAGATCTTTGAGTATTTTGCTTCCTTTAGTTGTATTTTCTTCCCTTTTTGTTTAACTTTCTGAACTTCCTTATCATGAGTGTTAATTATTCATTGTCTAGATCATCTTCTGTATCTGTAACATCATAATCATCATTAGACTTTAAAGCAATTGACTTTTTACCTTTAGGACCTTCCTCTTCATCGATTTGCTCCACTTCATAAGATTGAAGTGTGCCCACTAATTCATCGAAAGATAAAGATGCGATCCTTTGTGTTTCTCTAATGGAAGTCTTGATGTTATTCCAATCTTTAGAAAGTGCTCGCAGCAACCTGTTGACTTTCATTTGCCCTGAGATTGGTTGACCATGATATGCAAGACCATTTACAATTTCTGTAAAACGGCTAAACATATCAGTGATGGTTTCTCCTAGCTTCATTTTGAAAGCTTCATATTGCCCAAGAAGAATATTGATCTTTGTTTTTTTGACTCAATCAGTTCCTTCATAAGTAACGTGCAACATGTCCCAAACTTCTTTTGCTGTTTCACAGAATGAAATTCTGGTATACTCAGTAGGAGATAAAGCACAGTATAAAGAATAGATAGCTTTTGCGTCAAGAGCTTGTTTCTTGGTTATCTCTTATTGTGTCAACTCTCTAGCATCTGTCACTTCCTTCCCTCTTTCTGAAGTTGAAGTTATTGTAGGAATAACTCCTTTTTCCACCACATCCCATTCAAGGGGAACTTTTGATCTAAGGAAAGCTTTCATCTTGTTCTTCCATACGTTGTATTCATTTCCATCAAAGTAAGGAGGTCTGGTGTTGCTTTAACCTTCAACCAGTCTTGGAGCCAAAATACTAGCCATAGATCTTTAACTTAAGAAGTAAAACACTTCAATAAATAAGCACACAAGCTCTTATACTAATTGAAATGGGCTAGTGAATACACCTAGAGGGGGTGAATAGGTGTATAAAAATTTCCGTACGACTTAAAAGGATATTTTTGATGGACAGTAAGACAGAATTCAACTTTTAAATGAATCAAAAACTCATAAGCATAAATAAGAGGTTCGGGGATAAGAGAAAATAGACACAGAGTTTATATTGGTTTGGCTTAATCCAAGCCTACGTCCATTCTTCCGCACTGAACGCCCACCGGCTAGATTTCACTAAGAATCAAAAGAGTCGTTACAATATCACGTTCTTGATTACACAGTGTAGAGACTTTGCTACACTTCCTCAAGGTCTCACAAGTATTTGATCTCTCTTTTGAATACAGATTTCGCTCAACAATTGAACCAACAATGAACAAGGAATTTCAGATTTTGGAATTTCTCTATCACGCACACACTCGAATAACCAGAGCTTCTTCCTTATATACTCCCCCATGCCTTAATACCCTTTGGCATTTTCCAAAGGAGTTCTTCCATCTAACCATTGGACGGAATCAATTAGGGAAATCTTCAAGTTACTTAAGGAATGTGATGATAGCCTACTAATCCTACTCGCCCATACAATTAGGATCTAGGTTTCCATAAGTAGAACTTTCCAAATATACCTTGTCAATCAACGAATCCAATTTACTCGTATCAAAATTAAAATGAATAAAAGATCTCGAGATGCTATCTCCAACCGTAAGAAGCTTTTTTAACCGTTTGAATCAAATCCTTCAATAGATACTTAATTTTGGATAAGTCTTCTTCATTGGTCTAGAAACTGTCAATGAATGTAGACTTTAAAGCTTAAATCTAACGATCTTCAGACTTTGACGGAAGAGTCTTCAAGTCTTCAGACTAGACTGATGGAAAAGTTTTGTCAACTTCAAAACACATAAGGAAGTTTTCTCCAATACACTGCAACTTTTATTTTACGAGTTTTCCCATGATTTCACTGCCCTTTTGTTCTCGATTCCTACAATTTCACTTGATGGGACATATGCATAAACAAACAACAATTTTTTTTTTATTATATCATTTGAAACTTTTTATTATGAAGTTCATCATGCCCAACAATCCTTCCGACACTCTATTTTATGATATTATTTGAAACTTTCAAAAGGGTAGCAAGATGTCTCATTATCCGTCGTTGAAATACCATACACTCTTTGTACTCTCCTATATAAACATTACTCTCTCCTCATCACATTTTATCTCTCTCTCTCTCTCTCTCTCTCTCTCTCTCTCTCTCTCTCGACCAAGTGGGCAAGGCTTTCGACTTCACCACCTCAGCCTTGAAACCGTGCATCCAGTGAAATGAGAACCTCTTCCTCACCATCCTTTGCTCCGCGACCTGCAGCCCCAAGTCCTCTCTCTCTCTCTCCTGAGAATCTGTGGAAGTGGCAAACTCTAGGCATGCATCTCTAAAGAAGGTTGTTCCATTCCAAAGGACATACCAAAGGGTCACTTGGCAATCTACATGGGGGAGGAATGTCGTAGATACGTCATCGATGTCGCGTTGCTTGAGCACCCTCTCTTCCGGTTACTACTCGACCAAGTGGGCAAGGCTTTCGACTTCACCACCTCAGCCTTGAAACCGTGCATCCCGTGAAATGAGAACCTCTTCCTCACCATCCTTCGCTCCGCGACCTGCAACCCCAAGTCCCCCATCCATAGATCTTCGCTCTGTCTCCGATCGATTCTCCCTTTGTGTGCATCCTGGTTTAATTAGTACATAATATGACCATCCAGGAATTGTGAGTTTAGTTTGGAGAGCTAGTACAATGATTTTTTCTGAGATTAATTAGCTTGAATTTAGCCGTCCTGTGTAATTTCATTTTTTTCTTGTATTAAGACGGGACTACGTGTTGCAAGAAGGGGCTCAACATTCAAGCTCACTCTATGGTTTCTCTTGGACCGAGCTCACCTAATTCTTGAGATTCTCTTCGGCTTTGGGGCCATAATTTTGAGGTTCGGACACTAGGAATCGACCGTGACATGTCCTAAATAGACCCATGTGACACTTTGGTTTTGCTAGCTAGGTTACCATTTTGGGCAGAAACCTCCACATGGATTAGGCCGAGTGCATCGAGGAAAATCCAAAGTTGTGATATATGTTTGGGAATGATGTCTCATAATTACCAATCATAGAGTTATCCTACTCTCGAGGGAACCACTCAATTTGGAATATACGTCCCATCCCAAAAGATTTATTGCCTTTTCGGGCCAACCCACATAGAAATTCATGCTCGATAGGTCAACCTCTTCCAAAAGTCATGCCAAAGAGGTTGGTCGGGCATCATTGTAGGCCTAAGCAAAGATGAGTAGCCTTTAACTTATTTATACATGGGGAGCCCTGAAATGATATGAATTCATTTAATTAAAGTAATGTGACAGACTAAATCAATCACGATGCATATATTGTATAAATGTGTTTTCACGTTTCCTTTTCATGAGCTTAGATATAATATTGACTCTTAATACGCAACCCACTTGATCGGTTACGATAAGTCCACACAAATTCCTAATGAGGGTAGCTCCCTTTAAGAAATACATGTTCATTCCGATTCTACATTTGGTAGGGTCAAGTTGGGAGATACAATAAGATGTACCCAATAACAATTAGCTTACAATGCCGAGCAAATGTCGCGATCCTTTATAAGAATGAAGAATGTAACGGAATGTATGTTGTATAATCTTTTCCTTCACGCGTTTCAACATTGTTGTTACACTGATGAAGTTCCAGGTACAAATGGACATCGTGGTGGGGGGGTTTGAATAAGAAAGAACTGAACAAAAGACATAAGAGACATTACAATTTTAACCACAGTTTCTCGACCATGAAAAACTCTCTTAAGTACATACCAAGAATAGCGCAGGCAGTCTTCAGGATTTGGAAAAGTTCCTAACAGATGGGAATCGGAGCACCATCCCAGTCCCTCAAGCACTCCAGCAATGGATCGATCAGCTTGCCCTCGCACATGGCGGAGAACACCATATCAAAGTCCTCGCCCGGCGAGCCGACCTTCTCCCCCGTGAGCAAACCGGTCCCGAGCTTTTCCCTCACGAACCTGTACAATGGGTACGACCTGCACCCCCTGATCTTGTTAGCGATCGCCGAGTTCCCGCTCTCGAACTGAGCTCTCGCGTTCTCGACCTCCTTCGGGAGGAGTGCCTTGAGCTCCTCCTCGAAAGCCCCAATCTTCTGGAAGATGGAGGTGCTGGGGTTCTTCTCCCGGTCGACGTCGTCCAGCGCATGTTCCACGAGGACCTGCCTCAGCTTCTGCATCAGGGGGTACGTGGCGCTGCAGGGGTCATCAATGTAGGCGAAGACGTGCTCCCGGTCGACCGCCTTGATCAGGTCTTTCTCGCTGAACCACGACGGGTGGAGCTCGCCGTTGGAGCCGACGAAGAGGACCTTCTTGGCCACTTGGTTCACCGTGATCTTGACCACGCTCTTGAGGTTCTCTTCCAGGTGCCTCAGGTCGATGGCCTGGCACAGGGCGACCAGGAAGGTGGAGGACATGAGCTTCAGCACCTCCACGGCCTCGGCAGTCTTCCTCGACGAGATCAGGCCCAAGGAGTTCACGTCCTGGTTGTGTTGCTCCGCGCTCTGGACATGGTTGGTCACAGGGTTGGCAAGGAACTGCAGCTCCGAGCAGTATGAGGCCATGGCGATATCGGCTCCCTTGAAGCCATGATCCAGGCTTGGGTTCCATCCCCCCAGACAGGTTAGAGGGCAGCCCGTTGTTGTAGAAGTCATTGACGAGCTCGGAGAACTGCGCAAACATGAGCTTGCCGATGGAGGCGATGGCGAGACGGGTGTTGTCCATGGAAACGCCAATCGGGGTCCCCTGGAAGTTCCCTCCATGGAGAGCCTTGTTCCTGGAGACGTCGATTAGCGGGTTGTCGTTGACAGAGTTGATCTCCCTCTCGATCATTTTGGTGGCGGCCCTGATCACTTCGATCTGGGGGCCGAGCCACTGCGGGGACGTGCGGAGCGCGTATCGGTCCTGCTTCGGCTTCTGGAGAGGGTCGATCTCGTGGAGCTTTTGAGCGTCCTTTACGTAGGAGCTCCCATCCAAGATGTGCTCCATTATAGCTGCAGCTTCAATTTGTCCGGGATGGTGCTTGAGCTTGTGGGTCAAGTGGTCGGTGAACTCCGGCTTCCCTTGCATCACCTCAGGGAAGATGGCCGACAGAACCTCTGAGAGGACGGCCAGGATGTTCGCCTCGAACAGGACAATGGAAGCGAGCCCAGACCCGACTGCCGTGCCATTGACGATCGCGAGGCCCTCTTTGGGCTGCAGCTCAAAGAACCCATGCTCGATCCCGGCAAGGCGGAAGGCCTCGACGGCATTCAGGGACTCGCCGTTTGGCCCGACCGCCTTCGAGTTGGGCCTGCCCGTCAGAAGCCCGGCGATGTAGGACAAGGGGACTAAGTCGCCCGAGGCCGTGACCGTACCCCTGAGAGGCACACACGGGGTGATGTTGCAGTTGAGAAGCTTGGCCATGGTCTCCGGGATCTCGAACCGGATGCCTGAGTAGCCCTGGAGGAGGGTGTTGATCCTCACGAGCATTGCGGCCCGGGTCGCCGAGTGGGGCAGCATGTGGCATGACTCGGTCCCGTTGCCGAATATGCCGGCGTTCAAGAACCTAGCCCGATCAGAAAATTTCGTCAACCACATATTATTAATTATAGTAAAGGAAATGTGAATCTCGATTTAGACACTTATTTAATTATAGCAAAGGTAAATCTCATTAATTGAAAAATGAGAAATTCGGTATTCAAAAAATAATTATTATGGGTCTTTGAAATTAATTAATCTTCTCCCATTTTATTATTATTATTATTTTGTATATCCGAGGACCGCCGTACAGTCGGCAGCCGGCGACATAAACCTGAGGAAGCACTAGCGCGGGGACCCACCACCCACGGTACCCCACTTAAGTCGCGCAACATAACGAGGAGGAGAATCAAACTCTGACCTTTCGTGTGGCCAGTGTGCGCCCTAACCAACTCGCCTACCACAGGGTGGGATTCTCCCATTTTACTTTTTGGCCTTTGGGTTGATACTTGCACGTTTGGGTATATACCTTTTATGGAAAGGAAAGCTTAGCCGGCACTTGGCAGCCCTTCACGAGGGGACAATTTATACCGCATATGACAGGTGTCAATTTTAAATTAAAATAAAGGATTTTTTTTTTATTTCTTTTTTGAAATATTCTTGTAAAAAATTGGATGTGGAAGATGGGGTGATAAGGACGGGCTAACTGGTTGTTTTATTTTAGGATTAATACCCTTGAAAAACCCTCAAACTAATATACATGTGACAAATTTACTCCAAACTATTTTTTTGACCATGAAAAATTTCAAACCGGTACATTTGTGACAAATTTATCCTGATTAACCATAAAAAAATCATAAACTGGTATATTTATCGCAAACTAATTTATTCGACCGCAAAAAATCCCAAATTGCTATATTTGTAGCAAATACACTCTCCACTAAATTGGATTAATACCACAAAAAAATCATAAAAAATTGTAAAATATAATAAACGGAGCGTAAAATCTCAAAGTGGTATACCAATCAACTGTCACGTGTCATTTAACTTAATAATCTCACTGTAAAATTTAACGAAAACTAATAGAGGGTTAATTTGTCACAAATGTACCAGTCTTGGGTAAATTTATTAAATGTATACCAGTTTGGGGTAATAGTTTAAGGTAAATTTGTCACACGTGTACCAATTTAGGGTTTTTCAGGATATTAATCATTTATTTTATTGTCTGCTGGTGGATCTTTATGAGGAGTTTAAACAAAGCAATTGATATTGAAAATTCCTTTTTATTTATTTTTTAAAAAAATTGTTGCTTGTACGTTTAATAAAAAAATGTTGATGTGCTAATTGGTACTTTTGTCTCCTGCCTCATGTGAGCCTTACCAATAGTGTCTGCACATGTAAAAAAAACAAAAAACAAAAAACAAAAAAACCTCGAGGAAATGTCTCTGAAAGTAGACTAATTTCTCACGACCATTGACTGTCAAATTATGATTGACTAATTTTGGCGTCTTATAAGTAATTTGTAGAAAATAATTTGATAAAAAGGATAAGAGAACTCGATAAATTTCCTAAATATTAGGATTTTCTTCTTATGGTTATTTATGCTAACGAATTGGCCATTCTCAAAGCGAGAACGACTTTATTATCCTAAATTTGCAACATTATTGTCCTCTTTTCTCATTAAAATCCATCTAACAAATTGCTAATCTAACATTTATAACCACGTACTACACGAAGCATATTTCTCAAAATCATTCGGTTGATTCCCCCCTTTATACCACACAAATACATTTTCTTTATCTTTTTCTTTTTAAAGTTCGGCCTAAGAAATTATATAACTATGTGGACGAATGTTCAAATGGATTCAATAACTTATGTAGGGTGAAATTTGCTATCGAGGACAGGCCCCATTAAAGCGGCAGACACGAAATAAAATACAGAAGCTAGGCAAGAAATTTTATGTAACATGACAGCATTAGAAAATTAATTTCCTACCGGCCCCAATTTACGCGTCGACTTCAATGTAATAAAACCGTCCACCTATTAGAAGCTGGCACGTCACCAATACAACCCTACCTACGCCCCTCCCACATAGAAACATAGAGCTAATTTTCCTCCACGTACATAATTTCACAACACCACATAAGTGAAAAAAATAAACAAATAAATAAATAAATCGCGTCCAAGAAATGTCTAAGAGCACTTCTTGATAATTACAATTCCCGAATAACGTATTATTGCACCCATCTCCTGAAATCAGCATTTTTTTTTTCATTATTTGATTGCTTAATAAGTATCTTCGATATATCTTCGAATATTTGTTAATATATCTGCGAATACTTGTTAATAAAAACAACCGAATGAGAATTTAAAGAAATATATTAAAGTAGCACTTTTTGTTTTTCCTTTTTTTTTTACCTTATGAGCTCCATCTGCAGAGCACCACCATGCTTGGTCCGCCTATGCGAGGTGGCGCCGAAGCCGGTGGTGATCCCGTAGCTGTCCGTGCGGTTGCTCATGCTCTCCATCACCCAGTCGCTGCTGGCCTTGACCGCCGCCCTCCCGCCCTGCGATGGCCACCACCTGTGCAATGGTCAGCGTCTCACCGCCGAGGCGGACCACAGGCCGCTGGGACTCCTCGACCATCCTTTTCACCTCATCGAGGTGGCTCCCCGTGAGGGCCGCAGCGGTCGCGCCCCAGCTGAGTGGGTCACCGCCTGCCCCCGCACAGAGCCCGAGCCAGCCCTTGCCATTGCACGCTGCCGTGTCCATGTCCATCTTCGCGCTCGTGTGAATGCGAACGTCTAGAGCAGCTGAGAGCCCGAGAAGAGGAGTCGAAATCGAGCGAGGAGCGAGTGAGCGAGCGCGAGAGGAAGAGCGCGGTGGCGTTTTTTGTGTGTGTTTTGCTCTAAAGGAAATTCACATGCGCTAAAGAAGCTAGTGAATTTCCTGAGTCTGTTCACCTACAAATCGAACGTTTAAATAGAGGAGAGGCCCGCCCGCCATTGTGTGTCGAGTAGGTTAGGCCGATTAGTCGACGGGCCAAAGTTGGTTTACGAATTGAAATTCCCAACCGGGTGGAGATTTTCAATTGGGAAATCATGGGAGGATATTAAATTATGTCTTGAGTTTTTTTTTTTTTTTTTGGTCAGTTATATCTTGAGTTTGAGCGTTTGCAAAACGCGATTCGCTTGAATAATTTTTTTTTTGTTATTTGATGGTGAAACGAATTTACAAAAGAGGAAATATAAAACAAAAAAAAAAAGAGCCGCAGAAGACGTCCCCCTGCACGGCCGAAACCCTACGAAACAGAAAAGGAAAGCCATGTGAAGCCTGCATGCACGTGAAGAAGAAAGGTGGGGCCCAAGGTTAAACTTTTGACCTTGGACACACCCACGTATAAAACAGGTCTTCCCTCTCTCTTCTGAAAAGTTGCCGTTGAAGCCGTTGAAGAAATAAAAAGCCGCACGTCCTGTATGAGAGAAAGAGTAGTCGCGCGAAGCACGAAGAGATACACAATTTCGTGTGTACGCAAACCAGGCATATGTAGAGTGTTGTGTTTTAAGCTTGAACGCGCGATAATTTTGTGCCGTGAGTTTATCTCCCAAGTGAGTTGTTTATTTATAAACACTTTGGGTTTGGGGTTAAATCTAAGTGTGGGAAACACTTGAGCGTGTGAGTAATTGTAAACTCTTATTCTCAAATTATAGTGGATTATTTGCTACTGGCTCTCCTCGTGGACATAGGTACCGATACGCGGACTGAACCACATAAATCTCTGGTGTGCTTATTTTTCTCGTTTATTTCTCTGGTGATTTCGCGTTGACGTAAATTACAAGATCCTATCGTTTTCGTATTATATCCCAACAATTGGTATCAGAACTTGGGTAGGATTTCTTGATTGTGATTTGGAGCTTTTTTGCTTGTGTAATTATTATTTAGAAATAGAGGAAATCTGAAATTGAGAAGTTTAATAAAAGTAACAACATTGTGTTATGGAGCATCAAGATGCGAGCATTATTGACAACACGAGATTTGGCCAAGGCACTGGATGGTGAAGATGAGTTGCCAATTATAATGAAAGCCTCTGAGAGGGTAGAGCTAATGGAAAAAGCAAAGAGTATAATCCTGTTAAATTTGACGGATGAGGTCTTAATAGAGGTTGCTGAGGAGAATGATGTCGTAGCATTATGGGCAAAACTTCAAGCACTTTATGTGAAGAAATGTTTGAACAATCGCTTGTACATGTTGAAGAAGATGTTTCAATTTAGATATATTGAAGGTACGTCTATCAGAACCCACCTAGATAAATTTAATAAACTCATGTTGGATCTGAAGAACGTCGGTAAGATACTTGATAATGAAGAACATGGCATAATGTTGTTAGCCTCTTTACTAGAGTCATGGGAGCACTTTACTGATTCACTGTTACAGGGGCATACTACAATTACCTCAGAGGTAAAGTCCGCCTTATTCTCTAAGGAGTCACAGAGAAAGTTGCGAGATGACAGTCCGGCGCAAGGAGCAACGCAAGCACTGACGATTCAGGGTAGAGAACAATATCGAGGACCTAGTAGCAACAGAGGTAAAAGCATATCGAAATCACGCCATAGAAAGTCCAAGGGACGCGTGAAGTGCTTTGAGTGTCATGAGGAGGGGCACATCAAGAGAGATTGTCCAAAGAGGAGGAATAAAGTTGATAGGCAGAATGCCACAAACAATGTGGCAAACGTTGCTGGGGGGAGCACTAGTGATGCAGAAGCTGTCTTATGTGTGACTGCTACTTCTTCAAGAGACAAGTGGGTGCTGGATTCGGGGTGTTCTTATCATATGATGCCTCATAAGAACTAGTTTACTACTTACCAAGCTGCAGATGGTGGTAGGGTTCTTTTGGGGAATAATGCAGTCTGTAAGGCTGTGAGGATAGGGACAATTCGGATCCGGATGCACGATGGGATGGTGCACACATTGACAGGTGTGAGGCATGTACCATAACTCAAGAAAAACCTTATTTCTCTAGGGACACTCGATGACATCGGGTGTAGGTACACCACTAAAGGTGGAGTACTAAAGATCTCTCGAGGTGCCATGACAGTGATGAAGGGAAAGAAAGTGAATACTCTCTATCATCTACTAGGAAAGATCGTGACCGGAACCGCTGCAGTTTCATTAGGTGAGTCAGATTCTGACTTGACTCAATTATGGCATATGCATTTAGGGCACATGAACGAGGCAGGTATGACAATGCTGAGTGAAAGGGGGTTGTTGAAGGGTCAGAAGACAAGGAAGCTGGACTTATTCGAGCACTGCATCTATGGGAAGCAGCATCGTGTTAAGTTTACTACAACTATTCATTCGACCAAACGACCGGTTGAATATATTCATTCAAACGTCTGGGGCCCGTCTTCAGTTCTTTCGAAAGGAGGTGCCCGATATATGCTGACATTTATCGACGACTATTCGAGGAAGGTATGGGTTTACTTTCTAAAGCACAAATATGATGTGTTTGATCAGTTCAAGAAATTTAAGGCATTGATTGAGAAGCAGTCAGATAAACAAATCAAGTGTCTGAGAACTGATAATGGTATGGAGTTCTATGGTAAAGATTTTATAGAGTTCTGCGAGAAAGAATGTATTGTGAGACACCGCACAGTACTTGGGACACCACAGCAAAATGGCGTGGCAGAACGAAAGAACAGAACTTTGCTTGAGCAAGCTCGATGCATCATTTCGCATGCAGGACTTGGCAAGGAATTATCGCCGAAACAGTGAACATGGCATGTTACCTGGTTAATCGATCTCCATAATCTGCTATCGAGTGGAAGACTCCTGAGGAAGTATGGTCAGAGAAACCTGTTGATTACTCCAGATTACATATATTCGAATGTCCTACGTATGCTCATGCAAGTGATGGTAAGCTTGAGCCAAGGACGAAGAAGTGCATATTTATGGGTTATGCACATGGGGTGAAAGGCTACCGGCTGTGGCGCACTGATCCCAGATCACCTGGTTTTCTAATCAGCAGAGATGTGATCTTCGACGAGACTGCAATGCTTCAACGGAGGAGTTTTGAGACACAACCAACAAAGAAGACAGATCATGGTGTCATTAGTGAGGTGAAGCTTCAGGTGGAGACTCTAGAGACCTCTAAGGTAACAGAAGTTGAGACTGCAAATGAGGCCGCAGTTCCTGAAGTCGGTGATAGTGAACAACCAGCAAAACCACAGCACACTATAGCCGCCGATAGACAGACAAGACAAATTAAATCACCGGTACATTATGGTTATACAGATATTGCTTATGCATTGACTGTAGGTGATGAGGTGGAGACAGATGAGCCTCTGTCTTACTCTGAGGCGATGGCTAGTTCGGAGTCATCGCAATGGCTAGGGGCTATGAGTGAAGAGATGGAATCACTCCATCGAAATCAGACATGGGAGCTGGTCAAAGTACTTAAGAGCCAAAAGATTGTCGGAAGTAAATGGGTCTTCAAACGGAAA
Source organism: Eucalyptus pauciflora (assembly GCA_007663325.1). Taxonomy (NCBI): domain Eukaryota; kingdom Viridiplantae; phylum Streptophyta; class Magnoliopsida; order Myrtales; family Myrtaceae; genus Eucalyptus; species Eucalyptus pauciflora. The sequence goes on along the minus strand of VMYD01000010.1, from coordinate 1,069,149 downwards.
GAGAGCATTCCCGATGTCGAGGTAGCGAGGTATAAGGCGAGACTTGTGGCGAAGGGGTATACACAGCGTGAGGGCATTAACTACAATGAGATGTTCTCTCCTGTGGTAAGACATACTTCTATTCGTGTTTTACTTGCCTTAGCTGCTTCGCAGGATCTTGAGTTAGAGCAGTTAGATGTGAAAATTGTGTTTCTTCATGGTGAATTGGAGGAGCAAATTTACATGAGGCAACAAGAGGGATTTGCTATTCCGAGTAAGGAAGATCATGTTTGCTTGTTAAAGAAATCTTTGTATGGGCTGAAACAGTCTCCTAAGCAGTGGTATAAACATTTTGATGCTTTCATGGCTAGTCAAGACTATTCAAAAAGTCGGATGGATAGCTGTGTTTACTATAGGAGATTGGAGAATGGTTCTTTGATTTATCTACTCTTATATGTTGATGATTAGCAACTAAGAATATGTCTGATATTGATGTGCTGAAGAGGTAGTTAAATGTAGAAAAGAAAATTTTGGGTATGGAGATTTTACGTGACAGGACTGCAGGAGTTTTACGTTTATCTCAAAAGAAATATATTGAGAATATCGTAGCACGTTTTAATATGCAATCGGCAAAATCTGTAAGTACACATTTAGCGAAGCATTTTAAACTTTCAGATAAATTATCACCGCAGACTGAAGAGGAGGAGGAGCATATGTCCCATGTTCCTTATTCTAGTGCCGTGGGTAGTATTATGTATGATATGGTGTGCACTAGGCCTGATATTTCACAAGCTGTGAGCATGGTTAGTCGCTACATGAAGCGTCCTAGTAAAGCTCATTGGGAAGTTGTGAAGTGGATCATTAAATATTTGAATGGGACAACAAACATGAGTATAATGTACTGGAGGGACAGCAATGGTAGTGAGACCACTGGTTTTTTGCATTCGGATCACGCAAGTGACTTGGATGATTGCAAGTCTTTAGCAGGGTACGTATTTACACTAGCGGGTGGTGTAGTTAGTAGGAAAGCGTCCTTACAGGATCACATTGCCTTGTCTTCGACTGAGGCAGAGTACATGGCACTACCTTTTGTAGCGAAAGAGGCGATATGGTTACAAAGTCTGCTCTCGGACTTTGGGTTAGAACAGAAAAGTGTGAATATACACTGTGATAACCAAGGTGCGATATATTTGGCATATAATCCAATTTATCACGAGCAAACGAAGCATATCAACATCAGGTACCACTTCATCCGAGATATCTTAGCTAAGGGTATTGTTATTGTCAAAAAGATTTCTACAGCAGATACTTCGGCAGACATGATGACTAAGTCTGTTCCTTTGGCGAAGCTCAAGTTCTACTTGAGCTCCATTGACGTCTGTGGAGAGTGAGCGTCCATCGAGGTTTTGGGAGAGCAGCATGGATGATGAGCACTATAACTTGGCTTCAAACATCGAGCCAAGGTGGAGAATTGTTAAATTATGTCTCGAGTTTGAGCGTTTGCAAAACGCGATTCGCTTGGATAAATTTTTTTTTGTTATTTGATTGTGAAACGGATTTACAAAAGAGGAAATATAAAACAAAAAAAAAAAAGGAGCTGTCGAAGACATCCCCTGCACGGTCGAAACCCTATGAAACAGAAAAGGAAAGCCGCGTGAGGCGTGCATGCACGTGAAGAGGAAAGGTGGAGCCCAAGGTCAAACTTTTGACCTTGGGCACACCCACGTAAAAAAGCATAATTTTGCAGGTCTTCCCACTCTCTTCTGAAAAGTTGCCGCTGAAGCCGTCGAAGAAATAAAAAGCCGCACGTCCTGTACAAGAGAAAGAGTAGTCGCACGAAGCTTGAAGAGATACACAATTTCATGTGTACGCAAACCAGGCGTACGTAGAGCGTTGTGTTTTAAGCTTGAACGCGCAGTAATTTTGTGCCATGAGTTTATCACCCAAGTGAGTTGTTTATTTATAGACACTTTGGGTTTGAGGTTAAATCTAGGTGTGGGAAACACTTGAGCGTGTAAGTGATTGTAAACTCTTATTCTCATATTATAGTGGATTATTTGCCGCTGGCTCTCCCCGTTGACGTAGGTACCGATACTCGGACTGAACCACGTAAATCTTTGGTGTCCTTATTTTTTTCGTTTATTTCTTTGGTGATTTTGCGTCGACGTAAATTGCAAGATCTTGTCATTTCCGCGTATTATATCCCAACAGAGGGATTGAACCGGTGTTTGGTGTCATTTAAGTGATGATTAGGCACATTGACCCTGTTCCACCAGGCATTAACAAGAAATGGCCTCCCCAGTTGGGGAACAATGAGGATGGCTCTCGGGTTACATCACGGGAAGGAAGACCTCGGAAATGTATCATTGGAAGAATCTAATAAGTAATATCAAGACAAATTCTTTTAATGACGATGTTAAAGGAAAAAAAGATAAGAGTGATCAATTTCTTTAAGGCTTATTTCGTTTCATTTTGACATTTCTTTTGCTCAATATTTCTGTAAATTTCTGGTACATTTCCCAATTTGGCAATTTACTTTAATCTTTGAAAGGAAAATGATTTTAAGGGCACAGACCAAAATTTGATTTAAAAAAAAAAAAATCCATGAAATTGTGACCCCTAGAAATTAGCACTAAATTACTTTTTTCTGCTCAAATTACTTGTGCTCTTCTCAGTATTTTTGAAGTACAAGTGGGATTATAAAATGGTCTTGTCTGACTCCATGGTATTGACACGCTTTGCATGAGCCTGCGTCGTCCGGTCACCAACCCCATTATTTGACTATTGTGCTCCCCAAATTCATTGAAACAATCCATCTCATCATCATTTTGCGTAGGAACCGGTCATATCCTCTAATTTTTAATATATGTCCACAACCATCCTGCGCATTTTACTCGTACCCATTTCATTTTTGACCTATTCTTTCAACAATTCTTATGAAATGTGCGGTCCAATAACATATACCAATGGAAATTAGCATCGTGTTTGTGTCCATTCTAGGTCGTTCGGGTTCAGGACTCTGTCAAGGTGGCATGGCGAGTCCATGAGTCCGGGGCGCCAAGTCTTTTCGGAAACTAGTGGAGCTTGCAAAAAATAAAACACTCCGTCTTGCAAAAATTAACAAATGGGTTCCGTCAATGTCATTCGGGAGAGAGCACGATGTTAGTCCTACCAACCAAACCAATGCGGGTCCTCCCGCTGAGCAGAGGAACGGATAAGTCACAAAGCGGGTCCCAAAGACATTTTTTCATGAACAATTCAATTAAGTGCGCCGGGTACTTTTTAACATAAGTCATAATGAAAGTCATGGACTTATACGTGTAATTCAATTTCGAGACACTAATTGTGTGGAAGGCAAAGACAATTGAAGCATTGAAGGTATTTGCAGCTTGATCACGATTGATTATACTTTCGATATCTCGATAATTTATTAACCTTGCATGTCTTGACCCTTTAGAACACTTAATAATTAACATATTGTTTATATTTCGTGTGAGATTTTGTGGGATCACTGCCAACTGTTCTAAAAGCTTAAGCTGTTAGATGAAAGCGTGGTTTATGATTTAAATATTCTAACACTAAAATTTAATTGGGGAGTCAAATAGGGGCTTGGAAGATTCGAACTCAAGACCTCTTAGCTCTGATACCATGTGAGATTTTGTGGGACCACTGCCAACTGTTCTAAAAGCTTAAGCTGTTAAATGAAAACGTGGTTTATTATTTAAATATTCTAACATTTCGCATGATGCTCAATGTTAGCAAGGGACAAGCGTGCCGAAGAATTTATGTTTTTCGCTAGTAAACTAAATTTATTATCTAAGTGATGTAGTTTATTAATCAGACGAGCTTGCTTATTTGCAAATAATTAAAAGAAAAATATATTCCCTTTTTTTCCATCGTAATTTAAAATACTTAGATTCCAAAAAAAAAAAAATCATAGATATAATGTAAAAGTCTCGAATGCTTCAGATTAAAAAAATAAATCAACATTTTTGGACCATAAAATTTTAATTGAATAAAAATTAAAATTCAGTCCAATGACAAAATTCAGTGCAAACTATAAATCTCAATGTAGTGCCATGCTTATCCAAATTGCTTAACAAGTGCGTCAGGTACTTTTAACGTAAGTCATAATGAAAGTCATGGACATTTGTTTTATATGTGTAAATCAATTTCGAGATACTAATTGTGTAGAACACAAAGACAATCGAAGCATTGAAGGTATTTGCCTCTTGATCATAATTGACTATACTTTCAATATCTCGATAATTTATTAACCTCGCATGTATTGACCCTTTAGAACACTTAATAATTATGACGCTAAACACTTCAATGATAGCAAGAGACAAGCGTGCTGAAGAATTCCTATTTTTCACTTGTAAACTAAATTTATTATCTCAGTGATGTAATAAGATGAGCTTGCTTGTTTGCAAATAATTAAAAGAAAAATTTATTCCTTTTGTTTTTCCACCATAACTTAAAATACTTAAATTCCAAAAAAATCATAGATATAATGTCAAAGTCTCGAACGCTTCGGATTACAAAAAATCAACATTGATGGACCGTAAAATTTAAATTGAATAAAAATTAAAATTCAATCCAATCACAAAATTCAGTGCAAACTATAAATCTCGATGTAGTGCCATGCGTGATAATTTCAACTCAAATGGAAGAGTATATGAGGACCTTTTTGTCTTCACATATATTGAAGAAATATTTTATGATGGGATTCCTTTTTCTATTTTGACATTTCCCCAAGAAAGAAACTGCATTCACGTAATTTTTTTTTTTTCCTTATTCCATGACCATGTGGGATGTTACGAACATAGGACATACCAAATAAAATGTCAAATGAAAATTCGATTCCTAAGCTAAACTCCGTTGTGGAATCACGGTTTCGATGAATTGTTGGTAAAGACAAAACTACCTTGTTTTGGGAGTAGGTCGTGAAGCTATGTAAAGATTAAATATGCCCAAATTGATTATTAAATGAATTTAGGATTGACCATATTTTTGAATTTGTTGACCGTATTATACTGAAAAGTCATGTTCCAAAAATCCCATGTTAAGTTGTTTACCCAAAAAGAGTAAATCCCAAGTCACGTCCTTCTTCGTTACTTCCCGAAAATGAAAAGATATTCAGAAATTTGGGTAATGGTGTAACTATAATACTTGACTAAGTTATAAAACCATAAGTTCCAATGCCGTTTTTATCTATTTGCATGAAAAGATCCACTTCATTTCGCAAATCACGTGCGAGTCAAGTCCGTGCTCACAAGGAAACATTCAAAGAACTCAGCCTTGAATTTTGAGACGAAGTAAATTAAATTAAGTGAGATTAGCTAGGGATTAATAAATCTCATCCATCTGATCCAAAGACTGGATATCATTACCCTTTTGTCCCACCACTTTCGATCAAATCGCTAGTCTCTATCATGTTAGACATAAAAATGAAATGCGGAAACCAGGATCGATTATAGACAAACCTCCAACCATTGTTCGTATTCACGTTCGTCAGAAAATCCTAAAAATTCAAAGAAATGCCAAGCATACACTACTAACCCAATTCTCTCACATATACTGATGGTGTATTCCAAAAGAGATGGTTTGTGTTAGACCTTGTAATTACCCGTTAGTAATGAATGATCGTTCCTTTTATACACCATCTCCCATCAAGACGGTTATCAAAATAGGCGGTTGTCACGAAAGGGTACGGAGTGTGGAAAAATTACATGTGGAATAACCACAACTTTAAAGAAAAAATGTGGGTCCGAAAATGTGGGATCACAAATATAAATAACATTCTCCCACTTGATCCCATCATTTTCATCATACAGATTATCCAACCAAATCCACAAAAACTTTATGCTTAAAGAAAATAAACAAAACACATGGATCATGGCGACATGTCCTCTAAGAGTGAGTAATATCTTCCATGTATCACAATGCATCTTATTTCTTTAATGTCAGCATATATGTGACAACATATCTTAATGAATAAACCCTATGTTTATTCTAGAACCAAGGATAAATGTTATTCTCATAAATAAACAACAAAATGTGTACACCAAAATTGAGATCAACATTACAACAGAATAAGAGTTTCATACAACAAAAATCATCCATATGACGACAAATTACATGATGGGACCTATTCCCATACTAGTTACATGATCCTTATGCTTCATCGGTGGCATGCCTTTAGTTAAAGGACTAGTTATCATCAATTTAGTGCTAACGTGTTCTATGACCATTTTGTTCTCCTTAACACGTTCCCTTATGGCTAAATACTTTATGTCGATATGCTTACTTCGATTGTCACTTTTGGCATTTTTAGCCATAAAAATCACAGCTGAATTGTCACAATATATTCTTAATGACCTAGAAATAGAATCAACAATTCTAAGCTCAGTAATGAAACTCTTCAACCATACACCATGTGAGGTAGCCTCAAAACAATAAACAAACTCAGCCTCTATAATGGAAGTAGCAGTCAAAGTCTGCTTGACACTTCTCCATGACACGGCTCCGCCAGCTAACATAAAAATGTATCCAGACGTTGATTTTCGTGAATCGACGCAGCCCACGAAGTCCGCATTCGAATAACCGACTACTTCCAGGTTATCAGTCTGTCTATACATAAGCATGTAGCCTTTGATACCTTGAAGGTATCTCATCATTTTCTTTGTAGCTCTATAGTGGTCCTTACCTAGATTACTCTCATATCTTCCCAACATTCCCACAGCAAAAGCGATGTCAGGTCGAGTGCAAACCTGAGCATACATCAAGCTTCTGACAATAGAAGCATATAGAATGTTATTCATTTGTTCCCTTTCTAGATTGTTCTTTGAGCATTGGCTCAAATTGAACCTGTCACCCTTCACAATGGGTGCTATACTTGGTGAACAATCTTTCATCCAAAATCTCTCTAGGACCTTATTGATAGAGGTTTCTTGAGATAGTCCTAAAATTCCTTGAGGGCTATCTCTATGGATCTTAATGCCAATGGCATAAGATGCCTCACCCATATCCTTCATATCAAAACTCTTAGAGAGAAATTGTTTCACCTCATGTAGCAATCCCTTATCATTGGTTGCAAGTAGAATATCATCCACATATAGCACAAAGAAACAAATTTTGCTCCCACTAACCTTCTGGTATATATATTGATCCATGACATTTTCTACAAAACCGAATGAAGAGATGACATCATGGAACCTTAAGTACCATTGGTGGGATGTTTGTTTCAAGCCATATATAGATTTCTTAAGCTTGCACACAAAATGCTCACCTTTACTAGAGGAGAATCCTTCAGGTTGTTTCATGTAAACCTCCTCCTCTAGTTCTCCATTGAGGAATGCCGTTTTCACATCCATCTAATGCAATTTCATATCAAAATGGGCAACCAATGCTAAAACAATCCGAACAATATCTTTCTTAGATACAGGAGAAAAAGTCTCCGTGTAATCGATGTCTTCCTTTTGAGTGAATCATTTGGCAACAAGTCTAGCTTTATATCTTTCAATGTTACCCAATGAATCTTTCTTAGTTTTGAATACCCATTTACAACCAATGGCCTTCGCACCATCAGGTAACTCAACCAAATCCCAGACTTCGTTAGATGACATAGAAATCATCTCTTCCTTCATGGCATTGTACCACAAATTGGATTTATCACTGTCCATGGCTTGTGAAAACGTTTCAGGATCATTCTCAGCTCCAATATTGTAGTCAGATTCTTGTAAATACACAATATAATCACTAGGAATTGCCGATTTCCTTATTCTAGCATATCTTCTCAATGTTGCATCAATATTCTCTTGAGGAGTGTGTTGCAACCGGTTGTTCAACAGTTTCTGGTAATTGCTGAACAATTGGATCTACTAGATCAATATCAGCATGTTATGGAACTTCAACAATTGGTTGTTCAAAAGCCGACTAAACTGAATGGGCATTATGAGTAACAACCAACCTTAAACTTGAGGTGGAAGGTTGAGTCTCTGAATGATCTTTCTTAGGAGCAAGGTCCCTTGATCAATGGCTCCTACTAATCAAGTCATTTTCAAGAAATTTAGCATTTCTTGATTCCACAATCCTAGTGTTGTGAGATGGACAATAAAACCTGTCACGCCCCAAAGCTCGAGCACGCACACATCCCACTGTGGTCGATAGAAATGCGACTTCCCAGGACACGTCGCCGACCCATTCATTTAATTGCACATGCGGAAGCCGATAAATAATCCCCAGACAAAACTCAATTGGGATAGAAAAAGCAGGATCACATTTTCAAATTCACACCACACACCTTTATACATGTCAAACCAGTTCAGTTACAGGACTAGGCTATTAACAAAAAGATCTATAAAAGATCAGTCCTCAAAAACTAAGTTGTCCTAAGATCAGCCAGATAGGTCCATTCGCCAGCTCCTTAGTCAGGATCGGCGAAGTCAAAAATCCTCTCGGCGACCCTCACTGGTCTACCAGAAAGCTCCAGAGGATCCGCCATCTAGGGACCTGAAATTGTTATCCCACAACGGGGTGAGACAATGTCTCAGCGAGTCCTACCCTCTAAAACTCAATTAGGAAGAAAATAAGCCCCAAGGCGCTCTAGTCACACAAAGAGGATTGAGGACTTACCTCGTCTCAGTCCTTTCCTACATGTCAGTACAATTCATACGTCTATCCATTCATACCATCTATCCATCCATTAATACAAACATGGCTCACACAAGCTGAAACGGATGCAATGCTCTCACAAGCTGATATAAATGGTAGCTCACACAAGCTGATATATACATAGATGATAGCTCGCACAAGCTAATATATGGATCGTTGCTCTCACAAGTTGATAAACGATCGTTACTCTCACAAGCTGACATATAGTGCTCACACAAGCTGACCCATATATAAACCAATTGCTCGCCAAAGCTGTACGTATATTTAAACCATAGAATTGGATATACAATCCAATAACATCCAATGATTCAAACTGATCCTACAAACCAATTACGGTGCCAAAAGCCAACACCGGGTATTTTCAAGTTAAATATCAAAACTTCTCCGATTTCACTCAATTCCACACTTTTGGAATTATTAACCACAATCATCATTTTCACTCAATTTCGCAATTACGCATACAATTGATACAAACTGACCGCACTGCTACGATCAGTGCGAAATTCTAACGAACGGCCATCCCGGCAAAATTTTCGAAATTATTAAATAATTAAATTTAATTCCGAAAATTAAATAATTAAATATTATATTATAATAATATAATTTAATAAAATAATATTTATAAAATTCGAAATAATTAATTAATTAAAATAATTAATTAGGGCTTAAACTATATTACATTAATTTAAACATACAATTAGCCCTAATTAAACATCCATTAAACTAATCATACAACTAATCTAATGTACATTAAAATAATCTAATCTAACCACCTAAGCCTAATTAAACTAATCTAAACACCCATTAAGCATGATTAACTTACTAAGCAAGGTTTAGAGGATAAACTCACCGGTTTTGTGCACCGGTGAGTTCACAATGACCACGATGCCAAGGCGGTCGATAAACCCCGAAGTGGCGACACCAACGGAGGCTGGGAAGGGCTTGAAAATAGGCTACAAAGTCTCCAAAACCTTGATGTCTTCTGCTTCTGATTTGGGCTGAACTGTAGAGAAGAAACCAGCAACTTCAACGGCAAAAACGGGCCGCTCGGAGCTCCGGCGAGCGGGTGGTTGGCAATCGGTGGCTCCCGGGGGTCAAGGAAATCTTATTGGAGGTTGGTATGGGTGGAGGTAGGGTAGAAATGAGGAGAAAATGGCTGAAAACCGCGAAACAGGCGGAACCAGGCGGTTCCAGATGGTCCGGCGAGCGGCGGACTCCAGCGGCCGTACGGGACAAACGGCGGCTCCGTTCGGGGTGATTTTGGGCTTTTTGGAATGGTATGGATGTCCTCTTCGCGGCGATATGTGGCTCGTTCGCTGGTTCATCCGGGAAGACCACTTTTGACTCGAATCTTTGACAAAAGGTCGGCTAGAGCAACAATCGGCGGTGGCGCGGGTGGAGGCGTGCGACGGCTGCAGCTCCTTCTGCTGGTCTTCTTGTTGGCTTGAGGGCTTCGAAAATGAAGAGGAGAGGGTCTTGGGTGGTAGAGAGGTGAGAGAGATGGAGAGGATAGAGGTGAGGGAAGAGATAAGAGAGATGAGATAGAGTTGAGGTGGGGCCTTGGCTTGATATTTTCCAATCTTGCTCTCCAAGATTCATCCTAGGCCAAGTAAGATCCCTTGGCCTCCATTGATCCACACCAACACCTCTCATGACTTCACTTTTGGTCCATTTGGCTAGGGGGAATGGAGGGTTACGAATTTTGCAAGAATTGTCTTCAATTGGTAGCTTGATCCACTTCAATTCTATCTCAATTGGCCTCCATAAAATCAATCAGTCATCCATCAACCATCTCGATATTTTTCCTCACCCATATATCCATCTTGCTTCCCAATTTTGCTATCAAAAATAATCACTGGCTTTTTCTGCGCAGAAACAACTCGACAACGACTTTTTCCCAAAAAGTGTCAGGTGTCAGAAAAATCTTCTGAGACTGAGTCGACGCTCCTAGAATTTATTGTGACATGACAAAATCTTCAATTTCTGAAATCAAACTCAAATTGGCGGTTAATTTCTATTTGACGTGTTTTTAGCGTGACCTAGGCTACTGAGTAACTTTCAAATATTTTTAAGTACGATTGACTTGTGGTCGATTTTCTTCGAGCCACTATGAACCCACTCGACTCATTGGTGACTCTCAATTGTCATGAAAATCCTAAGGATCCAAATACGGACACAGGGTACCAAAACAATAAGAAAATCAGTCTAGTGCCAATCGACATGAATTTTCTAATTTAGTGGTGTCACCCACGATTAGCCACACATCACTATCGATCCAGTCTATCTCTGATTTCAAATCGATTTTTAACTGTGCCGTAATGACCTCTAAAGATGGACACGATCGAGAAGCCGATTCCTGGTCAAATTCTCAAGTCTATTGCCTTAAAATTTCTTAATAATTTCCCCAGATGGTCTAGTTATCTCGAGAGTGATCGGCTCTAAGAATAACCCTATAGACACGTCAATGAAATGCCCAATTCATTCAGTAGAAGACAAGGTTGATAATTTGGGATGTCACAAAACCCGTATCACTTGGACCTTTCGGCATATCCAATGAAATACCATCTTATGGTCCTTGGGTCCAACTTCTTTTCTTGTGGATTGTAAACTCTCACTTCAAACGAGCATCTCCAAATGCATACTTGTTGCAAACTCGGTTTCCAACCTTTAAATAACTCAAAAAGTGTCTTTAGGACAGCTTTGGTCGGAACTCGGTTTAATATGTACATTGTCGTCTTAAGTGCTTTGGTCCACAAGAACTTAAGAAGTTTAAGTGACTAAGTATACTACGCACCATGTCCAATAAAGTTCGGTTTCTTCTTTCCACTACACCGTTTTGGTCTGGAGAACTATGCATAGTATATTGGGCAATTATCCTATGCTCTTGAAGAAATTTTGCAAATGGACCAAGTGCTTGTCCATCTTTAGTGTATCTACCATAGAATTCTCCACATCTATCTGATCTCACGATCTTAATTTGTCTACCGTATTATTTCTCTACTCCCGCCTTAAATACCTTAAAGGCATCTAACGTTTCATGCTTATTATGAATTAAGTAGAGATACATGTAACGTGAGTAATCATCTATGAAAGAGATGAAGTATTTATGACCACACGAGTCCATATCCGGACTACAAATTGTTGGATGAAATCCCTTAAGGTATTTTGAAGTTGACAAAACAGGTTTATCAGTCTAGTCTGAAGACTTACAGACTCTTTTGACAAAGTCTGAAGAACAAAGTCTGAAGATCAAAGTCTGAAGATTAAAGTCTGAAGCTAGCAAGACTCAAGACTTATATTTCAAAGTCTACTCACATGGACAGTTTCCAGGACGACGTTTATTCTGATCTTATACGATCTTTATTCTAACGACTAATGGATATCTTTCTACTGGATTCAGCTCTAAACGATCTAAGTTTTATATGGAATATGTTTTATTCTTTGACGACTTCGCAACTTATATTTGGAAGGATCTACTTATGGAAACCGAGATCCTGATTGTATGGGCGAGCAGGATTGATGGGCTATCAACACTTACCTTAAAGAGCTCGAGATCTCTCTAATTGATTCTGTCCAACGGGTTGATTGGAAGAACTTCTTTGGAAGGTGCCAACGGTATTGAAGGCATGAAGAAGTATATAAGAGAGATGCTCTAGTTGTTGAAGGGTGCGGATAGAAGAATTCCAAAGTCTGAAATCTCCTTTACTATTTTGCGATATCATTCTTTGAGCGTTACATGTAATCAAAAGAGAGATCATATTGTAGACCTTGAGGAAGTGTAGTAGAGTAATCTACACTGTGGACTCAAGAGCGTGAGACTGTAATCACTCTTATTGATTCTTAGTGAAATCCAGCCAGAAGGGTTGTCCATGCGGGAGAGTGGACGTAGGCTTGATCTAAGCCGAACCACTATAAATATGGAGTCTTGGTTTTCTATCCCTAATCCTTTATATTGTTAACTGCTTTCATTTGCTGCAATCGTTGATTTTAAATTATTTATATCTCAATTGATCTGAATTGTTAAAATCGCTTTAAATACCTATTCACCCCCCTCTAGGTGCTAATACTAGTTCTAACAATTGGTATCAGAGCTTGTGTACTTGTTTATAAGAAGTGTCTTTACTTCTAAGTAAAAGATCTATGGCTAGTATGCTGCCTACAGGGTTGGTTGAAGGTCAAAGCAATACCAGACCTCCATACTTTGATGGAAAGGATTACAGCATATGGAAAAATAAGATGAAGGCATTCCTAAGATCGAAAGATCCTTTGGAATGGGAAGTGGTTGATAAAGGAATCATTCCTGATGCTGCATCAGACTCAGAGAGAGGAAAAGAACCTGCTGTTCCTACTCTTTTGACTCAAGAAGAAATCACCAAGAGACAGACTCTCGACGCCAAAGCTATTTACTCTTTATATTGTGCTTTATCCCCTACTGAATATAATAGAATATCTTCTTGTGATACAGCAAAAGAAGTATGGGACAGGCTTCACATTACCTATGAAGGAACTGATCGTGTGAAAGAAACAAGGATCAACATTCTCTTGGGACAATATGAAGTCTTTAAGATGAGATCAGGAGAATCAATTACTGACATGTTTAGTCGCTTTACTGAAATTGTGAATGGTCTTGAATATCAGGGACATCCAATCTCAGGACATATGAAAGTCAACAAACTTCTTCGTGGACTCTCAAAAGATTGGAATTATATAAAAACCTCAATAAGAGAGACACAGAGGATTGCTCCACTTTCTGTAGATGAATTGGTTGGAACTCTTCAATCCTATGAAGTAGAACAGACCAACGAAGAGGAAGACTCAAAAGGTAAGAAATCTATTGCCTTAAAGTCTAATGACTATTCTGATGTTACAGACTCTGAAGAACACCTAGATGATGAAGAACTGGCACTAATGATAAAGAGATTCAGAAAGCTGAACAAAAAAGGAAGGAAATTCAATTGGAAGAAACAAAATTCTCAAAGGTTTCAAAACATGTCAACAGAGGAAGATGATACGAATAAAGAAGTGACTTGCTTTGAATGCAAGAAAAAGGGACACATCAGACCTAACTGTCCTCTATTAAAGAAGAGAAAAGGGAAGACTGAGAAAAACAGGAAGGCACTCAAGGCAGAGACTTGGAGTGATACTGAATGTGAAGATAGTGACAATGATTATGCCAATATTTGTTTAATGGCAAAATCAGACTCAGACTCAGACCTTGATTCAGACACAGACTCAGACAGCGAACTCGAGGTAAGTAACTTGAAAATTCCTGTTAAAGTTTCTAAATACATTGATGAACTTTGTCTTAGTCTGAAAACCTCTCTTAAGAGGATCTCCGAATTGAAAAGGGAAAATTCTACATTGAAACATCAGGATAAACTTATGAAAGAAAAGGTTGAAAAACTGGAAAAAGATTTTGCTGTTGTAAAAGAAAACTCAGACAGTATTTCAAATGAAAATAATCTTTTGAAAAATGATATCACTAACATATCAAAGAGATTTTCAAATGGTTCTGAAAAGCTGGATAAGATTCTTTCGATACAAAGACCATATTTTGACAAGTTGGGTCTTGGTATGACTTCTGAAACTATTCCACTGATTGATTTTCCAAAGGTAAAAGAAAGAATTAAACAAAGACCAGCTAGAACTATTTACAAGAATCATTTTCAGAAAGTCTTTGTAAAACCTGTTGGTAGAAATGCTCTGAGATGTTCCAAGTGTAAAAGCTTAGAACACTTCGAGAAAGAATGTCCTTTAGTTTGGAGACCTGTTAAAAAGAGCTGGGCTAAGACTGTCTATTGTACTAACACTTCTGGACCCAAGATGGTATGGGTACCAAAAAGAGCTTGAATTCTTGTTAATTGCAGGTTACTATCAAAAAGAAGATAAAATGGTATCTTGATAGTGGCTGCTCAAGACATATGATAGGAGACTCAAGCTGCTTCATAAAACTTATCCAGATAGACGGAGGAAAAGTTTCCTTTGGTGGTAACAACAGAGGGAAGATTACTGGTCGAGGAACAGTGAAGATTGGAAGTTTGTCTATCAATAATGTTTCATTAGTTGAAGGATTAAATTACAACTTGCTTAGCATAAGTCAGTTGTGTGATTCTGGTTTCAAGATCAACTTTCAGGAAGAAACGTGCTCTGGAATCAGTAAAGACCTTACTCAATCCTTTATTGGTCGAAGACATGGAAATATCTATCTTCTGGATGTGAATCAAGAAAGATCACAGTGCTTAATATCAGTGCAAGATGAAGCAAATCTGTGGCACAAAAAGCTAGGCCATATCAACATGAAGCAAATCAACAAGATCTCAACAAAGAAACTTGTTCGAGGATTGCCTAATCTGAATTATTCAAAGTCTGATCTATGTACACCATGCGTACTGGGTAAACAGGTTAGAAATTCTTATAGATCAATAAATAGAGTTTCCACTAATCATGTATTGCAGCTTTTGCACATGGATTTGTTTGGACCTACCAGAACGAAAAGCATTGGTGGTAAGAGGTTCTGTCTGGTAATAGTTGATGACTATTCACGATTTACTTGGGTCTACTTTCTAACAAGTAAGTCAGAGACTTTCTCTCTCTTTTCAAAATTTGCTAAAAAGGTGCAGAATGAGAAAGGTCACACTATTACAAGCATTCGTACAGACCATGGAGGT
The DNA here is from genome assembly GCA_007663325.1 of Eucalyptus pauciflora. Lineage (NCBI taxonomy): Eukaryota > Viridiplantae > Streptophyta > Magnoliopsida > Myrtales > Myrtaceae > Eucalyptus > Eucalyptus pauciflora. Next base: position 1,053,826 of record VMYD01000010.1, on the reverse strand, counting down.
GAGTTTGAAAATCAAGACTTTGCTAATTTATGTGATGAATTTGGTTTTCAACATAAATTTTCTTCTCCATATACACCAGAACATAATGGGGTTGTGGAAAGGAAGAATAGGTCTTTACAAGAAATGGCAAGAACACTTTTAATTGGAAATCAAGTTTCTTCAAGGTTTTGGGCAGAAGCTGTTTCAACTGCTTGCTATATTATAAACCGAGTGTTTTTAAGACCAATTCTTGAGAAAACTCCTTATGAAATTTTTAAAGGGAAGAAACCAATAGTTTCTTATTTTCAAATATTTGGTTGCAAATGTTTTATTCTAAAGAATGCAAATGATCGTGTTGGTAAGTTTGAAGAAAAATCAGATGAATGATTCTTTCTTGGATACTCTACAACAAGCAAAGCCTTTAGAGTATTCAACAAAAAGACTCAGACTGTGGAAGAATCAATGAATGTCAAATTTCAAGACTCTCCACAAGTTCAGCAGATACAGACTGAAGACTTAGAATCTGCTCCAGACACTGCTAAATCTAACTCCACTGAAGCAGTTGCTAATTCAAAATCAGTACAACAAGCTACTGATGAAGAATCTACTCAAGAAGAAGATCAACAATCTATCAGACTGAACAGTAACTGGAAGCACAAGTCCAGTCATCCTGAAGAACTCATTATTGGAAACATTAATGAGGGAATTCGAACAAGATCCAAAAGGCGAGAAGAGTCTAGTGTTGTTGCTCTTATTTCTGAAATAGAACCCAAAAATATCGAAGAAGCTTTAGCTGATGAAAGCTGGATTGAAGCAATGCAAGAAGAGCTCAGACAATTCAGTATTAACGACGTATGGGAATTAACTCCCAAACCAAAAGGTAAATCAGTTGTTGGAGCTAAATGGGTTTTCAGGAACAAAGTTGATGAAAAAGGCAAAGTAACGAGAAACAAAGCAAGACTCGTAGCTAAAGGATACACGCAAGAAGAAGGGATAGACTATGATGAGACTTACGCTCCAGTAGCAAGGTTAGAGGCAATCAGATTATTACTTGCTTTTGCTTGCTATAAGAATTTCAGGTTGTTTCAAATGGATGTCAAAAGTGCATTCCTGAATGGATTTATTCAAGAAGAAGTCTACGTAGAACAACCTCCTGGTTTTGAAGATTCAAAGAAACCAGACTCTGTATTCAGACTGAAGAAAGCTTTATATGGACTGAAACAAGCTCCTCGAGCTTGGTATGAAAGGCTAAGTAATTTCTTAATTCATAGTGGTTTTTCTAAAGGAAAGGTTGACACCACTTTATTCATTAAAAAGGAAGGTAAAAGCTTTCTACTTGTTCAGATTTATGTTGATGACATCATATTTGGATCATCTAACGAGACTTTGTGCAAGAAATTTTCTAAGTCTATGCAGGATGAATTCGAGATGAGCATGATGGGTGAACTATCATTTTTCCTTGGTCTACAAGTCAAACAACTAAAGGAGGGAATATTCATTCATCAAGAGAAATATGCAAAAGAACTTGTTAAAAAGTTCGGTCTGGAGAATTGCAAAAAGACTGACATACCAATGTCAAGCTCTTTGAAGATAGACAAAGATGAAGCAGGGAAGAAAATTGACCAAAAATTATACAGGAGTATCATTGGCTCTCTTCTTTATCTTACTGCATCCAGACCTGACATATTATTTAGTGTTTGCATATGTGCTAGGTTTCAATCTGACCCTAGAGAATCTCACTTAAGCGCTGTTAAACGTATTATTAAATATGTTGCTACTACTGCTAAGATCGGTCTTTGGTATCCCAAAGAAGGAGACTTTACACTTCTTGGCTATTCAGACGCAGATCTTGCAGGTTGTAGAGTTGAAAGAAAAAGCACTTCAGGTACTTGTCAATTGCTTGGAAACAGGGCAGTATCCTGGTTTTCAAGAAAACAAAGTACTGTGGCTCTTTCAACAGCTGAAGCAGAATACGTTGCTCTTGGAAGTTGCTGTTCTCAAATATTGTGGATAAAACAACAACTGCAAGACTTTGGCATTGAAGACTCTTGCACAGAAATTAGATGTGACAACACCAGTGCAATCAATCTTACAAAGAATCCTATCCTACATTCAAGAGCAAAACATATTGAGATTCGACATCACTTTATAAGAGATCATGTTCAGAACAAAGAAGTCTTGATACGATTCATAGACTCAAAGAATCAACTGGCAGACATCTTCACAAAGCCTCTTGAGAAAAGCTTGTTTGAGTCTATTCGCTCAAGACTCAATATATTATCTCTTGAAGAATGTTGAAGTTCAGACTCAGTAACTAAAGTCTGACAGAGTATCAGACTCAAAGGTTAAAAGACTGAGAATACGAATCGACACGACTGTAAGTTTCCTTACTTAAACTGTCTTATTGATAAGGTAAGATTATCTGTCTATTTTAAGTCGGTTTTATTTTCAAAAGAAGTGGTTATCGTTTTATTAAGGCAGTTATTTTTCAAAAAGGAAAATTCAAGATTTCCAAAATATACGACGCTTGGTTATTCCCCGTACCTGTTATCTTTTATACATCTCTTCTCCTTCGTTTTCACCTTACTCAGAAACCCTAGATCAAAAGCTTTTCACTGCTCTGCATTTTTCTCTCCAAAACTTCTTCGTTTCAAAGTTCTCAACTTTCTTGCGACACAAGTGAGAAAGTCTCTCCAAAGAAAAGCACAATGTCGTATCAGAGGAAGTCTACCAGAATAGCAAACAGGGGACCACAAGGTTCTGGTGAGGGGCCTACGCATTTTGATCTCACTGAGGAAAGCGACATTCCTACTGAGCAATCTCAACAGCGGTCATCTCCAACTAGACCTCAAGAACAGGGCCCTCAAGATGAAACGATTTATGAAGATATCGAACCAGTAAGAACTCTAAAACCTGCCTTTGTTTACAAGCTTTACTCTGCGTTAAAGGAAGGTTCTGCTATGACTTTTGTGGATGAGTTTCTGAAAGAGAAGGGTTATAGAAACGAGACGCACTTTCTTACTGTTATGGAAAGGTCTGGAATTGTGCCTGAAGGAATGGCTGCAAGAGCATTTGCAAATTTCCCGAGTGACCCTAGGTTTAGTAGTATGAATCAGCCTGAGGGAAAGGACGATGATGAAAAGATGTTCATACACTTCAAACCATGGATGGGTGTGGCTGCGAGCTTAAGAGGGAAGAAGGATGAATTGTTCCGCTCAGACGGACACAGGAAGAGATATGAAAAATTGCTGAAGCGTGGGGTGATGAACCCACGAACTGTGGATTTCGATTTTCTGGACTTGTTGAGCATACATCTGCGAGAGAAATTCGAAAAGCTCCAACTTTATCAGTTCTGCACAGACTGTTACACGGCACATTCTGAATTGACGGCCTATTTCTACTCCAATATCAGTTTCATTGATGCAAACAGCTTTACCTTCAGTGTGAGAGATAAGGAGTATGTCATTGATTGTGACATTTTGGCTGATGTGCTTGGTGTGGAAAGAGGGGCTTTCCAACCAATCGGTGTGTCTGTGAGTCATGCTACGCTTGAACTAGCAAAGGACATAATTGCAGAAGGAAGACTATCTTATTCCAGAACGAATGCAACAAATACTTTGCCGCATAAAATTGTAATCAACTGTCTAAGACCCAAATCGACATCTAAGATAGATGTATCAATTTCTGAAGCTAAGTTGATGTTTGCCATCAAGATAGGTGTGAACTTATCTTTGCCACATACCATCGTCTTTCACATGTATAGATGCATGGTTAAGGACAAAGGAAAGCTTCCTTATGCTACTCTCATTACTCGTCTCCTCAAACATCTCAACATTCAACCTCCTCATATTCTCACAGTGAAGACTATTGATAAAATGGTCATCGGGCTGAGGATGATTACCAAGATGCGTCTAAAAGAGCTTAGCAAGAAGCTGGAGCAATTCAAGGAAAAGACTCCTATCAAACTCAGACCAGACTCATCAGCAGCAAAAAGGAAAGGGAAAGAATCTGTGGTTAGTTCTACCAAGAAGAGAAGGGCAGTCATCCTGGAAGATGAAGATGATGAGGATGCAATACCCATCTCTACTCTTATTTCTCAAATTGCTGCATCTATTCCAACTGTTCCAGAACATCAAGTTGCAGAGGAAGAGAAGGAAGAGAAGAAAGAGGAAGAGAAGACAGAGGAAGAAAGAGAGGAAGAGGAAGAATGAAAAGAAGAACAAGCAGATGAACCAGAAAGAACAGATTCTCCAGCAGAAAAGGAGGATTTACAACACCCTGTCACTGAGGAAACGCCTCAGAAAGATGAATTCTTTTCTCCACCAGAAGACATGGAGACAGGGGGAGATAAAGAAAGAGAACACACACCTCTTCAGCTGACTTTCAGAGAAGAGGATGCTCAGACAGGTGTTAGTCGATCACCTCCTGCTGCTGAGGATATTCATGCTGCACAGTTTCCTGAAGGAGAGGCATCATCTCCACACACTGAACCTCCTGCTGACATTCATACTGGCTTGACTCCACCTTCAGACCGAGCTGAAACAAGCACTCAGACTGACAACTCTGGAAATTTTCAAAGGCTGCTTGAGATCATCTTGGAACTTAAAGGTCAAATTTATGCCATGGGTTATGAATTTCAGACCTTGCAGAATGAAAATCATGCAATGTTCATCACTTTGCATGATCAGCTTAAAGATGTTCAGCGTCAGATTCAGGATACTGCAAAGGGGACCACTCTCACCCAAGTACAGGAAGATTTGAGGAAGTTGGAAGACACTGTCAAGTCTATGGGAGACTTTCAACTTGTTCGCATTCCTCGAGCTCCTTGATTTTTTATGCTGACAAAAAGGGGGAGAAGACTTTGCAGATTTTTGAACTTTTTCAAACCAAACCAAATCCTATCTTTTTATCTTTTGATTGCTTGACTTTGACTTGACTTGAGTTTTTAAACGTATGCAGTTTTTGAAATGTGTGCTCTCTATGGCAATACCTTAAGCTTTATAAATTAGATAGTACTGTCTGTTTATGACTAATGAGGTTTCGGTGAATGCAGATCTGTGTACAGGGAAAGTCTGTGTACAGGATATCTGTGTACAGGATAACTTCTACTATCTTATTTAATCTTTTATATGCTTGCTTAAAAGTTGTATTGCAGGGCGATAATATTCAAATCTGCAGGAAAGTTTTGTCACCATCAAAAAGGGGGAGATTGTTGGATGAAATCCCTTAAGGTATTTTGAAGTTGACAAAACAGGTTTATCAGTCTAGTCTGAAGACTTACAGACTCTTTTGACAAAGTCTGAAGAACAAAGTCTGAAGATCAAAGTCTGAAGATTAAAGTCTGAAGCTAGCAAGACTCAAGACTTATATTTCAAAGTCTACTCACATGGACAGTTTCCAGGACGACGTTTATTCTGATCTTATACGATCTTTATTCTAACGACTAATGGATATCTTTCTACTGGATTCAGCTCTAAACGATCTAAGTTTTATATGGAATATGTTTTATTCTTTGACGACTTCGCAACTTATATTTGGAATGATTTACTTATGGAAATCGAGATCCTGATTGTATGGGCGAGCAGGATTGATGGGCTATCAACACTTACCTTAAAGAGCTCGAGATCTCTCTAATTGATTATGTCCAACGGGTTGATTGGAAGAACTTCTTTGGAAGGTGCCAACGGTATTGAAGGCGTGAAGAAGTATATAAGAGAGATGCTCTAGTTGTTGAAGGGTGCGGATAGAAGAATTCCAAAGTCTGAAATCTCATTTACTATTTTGCGATATCATTCTTTGAGCGTTACATGTAATCAAAAGAGAGATCATATTGTAGACCTTGAGGAAGTGTAGTAGAGTAATCTACACTGTGGACTCAAGAGCGTGAGACTGTAATCACTCTTATTGATTCTTAGTGAAATCCAGCCAGAAGGGTTGTCCGTGCGGGAGAGTGGACGTAGGCTTGATCTAAGCCGAACCACTATAAATCTGGAGTCTTGGTTTTCTATCCCTAATCCTTTATATTGTTAACTGCTTTCATTTGCTGCAATCGTTGATTTTAAATTATTTATATCTCAATTGATTTGAATTGTTAAAATCGCTTTAAATACCTATTCACCCCCCCCCTCTAGGTGCTAATACTAGTTCTAACACAAATATCTATATATATATATATATGATTTCTAATATTTCTATACTCATCTTGGCACATTTCTTCGTTTTGTTGGTCTGCTTTCCCTTTATGTAGTCCACACAAGTATTACAATCTAAAGTACTAAGTACTCCATCATTTACTAACCGCTTAATTCTTTCGATGGAGATATGTCTCAATCTCCGATGCCACAACATAGAGGAATCTTATTTCACAACACATCGTTTTATACCAGCGTTATCATGAACATGCATCGCATAATAATTTGTCTTGTAAATTAATTCAAAAAAGACCATCAGACAAAGTATTACTCCCAACATTTTCATATTTAAACGATAAACAGAAGTTTGAATCTGAAAAGTTAAACGAGTAACCCAATTGTACAAGTCTTGAAACTGAAATTAAGTTTCTAGAGAAACTAGGAACATAAAAGGTCTTTTCCAAATTCAAAACAAAGCCACTATTGAGAACTAGTCTACATGTCCCAATAGCTTCCACATGCGAACGCATCTTGTTTCCTGAATGGATGCTTTGTTCACTTCCCACCGGCTTTCTGTGTTTTTAAAAACCTTGCAAGGAATTCGAAATGTGGGTTGTAGATCCAGAATCAATCCACCAAGTATTATGACTCACATAAGCCATATTAAATTCATAACAAATACAAGAGATTGGATTACCTTTATTCTCGAGCCAGTCTTTAAATCTGATGCAATCCTTTCTTATATGCCCCTTCTTTTTACAGAAAAAATGTTTGGATTCTTTATTAATGTCAGCTTGGGGAGGTATTTTACATTTTCCCTTATGCTTGACATGGCCCTTATTCTTTCCTTGTGTTGCCAAATGAGCACTTTCTTCCAATTCCATAATCAGTCTTTCTTCCTCTTGAACACACATGGTCAAGAGTTCATTAATTGACCATTTATTCTTATGTGTGTTGTAAGAGATCTTGAAAGGTACATACTGTTGCGAGAGAGTGTTAAGAATATAATACACAAGAAAGGATTCAGATATCTCAACCTCAATGTTCTTAAGCTTAGCCGCAATATCCCTCATTTGTATGATGTGCTCACGCACACCTCTAACACTAGTGAGCTACAATGATGAAAACTTCATAATCAGGGTCATAGCATGCGCCTTCTCAGAAGTCTCAAACTGCGCATCAATGGCCTCTAACAAAGCCTTAGCATTGCTATGCTGAGCAACCGAACCACGAATACTAAAAGATATCTTAGCCCTTATAAACATCGCACAAACGTAGTTGGACCGCTCCCATTGGTTATAAAGGGCTATCTCAGCTGTAGTGCTCGAATCAATAGGAGCAAGTGGTTCGTCTTTCCTATAGCATAGTCAATGTCCATCCAACCCAATTGAAGAAGAACTAACTCCTTCCAAACTTTATAATTCTCACCATTCAGTATGGGAACATCACACTTAAATTTAGAGAAATTCACAAGTTGCAATATTGCATATCAAATAATCATGCTTATGTCACAAAATTTGAGGCAAAAGATACATAAATCATGTTTTACCAATGTAAACATGTCACGAATATGAATCACATAACATAAAAACTACATATGGGCTAAGTTTTTAATCTAAATAGATTCATAATTACATCATGAAGAAACTACCATATTATATATATTTTCTTAATCCCCGTGGGTAAATTAAGAAAAATAATATGATATTCCATCCTAATTAATCATATTAATATAATGAAAATTCATGTGGAATAAAATTCATCATATTAATATAATTAATTACAATCAATGTCCATTTCTAAATATGATCCAAAAGATCTTAATATATATAATTTAATTAATTAAAGATGTTGTGGCCACTCTCTAATTAATTAAATATATGGATTATCGGACATTTAATTGCATGCATAAAATATTCATAAAAATGCATGAAAGGACAAAATAGTAAATAAATTGGCCAAGGGCAGGATTGTAAAATTGTAGAAAGGGCAAAACGGAAAATTTAAAAAAGTCGTAGGGGCAAAAGGGTAAAAAAAACCGCACAGAGACATCAGGCGCCTTGCATCCGCAGCGAGCGCGTGGCCTACACGCACGCCGTCCAACGGTTGCGCGCGCATGGCCGCGCGTGGCACATGGGTTTCACTTGTCTGCAACTGCAGCGCACGCGTGAAGACCACGCGCGCCTTCTTCCTTGTGCGACAGAACCCTTTTCCATCGTGATTTCGCCATTTTCTGCCACAATTTCGCCGCTGTTTCTTCTCCAGTAGCCCATCTAAGACTGAAATAAATAATGGGGTTTGGAGAGCATGTCAGCACGACCACATGGGTCCAAGATTCAACAAAAATGAGCAAGAAATTGGCCCCAAATCAAACAAAAATTTCCTAAACACAAATCCTCAACCACCGCAACTTCCGCTGCCCGATTAGCCTCCAATGAACACCGATATGCCGAAATAACTCATGGCTAATGTTCCTCATGGTGGTGCGACCGTACGGATCGGAATTCGAGCGGTGGGTCGCTGGATTTTGCCCAGAATCGGCGAGTTTCTCTCTTGGCTTTAAAATTCCGAGTTATTGTTCATCTTCAAAAAGGCCCAAAAATACACCAAAAACTCGACCAAAACAAGGCAGAGGCACTAAATAATGCTTTGATACCAAATGTTAGACATAAAAATCAAATGCAGAAACCAAGATCAATTATAGACAAACCTCTGGCCATTGTTTGTATTCACGTTCGTCGGAAAATCCTGAAAATTCAAAGAAATATTGGGCACACACTACTAACCCAATTCCCTCACATATATTGATGGTGTATTCCAAAAGAGAGGGTTTGTGTTAGACCTTGTAATTACCCCATTAGTAATGAACAATCGTTCCTTTTATACACCGTCTCCCATCAAGATGGTTATCAAAATGGACGGTTGTCACGAAAAGGTACGAAGCGTGGAAAAATTACATGTGGAATAATTGCCACATTAAAGAGAAAATGTGGGTCCGAAAATGAACATGTCATCTTAGGGAGACGATAGCTAGCTTTTCAATTCAGATGCGGTCAGACCACATTTTAAATGCAGACATAGGCCAAAGAATTTATTAAAGTTGTGCCTACCAATTACCACCAACCCCGGAGAAAATAAAGGAAAATCGAGACAAGAAAAGAAAAAGAAGACAAGAGAGAAAACAAAGGGTCGCCACCTACCACCTAAATCGCAGTTCCTTCGAGTTGGTGAAGCCAGTAAGAAATTTACATCCGACATAAAAAGGGTGACGCAAATATTCGATCGGGTCCTATGAACAGATAGCAGTAATTGGGCGCGAATGTTTTCCTGAGTTTTATTAATTAATGTGTGTTTCGGTAGCTGGAGTGGACCGGCGTGCAGCTAATCACCAAGATTTGATCAAACCATGGCCAAACCGATTCATAATTCGTGGATTCAGCCAGCAATTGTGTTAGGGGTTAGCTTATCCTCTTGAGATGGCTGTCGGGAGCATGAGCCTATAATGTTACTGTGGACCTTTGCTATTTGAGTCGGGATGACTAGCTCTTATAGTAGAGATTAATTGAGAGCCCAAGAAGTCTTGTGTGTTTTGTCTAAAAAATATCAACGGAAAAAGATGTGATTGCGTATGATCACGTCTTCGTCACATGTCGCACAGAAAACATATATTGGAGGAGTTAGGAAAGACACATAAAAGGTGGTAAAAAGTAATACAAGTTAGTAACTTTAACGGGAAATTTGGAGGATTAAATAAAAATAAATGTTGGTAAAAAATTCGTAGAGAGTTGGTAAACCAAAACTTAAAAACTTAATTTGATAAATTAGTAAATCACACTAATTTAGGTTATTAATTTCATAAAAAAAAAAAAAGAGAGATTAGTGAATTCGAAGCATTAGCAAGATATACAAATAAAAATAGATAAGTTTGTACAAAATTTGTAAATTTGCAAACTCTAAATAAGTTGGCAATTTCATAAAGTTGTCGGTAAATTTACCAACACCTTACTTGAAAAAAAAATTTGATGACCATTGTTTTTACCAGCGAACAATTTTTAAATTTGCCACTATGATAGAAAGATTTCGTAGAATTGAACACAAGACAGTATATTTTTGTGTTCCTAGAAAGTGCATCTTAACCTATTAATCAATTTAATGATGTATATAACTTCGTTATAAATCCGATAGCTAAGTCATCCGAGATATACTTTTAACACTCCAACTTCGATATCCTATTAGAATTTTCAATATGTAGATACAAGATACGAGGTGGAGGAGGCATCTAATCCCAAGTCCCAACTCCTTCTCTGCATTTCATAGTCTTTACTTAGAAAGGCTAAAAGCTAATCACTACTTCAACCAACTAAAATAAGAACCTCAAAATTCTTGAGTGTATCTTATATATATGTATGTGAGTGTATGGACGAGGTTTTGGGTTTTTATTTTTTTTTCAAGATTAAATTTATTATTGAATTCTTCAACCTGGGTTTATTTAGATCGACCTTTATTCTGGAGCTAACCTATAAACAAGGGAAGTTTTTCTAGACTTTTGACTAATATGCACGTGTACATGCTAGTATTATCAACGAGTTCCTAATGTTGGGAATTTAATTGTGAATTTATTTTGTCCCTCAACAAGTTGCAACCTTGGAAGAATCGAAAGGGTGTCTCCATCCATCAGGTTTCTTGATAAGTCCAGAAGAAAATGGGAGTTTATGTGCTTATTATATATGTATTTTAGGTAATTACTTGTAGATTTATACTTAATATGTCAAGAAAATCCGGATCCAGTTAGATTACATGCACGTCAAACCCTTCTTCGTCTAGAAGCCCATATCGGAGAAGTAACTTGCAAGAAAAAAGAAGAGGTATTAAAATCATAAAATAAAGTGGACATAGCATCTTTTTAAATAAAATGGTTAAATTGACTAATCTCTTGTGTTTTTTCGAGTCTTGATTTGGTAGTTGGAGTCTCGAACCCAGAGTCAGCCAAAAGTGCAGCTAATTCCCTGGACTTAATCAAACCATGGCCAAACTGATACCTAATCCGTATATTTGGCAATTTTGTTAGCGTTAGCTTATCCTATCGAGATGATGGTCAGGAGTATAAACCTACAATAATGTACCATCAGGCACTATTTGAGTTGAGATAACTAGCTCATTTAATGAAGATTAATTGGGAGCTCAAGAAGTCTTGCATATTTTGTATGGAAAAGATCGACGGAAAAAGATGTGATTATGTATGATCATGTCGCATGTTGTGGATAAAATATATATGGAAGAGTTAGGAAAGATAAAACATCGTAAAAGGTAATAAAAGTTGGTAATTTAAAAAAAATGGTAAGTAACTCGAGTGAGAGTTGACAATCCAAGACTAGCTAATAATTTAATCGAAGAGAAGTTGTTATGTCACTTTAATTAGTTTAGTGATAATATTTGAAAAAAGTGTCAGTAAATCATAAGAGTTGGTAGGAAAAGCAAAGTTTAGAAACGATAAGAAAAGTAGGCAAATTGAAAATTTAAACAACTAGAGTGTGGTAAGTAATTCAAATGAAAGTAGGCACTCAATACTATGTGATAATTTAATGGAAGAAAAGTTGGTAAATCAAGCTAAATTTGATTGGTAATTTTTGAACGGGTCTTATATATTTAAAAAAATATATCTTCAAGACAAATAAACTTGGTAACTTTAACAAGACAATTGGTAGATTAAAAAAAAATATTCGTAAATAATTCAAGGATAGTTGGTAAATCAAAACTACAAATTTTAATTTGACAAAATTTAGTAAATAATACTAATTTAGCTTATGAATTTTATAAAATCGTAAGCGAATTCAAAGCATTAGTAAAAGAAAAAAAAATTTAAAAATGACCTGAACGAATTGGATTTTATTTCAAATAAGGATTTGAAATGGCCTTGATTATTTCAAATAGGGACCTGAAATGACTTTGATAGTTTCATATAATGACCTAACTTTGCCGGTCACCAACCCGCTAAATTTTCCAATCAGTTCGTCATTTGGCATTTTTCCCTTTTTTTTTTCTTTCTTTTATTTTTCTGGTTCTTCTTCTTCCTCTTCACCGATGGACCAGCAAAGAGGAAGAAGAAGAACCAAAAAAAAAAGGAAAAAAAAAAGGGGAAAATGACAAATGACGAAAATACCGTGATTGCCGAAAGTTATTTGAAATGGATATAGCCACTTTAAGCCCTTATTTGAAACAAACATAACCGTTTTCAATTCTCATTTGAAACAATATTCATTTCAGTCCATTATTTGAGAAAGTGATGACACTTCTAATCCTTATTTTAAACAATATCCACTTTGGGCCCTTATTTGAGGAAAAGATGGCACTTCGGATCCCTTTTTGGAATTTTCCCTTAGTAAAATATGCAAATAAAAGATTATAATTTTGTACAAAATTTGGGAATTTGCAAGCTCCAAATAAGTTGGTAATTTCTAAATTATGTTGTTTCACTCTTAAAAAAAGATAACTTTGTCTTTCCCTTTAATGGGTGGTGTTTCTACCCTTTTAAGTAAAATTATGTTGTTTCACTCTTAAATTCAGGATTTAAGAAGAGCATATGGGTATTTGGACATGCATAAGTAATTGTCGGAACATCTTTTTGCAGAATGTGCTTACTACATCAAGTGGATCTAGGAAGCTTGGTGGATTTGGTTTTGCCATTTCCTCAGATCAGGCCACCGTGGATTTATCTAGTCTGCAACTCTTTCATTATTCTGTGTGTGGATAACTCAATAAGATGATGAGTGAAGGAAACTGACTTTGTTTTCATATCTCTATTATTTGGGACATAACCGTTGCACATTCCTTTTCTTATTTTGATCTCACAAATAGAGGTTGGTGAAAGTTATTTATCATTTTCCTTTATTCAGGATGATTTTACTCATCCTGACTTCAAGTTAGTGACTGATTGTGTTTTTGTAGTTTCTCCCTACTCGATTCTTGTTCTCTTGCTATCCCAACCATTCTTGATCTAGTACTTAGTGATGTTAAACTGTGGAAATAGACTGAAAATTCTCTTGTATGCAAGTCATGACAGTATTGTGTGGCACAATTCTCACATTTTGTTCAGCATGTTATTGCGGATGTTAGTATGATGGCAGTTTGGTTACTTATGCCAGCTTTTGTAATGATCGTGCAGGAATATGATGTTGAGGATTCTGTACTGTCTTTTGCAGCCATCACTCAATTGCACTGCTCCTAAAGTGGTCTGGTGCAAAACGGCTTCAGCTGGGTGTGCTTACTACTTAATTGCTCGCTTACTACTTAATTGCTCGCAAGCCTTTGTTTGACTGCCATAACAATGTCAAAATGTTACTTTTCTTTCGAACGCTGGGCTTGTCCTTCCATCTCTATGTAACCCAAGTGTGTGCCCGTTTAGGTGGATTGGTGGACACACATATTTATATGGGATCTCTCTCCATATATGTTGCTCTACTAATGAGTTTTGTTTTTGGTGTGCTATACGCAGTACATGAATACCTTGACATACTTAGCAAATGAAGCTTCCTCAACCATTCCTCCTGAGTACGTTCCCAACTTGCACAAAAATCTGTCAGCAAATGAATCTTTCTGGCCTACAACACTCGATTTTACAGGTCGTTACTTGATAACGTTTTGTGGATTGATTAGTGTATTAGCCAAAAAGGGGAGATTTACAAGTTCGAAGAGACAATGTTGTCGACACCTAAATTTTGGCAACCCAGTTATTTGTTCATAGAAAATTAGGGATTAATTTTTAAGCTCTAAAAAAATAAAATAAAAAATTGCACCAGAGCAAATAAAAGGGAAATAAGGGGGGATCAATTTGATTGATTATGAATGGAAGGTGGAAATTCTAATTAGCCACCCTTGCTCCAAGGAATATTCAAATCATAATAAATGTGGAAACAAATTCTCGGTCAAAGAAATAAGGTGAATAAAAAAAGCAAGAAGATTGATAAAAGGGAATGAATCGAAACATTCGAGGAAAAATCGAGCTGATTGTGAAATCTCACTCCGATATGCAGTCCACGAATTAAGGCAACAGAGAATGGAAGCTCGAAAATTGCCATGGAAAGCGGCCGTTTGGAACCACTATAAAAGGGGTTGACCCATACAGATGAAAAGGGGGGTGGAAAATACGTGCAAAAGAGAAAACCGCGAGGAAGAATTTTCGCAAAAAAAGAACAGCATGAGAGAAAGGGGCAGAAGAAAGAAACGAGCGTGAGAAGAGACAATTCTTCAAAAGAGAGGAGTGTGAGATCGTCCAATTTTAGTCAACAAAAAAAAGCAACCTTTCTTTCCTCCTCTGACAAGCTACAGAGGAAAAGAAAGAAGAGTAGTAGCATAAGGGGAAAAGTCCACTGAAAAGTAGAAAAAAAGAAAAAGAAAAAGGGGTCATCTTCTTCGAGGGAGCTCCATGCTGCCGTTGTGAGCCGCCCGTCGCCCTCCTCCTACCAGCGAGCTCCGCTCACCCATCACCAGCCTTCGCCCGAGCACCAGCAGCATCGCTGCCGCACCGCTGCCGTAACTCGCGCCCGCGCCCGACACCGTCGCCGCTCTTGCACGTCTGCTCGACACCTTCGCCCGCCGGTCGTAGCTTTTCTGTCCAAGCACCAACGCTGCCCGACGTCCCCCGCTGCCTAACGCCCACGCCACCATCCCCGACGCTATGCTCGTCACCGCGCCTCCTTCTAGCGAACCCACAGCAGCACCTCCATTGTCACATCGCAACATCACCACCGTCGCCGCACCTCACCTACAACCTGCTACTCACGGCGCCTCCGCCTCGCCTACAACCCGCTGGTTCGCAATCCTGAGTTGGTCACTACGCCTCCACCTTCGCTCCCCTCGACATCAACACCCGCGAGCCGCCCCCTTTATCAGCAACCCGCCTCTACTCTGCTCGACGCCTGACGCCCTCATTCGCCCCCAATGCCCTGTCGTCACCGTCGGTCACTACTACCCTCCGACGCCCAGCAACCCACAGCTGCACTACCTTGTCGCACCTCCACCTAGCTTCCGCCTGCAATCCGCGAGCGCCACCGCCATTTCTGCCACCCACCACCACACCAGCAACCCGCGCAGCCTCCGCCCACGATCGACACCCATCATTGCCACTGGTTTGCCCACTAGTCGTCGTGCCTCCCGCTACTTGACTCTCGCGCCACCGTCCATCGCAAATCCTACGCGTCAGTACAATTTAAAAAAAAAAAAAGAATCAAGGTAGTTTTTTTTATTTTTATCAAGTTATGTTATTATTGCTCAAATTGGAGCAAATGTTCATTTTATGAATAATTTAGGCATTATCCGTAGTGTTTTATCCAAAATTATTGTAATTATTAATTTATTCCGTAAGATGGCTGATCATTTTTTTAATTATATTGATTTTTTTCGCATCTTGATAGTATTTTGATTATTAAATCATTATAATTATTAATTTGATCCATAAGACTTCGGATCAAATTTTTAATTATTTTAAAATTTCTTATATGTTGTGATGTTTAGGGTTAAAATAATCGTTAATTTAATCCGTGAGACGACAGATTATTTTTCAATTGTTTTAATCCTTTATTTGATGAATATCTTGTTTGGTTTAGATATAATGCTTATCTGATAATTAGTTATCTTGGAAAAAAATTTAAAAAAAAAAAAAAATCTTGCATCGGAATATGATGGTTTCATAAATTAGGATTGCATTTTTAGATTGCACGTTTAGATAATTTTGGAATAAATTAGGATTGGTTCTAAATAACATTTTTTTTATATAGATAGGATCTTAGATAATGTTTGCATATTTGAATAGTCTCATTTAAAAAAAAATAGTTTTTCAAGTTAGGATATGGTTTAAGTCAAATTGATCCCTAAAATAGATTAGAAAATTATCCATTTTAGATAATTTAATTATTTTTTATTACGAATTTTAATAAAAAAAATACAAAAATATTAGGTGAATGTCAATTAGTTTGCATGTTAGGTTCATTTAACTAGAATTTGATTATTAGTAAGATTAGGTCATATAGTTAAAGTGCATGTTATATAGGTAATTTTTAGTTTCTAGATAAGAAAAACTCCCAAAAAAAAAAAAATTACTTGCTTTAGTGTGTTGAATTCCTTTGGCGATTTATTTTTTTCAAAGTTTAATAATGGTTGAGCATCTGTGTGATCACCCCATTGCATGATAGTGATTTAGGTTCAAATCAATCCAAACTGCCTACAAAAATATTTTTGAAAATAAAAAGAATGGTACAAAAAAGGCATTAGAGAAATCTAGTGTAACTGAGTCCCCGTACCCAAAGTCTCTGGTTCGTAGAAATAAAATAATTCTCCAGTTATTTTACGTAGGTGTTTAATCGGCCTATCATAAACTAATTAGAGACAACTCCTAGATAAAATCCATTTAAAAAAAAAAACTTGAACCTAAGTCGCAAATTTATATGGGCTTAAGAGAGCCCGAGCTAAGTTTAAGACTTAGCAATCCATTACCCTAAACCCTAGGTGGTGCACTCGAAATTTATGTCGCGACAGATTGGTGACTCCACTAGGCTTGGGGTCCTAGACAATGTTTGTTTCCCATACAAGCGACCGTAGAAATATACGAGTCCTAGATAATATTTGTCGCTTTAACAGGCGACCGTAGAAAGGTACGGATCTTGGAAAAGTTGTTTCCTATTCAGGCGACCGTAGAAATGTACGAGTCTTGGAAAGTGATTTCCTATTTAAGCGACCGTAGAATGGCACGAGTCCTAGACAATATTTGTTTCCCATTCAGGTGACCGTAGAAAGGTACAAGTTATGGAAAGTGATTTCCCATTTAGGCGACCGTAAAAAGGTACAAGTCCTAGACAATATCTATTTCCCATTTAGGCGACCGTAGAAAAGTACGGGTCCTAAAAAGCAATTTCTCATTTAGGCAACCGTAGAAAGGTACGGGTCCTAGACAATATTTGTTGTTATAATAGGCGACCGTAGAAATGTACGGGTCCTGAACATGTAACACCAATTATCTTGAATTGTTCTACCCTCCTAAAAGGTAAGTCATTCCAGCTATGTTCCCTTATCATTTGCGTTAGCATCTTCATGCATCATATAAATTACATTTCAAAATGGGATTCATTTTCCAAAAAAAAAAAAATCATTCAATGCATGTGCATGATCAAAATTTAGGTCTCAATTTGGTTTTGAAGGCAACCTCTACGAGCTCACCTTCAAAGAGGGGCAGCTGTTGACACCTAAATTTTGGCGACCCAGTCATTTGTTCATAGAAAATTAGGGATTAATTTTTAGGCTCTAAAAAAAGAAAAGAAATAAAAAGAAAGAAATAAAATAAAAATTGCATCAGAGCAAATAAAGGAAAAACAAGGGGAAATCAATGTAATTGATTATGCATGGAAGTTAGAAATTCTAAAGAATATTCAAATCTTAGTAAATGCGAAAGCAATTCCCGGTCGAGGATCAAGAGTTAGGAAATCAAGTGAATAAAGAGCAAAAATCTTGATAAAAGGGAAGGAATCGAAGCATTTGAGGAAAAATCAAACTGATTGCGAAATCACGCTCCGATATGCAATCCACGAATTAAGGCAACAAAGAATGGAAGTTCGAAAATTGCCATAGAAAGCGGCCATTTGGAATCACTATAAAAGAGGGCCACAATTTTCGTGAAAAAGGGGAGAGAAAACAATTTAGAGCAAAAAATGTCACGCCTCGACCCTCGGGCATGCACCCATCCCTTACCTTGGTCAATTATAAAAGCGATATCCCAAGACTACATATCGCCGACCCTTTCTTTTCTTTTTTACTGCGCAAACGGAAGCATATAAAATCCCCAGAAAATAAAACATTGGGATAGAACAATAGGATTAAATTTCAAACCTTCACTCTTATATACATTGCAAAACAGTGCATATATATATATATATATATATATATATACAAAGTGAACTATTAAGTCCAATTCACATTAAGCCAGTTAAAAACACAAGGTCTACAAACAGAAGCGAGGTTCTACAAGTTACGGGTCCCCATCCTGCTCTTCATCAATCTCCGCACTCCAACTGGAGCCTTCAGCAAACTGCACTGGACTTCGAGACCTTCAACATCCAAGTCTGCTACATATAGGGACCTGAAATGGTTATTCAATAACCAATGAGACCACGTCTCAGCAAGTTCTACCCCCTGAGACCCGATTAGTAAGCCAATACACTATGGGCTGCCTAAACATGCACAGGTCAGAGGACTTACCTTGGCCTCAGATTCCACCTGCAAATCAGTACAATTTATAATAGGCTCTCAACTACTCATAACAAATCGAACCAGTCGATTACATGTCACAGAGCACACGTGCATTCTCTAAGGCACTAGTTCACCAAAGTGATGCATCAAATCACCGAGCCCACGTGTCTCTTCCAAGATGCCTCACTTAATTCCATGGGCCCACGTGCATTCTCTAAAGCACTCGTTCACCAAAGTGATGCATCAAGTCACCGAGCCCACGTGCCCTTTTTACGATACTTGGGCCACGTGCATTCTCTAAGGCACTCGTTCACCAAAGTGATGCATCAAGTCACCGAGCCCACATGCCCTTTTTACGATGCCTAGGCCACGTGCATTCTCTAAGACACTCGTTCACTAAAGTGATGCATCAAGTCACCGAGCCCACGTGCCCTTTTAGATGACACACTAATTCACCACTCCACCGTCAATACTGACCATCAGTACCCAAACATTTTCCCATCACATAACTGAAATCAGCCAATTAGGAACATGTCCTAAAATTCACAATTTAAATCAATTTCATATAAATTGAAGCTCAATTAAATAAACGGACTGCACCACAACAATCAGCACGAAATTCCGGTCACCGACCATCCCGGTTGAATTTTCAGAAAAATAATTAATTAAATAATTAATTTCGAAAAATAAATAAATAAATATAAAAAATCCAATTTATGCCCATAATGCCTGATTGGAAGCCGAGACGAGCCCGGAAAATTACCGAGACTTGTTCAATAAATAACATGGCATGTCTACTTGCTAATGTCTATTTCTAACCACCTAACATGCATTGTTTAGTCTCTAATTTAATTTATCTAAATTAATCTAACCACTTAATTGCATTTAATTAAATCTAACCAACCCTAAGTATAATTAACAAACTAAGAAAGCATTAGTGAGTAAAACTCACTTGGCAAAAGTGGAGACCGAATCACCGCAACGGCAACGCGACGGCGGCCGAAATCGGACTTTCGGCGGCGTTGACGAACATTTGTGCCAAGCCTACAAGCCTTGTAGGCCTACAGAAAATTCCGGGCTTGGACTAAACTCGCGGGCTTGGGCTTGCTAAATCTGAATTTGATGGGCTTCAAGACTGGGCTGAACTCTTGGGCTGAAATTGGATTACAAATGGGCTGGGCTTAAAGAAATCACTGGCTTCAATCGGTGGCAAGAAGCTAGGCCTCGCTGGTCTTGCGTTGAAGACGTTGGGCGATGGGCCGATCCACGAGCAAGAGAATACTAAAGCCGCTGGATCTGTGGGCTTTGGTCTTCACGTGGGCTGAACGAAGGAAGCAGTGAGGGACGCTGGAATTCACTGGGGCTAAAAGAACACGTGAACTGCAGCTGGTGTGCGTTGGGTCTTCAAGCTGACGGTGAGGAGACGCGGCAAGTGGAGTTTCACGGCTTTGGTGGATGATGGCCGCGTGATGAAGAAGCTGCTTCGGTTAATGAAAGTGTGCAGCGGAGGGAGATGCACGCGTGGCTACACGCAAACACGGGCGGGGCAGCTTCGTTGGCGGTGTTGACAAGAGAAGATTGAAGCGATGGAGATTCGCTGGACTTGCGGGCTTCGACGTTGGCAATTGACCGAGCAAGGTGAGTATGCGGACATGTGGCGGTTGCTGGGGTAACTTCGGTCAACAAGATGGAGGAGTTGCTGGTTTCGTTGACTGGGTTGAGCAAAGCCATGAGGAAATGAAGTGGGGCGGCAGCAGCGAGAGAGAGAATGAGTGGAGAAGATGGGCTGCTCAAAGGATAAATGAAAGGAAGCTGAAGTTGCCGAGAAAATGCAATAAAAAGCCAAAGCAGCAAAGGAGATGAGGACGGAGGAGACGTGCTCGTGAAGTTGAGGGGAATAAAAGTCCAAACAAAATATCTATTAACATCATTAGCTTGTCTAAAAAGTCTCCAAGCTTATCCAAGGTGTCTCCCAAATACTTTCCAACAAATAAATTCCACAAATTGTCCAAATTAAAGCTAAAATTCCAGCCCTCTTCTAAATTTCGAATTTTTTTAATTCTGGGCTCCAATTCTTCATTTGATTCTCCAAATTAATGTCCAATTTCATCGAAGAAATATTCCATACAATTTTCAGCAAGTCCCCGACATCCAAAAGTTTGATAAAGAGGCCAAAAATCCAATCAATTTGGCCGATCCAATTTTCCGCTAATTTCCACGACGTCCCAATCCATTTTCCGTAAAAATCCCAAACTCGACGGAATTTCTCCAAAAGACAAGACGACGTCCTATAAATGAACCGTGACATGCTCAGACGTCCGATTTTCGAATCCGAATTCAATTTCATGGTTAAAATCGACCGAACGCGATTTAGTCCGATCCGACCTATTGAATAGCTTTTAGGGATTTTACCGCGGTTATATCCCTTAACGGCTTCACCCAATATATTGGTTAACTCGTGAGTGATCAGTTCAGAGAAAAAGGACCATTGGCGCGTCGACGAGATGCCCATTTCATATATTCGGGATGAGTCGAAAATTCGGAATGTCACAAAAAAAAGTGGAGAGAATTCGTGGTAAAAATTCGTGAGAGGTGGAGTTGAACAAAAAATGTAATCTTTCTTTTCTTTAATAGGCTACAATAGAGAAAAGAAAGAAGAACAGCAACAGTAGAAAAGAAGCCAGTAGAAAGTGACAGAAGAGAAAGAACAAAAAAATGGGCTTCTTCTCTAGCAGGTCTTCACTCGACACTTCACCTCCGTCTGCTCGCCCTCAACGATGACCGTGCCTCGGACTGCCCGGCGCTCGCCGCACCTCACCCGTGCTTGCACCAACGCCCGACACCATCTCCACCTGTTGCCCGAGCGCTGCTCTTCTTTGGTCGTCAGCTGTCGACGCCTCCTTTGCCGTTCGTCACCACTGGTCGCAGCGCAAGCACCACCCAGCAGCGTACACTCGACTCCTCCGCTACGCCACCGTCCTCTCTATCCTCGATGACCAGCCAAGGCCACACCTTCGCTGCTACCGATGCCCCTCTCTGTCGTGCCTCAGCCTGCTCGTCGCCACCCAGCCGACGCTCGCTCTGCTCAACAGCCCACAGCAACCAACCCGCTACCGCTGCTTCTGTTCTCTGTTCCCCTTGTTGGTCACCGTGCTACACCCCTCCGCCCGTCACCAGTGACGTCAGCCCCCTGCACCTCCGCCCAACGCTGCGACCATGCACTACTACCGTCATTTGCCTACCACCCCCGCCCTCCGAGTACCAGCACATCGCTACCCGCCAGCTCTACCCGCAACCCAGCACCTAATGTCCCCAGCTCTATCCTGCAATGCCCATGTCTCTACACGAGCACCACCCGCGAGCGCTACTCTGTCCCACCTCTACAGCTGTCGTTGCCACGCCACCTCAGCCCGCAACCCAACGCCCAACGATTTTGCTTGCCACCGCCTTAGACACCTGCACCCGAAGCAACTCCCCACCGTGCCCCTGCTACACGTGCCGTGCCTTAGCCTGCTTGTCACTGACGTCCACTCCCTACAGCAACCTGACTCCTGCAACAAACCAGCGCTTGCAACAACGAGCCAAGCCAAATGCCACCAATTGCGAACCTTTCGCCGTCTTGAGCCCCTGCACACAACACTAACTAGCTACTGTTGCTTCTCCGTCCGCTTGCCACAGCCCAACCCCAGTGCAAATCATCGATCACAAATCCCGCGCACTAGCCCCGTTTTTTAATATATATATAAAAGAAAGTCAAGGTAGTTTTTTTTTTATCTTTTATTTTTGCTCAAATAGGAGCATTGGGTGTCAATGTTAATTATTTGAATATTTAGGCATTATCCGTAGAATATTGTTGCCCAAAAATTATTGTAATTATTAATTTGATTCGTAAGACGTCGGATCATTTTTTTTTTATTATATTGATTTTTTGGGGCATTTTGATAGTATTTTGATTCTTAAATCATTATAATAATTAATTTAATCCGTAAGATTTTGGATCAAATTTTTAATTATTTTGAACTTTCCTATATGTTGTGATGTTTAGGGTTAAAATAATCGTTAATTTAATCCATGAGACAATATATTATTTTTTTGATTTTTTTAATTCTTCATTTGATGAATATCTTGATTAGTTTAGATATAATGTTTATCTGATAATTGCTTGTCTTGAAAAAACACTAAAAAAATCAAAAAAATCAAAAATCAAATCTTGCATCGGAATATGTTGGTTTCGTAAATTAGGATTGCATTTTTAGATTGCACGTTTAGGTAATTTTTGGAATAGATTAGGATTAGATCTAAATATTTTTTTTTTTATAGATTAGGTCTTAGATAATGTTTGCACATTTTAATAATATCATTTTTCTTTAAAAAATAGTTTTCTAAGATAGAATAGGGTTTAAGTCAAATTAACCCCTAAAATATATTACAAAATAATTCTTTCAAGACAATTTAATTATTTTTTATTACGAATTTAATAAAAAAATACATAAATATAAGGTGCATGTTAATTAGTTTGTATGTTAGGTTCATTAGAATTTGCTTGTTAATAAAGTTAGGTCATGTAGTTAAAATGCACGTTCCGATTTCAAGATAAAAGAAAACCCAAAAAAAAATAATTGTCTGCTTTGTGTGTTTAACTCTTTTAGTGCAATTTATTTGATTGTGGAGAATCCGTGTGATCACCATATCTGCATGATAGTGATTTAGGTTAAAATGAATCCAAACTGCTTGCAAAAATATTTTTGAAAATAAAAAGAATGGTACCGAAAGGCATTAGAGAAATCTAGTGTAACCAAGTCCCCGTACCCAAAGTCTCTAGTTCATAAGAGTAAAATAATTCTCCCGTTATTTTACTTAGGTGTCTAATCGACCTACCTTAAACTGATTAGTGGCGATTCCTAGATAAAATTCATTTGCGTGTTAAAAAACTTGAACCTAAGTCGCGAATGGATATGGGCTTAGGAGAACTCGAGCTAAGTCTAGGTTTAGCAATCCATTAACCTAAACCCTAGGTGGTGCACCTGGAATTTAGGTCACGACAGCTTGGCGACTCCACTAGGGACTAGTGTGAAAACTCTTAGTGGACTTAAGTCAATTTTCTCTTTTTTGAAAAATTTTTGGTTTGGCAGCGTGTATTCCAGGTACGTCCCTAACATCTAAGGTGTTAAATGTTCTTGCGGATGGGAGGTATAGGGGGAGTAGTGATTACTAACCCTTGTCTTACAGGTTGGAGTTGGAGATGAATGTT
This sequence comes from Eucalyptus pauciflora, assembly GCA_007663325.1. Lineage (NCBI taxonomy): Eukaryota > Viridiplantae > Streptophyta > Magnoliopsida > Myrtales > Myrtaceae > Eucalyptus > Eucalyptus pauciflora. Next base: position 1,030,231 of record VMYD01000010.1, on the reverse strand, counting down.
TTGAATTCACACTATTGAAGTGTTGTTTGATGTAAATTGTTATGCATGTCTTGCATTAGCACTACACTATTGCGCACATAATCTGCTGTCAGACCTAGGCTGCAATAGGATTTTTAAGATTGTGTTGAGAATAATACTTCCTCGAAAGCGAGACTGCTATGTAGAGGTTGACCTTCTTTTTTTCCCGAAAGTTTTTCATGGTGTCGACTGTGTTTATCCATATCCACAAGACTGCATGACTATGGGGCATTCCACTCAACTGAGCCGGAGTTAAGAGAACCTGACACGTTGAACGCGAGACTGCAGTGGTCAGATCATCCTCTTAGCTCCACTTTGTTAAGCCGTCTAGATAGAAATCGAGCCTTACACTTCATGCATGTGTTTATGTGATTATCATCCATTCCCGATGAAAGTAAGTTGTCTGAACTCTCACTTTGCAATTTACATACTTTATCTCAAATTTGTCAATCAATGACAAAAGGTTTTGTAGTCAAGTCTCGTTTTATATGCGATGGGGAAAACATCGTACAGTTCATTTCCATTCTTGAGGTTTTATATGCTACCATATGGTCTTGGAAGAAGGGATCAAGGCATTCAAAACCCTATTGAAGCCCCTTGGAGGTCTCATTCTGCTGGATTAGGATATCATGGAAGATGTGGAGAAACTTCTGGAGGACAGACACAAGAAAGGCAAAACTTGCCACCTAAGCAGGAGTGAGGGAGGCAAAACTAGTCACCTCCCAACATTCGCGAGACGTTCCCTAGCCCTCCGAGAATGATGCAAGATGGAATGGAAGTGATGGACACCCTAGGGCAGCCAAGTGGCAAATTCGACTATTATGTGAAGTACTCGGCTCCCCCCAACTTTTACATTGACCCTCGTGACATTGTCCCATATAGATGGGGTGGCATGGACAATCCGACACCTCCAAAGACAGAGAACCATGATGATGCACTAGAAGGAATCACGAGTATGTTCGATAACTTCCTTATAAGCGCCATTGACAAAGGACAATCTGAAGAAGTGGGCACCTACCCACAAGAGTAACTCATATGTTGTTCTTGCACGCTCCCCTACGTGGGAATTTTTATTGTTTTCTAAGAAATGTTTTCAATTTTTGCTTTCCTTTTAGAGATTGAACATTGCATTTTCCATTCAATAAATGTAACTGATTGATGAATTTCAATAAAATTACAAGTTTTGAGGATATGATGAGGTACACCAAACCAGCCCGGTGACGATATCCAACAATGAAAAGAAAATATCATCCAAGGAGAATTCTGAGGACTGGGCTTCTTCATGCTTCCTCATCCAAAAATTTCCAAAAAAAAAAAGAATAAAAAATCATTTTTGAAGCAATTTCCAAAAGCATGCATTATGTTAGCCCTGTTTAATTTTATGACTCATTTACTTTATGTTTCACAACATTACTTTCTAGGCCTGATGAGAAAGCATCTGAAAAAGGCACATCATATTGCAATGATAAATCAATTGGCTCAACTGTTACTCAACAGATGACAAATTGGGAGCACTACAAATTCTAGTATTGATATGACTGAGATAAAATCTCGATCCGAGCCAAAATGGTTGTGCAATTTGAATTTACTTTGATCTCGCATAGTATCATATTCATGCATGTTCTCTTGTGCTGGGGCAAAAGCAGATTTTCAATCTTGATTGATAGGGACAATCCAAAGACATCCATTGCTGAGACAATTCCTTTGTGGAGCAACCCCCTGAATGAATGTTTAAAACATTTTTTTTAGCGTGGAAAATTGTTTGTTTTGAAGTTGACAATTTTTCATGCTTAAAGTTATTGAGCTCTTTTAAAAGGGATTTTGTATGGTGACTCTTACAAGTTTAGTTCACCAATTCCACTAAAAAACATCAAGATGGACTAATTTAATGAATGATGTGGAATGGATTGAGCATACTAAATGAGACTAGTCGGGATGATGAAAGGTGAACCATATCCTATACACAATCCCCTACTCATACACTTGTGAAATGAGTGTAAGAATGTTCATATCCACAAGATAAAGAGTTCTCTCGCAAAAGGTACAACAACCAAAATGATGAGAGGCGGTTTATTTCTCTATCCTAAACACTACAGGTAATTCATTGCTTAACCTCTTTGAGCCCCATTACTTATGAAAATTCTTTTCAAATTACCCCTGTCAAGAACCACCCCACATCGGGGCAAATGGAAGGTAAAAGGACATCATGAGATGAGGAAAATGGAAAGAAATTTTCTTGCTCTCACTTGCATCAATCTTCAAATCATGCTATTACATTGAATTCATGTGGTAATTTAAGTGCCTTAAGATGATGAAGAGCATTTCTTTCTCTATCCTATATAGTTATATCCTTTGCATAGCCCACTTAAGCCTACAATTTCATTTCTTCAAACCTAGTTGATGATCATCCCTCACATTGGAGCAAGACAAAAGGTAAATGAAAACCCTTCAAAGTTCGAGTGTCATTCAAAATGTAATTGTTTGATGTATGGATTATGCGTAAGAATCAAAATCAAAATAGAACTAAGAGGCATGAAAAAGCAGTGCGCCTGGTAAAAGCAAAGCCAATGCCCAAAGAAATGAAGAAAAAGTGCATGAAAACTAGGGACATGAAAAAATGATGTGCCTGGTAGAAGTAAGCCTAAACGCTCATAGATGAAAATGAAAAAAGAAAGAGTCAAGATAGGTGTCTATTGATTGCAAAAGGTTGTATCCCAATGGAGCTGTACTCAAAGAATCAAGATCAATGGTGCATTTATAATGACAATCCCTAGTGAAAGAAAACACCAGTGACAATGCCTAGGTGATCATCAACTTTGACCCTTATACACATCTTTGAGCCTAATAATCTTTCGTTTCTCAGCCCATGAACCCAACCTACGTTTTTTCCCTTGCAAAATCTCTTCTGATTAGGGCACTTGGATTAACATAGGGGTTCACATGTCTTAAGCGTTGCTCGAAGAAGTGCGGGTAAGATTATTTCTTTCTCATTTTGCAGGGTTCTTGACTTGTAAACCCAAAAATGATTGCGAAGTTGTTCTTTCAGTAACCTTGACTCAAAGAGTCTCTTTGTTAAGCCATTGACCAAGCCCACATTACGGTCCCTATTAAAGACCTCTCAGATTGGTAAGGTCGTATCGCTTGCGAGAATACTCGAACTCTTGTCGATATGGTGAGATGGATGATTCCCATAAATAAATAATAAATAAATAAAAGCCCTTCTAAATGAGAGTAAGTGAAAGTCCTTTTGAATTGAAAATCTCTCATTTAGTATTCTTAGGAAATCCATGTCATGAGTGAAAATTGTCTTGAACGATAATTCTCTCTAGTGGAAATTTGGGTGATGCAAAAGTCATTATGCATAAACCTTGATTGAATTGATGAAAACCTCACTCAACTTTGAAGTGTACATTCCATAATAGCTTTAATTGCTTAGTTCTTTGGTGAATGCATTTTTGCTTTAATCATGTCTGACTGATAATGTTTCTTCGAAGACCCAAGAGCTCCTGACATTCAGGTTCCTTTCCAGATTGTCTCATGATATTAGGAGATGAGAAACCTTCATAAGTGCATCCTCGATATTCCAAAACTTATTTCTACCATGATGTGAGAGACCTACACAGGATATCTAAGTTCCAAGAGACATATCCCCAAGAATCAGAAATATCACTAAGTAAGTATATCTCTACCCATACTTTAAATACTTGTCATTGTACAAGTATTCTCTCTCAAGAGCACCGACACTTGACTTGGTAGAGCTATCCCCCAAAGATTTTTCTTCGGATTCAATCCGATTAAGGCAACCAAAGAAAGGTTCGAGTTCTGGTCAAATGATCTATGCCGCAATGCTAGGTGACCATAGAATGGTACGGGTCCTAAACAATATCTATCTCCCGTTCAGGTGACCGTAGAAAGGTACAAGTCTTGGAAAAGTGATTTCCCGTTTAGGCGACCATAAAATAGTACGAGTCCTAGATAGTGTTTGTTTCCTATACAAGCGAGCGTAGAAAGGTACGGGTTCTGGAAAAATGATTTCTCATTTAGGCAATCTTAGAATAATACGGGTCTTAGACAATATTTGTGGCTCTAATAAGCGACCGTAGAAAGGTACGGGTCCTGGATAAGTTGTTTCCCATTCAGGTGACCGTAGAAAGGTACGGGTCTTGGAAAGCAATTTCCCATTTAGGCGACCGTAGAATGGTACGATTCCTAGATGATATATGTCTCTCATGCAGGCAATCGTAGAAAGGTACGAAACCTGGAAAAGTGATTTCCCGTTTAGGCGACCGTAGAATGGTACAGGTCCTAGACAATATTTGTGGCTCTAACAAGCAACTGTAGAAAGGTACAGGTCTTGGATAAATTATTTCCCATTCAAGTGACAATAGAAAGGTACGGATCTTGGAAAGTGATTTCTCATTTAGGCGACCGTAGAATGGTACGAGTCCTAGATGATATATGTCTCCTATTCAGGCAACCGTAGAAAGGTATGGGTCTTGGAAAAGTGATTTCCCGTTTAGGCGACCGTAGAATGATATGAGTCATAGATAATAATTGTTGTTCTAACAAGCAACCATAGAAAGGTACGAGTCCTCAAAAAGCAATCTTGTCCGTCAAGGCGATCGAAGAAAGGTTTGAGTCCTAGACAACTAAATACTGCCATACTGGGTGACCATAAAAGTGTACGAGTCCTAGGAAGGCAGTTTTCTCTTACAAAACACTGTTACTATTCTAAGTGACCGTAGAAAGGTGCAGGTCTTGGATGTGTAACACCAACTATCTTGAATTACTCTACCCTCCTTGAAGGTAAGTCATTCCATGTCTGTTCCATTGTTAATTGCATTAGCATTTCCATGCATCATATAAATTGCATTTCAAAATGGGATTCATTTTCCTAAAAAAAAAAAAAAAAAGAGGTCATTTAGTGCATGTGCATGACTAAAATTTAGGTCTCAATTTGTCTTTGAATGCAATCTCTACGAGCTCACCTTCAAAGAGGGGCAGTTGTTGACACCTAAACTTTGGCGACCCAGTTATTTGTTCATAGAAAATTAGGGATTAATTTTTGAGCTTTAAAAATAATAATAATAAATAAATGGGAGAAGTACACTATTGGTACCATAAGTTATGTACAGCGCTCACTTTGGTGCCAAAAGTTTCCGTCGGATCACTTAAGTGTCAAAAGTTTTGAAAAACGATCACTTTGGTACCATCACCAATTTGGTTGGCCAAAAATCCGACATGGCAGTTTTTTATTAATTTTTTACGCCCAACGTGGATCGCCGAAGAATACAATCAGCATACAAAGAACAAAACGACGCCGTTTACCGTTTTCCCCCAAATAAGAAACCCTAAATCCCCAATTTCAACTAGAACCAGAAGTTGAAAACCTTAAATCCCCAATTCGACCATTTCGAGTGCATATTTCGATTTTCTCCCATAGTTATCAGCTCACTCTTGCAAATGGAGGATAGAAGCTTCAACAGCAGCTCACATTCCTATAAGAAAAAGTAAATTAGATGATGAGTGTTACTATTATTGTGGGTTACCGAGTCCGAAAAGAACATCTTGGACTCGGTTGAATCCCGGGAGAAGATTCCATGGGTGCGGCAGATATAGAGAAGGCTCGAAGTGCCAATATTTCAAATAGGTTGATAAAAAATTCTCTGATCGAGCGACAGAGGTGATATTGGAGTTACTTGAAGGCCGAAATCAACCTCCACCTACGTTAATGGACGAATTGGAGGATGTCGACTCAATGCAAGCTCAAATGAAGGGTTTAACATCTCTAGTGGACCATTTGAAGAAGGAGGTTTCAAGGCTGAAAATTGAAAGAAACTTTTATCAAGCATTGATTGTGTTCTTATTCTCTTGGGTAGTTTATTCAAATATAAAGTGAGTAATGAGAAGAAGTTTGTATGTCTATCATAGTTGAAGACGTGGAATATGCATTTGTATTGGATTATTTATAAGTAAAATGTGTATTTGGTTTGCTGAAATTTTTGTATGGAGCAGAAGGTTTTGTTGTTGTAATCTATGGGTAGAAATGCAAGATTGGACTTAGAAAGCATTAGTTGTGAGCACTTAAAAGTTTTGTTGTTTAGTTGTGTATTGTCAATGTTTGTTTTGGTTAGTTTTTGCTTCAAATATAATGGTTTACTGCATTTTTTATTTGGTAATGGTTTGATGCATTTTTTTATTTGGTAATGGTTTGCTGCATTTTTTTATTTGGTAATGGGTTGCTGCATTTTTTATTTGGTAATGGTTTGCTGCATTTGTTATTTGGTAATGGTTTGCTGCATTTTTTATTTGGTAATGGTTTGCTGGTTTGCTAGTTTGCTGGTTTGCTAGTTTGCTACAACTGCAAACCATGGCGAAATTAAAGAATGGTGGCAAATTCACAATTGACCATTTCAGTGCCATAAATTGTAAATAGTGATCGCTTGAGTGCTAAGTTTTTATAAAAGTGATCATTTAAGTGCCGGTTGCGATAACAAAGTGATCATTTAAGTGCCAGTCGCGATAACAAAGTGATCATTTAAGTGCCAATCGCAATTACAAAGTGATTACTTATGTTGCACAAGTTTTTTAAAAAACAAAACATGTTAGTACCAAACGTCACTTGACTTGCACCTTGTTCTTGCACCAGTTGGGTTGCTAGTGCATCTTCTTGCACCAGCCCATACAAGTGTTGATGCAACAAGATGTACCAACATCCAAAATGTTCTTGCAGCAGCACAAATAACCAGAACCCCACAAATTCATTATAATCCACAACTTCAACTAGCAACAGCAACATTGCAGCAATAGCAAAAATAAAATATACAGCATAACTGACTTGCTAACACTATAGCCGAAACCAACACAAGAGAAAATAGTCAATCCAGTACTTGCCATTAACATTGATTGATTGTTTACAAAAGAAAAGAAAAACATGTCTAACTTCACTCCCCAATCACCGAAAGTTCAGTACCCTCTTCAAAAAAAAAAACAATGGCAATATGCAAGCAGCAACTACCATCAATGATATAATATTCAACACTCTCCTAAAAAAAGAAAACATAAAAAGAGACTATGTCCAGCACCCTCCCATTAGTCAATATTAATAACACCTTGATCTCTTTTTCCTCTTGAAGTTTTGAATTGATTCATAATCCGAGCACTCTTTCGAACTAGATGTGCAGGTTCTTTAACTGGGCTTTCGGTCACCTCATTTTCCTTCTCCTTGTTTTTTACGGCGGCTATTTTGTTCTAGCACGTGTCATGTGTTAGTCCATATCATCACTACTGCTCCCAATCGTCGGTTGAGATGGAACTGGTGCTGAGTTCTTTTTGGATGGATGTTTCGTAGCTATACTCGTTGTCTTCTTCTTCTTTGGAGCACTCTTCTTTGGCTGCGCCATTGATTCTTGAGTTGGCCCATCTTGAGAGAGAAGTACCTATGAAGTTCTCCCAGGCTACAAAAACATAGTGATATTGTCAACCAAATGAATTGAAGTACAACAAATTAAATGCATGAGGCCTACAAATCGTACATTCAAAATAGTCATTCCAGTACGTTCATCTGTGTAAATCCCATAACCATATTGCCTTAATCTTTTTCCAAGAGCCCCTCTTGTTCGCTGTGGTACAGCATTTTCAGCAGCAACAATCCTTGTAGCAACCTCTGCAACTTGTGCAGTTGCTCGTCTTCTTACCTGAGAAACACATAACAAATGTAAATTTCAACCCATAGAAGATCAAACACAGCGATGTACAACTTACAGGATATTTTTTTTCTTGTTTGCTCAACAGTGGACTTAGTTGTTGTTGTTGTTGTCCTGCCCATTCCAGTCCCTGTCCCTGCACTCGAGCCTACAACAGAGCTTTTTTCTGGCCCTTTAGTAGGCCTTACAACAATGTATTGTATTAGGATTATGACCAACTACAACGTATAATTAGACATCTACTCATTTTCATAGTGGAAACAAATGGAGAAAACTTCTCAAATTACAAGTGCATGACAAAAGAAAAGCACAAGAGAAGCTAGTACACATGGTCAACCATCAAACTCTATCGAATAAGAACTGTAAAGTTACTGAGGCAAAGAAGATACTTACCTTATAGCATGGCTTTCTGTTTGCCCTTCAGTAGGCATTACAGCAGGGCCTTCTGTCCTCCCTTCAATAGGCCCAACAAGAAGCTCTTTAGTAGGTCCTATCCCTGGCACTGAATCAATCATTACATCTTGTTGTTGATGCTGCTTTTTCAGTTCACAACCTTTCTTATTGTGCCCTTCCTTGCGGCAATAGGAGCATTTCATCTTTGACCCAATCCTACTCATCCTCTGACTTGATGCCTCTTCCTGCTGCATTCTTCGTCTCTTTTTTGGCCTTCTTATTTGCTTCTTCAGCGGTAAAGGTAGAGGGCTTTCATGATTTGTCGGCTCCCAAAATTTGCTGCTTCTGATAAGCTGCATCATGAATTGGTATGAAGCAAGGTATGAGCTTTTTTTGTACCAATCATGTAGGTAATCATCTGGGTTTTCTTGCTTCATCTTAATAGCACAAATGGCATGGGCACAGGGAATTCCATTTAGTTGCCAGGCTCGGCATGAACACTTTCTTCTATCCAGATTGACAACATACTTATCTTGATTTTGAATAATCTCATATCCATTATCTCCATTCCAAACTGGATGGCAGAACCTACTAGTAGCAATGTTTGCTTCCAATCTCTTCACAATCCTAGGGCCACAATCTCTACTCCATTTCGTAGCCTTATCTCTTTGCCTATGCAGTCTAGTCATAACCATAACTCGAATATCATCAAGCATGCTGATGATTGGTTTGCACCTGGCCTCTAAAATTCTGCCATTGAAAGCTTCACTTAGGTTGTTATTAATGATATCGCATTTGAACTCTTCGCTGAAGAAGGCCCAACACTAGTGCTTAGCTTAAGAGTGCATCAAAACCTTCCTTTGTCAACTGCAACAATCCTTGTTTGGCTAATCTGAAATTAGCCATGTTCGTACTCTTTACTATCTGCCAGAACTAATTTTGCACCCTATCTCCTTTGAAGTTCCTTGACCAGTTTGCATATATGTGCCTCGCGCGCATTCTATGCTCAACATGTGGTATCAACTCAGCCAATGTAAAAATAAGTCCCTACAAAAATTCAAACCAATAAATACAAGTCAGGAAAAATATGCAAGTGATTAGTATTAAAAGGGAGTAAATTAATTGACAATGAAATTACCTTATGTTGGTCGCTCATGAATGCCCATCCTCCCCTATCGGTTATCTCAAGGTCAACCATTAATTTTTTTAGGAACTATGACCGAATATCCTTGTTCTCTATCTTCATCATCGCCCAAGCTATCGTGAACATTTGATTATTGGCATCTCTCCCCACAGCAGCCAACAACTCCCCCTTACATAAATCGTTCAGAAAGCATCCATCCAATCCTATGACTCTTCTACAACCAGCCAAGAAGCCCTGTTTGCATACATCAAAACAGACATAAAATCTATCAAATCTAAGCCCAAGATCAGGGAGTGGCCTCTCCACAACCTCTACATATACCCTACTAGATAGGTTTTGAAACATGCATTCGACAGCATAATCTCATATTTGCACATATTCTTCCTTATACCCACCCATCAATATCTTCATCACCCTCATCTTAGCTCTCTTACATTGATTCCTCGACACATTAACCCCCACTTGCTCCTTCACTAAATGTTGAAATTGAGGACTCTTGATCTTGGGCATTGCTTTGATAGTATTGAAAAAATGCTTTGATAACCACACACTTGTTACCCACCGAAAAAAGATTAGTGGCAACTCCTAATTAAAATTTTGCATGTTAAGAACTTGAACCTAAGTCGCGAATTTGTATGGGCTTGGGAGAGCCCGAGCTAAATTTAGGCTTAGTAATCCATTAGCCTAAACTAGGCCAGTGCACCTGAAATTTAGGTCGCGACAATCCTGGTAGTTTTTGAATTGATGGATAAATTATATAAAGTGATTTCTCATCACGAGTTTTCGTCACAAAGAAAACTCGACATCCTATGAACATAGAAGGTAAAATCAATCCCTTTATCACTTGCATTTATCATATTATTCCAAAATATAGGGCTATTGTCAAAACATATAGAGAGGCCTATTCAGAAAAACAACATTAGAATCACCGCCTTTCGCCATCCCTAACCAAAATTGTTTAGAAAGCGAAAGAGTAACAACATGTCAAAGTTCACTCACCTGCTTTGATCGATGTGTGTGTCCATCGATCTCCAAAGGGAGAGACAAACCCAGAATTCACATTCGAAAGAGGTCAATCAAACAGAAGAAGAACGAGCTATACGCTTCCCCATTTGGTTGAGTTCACCGGCCAGGAAAACCCAAGTTCAAAGACATGAAGCAAGACACATTGAAAGCGCCATGTGAGGTAGAGAGAGAGAGAGAGAGAGAGAGAGACGCATTGACATCCGACCACTCTGAGGATTAGGAATGATTGGAATTGCCCATGTCTGGGGAAATCTATTGGCTGTTTTACATTGGAGTGATGTGTCTAAACCAGGATCTTCCACTTTCTATCCTTATCTACCCTAGACAACTTGTCCCTAGGAAGCTGAAATTGTGTGCTCTTCTGCACTAATGCTACACAAGGGAACTTTCCACAAAAGAGAGGTAACCAAATGATGGAGTCTGTCAGTGACTCAGAGAATTCAGTGATATCAAATACGCACCCATTTCTCCATATTCAATCTCCTATATGGACCTCAAACTGAGTGGGAAGATCAAAGGTATCCATGCTTGTGCTTTCGACAGCTTATTAGAGACTAAAAAGTGGGACTATACCACCTTTGAACCAGTCGAGGTTTAGCTAAACTTGAATAGAATCCGCCATCACATGATATGGCGGCCGACCTAACATCCTTATCAATCTGTCGATTACACAAGCTGCGTGAGGTTAAGTTTGATACGAACTCGATCAGTTATGGTTTGATAACAACGAAGCGCAAAGAAGGGCATGGAAGGTAGTGTGGGTTTACCGTCAAGTTAATAGTAAATTGAAGTTCGAACGTGGTTACCTACTTTCATCAATTTCAACTTGAATTCTACCTTCAACTTTCAGAAAAGTATGGATTCTCTTCTTCAAGATCCGTTTTTTGATGACTCATGCTCCATGTCTTCCAACACGGAACCGCTCGTGACTCGACATCCACATGTGCAAGAGTTGGTTAAAGTAACATGTAATGGCATTGATACCTTACCACGTTGGAATTTGGAACCCTTTGGACATTAAGAAGCAATTCAGACATGCATATGTGCTCGCCACTTCATATTCTATACCAAGAACTTGGAGGGAAACTTCTTCTTCTTCTTCTTCTTCTTTTCTCTCTCTCTCTCTCTCTCTCTCTCTCTCAAATGCATTGCAGCTTTTATTTTACAAGTTTTCACATGATCTCACTGCCCTTTTGTTCCCGATTCCTACGGTTTCACTTGATGGGACTTATGCATAAACAAACAACAATCTTTTTAATTATATCATTTGAAACTTTTTATTATGAAGTTCATCATGCCCGGCAATCCCTCCGACACTCTTTTTTATTATATTATTTGAAACATCCAAAAGGGTAGAAAGATGTCTCATTATCTGTCATTGAAATCCCATACACTCTTTGTACTCTCCTATATAAACCTTACTCTCTCCTCATCACATTTTAACTCTCTCTCTCTCTCTCTCTCTCTCTCTGACATGATGATCATGAAGACCAAGTCTCTTAAGAAGTTCGTCTCCAAGCTGAGAATTTGTGGAAGTGGCAAATTATAGGCATGCATCTCTAAAGAAGGTTGTTCCATTCCAAAGGACATACCAAAAGGTCACTTGGCAATCTACGTGGGGGAGGAATGCAACAGATACGTCATCGATGTCGCGTTGCTCGAGCACCCTCTCTTCCAGTTACTACTCGACCAAGTGGCCGAGGCTTTCGACTTCACCACCCCAGCCTCGAAACTGTGCATCCCGTGCAATGAGAACCTATTCCTCCCCATCCTTTGCTCCGCGACCTGTAGCCCCAAGTCCCCCCTCCATAGATCTTCGCTCTATCTCCGATCGATTCTCCCTTTGTGTGCATCCTGGTTTAATTAGTACATAATATGACCGTCTAGGAATTGTGAGTTTAGTTTGGAGAGCTAGTACAAAGATTTTTTCTGAGATTAATTAGCTTGAATTTAGCCGTCCTGTGTAATTTCATTTTTTCTTGTATTAAGACGGGACTACGCGTTGCAAGAAGGGGCTCAACATTCAAGCTCGCTCTATGGTTTCTCTTGGGCCGGGCTCACCTGATTCTTGAGATTCTCTTCGGCTTTGGGGCCATAATTTTGAAGTTCGAACACTAGGACCGTGACATGTCCTAAATAGATCCATGTGACACTTTGGTTTTGCTAGCTAGGTTACCATTACCATTTTGGGCAGAAACCTCCACATGGATTAGGCCGAGTGCATCGAGGAAAATCCAAAGTTGTGATATTTGCCTGGGAACGGTGTCTCATTGTTAAATTGCTAAAGGGAGGAGAGATGAGGCTAAAACTTCATCTTTCGTTTAGAACCACAAAGTCTTTTTTACAAAAGACAAATACATAACATAAAAACACCACTAAAATAGGACCCATAACTACCCATGTTCTGCATAAAGCACTTACTCCACTAACACCTAAAAACTAGGACAACTAACACACATGACTCCACTAACTCCAATAACTGAAAAACCAAATCAAAAAAATGTGCAAAAGGACTGGGGGTTCGCCCCAGTGCCACCCTTCCATCTCGGAAGGGGGAGGTTGGGGGTTCAAATCCCCACCTTCTCATGGGGGATTAGGGTGGGGACGATTTCATTTCGGGAGTGGGTTTCGACTCCCACGCGCTGTAAGGAGGCAGGGCAAAAGTCTAAGAGTGAGTGTTAGAGTAGGATTAACGTAGGACCGACCAAAAAAAAAACTGATGTTGACTAACATTTAGTTTAAAGCCTTGACTGTTTTCAACGTGCAAACACCTAGTGACCTTATGAGCTTCACAAATGACTCCATCTTGAGGGCCTTGGTGAATATATCAGCAACTCAATCTTCACTCCTGCAGTAGATTAGATAAATTGTTCCATCATTGCTAAGATCTCTTGAGAAATAAAACTTCACATCAATGTGCCTGCTTCTCCATGTAGCACAGGATTCTTAGAGAGTTTGATTGCTGAGTTGTTGTCACAAAAAATTTTAGTAGCTCCTAGTTGCTTGAATTGCAGCTCCTCAAGAATTCTCCTTAGCCAAATAGCTTGAAAAGCACTGGCTGTTGCAGCAACAAATTCAGCTTATGTACTTGACAATGTGACAATTGGTTGCTTCTTGGATGACCATGAAATAGCACCTGTCCCAAACATAAAAGCATAACCTAAAGTGCTTCTCCTATCATCTTGATCTCCTACATAGTCACTATCAGTAAATCCCAACAAATTGGACTTTTCACATTTCTTGTAAAATAACCCAAAATCTCTAGTTCCTTATAAGTAACGAAGGATTCTCTTGGCAGCTAACAAATGCATTTTTGTAGGATCTCCATATATCTACTGATTAAATTCACATAATACATTATGTCTAGTCTTATTGTAGTAAGATACATCAAACTGCCCATAATTTGTTTATAAAGTGTGCTGTCAACCTTCCTCCCTTCATAATCTTTGAATAGCTTTAAGCCAAACTCAACTGGAGTGTTTATAAAATTACAATCCTTCATCTAAAACCTGTCCAAAATATCTCCCACATATTTCTTTTGAGAAATAAAGATCCCATCATCCGATTATACCACTTATATGCCAAGGAAGTAATGCATCATACCAAAATTAGACATTTCAAACTCATCCATCATAGATTTCTTGAATTCTTCAAACATGGCATCACAATTCCAGTAAATATAAGATCATCAACATACAAGCAAACAATGAGCATTTTCCCTTTATCTCCAATCTTGACAAAAAATGTATACTCATAAGGACATTTTGAAAAATCAACTTTAAAAAAATAAGTTTCAATACGACTATACCAAGCCCGAAGGGCTTGTTTTAGTTCATTAAGAGCTTTCTTCAATATATAAAATTTATGCTCATTTCCAATCTTGACATAACCAAGGGTTTGCTTGACAAATACTTGTTCCTCCAAGTACCCATGCAAGAATGTCGATTTGACATCTAGCTAGAAAATAGGCCAAGAATTTTGTGCCGCCAATGCAACCACCAATCTGATCTTGTCATGTCTCACAACTAGAGAAAAAATGTCTGTATAGTCGATCCCATATTGCTGCTTGTATCCCTTAGCTACCAAACGTGCTTTGTATTTGTCAACTTCATCATTTTCTTTCAGTTTTGTTTTAAAGACCCACTTTAGACCAATGGTTTTTTGTCCATCCGGAAGATTGGATAGCTCTCAAGTATCATTTCTTTCAATGGAATTAATTTCATCATCCATTGCTTTTCACCATTTTTCTTCTTTGACAGCACTCTCAAAATTTGTAGGATCATAGTCTGTCTGAAAACAAGGCAAAGTGAGTAATTGAATCTATAAATGCCAATTACCTCATAATCTTCCATCCAAGCAAGCCTTTTTCTAACGCGACGAAGAGATTGAGCTTCTTCTTCATTGACTTCAGCGATTGTTGGCAAAATTCCAGCAGTTGTAGAAGTCGTATTTGATGAATTTTTGGACATACAATGTGCTGAAATCTACTCCTATTCAGCATCATTGTCATAAAGGACTTGGGTAGACTGCTTCCTATTCCAATCCCAAGTGTTCTCTTCATCAAAAAAACATCCCTGCTAGTCACAATCTTCTTTGTTAGTGGATTGAATAATTTATATGCTTTGGATGCTTCACTTACACCAAGAAAGACACATTTTTCAGCCTTATCATCAAGTTTCTTCCTTTTCTCATCCAAGACAAAGGCATATGCGATGCATCCAAAGATTCTGAAGTGATCTACAGATGATCTTTTCCCACTCCAAGACTCTTCTGGTGTCATATTTTGAATAGCAAAAGTTGGACTTCTGTTCAAAACATGAATACTCCAATTTACTATTTCTGACCAAAAAGTCTTTGGAACTCTTCCTCTTGCCAATAAGCTTCTCACCATGTTGAGAATTGTTCTATTTTTCCTCTCAGATACTTCATTCTGTTATGGTGTATATGTAGCAGTAAGCTTCTTTGAATGTCATGCTCTACACAAACTTTTAAACAATATTCACCACCACGATATGTTCGAAGGGTCTTAATAGTCTTTCCTACTTCATTTTCCACACGAACTTTGAAACTTTTAAATGTGGAGAAAGCTTCTAATTTTTCCTGTAGAAAAAAAACTTAGGTTTTTCTAGAAAAATCATCAATGAAGGTAATTAAGTATCTTTTACCTCCATTAGAAGATGGGTTTATAGGACCGCAAATGTCCGAATGCACCAGCTGCAAAACATCCTTTGTTCTCCATGACTTCTATGACATTCTGGATTTTTAAATCTGCTTTCAATTAAATTAATCGAGCTTTTCATCGACACGCCTATAGTGTTATTCTCAGAGCTGATCACTCCTGAGATAACTAGACTATCTGGGGAACTCACTAAGGGATTTTAATGCATTAGACTTGAGAATTCGACTAGGAATCAACTACTCGACCGTGCTCATCTGCCGAGATCATTACGGCACAGTAAAGATCGATTAGAAATCAGAAATAGGTCAGTTCGACTGACATGTGTGGCTAAACGTGGGTGATTCCACTAAATTACAAAATTCTCGTCAACCGACACTAGACTAATTTTTCTATCATTTTGGTACGCTATGTCCGTATTTGAATCCTCGAGATTTTCACGACAACCGAGAGTCGCCAATGTGTTGAAGAGGTTCATTGTGGCTCGAAGAAAATCGACCATGAGTCATTTGCACTAAAAATTTCTAAAAGCTACCTAATAGCCTAAGTCACGCTAAAATCGCGCTAGATTGATATTAACTGCGAATTTGAATCCGATTTCAAAATTTGAAAGTTCTGTCATGTCACAACTCATTTTAAAAATGTCAACTCAGTCTCCGAAATTTTTTCTGCAAATCGAGTTTTTGGCGAAAAAAGTCAAGATAGGATCGTTTTCGACCGAAAAAGGCAGAGGACCATTTTTTATCGCGAAATTAGGATGCAAGTGGGTTCTATGGGCAAGGAAAAGTACCAATTTCATCGTGAGCTTAATGATGGAATTTATAGAGACCGATTTGAGTTGATTCAAGAAGGATTGAAGTCCAATTTGTGGGATTTGCCTCCAAAATTCGTGTGCTCCCATCACCCATGACTTTTGGACCAATTCAAGGCTTCTAGAAGGGAGTTTTTGGTCTGAAATTGGATGTGCAAGCCAGCCATCCAAGGTGGGACACACCAAGGGGACCAAAGGGATAAAGATTGAGCATGGTGGTCCGCTCCAAGCCAAGCTTGTCCCCTTCTCCTTCCCCTCTCTTCCCCAAACCATCGACCACCATCCCTCTGCCTCCATCCAGTCGTGCGAAGACCTCCAGCAGCCCAGAAAAATCGAGCTGCAGCTTCCCCTCACTGTCGTAGCCACTTGCCAAAGCCCGAAGCCACCGCTTGCACCACCTGAGCCAGCACGTCCGCCGGATGCTCGCCCGCACCCAGCGTGCTGTCGTCCCATGTTGTTCGAGCACCATCCAGCACCATCGAGGTCGCCTGGAGTTTCCTAGCCACTATTTAGCCCCGCCTGGACCCGATTCAGCCCATCTCAACTCGTTTCTTTCTCAACCGCACCATTAACCAGCTTCTTCGGCCAAGAGCAGAACTAGACAACAGTGGGTATCTCAGCCACTGTTTGGCCCGTTCTTGGTGCCTTCCGGACCTCGAAAGGTGGTTCCACTTTGGAGTTTCTTAACCCTCTCTGCCTCGTCGTCAATTTGATTCAAGTGGATCTCTAATCAAGTAAGTTTAACTCACTAATCTATGCTTAGTAAGTTAATGACGCTTAAGGATTGATTAGTTTAGACTAAATGTGGATTAGGTGGATAGTTAGAATAGATTAGTGAATTAGTTACTTATCGATGAATGTTAGGTGGTTAGTTTAGTACAATTAGGGCCTAGACAAGCTCTAGTATTTATCTAGAATGGTTCGGAAATTTTCCGGGCTCATCTCGGCTTTTAATTAGGCTTTACGAGCCTAAGTTGCTATTTTTGGCATTTATTAATTATTTTCCGTAATTATTTATTTTCCGAAAATTAGACCAGGATAACCGGTGACCGGAATTTTATGCTAATTTCAGTGGTGTGATCTGTTTATTTAATTGACTGTTATTTTGTGCAAATTAAGTGTGATTGGTGATTTTGAGTATTTATCCCAAAATTAATCAATTTTAGTAATTAATTAGAAAATCACCGGGTGTCGGGTTATAGTGCCAAAAATGAATTTGTGGACTATTGAAATTAGTGAGATTTTCAAGTGAGAAAATATTATATTTTGGCTAAGGCCAACCATGTACCCACACACAAGTATTTTTATTAGGAATGATAAAAATGGCGAAAATGTTAGATGGTCATGATGGTATACTATATTAACATATGGGCTCTGATATGTCAGCTTAGAGCGAGCAGTATACCGGTATACTAAATCAGCCTGTGGGCGATATGTCAGCTTAGAGCAAGCGGTATACTATTTATCAACTTAGAGCGAGCTATGTTATGGATCAGCTTAGAGTGAGCATTATCAGTATATTATATCAGCCTGTGGGCAATATGTCAGCTTAGAGTAAGCAGTATACTATTTATCAGCTTAGTGCGAGCTATATTATCTATTTATCAGTTTAGAGTGAGTAGTCCTAATTATGATCGGACTTATAAATAGTATTGATTGAGATGACCGGAGAATGGTCTTGTTGACATGAAATCAACTAAGTCGATTGATCGATGATTCGATCTGAGTGGATGAATTGAATTGTTGAAGTGATCGATGGAATAATTGAATTATATCGACTTACAAGAAGGAACTGAGGCCAAGGTAAGTCCTCTAACTCGTATTTGTGCTTAGACAGCCCTCATGGCGTATTTTCTTCCTAGTCGGGTCTTAGGGAGTTGAACTTGCTCACCCCGTTGTGGAATAACATTTCAGGTCCATAGATAGCAACTTCTCCTAAGCGTTTTGGTCAACCTAAGAAGGTGACAGAGCATAAGTATCTTATCCCACTGCATGGGAGCCCCAAGGGATGGACCTATGAGCTAGTGAAGTCCATAGTTTGGGTTGATGAGAGTTTACCCAAAAAGGTGCCCCATCAGTATAGGGCATGGTATCATCAGGCTAGAGATGGAGAGAGGGAATGTCCTATACCGGAGTCCGAGATTCCTTTCTACATACTGGAAGTGGCCTTTGGGAAAGACACAACAGATCTTCCAGGAGATACGGTGGTAGACCCAATGGACCCTAATCTTGAAGATCCAAGGACCCTTGTGTACTCGGAGGTAGGCTCCAGCTGGAGTGTGGATGATGATGGAGAGGATGACGATGACCCATAGTTGTTTGAAAGCCCCCTTATTTTGCAGACCTTATATATTTATATGTCGGTTTGTATTGTATCATATATGACATGACTGGGTATGTTATGTATATATAAGTGTGTTATTGGTTTTGAAAATTATGGCCCTACTTTTCTATCCCATTGAATTGTTGTCTGGGGATTATATATTTGCTTCCGCGTGTGCATTAAAATGAATGGGTCGGCAATGCATCCTAGGATTCCGGGATGGGCACGCGCTCGGAGGATTGGGGCGTGACAACTTCTCTTTTTAAAATTGAGAACGATGTTGTTTACCAACAACAAATTCTTCACAGACTTGGGAAGGAGTAGTAATTTGAGGAAGACTTGTCACCATGTTTTTCTATGGGAGGGTCTTCAATCCACCAAAACTTAAGTGACCATAGCGAAAATGCCACAGCCATGAGGGATCTTTCTTTTCAGCCATCAAACAAGATTGAATATTTTCAATCTTTAATGGAAACAATCTATTTGAACTCATGGGAACAACTGCAGTAGCACCTCTAACAGAATCATAAATTTCACAAGTACCCCTCTGAATGGTAATTACATAACCCTTTTTCTTGTAATTGGCCAGCACTCAATAGGTTACTTTTCAAGTTAGGAACATACAACACATTAGAGATCGTTTCCACAAAACCATTCTTGGTTCTTATCTTAATATCACATTTTCACATCACTTTCACAGTAGAATGATCCCCAAAACTCACAGTGAAATGAAAATCTTCATTTATATAAGAAAAAAAAAGATTTACTTCCACTCATGTGGTTACTGCAGCATGTATCCACATACTAAATATCTTACTCGGGCTTCTTTTCATCTTGAACGGCCATCAACAACGTTTCTACTTGCTTTTCTTCAACAAAATTTGAACTCTCTGCCTTTTCTTTATTATTAGGCAGCCTCATTTAACATTCAGATGCATAATAACCAAATTCATAACATCTAAAGCACTCTACCTTTAATTTGTTAGGATCTCGTCCTTTGCCTTTGCCTTGAAATTGGTCCTTATTGGTTTTAAAATTCCTGTTAACATCTCTATTTCCTCAATCTCCCCTTCCTCTACCTCTACCTCTACCTCTACGTCTACCTCTATCCCTTCATCTAAAATTGTTGGAATAAGTATTGATAGAAACCTTCAACACTTGCTCCTCTATTGTTGAACTTCTATTCATCTTCTGTTCATGAACTAATAAGGAGCTTTGCAATTCATCAAGAGATGGCGCATCTATGTCTTTCGACTCTTCAATTGAACAGACAACATAATTAAACTTTGGTGTCAAAGAACGCAAAATCTTCTCCACAATGGTGACGTCGTCCATCTTCTTGCCATGGAATCGCATCTTGCTGCTGATCTCCATTGTTTTGGCACAATAACTAGTGACAAATTTACCATCCTACGTTGCTACTGTCTCAAAATCTCTTCTCAAGGCTTGAAGCTGTGCACGCTTCACCCTAATAGAGCCTTGATATTTCTTCTTCATAGAATCCCAAGTATCCTTGGAAGATTATTTGCAAGAATAGTCTCCAAGATAGGATGATCAATAGTTTGAAAGAGATAATTTTTTGCCTTCAAGTCCTTCAACTTTCTAGCTTCCAATTATGCTTTCTGGGGATCTGTCAAAACCGTGTCTACTAGTGGCTCTTGAATTCCAGATTCGACAACCGACCAATACTCCTTTGACCGTAAAAAATTCTCCATCAGCATGCTCCAATGGTCATAGTGACCATCAAAGCATGGAATTGCTGGTTAAACAAAATTGTCGGTGGCTATTGGAAATATTACTGCTATAATTATCTCATGAAAGTATCTCACACCTCTAAACCTTCTTTATCTTTTTTAAAAAAACTCTCACTTTTCTCTCAGGCTCTAATACCACTGT
Organism: Eucalyptus pauciflora; assembly: GCA_007663325.1. NCBI lineage: Eukaryota > Viridiplantae > Streptophyta > Magnoliopsida > Myrtales > Myrtaceae > Eucalyptus > Eucalyptus pauciflora. The sequence goes on along the minus strand of VMYD01000010.1, from coordinate 1,009,738 downwards.
TAAATTGCTAAAGGGGGGAGAGATGAGGTTGAAACTTCATCTTTTGTTCAGAACCACGAAGTATTTTTTACAAAAGACAAATACATAATGTAAAAACACCACTAAAATAGGACCCATAACTACCCATGTTCTGCATAAAGCACTTACTCCACTAACACCTAAAAACTAGGACAACTAACACACATGACTCCACTAACTCCAATAACTGAAAAACCAAATCAACAAAACGTGCAAAAGGAAATAACTATTATTTCAACACTCATAATTGCCAATCATAGAGTTATCCTACTCTCGAGGTAACCACTCAATTTGGAATATATGTCCCATCCCAAAAGATTTATTGCCTTTTCAGGCCAACCCACATAGAAATTCATGCTCGGTAGGTCAACCTCTTCCAAAAGTCATGTCAAAGAGGTTGGTCGGGCATCATTGTAGGCCTAAGCAAAGATGAGTAACCTTTAACTTTTTTATACATGGGAGCCCTGAAATGATATGCATTCATTTAATTAAAGTAATGTGACAAACTAAATCAATCACGATGCATATATTGTATGAATGTGTTTTCACGTTATATAAATGTGTTCCTTTTCATGAGCTTAGATATAATATTGACTCTTAATACACAACCCACTTGATCGATTAGGATAAGTCCACACAAATTCCTAATGAGGGTAGCTCCCTTTAAGAAATACATGTTCATTCCGATTCTACATTTGGTAGGGTCAAGTTGGGAGATACAATAAGATGTACCTGATAACAATTAGCTCACAATCCAGAGCAAATGTCGCAATCCTTTATAAGAATGAAGAATGTAACGAAATGTATGTTGTATAATCTTTTCCTTCACGCATTTCAACATTGTTGTTACACTGATGAAGTTCCAAGTAAATATACATCGTGTTGGGGGGGGAGGGGGGTTGAATAAGAAAGAACTGAACAAAAGACATAAGAGACATTACAATTTTAACCGCAGTTTCTCAACCATGAAAAACTCTCTAAGTACATACCAAGAATAGGGCAAATTAGATTATGGGGCAGTCTTCGGGATTTGGAAAAGTTCCTAACAGATGGGAAGCGGCGCACCATCCCAGTCCCTCAAACACTCCAGCAAAGGATCGATCAGCTTGCCCTCGCACATGGCGGAGAACACCAGATCAAAGTCCTCGCCCGGCGAGCCGACCTTCTCCCCCGTGAGCAAACCGGTCCTGAGCTCTTCCCTCACGAACCTGTACAATGGGTACGACCTGCACCCCCTGATCTTGTTAGCGATCGCCGAGTTGCCGCTCTCGAACTGAGCTCTCGCGTTCTCGACCTCCTTCGGGAGGAGTGCCTTGAGCTCCTCCTCGAAAGCCCCAATCTTCTGGAAGATGGAGGTGCTGGGGTTCTTCTCCCGGTCGACGTCGTCCAGCGCATCGTCCACGAGGACCTGCCTCAGCTTCTGCATCAGGGGGTACGTGGCGCTGCAGGGGTCATCGATGTAGGTGAAGACGTGCTCCCGGTCGACCACCTTGATCAGGTCTTTCTCGCTGAACCGGGACGGGTGGAGCTCCCCGTTGGACCCGACGTAGAGGACCTTCTTGGCCACTTGGTTCACCGTGATCTTGACCACGCTCTTGAGGTTCTCTTCCAGGTGCCTCAGGTCGATGGCCTGGCACAGGGCGACCAGGAAGGTGGAGGACATGAGCTTCAGCACGTCAACGGCCTCAGCGGTCTTCCTTGACGAGATCAGGCCCAAGGAGTTCACGTCCTGGTTGTGTTGCTCCGCGCTCTGGACATGGTTGGTCACAGGGTTGGCAAGGAACTGCAGCTCCGAGCAGTATGAGGCCATGGCGATCTCAGCTCCCTTGAAGCCGTAATCCAGGCTTGGGTTCCGTCCCCCGGACAGGTTAGAGGGCAGCCCGTTGTTGTAGAAGTCGTTGACGAGCTCGGAGAACTGCGCAAACATGAGCTTGCCGATGGAAGCGATGGCGAGACGGGTATTGTCCATGGAAACGCCAATCGGGGTCCCCTGGAAGTTCCCTCCATGGAGAGCCTTGTTCCTGGAGACGTCGATCAGCGGGTTGTCATTGACAGAGTTGATCTCCCTCTCGATCATTTTGGTGGCGGCCCTGATCACTTCGATCTGGGGGCCGAGCCACTGTGGGGACGTGCGGAGCGCGTATCGGTCCTGCTTCGGCTTCTGGAGAGGGTCGATCTCGTGGAGCTTTTGAGCGTCCTTCACGTAGGAGCTCCCATCCAAGATGTGCTCCATTATAGCTGCAGCTTCAATTTGTCCGGGATGGTGCTTGAGCTTGTGGGTCAAGTGGTCGGTGAACTCCGGCTTCCCTTGCATCACCTCGGCGAAGATGGCCGACAGAACCTCTGAGAGGACGGCCAGGATGTTCGTCTCGAACAGGACAATGGAAGCGAGCCCAGACCCGACTGCCGTGCCATTCACGAGCGCGAGGCCCTCTTTGGGCTGCAGGTCAAAGAACCCGTGCTCGATCCCGGCAAGGCGGAAGGCCTCGACCGCGTTCAGGGACTCACCGTTTGGCCCGACCGCCTTCGAGTTGGGCCTGCCTATCAGAAGCCCGGCGATGTAGGACAAGGGGACCAGGTCACCCGAGGCCGTGATCGTACCCCTAAGAGGTAGGCACGGGGTGATGTTGCGGTTGAGGAGTTTGGCCATGGTCTCCAGGATCTCGAACCGGATGCCCGAGTAGCCCTGGAGGAGAGTGTTGATCCTCACGAGCATCGCCGCCCTAGTCGCCGAGTGGGGCAGCGTGTGGCACGACTCGGTCCCATTGCCGAATATGCCAGCGTTCAAGAACCTAGCCCAATTAGAAAATTTCGTCAGCCACGTATTATTAATTATAGCAAAGAAAATACAAATCTCGATTTAGACACTTATTTAATTATAGCAAAGGTAAATCTCATTAATTGAAAAATGAGAAATAAGAGATTCAAAAAGTAATTATTACGGGTCGTCTTTGAAATTAATTAATCTTTTCCCTTTTTATTTTTGGTTACCTAATATTTCAAAAATATAGAAAAATAGATTTTTTGGCCTTTGGGTTGATACTTGCACGTTTGGGTATATATCTTTTATGGAAAGGAAGCCTAGCCGGCACTTGGCAGCCCTTCACAAGGGGACAATTTATATTGCAAATGACAGGTGTTAATTTAAAATTAAAATAAAGGATTTTACTTGATTTTTTTTTAAAATATTCTTGTAAAAAATTAGATGTGGAAGATGGGGTGATAAGGACGGGCTAACTGGTTGTTTTATTTTATTGTCTGCTGGTGGATCTTTATAGGAGTTTGAACAGAGCAAATAATATTGAAAATTCCTTTTTATTTATTTTTAAAAAATTGTTGCTTGTACGTTTAATAAAAAAAATGTTGATGTGCTAATTAGTACTTTTGTCTCCGGCCTCATGTGAGCCTTACGAATAGTGTCTGCACATGTAAAAAAGAAAAGAACAAAAAAACCTCGAGGAAATGTCTCTAAAAGTAGACTGATCTCTCATGACTGTTGACTAACGAGTTAGGATTGACTAATTTTTTGTGTATTATAAGTAATTCGTAGAAAATAATTCAATAAAAAAGATATGAGAACTCGATAAATTTCCTAAATATTAGGATTTTCTTCTTCTGGTTATTTATGCTAATGAATTGGTCATTTTCAAAGCGAGAATGACTTTATTATCCTAAATTTGCAACATTCTTGTCATATTTTCTCATTAAAATCCATCTAACAAATTGCTAATCTAACATTTATAACCACGTACTACACGAAGCCTATTTCTCAAAATCATTGGGTTGATTTCCCCACTATAGTCCAACACATATACCTTTTCTTTCTCTTTTTCTTTTTGAAGTTCGCCCTAAGAAATTATATAACTACGTGGACGAATTTTCAAATGGATTCAATAACATATGTAGGGTGAAATTTGCTATCGAGGACAGGCCCCATTAAAGCGACAGACACGAAATAAAATACAGAATCTAGTCAAAAAATTTTATTTAACATGACAGCATTAGATAATTAATTTCCTGCCGGCCCCAATTTATGCGTCGACTTCAAGTAAAAAAACCGTCCACCTAGATTTAGAAACTGGCACGTCACCAATACAACCCTACCTACCCCCCCTCCCACATAGAAACGTAGAGCTAATTTTCCTCCACGTACATAATTTCACGATACCACATAAATGAAAAAGATAAACAAATAAATAAAATCGCGTTCAAGAAATGTCTAAGAGCACTTCTTGATAATTACAATTCCCGAATAACGTATTAAAGCACCCATCTCCTGAAATCATCATTTTATTTTCATTATTTGATTACTCAACAAGTATTTTCGATATTTCTACAAATATTTGTTAATAAAAAGAACCGAATGAGAATTTAAAGAAATATATTAAAGTAGCACTTTTCTTTTTCTTTTTTCTTTTTTCTTTTTTTTCTTTTCTTTTACCTTATGAGCTCCCTCTGCAGAGCACCACCTTGCTTGGTCCGCCTATGCGAGGTGGCCCCGAAGCCGGTGGTGACCCCGTAGCTGTCCGTGCCCTTGCTCATGCTCTCCATCACCCAGTCGCTGCTGGCCTTGACCCCCGCCCGGGCCGCCTCCGACAGCTCGACCGCCGTGCCGGCCTCGCGCCGCGCGATGGCCGCCACCTGCGCGATGGTCAGCGTCTCGCCGCCGAGGCGGACCACGGGCCGCCGGGACTCCTCGACCATCCGCTTCACCTCATCGAGGTGGCTCCCCGTGAGGGCCGCGGCGGCCGCGCCCCAGTTGAGCGGGTCAGCGCCTGCCCCCGCGCAGAGCCCGAGCGAGCCCTTGCCGTTGCACGCTGCCGTGTCCATGTCCATCTTCGCGCTCGTGTGAATGCGAACGTCTGGATCGGCCGAGAGCCCGAGAAGAGGAGTCGAAATCGAGCGAGGAGCGAGCGAGCGCGAGATCGAGGTGAAGGCTGGCGAGAGAGGAAGAGCGCGGTGGCGTTTTTTGTGTGTAGTTTTGCTTTGAAGGAAATTCACATTCGCTAAGGAAGCTAGTGAATTTCCTGAGTCTGTTCAACTACAAATGGGACGTTTAAATAGAGAAGAGGCCCGCCCGCCATTGGGTGTTGGGTAGGTTAGGCCGATGGGTTAGTTGAAATCCTCCCGGGGCCGTCGGATTGGCGCACCCCCCCGGACGGGCGGGATCGCGACACGTGGACGACAAGTGTGCATGTACTGTCGTTTCGGAGAATTCTTCGGCCGCTTCGCCTGCGATATAAAAAAAGAAAATGATAAAAAGACGAAGAAATGAAAGCGCGTGCGTTTACTCGTCAAAGGGGTGGTGGGGGAGGGAGGCGGGGATTTTGGCTGCCGGGGGTTGGTGAGAGCCAGAGGACTCGGTGGACGAAAGAAAGCACCACGTCAACGGCGCAAGTATCCTCCTTTTTCTTTTTTTATTTTCTCTATTTTCTTTTTTCTCTCTCGAATTTCTAATTTGAACTATGTTGCATTAGACATTAGACAATCAATGCGTTTTGAGAATTCGCTTCTAATTTCACATTCTTGCTATTCCGGATCGAACGGACATTTTTCCTCTAAGTAGCGATTTCAGGTTTTTTTCTCTTTTTTTACGGGTCGAAGCTGGTTTCCAAATTGAAATTCCCAACCGGGTGGAGATTTTGAATTGGGAACTCATGGGAGGGAGTGTAACTGGCTTTTGGTGTCGTTTAAGTGATGATTAGGCACATTGACCCTGTTCCACCGGGCACTAACAAGAAATGGCCTCCCCATTTGGGGAACAATGAGGATGGCTCTCGGGTTACATCACGGGAAGGAAGGCCTCGGAAATGCATCATTGGAGGAATCTAATAAGTAATATCAAGACAAATTCTTTTAATGACGATGTTAAAAGGAAAAAAAGATGAGAGTGATCGATTTCTTTTAGGCTTATTTCGTTTCATTTCGACATTTCTTTTGCTCAATATTTCTGTCTTTTCTGGTAAAATGTTTATTTCCCAATTCGGCAATTTACTTTAATCTTTGAAAGGAAAATGATTTTAAGGGCACAGACCAAAAATTGATTTTTAAAAAAAAAATCCATGAAATTGTGACCCCTAGAAATTAGCACTATATTACTTTTTCTGCTCTTATCTGAGTCAAAGGTATTGACACGCTTTGCATGAGCCTGCGTCGTGCGGTCACCAACCCCACTATTTGACTATTACGCTCCCCAAATTCATTGAAACAATCCATCTCATCATCATTTTGCGTAGGAACTGGTCATATCCTTTTATTTTGAATATATGTCCACAATCATCCCGCGCGTTATACTCGTACCCATTCCATTTTGACCTATTCTTTCGACATTCATATGAAATGTGCGATCCAATAACATATACCAATGGAAATTATCATCGCGTTTGTGTCCATTCTAGGTCGGTCGGGTTCAGGACTCTGTGGAGGCAGCATGGTGAGTCCGTGAGTCCGGGGCGCCAAGTCTTTTTGAAAACTAGTGGAGCTTGCCATGAATAAAACACTCCGTCTTTGCAAAAATTAAGAAATGGGTTCCGACAATGTCATTCGGGAGAGAGCACAATGTCATTCCCACCAACCAAACCAATGCACCAACCAATGCGGGTCCTCCCACTGAGCAGAGGAACGGATAAATCACAAAGCGGGTCCCAAAGACATTTTTTGATGAACAATTCAATATAAAGAAAATAAGTAAAGTTTCTACGCACCAACTTCTTTCTTAATATGTACTGTTGATACTCTCGAAATATAATATTTTCTTATTAAATTTGCTTATTAAGTGCACCGGGTACTTTTTAACATAAGTCATAATGAAAGTCATGGACATCTATTTTATGTGTAATTCAATTTCGAGACATTGATTGTGTAGAACGTACAGATAATTGAAGCATTAAAGGTATCTACAGCTTGATCACGATTAACTATACTTTCGATATCTCGATAATTTATTAACCTTGCATGTCTTGACCTTTTAGAACACTTAATAATTAACAAATTGTTTATATTTCGCATGATGTTAGCAAGGGACAAGCGTGCCGAAGAATTTCTATTTTTCACTAGTAAACTAAATTTATTATCTAAGTGATGTAATTTATTAATAAGACGAGCTTGTTTATTTGCAAATAATTAAAAGAAAAATCTATTCCCTTTTTTTCCATTGTAATTTAGAATACTTAGATTCCAAAAAAAAAAACAAATCATAGATATAATGTGAAAGTCTCAAACGCTTCGGATTAAAAGAAAAATCAAGATTTGAGGACCGTAAAATTTTAATTGAATAAAAATTAAAATTCAATCCAATGACAAAATTCAGTGCAAACTATAAATCTCAATGTAGTGCCATGCTTATCCAAATTGCTTAACAAGTGCATCAGGTACTTTTTAACGTAAGTCATAATGAAAGTCATGGACATTTGTTTTATATGTGTAATTCAATTTCGAGATACTAAGGACTTGTTTGGTAACGATTTTACTCCCGGTAACAATTTTTTATTTGTTTCCGTTCCCGGGAACAATTTCTGAGTATAAGAACGTGTTTGGTAACTGTATGAAATTCTATTCCCGAGATAGAAATGCGTTTGGTAGAATTGTATAATTTTATTGTTTCTTTTAGTTTTTAAATATTTTTTTTTCTCTTTTCTCTCCTTCTTCCTCCTTTGTGGCCAGTTGCCAGCCATGGCAGTGGCCAACGATCAACTAGGTAAGGTCCCGCGAGCTCGCCGGAGGCTCGCCAAGCCAAGGCGAGGGCCGGCAAGCTCGCCGAAGGCTCGCCTAGCCACCACGAGGCTCAACCTCACCTAAGCAATGCAAGGTTGGCCTAGCGATGGCCCAATGAGGCCAAGCCTCGCCATGGCTCGGCATCACCAGCCCTCATCTACTGATCGCCGACCATGGCCGAGGCCGGTGACCGGCCAAAAGGAAGAAGAAGGAAAGGAAAGAGAAGAGAAAAGAAAAAATTGTTCCTAGAAATAAGAAGCTACTTTTTCTACTTCTTATTTCTATTCCAAATCTATTCCCGAAAATAAAAATTTTACCAAACACGTTTCTATTCTTTTTTCATTCTCTAGAACAAAAGAACAAAAATAATTATTCGGAGAACAAAAATAGTTTTTGCCAAACAAGCCCTAATTGTGTATAACATAAAGACAATCGAAGCATTGAAGGCATTTGCCTCTTGATCACAATTGACTATACTTTCAATATCTCGATAATTTATTAACCTCGCATGTATTGTGAACACTTAATAATTAATAAATCGCTTATATTTCGCATGACGCTAAACACTTCAATGATAGCAAGAGACAAGCGTGCTAAAGAATTTCTATTTTTCACTGATAAACTAAATTTATTATCTCAGTGACGTAATAAGATGAGCTTGCTTGTTTGCAAATAATTAAAAGAAAAATATATTCCCTTTTTTTCCATCATTATTTAAAATACTTAGATTCCAAAAAAAAAAAAAATAGATATAATGTGAAAGTCTCAAACTCTTCGAATTAAAAAAAAAAAAATCAACTTTTGTAAAACCGTAACATTTAAAATAAATTCAAATTCAAATTCAATCCAATCCAATCACAAAATTCAGTGCAAACTATAAATCTCGATGTAGTGCCATGCATGATAATTTCAACTCAAATGTAAGAGTATATGAGGACCTTTTCGTCTTCATATATATTGAAGAAAGATTTTACCATAGGATTCCTTTTTCTATTGACTTTTCCCCAAGAAAGAAACTGCATTCACGTGAATTTTTTTTTTTCCTTATTCCATGACCATGTGGGATGTTAGCAACATAGGACATACCAAATAAAATGTCCAATGAAAATTCGATTCCTAAGCTAAACTACGTTGTGGAATCGCGGTTTCGATGAGTTGTTGGTAAAGACAGAACTACCTTTTTTTGGGAATAGGCCGTGAAGCTATATAAAGACTAAATATGCTCAAATTGATTATTAAATGAATTTGGGAATGACCATATTTTTGAATTTGTTGACCATATTAAACTGAAAAGTCATGTTCCAAAAATCCCATGTTAAGTTGTTGACCCAAAAAGAGTAAATCCCAAGTCATGTCCTTCTTCGTTACTTCCCGAAAATGAAAAGATATTCAGAAATCTGGGTAATGGTGTAACTAGAATACTTGATTAAGTTATAAAATCGTAAGTTCCAATGCCGTTTTTATCTATTTGCATGAAAAGATCCACTTCATTTCGCAAATCACGTGCGAGTCAGGTCCGTGCTCACAAGGGAAACATTCAAAAAACTCAGCCTTGAATTTTGAGACAAAGTAAGTTAAATTGAGATTAGCTGGGGATTAATAAATCCCATCCATCCGATCCAAAGACCGGATATCATTACCTGTTTGTCCCACCACTTTCGATCAAATGGCCAGTCTCTGTCATCTTAGGGAGACGGTAGCTAGCTTTTCAATTCAGATGCGGTCAGACCACATTATAAATGTGGATATAGGCCAAAGAATTTATTAAAGTCGTGCCTACCAAGTACCACCAACCCCGGAGAAAATAAAGGAAAATCGAGGGAAGAAAAGAAAAAGAAGGAGAGAAAACAAAGGGTCGCCACCTACCACCTAAATTGCAGTTCCTTCGAGTTGGTGAAGCCAGTAAGAAATTTACATCCGACATAAAAAGGGTGACGCAAATATTCGACGTGAGGTAGACGTGACGTTAGAGAGGGAAAGAAAAAAAAAGAAAAACAGAACAGTGCACTGTTCTTCTCCTTCGTGCAGCACCCTCTTCGCCGTCCACCGCCGCTTCGCCAACAATCGCCGGTCACCCCCTCGCCGGACGCCGAGCGACGCCCAGCTGCCCCCGCTCGCCTGCCACCACCACTGCTCCGCCAGCAAACCGCCGGCCACCGCGCCTCTGTCGCCGTCCGTCTCCCGCGACGCCACTGAACTCGTCGCTACTGCAACCCGCAAGCACCAGCAGCTTCCCCCCCTGCAATCCAACGCCGGCAGTCGAATCGCCGGTCACCGCCGCTCCGAGCCACCCTCAGCCGGTCTCCGAGCACCACCGCCACTCGCCACCACCTCCGCTGGTCCCCGCGCCTCCGCGCCTCAACCCACTCGACACCTGCGCTACCGTCGCGCGCGTCTGCCTGCCGGTCCGCGATCCTGAGCCGGTCCCGACGCCCCCGCCTCTGCTCTGCCCGACGCCATTGCAGCGCCGCTCGAACGCCGCCCCTGCCTGCGCCTCTGCCCGACGATCGCGCCAGCAGCTCGCCAGCAACCTGTAGCCTGCACCGTCGCGCGCCTCTGCCCGCCGACGCCGCGCCTGTCACCGGCGCAACAGCAACCGCCGCCTCCACAGCCGCAACTCTGCACCGCACCATCACTGCTGCTGCGCCTGGTGCCCGACGCCCACAGCCAGCCTCCGCCTCTGTCCTCGGCGACCAGCCGATGCCGCACCTCCGTTCTGCCGCAGCCCGCACCGTCACCGTCGCCGCCTGCCGGTTCGCCTGACGCCCGCCGGTTTGCCTTCGCCCGACGCTTGTTGGTTTGCCCACTGTTGGTCTGGCCATCCAATCCTCGCGTCGCCGCGTCCTCCCCTCATCGTCGTGCTTTCCCTTCCCGTACTCCCATCTTAGGTAGTTTTTATTTTTATTTATTTTTATTTTCTGTTAAAACAAATCAAGTTTCATTATTATTACTTAAGTTGGAATATTGGGTATCAATGTTAATTATTTATATTTTTCGGACATTATCCATAGAGTTCTGTTGCCCCAAAAATCTCTATAATTATTAATTTGATTTGTAAGACGTCGGTTTATTTTTTTAATTATATTAATTTTGTTAGGCATTTTAATAGTATTTCGATTCTTGAATCATTAAAATTATTAATTTGACCTGTAAGATTTCGGATCAAATTTTTTATTATTTTGAACTTTCTTATATGCTATGATATTTAGGGTTCAAAATAACGTGAGACAACATATTATTTTTTCGATTATTTTAATCATTTATTTGATGAATATTTTGATTAGTTTAGATATAATATTTATCTGATAATTGCTTGTCATGAAAAATACTAAAAAAAAAAATCAAATTCTTGCATCGGAGTGTGTTAGTTTAGTAAATTAGGATTGCATTTTTCAGGGTTGCACTTTTAGGTAATTTTTGGAATAGATTAGGATTGATTTTTTTATATATAGATAGACTCTTAAATAACGTTTGCACATTTTAATAATCTCATTTTTCTAAAAAAAATATATATTTCTAAGATAGGATAGGGTTTAAGTCAAATTAATCCTTAAAATAAATTAGAAAATTATTCCTTTTTAGATAGTTTAATTAGGGTTTTTATAATTCCGAATTTCAATTAAAAAAATACAAAAATATTATATGCACGTTAATTAGTTTGCATAATAGGTTCATTTAATTAGATTTTGTTTGTTAGTAAAATTAGGTCATGTAGTTAAAATGCATATTTTATGATAAAATTCTAATTTCAAGAAAACCCAAAAAATAATTGCTTACTTTGTGTGTTTATTTCTTTTGATGCAATTTATTTATTTATTTATTTTATTGAATGTTTAATAATGATTTAGCATCGGTGTGGTCACCATATTTGCATGATGGTAATTTAGGTTAAAATAAATCTTAGCTGCCTGCAAAAACATTTTTGTATATAAAAAGAAATGGAACCGAAAGGGCATTAGAGAAATCCAGTGTAACTAAGTCCCGGTACCCAAAGTCTCTGGTTCGTATGAGTAAAATAATTCTCCTGTTATTTTACTTAAGTGTCTAATCAGCCTACCGTAAATTAATTAGTGACGACTCCTAGATAAAATTCATTTGCATGTTAAAAACTTGAACCTAAGTCGCAAATTGGTATGGGCTTGGGAGAGCTCGAGTTAAGTCTAAGTTTAAAGACTTAATAGTCCATTAGCCTAAACCTAGGTGGTGCATTTGAAATTTAGGTCGTGACAGCTTGGTGATTCCACTGGGGACTTATGTTAAAACACTTAGTAGACTTAGGTCAATTTTTCTTTTTCTTTTAAAAATATTTTTGTTTGGCAACGAGGACACCAGGTACGTTCCTAACATTTCTAAGGTGTTAAATGTTCTTGCAGATGGGAGATATAAGAGGAGTAGTCTTTGTTAATCCTTGTCTTGCAAGAAGGTGTGGGATGAATGATTTATTTTTCCTAATTAGAAATGTTGTTTACATTTAAACTGTTGTGCATATTTTACTGCTTTTAGCACTACACTATTGCACACACAACCTACGGCCAGACCTAGGCTGCGATAGGAATTTTAGGATAGTGTTGAGAATGATACTTCCTCCAAAGCAAGCTACTATGTAAAGGTTAACCTTCTCTTCCCAAAGTTTTTTTCATGGTGTCGAATGTGTTTGTCCATATTCGCGAGACTGCGTGACTATTAGGCATTCCATTTGACTGAGCCGGAGTTAGGAGGACCTGACACATTAAATGCGAGACTGCAATGGTCAGATCATCCTTTTAGTTCTACTTTGTTAAGCCATTTAGAGTAGCAATCGAGCCTCACATTTCATGTGCATGTCTATGTGATTGCCGTTAATTTTCCTTGGTGAAGTAAGTCTTTTATCCCTATACCAACCATGCAATTCATTTTGTCGTACTTTTGGGTCAATCCATGACAATCTAGGTCAATCATTGATTTAATTCCTTTGTCAATTAGAAATGAAATGAAGAATTTGCTAGGGAATGAGGCATTCGAAAAAAGAAAACTTTGGAGAATTTGTTTTGAATTCATGTCTAGAAAATTTGGTTTTACTAGGGTGTCCATTTTTTAGGAAATTCCCTTCTTGTATGAACTTCTCATGAATAAATGAAAAAAAAAATGAAAAAATCGATTAAATCATTGTCATAGATTGTCTATCTATTTACACTTCATGCTTATTTTGTTCATTTCTTCGAATTAGGTGACAACGGAGCCGCCACGTTCACCTATTATCACTTGATCAAGAACTAAAATGGCCGACCAAACCGAGACGTGTGATTGTGTTTCCATTATGGAAGATCAACTCAAACAATTGTTCACCTCTATGTAACTCATGTCGGCCCAAATCGAATCTCTCCGAGTGAATTCGATTCCTACACCCGCTCTTCCCGAAATCGTAATTCCAAGGCAGGCAAGCAAGACACAAATGATTGATAACGACATGCCTGAGCTGGAGGATGACCCAGTGCCAGACACCGTCGAAAAAGCCAAGCTTGACAGTGGTCCTAAGATAGAGCAAGATGAGCGTTTCACGAAACTTGAGGAGAAAGTAAAACAATTGCAAGAGTCGCACAGCTCACTCCCATTTAGCTTATTAATTTGACAAATTAGTAAATCACACTAATTTAGGTTATTAATTTCATAAAAAAAAAAAAGATTAGTGAATTCAAAGCATTAGCAAGATAGACAAATAAAAATAGATAAGTTTGTACAAAATTTGCAAATTTGCAAACTCTAAATAAGTTAGCAATTTCATAAAGTTGTTGGTAAATTTACCAACACCTTACTTGAAAAAAAAATCGATGATCATTGTTTTCACTAGTGAACAATTTTTAAATTTGCCACTATGATAGAAAGATTTCGTAGAATTGAACACAAGACAACAGATTTTTGTGTTCCTAGAAGGTGCATCTTAAACTATTAATCAATTTAATGATGTATATAACTTCGTTATAAATCCAGTAGCTAAGTTATGCGAGATGTACTTTTAACACTCCAACTTCGATGTCCTATTAGAATTTTCAATATGTAGATACAAGATACCAAGTGGAGGAGGCATCTAATCCCAAGTCCCAACTCCTTCTTCACTTTTCATAGTCTTTACTTAGAAAGGCTAAAAGCTAATCACTACTTCAACCAACTAAAACAAGAACCTCGAAATTCTTAAGTGTATCTTATATATATGTATGTGTGTATGGACGAGGTTTTAGGTTTTTTTTTTTTTTTTCAAGATTAAATTTATTATTGAATTCTTCAACCTGGGTTATTTAGATCGACCTTTATTCTGGAGCTAACCTATAAACAAGGGAAGTTTTTCTAGACTTTTGACTAATATGCACGTGTACATGCTAGTATTATCAACGAGTTCCTAATGTTGTGAATTTATTTTGTCCTCAACAAGTGGCAACCTTGGAAGAATCGAAAGGGTGTCTCCATCCATCAAGTTTCTTGATAAGTCCAGAAGAAAATGGGAGTTTATGTGCTTATTATATATGTATTTTAGGTACTTACTTGTAGATTTATACTTAATATATCAAGAAAATCCGGATCAAGTTAGACTATATGCACGTCAAACCCTTCTTCGTCTAGAAGCCCATATCGGCGAAGTAACTTGCAAGAAAAAAGACGAGGTATTAAAATCATAAAATAATGTGGAAATAGCATCTTTTTAAATAAAATGATTAAATTAACTAATCTCTTGTGTTTTTTCGAGTCTTGATTTGGTAGTTGGAGTCTCGAACTCGGAGTCACCCAAAAGTGCAGCTAATTACCTGGACTTAATCAAACCATGGCCAAACTAATACCTAATCCGTATATTTGGCAATTTTGTTAGCGTTAGCTTATCCTATCGAGATGATGGTCAAGAGTATAAACCTACAATAATGTACCATCAGGCACTATTTGAGTTGAGATAACTAGTTCATTTAATGAAGATTAATCGGGAGCTCAAGAAGTCCTACATATTTTGTGTGAAAAAGATCGACGAAAAAAGATGCGATTGCGTATGATCATTTCGCGTGTTGTGGATAATATGTATGGAGGAGTTCGGAAAGATAAAACATCATAAAAGATAATAAAAGTTGGTATTTTTTTTTTTTTTAAATAGTAAGTAACTCAAGTGAGAGTTGGCAATCCAAGACTAGCGGATAATTTAATTGAAGAGAAGTTGTTATGTCACTTTAATTAGGTTAGTGATAATATTTGAAAAAAGAGTCGGTAAATCACAAGAGTTGCTAGGAAAAGCAAAGTTCAGAATCGATAAGAAAAGTAGGCAAATTGAAAAATTAAACAACTACAATGTGGTAAGTAATTCAAATGAAAGTAGGCACTAATACTATGTGATAATCTAATGGAAGAAAAGTTGGTAAATCAAGCTAATTTTGATTGGTAATTTTTGAATGAGTCTTATAAATTTTAAAAATAGCTTCAAGACAAACAAACTTGGTAACTTTAACAGGACAGTTGGTAGATTAAAAAAAAAATCCGTAAATAATTCAATAATAGTTGGTAAATCAAAACTAAAAAATTTAATTTGACAAAATTTAGTAAATAATACTAATTTAGCCTATGAATTTTATAAAATAGTTAGCAAATTCAAAGCATTAGTAAACGGGAAAATTTCAAAAAAGGACCCGAAGTGCCCTTAATTTCTCAAATAAGGGTCCCAAGTGGATTTTGTTTCAAATAAGGACTTGAAGTGGCCTTGATTGTTTCTAATAAGGGCTTGAAGTGACTTTGATTATTTCAAATAAGAACCTGACTTTGCCAATCACTAGTCGGCTAAATTTTCCGACCGGTTTGTCATTTGGCATTTTCCCCTTTTTTTCTTCCTTTTTTTTTCTGGTTCTCCTCCTTCCTCTTTGCTGGTGGCTGTCATCGGTAAAGAGGAAGAAGAAGAACCAGGAAAAAAAAAAGAAAAGGAAAAAAGAAAAAGGGAAAAAAATGGAAAAAATGACAAATGACAAAAATACCTTGACCGTCATAAAGTCGGGTCTTTATTTGAAATGGACATAGTGACTTTAGACCATTATTTGAAATAAATATAACCATTTCAGATCCTCATTTGAAACAACATCCATTCCATGCTCTTCTTTGAGAAAGTGATGGCACTTCAAGCCCTTCTTTGAGAAAAGATCAATTTCAAACCCTTATAAATAAATTTTTAAAAAAAAAGATGGTACTTCAGGTCTCTTTTTTGGAATTTTCCCTTAGTAAAATATGCCAATAAAAGAAGATAATTTTGTACAAAATTTAGGAATTTGCAAGCTCCAAATAAGTTGGTAATTTCTAAATTTGTTCATAAAACGGTATTTGAAAAATCAAATAAAATCAACGACCATTGTTTTTACGAATAGGTTTCTTCCACTTACCACCAATTTTAAATTTGTTTGCACGACAGAAAAATTCCGTAGGATTGAACACGGAACAATAGATTTACGGGTTCCTAGAAGTTTCATCTTAAACTATTAACGGAATGATTAAAATGCATACAAAATTATGATGTATCGGTAAATAAGTTATGTGAGATGTACTTCTCAATACCCCAACTTTGATGTCATATTAGAATTTTCAACTCGTAAACATAAGATAATAGGTGGAGAAGGCATCTATATCCTGAGTCCCAACTCCCTCTCTACATTTAATGCTCTTCACTTAAAAAGGCTAAAAGCTAGTCACTACATGAGAAACGTGCATGGTTTGCGAACGCACACGAATTACATCAACCAACTAGAACAAGAACCTCGAAATTCTCATGTATCCAATTATTATATACACACGATGAGATTTCAGGGTTTTTTTTCAAAATTAAATCAAATATTGAATTTCTTCGACCTAGGTTTACGTAGATCGGCTTTTCTCCTTCAGCTAACATATAAATGAGGTAAACATGTGTACATGCAAGTATGATCATTGAGTCCCTGACGATGAGAATCTAATTGTGAATTTATTTGTCCAATCAACACGAAGAATCCAAAGGGTGTCTCCATCCATGTAGGAGTGTGCAACGGAAACCGCCCGAACCGGGACTGGACCGACCAGCCGGTTTTGGGTGGTTCCCATGGTCGGCGGTCCGGTTCCCGGTTTCAAGGTGGAACTGGACCGACCGGACCAGACCAAATTTTTTTATATATAATTTATATACATATAATATGTAAACACATAATATGTGAATATTATATATGAAATTTTTGCAATGGGATTTGCAATTGAGGTAACAACCTCTTATGTGGCCAACCACCAAAACTCTTGTTGTTACTCTTTATTTGTAGAGAAAACTTACTTGTTAGTTTCATCTTCTACTCAATGTGGAACAAGGCTCTAGGAGTTCCTCATGCTCACACTCTCTCTCTCTTGCTCCCCTCACTTGCAAATGACAAGGCTTCACGCCTCAAGGAGTCCCACATCAACTAAATATTCAAAGCATAGAAGAGAGATTATCTATAAAACCTAAGCTAAGCACAACTTTTAATCAAATTGTTCATGGCTTTTATACTTAAAATTAAGCGTGAAACACATAAACTATGATTAATATTCATGCAAGTGAAGTTTGAATATTTTGCATGTGGAAACATGTGTGAGTAGTTTTTTTAGATTACTCGGGAACCAAATTGTATTGATCGGTTTGGAGCATGGTTGTTCTTTAGTGAATGGTCATTTTTGAGTGAAAAAAGAAAGAGCCAATTCTATTGGACCGGATCGGAACCAATGGTCCTGTTCGGTTCCCAGTCCTAGGACCAAATGGTCCGATCCACGGTTCCCAAAATTGGGAACCGGTACTCCCAGTCTGGTTCCCGGTTCCACCTTGGAACCGGACTGAACCGGGAACCGATCACCCCTACATCCATGAGGTTTCTTGATAAGTCCAGAAGAAAAATGGGAATTTATGTACTTATTATATATGCATTATGGGTACTTGTGGATTTATACTTAATTTATCAAGAAAATCCAGATCAAGTTAGACTATATGAATGTCAAACCCTTCTTCATCTAGAAGCCGACGTCGGAGAAGCAAGTTGCAAGAAAAAAAAAAGGGAAATTAAAATCATTAAAAAAAGTGGAAATAGCATCTTTTTTTTTTTAATGGCTAAATTAACTAATCTCTTGTGTTTTTTTTTTTGTCAACGAGAGTCGTGAGGAATAGATTCTCCACTTTTAGATAGAGTCGAGCGTAAGCTTGCATGATATCAAACCCATCGATAGTGACAATGGATGGTCAAATATGAAAAATGACAAAAAGAAAAGCCAAAAAAGAAAAAGAAAAAGGAGGGATCCTTAATAATTAGTGATTCCATAAAATTACTAATCTTTCGCACTAGGCTTGGCGTGTCTCAGATAAAGCATGTTCTACGATCTGCTCAGCCTGTCTCCCAAAATAAAGCATTTTCCACAATCCACGCCAATCCTGTTGATGGGATCAATCTTCCATGATTTGTGAGTAAATCTCCTAAAATATAGCATCTTTTACAATCTGCATCAACCCTGTTTATAGAGTCAATTCCATTTATAGTAAATTTTATAGAATGCGATAATATTGTAGATTCTTATCTTTTATAAAAAAAATTCAATTGTGATTTTCCCGCTTATGTACATATTATAAATATAATATAAATCTCCACACCAATGAGTATGCAATCAAATTCAAATTCATAATCTTTCACAACAGTCCAACTGGTCTATTTAATCACGAAGGAATTATCATTCAGATGCAGTAAAAAAGATGGACCAGGTTGCTATCGGAATTACTTATTTACTCTCAAAGCTTCGATTTTTTTTTTAATTTTTTTTTTCTGAATAATTTAGGCAGAGAGCAGCAGATGGCGTGGGATTCAACAACTCGGTTTGACCAATATTCACGAGCAAACCTGACTGGGAAGGCAATCGGTATGGTCTTTGCATCAACAAAGATGCCCCTTAAGTCCACTCCAAATTGACGAACGTAATTATTACATAAATCAACCTCGAGAGATGCTTAGGGCGTGATTTGTTTTCTAAGAGCAATTCTCATCCTTACTTAACCCAAAATTTAGCTCTCGACAAATTCCGTTCGTCCTGAACCATCCATCCCTCCTGACCTGGCTAGAGTAATTTATGACTGTCAATTGAACGTTAATAAAAAACTGTGTTCGTGATTAGTAACAAACCTTTCTCACAAGCCTAGGTTTCAACTACACGTGATTAGATGCTCGGCATCGATAACATGGGCATGCGCATTGCATGGATGCGAGAAACTGACAATCGAGAAATTAAGTTTGTCACCGAACAATTAAGTAATCACATAATGGAAAGGAGCAATCGATGTATATACATTTGTACTTATGAAAAGAGAAGATTATTTCGAGATTTGAAATCTCTATAAAATATCCACTTTCTAATATTGAAATGATGTTAAAGAGAAAATAAAATTATATATATATATATATATATATATATATATATTTGTCCCTGGAAACAATATTTTTAAAATAGGTAACTAATAATATTTGGTAAATTAAAACGACAATTGAGATTCCTCAAAAGTGGGAGGCTCTCTTGACTTTTTATAATGGTACAGTCTATAAGACGGACCGGCAAATACAACTTTCACGAGCGAGGGGTATAAGGTACTCGGTCCGGCCCAAGTAGTCATGGCCTACTTACAGTCATGGCCCAAGTGCTATTGTTGTGCAAACCTTAAAGTCATGGCATGGCTCGGTTCAATCCAAGATGGGCTTGACCCGAATTTTGACACAAAGTTATTCAAATCTTGCATAAAGATATAAAAAAATTCGAAAAAATAATCAAAAAGTATATTATTAGAAATTATCCACATCAATACTGGTGATTTCCAGCTAAAATTAACTGTAAGGACTTAATTGGTAAAGTATAAAAAATGTTTAGGACTCAACTAGCATAATTAGCATAATTGAAAGGTTTATAACTAAATTAGTAAAAATGCAATAGATTTAGGGTTTTTTGATACCCCTCCCCACTGTTTTTATGAAGCTAGGATTGATAATCTTCCTCAAAGTAAAACATCGTCGTCCAAGAAGTCTTCGGTTAATCGGTCACTATAAGGTTGTCCGCATCCCACCGTACATTGCTTAATCGAGAGATGATTACGCATGTTTACACAAGGAACTTCTAACGTTCGAAGACTGCGAAAAGCGGACGGATTGGCCCACTGATTGTAGGTTGGATTGGTTGGGCGCAGTTGGAAACGATTTGGCAGATTGTGGGACAAGAATTCAGATCGTGATTTCGGCCGTGTCGGGACGCAAAAGGCTAATGAGCTTAGCTGGAGATCTTGAGTGATCCGCCTAATGTTATGCTCGTCACGTAATATAAGTTCCATCTTCCTCTCCCCCATTATCCGCAAGTCCGTCGCGCATAACTTGCGTGCCTGGTCGAGTGATCGTATGTTGATATTTTTGGGTACTTAATATTTATAAGTACGAATCAATAGATGAAAGCTGTTATTTTATTTATTTTTTTATCATGAATCTCTAGAATTCGAGCCCAAGCTCGAGTTTAATTAGGGTGCCGAGTAAGATTTACTAGTCGATCGAGTCGAATATAAGTAGAGTTGAGCTTAAGTTTATTGACAACATAGTACAATCGAACTCAAGGGCGTGCTTTCAAAAATTTGACTAGAGTTTTCTAAGGAAAATTATCCAAAAGATCCTAAACTTATTGCACTTTGACAAATTTAATTCTAAACTTTTCAATTATGCTAATTGAATCCATTCGATTAGTTTTGATCATAAGATAATGACATGGTAGTCCACCTAATCATCTGATGTAGTGTATCAACATTGGCATGGATAACTTTTTAACTTTTTTCTTCTTTTTCCTTTTTTTTTTCTTTTTGTCGATGGTCGGTCTTAGATGATGGTCGGAGAGGGCAAGGCAAGGCCACCCTTGATGACTACAATAAGGCAAGGGATGGCCTTGCTTGGGCAAGGTGTGCCCTCACCCTACTTGGGGAGGCTACCTTAATGGCCACAGTCCACAAACCAAATATCACTAGATCCAAGCAAGGGTCGCCTCACTTATGGCCGATCGACAGGGTTGCAATGCCCTCGTCCAGTATTGCACGAGGGTTGGTTAGCGACCCGCATCGACACTCGGTAGAAAAAAGAAGAAGAAGAAGAAAGCCAAAAAAATAAAAAATTATTAAAAAATATATATATCATTATCAACATCTATTGTATTATATAGAGTAATCGACTTTTACATTCGTAATTTTCATTCAAAATTGGCCATGTGAATTCAATTAGCAAACTGTGAAAAGGCATGTGATTTAATTGATGTAATTAAAAAAATATGATTGAATTAGTCAAAATACAATAAGATTATAATTTTTTTGGTATATTTTGCTCAATTTTTCCAAGTGCGTACATACTCCATACATCATATGTATGTGCCACGCATATAACATTTCACCAGGCAAAGGTATGTGCCACGCATATGGCATTTCACCAGGCAAAGGAGATTTCGGTTGGTAATTAGGTTGGTCACCTATACAATTCTTTACCGAGAAGAAATTTGATTCGCTATTTATTTATTGGGCACGAAAGCAATTGATTGGAGTGGCAGATCTTGAAATTTACCCCCTCCACTTTCCTTAATCCCGTCGAAGGAGACACTTCTAATTTTTGTTGGACCGCTGATTTAGACCCATTTTCTTTCTCAAATTCAGCACAAATATTAAAAAAAAAAAAAACGAAGGACTCCTCATTGCACGTGGCAAACTGTCATTAGTCATTAGCTGTGATCAGATGGAACATCAAGCAAAAAGAAGAGAAGAAAGGCCAAATACGAAAAAAAACTGTCGAATCACTTTCAAGTCCAAGTACGTGGGACCCGGACCACCCGTTCACACCGAGGATCTGAAAAAATAAAATAAAAAATAACGGCATAAATAATTTCTCAACTTTTAATTAATATATAATGTGATCCATAAATTATTAATTTATTTGATATGGTTCGTACACTTTAGCTTTATGTTCAATGTAGATCCTATACTTTTAAATTGTCTCTCCGTTCTATAAGCCAATCTTAAAGTGGGCCAAGAAACATTCCTACCCACTCGAAGCTCCAGCAGAAACACCACCTATTTCCTCCATTGCTATGTTTCACGACTCGGACTTCCCTCCGCTTGTCAAAGAAGGTTCTAAACTCTCGTTTCCTGCTCCAGAGGAATTCATTGATCCTCAAGGCAGATACCGCCATGTTCCTAAAATATCCACCCCCACTGATGTGGATGAACATGGAAGACAGAAAAAGACTTCTGCTGCTGAAGCGGTTTTAAATTGGCAATCAGAGACTCTGTTAGCACAAAACAATGCTTTCAAAGCGATCGATTCCAAGATTGGAATAGTGCAACAAGATCTCCGAAGATATGATGAGACCACCAAGAAAATGGTTTCTGAATTCCAGAAAAGGCTAAATGCCTTAGAATCAGGGCAACGTCTAGGCTACCATTATCTAGAAAGCCCAGAACCAGAGATAGAAAAGCTCAAGAGGCAAATCCAACTCCTTGAAGAATGAAGGTTTAGACCTTTTGATCCATTTACAACTCCAGTAAGAACTGGATATTTGCCTCCGCCACCTCAAACATCAATCTTTGCTGCTATTCCACAAGATTCATCCAAGAAGGGACCAGATATACGAGAACGCATCAAAGAGTTGAATCGAATCCAAAAGGAAAGAGGAAAAGAGAAAATTCCTGAAGAATCATGTTCAGTTGTCATAAGGGAAAAACCAGACCAAATGATGCTAGCAAATCCATTAGAATCCTTTCTAAAGGATTTGAGTGTCCAAGGTCCTGTCCACAAGACTGATCCAACTCCTCAAAATGATCAAACTCTTTTCCCAGCAGAACAAGTTGATTCTACTACTTCTGATACTGAATCTAATTCAGTATCATCCTCTTCCTTTTCATCCTTTTCAGTTCCTGAACCTGATCCTCTTCCTGTTATACCAGTAACCTCTTCAATATTTATGGCTGATCCCCCAGACCAAGAAATGGAGTCAATTTACTCTGACCCAGAGGTTGTTAGGGACAACCCCAGAAATCATGTGTCTATGGCATCAAAACAGTTTTTTACCATCGATGATATTCCTTACCACAAATGGCCAGAAAGACTTGAGGAATTTCATACTTGGTTAAACACTCAGTCCCTCACCAACCATGACATGAATGATGTCCTTTACAATTTTGTTACTCGGTTCACAGGAAGTCTTAAACTTTGGTGGAAATCAGTATCAGAGCAAGATCAGATTCATTTCCTGATGTCACCAAATTTTAGCCAAGCCATTACTATCCTATACCACTTCTTTGTGGGAAAACCCACCGACCTCATTGAGATGAAAAGAAGAGAGTTTTTCGAAAGAAAATGTTGCTCCTTCCAAAAGAAACACCTCGATAAGCATTATCGAATTATGCTCCAGCTCTTTTACCAAATTGGAGCAGATTCAAATCTGAAGCATATTTTCTTGAATTCCATCCCCAAGGAATTATCCCAAATGGTCGAAAGATCCTTTTTTGGGAGACAAAAGAGAATCCAGGATATACCTCCGGGAGAAATACAACAAGAAATCCATCTATGCCTTGAAGAAATATGCCTAAAACGCCAGATGGTCAAGTCCTATATCAACAGTAATCCAACCCTCGAGACAGCCTGCTCTCATCACAAGCTGAAGATCAAATGTTCCAAAAAAGATTGTGATGGTACTTGTGGCAAGTATTCTCGAAAGAAGAAACACTTCAAGAAGTTCTTGATGAATAAGTCCAAACATGGCCACAAGAACTTCCGAAGGAAGAAGAAATGGCGATACCTACGGAAAAGAAAGGATCGCTCAGATCATAAAAAGTCGAATCGTTGCTACATCTGCAACCAGAAAGGACACTTTGCCAAAAACTGTCCCCAAGCCAGAAAGGGCCAACATCATTTGATACACCAGATTGAGCATGAAACAGGTATTTCTCTTGAAAATGATGATGTTGAATCATTATTCTCTGCAGATGAAGAACAGTCTGAACAAACTCTTTGTATCATTCAGTGTTACGACAATTCCAGCAAAATTGATTCAGATTCAGAATCTGAAGATATTTTTCACATATCACCCACATCTGCAGAACAAAACCTTGACATATTTTCAAGTCAAACCCACTGTCCCCATTTTCCTGTAAAGATCCTCACCTCAAAGTTTGCCAAACCAATCACTGTCATTGCTCTCGTTGATACTGGAGCAAGTTGTTCAATCTTGGATACCAAAGTTCTTCCTGAAGAATATTGGACTCCTTATGTCCGATACTTCAACTCTGCCTCAGGAGATACTTTCTCCACAAATGTGAGAACTACCCCTGTGACCATTCAGTTTTTCCCACAATGTTCAATAACCACAAAGATCTTTGGATCCAATCTTCCCAACAAAGACCTGATCATTGGTTGGGACGTTATGACTCAGATCTCACAGCTTCGTATCATTCCTGGAAAAGGTCTTAGGTATAAGAACCAATTCTCTGAGTTTGTCAATATCCAAAGACTCTTTTCCATTCAGATGAGCCTGTTAGATCCAATCATGCAAAAATTGTTGGAATCATGTTCAGAATCCCATGCAGAATTTGCTCAAAAGTGTTCCCACCCTTTATGGGAAAATCCAGAATTCTTTGTTCGCCTTCCTTTCAAGAAAAATGAAGATATAAATCCAACCAAGGCGAGTCACATGGGAATGAAGCCAGAACACTTGGCTTTAGCTCAAAGGGAATGCTCAGAACTATTGCAACAAGGCCTTATTGAAATCTCCAACTCCCAATGGGCTTGTGAAGCCTTTTATGTTAACAAACGAGCTGAGCAGAACAGAGGAAAAATGAGATTGGTAATCAATTACCAACCTCTCAATCTTTTCCTCCAGGATGACAAATTCCCTTTACCATCCAGAGACTCTCTCTTCACTGGATTAACAAAGGCCCATATCTATTCCAAATTCGACCTCAAAGCCGGATTTTGGCAATTGGGCATCCATCCTGAAGACAGATCCAAAACAGGATTTTGTATTCCAAATCAGCACTTTCAGTGGAAAGTTCTTCCTTTTGGATTAAAGGTAGCACCATCCCTTTTCCAAAAGGCCATGTGCCGTATCTTCCAACCAATCCTTTCAAATGCTGCAGTGTATATCGATGATATCCTGCTCTACAGTTCTGATGAGCAGTCACACTGCCAACTCCTTGAACAATTCGCAGAAATTGTCAAAAAGCATGGCATCATGCTTTCCCAGAGAAAGATGAATATTGCCCAAACAGAAATTGAATTTCTTGGTATGCACCTCAGTAAAGGTACGTATTACCCAGGGCCGCATATTGCTCAGGAACTGTTAAAGTTTCCTGAAGAGAATTTCACAAAGAAGCAAGTCCATCAATTTCTTGGGATAATCAATTATCTCAGGGACTTTGTCCCAAATATTGCAAAGCTTTTGATTCCTTTGCAGTCCATGCTGAAGAAGAATCCCCTACCCTGGGGAAGAGTTCAGACAAAAGTGGTTGCTGAACTTAAAGAGATTATGCAGAATCTCCCACCACTAAAGATACCATCAACAGGTAAAAGAATTCTTCAAACTGATGCCAGTGACGAATACTAGGCAGCTATTCTACTTGAAGATATTGATGGTAAGAGACATCTTTGTGCTCACAAAAGTGGAAAGTTTTCACAATCCGAAATGCATTACCATTCCACCTTCAAAGAAATCTTAGCAGTCAAAAATGGGATCAAGAAGTTTGAATTCCATCTCATCGGCCATCACTTCCTGGTAGAATTAGACATGGCATCTTTTCCTCAGATGACCAAGTTTAAACAGAAGCAGATTCCAAATTCACAACTGCTTCGGTGGGCTGAATGGTTTTCGAAATATTCCTTTGAAACCAAACACATTCCAGGAAAAAAGAATGTTCTTGCTGATTTCCTGTCAAGACCAAAGGCACCAGCCGAAATCAACATGTATATCAAAAGACCTGCTTTTCATATGCTCAATCATGGAGTAAAATACAAGATTGAGAAGATCAAGGATTTGCCAAGCTGGAAATTTCCCCAGGAGATTATTGAACAAATCCAGAATGACAATCTCACTGCAAATCTAGAAAACCTCATGTGGCAAAGCCACACAGATCTGTTCAGATTCAATGCAGGTTCGATTCTTTATCCTTGTGGATTAAATTCAGAATATCCATTCATACATCCTCTTATCTGGAAAGAAGATGATTTCCCTGATCAGCTCAAGACGCTATTGTGGTACTTAACCAATAAGTACTTGATAGCTTTTGAAATCCCAACCAGAAGATTTGTTGCGAACCTCACCAGGATATTCTTACTTGGAAGAAATATTGAAAAAGAAAGTGATCGAAATCTTCTAGACTTTCTCAACTGGTTCTATCCTCCTACTCACTGGAAACATCTCTTGGAAAAGGAACTTAGAACCACAACACCCAATCCTGAAGTCCATACCATTCTGTTTTTTCGACGACCATGGTATTTCTGCCGGAACAATGGCAGCATCATCGATGTTCCCCTGGAGATAGGAACCACATCCTACAAGCCACATATGGATAGCAAAGAAGCTCGGATTCACAAATCCTATCCGAGATCTGTCGTATCTTGCCAACTCCAATATCGAGAAATCCAGAGAATCCTGTGCCAAGAAAACAAAACTATTCCTGAAAGTATATGGAATTATAATAAACCCATTGTATGGGATCATTATGACCTAGCACCTGAAGCTAGGGAAGCACTCAGGCAATTCAGACAAGCTGGATCATCTCAAGATAATGAAATGACAAGTGCACCAGACACTGTTCAACCTACCCAGGACCCCTACGCACACTGGGGAGGTCCTCTTTCCCAAGATCCCTATGACCAGGAACCATTGTCATTATCCCAAATAGACACTTCCCATTACTCACAACCTCTCCATTGGCCTCAGCCAAGCATTCCTGCCAACACCACTGAAGATGACAATACAAACTGGGCTGAAGAAGAAGCATCCCACCGAGCTCATGAGGAAGCATCCTCATCACATCGTCTAAAACAAATACTCTCACCAGAAGACCTTGAAGATCTTGAACAAAAGTACGAAGCACACCTTCTGACCACAGCAAACAGCTCGGACGACTCAGACTATGACTACAACGCTCATGACGGACGAGACCGCTGAAAAGCCGACGTCCGTACAATTTCACTGTAGCATAGCACTGTTCACTTTTACTGTAGCACTAGGCTAGGGAAAGTACTGTTCACAGTACGGTCACTGTTCATAGTGTGCTAATAATTCCCTCCCGAAAGTTTCGGATGCCTCTGTTTGTTCCCGGACCCATTAGCTTGGTCCTTGTCCGTTGTGACCTCTTATTGCCTATATAAGGCAAGGAGGATGTATTGTGTTGGGCAGAGTCCCTTGAAGTAAAGTGAGTGTTTTGTAAAACCTCTCTATGGCTTTCTAAAACTCCTCTTCTTCTCCAGCCTGGTAGAATCCTCTAGGAAATGCAGCTCGGGTAGATTAGAAGCGGTTCCATCCTGGTTCTCATGGTGTCCCTAGGCCCTGAACTAAAGGGCAGAGTAATTTTCTGCTAACAGGCCGTCCCTGAAGGGCTTGAACGTTGTTCGCCCAATGTGGGAAGGCATACCTGCAGAAAATTGTCTCTTCCTTCCCTGGTTTGAGGTCTAGTTCCAATTACTCTAAACTATATGAAAATGGGACTACATTGAACATGTACCAAAAGTTCATAGACCTTATTAAATACTAGACAAAAGTTTATGGACCATATTGAATAAATTAAAAATTTGGAGGATCATATTACACATTAGGCTATATTTATGGACCATTTATATCATTTTCTATAAAAAAAAAAAAAAGAGAGGAATTTTTAATTATGTAGGATTTCCACATCTACCATAGCAAAACTATGATTAGTAAAAAATTAGGAGATCGAAAAGACATTCTAATATGAGATTATTATTTATTAGTTTAATCGTGTTGGCATTCACATTTAAACATCTCGTTGATGACTATTTAAAAAATTGAGATTATTATTTTATCAATCTTGACCACGTATATATTTCTTGAATAGTGATAATAGATTTTTCCATTAACAATTATCCAAAAAATCATAAATTTATTACATTTTGACCAATTATATATGTCGTATCAATTGATATGGTCATCTTTTTAAAAAAATTATTTTATTTTATTTTTTATTTTATTTTTGTCGATAGTCAATCTTAGACGATGGCTAGAGAAAGTTGGGTGATGCTACCCTTGGCAAGCACAATCTCACCTCGCCCTACATGGGGGAGACTACTGCTTGTCGCCCCTGTTGGCCATCACTAGATCTGGGCGAGTGTCACGTTGATGGACTCGATTGGTAAATGTGAAAATGTATAAGATTCAATTGGTACAATTGAAAATTTTATGACGAAATTAGTCGAAGTGTTTTGAAAAAATAAAATGTTCGAAGTACAAAAAATTTAAAACCTTTTGGATTGATTTTTCCAAGTGCTTATATATTCCATGCATAATATGTCTGTGCCACGGCAGATGGCATATCCCCAGGCAAAGGAGATTGCGGTTGGTAATTAGGTTGGCCACCATTTCTTAGCCAAGAAGAAATTCAATCGCAATTTATTATTCATGGCACGGAAGCGATTGATTGGAGCATCTGATCTTGAAATTTCAAACCCCCTCCCCCCCAATCCTTAATCTGGTCGAAGACATTTCAAATTTTGGTTGGACCACTAGTTTAGACCCATTTTTCTTACTCAAATTCGGCAAATTAAAAAAGATTTCGTACGGGACTCTGCCATCACACGTGGCAAGATTTCATTTATGTCAGGTCGAATGTGATGTGAGGGCAGAAAGAAGAGAAGAAAAAACAAAAAATACATAATTTAAAAAAGAAAAAATTGTCGAAGCATTTTCAAGTGGGACCCGGGTTCGCCCGTTCACACAGAGGATCAGAAAAAGAAAAGATTTTTAATTATGCAAGGATATCCACTGCGTCCACCAATGCAAAACCATGATTAGTAAAAAGCTTAGAAGATCGGGAAAACGTTCCAATCCCATATGATTAATTATTAATCCAATCGCTGCCCCACGTACGATTCACCACCTCCTGCGTTCACACTTGGGGGAGGACCCCATAAATTGTTATTATTATTTTTTAATTTTATGTGGATTTCGAAAGGCACGACAACTCGAACTTTTTACGACCAAAAAAAGAACTTTAACTTTTTAAAATAATATTGGTTATGCACGGATTTCAAAAGGGCAATGGACAAAAAGATTGTGAATTTTTTCTTTGTTTAATCATTAGTTTAGCTGGTGCATGGAAATACTTATTAAGAATTTCTCACAAAATTAAAAGGAGGGAAATTTAGCAGGATAAGAATCTATGATGAGATGATTGATGTGACACTATTATGTTTTGCTCATATCTGGACCAAGGCACAAATTCGCAAAATTATGTGAGTACGTCGTGATAGAAGCATCAATCAATTTTTCGTACAATAGTGGATAACTAAATCAACAAAAATTATAAAAGAAAAAAAGAATCGCCATGGTGCAAATTAGCAATGTAGCATAACTCCACTTTCTCCTCCCGAGAAAAAAATTTCTCTCTCCAAGTTTGGAAAGGGAGAAGCCACGCGGAAAACTTTGTTACATAGATAATTTGATTGAAGCCGGCATGATTCTAGGCTCGAGAAATAGAAAGATTTTATGAGCATCTATACCATCTCTTAAGTCAACTGAGTAAAGCATGCAAAATGCATTAACGACACTTGAATTCAGCAAATTTTGCGTGAGATTCATGTGATCTCATGGATGAAAATTAATGTCTTTTCTCGTAAGCTTCACCGCCGTTCAACATAATCTCTTCGTTACTGGCTAAGATTACTACGGACCAAACCTAGGAACCGTAGTTTCACAAGTTGGCCAACAACGACACAAAACCAGCTTTTGAGAAAGAGAGAGAGAGATTAATCAAATTAACAAGCAAAGGTTTAAAAAATTTTGCAAGCAAAGGCGGAATATCTCTGCTTTGTCACCTTCCTCCCCTCCACAAAAAGTGAAAAAAAAAAAAAAAAAAAACCAATTAGCCGGCCCAACCGACCTACCGCACATAAACAATGATCGAACATCGGACTCCACGAACCCATAAAGGAACGAAGTGAAAATCCAGGGTCGGGGCATGCGTCGCAGGTAAGATCCGGCGTAATTCGATCTGGGGCAGGAGCTTCGCTCTCTTCGCCGCATTGACAGCGCGACCGCTGAGCTGGATGCCGTGCGGTCGCTTGTTCCTTTCCTTTCCTGAACAGCTTGCCCTGTTTGCCTTGCCCCGTCTCTCTCTCGCCAGGTGAGAAAAGGAAGCAATAAAGGATTAAATTAATGGGCATCTTTCTGGATCTTTTTAGAAAGGCGTTTCGCTTTTGCGTTTTTCTTCCCTTTCAGCCCATCGGATTTTGGTTTTATCTAATATTCAACAGCTTTGAAACTTCGCAGGCGCGTGTACGTGTGAGAAACGCTTTTGAGTATGTTTATAAAGTCCACGGATTTGAATATATACCAGAAATTCAATAGCTATATCGAACGAATTAAAAGTTCATAAGCAATATGATGATATAATACAATGATTTAAAGTTTAAGGTCCACATCGAACAAATTAAAAGTTTAAGAATTACATTATATGTTGAAACAAGATTCAAAGATTATTTATGTTATTTTTCCTTTCGCAATTATGACATTTAATATCGTGCTTCTTATTCCTTTAATTTCATGCCAATAGGAATGTCGAAAAGTTTAAAAAAGGTCACATCGGATATGCACTTCATAAGATTAGAGATTTTCATTATTCCAAGCGCAGATTTGTGTCGATCTCGAGAACATCAAGCCCGATGATCACCTCCATAAAAGAGGATCGCATGCTCTTTGTCTTTCGTCGCATCTAAAAAAAAATCCCGATAATATTCGAATTTTTTGCGGAAAAAGCAAATTGTAATTATCTGCCTCTTCTTAGACGGGCTCTCCCCTTTCAAATAATATTCTGCACATATTCTCTCGTACATAGTCTTCCCCGTTTGGTCCAATCGGATCCGTTCAAGTAAAACTTCTCCGTGGAAAAAACAACGAAAAAAATCAAAAGACGAAGGGAGAAAATGGTCATTGATCGCCGGGAAGTCGCGCGTGATCAGAAGACGAGGAACGGTCGCCACTTGGAAGCATTCGTTTCTAGCAGACAGGGACGGCGGACTTCATTTTGAAAGAGTCGTCGAGCGGAGCGGAGCGGGGCGAGAGAAAACTCTTCCTTTCTCGGCACTTCACCCTCAAAGCTTCGTTCACGAGTTGATCGTCGTCTCTCGGTCGCGTGTTCCCGACCATCAACGTCTCTCTTCGGTGTCATCGCCACCTTCGGCTGCTGCTTCCTCCGTTTCGTCTTCTTCTTCTGCATGCGCTCGGGAGTGCTTTCTTGTTTCTTGATCGCCACCATCTCCAGCTTCTTGGAGTGAGGACGGCCGAGGGAGAGAGAGTTCAAGATGGGGTTTTTGAGCACCATCTTCGGAATTCTTGGGTTCGCGATCGGCCTTCCTCTCGGCCTCATCGTGGGTTTCTATCTTTTCGTTTATTCTCAGCCTAAGGATGTAGAGGTAAGAGCATTTTGATCATCCGCTGTGCTGCATTTGGTGTTTACTCTGTGGATGCACGCGAGAACTGTTCTGTGGATTTGTGCTTTTGTTTTGTTTGATCATCACTCGGCTTTAAGAAGGACTCTCTTGTTCGTGTTTTTATTGGGATTTTAACGGCAACGACCCGTTCTTTCTGAAATCTTGTCGATGCTGCCATGTGCTGCACTTTTCGCAGTGTTCGTCGGCTGAAACTTGAGCTTGCCACCTTCTTGCAGAAAAGAGATTTGGGTTTCTTTTCTCTTTCTTTTTTCTAAATGCAATTGGATGGTGAGTTTCTTATGGAGTTCTAATGTCTGAGGTCAGAATGAGATTGAGTGGCGGATGATTTCTTCTATCCGTGTGTCGAGAGATCGACCATATCTTTTCTTCTCTGAAAGCTAAGTTTCTTGATTTGAGAGTTTATGATGAGGTTGCGTTTCGTTTACAATCAGTCTTGATGGTCAAAGCAGACAAGTTTCTTACACATATGAGATTTGAAATTTTGCACGTCATTTGACCCTTTCTTCCTCCTGTTATTTTCTGGACACAGAGAGATTTTTTTTGCGGGGGGGGGGGGTGCTCTGCAAGAAAAGTGGCATTTCTAATGTCCACGAGACGGTTGTATCAGTTGGAGTTCTTGTGGTTTTGATTGTAATTTCTTATCCTGATTAATTGTATTCAATCATTTGGTCTTTTGCCTTCTGGACAAATGCAAACTTTTGCAAACTTGAACGTAAAATGGGCAGGACAATGAGAATGCCTAGGAGGTGTAAATGACAACATTCTTTGTCATTGCATTCAAAATTAATCCAATAAGATGACTATTGAGTTGGCAAGCTCGATCTTGTGTTTTTTTACCGAGTTAAAGTGGTTCTAATGGTTCTAATCCTGAAATTCTTTTTAGCCCCCTTTTCTCAAAGATACTTAAGGACGTGAAGCTCTTCTGTTCATTGGTTACCTGAGTGGCTGGTGAAGGAAAAACGACTTCATCTTTAAAGAAGCTTCTTTTTTATGGCTCATAATGATTAAGAAAAGGAAGACACTTTATCTTTAAGTGCCATATTGACTGAACACATACCATTCGTCCGCCATTTTTTTGAACCAAACTAATTCTAATTTGTGTTATTAAAATTCCGAGAGAGATCAAAATTTGTGACGAAAGTGTCTTGGCTTGGCTGGAATCTGCATTACTCGCAGGAACCAGTTACTACACCCCTGCACAAGTTGGATACAAGTGCCTTGCAGGAGATACTACCAGAGATTCCTCTATGGATCAAGAGTCCGGACTATGATAGGGTAAGTTCTTTGGGTTTTCTTTCACGATATCGCAATATGTTCGCATTTTCTATGTGCTACTTTGACCATAATTTGGAATTGCACAGGTCGACTGGCTGAACAAGTTCATCTTGGACATGTGGCCATACCTTGATAGGGTAATGTCGTAGCATTTAAGCTTTTTTATTTTTACCTTTTTCTGTTGCATGTAGAAGCATATGAGCATTACTCGAGTCTTGTGTACAGGCAATTTGTGGTAACATAAGAAGCACGGCGGAACCTATGTTTGCAGAGTACATTGGAAAGTATAAAATTGAAGCTATTGAGTTTGAGAAGTTAAGTCTTGGAACTCTTCCGCCCACATTTCACGGTAAGCAAGCAGTATGTTTACCATAGCCCAAGATCGAGTTTCCTTCGAGATGCCGCCAAAAAATGATTAATTCATGGTTTCTATTTGAAGCAACTCTGAAGTATAAAACAGATTCCCCTGCAAAAATGATGCAAGAGCTTTCTGTTTTTTAGGGGTTGTCCAAAAAGTCTGGCTTCCCTTAAGAAAAGGAAAAAAATCGTTTTAATATTGTTCTTTGTATATACGAAAAGCTGCAAACTCATACGATGATTGAACGGTCTGTCCATGGAATCAAATGCTTTGCTCGTATGCTTTAGTGACATCGTTAAAACAATTTGAGGATACACTTCTCTATTGAAATCCTTTCTCTGCCCTGTTTTACATTTATTTTTCCCCTCTCATTGCGTGCTTCTCAGGAATGAAAGTTTATGAGACTAATGAGAAAGAACTAGTGATGGAACCGGTCATTAAGTGGGCAGGCAATCCCAACATAATCTTGGGCTTGAGAGTGTTGTCTCTGCATATCAAAATCCAGGTCAGAAGAGGTTAAAGACACGCCTCAAACAGTAATGATGTTTTTATTTATTTATATGAAGAGGATGATGCCGACAAGAAGATTTATTGTTCTTCCTCCAGTTGGTTGATCTGCAAATATTTATGGCTCCGAGGATCAAACTGAAGCCCCTAGTCCCTACTTTCCCATGTTTCGCAAATATCGTGGTATCATTAATGGAGAAGGTAGGTCTTGGCTCAGAGTATATGAAAACACTTGTGGACAAGTGTGTAAGAGCACTTTCTTATGATAAATTGTTATCGATTGTTGCAGCCACACGTGGATTTCGGACTGAAAATTTTGGGAGGGGACATTATGTCGATACCTGGCCTCTACAGATTTGTTCAGGTGCAGAACTATCAGTTCTCTTATGGAAAGAGTTGGATCATGATCAAGTTCGTTGACTAGAAAAGTTGTTTACACGTAACTTTAATTCGATTCCATCTACATGCAGGAGACGATCAAGAAACAGATTGCGAACATGTATCTCTGGCCCCAAACACTTGAAGTACCTATCCTTGATGCTTCAACGTAAGTTCATATAGATCACTGGTACTAGTAAACGCATTAATATTGTAAGCTTTTGAAACCATATGATGGGATCACATCTTGCTTACATGTAGAGATTAAGAAGTGGTCAATTTATTACTTCTGTCCATTTAATATCTTGTGTAGATTGGCTGCGACAAAACCAGTAGGAATACTGCACGTGAAAGTTGTCCGCGCAATGAAACTCTTGAAAATGGACTTTTTGGGGGCGTCAGACCCTTATGTCAAACTCAAACTGAGCGGAGACAGACTTCCAGCAAAGAAGACTTCCATCATAAGGAAGAACTTGAATCCCGAATGGAACGAGAACTTCAAGTTTATAGTGAAGGATCCTCAATCTCAGATTTTGCATTTGCAAGTCTTTGACTGGGACAAGGTTCGCTATTCCCAATTATTTAGTAGCTAGAAAGAAGCTCAAAAGCTAAGGTTGAAGCAGTTTTATATTTCTTCATCATTTCAAGCTAGACAAAAATACAGACAATGGACAATAATAGGCGGCTCCTGCTTTGAGAGATTAAAACTGCCATTTAATTTTACCTGTTCAAAGAAACTTCCAAAACTTATGGAAAAATCTCAAATCTTTGAGATCTTTGTTCTGCTCTTTTGACTGCCAGCAATTACACTGTTACCTATGCTTAGGGCGTGTTTTGTTTTATGAAAAACTTTATGTTGAAGGAAATGGTTTTATCTGAGAGTGGGAGAGGTGCTCACTGATGTTGCATTGGCAGCACCACTATGGTGTCTCCTTGGGGAAAATGATTCCCCTTTCATGGGAGGGGAATTCATTTTCTAAAGGCTTAGCATACCAATTTTGGTTAATGGAAAATGTTTACTGTTGACTGGTTCATTTTCTGGTGTTTAAATAGGTGGAAAAAGTCTGAAAGCATTTTCCTGGAAATGGTTTTACTCTAAATAGATGCACCCTTAATGTGAAATTCCTTTCCCTTTTTATAATCTGAATGAGTTTTTTTGAACGGTCAATTGTTCCTTCATTTTATCCCTCTTGTCTGCAGGTAGGTGCACACGACAGACTGGGGATACAGCTAGTTCCTCTGAACTTGCTTAAACCCCACGAGAAAAAGGAGTTTGTTCTCGACTTGATGAAGCACACAGATATTAGTGATCACCAGGATAAGAAAAGAAGAGGCCAGCTGGTGGTGGAACTAACGTTTGTTCCTTTCAAGGAAGAAAGTGGAAGCTTTAAGGAACTTCCCAATGGCTACGGAAGAATCGAAAGTGGAATTGATGAAGTATCCGATGACAGCGCTCTGAGTGGAGCGGGCTTACTTTCGGTTATTGTTCAAGGAGCTGAGGACGTAGAAGGGGAGAGGCACAATAATCCTTATGCATTAGTGATTTTCAGAGGAGAGAAGAAAAAAACAAAGGTAATACTTGACTCGGTGCATCTTCTGCTCTTGACCCATTTCTCAAAGTAGCCTAGTTGTAGAATGTCAGCAAGGTGTCTGTGCTGTCTTGTTTCATAACGTTTGGGAAGTCTAGGAGCCACCTTTTTATGGTATATTCTGTTTCATTAGATGCTGAGGAAGACTCGTGATCCTCGCTGGAATGAAGAATTCCAGTTCATGCTTGATGAGCCTCCTTTGTCCGACAAGATCCACATTGCAGTAATGAGCAAGCGAACCAGCATTAGCTTTCGGTCGAAGGTTGGTACCATGTTAATTAGTGCTGATTACCCTCTATATCTGGATCATGGACTTTCTTCCCGTTTGTACAACCTTCACATTTTGAAAGTGAGATTGCATTGCAGGAATCTTTAGGCCACGTGCTAATCAATCTTAACGATGTCGTGCACAATGGACGGATCAACGAGAAGTATCACTTGATCGATTCGAAGAATGGGGTGATACATGTGGAGATACGGTGGACAACAGTGTAATTGACTGCTGTGTACAATGTAGAATTGCTGATTATTTCGAGTACACACCAGTTTTTTCTATTATTCTTTTGGCGTCTAGGATATACAGGATTAGGCAATGGAAGAGAAAATAACTTTGTTAGGTCAAAAATTTTGAGCAATCTTACCCTGTAACTCTGATACAAATCGAGCGACATTGATTAATAGTTCCGATGAGATTGCTGCAGGTTCTAAAATGTCTAACATCATATTGCAGAGATTGTGATCGTAAGCATTTTCTCTCATGCAGACATTCTAGTTACAGGAACAATTGAAATAACCATAAGGTTGCACCTTTTGCTTCCATAAGAGAAGAAAGCAAAACAGATCAAGACTGACCATAATAGAAACTTGAGAATAGGACAAAATCAAGGGCCTCACACTAACAGATTTAACTGATGACAACGATATACGGAAAAGAGGGAGAAAGGCACGACTCAATAGAGAAGTTTCTTCAAACATCATCAACTAAATCTTCGACAGCTCTTCCTTGTTGGCGTTGCAATGGTTTTCTTTGCCGTCTATCAGAGGTGCTGTTGGCGTCTCCGAATCTTTGGCATCATTGGATGGCTTTGGCAGTTTTGGAATTCTCGACTTGAGTCGGAAAGCTAATCTCCTGAAGAGGATGTTCCAGCTCCCTCTCGTCTTCACCAGCTTCTCCAGGTCCTGCTTCATGCTCAAGCACTCCTTCTCGAGCTCGCAAACCCTCTCCTTCACGTCATCGGCTGCCACAACCAATTGTTGGGTTGTAGTTGCTGGGTTTGGGGCTTGGGTCCTCGCGAGCACGAGGTTGCAACTTGGGTTCTGTGAGGCGCCGAGGTTGTCGGACACGAAGAACCAGCCAGCCATTGAAGTGCGGAGACGGAGTTGCTCAAAGAAAAGAACTTGTACAATCACCCTAAGAGGAAGCCGCTCATTTTGGGCAGCGTGCGTGCTGGCTTCGAGCGAGAGCTTCTGACAGTTCATTAGCCTGCATAGTTGTTCTCTCTCCGAGTCCGTAAGCCAGGGATGTGCCTGATATGTTTATACAATTTAGCAGTCAGGAGAGAGAGCTGTGGTGAGAGACAGATCATGAATTCATACTGAAATGAAAGAGAGATGGGAATAGTGCATTCCCGCCCAATTGTCC
Organism: Eucalyptus pauciflora; assembly: GCA_007663325.1. Lineage (NCBI taxonomy): Eukaryota > Viridiplantae > Streptophyta > Magnoliopsida > Myrtales > Myrtaceae > Eucalyptus > Eucalyptus pauciflora. The sequence goes on along the minus strand of VMYD01000010.1, from coordinate 972,544 downwards.
GATGAAGTCGTCAAGCTCTGAATTTTCGTTCACCTTGAGATATATGTCGATTGCACGGTAGATACCGTCATCCAGTGGCCTGGCATAATCAGGGATGACAGCAGCAAGCGACTGAAATTTCAGCAGCTTCAAGTTGACATCGGGCGCCACCTCAGAAAGATAACTGTCCACCAAATTTGCGACCATCGTCATCGGAGTCAAGGCGTGAGAACCTTCCATCAGCTGTCCCTCCACGCAATTTGCGTTAGGATAATTCACGTCGCGTTCTTCCCCAATGTAGTGATCGAGGATCCGTTGAACACAATCGATGTCATAGAGCGTCTCCACCGAACAACCCATGTTTGGTATTAGGAGGTCTTCGAGGAGGGCTTGCTCTAGTTGTGCCCCGATGCGCCTCTCCAAATTCTCTCGACACAACGATCCAGCATGTAAGATCACGGATGTCCTCAGAAGTCGAAGCAGGAAATTGGTAGGAAACACGGCCTTTTGGTAGGGGAGTAACTCAACTATTTGCTCGAGAAGATTCTTTTGATCCGCTTCAGATGATGATGAAACAGTTGAGTGGGTTGCGCTCGACGGCCTGCGCATCAACGGCAGGTGCCTCACTGCATAGCGCATGACCGACCCAGCAACCTTCTCTGGCTTCATGCCCCTGTTTCCAATGGCTAGAATCAGCCTTCTATAAAATGGTAACTTGAGGATGCAGGCATCCTCGTACCACCAATCCTCGCCAACAGAGTCTGCCTTGCCAGCTGCACCTATTCCATTCCAGAATGCAGCACCGGCCGGACTTTCTGATTCGCTATGAGAGGAAGCTGGCCCACTAAACAGGCTCGGGTCCGCACAGGCTTTCATTGCCAGGGAAGTGATGCATCGTGAAACGATATGAAGCTCTTCTGCTTGTGTCAGGACCTCCTCACAGGTTTCTAGCGCTTTGATCGAGTCAGACCAGCTTCCGAAGACTTCATTCATGAAATTCTCGGTTTGTGCTATGAGGTTTGCATCTCCATAGTCTTCGTTCATCCGGAGATACTCGGCCGCACATCTAATACTAACCACATTTGTTGTGGTGAACTCAAGTTTGACGCCATAACAGAATTTCGCCACGAGAAGGAAGGTTTTGGCACCACCAGGTATCTCGTCGAGATGCACTGTGCATTTCTGCTCATCATCTCGTGAGCATTCTCCGATAAGACTCTCCAATAACCCACTTCTAGATAGCAAGGGAAACTGATTCAAATATAGGAAACAGAAAACTTCATTAGACTTGAAAAATCGGAAGATTCAAGATATCTAGTGATCAAAATTCAATGTCTGATCAGTATCTGTGTGCACAACGACAATAGCTCTGAGTCTGGCTACGATTTTGGATTTTGACCTTCTTTGTCGCATGTTCCTCCCTTAATTCTGGGTAAATAGCTTAATCTGACATAAACCACCAGGGAATGATTTCCCCTTTGATCAAGGTTTAAAAATACGTTGGATTTGTAATCTCGACAACCAGAAAATTTGCAGAATATATTCAGGACTATAGCAACCGTCAAACTATTCTCTTATGAATGATTCAGAACTCATCAGTGAATATTAGATCATTGACACAAGTGCTCATACACATGTTTCAACATTGAATATTCCACATTTTGCTTAAATGCCTCCCCTGAAGGGTGAACTGAAAATTAAACAACCAAGAAAAAAGACAAATAAAAATCCTGCAGAAATGTCATGGTGTAAAATATCCATCCGGGATGTAAAGTACCCCCCATCTAAGTAAGATTTCGCATGCGTCATTCTTACAAGGGAATATAATACTTAATCTTGACAACCAAGGGATTGAACTGAAGAAGTTGCATTAGATGTTATTACAATTCCTATCTCATAATGTTGGCGTTTACCTACCAGTATTAAGATCTCTGGTTTGCATTTAACCAAGAAAAGAGCAGCAACCCAGAAAGGCTCAGTCTTGAACTTGACAATTAAACTAACCTTATGTAAATGGAAGGATGTGTCTCCAACTTCAATTACAACATCACTCGGTAACCCTGTTGAACAAATCCTACAAAAACAATCGAAGCTCAAATTAAATGGAGAGTTCCAAAAAAGTAAGGTTAAAAGAACCATCTTTAAACAGACCCAAATAGTTTTAGATGCGAAAAATACTTCCCTGCACAACTGTGTAAATCCAAGCAAAAAGTAACACGACTTTTAAAGAACAACAAATCTGGTGTTTTCAGACAAATTGGAATAACAATTCTTGCTACTGCAATTCCATGGACTTTGCCATCTTTTGGCAGCTTAAACCAAGGAACTTCAGCTCCAGTATGACCCAAAAACCATTCGTCCAGACACAACCCAAGTGTTGAGCTGACAGCATCAGTCCAAAAGACACAGATTATGAAAGAAAGATTAAACATTTTCCAAATTTCATCCTGTGGAGGGCTACTGCAAAAAAAAAGCAAACGCTCTGGTGTAACCCGCAACAGCATAACGTGTGAAGGTATGCTGGTCAACAACACGGTCAACAATTTGAAAATGAGTGAAGAATAATGAAATTGGCCAATCACACTCTCCAATTATGCTGTTTAAGCTTTGGTTTTTCATACATCAACCAGCAAATTTCTAATATTAGCTCATAACGTTAACGACCATAACATATAACAACTCGACAGCCTCAAACTCGTATCCACCAGATAAATCACACCCACAAAGCAAATTTCAATCTATCACCCCATTACGCATCTCATTTTCCCAAAGAAACTGAAACTGCCAAGCCGAAAGGAAAGTAAAAAAGATTAAAGAAGTGATCAAAGAGAAGCAACGAAACGAAGCACACCAGGAGTTGCCATCGAGGCGGAAGGCCTCAGGCTTGGAACCCAACTTCATGCACGCCATGAACGAGCACGGGAGCTGATCACACTCTCCAGTTACCACCCAGGCATTAGCTCCAGCGCCGAAATATATAGCAACGACCCCGAAGGATGGAGTGTCGATCAAGAAAGCAATGACAAGAACGGAATATGATGATTGCGATAATGATGGTGATGATGAGGAAGTGTAGCGGTGAGTGCAGAAGTCGAGAGGGCGTCTATTTCTCGGTGCAGAATGTGATCTTTCTGTTACCGAGAGACAGAGAGAGAGAGAGAGATCCAAAAGGGTAGAAAGTTCAGTTACGAGGGTAATACGAAAAGGCGGCGATTAAAGAAAACGCAAGTGCAGTGTGCTTTCGTTCGATGGTTATCTTCGTTTGGACTCCAAGAACGGGTCCATTCAAACCTCTGGATTCTTGGACGCCTTTCTCGGATCTCCCCCTCTCCCTCTCTCCCTCTCTCCCTCTCTCTCTCTCTCTCATGTTAGGTGAGTGACATTTGAGCTTTCATGAAGTTGATGTTTTGACCTTCCGCTCGGAATGTCGAAGTTCTGCATCAGTCGTTGCATGTGAACTGCATCAGTCGAGCGCGTTTGATCGTTTTCCATACGTTCATGTTTTATCTGCAAGTCAAGTTGTTGTCAGCCCATTGTGCAAATACAGGCCACTTTAGACATCTTCTATGCATTCAAGCCTAAAGTGAATTTTATTTCATTCTTTACTTTCTCGTTTAACCCTCATCTACATTCTTTTCTAGTAAAATCCCTTAAATCATCACCCCTCCCTGCAACAACCAACTTTGTCATCCTTAATTTTCCTTTTTGAGTATGTAGATTTAATGTTTGTTTTTAATTATTAAGAGAAAAACTAAATGTTGACTCAAATGTTTGCTTTCCGGAAAATAGTCAATATGATGATAAAAAATGAAAATAACCTTGAATATCCTGTTACCTCGTTTGATTAAATAAAGTCGATTCGAGTGTTTGTCTCCCGGAAAAGAACCATTATAGCTGTAAAAATAAATTATTATTTGTCTAGTTTCAGTTGAAGTTATTACTCTTGTAGCTAATTCATTATGACACCGCACAAGCAATGAAAAAACAGTCGCGCGCACGGGCCAAGTAGTAGTCCGACGCGTCTTGAACCAAACCTCGAGAGACTAGAGAAAGGACCACATGTATTATATATCATCCAATGTGCTGGTTCTTCTACTCTCACTCGAGAGGATGCCCATGGTGGCCCCTTGCAGTTCATCAAGTTTGAGTGTGATTCATGTAGTGCGGTGGTTAAGTAAAACTCATTATTGCAATCACTCCATCTTTTCTAATTTCCCAATAATATATTCTTTACTCACGAAACAGAAGTTCTTTTCCAAGAAAAAGAAAGAATGAAATAATCACGGTTGAGATCTACCTTGGTATGCCTCCTCATTAAGTTTGTACTAAATGATGGGTAAGTTTTTTTTTTTTTTTTGGTCCATAATGATGGGTAAGTTAAAGAGCTATTTTTTAATTACTGAGGTTTGCTCGAGTGACAACTTTTCTTACATAAGAACGGAAAGATAGGAGGTTCGAATACCCACTTTTTTAAGGGGTTGGAGTGGAAACGATTAGTTTCAGGTGTGGGTTTCGACTTTCACGCTCTATAAATAGGCAGGGTAAAAGTTTCGAAATAAATTGAGAACTAGAGTACAACTGTCAAATAAAAAAAATGCCATTTTCAATCCACCAGGACGATCAATGCCCATATTGGCTCGGCAAGTTCTTCACTACATAGCATGTCACGAATTGTTTAATGATAGATCAATAGCTGTTTGGATTTAGAATCTAACTTTCCGTCAATTGTGTATCGCGATAATTTTATATTAGAATTACAAAGAGGTAAAAGTCATTAAGATGGGTTATGATATGAGAATTGAAGAACCCATGAGAGAATCCAACTGGAACAAAAAATAGAATGCATTGTTTCATAAAAGAGTGAATGATTTAGAGAACATTTCCTATTAATGATTGCTTACAAAAATGATTTAGAGAACATTTCTTGTCAATAATTGCTTACAAAAATGAATGAACAGAAAATAATTTAATCTTTTGCAAAAATATTTAAAATATAAATTATCGTCGATGATAAAAATATTTTTTTATTAACTAATTATTCAAAGGAATAAAAGCGATTATCTTTAAGAAAATCACGTTGATATCGATAAGCACACGATATTCAGTGTGACCCGGATGGAATTGGGAAGCCTTTCGATTTTTCTCCAAGTAACCCGAGAGCCTGTCCTGGACCGGGCCCGACAGGAAGCCCGATCCACTCAACATCAAGGCCCAAAAGCAATTGAACGGACCACTTAAAAAGCCCATAAGCCCACAATCTCGTCGTCGTCGTCCTCCCCCTCCTCTCTCTTCTCCGAAGACTACCAGTTTGCGCGACCGCGAGTCGTCTTCTTCGTCAAGCGAGTGCGGCAGAGGAGAGAAGAGAAGGTGCAGCGTCCAATGGCGATTTCGCTGCGGCTTCGAGCCGCCGTCTCCATCTCGATCTTCGCTCTCCTCTTGATCCTGCCATCCTGTTCTGCTCAGGACATCCAGGTCGTCAATGCCGAACGCAGGGTACCTCTCTCTCCCCCCCCTTCTCCTCCTTCGTTTCCTCTTTCCATTTCCCGAAGCGATTCGCGCCCGCGAGTGCGTCCTGCGTTCCCTCGAGATCGCGGATCGTGAGCTCGGAATCGCCGCTCGCCCGAGCTTAGTTTGGTTGACTGCGTCGTCGATCGATTTGACTGCCGAGACTGTGTATTGGAGCGCGTGGAATTCCTTCTTAATTTATCGAAGCACGTGGAATCGCTTCTTGCCGGAAGTGATAAGAGTGACGGGGCTTAGGTCCTTGTCGAGCCGTGGATGGACGTCGCTGTGGTCGCGAGTTTGTTTGGAGGGGTTTTGGACTTCAGATTTTCCGACATAAGGGATTGAGTCATGTTACGTATGGAATGCTGCTTACGGTGGCGGTCGTGGACCTTGTGGACGATGCTCCTCTTCATTTGATGGTTACTCGGGAATGAAAAGTTTATAGGAGGCTTGGGGAAAAGATGGAATTTTGTTTGTTGATGATAGACTTTTCACTGCTTCAGTCTGCCACAGCTTCTCAAAACTTGTGGAGGATTTTTTTTCCCATCTGTCTATCGCTGTGAACAGGAAGAGCCAGAGAATAGCTCATAGCTTATTGAATTCCTCCTTCCCATGAATGTTGGTTCGAAGATAGTTTTCTGAAAATGCATAGCTTTACAGTTTATTCAATATGACGCTAGAAACTAAGAATGGCCTTTCTGGTAGTTCTTTGTTTTTCTTGTCCCCTGAGTTACATTTTCATGGTACATCAATCGCATATGATACCACTGATTACTCGTGGAATGTTTCTTTGAACATTGCTGATGACTGATGCATTTTCCTTTTTGTGCTGTTAACTTCTTGCAGATTGACCTAACTTCTCACATCATTAAGGTTTTCCTGACTCTGAAGGTAAGTGCACATGTCTTTGTTTGATTTTATCTCTCTGAACATATAGAATCTTCCTGGCTGCAAATACATTTCTTTTGGTTCATCTTACTTGAAATTCCTTTCAGGAATCTCACTGATAAATACCAACCAATAAATTGCCGAGTTTTGCTTGTAAGTTTTTTAATTGATGGGCCTCTTTCAGGTTGAAAATACTGGGGCTTCTCCTGCTTCAGAAATTCTGCTTGCTTTTCCACCAGCACAGGTTGATCATCTAGCAGTTGTGAAGGCACAAGTGGCAACAGGAAAACGGAAGAAGAAAACCTATACCCATCTAGATGTAAATCCAAAAGAGTTACCTGATGCACCCAATGGAACTAAGTACTTATCTATATCCCTGCTAAAACCATTGGCCGCTGGTGAAGCTGTCACATTGGAGGTACTCTATATACTAACACATTCTCTGGAACCCTTTCCCGTGGAGATAAGTCAATCAGAATCACAGCTGGTCTACTACCACGACAGTGCCCTAATATTGTCGCCATATCATATCAAGCAGCAGATAACTTTTATTAAGACACCAACTACAAAAGTGGAGTCTTTCACTGTAGTAGACCCTACTCATCGTGCTGGTACTGAACTGAAATATGGGCCTTACAATGACCGTCCTCCCTATTCATATTCACCAGTGATTGTGCACTTGGAAAATAATAGTCCCTTTGCTGTTGTTGAGGAGCTTGTACGGGAGGTGGAAATATCTCATTGGGGAAGCCTTCAGATCACTGAGCAATATAAGTTGGCTCATGCTGGTGCTCGCCACAAAGGTGTCTTTTCAAGGTAAGCTTCTCACTTTTGAAGATGCTTAGTCCTATCATTTTGAAATATGCAAACACCGCTTATTTATCAACTGGTTTCTGATTTTTCACTTTTCTGGGTCTTATAAGTGTGTTTTTGGAAGAATTCTACTGCAAAGTGATGTGTGGATGCAGTAGGCTGCATTTGATTAATTCAATCTTGCATTTGTTAAATAAATCTTAGTATCTTAATTTTAAGTTGGAATGATTATAAATTACAGAGGATACTATTTCTTGTGTTGTAATTAACCATACTCCGAGTCCTCTTTAATTCCTGCTCTTTTAAGTGTTCAAAGCTTGTTAGTAGTCTGTGGAATTTATTCAGAACTTTAGATTGATGCTTGAATCCTTCTTTTATATAATTGACTTCTAAAGATCTTATTGTGTTATAAATGAGCAATCCATGATTGACTTGGTACTGTCTCATTGATGTCGCAAAAACTTTGGTGTCTCATGGTTATAGCTGCATTTGTGGGTCTCTCCTATCTAGAGATAGTTGCTCAGGTCGTGTGATGCTTTTGTTGGATAATTGGATTGATTTCATTTGAATTCCTCAATCTGGTTAATTTACTGCACACCTAGATATTCAACTTCAGAAGTTCTCTTTTGGCAGGGTTGAATATCAATCTAGGCCAGGTAACAGTGGTGTCTCTTCGTTCAGACATCTTCTAGCTAGACTCCCACCTAGAGTGCACTCTGTATACTATCGTGATGAAATAGGGAACATTTCATCATCACGCCTACGTTTGGGTGCTCTAAAGGTACATCCTTCATATTTTTAGTTTAGATAAGATGCACTATCTTGCAGGATATTGGCTCCTGCGGTTAATTGTCGGGGATAATTTTTGCATGATACCTATTGTAAATAAAATAAATTGGCTTGGAGAATAGTTGATGTTTAAGTAACTATCTTGTGGAAGAATTTGGTTTTTCCATTCATCATGTGAAGTTGTCCAGATTAATTAAATTCATACCCTGAGTATATAGCTTATGTTGGAACTCTTTTTTCTCAAAGCATTATTGTTTGAATTAGTGGAATATAAAAATAATAGTCTAATTTTTGCATTAGGATATAAGAGGCAGGCCTAGTAGAATGGAGCTTTGTGATGTAAATCATATGATTCAACCGTCCAGCCCCTATTTATACTGATGTGTTAGATCGAATTAGAATAGATGAGATGCCTATACCATGAAGTTGGGTGATGCATGATCTTTCTCCTCATTAATGAAATCTTACACCAGAGAGGAACATGTTGCAATCAATAGTATTGTCGGTCCTGTGCTTTATTTGAGCTAATTGTTTAGTAAGATAATTATGTCGCAAGTCCTAAAACTTGTCAACTTCATGCACTTTAATCCTAAAAATTTTGTTTTGTGCATTTAAATTCTAAAACTTGTCAACTTTGTGCACTTTAGTCCTTCCATTATCTTCTTGAATGGAAAATGCCATGTGGTGTTATTTTCTTTTTCATGTGGCCAATAAAATTGTGATGGTGCGCTTTCAACACAAAAATGACATTGTTTTTTATTCCTCTTTTAGAAAATAAAACAATTAAAATTACAATAAAAATAAAAAAAAGTTAAAATTTCCGATTAATTAATTGAAATTGAAAGAAATTTTTTTTTTTTTTTGAAAATTGACAAAGGACTTGCAAAAAAAAAAAAACAGATCACAAGGGGTAGGGCCATTGTGGGCGGCACCGCCTCACCCCTTCACTAGCAAGGGCAAGCACAGCCTCACTTGGTGGTGGTGACTGTGGCAGCACCACTGAGCTCCGCAAGGGTGCTTGCCCTCCCAGATCTGCGGCCCTCACTGATGGTCAGGCGAGGGTTGTCGGCCCTTCCCTGCTAAATCAAGCAGCGGCAGCGCCACCCTTGCAACCCCTAATTTTGCTATTGTCTTTTTTCACTTTGAAGATCATTTTGAGTTTTCTAGCTTTATTTAATTTCAGATTTTGTAACATTCTGTTGTTGGGTTAAAACGACTTCGGTTTGAGTTCAAGGATTGAAAAGATGACTAAAAAAGTGACAATAAAAAACGAATTAAACAATGCCACACCCCTCTTTTGGTTTAATTAAAAACTAACAATATTGAAGGAAGAACTTGAGTGCACAAAGTTGACAAATTTTAGGACTTGTGCTCTTTTTTAGTCACTTATTGTTTTCACATATGAGGAACATATTCAATCTGATTTTATTTTTGTAGCTGGGTTGCCGTCCTTGCCATTTATAACAACATAGAGAGCATTTGAATTTTGCTGGGTGTTTCTCTTCCCAACTATCCTCCTTAATTATTTGCGTTGTTAAAAAAATTACCTTCTATGCATTTCTAAACACATCAACTTAGAGTATACTATCATTTACAGCATGCTATTCTAGTTGCTGAATATTTGACTCAATTTTGCTTTTTTGACAGTCTGAACTAGAAATTGAGCCTCGTTATCCTTTGTTTGGAGGTTGGAAAGCAACTTTTGTTATTGGGTATGGTCTGCCCCTGGAAGATTTCCTTTTTGAGTCTCCTGATGGCAGGCGTTACCTCAATTTCAGTTATGGATGTCCTCTAGTGGAGACAGTGGTGGACAAGTTAACTATTAAAGTGGGTTTTATTACCTATCAAATCTAATTTAATTCAGTATTTTCTTATTCTAACTTCCTGTAGCATTTAATGCATTAGGCATGGTTTAGTGTATGATAATTTCTGTATCTCAGGTTGTGCTGCCTGAGGGATCAAAAGAGCCATCTGCTGTCGTACCTTTTCCCGTGAATCAATATCTGGAGGTAACTGCTTTCTGTAGGAATCATACACGAGTGCCATGCCTCATTAACCTTTTTTTCACCTCAATATGTCAGTTGAGGTCCTGCTCAAATGTAGCGCTTCATTTCATGTAGATTTTCTATGTTTTTTAATTGGCCAGGAGTCAAACCCTGAGCTTAGAAAGCATACCCACACCCCAATGCCTTCACCACCAGGCCGAGTGCCTTATGGCCATCTTATTTGGACTTTTCACTAAATTCCTGTACAGAATCTGAAATCTTTTCCTTATTAACTTGGATGTCACATTTATTTGTGATTGCAGAAAAAATATTCATACCTCGATGTTGTTGGAAGGACAGTGGTAGTTCTGGAGAAGAACAATGTTGTCCCTGAGCATAACATTCCCTTCCAGGTAATTTTACTTTGATAAACAAGATTTTACTTAATTCTGCAAAACCAAGAAATATGAAGGGGACGCTCTGCCATATAATTGGCAATTTGGCATTTAGGTGAGACAAACTAGCGCTTCTGCCGTGCCTGCTTAAGAGCCTGGCTGATTTAATATTTCTGCACAATTATCGTTTCTTAATATATCTTCCATCGTGTTTGCAACTTCTTAAACTGCCTGCGTGCCAGAACAGTCCTGATCTGTGGAATGTGATCTTTTGGATCCCCCTTCCTTTTAAGAAAAATGGAAGACCTGTCTATCGTAAGATTTGCTGCAAGGATGATGTTTAGGATGTTTGATTTATATTCAGTTTGGAAGAAGGATATTTTCCCCTTAAAGTATAGCATGCAGTCTCGATATCAAGTTTTGTGCCCCAAAAAGTCCACAATTTCTCACTTCTTTCCTTCCACTATTTTGCAGGTTTACTACCACTTCAACCCGATCTTCATGCTCGCGGAGCCATTAATGTTGACATCCGTATTCTTCTTACTCTTCGTGACTTGCGTAGCTTACCTACACATCGATCTGTCTTTGCGCAAATGATCAGCGTTTTGGCATAGGCTCACAGATAAACAAATTAGTGAAGAGTGAAAGCTATATTTATGGATGAGACTGTTACTGGTAATTCTTGTCGGGGTTACAGCCTTTGCTAGCGGCCACAGTTCGTAGTGCACCATTGACAGTGAATTTGGTGCTGTAACTTTTGAATGGTATATGTAGCAGGAAAATTTTTGTGGTTATAAATCCTCGTAGTTCAGATCATGTAGTAAATCTTTTACTGAATACTTCGGTTGCGGTGAGAAGTCTCCTGAACTGCATGACTATTTATTTGCCTTACGAAGAAGAAAAACGACGCCATCTTTGGGCTGATGAATGCTGGTCCAAAATTAATCACGGTTCCAGTGGCCCAAGCATGTTGGGCCTACCCGTTGGATTCTAGGCTGGTAGGCTGGTCACGGTAGAACGACCTAACCAAACTTAGAATCTTTTAGGCCTTGTTGTCCACGATTGAATAGTCCGTTCGAGCATGGAAAGAGTCGTTCTTGCGGGCAGCTGCACGTGCCCGACCTACAGACGATCCTTGTGCAACAAAGTCCAACCCGAAAACGTTTCAGGTTGCTTCTGTTGAAACGCATAAATCAGATGAGTTCTGATTAGGGATACTGACGCCACGGTCTCAAACTTGGACGAGTTGAATTTGACTAATTCTGGTTTTATTTAACACAAAATGTGGCTTGATCCCACCCGCTTGATAGCTTCTTCGTAGGGAAGGCGATCTCCGTGTCCCTTCATGGAAAAGTCTGGTTTGGTTTCTTAGCATATTCCATTGCCGCAGCAGAAGTGTCACCTTCACTCTCTTCCCTAGAGAGAGAGAGAGAGAGAGAGAGAGAGAGAGAGAGTACAGAGATGGAGACAAAACAAGGGAAGCTGGAAAGAGTCTTCTCTTTTCTCTTTTTCTAGGGAAGCTTTAGGCTCATGCGAACTATGATTGCCCAATACTACACGAGACAGATTTCACTGAGTATGATTGGGTCACGTATTTTCCACCCCATATATATAATTATATATTTATATATTAATTTTAGGTTTGGATTGCTTTTTGTCACCGCCAGGAAGATTCTGAAAATAAAAGTTGCCTTATTCCTCGGGTTTTATATACTGTCTCACTCACTCTCCTTGGTGGGTCAACCCCTAACTCCTACGCACCTCGATTTTTTAATCATTTCTTCGACGTTATCGCACAAATCATTTTGACCCCTTAGTCTCTCTTGCAATCTTTTGTTTTTTTTTTCACTCTTCTTTGTTTCACATATCTAATTTTAATTCGATCAAACATAAATATCAAAAGGAATTTATCATGTCACTTCATAAATCAATTTTTTTATTTATTTATTTCTATCATTAATCGTATTTTTATGCTCTCGACCCCACTAGCTACGGAGGGGTTTTGGGTAGGCGCAAGGTGGGTCAATTCCCAAGGAACTTATTAGCTATTTCCACATAATTTAAAGTGATAGTGGCAATGATTCCTGGTTTATCATATAGGGAAAGGGAATTAGCTTAACTACCATTCAAACAACTCAATAAGAACCGTTGATTTTGATTGTGAAATCGTGTTCTCTGTTAATGACGTATCGTTGTGTTTTAATATGGACTAAAAATTTTTCTTTATAATTTTAGAGGACTCTTATTAAGCGCAATTGAAAAGGTTGTTAGCCATCGAGAGGGAGAGAGAGAGACGAAAGGTGTAGGTTGTGAAGAAAGTATTTCATTCGTCGGCGAGAGCAACTAGCCAATCCCATTCTTGCTTATGCGCATCAGATCTAATCGATTTTGCATGCGGTGGCCTCATTTTCAAACACGTGTAACAGTTGCGCGATGCCGTTATGCATCCGACCAAATCGCTAATTAGCCTCACGGATTAATCATGAGAGTTGGGTTGGTGGGAGATTGGAGTGGAGGAGAAGAGAGACACTTCAAGTTATGGTCATCATAATTTAATTAACGGCTTAGCAATCCAAGAGAATCCTTCCCTGCCCTGCTCATCTTTTCTTGCCGTCGCAAACTTTGTCCAAGGAATAACTTCCGTGAACAAACTCCTTGGAAGCTTTTAAAAAAAAATTACGTAAATCGATGACTATGACCCACCCGATTATAATAAGCAACATCAGTTCGCACCAAACAATGAATTTCTTTTTAAAAATTTGCGGATATATTATTTCTAATGTAGAGAGCATCTACTGCATTTTCACGTTATTTTGTTATGTTACAACACCAAATACGTATAATATCATTCTCGAACAATTTAAACTTAATTTCACGAACCGGGACACCATAGTTCATTTTTTTCAGTAAAGCCAAATAATAATAATGATGATGATTTTGATGATGATAGTAATAAAAGGAGAGTTAATTATTTACTTATTTTTCCGTGCATAAAAGGTTGCATGCCAAATTATTGCCAGCCGAGATATAGATCGACCTTGATTGCACATTATCCGGTCACCATCACCTCCCTCGTTATATTCCAACGATACCCTTTTCGTGCATCGATTTTGGCACTAAATTTTGTCCCATGGCGTATACCTAATTCATTGGTTGCCGCAACTTTAAGAAATGAATATTAATAATTTTCTAATTTTCTATAAATGAAAACGTGGGTGGGGACCATAAACTATGTAGGTTTATTAATTAATCTTAATGATCGGTGGGTCTCATATATATGACTACTGAACGTCAATGCAGCTTTCAGCATAATTTTGGGAAAAGGATTTTTTTTTTTAAAAAAAGGGCCAAAATTGAAGAGAATAATTGAATAAAGAATCGGGAAATTATCAAATTTGGGAAATGGAATGGAGTTCGCCGTTAGCAATGTGCTTGCTGTCCAGTGAATGAAAATAGTGTGGAGTGCACGATATGACAATCGACGGGAGGATACATGTTTCCTATGATTATGTCACAAGTCTTTAAAGACCATATCTTAGATTTTGTTTCTTATTATGGTAAGGTGGCATCCTATCCTAGTTTGCTCGAAACTGAGTTACCCACGCGAAGTTAGAGAAATTGGCGGACAACCCATTTTTCCATTGAAGGGTTTGGCTTCGATCATTAAAAGTAGGTTGTCCATTCCTTTTTGGTGGGCTCCTCACGAATTGAGTCTGGGATTTCCACACTGTCCACGTGAATTTCGGACTTCTTTCATTGTTTGAATTCCATCCTCATCCGCTCCCGTGAGCTACTGAAGTTTAGCGAACAGCATGATAGGGCAACGAGATTTGAGGGAAAAACGAATTTGTCTCCACGTTATAAAGTAAACTCTAAAGTAGTATCGAATTCAAATCTTACCTAATATGGGCGCGTTCACGTTCAGGATAGTTAAGAGAACACACATCTATTCGGGCAAAAAGCCAGAACACCTTTGAAAAGCTTGAAATGTGCACCCGACCGCATCAAGTCCATTGACCATGGACAGAAGCATAATAGAAAGAGTGGGCAAAAGTCAATTGAATAGATGGTGGGGTTGGTCAACTTAGGTCTTTGGGGGGGCAAGACTCCACCGTTACATGCCTCCCCAGTCTCAATCTCCCTCCGCCCCCGCGGGGTTAAAATGATTTTTTTTTTGATTTATTTAAATTTTTTCCTTTTTACCCCCCTAAATAATCCCCCTCAGTTAAGAACTGTCCCAGCTATGATCCAACCTGGGATAATTGACTCATCTAGATTCTTATTTTTATTTTTTGGCCAATTTGGCAATATATATATTGTAGAGAGAGAGGGGGGCAAAATCCCTTTGGAACATCTTAGGAATCAAAGGGAGGAGTATTTCGCACCACCATCCACTTGGATGTCCCTCAACACATCCCAGCCCCCAAAAACATTTTTTTTTTCTTTTTTTCATTATTCAAGGTGGGGGCCTACTCAATGGCAGCTACTCCTTCTTTTCCTAGCCATAACCTCCTTCCTTCCTCCTCATTATTATTATTTTTTTTTTCAAAGACAAAATTGAAAGATTACTTGTAAAAAACAAATCAAATCCGTCCTCCAAAGCGGCACAGGCCTGACCACAAGACGAACATATAGTCAGCGTGCAAATGGATCCAACCTGCCCTACTGTCTTCCCTCGGGCGTCACAGATTTAAATCGCAAAAAAAATCGGAATCCCAAAATCGCCCTTCTCCGCAAATTTCGGACTTAAAATTCATCGTCATCCCTATTCTTACATCAAATCGAAATTCCAAGCTGTAAAAAAGCCAACGAACGAGAAGAGCTCAAGCAAAAAAGGGAAAATTAACTTTTTTGGGGAAGGAAAAAAGAGGAGGGGAGGGGCGTTCCGGTAATTGCAGCCCCAACCGCTCGCGCTCGTTTCAGAGCTGTCTCGCTCGATTCCATCGGCACCAAATCGGTTAGTTTTCAAAAAATACCAGAACGAAACCAGCAACACCCCCAAAAAAAAAGAGAAAAAAAAAAAAAACACAACGAGAGAAAAGAGAGAAACAGCGAACGCCGGAAAACTCGTGCCAGGCAATTTCGTTTCCCCCCTGTGAAAAAGCGATCGGGCCCCTGTTGATCTTCGCCTCGAGCTTCGATTCTCTGATTCCTCGTGGAATCAGAGGATTTGCGTCGTGTCCATCCCCGTCGTCACCTTCCACCACCTCCACCGCCACCGCCACCGCCACCTCCTCCTCCTTCTCCTCCTCCTCTTCCTTCCTCTCGTTTCGCGTTCGCGTCCTCGCCGCGCCACAATCGTGCTAGCTCGTCCGTCGTCATCTTCGAGTGCTCTGTTTCATGCAATCCTCCTTCCTCGGGGCGGTTCGCGCGTCGCCATTGCCGGGCCCTGCTGCCGGTCCTTTCGCGCTCTGAGGAGGCGAGACGAATACGAAGACGAAGACGGAGACGGAGACGGAGACGGAGACGGGACGTAGAGCGCGCGCTCCTCGCGTGGCGTCGAGCCTCTGCTGAGGGAGGCGGGGCGGGGCTGGCAAGGGAGGGAGGCAGGGGGAGCGTCCGGTGCTGGAGCGAGAGAGATAACTTCGCCGTCTTCCGCGATGGACGCAATGGAGGGGTGGCTCTACCTCATCCGCTCCAACAGGTTCGGCCTCCAGTACTCTCGGAGGCGGTACTTCGTTCTCAAGGAGAACAGCCTCAAGAGCTTCAAAAACCTGCCTATAGATGACGACGAGGTGGTGGCCTTTTTCTTTTTCTTTTTTCCCTTTTTTTTTTCTTTTTGTTCTTTTGATATCTTTGCGGTTGGCATTTGGAGCTGCACGAGTTCGTTGTTTTTCTTGTCGTCGGATTTAATTTGCGCGGAGCACAATATCTAGAAGCTCGCGTCGCGGATTGAGAACGGTGTGGTTGGGGTTGTGATTTTGCCGCGCTCGGTTTGTTGCTGTTATCCTGGATGTCGTCTTGTCGTATCGAATATGTTCTGGACGAGCTGCTAGTTTCCGAATTTAGTTTGCTTGGACAATTTGTGAAAGCTCGCTCGAGGGGGTTTATTGCATACGGTTTTGTTGCTGTTGGACGAGGAGTCTTGTTCTAGGAATTGTACGGTCATTGATCTATGCAGAATGATACCTGAAACGGCATCTTCTCGTGGTTTTGTTGGCTTCAGAGACACGGTCCTGGTCGTTTGGAATTAGGAGTGCTCTTTTACTAATCTGATTAGGTTTACTGACAAAACCAAAACAAACACGTCAATGCTATAATTTTCATCATTATTTTGTTTTGGTCTTCAATAAGGGGCGGAGCTTGAAGAAGCGAAGCGAGCCTATAGTAGCAGCCTATTACGTGTTCCTTTACCAATAGAATGAGCGGAAATCAACTGAGTGTGAAATAGAACGATCATTGTGAAAATCCATCTATGTTGTTCAGTCGTGTATTAGTCTCTTCATATTATTTCTATTCGTGCATCTTAGTCTGAAGTCTCGTGCTTGCTGATCAAGAGCCATCGGTTATCAAATCTGATGTTTCCCGATTGGTTCACATAGCCCTTACAGATGATAGGAAGAATTCCCCAAGTAAATGGACAGACGAACACATTGCAACAAAATCCAACTATTTGTGTTCCTCCTGTTATATTGAAGTATTTCTTCCAGTTGTTTGTACCATTTAAATCTTATATATAAAGCATTAATCATCTGCTGTGGCAGCTGAGAGTCCTTTTCTAGTTCCATCTGTTAGGGAAGGGCCAGCTAACAGAATGATTCCCTTTGTTCAGGAGCCCATCAGAAGTGCAGCTATTGACTCTTGCATTCGGGTCACAGATAATGGAAGGGAGAGCATTCATCGAAAAGTACAGATAATATGATTACTTGTGGTTTGCTTTTAAGAGATATAAATTCATTCTTCTAGCATTTAATGTATATTTGACTTATTTCCAACTTACAGGTAGTCTTCATTTTCACCCTTTATAATACAGCTAATCACAATGATCAGCTTAAGGTGCAGTAATTTGATTTATCCATTTCATTCATCCTTTCTTATCTTTGATGATTTCACATATCTAAAGATGACTATTCAACAATATAGTTGGGAGCAGATAGTTCAGAGGATGCGGCAAGATGGATACGTTCTTTGCAGGATGCAGCAGCAAAGGTCCCAATTTACCTTATCTAGTGATCTCATGAGAAACTCTTTTGCTCATTGCGTGAATTTGACTTCTTGTGCATTCTCAGGAAAATCCAAACCCAGCCACAAATTTCGTTTCATGTTCTAAGCGGAAATGGCTGACTTTTAGGTATATCTATCTGTTATTTAGCATCTGTTTTATGCTACTCATCTGTGCTCTGATATCTGAGTGTGCAATTTGGGAGATTTAAGTGATTGCAGTTTATCACATTATAGAGACTTTACCTGCTCTAGCATCTTGCTGTGTCAGTACATGTCCAAGGTCGAATGACAAGTTTGACGAAATTGGTAACATGCAATTTCAAGTGTACACCAGTCAAGGAAAGGGAACAGAAAATTTTCATCCTTTCATCCAGTTTATTTTTCTTATTTTTTTCTTGGGGTTTATTTATTTATTTATTTTTTTGGGGTGTTGGGGTGTGGTGTGGCAATGTGAATGGCTGTGCTTTTGCATATGATTTTCTTTTCTCTGATAGATTCCTTTCCTTATGGAAATTAGTGTCTCATGCCACTCTATATCGGATCTGTAGTTCTATTAAAGAGGTTTACTGCACTTACTGGTCATTTTGCTCTAACATGCAATTTCGGGATCCTCACAAAGAAATAATGCAATTTTTGGGACCCTCAATGCAAGTTGCTGAAGCAGGAGTGGCCTTCCTCTTTTGGAAAAATTCATGTGGCCCTTATCATCTGAGAATATCTTTTAATTTGATGATCTTTTCTCCGCAGCCTTAGTTATTTTCTCCCTCATAATGTTCTCTTCCTTTCATCTAATTGCATTCATTATTACGATCTTGGTTCTATTTGCCATCTTCCTCTGCTCATACCTCTAGGTGTTTACCATAATTTAGATAACTCTATCAATATACTGCTCCTACTGCTATAAATATTTATTTATCTATAAATAAGACGAATGAAGTTAATTTCATTTCTTTTTTCATGCAAATGAACAGTTGTTTGACATTCTTTTAATGGCATGTTTTCGCAACAGGATTTGCACCCCTTCAAAAAGGACAAGCAGTAAACACTCTGTAGACTGGACAGTTTTCTCATCCATGCAGACAGAGGCAATGAAATCTGATGTTATCGCACCCTCACCGTGGAAAATATTTGGTTGTCAGAATGGTAAATATTAAGGTTGTTTCTACTTTGTGGAGTGACTGAATCCAGTGAAATTAATTGTAACTCATCTTGAAGGACTGCGCCTTTTCAAAGAAGCAAAAGATTGGGATTCTCGTGGAGGGGTGCGTTGCTTTTCTGCTAACTTGCAATTATTAATATCTACTAGATTTCTTCTGACTGAATATTGTTACTATATTAGCACTGGGATGATCATCCAGCAATCATGGCTGTTGGAGTGGTTGATGGAACTTCAGAGGCCATTTTCCGGTGTCTTATGTCTCTTGGTTCTTCACGTTCTGAGTAAGATTACCAGAATGCTGCTTTATTTGCCTGAAACGATGGCTGAAGTCACAGGATGATTTAGGTCATTTCTTGTGGTAGAACTAGATGTGCTAAATTATTTGTGACCTTCTGGATGAATCCTCTTACCCTTTCAAGCATATGTGACGTGGCAATTAATGGTCAATGGAAATGGAAACTATACAAGTACCTAATCTATTTATTGGTGGAAGTCTAAGCTGCTCAACATTCCAATTCAGAAACTGCCTAATTAAATTTATGGCACCAACATGCTCAGACTTAAGTAGTTTATCTTTTTGTTTAACCACCAAAACTGTATGTCTGTCCAGTCTTTTTTACTCTATGGAGTTCCACACAGTTAACTTCATCACTTTGCAACCGCTGCAATGCCTAAATGGAATACTTTATAACCAACTAGTAAGTTATTCGTCCACATGATTGATTCCAAGAAGCCCCAAGGCAATGAGATTAATTAACGTGTCAATCAAGCCCCTGATGTCATTTCAGCTACTACTGTAGAGCTTTAACAATTGACCCTGATGTCATTTCAGCTACTACTGTAGAGCTTTAACAATTGACGCTAGGCATCTTCTCCACATCATATTTTCCTCAAACATGTCTCTCCTCACATATTAGATGGAAGAATCCTATAGACACTAAATGCCAATTGCACCAGACTCACTTCAAAGGGCATCTCGGGTAATTAATATTGGTCTGCCAACCAGTTACAATAATATTGGTTGATCCTTCATTGCAGATGGGATTTCTGCTTTTACCGAGGTAGTGTGGTGGAGCACCTTGATGGTCATACAGATATTATTCACAAGCAGCTATACAGCGATTGGCTTCCATGGTTAGATTAAATTTTTTGTTTAGGAAGAACTCAATTATGTTATCCAGCTTTAGTTAACTCGTTATCATTTATAGGGGAATGAGACGAAGAGACTTACTCTTACGACGCTACTGGAGAAGGGAGGATGATGGCACCTACGGTTGTTAGATTACGATGATTCTGTAACGTATATTATGATGCTTGGTTTGCTGTCTATGCCATAACTTACTTTATTCATTCTTGTCACAGTTATACTTTACCATTCTGTTTTCCACAAGAGATGTCGACCCCAGAGAGGCTATGTTCGTGCTTGCCTTAAAAGTAATGTATGCTTTGAATTTTGATGTTCCCATAGTACTTTGTACTGCCTATGATCACAACTAGTGACTTGCAAACTACTTCACCGAGACATGATATAGACACTTATCATTTTAGTTCCTTGTGATGAGTACGTGATGCATATGCCCTTTTTTTAAGTAGGTTCTACCATCTTGTGTATTAAAAGTACTTGTTAAAACTTGGATGGGAAAAGACTCTTTTGATCTTGCAATGAGGGCTTCCAACATCGAGTCTGAGTTCAACAACTGTACTCAGATTACATATTTGCAAATTGCTGCTTTACAAAAATGGTCCTTTTCCTTCTGTAGTCTTTGCAAACTTATCACCACACAATAACAAAAGTTGATTTTTAATTGGATGATCATAAGGACCATATTTTGTTCTGCATGTGGACGTATGAGAAAAAACTTTTTGCTGAGTGTGGCTTTTTTTGGTCTAATTGAAACAACTGATGAAGCTAAGGATGGATCATTTCGAGCATCCAGTGCATTAATTGGTTGCAGTAACACATTACAATCAAGATAAGTCATGGCATGGAGGTTTATCATTGATCTCCTCTTTGCCCACAAAGCATTGGCTGAAGAAAGTGAATGCTGTGCTTGCAGAGATATGAGACTTTGACATGATTTCTGTCATTTATCTACTTCAAAAACCCGCTTATGCAATCATTTGTCATCTCTCCTAATGCTATTGGCCTTAATGTGTCAGAGAATCAGGTCTTCTAGTTTCTGATTTTGAACTTTCTGTGTAATTTATTACCCATCATGCAGGTGGGGGATATGTAGTTTCTCCAATAAACCAAGGAAAACAGTCCATGGTGAAACACATGCTTTCGATTGATTGGAAATTCTGGAAAATGTATTTGCGTCCATCATCTGCAAGATCCACTACCATTCGTATGCTTGAGAGAGTTGCAGGTAGTTTTCAGAAAATTAATGTTGCCGTCTCTTTCATTCATAAGTTGTGTTGACATTGCTTTAGTTAGAGTGATTTCAAAGATCCCTTGTAGAGATAGGCACATGGTGCCTGTTTCCCCAACCATGGAATTGCAGTTCATGCTTCTCCCTAACTTCTCCCTTCGAGAGTCTCTGTCTAAAAAAATATATTTGCCATTATTTGCAGCATTAAGAGAGATGTTCAAATCCAAAGCAGGAACTTTTTCTTCAGACTACTCTTGTGGGGACTTGATGAGGGATATTGGGTTACCTCAGATTGTAAAGGAGGATGTTAAAGCCGAAGTAGAGGATCTTGAAAAAATTGTCAAAATCCAGGAGGTCAAGTTTACAGAAGACCAGTCTGAAAGGCCACCTTCTCAATCTTCCAGCCTGATGGGACTGAATGATGCTGATGACGAGTTCTTTGATGTTCCTGAGCCGACAGATTATGACCAATTAGAAAACTGGTCATCTGAATTGATCCCAGAACTACATGCTCCGGTACTGTACTTAATTTGATATTGTCTTTCTTGTCGATCTTATGTTGGAGTTCCTGCATTAGCCTTTTCTATCATTTGCAGCCAACACATGAACGGTTGCTAGTGATGAACAGGTTTTGAGTATTTCATGTGGTTGATGTTGGAGTTCCTGCATTAGCCTTTTCTATCATTTGCAGCCAACACATGAATGGTTGCTAGTGATGAACAGGTTTTGAGTATTTCGTGTGGTTGATCTTTCTATATTGCTTCTTCAACAGAATATGTACCAGCCTAAGTTATCATCAACGGCCATTTTTGTGAAAAAGTTGCATGATCTAGCAGGTTTGTCCTGTCTTTAAAGCAAAACTTCTCAATATGATTGTCACCATGCCTGTATTGGTGTTTTAGCAAGCATTTCTGATAGCAACATGTGGAATTTCATTGTTACTGCAGTTCAAAAGAAAGGTTATATGGATCTACAAGAGTTGGCGAGGGAGGATAGCATAGCATGTACTTACGGATCAACTCTCCAATGTGACCCAAGCTGTAATCTGCCTTGCAGTTGGACAAGGACTGATCCTTCTACCTTCCTAATACGTGGAGAAAATTATTTGAAAGACAATCAGAAGGTATCTCCCTTTGAACAAACTGTCATTTGAAAGGTTGTAGCAATGGAAAGCTGCACAAGAATATCAAGTACGATGAAATTGTAGCTCAAAACCTTGATTGGAAGGCTCCATCAATATGCTGTACGATATATTGAATCATGAAATCTATTAAACAAATCAAGCACCACAATAATTTAACTAGTTGAATGGTTCTGAAATTTTTTACCTACTTTCCAGTTTCCATATATGAAAAACAGCAGTCTTTTCCGCGAAATCATTTGTTGTGCCGACTGTTCAATACTTGCTAGGTGATGAATTAAAACATTGTATCACTATGGAGTCCGTCAATGGTGTTTTTTCTTTCATTTTTCAAAGGGTTAAATCCTACAGGTGGTCTAAATTTGCATGAATGCTTATTTAATTTAGAATATGACCAATTTGGAGAATTAACAGAGTGATAGAATAACTGAAGTCATGCAAGGTGTTAATAAAGTTGACTTAATAAGAGGGATTGGGTTTTGGTGAAGGTTTTGGAAGGAGGCGAAATGCTGCCAAATGAACTTTGAAAAGTGATTCAGACAATAAAGATGCTGATGTCTCTATTCTGTAAAAACTAATGTCATTCTTGCAAAAGGAAATAGGGAATAGGACTAGGAGATCACTGCCTCATGGATTGTTGTGGGTAAGAGGCAGTCTCACATTGAAGGCATAAATAGAGCTGAGATATATTTGCTGATGTTTGTGAACGAGGTAAGAGGAGTTAATTTTTTCTGGACAAGCTTTAAGGTCAACAATGGAATGATTCCTCTTTTGAAGAAGGCTCTTATATATGTAATGCAGAAGAGCAGATATTTTCTGCTGGAAAGAGGTTGGTCAACCATGTAGAATTTTATGAAAGGATTTTGTGAGTCCTTTGAATACATGTATAGGTTTTCGAGTCTTGCAGTTGGTCACTGTAGATCGTAAGGCTCTTATCAAAATAGAGGTCTTTTTGAGCAAAAAGTACTTGAAAGTGCAGAGATGCATTGTTTGGCAAAAATTAAATTGGAGTTCAATATCGTGGATGGTCCTTTGGCCCATTTTTGGCCATTTGTGTAGCATGATCTTCTGTTTTCCAGCACCAAAGCGAATGCAGTTAAGGTTTGAAAGACAAGGCTAAGCAGAGATTACGGGACAATTTTATATTTGTATATTTTGTAAATTGCCAAGTTATTTCCATGAATGAATCTTGTAAGCATAAAACACTACCTGCCCAACAGTATATTCTACTTTGCTTAATCTGAGAAGTCTGTACATCTGGAATCCAGTTTCAGTCAGCTTGTGAATGTAATAACTATACATAGGACGATATCCAAAACATTTGGTCAAAGCTTTTGGACAATGTCTTTTCTGATATAAGCACACGAATAATAAGAGACTTAAGTGATTCGACAACCTAGATATTATCTTGTGTGTTTTGGAGAAAAAAACATCTTGTTTCTCAGATTTCTCTGAATTATTCATGACTCATACATATTTCCACAGATCAAGGCCAAAGGAACATTGATGCAAATGGTTGGTGCAGACTGGCTGAGATCTGACAAACGTGAGGATGATCTTGCAGGGCGTCCTGGTGGGGTGGTCCAGGTTTGAAGTTTTAATAATCCTAGATGTGAAATGTAAATATCCAAATGCATTGAGGGATTGGTGCATCTGCTTAACCTACTAATTTCATGCAGGAATACGCTGCATTGGGTGGTCCAGAATTTTTTTTCATTGTAAACATACAGGTATTTGTGACTGCTTCTATCTTTTGTTCTCATCTGGTGTTGTACTTTTGAGAATTAACGTATGTTATCCTGCCATATATTGGATCAGGTTCCAGGCTCCACCACATATAATTTGGCATTGTATTATATGATGAAAACTCCTCTCGAAGAAAATCCTCTGCTGCATAGATTTGTTAATGGAGACGATACATTTAGGAATTCGAGATTTAAGCTCATACCATACATCTCCAAGGTAAGTACTGTTGTGTGATAATTTCATAATTAGATGACCATGTTGGATTCAGTTGCCATGGAGGGATATGCATCTAATAAATCTATTGTTGGGTACTTCTCAATAGGGATCATGGATAGTCAAGCAGAGTGTTGGAAAAAAAGCATGCTTGGTGGGTCAAGCACTAGCAATTAATTATTTTCGTGGAAAGAATTACTTGGAGGTATGCAAACCTCTTTCATGTTTTATGGTATGTTGATTTGCTGGAGGGTTAAGTTTGTCTCTTCATGAACACGGCTCCTCAATTTGTAGAGATTGAATTCTCTGGGGGGAAAATGTAGCAACACTCATAACATTAGGGTTGGCTATATAAACTGTTTTCCACAAATCCATCGCCATGCCTCGGGTAGAATGGGACATGCACACCCTCACCAACCCCCCCCCCCAACAACCTTCTTCTAAAAGAAAAGAAAGAAGAAAGTCAGAGAGAGATAATAGAACAGAAGCATTCCATGCTGAAGTTTGCTCTTTCTTCATATTATTCAATTTCTTCTATTGTTGTGTGATATAATTCCCTATTCAGTTTGTATTAACTAGAATCCTGGCTGACTTTCATTTAGCTTGGGGTCGATGTTGGGTCTTCAACAGTGGCAAGAGGAGTCGTCAGTCTTGTTCTCGGATATCTGAACAACTTGGTCATTGAAATGGCATTCCTAATCCAGGTATGCGTAGCTATATTTTTCTTACAACAGGAAAACTATTATCCATTATAGTTTGCCTGTAAGATGGACACTTAAGAATGACAGAGTTTATCTTTGTGCAAGTCATTTCATGTAAGTTGCATGAATGCACAATTGGCAACGGTACCAAGAAACTCCGTTTGACATGAAAAGCTTGCATTACAAGTGAGCCATAGGTCAAGGATACATGTTTTAATTTTGACCACTAGACTAATTCCTTCCTATGGTATCAAGTAGACGAGTATGCTTATTTTGTGAAACTTAATTCCCCAGGGTAATACGCCAGACGAGCTCCCTGAGGTCCTTCTCGGTACATGTCGATTAAATCATCTGGACATATCAAAATCATTCCTAGTACAGCCTTGAAGAATCAAGTTCCGGTGGAAAACGAGAAAAAAAAGTGACGAATATTTTAGCAAATTTGGTGTAATATTATACCCATGATCTGAACATGAAGAGGAGATAGAATGCATATAAGATGTGCTTTGGCTGCTATGTCACATGAAGCGAATTGGCAGAGGGGGAATTGCATAGGAGTTCCGATTCTTTGGTGGGCATTGCAATTGTAAAATTTACTGATGGTCATTCCTCCGATAAATTTTGGTGGCGGCCGCGGCAGCGGGGGGCAAGTTGACGATGTAATCATTCAGGGGCTAATTACTTTGTGATGGGTCTATTGGCTATAAAATCAATTGATGATGACAAATGATGATCATATAGATTTGAGTTTCTCATGGTTAGGCTCATCATTATGTGCAAGTGCAAGAAATTTTAGATTCTAGCAGATTGTTCAATATGCAATGTATGGAATGTGGAACGGCCCTGTCCGAGGGCCAAACCATTTTTGTTCCAATTCCATTACGCCCTTCCGTTGGCAAATTCGTTTTGCTAGTTTACCCAAAAAAAAAAAAAAAAAAAATCGTTTTGCTAGATGGCCATTAATGGGTCTATTTATTACTGGTCAACTTTTATGTGTTTATTTTTGTAAACTATTCTATTGTTTGGATCATTAACTGTAGAGCTTTTTTTTGGTCGATAACTGTAGAGCTTGAAGATACAGATTTGACCAATTTTAATTAGAAAACAGAAAACACAAAAATTTAAAAATGTTATCTATCTAAAAATTTTAGAGAATGATTTATATTAGTATAATTATGAGTATCTATATAGATAAATTAGTATCGTTTTAGGTCATTCTTAAGAGAACACTAAGACTTGCAATAGAAGGAATATCAATCCAATACAACTTTAAATAAGTCTATACTTTTACGATTATAGAGACCATAAGCTAAAATCTACTTAAACGTAACTATCATAATACTTACGAAAATTGAAAAAGTAATTAAGAAAAATTGTTAATAAAATTGAATGATTGATTTGACTTGCTACGTAAAGTTGAGGGACTGAATTTAATAAATTAACGGTTTAGGGATTTGTGTTGACTTTCTCTTTTATTTGATCAAACAAAATCAGATATATTTGATATTTAGAAATAATTCAAGAATCTTATTAGACAAATTAAAAGTTAGAGGATTCTATTACATATTGAACAAAATTTTGGAACTTATCAATGTCATTACCCTATATTTTATTCTTGTTCTAAACCTATAAATATTATTCCCCCCTTTTGTCTATTACCTTTATTTGCCCTTTGGATGTGACAATAATAGAGCCACTAAGGGAAAATTGTCTAAAAGTCCAAACTTATTGTACTATAATTAATTCAGTCATAAATTTTTTAATTGTACCAATTTTGTCCCAAACCTTTTAATGATTTACTAAGTTAGTCATTTTGACTAATTTTGGCCAAAAATTGGTAATATAGACAATTTTCGTATTTTTTAAAATTTTTCTGAATTTTCCTTTTTTTTATTTTTTTTTATTTTTTTACCTTTTGCTTGTAGCTAGCGTCCACATTAGTGATGTCTAGCCAAAATTGGCAAATTGTTAAAATGTCTAGGATAAAATTAGCAAAGTTTAAAATGTATATGACTAAATTGACACAATTGAAAGATCTAGGACGAAATTGACAAATCATCCAAAGAATTAAGACTAAATTGGCACAATCGAAAGGTTTAAAACTAAATAGTACAATATGTTTAGGACTTTTGGAATATCCCGAGCCATTGATAAAGAATTACATCAATTATTTGATGTATGTAGACAGGGTAATTAGCATATATCTACAGAGATTATTCAACGTGAAGGGTTTAAATGCATGAACTATTAATGACATGATTTCAATTGTCCCTATTAGAGTGTTTAGGTACTTCTTTTTTCCCATCTCAAATGAAAATCGTTCATGTTATCACTAGACAAACTCATAAAATGAATTAATTTGTTGAGAGATGACTAAGAATCATCGAACGTATCCTGATTTTCCTATTTCTGTTTTTAATAAAATGAGACGGGCATTTCATCTTCACGCATATAGTTCTTTTCCTTGGGTTGGTCACTCATGTGAAAACTAGTTTATCAGGTGAAGCCGGTAAGAGATTCTAATGCATCAGACTCGAGAATTTGACCAGGAAATGACCTTTCGACCGAGCTAATCTGCAAGGGTGATTACGGCACAGTTAAAGATCAATTAGAGACCAGAAATAGGTCGACTCGATAGAGGGATGTGATCAAGTGTGGGTGATTCCATCAGATCGCACTATTCTTGTCAGTCGGCACTGGACCGGCTTTTCTGTCGATTGGGTCCTTGTGCTCGTATTTGAAACCTTGAGGTTACCTCGACAACCGAGAGTCGCTAATGTGTCAAAGATGTACATTGTGGCTTGAATTGATCAACCACAGCTCGAATGCATGAAAATTTCTAAAAGCTATTCGGTAGGTCAGGACGTGCTAGTATCGTGCCCGAGTGAAATTAACCGTGAAATTGAGATTGAATTCAAAAATTGGAAGTCCTGTTGTGTCACATATCTTATAGAAACATGGATTAATTTTATGGACTTCAATTGGACTCAATTGGAAGAGAATTAAATGGAATTGAAGAAATTATGGTACAAAATTTCAAGCCACGGCGGAAAAGGAAATTGGACCATCGAAGATTGTTGTGGAGGGTTGATATAGTGGAAGATGATGTCATCCTAGGTCATGGTAGTTGGGGCAAATGAAGAAGAATTGGACAAGTGGAGGGCGGAGATTGAATCCTAAAAAGATGGGATGTCACTTCCCCCCATCTCCATCATCTTCAAGCTTGGTTTCTTGGAGTTTTGAAAGAGGAAAAAGCAGAAACTAACAACCGACTGGACCTCTTCGCCCACACGCATGCCAGCCGGAGCTCCTTGCTGTTCGCTCGTCGCCGGTGCCATCGTCATCGCCACCGTTCGCACGCAGCACCCGCGCGCCACTCCCTTGGCCAGCTCGCTGCACACCGCCTTCGTTCATGCGTTCCAACTTGTCATCCACCATCCTGCAACTGCCCGGCGTCGCCGGAGGTCCCGCCAAAGTTGCCGCCTTGCCCACACGAGCAGCCGCCGCTAGTCCCACGCCCGAACGACCGTCGGAGCTCCTCTGACCGGCCTTGGACAGCCACCGGATTTCCAGCAAGATCCGGTTCTTCAAGGGGTGTTTTCAGGCTCTTCCCGGCCTCCTTTGGTCTTGCCCCCATAAGAATTATCGTCGGCCTCGCCATCCTCTTCACCGGCAACTCATCGGAAAGCAATTCCGGTGAGTTTATCTCACTAAACCTCGATTAGAGAGTTAATTATGCTTAGGGTATGCTTAGTCTAAGTTAATTAAGTTTAGGAGGTTAGTCTAGTTTATTTAAGTGTGTTTTAGATTAAGAGTTCTAATTAGTCTAAAGTGTGTTTAATTAGGGTTAAGTAGGTTTATTTTAATATAAGCCTTGATGTGACTTAAAGGAATTTATTTTTGATTTAAATAAGTGTTTTGAAATTGTTGGATTATTTAATAATATATTATATTACGAAATTATTAAAATATTATTATTATTAATTTCGGAATAAATTTAATTATTTGTTAAATTCCGAAAATTTTGTCAGGACCCTAAATTCTCATAATTTATGCTGATTGTTGCTGTGTATTTAGATATTTGAATTTGATGGTTGAATATCATAAATTGAGTGTGGATTGTAAGAAATATGAATATTGTTATTTAATTAATTTTCGGAATAAATTTATTAATTTAATAAATCTCGAAAATTATTTCGAGACCTAGAATTCTCAAAATTTCATGTTGATCGCTGCTGTGCTTTTAGATGTTTAATTTGATGGTTGGATAATGCAAATTGAATGTTGATTGTGAAAAATAGGGATTGATTCATAAAATCTCAAGTATTGGGTTTTAATACAAAATTTGGATTTTTAAAGATTATATTAAATAGTGGGGTTTGAGAAAATAAGAAATTAACCTTTCTGGTTCGAAATTGATGTGTCCCCACACGCATGATTTATTTTTGGAATATTTTTAATATGAAGAAAAGAGGTCGGGATCACTATTTTAAATTGGAGCTTTAAGTGAAATACAAAGTGTCCTGGGTCGAGTATTGGTTGTGTGAACACTAAGAGGAAATCGTCCTGGGCTGTTGAGCCAAACTTGCCCCTATATGGGATGCCCCTTACAACGGATGCAAGTCGCAGTAGATTCTAGGCCCATGCTCCTTCGGGAACGCCGTCGACGTAGTGACGAAGCCGTGCTCCAAGGTGGGGAGACGATGCTTGGCCAAGTGTTAGTAGATAGCCGAATTACGAGTAAGCTATGTTCATGAGTGGTAGTAATTGAATGAACATTGGAATGCGTGCTGAGTGTGATGGTTGATTATGTGATAGTGATGGCATTCCAATTATTGAAATTCTTATTACTACCTGTGATTGTGTGATATAAACTGTGCTAACCTGCAGGAAGAAAATAAGGCAAGGTAAGTCTTATGTGATGTGGCTAGGCCACCCCGGGGTGTATTTTCTTTCTAATATGGGTTTAGGGGGTTGAACTTGCTAAGACAATGTCTCACCCCGTTGTGGGAAAATATTATAGGACCATAGATGGTAGAGCCCCCGGAGCGTTATGGTCTTCCTGTGTATAGTGTGAAGCAGAGGTTCAGTTGTCCCGATCCTGATAGTCATTCGATCTATGAGCTTGTCAGGACCACGGTCTGGGTCCAGGAGGCCTTGTTAATCAGGGTACCTCATAGATACAGGGCGTGGTTCCGCTTTGGAGCCAATGGTTTCAAGATCGGTCTACTTGATAGTTTTGATATCCCCCCTGCTATGATGGAGGCCATTCTAGGTGAGGGCGTAGCTGACCCTCTCAATGGTAGGCTGGAGGACCCATCGTCTCCGGAGGCTGTTTAGTCTGAAGTGGGATCGAATAGTGAGTCAGACTAGTAGTCTTAGGGTCGTTCTTTCTTTTTGGTGGTCTGATCCCTTTTTGTAAGCTGACCCTTTTTGGCATATATGTAACTCTGGGATGTTGTTTATCTATGAAAGCATGTTTGTTTATGATTGAGTTGATTTCCTGCTTTCCTATCCTGTGAGTTTTTGTCAGGTGTTTTATAGTACGCTTCCGCATGTGTATTAATAATGAATGGGGTCGACGACACTACCTGGAAATGTCGCATTTGCATGACCATGGCGGGTTGTTCATGTGTCTTGGGTTTCGGGGCTTGACAACCCCGTTTAAGTGGTATCAGAGCATGGTCTGTGTATGGAGTGATAAGGTGCGTGGGAGTCATGGGATAGTTGGTAGGAAAGGCTTTTAATATACCGATGCAAGTGATTCTTAGCTATTTGTTAACTTGTTGGTGAGGTCACTCAGGTTCTAATGTGGTATTGGAATTTGCAGACAGGTATCTATATTGAGCATGTACCATGAGTGACCGAGTGCCAAGAGCTACTAGGAAGAGGGTAGGAGGTCCTGTGTTCCGGGGTGGGTTGTCGAGTGGTGTTGGTGCCCGTGTTGCCTTGGAAGGAGCGTAGGCTGAGGCTAGCGCGAATGGTGCAGCATCGCTTCCAATCGATGCTAGGGCAGTAGCCCCTGAGGACCTGAGGTTTGCAGGAATCATGAGGATGCTGGAGATGATGGGTGATAGAATGGACCAACAGGCCGCCGCTTCAGCCGCCGTTACAGTTGCTGCCACCAATGACGTTAACGCTGCCAATGCTGCTGCATTTGCTGCCACCCCTGCCGCTGCACCGGTCGCCGAACCTGAGGTAGCACAGGTTGAAGTTCCACCTGGGAACGTGGCCACTGGAAGGCCTATGCATAAGCTGGTGGTGCAATTCCTGAAGTTGAATCCGTCGAAGTTCACGGGAGCAGGAGATCCCAAGGCTGCAGCACTGTGGGTCCAGGAGTTGGAGAATGCCTTTGATTTGCTAATGTGCTCCGAGGCAGAAAAGGTTGTTCTAGTAGCCTACCAGTTGAAGGGTATCGCAGGGACGTGGTGGAAGACCACAAAGGGGATAGTGTTCCCTGATGGCGCAGTTCCAGAGTGGGATGCCAATCTGGAGGTCTTCTATGAGAAGTACTTTTTTGATTGTGCTAAGGAGATGAAGATGACGGAGTTTTAGCGCCTTCGCCAAGGTACGATGTCGGTCAACCAGTACGAAGTGAAGTTCGCTGAACTATCGCAGTATGCTCTTGATTTAGTGCAGAGACCGTTAGACAAAGCTCGAAGGTTCAGAGATGGGCTTCGACCGGATGTGAAGAGCTTACTGGTGCCACTAGATCTGAAGGAGTACAAGGCCCTGTACAAGCAAGCTCAGCTGATAGAGAGGGACTAGAATGAAAGAGCCGCTGCATCTGGGTCACGGTTCAGTTCGAACAGAGAAGGGAATCGGTTTGGGAAGAGGCCGATGCTTGGAGGGAGATACCCTATTCCACCCAACAGGAGAGGTGGGATAGGGAAGTCGCCGAGCTCTAACGGAGTGTGGCGCTCATGTGGAAGATGACATGGCTCAGCCCCGTGTCCCTCTAGGACGGGTGCCTGTTATGAGTGTGGACAGCAGGGTCATATAGCCAGGAACTGTCCCAGGAGACCGATGGGACATCGTCAGTTGTCACCGCCGCCACCATTGGGTCAAAACAGGGGAGTCGCGCCACAGATCATGCCGCAGGGTGGATTGAACCGACCACTAGCTCAGGGAGGGACTTATGCTATCACCAGAGGGCAGGCGGAGGATGCGCCTGACGTGATCACAAGTATGGTCTTGCTGAATGACCAACCTGCTTATGCTTTATTTGATCCTGGAGCTTCACATTCATTTATAGTTGAAAGATATGTTAAGTTGGTAGAATTGATTCCTAAATTGTTGGAGTCAGTGATGAGTATATCTACGCCGTTGAAAGATAAAGTGTTAGCTTCAGTGGGTTGTCTAGATTGCAAGTTAGTGATTGGTGAACGAGAGGGGAGGATAGACTTGATAGTCCTAGCCATGTTTGATTTTGATGTGATTATTGGCATGGACTGGCTCACCAAGCAACGAGCTAAGATGGATTGTTATCGCAAGGCGATTCAGTTTAACCCGTTATGGGGTGAGAGCTTCAAATTTCTTGGGAGTCGAGGAGGACCCTCGATTTCCTTAATCTCATCGCTCGAGGCAACTCGTCTATTAGATGATGGGTGTCAAGGTTACTTGGCGACTGTCATGGATACGATAATAGAGGAATTGAAGATAGAAGATATAGTAGTGGTGCAAGAATTTACAGATGTGTTCCTGAAAGAATTACTAGGTTTGCCACCAAAGAGAGAGATAGAGTTTGTGATTGAGCTAGCTCCTGGTACTGAGTCGATCTTTAAAGCTCCTTACCGGATGGCCTTGTCAGAACTTAAGGAGTTGTTGAATAAGGGATTCATCCGTCCTAGTGCATCCCCTTGGGGAGCACCAGTGTTGTTCGTGAAGAAGAAGGATGGTTCTTTGCGCTTGAGCATCGACTATCGACAACTCAATCAGGTGACGATCAAGAACAAGTATCCATTGCCGAGGATCGATGACTTGTTTGATCAGCTTCAAGGACCGTCGCTATTTTCTAAGATCGACTTGAGGACAGGGTATCATCAGTTAAGGATCAGGAAGGAAGACATATCGAAGTCGGCATTTTGCACTCGATATGGCCATTATGAGTTCACTGTAATGCCTTTGGGTTGATGAATGCCCCAGCTGCTTTCATGGATCTGATGAACCGGGTGTTCAGAGAGTACCTAGATCAGTTCATAATTGTTTTCATCGACGACATCCTGGTGTATTCGAGGCGTACTAAAGATCATGAAAGACATTTAAGGATAGTGCTTCAGACTTTGAGAGATCACGAGCTGCATGCCAAGTTCAGCAAGTGTGAGTTTTGGCTAACTCGTGTGGCTTTCCTAGGTCATGTCATCTCCGAAGAAGGAATCTCAGTGGACGCAGCCAAGATTGAAGCAGTGATCAATTGGCCGAGATCAACTACAATGACAAAGATCAGAAGTTTTCAGTGTTAGCATCACCAACGACAAGACTGCTGAAGAAGGAAGAAAAGTTTGTGTGGTCAGATAAGTGCGAGAGTAGTTTCCAAGAGCTTCAGCAGAAGCTAACTATTGCACCTGTGCTTACTATTCCATCTGGTCCAGGAGGGTTTGAGATCTATAATGATGTGTCGTTTAAGGGACTGGGTTGTGTGTTGATGCAGCATGGTAGGGTCGTTGCCTATGCGTCCCGGCAGTTGAGGTCTCATGAGTTGAATTATCTGACACATGACTTAGAACTCGCAGCAATCATCTTTGCCCTGAAGATTTGGAGGCATTATCTGTGTGGAGAAAGATTCCAGATCTTCACTAACCATGAGAGTCTTAAGTACTTATTCTCTCAAAAGGCGTTGAATATGAGACATTGTCGATGGATGGAACTCCTAAAGGACTATGATTGTGAGATTTTGTATCACCTCGGAAAGGCGAACAAGGTCCCCGATGCACTAAGTAGGAAGTCTTCAATTGCACAAATGATGAAAGTGCTAGTATGAACACCTAGAGGGGGGTGAATAGGTGTAAAAAAAGATTCTACAAAATGCAGTCAAAACCTTTACTTTTAACCTGAGTCTGAATAACAATAGACTTTTGAAACTGAGTCTGAAGAGTAGCAGACTTTGAGCAAGATCAGACTTTAGCAGCTAAATAGAACTACGGACAAAATAAAGACATTCAGGGAAGAGAATAAGAACACGAGGTTTATAGTGGTTCGGCTTAATCCAAGCCTACGTCCACTCTCCCAAGTTAACAACCTTCTTGGCTGGATTCCACTATGCAATCAATAAGAGATTACAACTTTGAGTGCAAACACTTAGTAGTAGATCACACTATCTCACTAAGTCACTCTTTTGGTATTTTCTCTCAAGATCACAAACGTTTAAGCTCACCAAAGACAAGTGTATAATCGAAGTTGCTCAAACTTTGGAATTATAAATTCTACGCTCCGTCTCTTACTTGCTCATCGGTCCTTCATCTCCTTAAATACTCATCTACTTCCAAACTAGCCATTGGACAGCATCTTGAGGATCGTCTTCCAATCTACCTATTGGACAGATATGTATCTAAAAGATTTGGTAGCCGTTGAGTGATAGAAGTAGAATCCTAAATTGATTTTGATCGCCCATACAAACAGAATCTTGGTTTCCATAAGTAAAGCTTCTTCGTATAGAAAGTTATTGTCTTCAAGATCCAATTGTCAATCAAATGAATCTTGATGTGGAATCCAAACCAGATCACTAGCCATTATATCTTCGGGGCTTGTGTTACGTTCTGTCAAATCTGGATGTAAAGTCTGAGAGCAATAGACTTTACAATCTGAGTTTGAGTGCGATAGACTTTGCAATCTGAATCTGAACATATTCTGCTTCTGAACAGATTTAGCTTTAAGGTTTGTACCTAGTTCAGCTTCAGCATAGAGTCCGTCTTCTAGTTCTTCCAAGCATGTTCAGTCTAAAATTTGTCAGAGTAGGCAGACTTCTAATGTAGAACAGACTCTGACATTAAAGTCTGGCAGTCTTTAGACTTTGACATAGAAGTTTGGAAATCTTCAGAATATACTTTGGACATGTGTTACGTTCAGTCTTCTGGCCATCTTCAGACTTCGACAATATTCTTTACATGTTCTATCATCTGCATAGTCTATTACTCAACTATCAAACATGTTAGTAGCCTTTGATTTATTTTGTCATCTTCAAAACATCATAAGGGATTTCCCTAACGGAGGGTACTCAAGGAATGGAGTCTACTTGAGAGAGCACGAGATTCGGGTTTCAAATTTGGGGTGGGCCACCTTTCGAATCTTATGGCCACCCTCAGAATTGAGCTGGAAGTGCAGGTCAGAATCAGAATGCTTCAGTAGATAGATCCAGTTGTGCAGAGAATCTTGCAAGAGGATACCGAGAAGAGGAGAGCTGAATTTCAGGTTTATAAAGATGGAACATTGAGGTTCAGGGGATGACTGGTTGTACTTGATTCAGGGGATGACTGGTTGTACCTGATGATGTGGAGCTTAAAGAGGAAATTTTGTTAGAAGCGCATTGTAGCAGTTACATCATTCATCTTGGTAGTACCAAGATGTATCAGAATCTGCGTCAACACTACTGGTGGTGTGGCATGAAGGCGGACATCGCCAAGCACATCGCCAGGTGTTTGACATGTTAGCAGGTTAAGGCCCAACATTGTAAGCCGGGAGGACTTCTACAACCTCTTGGGATTCCTGAGTGGAAATGGGAGCACATCAAGATGGACTTTGTGACGGGTTTACCGAGGGGTCAGACAGGTAATGATTCTATTTGGGTAGTGGTTGACAGGCTGACAAAGTCGACTCACTTCATTGCAGTGCGAAAGGACCTGAGCTTGGATAGACATGCGGATCTGTATGTGCGCCACATAGTTTGTATGCATGTAGTGCCGGTTACAATTACTTCAGATAGAGACTCGAGATTCACTGCCGCATTCTGGAAGAGCTTGCAATCTACTTTGGGAATGAAGCTCCAATACAGTACGGCCTATCATCCTTAGACAGATGGCCAGTCTGAGAGGACTATTCAAACCCTCGAAGACATGCTACGAGCTTGCATTGTGGACTTCAAGGGAAGCTGGGAGGAACAACTTCATCTGGTCGAGAATAGTTATCAGCAGAGTATTCAGATGGCCCTTTTTGAAGCGTTGTATAGTAGAGCTTACAAAATGCCAATGTGTTGGGATGAAGTCGGGGAAAGAAAGATCACAGGCCCAAAGTTGGTTTAGTAGTCAGTAGAGGCAATTGCAATTATCAAAGGTAGATTAAAGACCGCTCAGAGCCACCAAAAGAGTTATGCAGATAAGCATTGCAGGCCATTGGAGTTCCAAGTTGGTGAGCACGTCTTTTTGAAGGTGTCACCGATGAGGGGTACTTCATGCTTTAGTAGAAAGGGGAAACTGAGTCCAAGGTACGTAGGTCCCTTTGAAATTTTGTAAAGAATAGGGACTTTGGCATATTGTCTAGCACTATCGCTGAGGTTGGCACAAGTGCATGACGTCTTTCACGTGTCGATGTTAAGGAAGTATGAACCTGATCTGACACACGTTCTAAATTTTGAAGAACTCGACATGGACAACAGGGTGTCGTACATTGAAAGCCCGATTCAGATCGTGGATCGCAAGGAGAAGGTTCAGCACACCAAGACCATCTCGTTGGTCAAAGTGGTTTGGCAACACCACGGCACTGGAGGAGCAACGTGGGAAACTGAAGATTCGATCAAACAATTGTACCCTCACCTTTTTGCTTAAGAATTGTAATGGTTTAAATTTCGAGGATGAAATTTTTATAAGAGGGGAAGTGTTGTGACATCCTGATTTTCCTATTTCTGTTTTTAATAAAATGAGACGGGCATTTCATCTTCATGCATATAGTTCTTTTCCTTGGGTTGGCCACTCATGTGAAAACTAATCTATCAGATGAAGTCGGTAAGAGATTCTAATGCATCAGACTCAAGAATTTGACCAGAAAATGACCTTTCGACCGAGCTAATCTGCAAGGGTCATTATGGCACAGTTAAAGATCGATTAGAGACCAGAAATAAGTTGACTCGACAGAGGCATGTGATCAAGTGTGGGTGATTCCATCATATCGCATTATTCTTGTTGGTCAGCATTGGACCGGCTTTCCTGTCAATTGGGTCCCCTATGCCCGTATTTAAAACCTTGAGGTTACCTCGACAACCGAGAGTTGCCAATGTGTCAAAGATGTACATTGTGGCTTGAATTGATCAACCACGGGTCGAATGCATGAAAATTTCTAAAAGCTACCCGGTAGGTTAGGACACGTAGTATCGTGCCAAAGTGAAATTAACCGTGAAATTGAGATTGAATTCAGAAATTGGAAGTCCTGTTGTGTCACATATCTTATGAGGAACATGGATTAATTTTATGGACTTCAATTGGACTCAATTGGAAGAGAATTAAATGGAATTGAAGAAATTATGGTACAAGATTTCATGCCACGGCGAAAAAAGAAATTGGACCTATTGAAGATTGTTGTGGAGGATTGATATAGTGGAAGATGATGTCATCCTAGGTCATGGTAGTTGGGGCAAATGAAGTAGAATTGGACAAGTGGAAGGGGTGGAGATTGAATCCCAAAACAGTGGGATGTCACTTCCACCCATCTCCATCATCTTCAAGCTTGGTTTCTTGGAGTTTTGAAAGAGGAAAAAGCAGAAACCAGCAACCGACCGGACCTCTTCACCCGCACGCACGCCAGCCGGAGCTCCTCGCTATTCACTCGTCGTCGGTGCCATCATCATCGTCGCCGCCATTCATGCGCAGCACCCGCGTGCCGCTCCGCTAGCCAGCTCGCCGCACGCCACCTTCATCTGCGTGTTCCAGCTCGTCATCCGCCGTCCCGCAGCTGCCCAACATCGCTGCACGTCACCAAAGGTCCCGCCGAAGCTACCTCCTTGCCTGCACGAGCAGCCGCCGCCGGCCTCGTGCCCGAACGACCATCGGAGCTCCTCCGACTGGCCTTAGACAGCCATCGGATTTCCAGCAAGATTCGGTTCTTCAAGGGGTGTTTCTGGGCTCTTCCCGGCCTCCTTTGGTCTTGCCCTGAGAAGAATTGTCGTCGGCCTCACCGTCCTCTTCGCCAGCAACTCATCGGAAAGCGATTCCGGTGAGTTTATCTCACTAAACCTCGATTAGAGGGTTAATTACGCTTAGGGTATGCTTAGTCTAAGTTAATTAAGCTTAGGTGTTTAGTTTAGTTTATTTAAGTGTGTTTTAGATTAAGAGGTGTAATTAGTCTAAAGTGTGTTTAATTAGGGTTAAGTAGGCTTATTTTAATATAAGCCTTGATGTGACATAAAAGAATTTGTTTTTGATTTAAATAAATGTTTTGAAATTGTTGGATTATTTAATAATATATTATATTAATAAATTAATAAAATATTATTATTTAATTAATTTCGGAATAAATTTAATTATTTATTAAATTCCGAAAATTGTCGGGACCCTAAATTCTCATAATTTTATGTTGATTGTTGCTGTGTATTTAGATTTTTTAATTTGATGGTTGGATATCATAAATTGAGTGTGGATTGTAAGAAATATGAATATTGTTATTTAATTAATTTTCGGAATAAATTTATTAATTTAATAAATCTCAAAAATTATTTTGGGACCTAGAATTCTCATAATTTCGTGCTGATCGCTGCTGTGCTTTTAGATTTTTAATTTGATGGTTGGATAATGCAAATTGAATGTGGATTGTGAAAAATAGGGATTTATTCATAAAATCTCAAGTATCGGGTTTTAATACAAAATTTGGATTTTTAAAGATTATATTAAATAGTGGGGTGTGAGAAAATAAGAAATTAACCTTTCTGGTTTGAAATTGACATGTCCCCACACGCATGATTTATTTCTGGAATATTTTTAATATGAAGAAAAAAGGTCGGGATCACTATTTTAAATTGGAGCTTTGAGTAAAATACAAAGTGTCATGGGCCAAGTATATATTGGTTGTGTGAACATTAAGAGGAAATCGTCATGGGCTGTTGAGCCGAACTTGCCCCTATATGGGATGCCCCTTACAACGGATGCAAGTCGCGGTAGATTCTGGGCCCATGCTCCTTCGGGAACGCTGTGGACATAGTGACGAAGCCGTGCTCCAAGGTGGGGAGATGATGCCTGGCCAAGTGTCAGTAGATAGTCAAACTGCGAGTAGGCTATGTTCATGAGTGGTAGTAATTGAATGAACATTGGAATGCGTGCTGAGTATGATGGTTGATTATGTGATAGTGATGGCATTCCAATTATTGAAATTCTTATTACTACTCATGATTGTGTGATATAAACTTTGCTAACCCGCAGGAAGAAAATAAGGCAAGGTAAGTCTTCTGTGATGTGGCTAGGCCACCCCGGGGTATATTTTCTTTCTAATATGGGTTTAGGGGGTTGAACTTGCTGAGACAATGTCTCACCCCGTTGTGGGAAAATATTACAGGATCGTAGATAGTAGAGCCCCCGGAGCGTTATGGTCTTCCCGTGCATAGTGTGAAGTAGAGGTTCAGTTGTCCCGATCCTGATAGTCATTGGATCTATAAGCTTGTCAGGACCACGGTCTGGGTCCAGGAGGCCTTGTTAGTCAGGGTACCTCATAGATACAGGGCGTGGTTCCGCTTTGGAGCCAATGGTTTCAGGATCGATTCGCTTGATAGTTTTGATATCCCCCCTGCTGTGATGGAGGCCATTTTAGGTGAGGGCGTAGCTGACCCTCTCGATGGTAGGCTGGATGACCCATCGTCTCCGGAGGCTATCCAGTCTGAAGTGGGAGCGAAGAGCGAGTCAGATTAGTAGTCTTAGGACCATTCTTTCTTTTTGGTGGTCTGATCCATTTTTGTAAGCTGACCATTTTTGGCATATATGTAACTCTGGGATGTTGTTTATCTATGAAAGCATGTTTGTTTATGATTGAGTTGATTTCCTACTTTCCTATCTTGTGAGTTTTTGTCAGGGGTTTTATAGTACGCTTTCGCATGTGTATTAATAATGAATGGGGTCGGTGACACTACTTGGAAATGTCGCATTTGCATGACCATGGCAGGTTGTTCACGTGTCTCGAGGTTCGGGGCATGACAGTTTGGAAGTCAAAATTCCCTTCGACTGAGCCCATCCGAATTTCCGTTCATTTTCTTAATCGTCTGAATCGATTTTCCGTAAAAATCCTGGAATCTCCAAAACTTTTTCGGAAGATGAGTCGATGTTTCTAAAATGAATCGTGACACAATAGAACTTTCAATTTCTAAAATCGAGTTTAATTTCACGGTTAATTTCAATCTGACGTGATTTTAGCGTGTCCCAATCTATCAGGTAGCTTTTAGGAATTGTCGCGACCAAATTTTCGGGTGCACCACCTAGGGTTTGGCTAATGGACTACTAAGTCTAACTTAGTTTGGGCTCTCCCAAGCCCATACCAATTCGCGACTTAGGTTTAAACATTTTAACATGCAAATGAATTTTATCTAGGAGTTGCCACTAATCAGTTTATGGTAGGTAGATTAGACACCTAAATAAAGTAACGGGAGGTTTACTTCACTCCTACGAACTAGAGATTTATGAGTTCGGGGACTTAATATGCTAGATTTCTCTAACGCCCTTTCGGTACCTTTCTCTTTTATTTTGAAAAATGTTTTGCAAGCAACTTGAATTGATTTTAATTTACATCCCTAACATGTGAGGTGATCATGCATGTGCGCAAACCACCAATTTAACATCCAAAAAAAGCAATGAATAAATTGCAGGACTTACCTCATAGCAACGAAAGCATCTGCAATGTTAGATCAAAATGATGTGATTTCTAATTAACACGCAATTATTCAATTTTTGTTTTCACTTTATTTAATGAGAATCTAATCTATATGCAATGCATGCTACTAATCTAACATGAAATGATATGACATAGCAATATAGCCTAAACTATATGAATGAGTAAAGTAATTTTTTTGTGTTTTCTTAATGAAAAATGCAATAATTAAATATACAAATCTAAATTAACCAAAATGACCTAATCTTAATGACTGGTAAGAATGACGTTCACATGATTTTTTATTTTCTTAATAAGCATGCAATCTATCCTAATATGTAACGACATGCAAAGAATGCCCTAATTCTATTTTTTTTTCTTTTTCTTTTATGAAATTCGAAATTAAAATTGACACAAAATTAAACATGCAATTTAGATTTAAAAAGAAGAAGAAGTAACATCCTAAATGAACGCATTTTTTTGGACTTTTTATTTAAAAATTCAAAATAAAATCCATATTCTAAATATGCAAGATAACCCTAAGATAATAAACCTAATCCTAATTCAAATATTTTTTGGATTTTTTCTTTTACGAAAATAAAATTTGTGGCACCCCCAAAACTCGATAGGGTCGTCATAGATACTACGCGAAAAGAAACTAAGGCTAGAACAACTTATACGGCGATATAAGAAAGAATTGCAACTTAGGCTGAAGCTTAGGCGTAAAAATTTTTCTTTTTGAAAAGGGCTTTAAGGATTTGCGCAGCTTATAGCGAAAATAAGAGGCGAGTCTCACCAACACTTCGCTTCCCTCACGACGGCACAATGCACACCAACTATTTTGATTGAAAGAAAGCATAAGGCCGAACAACTTTTATTTACATATATAATTACGAAGGGTAACACGGGTCGGTACAAAAAGGTAGGCCAAGACTCATATATACTCGGCTTTCAACCTCAAAAAGAGACACACGACCCTCAAAATAAAACGTGTAACGATCTCCCCTCAGACTACTCGTGTCGGCCATCCAAAAAGTTGCTAACCCCTACTCCACGTACGCGGGCCATCACACCCATCCCGGTGCGTCAGGCGATGGGGGTGGCAGCATCCCTATCATCACTCCGTCACGGCGAATGTGGACGGAGACGTACTCCTGGATGACTGGGCCTCCAGATAGACCCACGTCATAAGACATAATCGCGCGCACACAGATAAACGTCGGTCGCGGCAAGGTGGGACAATCGATCTCTGTCAGCTCGACCTCCACATCAAATGGAAGGCCGTAAAATACTCCCCGCGTGACGGTAGGGAGCGGCATCGTGCTAATCTGAAATGTTGGTCCCCGAAGGGGTGAGTACAACCACTCAGCAGGTAAAGGAATCCAATCAACACTCAATGTATTTAAACAATACGAACAATTCCAATATACATGTCATTCATGCATTGCAACGTACTTACCTCGAAGCCATGTGTATGCCATCATACCTCATCATCACAATCATAGTACGTACATAGCATCATTTACGAATGATGATCATCATCATACCATATGATCCATACATGTCATCATGTCACCATGTCATCA
Organism: Eucalyptus pauciflora; assembly: GCA_007663325.1. NCBI lineage: Eukaryota > Viridiplantae > Streptophyta > Magnoliopsida > Myrtales > Myrtaceae > Eucalyptus > Eucalyptus pauciflora. The sequence continues at coordinate 930,340 of VMYD01000010.1, read as the reverse complement.
TCATATCTTATGTACATGCCATCATGTCACTATATCACAAGTGATTATCATCACATCATATCACATATGCATGTCATCATCATGCCATATTACACATGCATGTCATCATCATGTCATATTACACATGCATGTCATCATCATGCCATAGGTGGTTATCATCATATCATATCACATATGCATGTCATCATCATGTCATATTACACATGCATGATTTAATTTCCACTTGGAATTCTCAATTGATCATCACATCACCCTTCCTCGGGATCATCCATCCCATACTTTACACTCGCACCCTATTCGGGCCTTGCGAGAAGAACCTCCGGAATTATGCTAATCATGGCCACCGGGCATCCGGCACCCCCACATCCCGGGCATCTCGCATCCCAACTGGCATCACGAGGCATCCTCTCGGGCAAAGACCTCCGAGGCTTCCGGCACCCAACCATTCCGGGCATCCTAATACTCCCAGGGCCATCCGGTCATGTATCTCTATACATTTCCGGGCATCCGGCACCCATCCCATCCCGGGCATCCTGATACTTCCAAGGCATTATCATCCGCCACATACAGTTTCCTCATTTACCATTACTCATGTTTGGCAATTTAGGTCTCAATATTTCATGCACATGATGCAATGACAAAACAAGCTCACCTTTGTTCTTGTACATGCATCATCAAGCATTTGCATACATGCAGTAAATGCAATCACCCATAGTAATTTAGTTCTTATGAAATTATATGCCACCAATAACAATGCACTTACCAAATGCATTTAGAATTTATTTAAATTTCAATTTATTCTACTTTGCAATTAATTAAATTAATTAATCACATGAATCCCAAATCAAAGCATATAATAATTTAATGCCATAAAATAGAAATTTCTGCAGAAAACACATAGCCAAACAATTTCTACACAATAAACAATATTTCCACAATTTCCGTATATAATTTGGGATAAGGGCAGAACGCACAGTTTTCTAAGTAAATCAATTAAAAAACCCATACGACCTCAGAAAATTATGAAATTTTACCAGGTTATAGATAAGACGTTAAATTATATTTTTTATCAAGGAATCTAGGCCAAATTCGTTTTATATAAATTTCTACAGACCCACGAAGCTTCTGGTCAGGTTACCGAAATATCGAGAATCCTATGTCCGAAATATTGAGATTTAACCTATCTATCCTTCTTTGTTTTCCCTGAAATTTGGATATGTTTTACTTATAAGGATCCCCTACAACTTTCATGAAGGAACTTAGGCCAAAATACCACAGGAAAACCTTCATATGGGTCCACGAAGTCTCGGGTATCCCATACCGCGACTCCAGATTCATCGTCTTCAAGATCAGGTTGGTTTCCTAATCTATATTTGTTCATTTTGCTTCAAATTTGATTATGTTGATCCTTAAGATGTGTTCTACAAGTTTCATGAAGAAGTCGAAGAGAGATTCATAGTAAAAATCAACATGCAACCACAAATCCACCTCAAGGTCAGAAAAACAGTTCCAGATCTAGGGTCTCCGAAAAAACGATATTTTGACCCCTCAAATCTCCATCATTTTTCACGAAAGTTTAGTATGTTATAGCTCAAGATGTTAGCTACAACTTTTATGAAGAGATCCAAGCCAAAATCGAACTCCAAACATGCATGCAAGCTCCCACAAGTTTCTGACTCCAGTGATCCGTGCGAAAACAGCATGCACCTCCAAGAACAAACCATCCACACTCCATTTTCGTGCATTCAAAACAACAAAAACCCAACCAACATACAAAACACACATGCAAAGAGAGATGATGGACCCTAAACTTGCCTCTAAACCGAGAGGAAACGGCGACAAACGGCGGACGGACGGCCTCTCCTCTTCCTCGCGCAAGCCTTCCTCTCTTTCTCTCTCGGCCCTCTCTCTCTCTCTCTTCTCACTTGTGCGAATGGCCCATCCGGCCACCCTCTCTCTCCCTTTTGCCTTTCTCTCCCTTAATCATTACTTTAGAAGACCCTAATGCGTGCATGCCAAATGGCTCACACACTAGGACACTTGGGGAGGGGCATGCAAATTTCGAATTTCCCTCCCCCTCTTGCCCATCCGTATGACCCAATGGGCCCTATGGGCTTGGCCAAAAATGGCCCACTTTAGGCCCTCTATCCATGGGCCTAAAGTCCAAGCTATTGGGCCTAAGGCCCAATCCAACTTCCTTTTCTAATTTGATTAAAACTAACAATTAATTTTACCTAATTAAAATCCTATAACATTTTATGAGAAAATTAATCTATATAAAAATAAATCCATGACCAAGCATAGATTATCCTCATTAATTACCTTATAATTTAGTTTAAATTAAAAACACAAAGCATAAAGCACAAAGCCTTAAGAAAGAACTAAAGCTAAAACACAAACCAATAGCTAAATTCATTACCTATTTAAAAGCTTTAGGGCACCTTAGGGCTTGCCCTTGATTCCTAGGATGCCACAATTCTCCCCTCCTTAGAGAATTTCGTCCTCGAAATTAAATGTTACTTACGTCCTCAAAAAGGTAGGGGTACTTCTCCTTCATCTGGTCTTCACTTTCCCATGTGGCTTCCTCCTTGTCGTGATGTCGCCACAATACTTTCACCAAAGGAATCTTCTTATTCCTGAGAATTTGTTCTTTCCGATCCAGTATTTGCACAGGTTCCTCGATATATCTCACTTTCTCATCCACTTTGATGGCTTCATGATCGAGTATGTGACCGGAGTCTGGCTGATACTTTCTTAGCATCGACACATGAAACACATCATGCAAATTTCCCAAATTTGGAGGTAGCGCCAATCGATAAGCCGCATCTCCTATCCTCTCAAGTATCTCAAAAGGTCCAACGAATCTAGGACTCAACTTTCCTTTCATTCCAAAACGAGATACTCTTTTTAACGGAGATACCTTAAGAAATACATGATCCCCTATTCTAAATTCCAAGGGCCTCCTACATCTGCCCGCATAGCCCTTTTGTCTACTCTGAGCTGTTTTAAGTCTTTTCCTGATAATCTCAACAGCCTCAGTGGTATCTTGTACCAATTCAGGTCCTGTCAATCTTCTTTCACCTACCTCGTCCCTACAGATAGGGGTTCTGCATCTCTTCCCATATAATGCTTCATATGGGGCCATGCCTATACTTTTCTGAAAACTGTTGTTATAGGCAAATTCTACCAAATGCAGGTTCTCATCCCATCTTCCTTTAAAGTCGATGATACAGGCTCTCAGCATATCCTCTAGAGTTTGTATTACTCTTTCTGTTTGTCCATCTGTTTGAGGGTGATAAGCAGTACTGAATTGAAGTTTCGTCCCCAAAGCATTTTGCAGACTTCGCCAAAAATTCAAAGTAAATCTAGAGTCTCGATCCGAGGTGATTGTTACAAGTATACCATGCAAACGCACTATCTGACTTACATAGATCTCAGCGAGTCTGTTCATTGAATAGCTCATACGGACTGCTAAGAAATGGGCAGATTTAGTTAAACGGTCTACCACTACCCAAATTGAATCGTGGCCACTTGATGTCCTTGGCAATCCTTGCACAAAATCCATTGTCACATGCTCCCACTTCCACTCTGGTATGTCTAACGGTCTTAAAAGTCCTGCTGGCTTACGATGTTCTGCCTTTACTTGTTGGCACGTTAAATATTGAGAAACATACTTAGCTGTATCCATTTTCATACCATTCCACCAAAACTGATGACGCAAATTTCTGTACATTTTTGTACTACCTAGGTGAATACTATACTTGCTCTTATGTGCCTCCGACAAAATCTCCTTCTTTACTTCTTCGTTGTCGGGCACACAAAGTCGTCCTTGGCATCTTATCGCCCCATCTTCAGAAATTTGAAACTCTTGTCTCTTTCCTAAGGACATCACCTCCTTCACTTTCAAAATCTCCGGATCAGACTTTTGCAGGGTCTTGATTCTCTGGATGATTTCCGGCTCAATCCTTAAGGCTTTAAGCATACCAGTAAGATTATCCACCTTCAACTTAAATTCCGAGTCTGCTACGAATTCAATAAACTCCATTCTGCTATCCTTAAACTGGCTATCTCCATGGCTGACTTACGGCTAAGAGCATCTGCTACCTTATTTGCCTTCCCTGGATGGTATCGTATCTCGCAATCATAATCTTTTAACAATTCCATCCACCTTCTTTGTCTCATGTTCAACTCTTTTTGCGAGAATAGATATTTTAGGCTCTTATGGTCCATATAAATTTCAAACTTTTCCCCATATAGGTAATGCCTCCATATCTTCAAGGCAAACACTATAGCTGCCAATTCCAGATCATGCGTGGGGTAGTTCGTTCATGGGGTTTCAGTTGTCTAGATGCATAGGCTATGACATTGCCATGCTGCATCAAAACACATCCCAATCCCTTATGAGATGCATCGCTATATACTGTAAAACCATCCGGTCCAGAGGGTATGGTTAAGATTGGAGCCGTGCTTAACTTCCTTTTAAGTTCTTGAAAGCTCCTTTCACAATCCCTACTCCATTCAAAATTCACATTCTTCCGAGTTAACTTAGTTAACGGACCTGCCAATCTGGAAAATCCTTCAATAAACCTTCGGTAATAACCGGCCAATCCTAAGAAACTGCGTATCTCGGTGGGTGTGGTCGGTCTCGGCCAATTTATTACCATTTCCACTTTTGTCGGATCCACTGCAATTCCTCCTCTTGACACCACATGTCCTAAAAATGTTATCCGGTCCAACCAAAATTCACACTTGCTGAATTTGGCATATAACTGATGGTCCCTTAGCGTCTGCAAAACTAACCTCAAGTGTTGCTCATGTTCTTGTGGTCCTCTTGAATACACCAAGATATCATCGATAAAAACAATCACAAACTGATCCAAATAGGACTTAAATACCCTATTCATTAGATCCATGACTGCTGCAGGTGCATTCGTCAATCCAAAAGGCATAACAAGGAACTCGTAATGCCCATACCGAGTCCTAAATGCAGTCTTAGGGATGTCCTCTTTCTTGATCCTTAACTGATGGTATCCTGATCTTAAGTCAATCTTAGAGAAAACCGAACTTCCCTGAAGTTGGTCAAACAGATCATCAATTCTAGGCAGAGGATACTTGTTTTTAACAGTCACTTGGTTTAATTGCCTATAGTCAATGCATAAGCGCATCGACCCATCTTTCTTTTTCACAAACAGAACCGGTGCACCCCAAGGTGAAGCACTTGGCCTAATGAATCCTTTGTCAAGCAACTCCTGTAGTTGCACTTTCAACTCTTTTAGCTCCACTAGGGCCATTATGTATGGGGCTTTCGATATTGGTCCCGTTCCAGGCATCAGTTCAATTTCAAACTCAACTTCTCTTTCCGGGGGTAATCCAGGCAATTCCTCGGGAAATACATCTGGAAACTCATTTACTACGCTAATTTCATCAAGTCTCAGCTCTTCCTTGGCACAATCTTTAACCATTGCTAGGTACCCTTGACATCCCTTGCCAAGTAACACATTAGCCTCTACTGCAGAAATAAGTGCTACTGATAGGTGGGTCTGACCACCTAAAAACTCACAGCTGGTTTGGTCGGGTAAAGCAAATTGGATTACTCTTCTATAACAATCCATTCTAGCCTGATACTTACAAAGCCAATCCATTCTTAGGATAACATCAAAGTCAAACATGGCCATCACGACTAAGTCTATTCCCGTGTCTTTTCCTCCTACAGTTATCTTACAATTCTCACACACCAACGTAGACAATACCGCATCCTCTAAAGGCGTAGAAACACAAAGAGGAACTCCAAGAAAAGTCGTTTCAATTTCACTCAACAATCTATATCTGTCAGACACAAAAGAATGCGTAGCACCCGTATCAAACAATGCATAGGCCTTCTTGCCATTTATGTAAATTGTACCTGAGATGACGTTGTTGGAAGCTTTCGCTTCCTCTTGAGTGACCGCATACACCCTTCCTTGAGCTGGTGGCCTCCGAGAATTTCCTTGTAAATTCGATTTGACAGCACTCTGATATCCCTGTCGCACTGAGCCAGCACTCACCTGCGACCTCTCTTGTGGGCAATTCCTCCTGAGATGGCCCACTTGTCCACAACCAAAGCACTTCAGTTGCCCATTACAAGGTCTTAGGCCGTGCCTTCCATTGCACCTTTGACAAACACCAGGCTGATAGGGTGCTTTCCCTAGATTCAGACCACTCCTTGCTCCCCCAGAGTTTCCAAAATTACTCTTCTTCCTCACATCCCAAGTCTGACCTTGACCAGAATAGGGTCTCTTACCCCTTTTCACATCATTGGAATTCCACGGTTTCTTAAACTCAGACCGCTCTCTTAACAGCTCCTGTTCCACCAACTGTGCCCTTTCATAGATCTCGTTGTAATCTCTTATGTTCAAAGGCACCAGTTGCTTTCTAATGTCCGTTCTCAACCCTTTCAGAAATCTCTTAGCTTTTTCCTCCTGATCCTCAATCAGTCTAGGAGCATATCTAGATAGTTAAGAAAATCTAGCCTCATACTAGTCCACTGTCCGCTCCTTTTGTTCTAGCTGAACAAAATCTGTGAAAAAATAATCCGTTATCTCACGGGTCAAATTAACGATTACTTTTAACCCTGAACATTGAACAAGAAATCAAAATAATTAAAAATATGATCCGAAATCTTACGGATCAAATTAATAGTTATATTGATTTAACAATTAATATATCATAAACAAACCCCAGAAATTATCATAATTAAAAAAATGACCCAACGTCTTACGGGTCAAATTAAATAATTACAATAACTTTAGGGACAAATCCTATGGATAATGCCTATAAGAATTATAACCTAAAATTCACCTCACAATATTCAACTTAAACAATAATAATAAAACTAACTAAAAGTAAAATAAAAAATAAAAATAAAAGAAAAACAACCTAAGGAAAAATAGGGGGGCAGCCAAATTGTTTGATCTGGCCGGGGAGTTGCCAGCGTTCAGGCTCCAGCGTGGGCACTCCGGAGAGGGGTAGCAATGCGCGGCAAGGGGCTTCGGGCTCGGGTCGCGACATCAGTTGGCAAGCGGAGCAGGGGCTTCGGGTGCTTGGCGACGGCGGCGATTTCAGGCGGAGCGGGCTCGCGAGTGATGGATTCGATTAGCGCATGGGTCCTGCGGGTTGCTTGCAAGGAGGTGCTAGTGCCGAACCCTGAGGTGGATTCGTCGCTTAGGTGTCGATGGGCTTGGGTGATCGGCGATCAGAGTGGGTCGCGAGCTGCGCGTCAGGGAAGCTTGGACTTGACACGGTGCAGACGATGGGCACAGGTGGAGGCGCAAGCTCAGGCTTCAGATTGCTCGGGGCAGCGCGGACCGGTGTGGGGCTCGCTCGGTGGTGAAGGGCTGCAGATCCGGCTTGGGTAACGGGCGGAGGCGCGAGCTGGTCGCGAGTCGCTCGCGGAGGACTCTGGGTGCGGGCATTGCAGGCGGAGGACTCCGGGTCGTGGTGAGCTTCGGCTTCCAGGCGAGCGGAGGCGCGGCAGTGCTATTGATTTGGGGCTCCAGTGGCTTTGTCAATTGGGGCGGATCTGGGCGGAGGCGTGCAGCGTGGCACGATGCGGTGGCTAGCAGATCTGGACCAGATCAGGGGGCGTCGAAGATGGAGGCGTTGCGGGCACGACAGGCTCTCCGAGCAACCACGCGGGTGCGGTGGACGCCGGCGGAGCTTCAAGCGAGGCGGAGGAGCACCGAGCGTCACCGATGGAGCAGCAACGGCGTCGGGGAATGGAGCTCGGCGTGGGGCAGGAAGCTTCAGGGAATCGTACCATTCGGCGCCGTCAATGCTACACGGGCCGCCGGACCAGAGGGCTTTTCCATTGGGTTCCAGTATCGAACTCGAGCGTCGCCGGATTGAAGCAAAAACGGAGCCAGCCGTCGTTGTGGAGAGGAGCAAGAATCGGAGCCGGCAGGAGGTGGCTAAGACGGAACTTGCAAAGGGAAGAGGGTGATGAACAATAAATGTCCAATCACCTTCTTTCCCTTCTGCTCCCTTCCCCTTTTTTTGCAGAAGCTTTTTGCTTTTTTTCCCCTTTCATAAGCAAAAGCTTTTTTTTTTCTTTCTTTGATTTCGAAAATTCCTCTCTCCTCAACGCACGGATGGCTTCCTTGCTTTTTCTTCTCTTTTTGTGTTTTGCTTTTTTCTTCTATTTTTTTGAACGGAGAGAGAGAGAGCCCCCCAAAATCCGAACAAAGAATCCCCCAAATTTGAATTCCGTACACACCTTTTATAAGCGAAACCAAACGTGATCTTTTTAAAATATTTCGAAAATTCCCTATAACCTCCGAATCACGAGAATCCTAATCTCAATCAATATTCTCCTCCGATTTCCTCATCTATTGATAAAGATAAGATTATAACGCGATTTCTTTAATTTTCAAAAATTATCATAATATCGCATAAAATCTTAATTTTTCAATAGATAATTAATTAAAAATAACGACGGGCTTGGGTTAATTATCTCCTTTCGTGGGCCTAGCCCAACTTGCCGAACTAAAGCTTAGAAAATATTAATTCGAATCCATCCAACACCAGTCCTAAAAATAAAAATGCAAAACATGTAAAATAAAAACAAATGCACCTAACACTATATGCTATGCAATTGAATTATAACATTAAAAAAAATAATAATAAAATTAACCCCTAATGACTAAATGGACTGCCAAAATTTAGGTGTCAATAGGGACCAAAATCGATGATTCATAACTTGCGAATGAACGATTGTTTCTCACTCATTTCCGTAATGTAAGTTCAAATTTGAAATTGATTTTGAGAAATTCACACCAGAACTTATCAATTTGAAGAATTTTATCCCCCGAGTATAAGAAAGTGAAGTAATAGAGTTACGATTGTCAAAATTTGATTTGACCCATTCATAATTATGGTTTAATTTCATAAATCTCAGCCTAATATGGATATCAGACCTAGATCCATTTTTAACATAAGCTTGAGCACATCAATTCAAGACCAATTCGAGCATGATAAGTGATTTGACACATGAGTAGTTCATTAGATAGGGCAATTGTGAATTTAATTGAATTCAATTTTACTTAATTCGCAATTTTACCAATTGAATTGCAAATTTGACCATTTTAGCCCTCTTAGCCCTAATTCAAAGCATCCATGGTTTTAACCCATTGTTTTTCACAATAATCATTCAATTTGGTCAATAAAAGACCCATAAACCACATTCATAAGGTTTAACTAGCTTAATTGAATCTTAATCAGCCAATTTCTTCTTAAATATGGTGAATTTCATTTTCAATTTGATCTTTTGGGGAACAAATTACATAATTTTTTAACCCATAGGGGTCCAAAATGTGCAAAATGGCCAGAACCGGATCAAACCGATTAAGAACCGGTCAAAAATTAGCCAAACCGAACCGAACCGGTCTGACTCGTCTGATTGGCCGCTGACGGGGATGACCGGTTCAACCCCTTGCCAGCCGGTACCTGATCTCTGACAATCGATGATGTCAATTTTACTTCTACACCTTCAATTTTTCGAAATTTTACAGATTGATCCCCGAATTTCATCAAATTACAAATTAAATATTGATTGAACATTTCAACACAATTATTGATTTTGGCTCAGGTTTTTGCAAATCAAATACATTTGATGGATTACCCGACACCTCTTATCGTAATCCAACCTTTGAAATCAAATTTTAACCGTTGGATTGAAATTTTGACCGTCAGATTGAACCAACAGATGAAATTACATAACTTGGGGTAATATATAAGTCCAATTTTCCCTCTATTTTGGGGGGCTTCTTTTTAGCATGGAAGTCACTCTCTCTCCTCTGAATTTTCTATCTATTTCCTCTAGTTTTCCGCCCATTCCTCTCTCTCTCTTCAACTATCTCAAACTGACATTCTCTTCAGTCGTCACTCGCTAGCCTTGAACCAGTGGCTTACTAGTCATCGCCAGCCCCTGTGATGGGCCTCATCCCTTACTCCTCCCGACGGAAGCTTCGGCAGAATCAGACGATGGCTAATTTCCCCTGTTCGACGGCTTGATTTCCTTCGAAAGTCTCAAAACCAGTCTAAGCGAGACCAATTTTGTTCCTATCCAAATCGACGACCACCAGAGCTCATCGGCACCTCCAACCATCGACGATCAATTGTTCTAGAGGTCCCTAACCTAACTGTGGTCAAGAACCAACCAGTTAGCCACCGTCGGCCTCCAATCAGCCCGATATCATCTAGTGGCATCAAAACCAATCCAGTTTTGGACCGATTCTACTTTCTCTTGCTGCAAGTCATTTGGTCGATTTTGTGACAATCTGATTGTGATTCTAAAGGTCGAGGATCGATCCAGAGGGTTTGATCCAATCTTGCGATCAAAATTGACAAAAACATGTAAAAGGTAACGATCTTGGTCTTGAACCCTGTGAAGTGAGATCGGGGTAACTGGTCAGGGCTAGGGTTCAATTTTAGGTTAATATGTTGTGTTTAGATGTTAGATCAATGGATTTGAATGTTGATTTTCTTTGATTGAGTTTTCTTGATTGATCATGAATGATTGACTTAATTTGGCCTAAAACCTGCATTTTCGTATACTTGGACTGATATGTTGTTTTTAGCTAAAATGAGGTCCGAAACGACCTTATTTGAATTTGAGTTCTTCTAGACTTTCATAATACACGTCACAAGCTTCAAATTGATAGGTCAAATGCCCCTATAGAGCGTCATTTGACTTTTGAAAAACACCTCCAAAGATTAGTGATTATTCAGTAATTTAGATTTGTTTTCAATTATGTTCTCGTTCCACCTTCTGTCTTTTTTATTTTTGTGCAATTTCTTGTGTTAATTTATGAAGGAACTTTTCTTCATGAAAGTTGTTTGTTATTGACTTGAGAAAGTTCTGCATTTTTTTTTTAGAATTTTTGAATATAATTAGTTAGGTCAAAACCACTTAGATCTTAGCCTAGGTCAATCTATTTTATGTTGATTCTTGATTTTATCATTTTTGTACTAATTTTTGTGTGGATTTCTAGAGAAACTTTGCAATTGTGTGGAGAATATCTTGTGATTTTTTTGAAATTTTTGAATATGTTTAATTAGGTCAAAATTGCCTAGATTCGAACATAGGACAATATGTCATGTATTTATCCGAATTGTCTTTTGATGAAATTGAGTCTACAAATGAGCTTATTTGGTCTCAAATCTTTCATGAAAGATGATACACATGTTGTATATGTTCAATTGATATATAATTTGTAAAGTCTTAATGTTGGCAAGTGAGTCAATTGTATGAGTTAATATGAAAAGATACTGCATCAATATATAACTTAGATATGCATATCTATTTTGCTATTTTTGTTATGGCTCATGCAATAACATTTAGGTTTTGAACTCTTAACAATAAATTCATTGTATGCTCTATATATAGAATTTTTCGTAGGATTTTTGCATGTCTTGGGATGGCTAAAATCATGCCCGTTTTATGCAATTAATGCTAAAACAAAACCTTACCATATATGCATATTGCCATGCTTATTTGAGTCATCTAGATACCAAATCTTGCTATTATGCTTACTTGACAATTGATCTGCATGTTGTAAGGTTTGCGTACATGTTTAGGTCATGTCATTTGAGCATCATCTTGCACGTTAAATTTGTGTCACAAAAGTGTTCATTACGCTTAGAATTCTCAAGCATATCATTATGAATCTTGAATCATTTCGTAATGTCATTTAAATTGTATGACATTTCTGCATGTTGATTTAGGATTGGATTATTGTCTAAATTTTCTGTTGCATTCAATCCTAAGTACCATGTGATTTCTTCATGCCGTTCATGTATTATTTGAATGATTTTGAGGTTTTCTAGTACATGCTTGTGTTCTATTCTTCTTAGTTACTAACATGCACACCTTTGAAGATCTCAATTTTAAGGTATCTAATTGACTTAGTTCAAACTCAAGCCCTTCTAGAAAGTTGTAAGGCATACTTAGAGGTTTCCAATTCCGTAGATTTCACGCAGATCGCTCATCATTTGGATCACTTTCCATTTTTTCAAAACTAGATCAGAATCTAGACATGGGATCAAATTCGAACCCATGTTCTAACGCTTGTTTGGACAGACTTTGCATATTTTTGTTCAATTTTTCTATTAGAATTCTGCACTTGGTCTCTTAATGAAACTTGTTTGTTAATATGTTAACTATGTTGTCTGAAAATATGGTGATTTTTAGACTTGTTTTGATAGGACAAATCCTTGTGATATTGGCCGAGTGTCCTGCTATTTTGACAATTTTCTAACATGCTGTTACTTGTTATTTGATTTTTAGCTCCTTTAGGAAGACTTTCTTCACGAAAGTTGTTTGGAATTTTTTCATCACCAAATTGTCATTAAACAATCCCCAATTTTGCTATTTTTACATGTTTGTTCTGAAATTTCTAGATATGAACTTAATTGTGATTTTTCGGTAAACTTCCTAGGTTAGTTTGTGCATGAACCTAGGTCATTTTGATTTTCATAAAAGTTGCTTTAAACACCTCAATATTCATTGTGAAAGAGCCCCGAGCTAATCTTGGCAATTGAATGTGTTCCATAGACTATATATTCCTTAATTCGAAATATTTTCAAAAATTTTCTTAAATCCTAATTTGACAATTGTGAACGTCACAGTTTGAATTGTATTTGAAGTGCTTGCGACGCTTATGAGTGCATTTATGCGAGTCCCAGGCTAGCCTTGGCAATTGAATGCCTTTCATAGCCAAGACATCATTTTGTCTCAAAACTTTTCGTGGATGATTTTGAAAGATATCTTTGAAACATCACATGTACCCCTATGCATACAATCATGTCATTCATTTAGAAGTGTCCGTGTTTGTAATCAGCGCATACCCTTGGTAATAAGTAATCCACTGACGACTCACTCATTTATTTAATTGATTGAGAAACAAGGTCAAAAAGACCTACATGCATGTTTAATTCTTGCAATGCATGTGACTTTTAGATGTATGATAGGCTAAATAGTACCGACACTGACATGCAACACGACATGATACGACACGCCGACGCATCGTTTTTCAAAAAATAGAGAATTCCAACACATTGAGACACGTTGTATATTAAATATATATTTTTATATATACATAATAAGTTATCATTTTTATGATTATTTCAATCAAATTAATTTGAATCAAATTTATAAATGATTAAATAATTAAAAAAAATCCTAGAATAAATATATACTAAAAACATTAATCCGCAATTTATTAATATCATTCATTGTTTCAATTTGACAAATTCAAATCTATTTCAATAATTCATAAAACTTGGAGAAAAAACAAGTGATTCATATTATGGACTCACATGTTAGATATGTTGGAAGAGGAGAAAAAAAAAACTTAAGGGGTGAATTGTGTATCACAAGAAATGGGAGTCAGGAGAGAAGATAAGACTAGGTTTTTATTCTTTCTCTATTTATTATTTATTATTGTGTTTTATTTTTTGACATATATATATATATTGACATCTTATTTATTGAATTTTTTAAATTGACATTGATATCAGAATTACATGTCGGGAACTCGTATGTCAGAATTCCGACTTGAGTGTTGGAGAGTGTCGAGAAAATTGACCAGGTGTCGGATTTTCCAACACGTGTTGACTGAGTGTTGGAGAGTGTCCAAGAGTGTCGAACACATGTTGAAGTGTCCAACACAACACGAAGGCTCTTGGAGAGTGTCAGTGCTTCATAGATGATAGGGTCGATGCATGATATCAAGGGAAAACCCTGGGATCACATAGATTGCTTGGTTAAGAGATTTATAAGTGTTATTGGTCATACGAGAACACAATTGGTCAATTATAGTTGTAACTCATAAAATGAATTGGGTAGGTAACTTAGAGGAACTTGTTCATGAATCTCAAAGGTCGATCTCGAGGTCCAAATTTTCTTTTTGTATTGAATTTCTTTCGAAAGACTTAATACGATGTTTATACTTTTGATTGTTTTGACATGCATGCCTGTTTCTTTCCATTGTATATACCTAGTTATAGATTTCATAGACTAAACCTAGATTAGGATCTTGACGATGGAGAGGACATGAATATGGTGAAAGTCGATATCCATTCCGACCATTATTCTGTATTATTCATCCCTGACATATGTCTCGGGTTCTCATCGTCTGTATAAAAGCCCGATAAGTTACGGGTTTTCTTTTTTCTCTTATCCTTTTCAATTGTGTTTCCCTTTTATATTTTCTAGGATTGCATGGTAGATTTACCATTTTCCTTGATTGTTTCCTTTATGTCTCACAATTTTCAATTCAATTGGTGTTTCCTTTTCATTTTCTTTAGAAATAGATTAGCATGAAAACGACCAACCACACATGATTGCTTAGTTTAGGACTAACGATCCCGAAAATAAAAGAAGAAATGCATGAATTTGTTAGGTAAACATAACATATTGTTTAGGTATCGAAAGGGCACTAATAGAAATATTGGCATGATCTAAGTCCCTAGACCTAAATATTTGGTTGTGTAGAAATTGAAGGAACACTCCCAACCATCGATTGGGTTTCTAGCCAACCCCCAAGAACGAGACTAATGACAACTCCCGTCTTATTTTTAGGTTGTTCTAAACAACTAGACCATATAAATGAACCCATCGCGCAAGGTTCGAGTCCCGATAAGACTCACCATACTTTAGCATATCCACACATGGAAAATTCCTAATGGATAAAGTGACGTCATCCTTAGGAAGAAGTACCAAAGGGAGGGCTACCATGGTAAAGGTACCCTTAAATCTAACATTCACACCTAACCTCCTCTCTCGAGGTGTGTTGTCCGTGTGGGTACGAGTCACGACACTCCGTTGTCACACGAAGTACAAGTTTGGGAGAACTCACGACCTTGTAAAAGGAACTCATAAGAGGTTCGTCCAAGGGATAATGTGATGACATCTCTGTAGTTGAGAACCGTGAAGGAACTTTCATGATCAAGTACCCCTAAATCCGACATTACCCCTCTCCTTTTCCTCACAAGAAGGATTAGGTGACGAGATTGGGTCGCGACATTGCAAAGCAAGAAACCATATTGTCGCGACCCAATTTTTTTCGGGTTTACCACCTAAAACTAGGTTGATGGACTACTAAGCCTTTAAGCTTAGCTCGGGCTTTCCCAAGCCCATACCAAATCGCGACTTAGGGTTTTGACATGCAAAAGATTATTATCTAGGAGTCGCCACTAATCAATTTGGGGTAGGTCGATTAGACACCTAAGTAAAATAACGGGAGGATTATCTTACTCCTACGAACCAGAGACTAAGGGTACGAGGACTTGGTTACACTAGACTATCCTAGTGTCCTTTCGGTACCATTTCTTTTTAATTTTCAAAAAAATGTTTTGCAGGCAGCTTGATTTGATTTTAATTGAGCTTCCTAACATGTGAGGTGATCATACATGTGCGCATACCACCAATTTAACACATCAAGAAAGCAATTTAAATAATGCAAAAAGCATACCTTAAAGCAACAAAAGCATCTGCAATGTTAAATCAGAATTCATATAGATAATCCTAGATATGATTTCTAATTAACACGCAATTTCAATTTTTTTTTTGTTTTCACTTTTTTTTAATGAAAATCATGCGATGCATGCTAATAATCTAATATGACACGACAGCATGACCTAAACTATATGACATGAAGAAATGCAATAATTAAATGCAATCTAAATGATCTAATTATAATAATATGCAATGTGATGCAATGACATACAAAATTATCTCAACTAAAGTGACATGCAAAAATGCAATTTAATATGCGAGCTATATGTCACGTGACATTTATTAAATGACTTAGTCTAATGACATGAAGGTTCTAATTAAATGAACTTAATAAAAACTTAAATGACGTGCATTTGATGTTTCTATTTTTAAGAATGCAATTTACCCTAAAAATTGAAATTAACTTGGGCAGAGACAAATTTTGTATTTTCTTTCATGAAATTCAAACGCAAAAATGATCTAGTTAGATTAAAATTCTATCTAATTTAAACTAAGGATTAAATCATATTAAATCTTAATTTAAACTAAGACATTATCTTAACCTAACATGCAAACTATTTAACATGCAATGACGTGCAGAGCATGCCCTAATTCTATATGGCATATGCATGATATTTTTTATTTTTAACAAAGTTCGAGATTTAAAATTGCCACGTAACTAAACTAACAACCTAAAAGAATGCATCTTTTTTTGTTTTTATTATTTTTTTTAGAATCTAAAATAAAATCTACTAACTAGATAAGCAAACTAACAAGAGATATTCTAAAACCAAATTGAAACCTAATTCGAATATCTTTTTGATTTTTTCTTAGTGATTTTCTAAAGCAAGCAATTATAAACTAAATCTTAAATCTAAACAAGCAAGATATTCAACAAATAAAGGATTAAAATAGACGAAAAAATAACCCGTTATCTCACGGGTCAAATTAACGACTATTTTTAACCCTGAACATCACGACAAGAAATCAAAATAATTAAAAATCTAATCCGAAATCTTACGGATCAAATTAATAATTAAATTAATTCAACAATTAATATATCATAAACAAACCCCAAAAATTATCATAATTAAAAAAATGACCCGACGTCTTACGGGTCAAATTAAGTAATTACAATAACTTTAGGGACAATTCCTATGGATAATGCCTGTAACAATTATAATTAACTAAAAAAAAACACAAAGGTAAAGTAAACTAAACTATAAAGAAAGTAAAAGTAAAAAGTGAAAAGTAAAAAAAACTACCTAGGTAAATAATGGAGAAAAAGGGTGTCGCCGAGGAGAGGGAGTTCGTTGACGGCAAAAAGGGGGGTGATCTCCGGCAAGGATTCCGGCGAGGCTCCGGAGGACGGCGCGACGGCGGCGCAGCACCAGGGGGTTGCGAATCTCCTGGCGTCGGTCACACGGGGGGCGAAGATCGAGTCGTGGCCGCCGCGGGGACCTCAAATCTGCAGGCGCGGTGGTCTTCGGCTGAGGCGGAGCGCGGAGAGATCAGAGGGAGCGGCGGAGCATCGGGGAAGGGCGGCACCGTCGTGGATCAACGCTGGGTCGCGATTTCACGGGGGAAGGCGGCTGGGCGACGAGGCGTTCCGTCGGGGCGGGCGGCAGCACTTCGAGACGACGACGCGGCGGCACAGGCGTAGATCGCGGCGGGGCTTCGCGGCGGCACGGGCCTCGCGGATGGAGAGGCGGCGGAGCGTCCGAGAAGGGCAGCACCGAGGGCGTCCGGATGGCAGGGGGGCGTGGCAGATGGAGGCCGGCAGGGCGCGAGTGTCCGCGCGAGGAAGACAAACAGTAACCTATTTTTCTTTTCCCCCTTTTTTTGCTGACCGCACGTCACTCTCACTCTTTTCTCACGTCTCCTTTACTGCAACTTTTCCTCTGCCATGCTTGACAAAAAGAAGACAAGTTTTCTTTTATGTACTTGTACTTTTGAACTAAAACGAAAAGAAGCCCTTCGACGTGAGAGAAAAAAAAATCGATGTGGCGGTATGTTTCTATCGTATTGCCTCCTCCTTTTTTGATTGTACGAGACCCCTTTTATAAGCCAAAAAATTGTATCTTCGGGGTATATTTCATTTCTAGTTTTACTTGAACACGATACCCCTAAATATATCGCTGAAATATTTTTTGCATATTCCATCAAGAAAATCCCTCTTTTGTGCAAAAGTGCATCTCCTAGTGTATATTACCTAAATATGTGAGAAATCTTAACGGAATATAACAAAAATAAAATTTTCCTAAACCTATATGCCATGTGATTTTTTTTTCAATTTAGCAACAAATCTCAAAATTTTAGGTGTCAACAGCTGCCCCTCTTTGAAGGTGAGCTCGCAGAGGTTGCCTTTAAAGACAAATTGAGACCTAAATTTTGGTTATGCTCATGCAATGAATGATTTTTTGTTGGAACATGAATTCCATTTTTTAATGCAATTTATATGATGCATGGAAATACTAATGCAAATGATAGATGAACCTACCTGGAAAAACTTACCTTCGAGGAGGATAGAGTAATTCGAGGTAGTGGGTATTACCTGTCCAGGACCCGTACCATTCTACGGTCGCCCAATACGGCAAGAAGGGGTTGCTTTCTCAGGACCCGTACCATTCTACGGTCGCCCAATACAGCAGAAAAGTTTTGTAAGGAACTGCTTTCCTAGGACCCGTACCATTCTACGGTCGTCCAGTACGGCAGAAAAGTTTCGTTTAGGACCCGTACCATTCTACGGTCGCCTAACGGGGATTCATTTTCCAGGACCCGTACCATTCTACGGTCGCCTGAATAAAGAATAAGTGTTGTCGAGGACCCGTACCATTCTACGGTCGCCTTGACGGAAAATTGATTTTTCAGGACCCGAACCATTCTTCGGTCGCCTGAATGGGGAAATTGCTTTTCCAGGACCCGTACCATTCTACGGTCGCCTGTTAGAGCAATAAATGTTGTTTAGGACCCGTACCATTCTACGGTCGCCTAAACGAAGATTTTGCTTGGCTAGGACCCGAACCATTCTTCGGTCGCCCGGCGTTGCAACTTGGAGAAAAATCTTTTGGGACAACTTAATCGAGTGTCGGTGTATTCAAAAGGGGAATACCTGTGCAACGACAAGTATTTGGGGTATAGAGATATACTTACCTGGTGACATCTCTACTTCTTGGGGACATGTCTCCTGCAAAACATGATCATACGAGAAACAACATGCATTCGCATGCGTTAATTCAAGCAAGGTTCATGCGTAATAATTTCTATCAATCACGCATCATCTTAATTTCGATAGGAATGATTTCGAATGACGATTCCAATCTGAACGCATGAACATCATGGATGTGTCAAAAGGGATCCTTCAGTCTAAAAGGACTTTTCACTCATCCTCTTTTAAAAGGGCTGCTTTATCCTGGCCTTTGATGCAGGATCTTGACAGTCACTCTATCTCACCATCATCATGTCAAACAAGGGTTTGAGCAATCTCGCAAGTGGTACGACCTTACCAATCTGAGAGGTCTTTAACAGGGACCGTAATGTGAGCTTGGTCAACGACTTAGCAAAGGAGACTCTTTGAGTCGAGGCTATTGAAGAAATGAATGATATTCTGTTATCATCTTTGGGTTTACAAGTCAAGAAACATGCGAAATGAGGCAGAAATCATCTTATTCACACTTCCTCGAGTGATATTTTCGAACATATGAACTTTTACGTTAATTCAAGTGCCCTAATCTGAAGAGACTTTGTAAGGGACGTAACGTAGGCTTGGTTCATGGGTTGAGAAACGAAATGATCATTAGGCTCAAAAAGTGTTTAGGGGGTCAAAGTTGGTGATCATCTTAACATCTCCACCAATTTTCTCCTCCACCATTGAGGATTTTTTTTATATCATAACTCCATTGATTGCAACATCTCAGCATTTGAGTTTTTTTTTAGTACCGCTCTGTAGGGGATACGACTCATTATATCAAGAGCTTGATTTCTTTTTTGGCACTGGCCTTGCTTTTACCAGGCACACTGCTTTTTCATGACCCATTTTTGCACTCACTTTCTTTGGACTTGTAAAACCTTCATCTTTTATCAGCATTGTAAACCATGCAACTTGAGTGGTTTGCTTTTCTTGCTTTGCCCCAGTGTGGGGGATGATCACCAACTGGGTTTAACGTGAAATGAATTCATAGGCTCAAGTGGGCTATGCAATGGACAAAGTGTATAGGATAGAGAAAGAAATGCTCTTCGTCGTCCTAAGGCACTTAAATTAACACATAAGTTTCACTGCGAAAGCAATACTCAAAGATTGATGCAAGTGTGAGTAAGAAAATTCCTATCATTTGTTCCAACTCTATCCCAATGTAGGATGATCCTTGACAGGGATAATTTAAAGAACTCTTCATGTATATGGGCACAAAGGGCTAAACGATGGATATATTTGTAGTGTTTCAAGTAGAGGAAAAAATTGCCTCTCATCACCTTGGATGGCGTACCCTTTGCGAGATCACCTTTTCCTTGCAGACATGGAATTTTTCACACAATTCACTGGGGATTTGTGTATGAAAAGTGTATGGAACATGGCCTGCCTTTCATCATTCCAAGGTATTCCATTTGACACATTCAATTTATCTCATACAATTCATCAAGGAAGAAAAATGCAAGATTTATGACAAATTTGAATAATTCAACTCATTGAGGCATTTTATTCATCATAGAAATACTTGCAGTTCAAGACATGACATGGGAAATTCTATTATGGGTAGTACTTTTTGACAGCGTCAGAATTAACTGGAGTGGAAAACTCACGACCATCCATTTCTGCCAAAATTAGAGCACCTCCAGGAAGCACCTTCTTCACCACATATGGGCCGCCATAATTCGGAGCAAATTTGCCCCCAGGATCTGGAAAAATCGGCAACAGTTTTCTCAGAACAAGATCATTTATTTCAAAATGTCTTGGTCGTACCTTTCGGTTGAAGGATCTAGCAACTCTTTGCTGATAAGTTTGGCCATGACAAAGAGCCTTTAGTCTCTTTTCCTCTATCAAGTTTAACTGTTCAAGTCTTTGCTGCATCCATTCAGCCTCAAATAAGTCCACTTGGGATAAAATTCTCAGGGAAGGAATCTCCACCTCCACGGGTAGAACTGCTTCCATGCCGTACACCAAAGCAAAAGGGGTTGCCCCGGTAGAAGTGCGGATCGATGTCCGATATGCCATTAGTGCAAAAGGTAACCGGTCATGCCAATCTCGATAATTCTTGGCTGTCTTAGCCAAGATCCTCTTAATGTTCTTATTAGCCGCTTCAACAGCCCCATTCATTTGGGGGCGGTAAGGGGACGAATTCAAATGCTTGATCTTGAATTCACTGAACAACACGTCAACGAGTTTATTATTCAAGTTCGTCCCATTGTCGGTGACAATTGCTTCGGGGACGCCATAGCGAGCAATTATGTCACGTTTGATAAACTTCACGACATTGCGGGCGGTGACGTTCACAAAGGATGTGGCTTCGATCCATTTGGAAAAATAGTCTATCGCTACCAAAATGAATCGATGCCCATTTGAAGCCTTAGGATTGATTGGGCCAATCACATCAATCCCCCACATCGAGAAAGGCCATGGCTCAGAAAACTGGTGCAACTCAGCTGGAGGAACATTTATCTTATCACCATGAATCTGGCAGCGATGACAACTTCGTACATGCTTAATGCAGTCACTTTCTAATGTGAGCCAGTAGTAGCCTAATCTCATAATCTTTTTAGCCATCATGTGCCCATTCATGTGGGGGCCACATATCCCTTCATGCACTTCTTGCATGATTTGAGCAGCTTCTGTTGCCTCCAAACATCGCAACAAGATTGAATCATAGGATCTCTTGTAAAGATTCTCGCCACTGACGAAGAACTTTGAGGCCATCTTCGTGATGTACTTCCTATCAGCATGAGTGCTTCCTTCAGGAAATTCCTGCCTTTTAATGTAGCTCATGATATCGTAATACCATGGTTTTCCATCAGGTTCTTCAGTTATGATCATACAGTAAGCCGACTTTGGCAAAACTTCTATTTTTAATGGCTCCACTTCTAATCCGTCAGTAACTTGTAACATGGATGACAAAGTTGCGAGTGCATCAGCAAATTGATTGTGAGACCTCGGTAGGTATTCGAATGAAATTTCTTTGAATTGCTTCACCAGACTTTCTAGATACCGGTGGTATGGGAGCAATTTGGCATCCTTTGTCTTCCACTCACCTACAGTCTGTAATATGATTAGTGCTGAATCTCCGAATACCATTAACTTGGCCACACCCATCTCGATTGCGGCTTGAAGTCCGAGGATGCAAGCTTCATACTCGGCCACATTGTTGGTGCATGGGAATATCAATTTTGCAGCTACCGGATAGTGCTGTCCATCTGGGGATATCAGAACTGCCCCAGTGCCAGAGCCAGACAAGTTAACGGCTCCATCGAAAAACATCCTCCACGAGTCTTCATTTACACTCAAGACACGGTCATCAAGGAAATTGTTCTCGTTGTTAGAGACGCCTGAATTCTCGGCCAATAGATCAGCGATCGCTCGACCCTTAACCGACTTTTGTGGCATGAATTGCACATCAAATTCGGAAATCAAAATTTGCCATTTGGCCAACTTACCTACCAAAGCTGGTTGATTAAGTAAGTACTTAACGGGGTCGTTTTCTGTCACGCGAAATGTCTGGTAATGCAATGTGTATTGTCGCAATCTATGCAATACCCATACCAACGTGGCACAAGTCTTCTCAACATCAGAATATTTCAACTCTGATATAGTGAACTTCTTACTAAGATAGTAGATGGCTCGTTCTTTTTTATCAACAGGACTTTCTTGAGCCAACATTGCACCCAATGATTCACTATGGATGGTAAGGTAGAGAATCAAGGGATGCCCAGGTGACGGCGGGACAAGAACTGGTGGATTCATCAAGTACTGCTTCAACTTGTCAAACGCCTCTCGACACTCGTCACCCCAGTTGATTCGTGCATTCTTCTTTAGGAGTTTGAAGAATGGCTTTGCTGTTTCAGATAGTTGAGAAATGAACCGGGCTATGTAATTTAGCCTTCCCAAAAGACTCCGAACTTCTTTCGCCGTTGATGGAGGTTGTAGCTCACATATGGCCTTAACCTTAGATGGGTCGATCTCAATCCCCTTATTGCTTACAATAAATCCAAGTAATTTACCAGATGTTGCCCCAAATACGCATTTAGCAGGATTTAGCCGAAGCTTGAATTCGCGAAGTCGCTCAAACAACCTTTTCAAGGTTTCCATATGACTTCCTCCAGGCCGGGTCTTTGCAATCATATCATCAACATAGACTTCAATCTCCTGATGCATCATATCATGGAATAGTGTTACCATGGCTCGCTGGTAAGTTGCCCCTGCATTCTTGAGTCCGAAGGGCATGACCTTGTAATGAAAGGTCCCCCACGGGGTGATAAATGCAGTCTTCTCCTTGTCTTCCCCTTTCATCCTTATCTGATTGTACCCGGAAAACCCATCCATAAAGGAGAATAGTTCGAATCCAGCGGTACTATCCACGAGGACATCAATGTGAGGGAGCGGAAAATCGTCTTTTGGGCTTGCCTTGTTCAAATCTCGATAGTCGACACAAACTCGAACTCGACCATCCTTCTTCATTACCGGCACAATGTTAGCCACCCATTCAGGGTATTGTGAGACTTCAATGAATCCCACCTTTAGAAGCTTCATCACCTCCTCCTCTATCTTCTTCGAGAGCTCGGGCTTAGTTCTCCGAAGTCTTTGCTTCTTAGGTGGCACATCCGGATTAGTAGGCAAGCAATGCTCAACAATCGATGGGTCTAAACCAGGCATGTCAGCATAAGTCCATGCAAAGATATCCTGATATTCCTTCAGTAGTTGAATTAGGTGCTCGGCTTCATCTTTAGGGAGATTTGCCCCGATTTTAACTTCTTTAGCTTCTTCGGCGTCACTTAAATTAATAGTGACGGTCTGCTCAGATGTGAGAGCCTTGGCTCTTTCATGTTGTTCCCAGCTTCGCTGCACCTCAATGGAATCTTCAATCAAGTCCTTGAGATTATCCGTATCATCATTCATTGCATTGGATCGGACCATTTCCATGCCTTTATACGCCACAAAACTGTTCCTGAAACATGAAGTGAATAAATTAGAAAAACAAACAGAGTAATCTGAATTATTATTTCTTTTAAAAAGAATTTTGGCAAAAAACATTTTTTGAAATATTTTGACACGAGAAAGCATGATGAAGCCCAGGCCTCAGAATTCTCCTTGGATTTTCTTTTTCTTTTATCGGCTGGATATCATCACCGGGCTAGTTTGGTGTACTTCATCATGCCCTCAAAATAAAACTTGTAATTTTATTGATATTCATCAATCAATTACATTTATTAAATGGAAATGCAATTTTCAAGCCCTAAAAATAAAGCAAAAAAAAAGGAAATCAAAAACAAGCCCTAGAAAGCGATAAAAATTCCCGCGCAGGGGAATGTGAGAAAGCAGTAAATGAGTTACTCTCGTGGGCCAGAGCCCATCTCCTTCGGAGGTCCTTCATCAATGGTCCCTATGAAGACGTCATCGAAGAGACTAGTGATTCCCTCCAATGCATCTCCAGACTTTTCTGTCTCCGAGGGTGTTAGATTATCCATGCCATCCCATCCATCTGGGACTATCTCACGAGGATCAACATAATAGCTGGGAGGGGCCGAATACTTCACCAGGTAATCAAATTTGCCACTAGGCTGCCCTAGGATGTCTGCTTCATCCTGCATCATTATGGGAGGACCGGGGAATGTCTCATGAATGCTCGGGGGTAGCGAGTTTTGCCTCCCTTGCCCTTGACCAAGTGGCCGGTTCTGCCTTCCCTGTCTTTGTCCTCTTGAATTTTCTCTACCTCTTCCATGGTACCCTAAACCAGCAGCACGGGACCTCTGAGGGACTTCAATGGCGCTTCGAATGCCTTGACCGTTTCTTCCAAGACCATTGCCAGGAACAAAACCATTTCCGACCATTATTCTTCCTACCATGAGGGCAGCATCTGAAAACTATAAGGAGAGAGCAATTCTTAGATTTCTAAAAACTATAATTAACTCACAAAGATGCCTTTTAATATAATGGCAAATTTTGCTTTGGAATTCCAAATTTAAGCCTGCTCAAGTTATAGTACTACTAGAATTGATGACCTTCTGCAAAAGTGTCTCCTTGTATACCAAAAGATAAAACTACGAGCTTGGTATGGGACGGCCAAAAGTGGACAATACCTTGAGTGATTAATCCACGGATGTCATGGTAAGCACAAAAGATGACGTATGCCATCTCAAATTAAGGATTTGCAATATTATTTTATGGGTCTTTATCAATAAAGTCCTAGTTTGGTAAAATCGATTGGGTTTAGTACTTGATACATATAATATAGTGTTTGAAGAATAATGTGATGTGTCAAGGACACAAAAGCAAAAAGATTAACATTTCTCTACCCGCACGAGGGACTACTCGATGGAGCTCTGAATGAGACTAGAATCAAATACGTTGTCAAGGATTAGATTGAATTTATTCAGAAAATTAGGGCCCTTTATAAAGAAAGGTTAATACTTCGAAAAATCACAAACTAGTACATTTGTGATAAATTTATTTTAAACTAATTTTTTTACCATCAAAAACTCCAAAATAGTACACTTTTGAAAAACTTACCCCAAATTAGTGCACTTATAACAAATTTCTTCTCTATTAGTTTCCACCAAATTATATAATCAAATTGTTAAGTTGGACAACACATAACAGTTGATTAATGTACTGGTTTGATGTTTTTTTCTCTGTTTGTCATAGTTATACCAATTTTATGATTTTTGTGGTATTAAGTTAATTTGACGAAGGGTATATTTGTCGTGAATGCACTAATTTGGTTTTTGGTGATAAAAAAATTATTTTAAGTAAATTTATCACAAGTGTACTAGTTTCAGGTTTTCTGTAGTCATTTATATTAAATTTGTCACAGTATAATATTTTGGGATTTTTTGGGGTATCGACCCTATAAAGAAACATATTGATGAGATTAATCTTGATAAGTATCTACATCTAAGAAGAAATTCTCATAAAAAAATGGCAACCTATTATCACCTTGACCTAGAAATTTGGTTAGAAATCCAAATCTTTAAACTTGATGATATATCAAGCATATTCTCATTAAATGAAATGGATTCTTCATGATCTACTTACCTTTTTGGTCATCACCTCTTCAACAACTTGAATGAATCTCTCTGCATCTAAGAAGAAATTCCCATAAAAAGTGGCAACCAATTATCACCTTGACCCTGAAATTTGGTTAGAAATCCAAATCTTTAAACTAGATGATATATCAAGCATATTCTCATTAAATAAAATGGATTATTCATGATCAACTTACCTTTTTGGTCATCGCCTATTCAACAACTTGAATGAATCACTCTACATCTAAGAAGAAATTCTCATAAAAAAAAATGGCAACCTATTATCACCTTCACCCTGATATTTGGTTAGAAATCCAAATCTTTAAACTAGATGATATATCAAGCATGTTCTCATTAAATGAAATGGATTCTTCATGATCTACTTACCTTTTTGGTCATCACGTGCTCAACACCTTGAATGAATCTCTCTGCATCTAAGAAGAAATTCTCATAAAAAAATGGCAACCTATTATCACCTTCACCCTGAAATTTGGTTAGAATCCAAATCTTTAAACTAGATGATATATCAAGCATGTTCTCATTAAATGAAATGGATCTTCATGATCTACTTACCTTTTTGGTCATCACATGTTCAACACCTTGAATGAATCTCTCTACATCTAAGAAGAAATTCTCAAAAAAAAATGGCAACCTATTCTCACCTTCACCCTAAAATTTGGTTAGAAATCCAAATCTTTAAACTAGATGATATATCAAGCATATTCTCATTAAATGAAATGGATTCTTCATGATCTACTTACCTTTTTGGTCATCACCTATTCAACAACTTGAATGAATCTCTCTGCATCTAAGAAGAAATTCTCATAAAAAAATGGCAACCTTTTATCACCTTCACCCTAATATTTGGTTAGAAATTCAAATCTTTAAACTAGATGATATATCAAGCATGTTCTCATTAAATGAAATGGATTCTTCATGATCTACTTACCTTTTTGGTCATCACCTGTTCAACACCTTGAATGAATCTCTCTACATCTAAGATGAAATTCTCATAAAAATGGCAACCTATTATCACCTTGACCCTGAAATTTGGTTAGAAATCCAAATCTTTAAACTAGATGATATATCAAGCATATTCTCATTAAATGAAATGGATTCTTCATGATCTACTTACCTTTTTGGTCATCACCTATTCAACAACTTGAATGAATCTCTCTGCATCTAAGAAGAAATTCTCATAAAAAAATGGAAACCTATTATCACCTTCACCCTGAAATTTGGTTAGAAATCCAAATCTTTAAACTAGATAATATATCAAGCATGTTCTCATTAAATGAAATGGATTCTTCATGATCTACTTACCTTTTTGGTCATCACCTGTTCAACACCTTGAATGAATCTCTCTACATCTAAGAAGAAATTCTCATAAAAAAAATGGCAACTTATTATCACCTTCACCCTGAAATTTGGTTAGAAATTCAAATCTTTAAACTAGATGATATATCAAGCATATTCTCATTAAATGAAATGGATTCTTCATGATCTACTTACCTTTTTAGTCATCACCTGTTCAACACCTTGAATGAATCTCTCTGCATCTAAGAAGAAATTCTCATAAAAAATGGCAACCTATTATCACATTGACCCAGAAATTTGGTTAGAAATCCAAATCTTTAAACTAGATGATATATCAAGCATATTCTCATTAAATGAAATGGATTCTTCATGACTTACCTTTTTGGTCATCACCTATTCAACAACTTGAATGAATCTCTTTGTATATAAAGGTGCTACACTAGTTCATCTCAACACACCATTGCACTTGGTCACAAGTTGTCAAGACATTAAGAGAGAGAGAGGCTAAGAACAGTTTAGGTGGAAATAGCCATGGCGATGACAACATCCAAGAGAATGGTGTCAGTGTTGCTCGTGGCGGCTCTAATAATGTGGTCGTCCATGGGTGCCGATGCCGACGTGCACACACTTTCCTTCTGGAAGAAGCTCAAGTGTTCGGCCAAATGTATCGTTACCCCTAACCCAGCTTTATGCGTTGTTCTTTGCCTCGGTGGGGATCTAGCAAATGAGTCCTTGATGTCCGCATCAGAGCATTGTGATGTTGGTTGTTTCGTATCTACTTGTCTTGATTACCATCCAGGTAATAATCTTCACATTGAGATCAAAGATATAACGTAGCTTCTTATGAGATTTATAAAACCAAGAAAGTCATTGTTTAATGTGTTTTCTTTGTCAATGTTCATTGATATATTTTAATTATGAGAGGATGGTTGTGCTCTAAATCATTTCATTTCCTTGGACTTCAATATATATGCTCTTGTTAAAAAATACTCAATTGTAATTTTGATGTGAATGATTTTATTAATCTTTTGTTTCATATTTGAACTTATGTAGATACCAAGAAAGTTGGAGTGGATGTCAAGAAGCTTAGGGCTTGTTCAGATTCATGCTCTCAGGGTTGCCAAAGACTAATTCATTGAATTGAAGTCATTGAACTTATGTAATGCCTTTATTGTTTCATTTCTCTACTAATAAAAAGTGTCTTTCAATTATCTGCTTGACCATCAGTGACGTGAATTTCTATGAAATTTCAAGTGTGATAAAATAAGTCTACCCTCTATTATCCTGAATTAGATAATGAAATATAAACACAAAAGAAAAGGTAACCTCTAGAAGGTATCGAAGTTGGCTTTGTCATGCATCTTTGGATTCGTGTCAAAACACGAATATATGTCTTCACGCAATCAAAGTTTTATGATGCTCAAAAGAATGTCAATCTCTAGCGCAACATGACATGAGAGCATGACTTATTAGTGCTTTCAACTAGACAAACAATATGATATGATATGTATGAGCACGTGTTGAGAAAAAAAAAAGGACGGAATTATATATTGTCACGCCCCGATCCTCGAGCGCGCGCCCATCCCTCACTGGTCGATTAAATAGCGACATCCCAGGACGCATCGCTGACCCATTCTTTTTAATACGCATGCGAAAGCATAAAAAAAATCCCCAGACAATAAAACAATGAGATAGGAAAGTAGGGCCATATTTTTCGAACCTGAAAACAACCACACTTACATACATTGCAAACCATAACGTATATAGCACAATACAAACAATAGTGGTTAGGTTCTACACAAGCCAGTCGGAACACAAAGTCTACAGACAGGGGGGTGGGGTTTCCAATCTACTCAGTGTCATCCTCCACCACGATCTCTCCTTCTTCCACACTCCAGCCGGAGCCCACCACTGAGTACTCCGAAGAATTAGGATCATCAAGATTGGGATGCTTCGCATCCACCACCAATCCATCCTTAGGGTCTGCAGTACCCTTCCCGAATGCAACCTCCAATACATACAAAGGTACATCAGATTCCAGTACTAGGCCCTCCCTTCGTCCATCATGATAATGGCGATACCATGCCCGGTATTGATGGGGTACCTTTTTGGGTAAACCCGCATCAACCCAGACAATGGATTTCACCAAAACATATTCCTATCCTTCAGCGTGCCCATGTATTGAAATGTGATAACTCGTTTCCATGAACTTCTCCGGAATGCCAAAATGTTCTGGAAGGGCTGGAGGGGCGGCCATCTATGGACCTGAAAGGTTGTCCCACGACAGGGTGAAACTACGTCTCAGCAAGTTCAACCCCTTAAGGGCGCGTTTGGTAACGATTATGTTCCGGGGAACTGATTTTGACTAGAAATGATTATTTTTTATTCTGTTCTCGGGAACTGATTCTGAGTAAAAAAAACGCGTTTGGTAACTGTACAAAATTTTTGATTCTGGAATAGAATCACGTTTGATACCGTGCTAATTGATTATGTTCCAAATTAATTTCTTTTGATTTTTAAATAATTTTTTTACTTTTTTCCTTTTTTTTTTCTTTTTTTCTTTTCTTTTTTCCCCTTTTCTCCTATTACTCTTCTTCTTCATCTGGCCAGTCGCCGGCCCTCGGTGAGGTCAGCCCTCGTCGCCCGAGCCTCGCCAGTAGCTGGGCGAGGCTCGGCCAGCCCCGCCGAGGCTCGGCCTCACCGGTGGCCAAGCCAGTCCGACCTGCGACTCTCACTGCCAATCCGGCCCAGCATGGCTATCGGCGAGGCCGGCCTGGCCACCGGTGGCTTGGCTTGCCTCCGGCGAGCTCTCTGGTGGCTGGGCTTGCCTCCGACGAGCTTGCCGGACCTCGCCCTGGCCTGGCAAGCCTCCGGCGAGTTCGCCAGACCGGCGACCGGCGGCGGCGGGGGGTGGCAGACGGCGGGCGGACGACGACGGGTGGTGGTGGACGACAATCGTGGGATGACGGAAGGGAAAAATGAAAGTTTCACTGTTTTGATTCTCGGACGAAGAATCATATTTTTTTTTTTTATTCTCAATTCTCTTCCCAATCTGTTCCCGGGAACAAAAATTTTACCAAACGCAATTCTCGTCCCAAACTGATTCTAGGAACAAAAAATCAGAATCAGGTACTGTTTGGCACGTTACCAAACAGCACCTAAGACTCGATTAGGAAGAAAATACGCCTTAAGGGCTGCCTAAGCACAAGCATAGGTCGTAGGACTTACCTTGGCCTCTGTCTCTTCCTGCAAGTCAGTACAATTCACAGATACCTCAAATCACATCAACCAATTAATTCATGACATCATATCAAATCATTGATCAATCGACTCGTTCGATTCCATGTCATCACGACCTTCTCTCGGTTGGCCCATTCAATACTATCTATAAAGTCCGATAGTATCAAGATTCCTCCCTCTAAGCTGATAATAGATAGTATAGCTCGCGCTAAGCTAGTAAATAGTATACTACTCGCAATCTAAGCTGACATATCGCCCGTAGGCTGATATAATATACTAATAATGCTCACTCTAAGCTGATAAGGTATACTACTAGCAATCTAAGCTGACATATTAGAGCCCGTAGGTTGATATAGTATACCGGTATACTGCTTGCAATCTAAGGTGACATATCGTCCGTAAGCTGATATAGTATACCATCCCAATCATCCATTCAAATTACCACTTTTATCATACTCGATAAAAATACTCGTGTGTGGGTACACGGTCGGCCTTAGCCAAAATACGCATTTTCACTTTTGAACATCCCACCTTTTCCAACAGTCCCAAAATATATTTTTGGCGTTGTAAACTGACACTCGATAATCCCATTAATTACCAAAATTAAATCAATTTAGGAATAAAAACCTAAAATCACAATCACACCAATTCAACACAAATTTGGGCTCAATTAAATAAACAGATCTAACCACTACAATCGGCATAAAATTCCGGTCAACGGCTATCCTAATCTAATTTCCGGAAAATAGATAATTAATTAGATAATTACAAAAAATAATTAATAAATGCAATAATTGCATACTTAGGCCCGTAATGCCTAATTATATGCCGAACGAGCCTGGAAAATTTCTGAGACTCGTTAAATAAATACTAGAGTCTATTTACTTGCTAATTGCACTAACTATCCACCTAACATGCTTTGGCAATTAATTAAATTCACTAATCTAACCTAACTAACCACCTAATCCTAGCTTAGCCTAAACTAAATAACCTTAAGCATCATTAACCTACTAAGCAAGGATTAGTGAGTTAAAATCACTTGTTTATCGAACCACTCGGTTCAATTCGACGGAGATGCAACGGGGGTTGATCTTCTCCAAAGCGGGCCTAGCTTTCAATGTCGGGAAGCAGGCCAAAATGGGCCAAAACCACTGCTGGAAACCCACTGGTTTGGGTTCTATTCAGCGGCTGGAAAAGACTAGCCGATTGGGCTGGTTGAGTTGGAAGCAACCTAGGCGAAGCGGTAAGGCTGCAACGGCTTGGACGAGAGGAGATGGTGGCTCACAGTGATGGTAGGGACTCCAACGGTGGCCTACTAGACGGCAAGTCACTGCTGGACACGTGAGCTAGCAGGAACAACGGCCACAGATGGCGGAGGCTCATGCTATAACGGTGCGGCTCCAAGGCGTGGCGGCGAATGGCGGAGGCTCCTAGCTTCGGCGTGCAGCTGTAGCTGCGATGGGGGCTAAGTTGCTGTCTTCAGCTTGCTGGGACGTTGAACAACAATAGGGGATGGAGAAGATGCAGTCAACGGCAGCAGGAGGGGATGAGGGAGCAAAAGGGACCACTTGGCCTTATTTTCTCTCAAATTGTCCCCTTGACGGCTCCACCACACCCAAGCTGGATTCCACTTCATTTTTCAGCCTCAAGCTTCCTCAACAAGCTAAGAAAAGGGTCCAAAAAGTCATAGGTGAGGGGGCATACGAATCTGCACATAAACTCTCTCATTTGGACCTTAATTCCGTCTTGAATCCATCCAATTTGACTTCTAGAAATTCAATTATTGAGTCAATAATCCAATTGGTATTTTTCCTCACCAATTAAAGCATCTTGCATCCCAATTTCGCGACCAAAAACGGTCCTACGCATTTTCTGGAAAAAAATGGCCCTACCTCGACTTTTTACCGAAAAGTCTCGGTTTGCAAAAAAATCTTCTGAGACTGAATCGACGTTTCTAAAATGACTCGTGACATGATAGAACTTTCAATTTCTGAAATCGGATTCAAATTCGCGGTTAATTTCAATCTGACATGATTTTAGCGTGACTTAGGCTACTGAGTAGCTTTCATAATTTTTTAGTGCAAATGACCCGTGGTCAATTTTCTTCAAGCCACAATGAATCCATTCGACACATTGGCGACTCTCGGTTGTCGTGAAAATCTCGAGGATTCAAATACAGACACGGGGTACCAAAATAATAGAAAAATCAGTCTAGTGCCGGCCGACGAGAATTTTCCAATTTAGTGGAGTCACCCACGTTTAGCCACTCATCTCAATCGAACCGACCTATCTCTAATCATTAATCGATTTTTAACTGTGGCGTAATCATCTCTAAAGATGAGCACAGTCGAGTAGCCAATTCCTGGTTGAATTCTCAAATCTATTGCATTAAAATTCCTTAATGGTTTCCCCAGGTAGTCAAGTTATCTCAAAAGTAATCAGCTCTGAGAACAGCCCTATAAGCGCGTCGATGAAAGGCCCGATTAATTTAATTGAAAGTATAAGTGAAAAATCCAGGATGTCACAACTCTTCTCCTCTTATAAAAATTTCGTCCTCAAAATTTAAACCATTACAATACTTAAGCAAAAAGGTAGGGGTACAAACGTCTCATCGACTCTTCAGTCTCCCAAGTTGCTCCTTCAGTATCATGGTATTGCCAGACCATTTTGACCAACGGGTTGGTCTTTGTGCACAAAACTTGCTCTTTTCTATCCATGATCTGAACCAGGCTTTCAATGTATGACACTCGGTCATCCACGTCCAATTCTTCAAAATTAAGCACGTGGGTCGGGTCAGGCTCGTATTTCCTCAATATTGACACGTGAAAGACGTTGTGCACTTGCGCCAGTCTCGGCGGCAACGCAAGACGATACGCTAAGGTCCCGATTCTCTCTAGAATTTCAAACGGACCTATGTACCTTGCACTCAGTTTTCCTTTCTTACCAAAGCGCGAAATTCTCCTCATTGGTGACACCTTCAGAAAAACGTGATCACCAACTTGGTATTCTAATGTTCTCCGACGCTTATCTGTGTAACTTTTATGTCTGCTCTGAGCAATCTTTAATCTGCCTCTGATCACTGCAACATCATCCACCGACTACTGAACCAACTCTGGGCCTGTAATCTTTCTTTCCTCAACTTCATCCCAACACACCGGTGTTCTGCACACTCTGCCATACAATACTTCAAATGGAGCCATCTAAATGCTCTGCTGATAACTGTTGTTGTAGGCAAATTCCACTAAATGAAGCTGTTTTTCCCAACTTCCTTTAAAATCTAGTATACAAGCTCGCAGCATGTCTTCAAGGGTCTGAATTGTCCTCTCAGACTGGCCATCCGTCTGAGGATGATATGTCGTATTGTACTACAGCTTGGTACCTAAAGCACTCTGTAAGCTCTTCCAAAAGGCGGCAGTAAACCTCAAGTCTCGATCTGAAGTTATCGTCACTAGCACTCCATGCAGACGAACTACATGACGCACGTACAGATCTGCATGCCTATCCAAACTGAGGTCTTTTTGAACTGCAATGAAGTGAGCTGACTTTGTCAATCTGTCGACCATTACCCAAATGGAATCATTACCTCTCTGACTCCTCGGTAGGCCAGTCACGAAGTCCATCGTGATATGCTCCCATTTCCACTCTAGGATCTCGAGAGGTTGTAGAAGTCCTCTTGGCTTGCAATGCTGAGCTTTGACTTGCTGACATGTCAAACACTTGGCGACATGCTTGGCGATATCCGCCTTCATACCTGACCACCAATAGTGTTGACGCAGATTCTGATATATCTTGATACTACCAGGATGAATGATGTAACTACTACGATGTGCTTCTAATAAAATATTCTTTCTCAACTCTACATCGTCAGGTACAACCAATCGTCCTCGGAACCTTAGTGTTCCCTCATCAGAAATCTGAAAGTCAGCCTTCCTCTTATCGAAGTCCTCTTGTAGAATCTTTTGAACATCTGAATCTGTCGGCTGGAGTAACTTGATTCTAATCTGGACATCCGGCTCAATTATGAGGGTGGCCATAAGACTTGAAATGTGGCCTACCTCAAACTTAAATACCGAATCTCGAGCTCTCTCGATAAGGTTCCACTCCTTAATCAGTATATGAGCAACTAAAGACTTTCAACTCAGAGCATCGACGACCTTATTCGCCTTTCCTGGGTGATATAAAATATCACAGCCATAGTCCTTCAGCAATTCCATCCATCCATCAACGTTGTCTCATATTCAACTCCTTTTGAGAGAATAAGTATTTGAGACTTTGATGGTCCGTGAAGATCTGGAATCTTTCTCCACACAAATAGTGTCTCCAAATCTTCAGAGCAAATATAATTCCCACGAGTTCCAAGTCATACATCGGGTAGTTCTGTTCATGAGACCTTAATTGACGGGAGTTGTATGAAATAACTCTGCCATATTGCATCAGCATGCAACCCAATCCTCTTAACGACGCATCACTGTAGATCTCGTATCCTCCAAGACCAAATGGAATTGTCAGCACAGGTGCGGTAGTCAGCTTTTGCTTCAGCTCTTGAAAACTATGCTCGCACTTGTCTGTCCACACGAATTTCTCTTCTTTCTTTAGGAGTCTTGTCAGAGGCAACGCTAATGATGAGAACCCTTCCACAAATCTTCTGTAGTAGCCTGCCAAACCCATAAAACTTCTTATTTTTGTCACGGTAGTCGGTCTTGGCCAATTGATCACTACTTCTATCTTGCTCGAGTCCATAGAGATTCCTTCGCCTGAAATCATGTGACCTAAGAAAGCAACACGAGTCAACTAAAACTCGTACTTGCTGAACTTAGCGTATAACTGATGGACTCTCAGAGTCTGCAACACCAATCTCAGATGACTTTCATGCTCTTCTTCACTTCTCAAATACACCAGGATATCATCGATGAACACGATCACAAACTGATCTAGATATTCCTTGAATATTCGGTTCATCAGATCCATGAAAGTAGCTGGAGCATTCGTCAACCCGAATGGCATCACGGTAAACTCACAATGACCATACCGAGTACGAAATGCTGACTTTAAAATGTCCTTCCTGATCCTCAGCTGATGATATCCTGTCCTTAAGTCGATCTTCGAAAATATCAATGCTCCTTGCAACTGATCAAACAAATCATCGATCCTCAGGAGTGGATACTTATTCTTGATGGTTACCTGATTGAGTTGACAATAGTCAATGCACAGGCGCAACGAACCATCTTTCTTCTTTACAAACAGAACCGGTGCTCCCCAAGGTGATGCATTAGGACGTATGAATCCCTTGTCCAATAGCTCTTACATCTGCACCTTCAGTTCTTTCAACTCAAAGAACGCCATCCGGTAAAGAGCCTTAGAGATTGGCTCTGTCCCAGGTGCTAGCTTGATCACAAACTCGATCTCCCTTTCTGACAGTAATCCTAGCAATTCCTTCGGGAAAACATCTGGAAATTCTTGTACTAGGGCGATGTCTTCCATCTTCAACTCCTCAATTGTCGTGTCCACGATAATTGCCAGGTAACCTTGACAACCCTCGTCTAACAAACGAGTTGCCTCTAGCAACGAGATCAAGATAATTGAGGGTCCTCCTCGATTCCCAAAAAACTCGAAGCTCTCACCCTTTAACAGGTCAAACTGAATCGCCTTGCGATAACAGTCCATTTTAGCTCATTGCTTGGTGAGCCAATCCATGCCAATTATCAAATCAAAGTCATACATGGCTAGGACTAACAAGTCTATTTTCCCCTCTCGCTCACCAATCACTAACTTGCAACCAAAACAACGAAAAGCAGCTATCACCTTATCCTTCAATGGTGTAGATATACTAACTGCTGACTCCAACAATACAGGGCTTACTCCTATCAACTTAACATACTGCTCTGCAATAAAAGAATGGGTTGCTCCTGGGTCGAATAAAGCATAAGTAGGATGGTCATTCAGCAAAACCATACTTGTGATCACGTCAGGCGCAGCCTCTACCTGACCTTGTGTGATGGCATACACCGTGCCTTGAATTGGGGGTCTAAGCTGTCCTCCTTGTGGCGCGTTCTGAGGTGTATACCCTCTAATCTGACCCATAGGTGGCAGCGGCGGCTAATGCAGTTGTCCTCTTGGTCGCCTCGGACAATCTCTGGCCATGTGGCCCTACTGGCCACACTCAAAACAAGCACCCATCCTTCAAGGGCACAAGGCCGAACCGTGTCACTTTCCACACAGACGACATACTACATTCTGGCACAGCCCTGACTTTACAATCCCACCCTTCCTATTGGGCGGGATTTGAAATCTTCCTCCAGTCATGGGCCCCTTCCCATGGTGAATCCTTTCTCGATGTGAAGTAAAGCTCGATCCAGACGAGGTGACTTGCTCATTCAGGATTCTTTCGAGTAGCTGCGCTCAACAATAGAAACTCCGATGTAGTTGGAGAGGTATATTTATTTTTGATGAATTATAGAAACTCCGATGTAGAAACCAACTCGTTCACTTATTAGATATATATAAATACATGAAAGGAGATATATATTTTGATAATAGGATATTCGTTTCTATTTAAGGCTGCGTTCTTTGGATGAAAGGACGATCGTGTCATTCTCGCATTCTTGTTGGTTTCGAGGTGTAACGTCTATTGGTATCAGAGCGAGACCTCTCCCAATAGATGTGTAGTTTGGGAGCAAACCACATAGAAGTCGGTGGGCCCGTAATGATTAGGTCCAACGAGGGTGAGGAGTGATCATCGAAGCATGAGCGCCCAAACAAAGATAGACTCCTCAAAGGCTTTTAAGATGATGGAGGCGGCAAGAATGAAGCGAACTGTGCACCCAATAAGGAGAGAGCAATTCTTAGATTTCTAAAAACTATAATTAACTCACAAAGATGCCTTTTAATATAATGGCAAATTTTGCTTTGGAATTCCAAATTTAAGCCTGCTCAGGTTATAGTACTACTAGAATTGATGACCTTCTGGAAAAGTGTCTCCTTGTATACCAAAAGATAAAACTATGAGCTTGGTATGGGACGGCCAAAAGTGGACAATACCTTGAGTGATTAATCCACGGATGTCATGGTAAGCACAAAAGATGACGTATGCCATCTCAAATTAAGGATTTGCAATATTATTTTATGGGTCTCTATCAATAAAGTCCTAGTTGGGTAAAATCGATTGGGTTTAGTACTTGATACATATAATATAGTGTTTGAAGAATAATGTGATGTGTCAAGGACACAAAAGCAAAAAGATTAACATTTCTCTACCCGCACGAGGGACTACTCGATGGAGCTCTAAATGAGACTAGAATCAAATACGTTGTCAAGGATTAGATTGAATTTATTCAGAAAATTAGGGCCCTTTATAAAGAAAGGTTAATACTTTGAAAAATCAAAAACTAGTACATTTGTGATAAATTTATTTTAAACTAATTTTTTTACCATAAAAAACTCCAAACTAGTACACTTTTGAAAAACTTACCCCAAATTAGTGCACTTATAACAAATTTCTTCTCTATTAGTTTCCACCAAATTATATAATCAAATTGTTAAGTTGGACAACACATAACAATTGATTAATGTACTGGTTTGATATTCTTTTTCTCTGTTTGTCATAGTTATACCAATTTTGTGATTTTTGTGGTATTAAGTTAATTTAACGAAGGGTATATTTGTCGTGAATGCACTAATTTGGCGTTTTTGGTGATAAAAAAATTATTTTAAGTAAATTTATCACTTGTACCAGTTTCGGGTTTTTAGTAGTCATTTATATTAAATTTGTCACAGTATAGTAGTTTGGGATTTTTTGGGGTATCAACCCTACAAAGAAACATATTGATGAGATTAATGTTGATAAGTATCTGCATCTAAGAAGAAATTCTCATAAAAAAATGGCAACCTATTATCACCTTGACCCAGAAATTTGGTTAGAAATCCAAATCCTTAAACTTGATGATATATCCAGCATATTCTCATTAAATGAAATGGATTCTTCATGATCTACTTACCTTTTTGGTCATCACCTCTTCAACAACTTGAATGAATCTCTCTGCATCTAAGAAGAAATTCTCATAAAAAGTGGCAACCAATTATCACCTTCACCCTGAAATTTGGTTAGAAATCCAAATCTTTAAACTAGATGATATATCAAGCATATTCTCATTAAATGAAATGGATTCTTCATGATCTACTTACCTTTTTGGTCATCACCTATTCAACAACTTGAATGAATTTCTCTTCATCTAAGAAGAAATTCTCATAAAAAAATGGCAACCTATTATCACATTCACCCTGAAATTTGGTTAGAAATCCAAATATTTAAACTAGATGATATATCAAGCATGTTCTCATTAAATGAAATGGATTCTCCATGATCTACTTACCTTTTGGGTCATCACCTATTCAACACCTTGAATGAATCTCTCTGCATCTAAGAAGAAATTCTCATAAAAAAATGGCAACCTATTATCACCTTCACCCTGAAATTTGGTTAGGAATTCAAATCTTTAAACTAGATGATATATCAAGCATATTCTCATTAAATGAAATGGATTCTTCATGATCTACTTACCTTTTTGGTCATCACCTATTCAACAACTTGAATGAATCTCTCCGCATCTAAGAAGAAATTCTCATAAAAAATAGCAACCTATTATCACCTTCACCCTGAAATTTGGTTAGAAATCCAAATCTTTAAACTATATGATATATCAAGCATATTCTCATTAAATGAAATGGATTCTTCATGATCTACTTACCTTTTTGGTCATCACCTCTTCAACAACTTGAATGAATCTCTCTGCATCTAAGAAGAAATTCTCATAAAAAGTGGCAACCAATTATCACCTTCACCCTGAAATTTGGTTAGAAATCCAAATCTTTAAACTAGATGATATATCAAGCATATTCTCATTAAATGAAATGGATTCTTCGTGATCTACTTACCTTTTTGGTCATCACCTATTCAACAACTTGAATGAATTTCTCTTCATCTAAGAAGAAATTCTCATAAAAAAAAATGGCAACCTATTATCACATTCACCCTGAAATTTGGTTAGAAATCCAAATATTTAAACTAGATGATATATCAAGCATGTTCTCATTAAATGAAATGGATTCTCCATGATCTACTTACCTTTTGGGTCATCACCCATTCAACACCTTGAATGAATCTCTCTGCATCTAAGAAGAAATTCTCATAAAAAAACGGCAACCTATTATCACCTTCACCCTGAAATTTGGTTAGAAATCCAAATCTTTAAACTATATGATATATCAAGCATATTCTCATTAAATGAAATGGATTCTTCATGATCTACTTACCTTTTTGGTCATCACCTATTCAACAACTTGAATGAATCTCTCTGCATCTAGGAGTAAATTCTCATAAAAAAATGGCAACCTATTATCATCTTCACCCTGAAATTTGGTTAGAAATCCAAATCTTTAAACTAGATGATATATCAAGCATGTTCTCATTAAATGAAATGGATTCTTCATGATCTACTTACCTTTTTGGTCATCACCTGTTCAACACCTTGAATGAATCTCTCCGCATCTAAGAAGAAATTCTCATAAAAAAATGGCAACCTATTATCACCTTCACCTTGAAATTTGGTTAGAAATCCAAATCTTTAAACTAGATGATATATCAAGCATGTTCTCATTAAATGAAATGGATTCTTCATGATCTACTTACCTTTTTGGTCATCACCTCTTCAACAACTTGAATGAATCTCTCTGCATCTAAGAAGAAATTCTCATAAAAAGTGGCAACCAATTATCACCTTCACCCTGAAATTTGGTTAGAAATCCAAATCTTTAAACTAGATGATATATCAAGCATATTCTCATTAAATGAAATGGATTCTTCGTGATCTACTTACCTTTTTGGTCATCACCTATTCAACAACTTGAATGAATTTCTCTTCATCTAAGAAGAAATTCTCATAAAAAAATGGCAACCTATTATCACATTCACCCTGAAATTTGGTTAGAAATCCAAATATTTAAACTAGATGATATATCAAGCATGTTCTCATTAAATGAAATGGATTCTCCATGATCTACTTACCTTTTGGGTCATCACCTATTCAACACCTTGAATGAATCTCTCTGCATCTAAGAAGAAATTCTCATAAAAAAACGGCAACCTATTATCACCTTCACCCTGAAATTTGGTTAGAAATCCAAATCTTTAAACTATATGATATATCAAGCATATTCTCATTAAATGAAATGGATTCTTCATGATCTACTTACCTTTTTGGTCATCACCTATTCAACAACTTGAATGAATCTCTCTGCATCTAGGAGTAAATTCTCATAAAAAAATGGCAACCTATTATCATCTTCACCCTGAAATTTGGTTAGAAATCCAAATCTTTAAACTAGATGATATATCAAGCATGTTCTCATTAAATGAACTGGATTCTCCATGATCTACTTACCTTTTGGGTCATCACCTATTCAACACCTTGAATGAATCTCTCTGCATCTAAGAAGAAATTCTCATAAAAAAATGGCAACCTATTATCACCTTGACCCAGAAATTTGGTTAGAAATCCAAATCCTTAAACTTGATGATATATCCAGCATATTCTCATTAAATGAAATGGATTCTTCATGATCTACTTACCTTTTTGGTCATCACCTCTTCAACAACTTGAATGAATCTCTCTGCATCTAAGAAGAAATTCTCATAAAAAGTGGCAACCAATTATCACCTTCACCCTGAAATTTGGTTAGAAATCCAAATCTTTAAACTAGATGATATATCAAGCATATTCTCATTAAATGAAATGGATTCTTCGTGATCTACTTACCTTTTTGGTCATCACCTATTCAACAACTTGAATGAATTTCTCTTCATCTAAGAAGAAATTCTCATAAAAAAAATGGCAACCTATTATCACATTCACCCTGAAATTTGGTTAGAAATCCAAATATTTAAACTAGATGATATATCAAGCATGTTCTCATTAAATGAAATGGATTCTCCATGATCTACTTACCTTTTGGGTCATCACCCATTCAACACCTTGAATGAATCTCTCTGCATCTAAGAAGAAATTCTCATAAAAAAACGGCAACCTATTATCACCTTCACCCTGAAATTTGGTTAGAAATCCAAATCTTTAAACTATATGATATATCAAGCATATTCTCATTAAATGAAATGGATTCTTCATGATCTACTTACCTTTTTGGTCATCACCTATTCAACAACTTGAATGAATCTCTCTGCATCTAGGAGTAAATTCTCATAAAAAA
This sequence comes from Eucalyptus pauciflora, assembly GCA_007663325.1. Taxonomy (NCBI): domain Eukaryota; kingdom Viridiplantae; phylum Streptophyta; class Magnoliopsida; order Myrtales; family Myrtaceae; genus Eucalyptus; species Eucalyptus pauciflora. The sequence continues at coordinate 888,765 of VMYD01000010.1, read as the reverse complement.
ATGGCAACCTATTATCATCTTCACCCTGAAATTTGGTTAGAAATCCAAATCTTTAAACTAGATGATATATCAAGCATGTTCTCATTAAATGAAATGGATTCTTCATGATCTACTTACCTTTTTGGTCATCACCTGTTCAACACCTTGAATGAATCTCTCCGCATCTAAGAAGAAATTCTCATAAAAAAATGGCAACCTATTATCACCTTCACCTTGAAATTTGGTTAGAAATCCAAATCTTTAAACTAGATGATATATCAAGCATGTTCTCATTAAATGAAATGGATTCTTCATGATCTACTTACCTTTTTGGTCATCACCTGTTCAACACCTTGAATGAATCTCTCTGCATCTAAGAAGAAATTCTCATAAAAAATGGCAACCTATTATCACCTTCACCCTGAAATTTGGTTAGAAATCCAAATCTTTGAACTAGATGATATGTCAAGCATATTCTCATTAAATGAAATGGATTCTTCATGACTTACCTTTTTGGTCATCACCTATTCAACAATTTGAATGAATCTCTTTGTATATAAAGGTGCTACACTAGTTCATCTCAACACACCACTGCACTTGGTCACAAGTTGTCAAGACATTAAGAGATGTGTTGACACCTAAATTTTGGCAATTTAATTTATTTATTTTTTGCATAGGAAATTAGGAGTTTAATTTTATTAATTTCATAGCGTAAAGATTTAGGTTGCATTTATTTTTTATTTGCATTTTTTTTATTATTATTGAATCAGTGGCGGATAAGTTCAAATTAGTTGGTCAGGCCTATTTTTAAATGATCAGGAATTATCTTGTGAGAAATTAGGAATTCAAGATTTATTTTCGAGATATGGTGAATTTCTGTGTAGATATTACAAAATATTGCGATTGGGCTTTCTAGGATTTGGAATTAAAGAGTAATCTTATCGAAATCTTGGATCGTTATCAATAGGTGAAGATTTTGTAGAAAATATTGTAGATGGTGAATTCGAAAAGAAATAAAATCCTAAAATTTCTCCTATAAAAGACCTATGCGCACAAGAGTTGAAAGGGGCTGGTTTCTTTTAGGGGGGGTTTCGCTAGGTTTTCTTTTGGGAATCAAAGAGAAAGGAACAAAAAAAGTGAAAGAGGAAGAAGGGTTTTGAAGCTGCACGTGCGTGGAGGGGAAAAAAAAGCCAAAAAGTGAAAAGTAAAAAGGTGAAACAGAAAAAGGGGAGGAAGCACTGTGCTTCTTCTCCGGTGGAGTCCCCCTCCCTCGCTGCTCTGCACGCCGGAGTCTACAGCCGCACCGCCGCTGCCTCGAAGCCACGCCCAGAAGTCCTCTCGGCTCCGTCGCGGCTCCGTCGCGCCTCCGCCCGCGAACCACCGCGCAGCCCCGATCCGGCCACCCGCAACCTGCGCCCACGTCGCTCGCGCCCCCGTCTCCTCCACGGCGACCCAGGCGCCGATCGCTCCCGAGCCGCACCTGCAACCGAGCCCAAGCTCGCGCCTCCGAGACCCAAGCCGGATCTGCAGCCCCGAGCAACCCGACGCCGCCTGTTGAACCCCTCTCGCCGGTCCGCTCCGCTTGAGATCCGCCCCGACGCCATCAAATCCGACGGCCTGCACGACCCAGCCCGAGCAACCCGACGTCCGAGCAATCCGCCTGCTGCCGCCCACCGCCTGCCGCCGCCGGTCCACCGATTTGCCCTTTCCGGAGTTCCCCTCGCCGGACATCTGATCTGCTGCCCTTGGAGATCCACCAACGTGCGTGGAAAGGGAAGCAAGAAAGAAAAAAAAGAAAAAAAGAAAAAAGAAAGGGTGAATTAGGTAGTTTTCTTTTTATTTTTTTTACTTTTACTTACTTTCTTTATAGTTTAGTTTTTTTTTTTTTATTCTTTCTATTTGTTAGGTTATGTTTTTGGTTATGTTATTTGATAGTTTTTTTAGTCTAGGAGTTTAAATTGTGATAATGGGTGCGATATTCGCAAAATCTTTAGGCATTATCTTTAAGGTATTGCCCAAAATTATGTAATTATTAATTTGGTCCGTAAGATGTCGGATCATTTTTTTGATTATATTAATTTTTGGGCATTTTGATGATATTTAAATTGCTAAATCATTATAATTATTAATTTGATTCGTAAGATTTCGGATTAGATTTTTAATTATTTTGATTTCTTGTCCGATGTCTAGGGTTAAAAATAATCGTTAATTTGACCCGTGAGACAACGGGTTATTTTTTCGTTTATTTTAATCCTTTATCTGTTTGAATATCTTGCTTGTTAGATTTAATTTTTTTTTTTTTTAGAAAATCACTAAGAAAAATCAAAAAGACATTTGGATTAGGATTTCAATTGATTCTAGAATATTTCTAGTTATTTTGCATATCTAGAATAGGGATTTTATTTCGAATTTAGAAAACACAAAAAAAAATGCATTCATTTAAGTTGTTAGTTTTTATTCGAATTGCACGTTTAAATATGTGTTAGTTTTAATTTCGAATTTCATAAAGAAAAGCGGAAAAAATCATTGTGCATATTAGGTTAGAATTGCATGTTTCATCTTTAATTTAAATCATCTTTTTAGATAATTTGCATTTTAGATTAGGATAATGTCTCAATTTAAATTAGGATTTAATATGATCTAATCCTTAGTTTAAATTAGATAGAATTTTAATCTAGCTAGATCATTTTTTGCATTCGAATTTCATGAAAAATACAAAAAAATTGTTTTAGAGTAGATTCATTCAATTTTTAGGATAGATTGCATTTTAAAAAAATAGGAACATCAAATGCATGTCATTTACTTTATTTAAGTGCATTTAATTAGAACTTTCATGTCATTAGATTAAGCCATTTAATAAATGCCACGTGACGTATAGCTTGCGTATTAAATTGCATGAGGCATGTCATTTTAGTTTAAATAATTTGGTATGTCATTGCATTGCATTGCATGTCATTATAATTAGATCATTTAGATTGCATTTAATTATTGCATTTCTTCATGTCATATAGTTTAGGTCATGTCGTCATTTCATATTAGAATAGTAACATGCATTGCACAAGTCATGATTTTCATTAAATAAAGCGAAAACAAAAAAATTGATTGCTTGTTAATTAGGAATCATATCTAGGATTATTGATGTGAATTCTAAGTTAACATTGCAGATGCTTTCGTTGCTTTAAGGTATGCTTTTTGCATTATTTAAATTGCTTTCTTGATGTGTTAAATTGGTGGTATGCGCACATGTATGATCACCTCACATGTTAGGAAGCTCAATTAAAATCAAAATAAGCTGCCTGCAAAACATTTTTAATGGTACCGAAAAGGCACTAGGATAGTATAGTGTAACCAAGTCCCCGCACCCAAAGTCTCTGGTTCGTAGGAGTAAGATAATCCTCCCGTTATTTTACTTAGGTGTCTAATCGACCTACCCTAAACCGATTAGTGGCGACTCCTAGATAATGATCTTTTGCATGTTAAATCCTAAGTCGCGATTTGGTACGGGCTTGGGAGAGCCCGAGCTAAGTTTAAAGGCTTAGTAGTCCATCAACCTAGTTTTAGGTAGCAAAAATTGGGTCGCCAAAAAATTGGGTCGCGACAAGAGGCTAAGAACAGTTTAGGTGGAAATAGCCATGGCGATGACAACATCCAAGAGAATGGTGTCAGTGTTGCTCGTGGCGGCTCTAATAATGTGGTCGTCCATGGGTGCCGATGCCGACGTGCGCACACTTTCCTTCTGGAAGAAGCTCAAGTGTTCGGCCAAATGTGTCGTGACGCCTAACCTAGCTCTATGCGTTGCTCTTTGCCTCGGTGGGGATGTAGCAAATGAGTCCTTGATGTCCGCATCAGAGCATTGTGATGTCGGTTGTTTCGTATCTACTTGTCTTGATTACCATCCAGGTAATAATCTTCACATTGAGATCAAAGATATAACGTAGCTTCTTATGAGATTTATAAAACCAATGTGTTTTCTTTGTCAATGTGATGTCGGTTGTTTAATGTGTTTTCTTTGTCAATGTTCATTGATATATTTTAATTATGAGAGGATGGTTGTGCTCTAAATCATTTCATTTCCTTGGACTTCAATATATATGATCTTGTTAAAAAATACTCAATTGTAATTTTGATGTGAATGATTTTATTAATCTTTTGTTTCATATTTGAACTTATGTAGATACCAAGAAAGTGGATGTCAAGAAGCTTAGGGCTTGTTCAGATTCATGCTCTCAGGGTTGCCAGAAGACTAATTCATTGAATTGAAGTCATTGAACTTATGTAATGCCTTTATTGTTTCATTTCTCTACTAATAAAAAGTGTCTTTCAATTATCTGCTTGACCATCAGTAGCTTGAATTTCTATGAAATTTCAGGTGTGGTAAAATAAGTCTACGCTCTATTATCCTGAATTAGATAATGAAATATAAACACAAAAGAAAAGGTAACCTCTAGAAGGTATCAAAGTTGGCTTTGTCATGCATCTTTGGATTCGTGTCAAAACACCAATATATGTCTTCACGCAATCAAAGTTTTACGATGCTCAAAAGAATGTCAATCTCTAGCGCAACATGACATGAGAGCATGACTTATTAGTGCTTTCAACTAGACCAATAATATGATATGATATGTATGAGCACGTGTTGAGCCAAAAAAAAACAAAGGACGGAATTATATATTGTCACGCCCCGATTCTCGAGCGCACGCCCATCCCTCACTGGTCGATTAAATAGCGACATCCCAAGACGCATCGCTGACCCATTCTTTTTAATACCCATGCGGAAGCATAAAAAAAAAATCCCCAGACATTAAAACAATGAGATAGGAAAGTAAGGCCATATTTTTCGAACCTGAAAACAACCACGCTTTTATACCTTGCAAACCATAACGTATATAGCACAATACAAACAATAGTGGTTAGGTTCTACACAAGCCAGTTAGAACACAAAGTCTATAGATAAGGGGGGTGGGGTTTCCAATCTACTCCGGGTCATCCTCCTCCACGATCTCTCCTTCTTCCACGCTCCAGTCGAAGCCCACGGCTGAGTACTCCGAAGAATCAAGATCATCAAGACTGGGATCCTTTGCATCCACCACCGATCCATCCTTAGGGTCTGCAGTACCCTTCCCGAATGCAACCTCCAACGCATACAAAGGTACATCAGATTCCAATATTGGGCCCTCCCTTCGTTCATCATGATAATGGCGATACCATGCCCGGTATTGATGGGGTACCTTTTTGGGTAAACCCGCATCAACCCAGACGATGGATTTCACCAACACATTCCAATCCTTCAGCGTGCCCATGTATCGAAATGTGATAACTCGTTTCCATGAACTTCTTCGGAAGGCCAAATGTTCAGGAGGGGCTAGAGGGCCGGCCATCTATGGACCTAATAGGTTGTCCCACAACGGGGAGAGACTACGTCTCAGCAAGTTCAACCCCTTAAGACTTGATTAGGAAGAAAATACGCCTTAAGGGCTGCTTAAGCACAAGCATAGGTTAGAGGACTTACCTTGGCCTCAGTCTCTTCCTGCAAGTCAGTACAATTCACAAATACCTCAAATCACATCAATTCATAACATCATATCAAATCATTGATCAATCGACTCGTTCGATTCCATGTCATCACGACCTTCTCTCGGTCGGCCCATTCAATACTATCTATAAAGTCCGATAATATCAGGATCACTCCCTCTAAGCTGATAATAGATAGTATAGCTCGCACTAAGCTGGTAAATAGTATACTGCTCGCAATCTAAGTTAACATATCGCCCGTAGGATGATATAGTATACTAATAATGCTCACTCTAAGCTGATAAGGTATACTACTCGCAATCTAAGCTGACATATCAGAGCCCGTAGGTTGATATAGTATACCGATATACTGCTCGCAATCTAAGGTGACATATTGCCAGTAAGCTGATATAGTATACCATCCCGATCATCCATTCAAATTACCACTTTTATCACGATCGGCCTTAGCTAAATATGCATTTTCACTTTTGAACATTCCACCATTTCCAGCAGTCCCAAAATATATTTTTGGCGCTATATACCAACGCTCGGTAATTTTCCCATTAATTACCAAAATTAAATCAATTTAGGAATAAAATCCTAAAATCACAATTACACCAATTCAACGCAAATTTTAGCTCAACTAAATAAACATATCAGACCACTACAATCAGCATAAGCTATCCTAATCTAATTCCCGGAAATTAATTAATTAATTAATTAATTACGAAAAATAATTAATAAATGCAATAATTGCATACTTAGGCCCGTAATGCCTAATTATATGCTGGAACAGGCTTGGAAAATTTTTGAGACGCGTTTAATAAATACTATGGTCTATTTACTCGCTAATTGCACTAACTATCCATCTAACATGCATCGGCAATTAATTAAATTCACTAATCTAACATAACTAACCACCTAATCCTAGCTTAGCCTAAACTAAATAATCTTAAGCGTCATTAACCTACTAAGCAAGGATTAGTGAGTTAAAATCACTTATTTATCAAACCACTCGATTCAATTCAACGGGGACACAACGGGGGTCGATCTTCTCCAAAGCGGGCCTAGCTTTCAATGTCGGGAAGCAGGCCAAAACGGGCCAAAACCACTACTGGAAACCCATTGGTTCAGGTTCTATGCAGCGGATGGAAAAGACTAGCTGATTAGGCTGGTTGAGTTGGAAGCAACCTAGGTGAAGCAGTTGGGCTGCAACGGCTTGGACAAGTGGAGACGGTGGCTCACAACGATGGCAGGGACTCTGACGGTGGCCTGCTGAACAGCGAGTCACTGCTGGACACACGAGCTTGCAGGAACAACGGCCACAGATGGCGAAGGCTCGTGCTGCAACGGTGCGGCTCCAAGGCGTGGCGGCGAATGGCAGAGGCTCCTAGCTTCGGCGTGCGGCTGTAGCTGCGGTGGGGGCTGAGCTGCTGTCTTCTACTTGCTGGGGCATCAAACAACAAGAGGGGATGGAGAAGATGAAGTCGATGGCAGTAAGAGGGGATGAGGGAGCAAGGGGGACCACTTGGCCTTATTTTCTCTCAAATTGTCCCCCTGAGGGCTCCACCACACCCAAGTTGGATTCCACTTCATTTTCCAGCCTCAAGCTTACTCAACAAGCTAAGAAAAGGGTCCAAAAAGTCATAGGTGAGGGGGCGTACGAATTTGCACATAAACTCCCTCATTTGGACCTTAATTCCGCCTTGAATCCATCCAATTCGACTTCTAGAAATTCAATTATCGAGTCAATAATCCAATTGGTATTTTTCCTCACCAATTAAACCATCTTGCATCCCAATTTTGCGATTAAAAACGGTCCTCGGCATTTTCTAGACAAAAACGGCCTAACCTCGACTTTTTCCTGAAACGTCTCAGTTTGCAGAAAAATCTTCTAAGACTGAGTCAACATTCCCAAAATGACTTGTGACATGAATAAACTTTCAATTTTTGAAATCGGATTCAAATTCGCGGTTAATTTCGATCCGGCACGATTTTAACGTGACCTAGGCTACCGAGTAGCTTTAAAAAAAAATTAGTACAAATGACCCGTGGTCAATTTTCTTCAAGCCACAATGAATCTACTCGACAAATTGGCGACTCTCGACTGTTGTGAAAATCTCGAGGCTTCAAATACGGACACAAGGTACCAAAACAATAGAAAAATCAGTCTAGTGTCGGCCGACGATAATTTTCCAATTTAGTGGAGTCACCCACGTTTGGCCACTCATCTCAGTCGAACCGACCTATCTCTGATCTCTAATCGATTTTTAACTGTGCCGTAATGACCTCTAAAGATGAGCACGGTCGAGTAGCTGATTCCTAGTCGAATTCTCAAGTCTATTGCATTAAAATTCCTTAATAGTTTCCCTAGGTAGTCTAGTTATCTCGAGAGTGATTAGCTTTGAGAACAGCCCTATAGGCGTGTCGATGGAAGGCCCGATTAATTTAATTGAAAGCTTAAGTGAAAAATCCATGATGGGATGTGAAAAATCCATCGATGAAAGGCCCGATTATATATAAATTCGTCAAAATTTAACTTTGTGAATTAGGTAATTTCAAATAAATTAGGACATCAAATAGTTTTTCGTCACCCATTTAAATACACCCTAAAGTCCGGAAAAAAATTCCCTTCACATAAAGGTGATGTTCACCATTCTATCAAATAAGGGATGCATTTTCGTAAGCTTTATGATGAGTCATAAATCTGTGACTTTGCACACACTTAAGCTACATATGGTTCTCCCTTACTTCGAACACGCCCACAAAAATACAAGATTAACAATAATACACAGAGAGAAGCGAGCAACCACATGAAGATCTAGGCATTACAGAGAGACGTGGTGATAATGTTCATGGTGGGGCTAATATATAGTGCATTTCTCATGGAGGCATATGTGGAACGTAAGAAAAGGAGTGTTCATGCTTGCACCATTACCATCTTGCAGTGCATTTGTTACGACCTTCACATGTGAGATTGTTATGATGGCAAATCATCTTTCCCGACAATGCTTAAATAATGCAATCTCGGTTGTGTGGTGTCTGAGTCTTCGATCACCATTTTGGTGTAACTTCTACCAAATCATTATGTCTAAATCTTCACTTGAAGTTAGCAAAAGTAACATTAAATTTTCAACTTGTGATGATCTAGATTTAACTCACTCAAGGTACTATGCCGAAATATTGACAGGTTTAAGTACCAGCATAGATATATATGTGCAAATACTTGGCTCATAATTGGCACCTGCAAATGGTAATGATTTGATAAATCCGACATGGTATACTTTATAACATATCATATAAAGGCATGCATTTTCTGTATTGCAACATGTTGAGCACATCCCATCGATAATAGAAGAGAGTTTGCTGTAGTTTTTCTAGGAAGAGAGTTTTTTTTTTTTTTTTTGGTCTAAAGATACGTAGCTTTTCATTTACTTCATGAAAATATTACAACCCATCCAGTGGGATTCAGTACATAGTTTTTCCAGCAATATTTTAGGAGGTGATGAGACCCAATGTGCAACAAGAGTGTCTCGGCCATGGGCCTTGGCAACCCAGTCTACAATTGTGTTAGCTTCACGTCTACAGTATCTGAAAGTCAAATGAGAAAAACTTACGATCAAAAAGACGCTCTCCGCAACCAGGGACTTTCCCATGGAGACGATCGGCAACCATTCACAGCTTCTACAAGCACTAAGTAGTCTGATTCAATCTGTAGGTGAGTTTCTCCCATGCCTTGCTGTAGCAGGTATTTGAGAGTCGTATTTAGGGCTTGAGTTTCTAATTGCAGTGGAGATCGAGCTGGTACAATTCAAGAGAATCCATCAATCAACTGTCCAGCATGATCTCTGCAAACGCACACCATGGATCTTGTGGTTGCTGTTACGAGGAAAGCCCCATCGATGTTTATCTTTATGCTACCTGGATCCGAAGGAGTCCATTGCCGAGATGTCCGAACCTGCACTGGCTCTGTCTTTGTCTCTGTTGCCTTCTGCTAAGCACGGCAGTGGATCTCTACCTCTTCAATCGCCAGATCTACAAGCTGGGCAGGCGGTAATCGTTTGTCCCTGAAGATTACATGATTTATGGCTTTCCATATCTGCCAAAGAAGGGATGCTATTGTCTCTGAATCAGGTACAGTAGTTTGATTTGCCGAAACATCTTCTAGCCAAGCATCCATACGATTTCTATTGTGCATTGAGATGTCGAGGTTCACTTTGGGATGGGACCAGACAGTTTGGGTCCATGGGCAAAAGAGAAAAAGGTGTTATGTGGTTTCAAGGGTTTGAGCTGGGCATAACTGACAGGTTGGATTAGGAAGGATGTGTCATCGGTATAGGTTATCCCTTGTAGCTAGGGCGTTGTGGCAAAGGGACCATAAGAAAATTCTAATTTTTGAGGAAGTTTTTGCGTTCCAGACCTATCTCCATAACTGGGATGGTGTATGATAGGATGTAGAGGCAGAGTTAGGATCATTAGGGGTGGTCATATGGCGAAGGTAGTGGTAGCCAGTTTTTCACCGTATACTCTCCTGTGGTTGTGCCTGTCCGGATAATTTGGTCTGTAGTTGACATTGGGCCTAGGTGTATATCAGTAATATCTTCAAATGTCTGATCATCAAAGCTTCTCCTGAGAAGAGGAAGATTCCAAGTAGACTGTTCTGAATTGATAAAGTCAGCGACCATCTCTGGTTCCCCTCAATTAGCAGGTCCTCCAATGATGCCTCTAGGTAACCGTTTGTCCTTTCTTATGCAAATATTCTTCCCATTACCTACAGACCATTTAAGTTGAGGTAAAATGGAATCGCAACCCAACAAGAGGCTTTACCATCCCCAAGACGGTCTGTGTCCTTTAGTCGCATGCCAGAAGTCAATTGAATGAATGTATAGTCCTTTAAATAGTCTGCTCCACAAGGCTGATGGTTTTGGAACAGCGGTCATGCTTGTTTACCCAAAATTGCTTTATTAAAGTCAAGTAAATCCCGAAAACCAAGTCCCTCATTTTCCTTGCGCTCTTTAAGTAGGTCCCAACCCTTCCAATGGATTCCCGATCTAGTACTCTGATTTTGCCACCAAAATTTAGCTATCTTCTGTTCAATGGATTTGCATATAGATACTAGAATCTTAAAGATTGACATGGCGTACTGTGGGAGAGCCTGAACCACAGACTTTAACAGTACTTCCTTCCCCCCCTTAGATATGAGGTTTTCTTTCCAGCCCGCCACCTTTGCACTAATGTGGCACCCCCGATCCGTTATGGTCACTGCATATACTTATCACTCTACCTATTGTATACCAGTTACATATCTTTCATTAAGGGTTAAAGAGGAACCATAGTTCATAGGCATTTTGTTTTTTTTTTTTTTTGAAAGGATCCGGCGCAGCTCATAACGAAAATAAAAACGAGTCTCACCATCCCCCTACTCCCATGATAATGATACAATGCACACCAACTACACATTGAAGGAAAAGATAAAGCCGAGTCACTTTTATTTACATATTTACAATGGACATCTCAGGTCGATACAACTAAAAAGCCAAGATTTTTTAGCTACACTCGACTACTATTCAAAAGAGAGATCTCAACCCCTATGTTGATCATGTATAACCCTCCATCTACAAGTGTCGGCTATCCCAAAAAGTGTCAGCTCCCACTCCTCACACGGACCATCACACCCACCCCGGTGCATCGGGCGGCGGCAGCGGCAACATCCCCAGCATCACTCCGTCACGACGGACGTGGACAGACAAAAACTCCTGGATGACCGGGCCCCCAACCAGGCCCACGTCATACATCACCAGCACACGAACTCGAATGAACACCAAACCAAGAATGGTGACACAAATATGCTCCGCACACTCGACCTCCACGTCAGATGGTAAGCTGTAGAAAGTGCCACGCGTGACCGATGGTAAAGGCATCTTTCTAATCTAAAATGTTAGTCCCCAAAAAGGGTGAGTACAACCACTCAGCAGTAAAGATCCATCAAACTACTCAATGCTTCAACCAGAACAATCAAGACATCATGAGAGAGTACATATAATTCGTACATTTGAATATACCTCACCTTTCAGCCATACACATTACATCATGCAACGTGTACATATATCATCATAACAGCCATGCATATATGTCACCATACTATGTGCATATACCACCATGCACTTGTACATATAACATCAAAACAGCCATACATATATGTCACCATACTATGTGCATATACCACCATGCACTTGTACATACATCATCAAAATAGCCATGCATATATGCCCACATTCATGCGCATGATTCAATTCCAAATTTTATCTTTCAATTGGATCACAACATTTCTCTTTCCCGGGACCAGTAATTGCGTCCCACATTTTATCGCTCGCACCCAACCTAGCATCGCGAGGAACCTCCGGCACACACCTCCGGGCATCTGGCACACACCTCCGGGCATCCGGCACTCACCTCCGGGCATCCCGACACTCCCGGGGCATCATCGGCTCACACCTTCGACAGTATCCTCATTTATCATATTTCATTTTCACAATTGCGTCTCAATATCAGCATGGCATATGATGTGATGGCAACAAAGGTCAAATTCAGCTTTTGATATTATATGTAATGCCAAATGTCATCACATGTGCAGCAAGATCAATCGCTTAAAAACATTATAAATCATGGGGCAAACTCAGGGATTATTATTATTATTTTAAAATGGAATGCATTCTTTTAGTTAACACACCTTAAAAAATTTAGTGATTGGCCCTAATAAATTCTAAGAATTTAGTACATTATAGACAAGATCTAGAGGCAATTATCTCATGAAGAACACCGCACCACCAGAATTCCACACAAAACAGAATAGTCCATAAATTATTAAATTCGCACAATCCAGTTTGCACAGTTTTAGAAAACATTTTTATTAAATACCCAAATGAACTTCAAAAATTATGAAATTCGAATATGTTATAGGCAAGACATAAAGGCAAATATTTCATGCAGAACACTACACCAAAAAAACCTCACATAATTGAGTTCGGTCCATGCATCACAGCATTAAAATTCTAACATTTCAGCTTGCATAGTTTTTGACACATTTTCGGTTAAATACCCAAATGAACTGCAAAAATTACGAAATTTGAATATGTTATAGGCAATACATAAAGAAAGATATTTCATGAAGAACACTACACCAAAAGAATCTCACATAAAACGATATAGTCCACGCATCGCAGCTTTCAAAGTCCTAACACATCAGTTTGCACAGTTTTAGAAACATTTTCGATTAAATGCCCAAATGATCTTCAAAAATTATGAAATTCAAATTTGTGATAGCCAAGACCATAGGGTAGATATTTCATGCAGACATTGAAATCAAATTCGTCCTAGATAAATATATATGGACGGTTAATACCCCATGTTCTCGGTATCAATATTCCAGATCTAGTCTTTCTAAAGAACCACGATTTCACCTACCTATTCTTGTTCGTTTTCTCCAAAGTTTTGATATGTTATACCTCAAAATGTCCTTTACAACTTTCCTTAAGAAATCAAAGTGAGATTTCCACAAGAAAACTACTTTACAGTCCACGAAATCACTGAAGGTCAGCACAACAAATTCCAGATCTAATTTCTCCAAAGGAAAATCGTTTCACCAAGCAATATTTGTCCGTTTTATCTCAAATTTTAGTATGTTATTTCTCAAGATGTTCTCTACAACTTTTATGAAGAGATTGAAACGAGATTCCAACTAAAAGGTCGCATGCAGCTCACAAACTCATAAAAGGTCGGACTGGTTTTTCCAGAAACAGCATGCTAGGCCAACAAATCTCTCCCCAAAGCTCCGAAATTTCATCACTTCCGCCTCAACCAAAATTCACCACTTCTACGCACACATCACACAGCAAGCAAAGGGTAGGTTTTAGGACTCTAGACTCTACTTGCCTCGAATTTAAGCATGAAACAGCGACAAAATGGCGGGCAAAGCGGCGAACAAATGGCGGTGAACGGACCTCCTCCTTCCTCTCGCACGCACGGTCTCTTTCCCTCTTCCTTTCTTTCTCTAGGACGACCACTCTCTCTCTCCCTTTCTCGCTTAATCCGCCCTCTTCTTCCCCTCTAATTCCTTCCCTTCATCATTAGCCATCATTGGATTACATGCATGGCCACTTACACTTGGCAACAAGGAGACTACACTTGCCAATCTATAAAAGAGAAGGAGGGCATCCAGCTGGGCTTGGGGCCAGCTTGGTCGACGGCCCAATGGGGCTTCATGGGCCGGCCTTTGGGCCGCCCTTGGTCGACCCAAGAGATGGGATTGGTGGGCTAGTTTGGTCCTTGAGAAATCAGCACACCCTTCCTTTTAAAATCTACCCTAAATCCTAGTTACAACAAGTATTTAATTGAAATTATAAAGCCATTAAAATTTACAACGTACATTATTAAAATTCAACTTATAACACACACACATGACCAAGAGTAAAATTTTCCTATTAATAATTATCCAGTTAAGAGCCCGGCCTTAAACCTATGCAAAACATAGTCCAAAAAGATTACAAAAAAATAAAATGACGGCGCTTCCACCACCTATCCAAGGCTCGTAACACAATTTGGGATTATCATGAAATTCCAGGATGCCACAACTAACCCGCCCTAATATCCAAGCAAACATATCCTTTTTTGAAACCCCCAATTCGACGGTATTCCTAAGTATTTTCCAGTTTTTTCAAGCACGGGCACTCTCAATTCTCTAGCTAAGTTCTGCTGTAAAGTTCTTGGGCAAGCTTTACTAAGGAAAAGACCATATTTGTTTCGATTTACAGCTTGGCCCGTAGCTAGACAGTATTGTTGTAAGATTTTTCGCTAAATTTTGGTATTCAATGAGACGGCCATCTAAGAAAAATATTGCATCGTCAGCAAAGAATAAATGAGAGAGGGTAGGACAGCACCTGTTAAAGGTTATCCCTTTCAGATTTCCCATTTCGATGACTTGCTTGATGAGGGTAGATAGGAGGTTTGCTACAAGGATAAATATATAAGGAGAAAGAGGGTCACCTTGTCGCAGTCCCCCTGTAGGATGGAAATAAGGTAATGGTTCGCCATTGAATTTGATGCTTAAGGATACAGTAGTTATGCATTGCATAACCCATGTAACCTAATTATTATGAAAACCCAACTGTCGCAGGTAAGCCTCCAGAAAATCCCACTCAACCCAATCATATGCTTTCTTCATATCCAGCTTAAGTATCGCCTGAAAATGTTTCTTTCTTGACCTAATTTTTATCTGATGCGGTACCTCTTGGACTACCAAGATGTTATCTTGGATTTGTCAACCCGTCACAAAGGCACTATGTTCCTTGGATATCAACTCAAGTAAGCAAGGTTTCAAGCGATTGGCTAGCACCTTTGAAATTATTTTATATATGAAATTGCACAGGCTGATGGGACGGTATTGATCTAATCTTTCAGCATGCGGTGTCTTGGGGATTAGAGTGATAAGAGTTCTATTAAAAACTGGGGGCATCACACCTGAAGTGAAAAATTCTTACACAAAGGTAAATATATCTTCTTGTATAACTTCCTAGTAAGTATGATAGAACAATCCGATAAAGCCATCCGGTCCTAGGGCTTTAGTTGCCCCTAGTTGAAATGTAGCTTGCTTAACTTCCTCCCGAGTTACCTCTGCTGTTAGGGCTATATTCATATGTTCAGTGACCAGCTGGGGGCATTGCATTAGAATAGGAAGATAATATTGTTGTCCTGTAGAGTGATAGAGATTGCAAAAGAAATCCATGGTTATGTCTTTCAGTTTTTCAGATTCTCTGATCCACCCTTGTTCCTCATCATGAAGCATACTTATACAATTGTTTTGTCGTTTTTGTATAGTCGTCGCATGGAAAACTTGGTATTCTTTTCCCCCCATCTCAACCAGTTAATACGTGATCTCATTGCCCAATACTATTCTTCCTGTTGCCAAAAGTGTTGAACTTCTTCTTTAAGGCTATTCACCTTTGCTTTATCATAGTTAGCTCATGTTTGATTGATATGCTGCTGGATTTGTTGATGTAAGACATGGATTTGACGACTACTATTGGAGAAAGTTGCTATGCTCCATCCGTCAAGTGCCCGAGAAGTAACCTAAAGCTTGCGAAATAAAGAAGAGGCCAATAGCTGTTCAGAGACCCAAGTGTCAGTCACAACCTTTCGACAGTTCTGATGTTCAAGCCAAAAAGCTTCAAAAGTGAATACTTTGCACTTGCTCCGTGGTTTGGGATTAGTGTTCAATAACAACGGGCTGTGGTCAGAACCTATAGCTGGTAGTGCAAAGACTTCGGCGGTCGGGTAAGACAATCTCCAATCCATCGTACATAATTTTCTATCTAATCTTTCCTTAACCACATCCTCCCCCTGTCTGTTGTTCACCCACGTGAAAGCGCATCCCTTACTCTCAATATCCATTAACGAACACTCATTTATAAAATCCCGAAAAGATTGCAACCTGTAGGGATCAGCCATTCTCTTGCCCACTTTCTCCCAATGGAATAATATCTCATTAAAATCTCCAATGCACATCCATGGCAGGTTATTGGCGAAGCTAAGGTGACGCAGTTCAGCCCAAAGATTCTATCGTAGCTAGTAGACCACTGGCGCATGGAGGCGGGTAATTCTTATTAGGTGTCCACGCGGACCAATAGTACATATTATATCTATGAAGTGCATATTATGTCTCTCTATGCTTAATGATACCTTATCAGTCCAAAAAATTGCCATCCCCCCTGCCAAACCCATTGGACTCACCATAAAAGATTTTGGGAATTTCAACCTCCGCTGAATTTTCTGAATTACTATGTCCTGGTTTTTGGTTTCCATTAGAAAGACTACATCGGGCTTTTCATGGACCACTAGGGCCCTTAGCTCTTGAACTGTTAGGGGACTGCCCAACCCCTGACAATTCCAGCTAATTAGCTTCATTTGTCACCTAGTGGCTTTTTGGGGCAAGCCACTACAGCCCAACTATCAACCCTTTCAACCTCATAGATCGGATTATCCGTAAGATGGGAATCATCAAGTTCTTCAGTGAGCATAGATTGCACTTCAAAAGGAACAATCCTTTTTGCTTTCTTAAGAGGAGTTGCTCTTATATGCAGGCTGGAACTCTTCAGTTTCTTAGATTTGGAGGATCCGACGTCCGAATCCTTGCTGGCTTCATGCGGGTTTGGAATAAGAGCCTTCATATTGAGGGCCATATCTTCTCGGGGAGTAGCAGTAAAGGTCAAGTGATCACCAGGTTGAGTTTTACCGACTTCCATCATTGCAGCAGCAATATAGGGAGCATGATCACCAAGTAGATGTTTACTGACTTCCATAGTGGTTTTTTGCTTATCAAATATATGAGGAATGGGAGGTAATAAAAGAGTGGAATTCTGAGGAGTTTCAGCTATGACCTCTTCTACTCCATCTTAAGTAGGATCTGACTCATAAAAAGCTCGCCAATATGGGTTGTGCTCTCGTACTTCTGCTTTTAACCTTTGACCATAGTTGAACTTATCTTTCCCTTCCAAGTTAATCTCATCAAAGGGAATAGTCGTACAGTACGTTGCATAATGGCCAAGAACACCACAGGAATAGTAGTAGTGGGATAACCGTTCATATCGAAAGTCCAGCCATAAGTTCTTGCCATCTAGTCGGATCAGCTTTCCAGGTTTCAGCGGTTCTTTTAGGCAAAGTTCCACACGAGCCTTGGCTGTTCTTAATGCAATGCCTTCTCTATTACCACATTTTACTTCCAACACCTTACCTACATTCCTCACCGCTTTACTTATCATCTCCTCTGTACATCGTTCTAAAGGTAGTCCAAAAACTTGCACCCAAAAAGCACAAGTAGTGAAGTCATAACAGTGTAAAGGAGTGTTTGGTAGCCATGGTTTTACAATAACAAGATGGTTCGAAAAAAGCCAAGGACTATTGTCTAACACCCTATCTTTATCTCCTTCCGATGTGAATGTAAACACATATAAACCTTAAACCTTCTGTGCACTGAGAAATTTCTACTTAGTCGATTCTCCATGCTCTTTTCATGGTATTCTGGAACGCTTGGAAATTAATTGAGGAGTTAGAGAGTATTTTACCCACCAAAGTTAGATTACATTCTGCTAACTTCTCTGCAGGAACAGCTTCCTCCCATACTTCAACCTCTTGATCAGCCCAGAGTTTACCCAATCTAGAGCAAAGAGCGGCAAGGCGTGCATCTCCTTCTGGATTCATGGATGCCATCTATGCACGTACCTTGGGTAGGAAAATGACTAGTCGAGCAAATGGGTATGGTCCGCATGCACTAGACGGGCGACACAGAACCAATTCAGGGGAGGTGAAATTCGCAGCTGATGGAGGATATTCGAGCGAGACTGTGGATGAAATAGCATGATGGTAAATGGCCAAAACAGGAATAGATTGGCATTGATGGCAATTGAGACGACAGCAACCGCAGTCGTGGACAAGAATTGCGATTGAACAGAATATCAAGATAGGATGGTTGGAGCGAGTCTACGATGACAGAATTAGGCTTGATAGGTGGAAGAAATCCATGATTCCGTAACAAGAGGATGGAAGCTTCGAACTTTCAGAAAGGAAACTACTGAAATTTAGGGTTTCAAGATGGGAATTAAGGGTTTTTGCGAAAGAGAAAAACTACCCAAGGGTAGATGTGAGCTCTTCATAACGAGAGAGATTTTGGTATTCTCCAGGAAGAGAGTTTGCATTGAACAAAAAACAACAAATAGACGAATGTACTTTCCGTGAGGTATGCTACAGGGCATTTTATTGCCAGTACTATTTTATTATAATGAAGTGCTTGGACATTTCCTTATAGCTAAAATGTCTGCTAGGAATATACATAGAACTTTCTCATTTGTCAAGGCTAATACCGGTTGTCATTTTTGCTTGTCATTTTTGCCAAAACTCTCAGTCAACTAACATTCTCATATTATTTTTTAATGGAGAAGTGAATGCAAGAAAACCACATTTGTACATTGATGAATTGTCACGGTACTAAAATTGACATACATTAATCCATATTAATAGTTGACAACATCAGTTTACATCACTCCTATTATGAAAAGTGAAAATAGAATATAAAGCAACATCTGTACATCAATGAAAAATGTGTCGTTAGTCTTGTTATTCTTGATCTCACATATTTATAAAAAAAAGGCTCATCTTCTGCCATATTCATGTTGAGACCCTTACATCCTCCTCTTTACTTACAGTTGGGTCAAAAAATAAATCAAATAGTCATAACTAAGTGAAGTGCAAATAAGAAGATTTTAGGACAAAGTCAAGTGTGCAGATAGATACTTGCATCTTTTTCCTTCACATAGATGAAACGAGCTTGAGATGTTGCCAATAATTGAAGCGAGCAGTTTCTCATATTGTGATTCTGATGGGCTTGAGGGACTCCTTTCCACCGCATCCTGTGAGCATGAGATTGATGGATTACTGCAATAATACCTGTTATGGCATAATCCCACCTTATATGACTATCTCCTTCATGAACTAATGCATTCTAAGCTGAACTACTTATTCTGCTTGTATACAACTTACTCGAGCTTGATATACAAATAATGCATTATTCCTCAGTTTTTGTCAGCCCCAACAGCAACAAATTATAGGTCAGAATCAACAGCAAAGTACATTGAACTCACAGATGTCTGATCACTCAAGCCTAATACCAATCTTTGACAACCAAATTCAGCTTCAACTACTACAGAAGCCTCAGCAACAGCAATAGTCACTTTTGGTGCAACAGTCGACATTACAGCAACCAAGTCCATGTTACCAGACCAAATGCAAGAAATGCCTCAAGAAACACCAAACTAACTTTGTCAACCAAAGATGATTCCAACAAAATCAAAAGAATAGTAGCCAATTGAATGTGGAGTTCTCTTAGCCGTCTCAGCAGCCAAAATTCCAGCAAGAACAATCGGGGCTGCTACTTGAAATGGAGTATATGGGACTCCCACAGATTTCAACAAGATGCCATGCTACTGCTTCTGCCAGTTTGCTGACTGAAGCTGCCGCAAGGGGGCCATCTGAACCTGCAGATGATATGTCTCGTTCCACTTTAGCTTCTGGACAAAATTGTGCAATTATTGTCCCGTCAACGATGAATGGTAAACCCCACCGGAATGCGCCAATTAGCTAGGACACGGCATAGTCAACTGCCACTTTTCAGGAATTCTCAACGCATTAGAAACCATCGGGTTATCGAAAATAGTACACAACGGCCTCCACTCTAGAACAGACAATAAAAGCTCAACTCATCCACCATCCCACAATCATTCATACAAACCAGAACAACTTCGTCGAAACTATGGAAACTAGATGACGCTTAATAAATATAGATGGAATAGACGCTCCTTCAGGTGAGGATAGAGAGCTTGCGAGGACAGAGTCGAGAGAGGCAAGGAGGGATTTGGTGTTGACAACAGACTTTGAGCTGGAAGCGACGAACCCAGGCCTCTCTAAAACTCAGTACATGGAAATGACTTTCCTGCTCGTACAGCTGATAATAGAGCTTGAGATGACGGACTTTCAAAGGGGGCAAGGAGCGTTTTTCTGGTGGGCGACAAACTTGTGGCATCACGATAGGAAGAAAACATGATAGAATGGAGAATCAACGAACTGAGAGTTCAATCATCGAAGAATCGACAACACAGTCAGAAATGTTTCCATCCTAGCACCCTTGAGTGCCTCTATGCTTTGAACTAAAACTCTGAGTAGTTTGCTGCTAAAATGTTGTCCCTGAATGGCTTGAACAAAGTTCAGCCATTATGGGAAGGCATACTTGCAGAAACTGACTCCATTTTACCTGGTTCTAAGCATAAAGATCCCCTCTTTCGTATCAGAATCATGGTTTCGTTTGTAACCCAGTTCGTTCCATGCGCTTAGCAGGTGAATTCACTACTGAGAAGAGTTTCTTCATATCATGTCTGATCCTAAAATCCTAGAAACTCCAATTATTTTTATTTCTTCCCCATCTTCCTCTTCTCTTTCAGACTTTCATGTGTCAAATACTTCAAAGATTGACTATCTTTATGAGGTCTCTCTTAGCGATGACACCAGATTTCTGAAACTCAACTCCCTCTTATGAACCCATATTCTGCCTTTACTAAACCCACCTTATCATTTTCTCCCATTCGTTCTATTCGACAGCTTATCCGTTAGACTCCGAAAGAAAAGAAAGCATACATACAATCCTCCAAATTTGATCAACATCCCATTCCGATCACTGAAATAGGAGTTTATTTTTACTCTTCAAATTCCCCTAGAATTCCCCAAACAATGGACCTAGCAAGGATACTCCCACATCTGTTATGGAGCTGTCCATCTTGCTCTCACTTTCCATGGTCGAAAAGGCCTGCCAGTTTTGGCCAAAATGGCCCTATTGGATAATCAGTTCCTAGAATACTAGCATGCTTGTATTGGCACTGTCCAAACCGCTTTGAATGATGGGACAATCTTTATAACCTTATATCCAGACTTCAATGTTGCCCTTTCAGATCTTCAGCTACTTTCCTTCTTGAAGGTTCAAATCCAGCTCACTGGCCACCCCAGACTGCTGATTCTATTGCAGCAACACTGCACTACTAGATGGTATATCGAGTTCATATTCACGCCCTTAATCTAAATTTCAAAAATGAAAATGAAGATGCCTTATTCATCTCCATGCAAAATGACCAAGCATCCTATATCCATGTTCCCAAACAAATTCTAAAAAAGAAGTTGGCCAAGCTCCTTCTGGAGACTTGGATTACTAATTATGAAAAGCTGCATCAGAACAACAAGCCTTTCCAATCCTCGGACTTTGAATTTGTGAGGAAAAAGGATGGTACTGTTGCCATCAAATTTGGAAAAGAAAATTAAGAAAATCCCTCCATCTTCCAAACCCTATTTATGATTGGACCGTGCATTCCAGAATTAATCTCTGAGCTAGACCCCAAGAAGCTTGTTAAATACTTCCAGAGTAATAGGAATCGTGTCAATTACTACAAGGATTGATATGGTCATTGTTTTTGGGACCCTTTTTGCAAGTGTTTTTACTGCATAAATTCTCCTGACAAAATAGACCCAAATACAAGACCTAGGCAAAAACCCAAAAAACCAAAAGATGGTGTATACCAAAGGTACTAAAACTAGACTCCTCCGTTGATACCTTTGATGAGTATGATAAGTTTCAATTCATGCTCTCTTGTACTCCATCTCCCCCACCAGAATACATATCGTCACCTCTAGTTCCACCAACCTTACCACCTACATCACCTCCCTCAACCCCTCACAAAAAAAACCAGTCGTTTCCTCATTCTACAAGCCAATCTTAAAATGGGCAAAAAAGCATTCATACCCACTTGAAGTTCCAGGTAAAACATCACCTAGCCAGAAGAAGAAAGATAGCTCCTCTATCGATATGTTCCAGGAGGCAGACTTTTCTCCTCTTGTTCAAAAAAGTTCCAGGCTTTCTTTCCTTGCCCCTAAAGAATTCATCAACCCTCGAAGGAGATATCGTCATATTCAAAATACCTGCACCAACTGATGTGGACAAACATGAAAGGCAAAAAAGAACTCTTGTTGCTGAAACCATCTTGAATGGCAATCAGAGACTTTTCTATAATGCTTTCAAGATGATTGATTCCAAAATTGTTAATGTACAAAGAGATCTTAGGAGATATGATGAAACCACCAAGAAGATACTTTTGGACTTCTAGAAAAGGCTTCATGTCTTGGAATCTGGACAACACTCAGGATATCATCAACTCGAAAGCCCAAATATGGAGATAGAGAAGCTCAAGAAGCAAATCCAGCTTGTTAAAGAAGGAAAATTCAAACCTTCTTATCCGTTTCCAATAATGTTGCGGTGCTGTAAGGTGTTAGGTTAAGTCCCTCAACGAGCGCAACCCTCGTGTTTAGTTGCCACCATTGAGTTTGGAACCCTAATTTCCAAATAGGTCAACCTTTCGAATTGCTGCTGAATCCATGGGCAAGCAAGAGACAACCTAGCAACGCAATTATCAAGGGTGCTCTCTACCACTAAGCTAATAGCCCGTCGGGCAGGCCTCTTGCCAGGGCCCGCTATGTCAAAAACAATCGCGGGAGAGAACGAGGAAATCTCGTATGACCCGATATATCTGACAAGTCACACCATACATCAACCCAAGAGGCATCTTCCTCTTTTGAAAAAACCTACTAGTGGAGGAAGACCTCATAGGGATAAGAGACATAGGGCTAAAGAGGGCCAAAAAAGGATCTTTCGTGTATAATCTTGCATAATCTCGAATGTTATTAGTTTTGGTACGTAGACCAAATAATATAATGCAAGCAAAAATTCCTAGGATGTAAAAATACATCGGTAGGAGAGTGTTCCGCCATAAAGGGAAGCACCCACAAGAGTAGGAATGGACAAAGCGGAAGCGAAACCAAACTCTACCGTACATAAAGTTGCCAAAGTATGATTAACCTCTGGATTTGAAATCATTATTTATATACATGGTATTGACCATAATTCACAAGAACATTTTGTAGTCTTAGTAAGAGGGGGAAAGGTTAAGGATTTACCTGGTGTGAGATATCACATTGTTTGAGGAACTATGGAATGTACTTTACTTATTGGGTTACATTATAGGCATGCATTTTACCAGAGGTTTATATTTGATCAATCTACTCTTGTATAATTTCTGTTGAATCATACACTAGGAGGGTGGGTGCAGGACGGACGATTTCAAAGCGAACTCTCCATTCATTTAATAGAGAAGATCGCCAAAACTTCTACTCCAAGCACACACAATGGAACCATGGACAGTCAAGTCAAATCCAATACACGAAATAATTTGATCTATGGGGTGTTTCCAGATATATTACTCAAAAGAATCGACACAATATACCTAGTCAAGAAGAGTTGCTCTTTGGAGAGCACAGTATGATGAAAGTTGTAAGTTGTGTTCGGGGGGGAGGTTATTGTCTATCGTTGGCCTCTCTATGGTAGATACAATTGGGGGGCAAATCGCCGCTTTGAGATTTTATCTTCTTACTTATTACTGAGTTTAATAATATTCTATTCATCTATTAAATAGAGAAGTAATTCATAGTCATCTGGTTAGGATCGATCTAAACCAGCCCATATAGACCAGGATGAAGCTTGGGTGAAACTAAGTGGAGATCCAAACGGACTGATATTGAAGAATCAGCGGATGAGTTGTGGTTAGGGATGGTTATGAACCTTGGAGACCATCCCTATCGGGCTGGTGAAGGGATGGCCCCAATTGGTAGAAAAAACCCGCGAGAGCCCCTTTTTAAAAGATTATCCTTGTCTTTGTTTATTCATATTAGAACAAATTACTATAACTCGTCCTCTCTCCTACAACCCCAGAACACTTCAATCTTTACTACTCTCACAGAAACCTCTACTAAACAAGACAAAATTGACATGGTAGAAATACAAAACCTCCTTAAAGAACTGAATCGGCTAAGGAAAGAAAAGTCCTGAAGAATCTTTAATTTCTATAAGGGAAAAGCCAGATCAAATGATGCTATCCAATCCGTTGGAATCATTCCTAAGAGATCTGGGCAATCAGGAAGAAAAACAGCATGATCCTTCTACCTTGAAAGATCATATTCAGCTTCCATTAGAGTCAATTCTTCTTATCGATTCAGTTTTGAAACCAAGTATCTCTTTCATCCTCCTCCTTTTTCTCAATCCCCGCTATCGAATCATTTCCTATTGTGCCAACCACTTCCTCAATATTCATGGCAAACCCCCAAGATCAAGAGATGGATTCAAATCCTTTTGAACCAAAGGTTATCCAACCAAATAATTCATCACAAAATCTAACTCTCTCCTCTAAGCAGTTTTTTACTGTTGATGATATTCTTTATTCTAAATGGCCAGAAAAATTCGAAGAATTTCATACTTGACTAAATGCCCAAGCTCTCACAAATCACGACAAGTATGATGTCTTTTTGGATTTGTTATAAGATTCATAGGTAACCTCAAACATTAGTGGCAATCGGTGATAGAGTAAGATTTCTGCTCTCAGCAAATTTTAGCTAAGCTATTGCTCTCTTCTACCTTTTTTTCATTAGCAAATCTACTAACCTCCATGAGCTTAAGAGAAGAGAATTTTTGAAAGAAAATGCTACTCTCTCCAAAAAAGATATCTTAACAAACACTATTGAGAAATGGTCAAGCTCTTCTATGGCCTTAGAGTTCATGCAAACTTGAAACAGGTTTTTCTAACTTCTATTCCTAGAAAGCTATCTCAGCAAGTTGAGAGATCCTTTCTCAACAAGTAAAGGAGAATTGTGAACATTCCTCTGGGAGAAATGCAGCAAGAGATCCATTTGTGCCTTGATGATTTGTGCCTAAGACGTCAAATGATGAAAACCTATCTCACAGACAACAGAGAACTTGATGGAGCTTGTTTGCGTCACAAGTTGAAGATTAAGTGTTCCAAAAAAGATTGTGACAGCTCCTGTGGAAAGTCTACCAGAAAGAAGAAGCATTTCAAGAGGTATAAGGTAGAAAAATCCAAGCATGGACCTAAGCATTTCTGGAGAAAGAAAAAATGGCGATTTCTACGAAGAAGGAAAGATCGTCAAACCGCAAAAAATCAACTCAATATTTCATTTGCAACAAAAGGGTCATCTCGCAAAAATTGCCTCCAAGAGAAAAAAAATGTCATAACCACTTGATACATCACACAGAAATTGAATTATTATTTTCCATGGATGAAGAACCATCTAAGTAGACTCTTTATGTCATTCCTTGTTATCAGACTCTTAGTGAAACTGATTCTGACTTAGATTTTGTATATCTCTCACTTCCTCAGAACAACGCCCTAGTATATTTTCAAGCTAAATCCATTCTCCTCATTTTCCTATAAAAATCTTTACCTCAAAGTTTACTAAATCAATCCAATCATTAATTTTATAGATACCGGTGCAAATTCTTCAATCTTAGACACAAAGGTTCTTCCTGAAGAATATTGAATTTTCTGTGTTCTATATTTCAACTCTGCCTCAAGAAATACTTTTTTCTATAAATGTGCAAACCACCCCAATACCTCTTCAATTTTTCTTTCAGTGCTCCATCACCACTAATATCTTTGGATCCAATCTCCCCAACAAAGATCTGATCATCGGTTGGGACATCATGATAGAAATTCCTTAACACTACATCATTTCTGAAAAATGCTTGAAGTATAGTGACCAATTATATGAATTTGTCAATATTCAAAGGCTTTTCTCTATCCAAATGAGCTTATTAGATTCAATCATGCAAAAGTTATTAGAATCCTATTTAAAATCACATTCTAAATTCTCTCATAAATGTTCTCGTCCTTTGTGGAAAAATCCAGAATTATTTGTTCGCTTCCCTTTCAAGAAAAATGAATATATAAATCCTACCAAAGTGAGTCACATGGGATTGAATCCGCAACATCTTGTTTTGGCTCAGAAGGAATGCTCAGAGCTACTGCAACAAGTCCTTATTGAAATATCATATTCTCAATAAGCTTGTGAAGCCTTTTATATTAACAAATGAGCTGAGTAAAACAGAGGAAAAATGCGACTAGTAATAAATTATCAGTCCCCCAATCTTTTTCTCCAATATGATAAATCCCCCTTACCCTCAAGAAATTCCATTTTTGTTGAATTATCCAAAGCCCACATCTATTCTAAATTTGATCTTAAAGCTAGATTTTGGCAATTGGGCATTCATCCTGAAAGACAGGCCCAAGACGGGATTTTGTATTGCAAACCATTATTTTCAATAGAAAGTCCTCTTTTTTGGCCTCGAAATAATCTCATTTTTATTCCAAAATGCCATGTGTCGAATTTTCCAACTAATCTTGTTAAGTACAGCAATCTACATTGATGATATCTTACTCTATAGCCCTGATAAAAAATCATACCGCCAACTTCTTGAGCAGTTTGCATACATTGTAAAGAAATATGAGATTATGCTCTCTTAAAGAAATGTGAATATTGCCCAGACATAAAATCGAATTTCTTGGTATGTACCTTAACAAAGGTATGTACTAACCAGGGTTACATATTGCTCAAGAATTGCTAAAGTTTCCATAAGAAAACTTCACAACAAAGTAAGTTCAGTAATTTCTCGGGATAATTAATTATCTCAAAGACTTTCTTCCTAACATCACAAAATTGCTAATTCCACTGCAATCAAAGTTAAAGAAGAATCCCCCACTTTGGGGAAGATCCCATACTAGAGCAGTCGCTAAATTTAAGGAAATCGTGCAAACTCTTCCCCCATTACAAATTCCATCCATGGGAAAATGAATCCTCCAGATTGATACTAGTGATGAATATTAGGCGGTTATACTGTTTGAAGGAATTGATAGTAAGTGCCACATCTACGCTTACAAAAGAAGAAAGTTTTCTTAGGCTAAAATGCATTATCATTCCACTTTCAAAGAAATTTTAGCGGTAAAAAATGGAATAAAAAAGTTTGAGTTCCATCTTATTGGCCATCATTTCCTAGCAGAATTGGACATGGCATCTTTTTCCCAAGATGATCAAGTTCAACCGGAAGCATATCCCAAATTCCTAATTGCTTCGATGGGCTAAATGGTTTTCGAAATATTCTTTCGAAACCAAACACATTGCTAGAAAAAAGAACTTACTTGTTGATTTTTTGTCCGGAAGAAGTACACACCAAGTGTCAAAACTTGGCACGAATAGACACTTAAGTGCCAAAAGTTAGGAAAGTGTCATCTCCGGTTAATCCCACCGAAATCCTACGTGGCAATTTTTAATTATTTGTATTGCTTATGTGGCTCACCAGAGAGCTGACTCAACAAAAAAATGCAAAAACGACGTCGTTTTTGCATGAATTCAAATTTTAATATAAAAATTAATTTAATAATAATAATAATTACTATTTAAAAAAAAAAAAAAAAGGAGGAGGAGGGAGGAAGAAGGTGGCTAAGGGCTGAGCCCTCGTCGTCACTACCTCCCCACCATCACCGAGAAGGGCCAGCAAAGGTGGGGGGGGATTTGGCCAAGGTCGTCGAGCCCTAGCCAAGGGCCAACAACCCCGGCTGACTGACAACAAGGGCCCATGAGCCCTCGCCCAGATCTAGGGTGAGGGTTGTGGCCCTCCCTCAGATATGGCGAGGGTCGGCGGCCCTCAGTCGGCCTAGCCAAGGGCCACCGTTGGCTAAGGCGACTCCCCAACAGGCGGCAACCCTTGGCCCAGCTGGGCGAGGGCTGCCGACCCTTGCCCCAAATTTGGGCGAGGGCTCACGGGCCCTCACTGACACTACCCCCACCATCGTTGGCCCTTCCCAGCCACGACGGTGAGGGCTCAGCCCTCAACCGCGTGCCTCCTCTCTCCTCGTTTTTTTAAAATTTTAAATGTTTTAAATAAATTTATTTTAAAATTTAATTTAATTAATTTTTATATTAATTATTTACCATGTCATAGACAAAACGACGTCGTTTGTGCATTTGTCTAGCCACGTTAGCGTACAAAACGACGTCGTTTTGCACTTACCTCGCCGAAAAATCGCCACATCAGTATTTTGGCCAAAGTTTCTCGCCGTTGGCACTTAAGTGATCCATTTTGCTCCAATTTTGACACTTAAGTGTCACTTTCCTAACTTTTGGTACTTAATTGTCCCTTCGTACCAAGTTTTGGCACTCCAAATGTCCAGCACTCTTTTTTGTCCAGACCGAAGGCACCCGCAGAGATCAATATGTACATCATGGGGCATGCTTTCTATACTTTTTATCACAATGAAAACTATAATATCAAGAGAATACGAGACTAGCTAAGTTGGGATTACTCTTAGGAAATCATTGAACAAATCTAGAATGACAACCTCAATGAAAATCTAGAGAATCTCATGTAGTAGTGCCACACGGATCTATTCAGACAGCATGGAGGCATAATTCTTTATCCTTTCGGATTAAATTCTAGGGATCCATTCATACATCATTTAATCTAGAAGGAATATGATTTCCCTGATAAACTCCATGATTGTTGTGGCATCCAAAAATTTCATGACAACCTCTAGAGTACCATGAACCATGAATGGGTAATGGAAGTGCCATTTGATTTTGTATTAGCTGTGTAATCAATGAATTTCAATTAATTTAGGACCAAGCATTGTAATGGACAATTGATTGGATGGAGATGTGTCCACAAGAGACCCAAGGATTTTTGAGGTGCAATTGATATAGAAATCTTATTCTAGGTGATGCACTTTATAAATGGAATTTTATTGATTTGAATTGCAAAGTTTTGTGAAATTATAAGTTGAAATTAGGTGTTTATTAAATAAGGATTAATAAGGAATAAGAATAGGAGAGGGTGGGCTGATCTTTAGGCCCAAGGACCGCCCAACAAGCCCACGCAGCCCCCCTATTCGACCGGCCCATGAAGGCCCAAGACCGGCCCAACATTTAAGCCCATAAAGGGCTATCGTGCGAAGGAAGAGAAGGGGGGGGGATCCGGTTGCATGCCTCCCCCATTTGTCTCATGGTTGTGGCCATGTGTCACCCATGCTTTGTAATGATGGGTAATGATGAGGGGAAAGAAAAATTAAGGGGGAAAGTGGCCGGATTAAGGAAGAAAGAGAAGGAGGTGGTCGCACGGTGGAGAGAGGGAAAGGAGAGTGCGACCGAGAGAAAGAGAGGAGAGAAAGAGAGAAAGGAAGGAAAGAAAGGAAGAAGAGAAAGGGGGTGGCCATGCGTGCGAAGAGGAAGAAGGAGAAGGACCGTCCACCGTTCGCCGCCTTGCCGCCGTCTTTGTTGCTGTTTGAGCTTGAGTTGAGGTAAGTAGAGTCCGTTTCTCTACTATTTGGCTAGCTGAGATGAGTGCATGTTGATTTGTGAATGTCTAATGTGGTGGAAGTGAGGAGATTTTGAAGCTATGGAGAGGAAATTGTTGGCTATGCATGCTGTCTTTTTAGAAAAACCAGTCTGTCCATTTGTAGGATTTTGGTTTGCATGTGGCTTTTTAGTGGAGATCTCACCTAGACTTCTGAACAAAAGTTGTTAAGAACATCATAAGGTATAACATATCAAAAATTTGGAAGAAATGAATGAGAATAGGTAGGCAAAATCGTGGTTTTTCGGAGATAGTCAGATCTGGAAATTTGGGTACTAAGAACAGAAGTTTCTACCGTTTGTAGTTAATTATCTAGAGCGAATATAACTTCGGTGTCTTCATAAAATATCTTCCTCTATGTCTTATATACAACATATTTAAATTTCATAATTTTTTAAGGTCATTTGCCTATTAAATCAAAGATTTTTTGAAAACGGTGCAATCTGACCACTCGGACTTGGTGATGTCGCAATGCGTGGTCTATATATTTCTGTATAAGTTTATTTTGGAGAAGTGTTCTGCATGAAGTATCTTTATCTATGTCTTATCTACAACATAGTTAAATTTCATAATTTTTGAAGGTCATTTGCCAATTAAATCGAAGATGTTTTGAAAACGGTGCAATCTGACCACTCGGACTTGGTGATGTTGCAATGCGTGGTCTATAACTTTCTGTACGAGTTTCTTTTGGAGAAGTGTTCTGCATGAAGTATCTATCTTTATCTATATCTTCTATACAACATAGTTAAATTTCATAATTTTTTAAGGTCATTTGCCTATTTAATCGAAATTGTCTTAAAAACGGTGCAATCGGATGTGTTCGGACTTAGTGATGTTACAATGTGTGGTTTATACTGTTCTGTGTAAAACTCTTTTGGAAAAGTGTTCTTCACGAAATGTCCTTATCTATGTCTTGTATACAACATAGTTAAATTTCATAATTTTTGAAGGTCATTTGAGTATTTAATCAAAAATGTTTCAAAAACTGCGCAAGATGAACGGACAGAATGAGTAATGCCGTGATGCGCGGTTAGTATCGAATTATGTAAAGACCTTTTGGTATAATGTTCTTCATGAAGTATCTGCCTTTATGTATTAACTATCACATGTTCAAATTTCATAATTTTTTAAGGTCATTTAGGTATTTAATCAAAAATGTTTCGAAAACTATGCATGAGTAAGGCTAAAAATCCTTTTCTTGTGACATACGGACCGTACGTATTCTGTGATGCCTTGATTGATAGGGTGTTCTTCACGAAATATGTTTTTCCTAGATCTTATCTATAATGTGGTGAATTTTCAGAATTTACTTCCATCATTTACTAATTTTTCTGAAATTTTCATGAACCGCGTGTATTCTGATTTGGCTGGGATTTGTGCTATTTACTAGTCATTGAAATTGTTATGTAAAACATGATATTTGGATTATTACTCGTGCAACGGTGTGATGACATTCATGCATTTCATATGACACTAAAGAATTGATGAATCTTCATGAACTCAAAGAAAGATTCATTTTTAAACCATTGCATCAAATGACATTTTCCCAAATGCATATTACATGATTTCAAAAGGCTGATTCCAATCATTTGTATTGTAACATCAAATGTGAAATTGGAAATGAGATATATGAGAATATGCATTGAAAAGAGGATACCGTCGGAGGTGTGAGCCGACGATGCCCTGGGAGTGTCGAGATGCCCGGAGGTGTGTGCCGGATGTCCTCGGGAGTTTTGAAATGCCCGGAGGTGTGTGCCAGAGGTTCCTCGCGATGCCAGGTTGGGTGCGAGCGATAGAAATGTGGGATGCAATTACTGGTCCCGGGAAAGAGAAATGTGGCGATCCAATTGAAAAAAAAAACATGAGTTGAAATTGAATCATGCATAATGTGGTGACATGTATGCATGACTGTATGATGAAACATGCATAAGTGCATGGTGATATGTGCACATGGTATGGTAACATGTATGCATGACTGTATGATGTAACATGCATAAGTGCATGGTGATATGTGCACATGGTATGGTAACATGTATACATGACTATATGATGTAACATGTATAAGTGCATGGTGATATGTGCACATGGTATGATGACATGAATGCATGACTACATGATCTATGTACTAGTGCATTGGTAGTTTATGCACGTGATATGGTGACCTATATTTACACATGACTATTTTGATGTAATGTGCACGACCAAAAAGGTGAGACGTGATTGATATGTATGAAATTATGTGTACTCTATGATAACATGATTGCTCGGTTTGATGCATTGAGTAGTTTAATGGATCTTTTACCTGCTGAGTGGTTGTACTCACCCCTTTGGGGACTAACATTTCAGATTAGAGAGATGCCTCTCCCTCCGGTTGCGCGCGGTACTTTTTACGGCCTTCCATCTGACGTGGAGGTCGAGTGCATGGAGCACGTATGCATCACCATCCCTGGGTTGGTGTTCATACGGGTTAGGGTGCTGGTGATGTATGACATGGGCCTAGCTGGGGGCCCAGTCGTCCAGGAGTTTTTGTCCGTCCATGTGCGTCGTGACGGAGTGATGCTAGGGATGTTGCCACCGCCGTCGCCCGATGCACCTAGATGGGTGTGATGGCCCGCGTGAGGAGAGGGAGCTAACACTTTTTGGAGAATAGCCGACACTTGTAGATGGAAGGTTATACACGATCGATATAGGGGGTCGATGATCTCTCTTTGAGTTGTAGCCAAGTTAGTGAAAAAGCCTTGGCACTTTTGGTTGTACCAACCCAAGATGTCCATCCTGAAAATGCAAATAAAAAGTGGCTCGGCTTTATGTTTTCCTTCAATGTGTAGTTGGTGTGCATTGTATAATTGCTAAGAGAGTAGAGGGATAGTGAGACTCGTCTTTAATTTCGCTATAAGCTGCGCTAAATTACCCTTTCAAAAACAAATGTATGCCTCCAAAAACCCCGGGTTTCCTTAAAGCCCCTTTTTAAGGACACGTAACTGATATTCAATAGGTAGAGCAATAGGTATCTGTGGTGACCTAAGCCGTTTGGGGGTGCCACAATTGTTATGGTACTTGACTAATAAATAATTAATAGCTATTGAGTTTCCGACAAGAAAGTTCATTGCCAGCCAAACCAGGATTTTTACGCTCGGCCGGAACATTGAAAATGAAAGTGATAAAAATCTCCTAACTGTCCTTAACTGGTTATATCCTCCCACTCATTGGAAGCACCTCTTTCAACAAGAATTGAGAATTGTCCGACCATAACCAAAAATATACATTGTTATGTTTCTTTGACGTCCATGGGCTTTCTTGTGAAATAAAGGCACCATTGCCAATGCATCACAAAGTATAGGAACCACATCTTACAAATCTCAACCACACTTTAAGGAAGCTTGCATTTACAAATCCTTCCCTTATTGTATTGGATCGGTTGAATACAATTACAGAGAACTCTAGAGAGTTTTATGCCAGAAGAACAAGACCATTCACAAAGATGTATGGAATTACTTTGTACATGTTCCATGGGATCATTATAGCCTTGTACCAAAAGCTAAAGAAGCACTCAAAGAATACTAACAAGCATAGAACCAAGCCAAGACACCTTCATCACAAGACAAGAAATGGCAAATACAGACAATCCTGCACGGTCATCCTAAAACCCTTATGCCCAATGGTGATGTGAATCGTTGCGGAAAGATCGTTCTACGAAGGCCCGGATGGTACGAATTGCGAACCTCGACCTCTAATTGAACCTGTGATTGGTAACCTCGGTATGAACATAACCTGTTGATGAACGCATGTCAACCAACTAATGTTATAGATGCCACGAGAAAAAAAAATTCACTATCTTACTCGATAAGTCGAATCGACCATCATAAGGGAACCTTAATAAGGTCAAGTCCTCAAAAGAACAATAGAAGAGAACCTCTCAATTTTTTTTCCTCAAAAAAGTAAATATCCCCCCCCCAAAGAAATTCGGCTAGTCCTTAATATAGGCTTCTAGCCACCACATAAACCTTAAAAGCTAGCCCTAGAAATCTAATGCTTCCTATTCTAGAATATGCCTAAACAAGAAGATTTTTTTATTTTTTTTTTACTTGGTCAAATATTTGGTGACCAGATAATCAAATTGCGCCAAGATTTCCAAGATTCGTCAAGATTCAATCCAAGGTCATCTCCACGCCAAAGATTACGTCAAGATTTTCAAGATTTTCAAGATTCTTCAAGATTTGATCCAAGATCATCTCCATGCCAAAGATCACGAACCATGACACCAACAATTTGCCTAAATTGATTGGCCCGCGCTCGAGTGATCGAACCAGTCAAAATAGACAACGGGTCCCTAGCACCTCCTCCTCAATATGGCTCGATGTCCACATCATTCCCTCCCCCGTGCAAAGGATTTTCCCTCAAATCATCACTTGCATTGAAAAGAGTCAAGTCAGAAACATTAAATGTAGCACTAACATCATACTCACCTGGAAAATCAAATTTATAGGCGTTATTATTAACTCTTTCCAACACCATGAATGGTCCATCCCCTTGTGGTAATAACTTAGAATGTCCCTGCTCAGGAAATCGCTCCTTGAGCGTATGAACCCAAACCCAATCGCTGGGTTCAAACACCACTTCTTTGCGTCTTTTGTTGGCTTGCCTTGCATATTGCTCAATCTTGCTCTCAATATTTGTGCGCGTCTTCTCATGCATCACCTTGACAAATTTGACTTTCTTTGCCTTATCTAAATCCACATGCTCACCAACAGGTAAAGGAGTTAAATCTAATAGAGTTAACAGATTAAAACCATAGACAACCTCAAATGGTGTAAATTTAGTAGCAAAATGCATGCTTCTATTTTATGCAAACTCAACATGTGGTAGACAATCTTCCCAAGATTTTATGTTCTTTTTAGTAATAGCACGCAACAATACCCCTAAAGTTCTATTAACTATCTCGGTTTGACCATTGGTCTGTGAATGACAAGTAGTAGAAAATAACAACCGTGTTCCTAGTTTTTTCCACAATGTTTTCCAAAAGTAGCTAAGAAATTTAGAATCTCGATCTAAAACAATCAATCTAGGCATGCCATGCAAACGTACAACCTCCCTAAAGAACAAATCAGTAACATGAGATGCATCATTAGTTTTATGACAAGGTATAAAATGAGCCATCTTTGAGAACCAATCAATAACCATATAAATAGAATCTCTACCATACTTAGACCTAGGCAATCCTAACACAGGATCCATAGAAATATCAATCCAATGATGCGTTGGAAAAGGTAATGGTGTACACAAGCCATGCGGTTTAGTTGTAGACTTAGATTGCTTATAAGTAATGCATCTCTCACAGACACGTATGACATTTCTCTTCATATGTGGCCAATTAAAAATATTCATGTAGCACTTCATAAGTCTTATTAATGCCAAAATGCCCCATTAAACCACCACTATGCACTTCTCGCACCAACAATTCACGCAAAGAACACTTAGGCAAACATAGTTTGTTTTCACGAAAAAGATAACCTTCACACCTATAAAATTTATCAAATACAGCATGTTCACATGCTTCAAACACTCTCCCAAGGTCATCATCATCAGTATATAAGCCATTGATATACTCAAAACCTAGACATTTTGCTTCTAAAGTAGTTAGAATCACGTACCTTCGAGAAAGTGCATCGACTATCACATTTTCCTTATCTTTCTTGTACTTGATCACATATGGAAAAGTCTCGATGAACTCCATCCATTTGGCATGTCTTTTATTCAACTTCTGCTGTCCTTTCAAGTACTTCAAGGTCTCGTGGTCAGTGCGGATCACAAACTCCTTCGACCATAGATAATGTTGCCAAGTCTGCAAAGCTCGAACTAAAGCATACATCTCCTTATCGTAGGTAGGATAATTCAATGTTGTTCCACTCAATTTCTCATTGAAATAAGCTATGGAATGACCTCCTTGCATCAACACGGCTCCAAAACCTGTATCAAAAGCATCGCACTCTATCTCAAAAGTAGCACTGAAATTCGGCAAAAATACCAAATGAGCATTAGTCAACTTATCTTTTAGTAGATTAAATGCTTTCTCTTGCTCTTCTCCCCACGTGAAACCCATGTGCTTCTTAATAACCTCAGTCAAAGGTGCGGCAATGGTTATGAAATCCCTCACAAATCGCCGATAAAAACTTGCCAATCCATGAAAGCCATGCACCTCTCCTACGGTCTTAGGCGTTGGCCATTCACAGATTGCTTTGACATTTTCTTCATCAACCTGTATACCATCAGCACTAACAACAAATCCTAGAAATACTAAGGGCGCGCATGA
This sequence comes from Eucalyptus pauciflora, assembly GCA_007663325.1. Classification (NCBI taxonomy): domain Eukaryota; kingdom Viridiplantae; phylum Streptophyta; class Magnoliopsida; order Myrtales; family Myrtaceae; genus Eucalyptus; species Eucalyptus pauciflora. Next base: position 853,075 of record VMYD01000010.1, on the reverse strand, counting down.
CAAAATTTCTGTTCCAGAAATTGATTTCTAGCTAGAAATTGATTTCTCAATTTCTATTCCCCGGACAAGTTTCTGAGCAAAGAAACCCGTTTGCTAACAACTCAAAAATTCTATTTCTGGAACAGAAATCCGTTTGATAACAGAATAAAATTTATATTTCTAGGAATAGAAATTGATTAGATAACAACATAGAAAATCCTCAAATACAAAATAACAGTCCAAATAATACTAAAACAACATAGGAAATCCTCAAATACAAAATAATAGTTGAAATAATACTAATACATTACAAAATGTGAAAATACAATTTCATGGAATTTCCGGCATATTATTATCCCTTGCCATTTTTTTGGCAATGGTTTTCCTAAGCATATTTATTTGGTTTTCCTCCTTGGTCAATGTATCGTTTGCAAGCTCATCTTGCGTAGGTTCAAACAAGTACTGCGGATCTCCATATAGGGAAAAGTTCTTATCCATCTTGTCTTGATCACGGATGTAATTATGGATGGCACAACATGTAATTACAATATGTGCTTGCTTTCGAATTGCAAATGAGGGCATGTGCCTCAATATGAAAAAAGCGATTCTTCAATGCCGCAAATGATCTTTCAATGACATTCCTTAGAGAAGAATGCCTATAGTTGAACAATTCTCTTGCAGTTGTTGGCCGTCTCGCTTTACCCCTATAATCATTTAAATGATGCTTTTCACCTTTAAAAGGAGTTAAAAATCCCAGAGTTACTACATAACCAGAATCCACGACATAGTATTTGCCTACAACAATATATTCATACATTGGTCATAATTTGTAACTATAAATATAATCATAAAGAAAATTACTCCTTAAAGGACAAGCAAATACCTAGTGGCGGCCTAGGAAATTCTAAGCGAGGAGTCTCCTGTGCTGCTGCAAGCACTCGACAATCGTTGGCAGAGCCTTCCCAACTAGCATATACAAAAGTAATGAACAAATGCACATCACATTCTGAGTGGTGATTCATTTCCTACCTCTAAATGGGATTTGCTTCGACACAGGTACAATCCAAATCCGAACAGGGACGCAAACGGAGGAGGCGAGTCCAACGGGACGACCGGAGCAAATCGAATGGTCTGAGGACGACGACAGTGAGATGAGCGAGGATCTGACCGACAAGAGGACGGCGACGACGTTGGAGTCAAGAGTGGCAAGAAGGATGGATTCAAAGTTGACGGTGAGGATGGATAGGTTGTTCAAAGTCAATGGCACTAGGGTTTGGTTGAAGCGTTGAGAGGAGAAGGAGAAGGAACGCCCAAATAGAAAAGCCCGTGAACAAAGAAGGATGCCCAAATGGAGAAAAGAAAAAAAAAATTCTATTTTTACCTTACCAAAAAAAAAAATCTATTTCTATTTGAGAAACTAAGTTAAAAATTTTAGCTTCTGATTTCTTCAATTTCTCTATTTCTGGAATAGAAATCTGTTTCAGAAATAGAGAAATCAAATTGCGTTACTAAACGGATTTCTGTTCCAAACCTGTTTCGGGGAACAGAGAAACAGAGAAATCGAGAAACAGAAATTTTATCATGCGCGCTCAATAACAAAAAAGCGCTTCTTTAGATTAGCATACAATTGCTCGACCCTTAAACCCTGCAAGATAGCTCACACATGCTCAATATGGTCATCAAGGCTTCGGCTATATATCAAGATGTCATCGAAATAGACAACCACAAATTGACCAATAAAAGCACGCAAAACATGATTCACAAGTCGCATAAACATGCTCGGTGCATTAGTTAATCCAAATTGCATGACTAACCACTCATACAATCCATACTTGGTCTTAAATGCAGTTTTCCATTCATCACCTTTATTCATCCTAATTTGATGATAGCCACTTTTCAAATCAATCTTAGTGAAAATGCAAGAACTATGCAATTCATCCAACATGTCATCTAACCTAAGAATAAGATGTCGATACTTTACCGTAATGTTAATGATTGCTCGACAATCGACACACATTCGTCAAGTTCCATCCTTCTTTGGCACCAACAAAATAAGGACAACGCACGGGCTAAGACTCTCTCTCACATACCCTTGTTCTAATAGTTCGCTAACTTGCCGCTGAAGTTCCTTTGTCTCCTCGGGATTACTTCAATATGCAGATCAATTAGGTAATGGTGCACCAGGAATCAAGTCGATTTGATATTCTATGCCTCGAATCAGTGGTATCCCTCTAGGAAGTTCATCAAGAAAGACATCTTCAAATTCCTGCAATAAAGACACGATAGAACTAGGCAAACTTGGGTCGAGATCGTTAGTTGAAAACAAAACCTCTTTGTACAAAAGTACAAGCATCGGTCGGTCTAGAACTAAAGCTCTCCTCACCTCACTCGATTTTGCATAAAAATTCTTTTGCCTATTTTCTTTCCTCTCTTCTTTTCCCTCGTTTTTTGCCACAATCCTCCTCTCGACCTCTCCTTTCCCTTGTGTCTCAGACACACCACGCAAACCCTCAAATTTCTCACATTTTGTCTCTCTCTCGGCTTCTCGTTGTAACTTTAACTAATCTTGATACACCTCACTAGGTGTCATTGGTACCAAGGTGTAAGTCTTTTGATTCATCACCAATGAATAACGATTAGTATACCCATCATGATGTACCTTTTGATCATATTGCCATGGTCTTCCAGCTAAGATATGACCCGCTTGCATAGGTACAACATCACACTCTACCTCGTCCTTATATCTCCCTATCTCAAATGGGATTCGAACTTGCTTTGACACTTTTACCTCATCACTATCATTTAACCATTGAAGTCTATAAGGCCTAGGGTGCTTTATCGTCTTCAAACCCAATTACCCACTATAATACAACTTGCCACATTCGCACAACTACCTCCATCAATTATCAAATTACAAATCTTACCATTCACCACATATCTTGTATGAAACAAGTTATCTCTTTGTTGGTGATGCTCCTCCTCCTTTACTTGCACACTAAGAGAACGCCTAACCACCAATAAGTCTCATTTTATAGCCACTTCTCCATCACTACAATCTTCCAACGGTGGCATCTCATCATCCTCTTCTTCCCTCTCACTTTCGAACTCAGTATCACCATATCCAGTCATGATCATCACCCTCCAATTAGGGCATTGATTCGCCATATGACCCCTGCCCAAACACATAAAACATTTAATATCACGAGTTCTAGTATTAGGGTTTTCAGTTTTACCTAAAGTTGGATTCGTTCCAACTTTACCGTCCCTCTCCTTCTCCTTTGAGGTTTCAGTTTTGGTGTTGTTTCCTTTCCAATTCGGCATCTCTTCTCTCTTCCAATTGGATCTCCAATTCTGATTTGAACCTCCTCTGCTCTTGTGATTTCGGTCCAACTCCAATTGCCGCTCAACTTTGGTGGCTTTGTCCACCAAATCCTCCAACTCAACATAGTGTTGCAACTCCACCACCCTTACTATGTCTCAACTCAAACCACTCAAAAATCTTAACATTGTGGCCTCATTATCCTCCACCACATTAGTACGGATCATGGCAATCTCCATCTCCTTGTGATACTCTTCCATGCTCTTATTGCCTTATGTGAGATTTTGTAACTTTTGAAACAAATCTCAATGGTAATGACTTGGTACAAAACACCTCCTCATCACTGCCTTCATCTCATCCCACCTCTCTATCGGTCTTTTACCATTGCGCCTCCTACTAGTCACAAGTTGATCCCGCCAAATTATAGCATAATCAGTAAATTCAACAGCTGTAATTTTTACCTTTTTGAGCTTGGAGTATCGTTAGCAATCAAATACCATCTTCATGCGTTTCTCCCATTCTAGATACGCATTGGGATCATACTTTCCTTGGAAGGAAGGAATCTTCATCTTGATGTTGCCAAGTTCATCATCTTCTCGGTGTCTAAACCCTCGGCCTCCATTCGACCATCCAAATCGAGCATCTCGATCATCCTCCATGTCAGTCTCATCATCATCATAATGCCGCTGCTATCTAAGTCGTGTTCTAGAGGCATCTCGATGATTTTGTGGCCTTCCTCGGGGTAGCTCCCGGTCACCATCAATCCTCATGCCATTCCCAATTATTTTAGCCACTAAGCTCCTCCACTACGACCCTCAATTGCTGGATGCTTTCCACGAGCGCTTCATCCCTTCGTTTGGAGTCAACCTTCCTTTGATCCATGCTTTCTTCATACGACATATTTTAGACCTGCAAGTAAACGTTAGTCACAAAAATCCTCACAATCGCTTCCTCACGTGTTTCTCTCAAGGTGTTCGTCACTCCCCTCGTGTTTAACTCAAGTCTAGGCTTTTTCCACCCTCAATTAAGTTCACACAATTTTGCCTTTTCCCTCTCGTATTCTATTTTCACAAGCTCTTTATTGGACTCAAAACCTATCTCTCAACCCCTTCACAACAATCAATCAAACAAGATTAGATCAATTCAACAAGTAACAATCTCAAACCAACAAATACAACTTTCGAAATTCCAATGGTTTCGATTTGATCCACTAACAAACGAGTCGCCTTCTTGATTTTTTTTTTTCTTCGGCTATTTTTTGTTTTCTGCCAAATCTATTTTTTTTTCTCTTGCGCATTTTTTTTTTTGTGTTTTCTTTCTCTTTTTAAGATGCTAGGACCAATAGAAATTATAAAAAAATAAAAAATAAAAACTAACGGCAAACAACTATGTATGGAAGCACAAAAGTAATTGGATCCCAAAATTAGCTAGAACCAAAACCCTAGCCCAATAAATCTCAAATTGCCGAATATAAACAGAAAATTATAGATAAATAGAACTTGTAGAAGCAAGCTCTTATACTAAAATGATGCAAATCGTTGTGGAAAGATCGTTCTATGAAGGCCCAAATGGTGCGAATTTTGAACCTCGACCTCCAATCGAACCTGTGATTGGCAACCTTGGTATGAACGTGACCTGTTGACGAACGCGTGTCAACCAACCAACGTTATAGACACCATGAGCGAAAGAATTCATTATCTCACTCGATAAGTCGAATCAACCGTCATAAAGGAACCTTGATAAGGTCAAGTCCTCAAATGAACAGTAGAAGAGAACCTCTCAATTTTTTTTCCTCAAAAAAATAAATATCCCCCCCAAAGAAATTCGGCCAGTCCTTAATATAGGCCTTCTAGCCACCACATAAACCCTAAAAACTAGCCCCAAAGATCTAATGCTTCCTATTCTAGGATATGCCTAAACAAGAAGATAATTTTTTTTTTGACTTGGTCAAATATTTGGTGACCAGATAATCAAATTGCGCCAAGATTTCCAAGATTCTTCAAAATTTGATCCAATGTCATCTCCACACCAAAGATTACGCCAAGATTTCCAAGATTCTTCAAGATTTGATCCAAGATCATCTCCATGCCAAAGATCACGAACCATGACACCAACTTGCCCAAATTGCTTGGCCCGCGCTTGAGTGATCAAACCAGTCAGAATAGACAACAGGTCCCTAGCACCTCCTCCTCGATATGGCTCGATGTCCACATCAAATGGGGAGGCTCTCTCTCTCTCTCTCTCAAGACCCCTACAATTAAGGACCTTTGTCATTATCTCTTGGACTAGACACATCTTACTATACTCAACCAGTAAATTAGCCCCAACCAAACATGCCTACCGACACTCCAAGATCCTCCAAGACTCATGAGGAAGCATCCTTCTCAAGTGAAATATACATGTGGAATGCTTTAACAGCACAAAGAGAAGTCACCCGAAAATCCTCTGATGTCAAGACTTTTAGAACTTAAACAAAGATACGAAGAACAGCTCGCAATGTGTAACTTTGATGATTCAAACTATGACTACAATGCCCACGATGGAAGATAGGCCTGTAGTTAGGTCATTGTAGCATAGGTCACTGTAGCAAAGTACTGTAGCAATAGACTAGAGAAATCACTATTCACAATCACTATTCATATCACTTAGAATAATTCTCGACTGGATTTTCGGAAGCCTTTATTTATTTCGGACCCGTGAGCATGGTCCTTATTTGTTTGTGACCTCTTAATGCCTATAAAAGGCAAAAAGGATGTAATGTATTGGGGTAAAGTCCTCTGAAGTAAAGTGCATGTTTGTAAAAGTTCTCAATGTCTCTCTAAACACTTCTTCTTCTCCAGTCTAATAGGAACCTCTAAGAAGAGCAGCTCGGCTAGATAGAAATATTTACATCCCGACACCCTTGAGTGCCTTTATGCTCTGAACTAAAACTCTGAGTAGTTTGCTGCTAAAAAGCTGTCTCTAAAGGGCTTGAACAAGGTTCGCCCATTGTGGGAAGGCATACCTACAAAAATTGACTCCGTTTTCCCTAATTCTAAGCATAGAGATCCCCTATTTGCTACTTTTTTAAAAGGATTTTAAGCATTTTTTACGCTGTCGTAAATTTTGGACAAAATTCCCACTATCTAGTTGCCTGAAAAAAACAATATGGCGAAGATTCAGCAATTTGACAAGTTTGAACCCTTATTTGAGACTAACTTGAGCACTTCAAGTTTTTATTTGAGACTTATTGGTTACTTCAAACTCTTATTTGAGATAATGTCCACTCTAGACTATTTTTTGAAAAAACACATTCACTTTAGGTCTTTATTTGAAATTTTCATTAATCCTTATTATAAAGTCACACATTACTTATAAGTCTGAAAATAACGGTATTCTTAGGTGGTTAAACACATCAAGACGTGATGAAAATTTCAAGCGCAACCCCAACATCCTATAATGACATCAGGACACCGCTTTGACGATAACTCCGTAACGAAAACCTGCAAAGGAAGCATCAGCAATAACAAACGAGATTAAATGAGGTCACTGCACACGGCCGACCATATTTATTGTGCCATAGTTTAAGTTAGCTCATCAATGTTGGATGATCTTCTTAAATTATCTCATGACTTCAGCTAGTCAATACGTTTATGAATCTTTTCTTTGCGTTCCCATTTCAAACCATTTTCCTCGGATACAATTAATCTCCGAGCAGCATTGTTATAACTTGGGGACAGACTCGAGTGGTGAATCGCTTGATTATATAAAAATAACAGACTTCTTCCCCTACTTTTGCATTGCACCTCACCCCAAATCAATCCTCCCTGTACGCAAAACAACAAACATCAACAGAATGTCATCTTTCTCGCTTGGTTTCGCCTCGGCAACATTGCGTTGCAATTCCACTATGTGATTGCTCGCCGCACATAACCATTGTAAAGCATTCCAATCAAGGAGCAAACGACACCTTCCTGTCTTCAATGTCGCCCAAAAACATTGAGTTTCGAAAAGGGTTTCGAGAACCATTCCTTTACCGAGACTTTCTCAAAATAACGTCCGAGACATTGCACCTTCACGAAACATGGCCATCAAAGATAAAGATAAAGGCAATTGCCATGACGCTTGTGTTGCCGCCACCGCTAACCCTCGCACCATTATGGATATGGCTTGGGAATCTCGAGATGACATTGGAATATTTGACTTTCTAGAGAGAAGGAACTTTCTTGTCACCGGTGCGATTGGGCTTTTGCCAAAAGGTAATGAAAATAAGTCGCTTATATATGTTCGTCCTGATGTCATGCTGGTCTTGGAAATGCTCCTTTTCGAAACGATGGGCACTGATGTTCTTTGAATGCGACAATAAATATATCTACACTAAGTAAGACTAAATATTAATGATCGAAAATGAACTCATTCGTTGCCTACCGTTCCAATTCCATTGTCTATCTACACTATTGTTCCCAGTTCTCGTTGAGAAGATTTTACGCATCACACCCACCGTGGGGAAGATCTTCCTGCTGATCAAGGCAAAAGACGAGCAAGTTGCCATGGACAGAGTAAAAGACAGGGTTGGTGTGTCTTCAAATCATATATATTATTTGTGTGTGTACTTTGAATTTGAAAATCATCATTCCATTTTCATATTCGGATTCACGTGTAGGCCACGTGCTCCATACATTTATAATGTTCATAAAGGAGATCGTGCTCTTTTCGAACACCAAAAATCTTTGTTCTTTATTTTCCGGATAATAGGGTGTGAGTTGTTCGAGCCTAAAACAGAAGTATGGAGAAGAATACACAAATTTCATGCTGAGCAAGCTTGTTCCAGTCAACCACTGGGGTTTACCCCAATGGCCACCCTTCCAACATGGAAGGGGAAGGTGGGGGGTTCGAATCCCCACCTTCTCGAGGGGTTGGGATGGGGACAATTTAGTTTCAGGAGTGGGTTTCGACTTCCATGCCCTGTAAGGAGGCCGGGCAAAAGAGTAAGAGTTAGAGTAGGAATAGAATATGATCGAAAAAAAAAAAAAAAAAAAAAGCTTGTTCTAGTCGAGGGCGCTAACACACATTGGATGAAGGTATATTTGATTTTTCTATGTTATTCCCGTATAAAATGAAGTAGGAAGGGGTGACAATGACATAACTTTCCTTGCTCGTCTTCTATGAGATTCTAAGTATTTGTGGGATCACATTAAAAGCCTAAGTCAACACTACTTCAATTGAAATCAAAACCCTAATCTCAAAAATACGAGGAAAATTAACAAAAAAATCCTACACTTATTGCAATTTTGCTGATTTAGTCCTAAACTTATTTTTTTTAGCCAATTGAGTCATAAATATTTTGCAATTATGCTAATTCAATCAACCCAATCAAATTTGACAAACTAGCACTAACATGTCTGCTAGCCGACGCCAATAACAATTTTTTAATAATATTTTTTTTTGAATTTTTTTTTTTTGAATTTTTTTCTCTTTTTCCCCCTCCTCCCTCCTCCTCCCTCTTTCTTCATTTGGCTTTGGCAACCAATCAAATGGGAGGACGGGTCGATTGCTGAACTGAGGCGGCCATACGAGCTTGCCTCACCGTCATTGGGCAAGGACGGGCTCACTAGTGAGGCAACCCCTCGCCAGATATGATGGGGGCTCACCTTGCTAGACCCATTCGCCCCCCCCCCCCCACTAGTAGGGCGAGCTCGCCCTTACCAAGTGATGGTAAGGCAAGCTTGCCCGGCCTCCTCAATCCAACGACCAACCAACCCTCCCCTCTAGCCAATCACCGAAACAATAGGAAGAAGGAAGGAGGAGTATAAAAAAGAGAAAAAAATAAAATAATTAATAAAACAATTTCGAAAAATTAGATATCATTAAAAAAATTGTCTCCAAGGGCCATGTCAACGCCGGTCGGCTAAATTTGGCTGGACACATTGAACTGGCACAATTACAAAATGTATAGGACTCAATTGGCCAAAAAAATAAATTTAGAGCTGAATCAGCATAACTGCAATAGATTTAGGATTTTTTTGGTACGTTGGATTCATTTTATTTTTCTTCTTCTATTGTCCTTTTTTTCCTGTTCCAAGGAATGCTTTAGCTGGTATATTTCACTCCTTGCGATATATGCGTAGGTTTGATGCATCTCTTGTGATGAACATTGCAACTTCTCGGCTTTTAAGCTTCACCAAGAATTGCAACAAACTGAAAGGGTGCGTTTGGTTTAGTTTTGCAAATGGACTTTGGGTGTAAAACAAATGCTGAAAGTCAAAGCTATTTGGGGGAAATGCAAATTGTGTTTTGTTAAGACCTCTTTGCAAATTGACTTTGAGTTGAATGTATGTTTGTCAAAAAAAAAAAACTTTTGCAATGGTCTTTGGATATATATTTATTTATTTATTTATTTATTTATTTATTTATTAAAAGATGGCCAAACCCTTCGCTAGTCTAGCGAAGGGTGTGGTCCTTTTTAAATTTTTTTTTTAAAAAAAAAAAGCTAATGAATGACGAAATTGGAATTTTGAAAATTTGGTGAGTATTTTTGAAAAAAATAGTTGTCTTGGAGTCCAAAACTAGTCCCTATTAGCATTGGACTTTTAGCATTTTCAATGTTAACTTTGAAGTGAAAGCTCCTTCAAAATAGTTGTCAAACGGTCCGGGATTTTCTCAAGGGATTTTGGAGGCTGAAAGCCCCTTAGAAATGCTGAACTAAAAGCACCCAAGCCTTTTCTTGCACATGTCTGTGTAAGAATCAAAGAACTCTTTTTTTGGATGATACGTGTGAAAAAAAAATATAAAACTGACATTGCGGTTCGTTTATCCCCATATCATCATCATCATCATGCGAATGGAGAGAAGCGGGGAGTCTTGATGGAGAAGGCTTTTGAAATGGGGGAGAGCAGAATAGATTCGTCGAGTCAAAGCAAGTGGGACGTCCATCACGAAATAAATTTGGCTGCAGATCTAATCGAAGTACTCCCTCCAAATGAAGTGCCTTAGAAATTGAAGGACATTGGTTTGGCCAGGTAAACATGTCTCTTCAAATTTTAAACTAAGGTTGATATAATAGAGATGACTTTACCCAATATTTGCAAACCACAACACTATTTTAGGATTAGGTTAATATTACAAAAAATCCCGAACCGGTACATCTAAGATAAATTTACCTCAAGTTAATTTTTGAGTCAGCAAAAATCTCATATTAATACACTCGTGATATACTTACCTTCCATTAGCTTTTGTGAAATTTTGCCGTGAAATTGTTGAATTAAATGACACATAGCGAAAAATCAATTGACATAATAAGTTCACATGAAAATTCTATATCATTTTAAAGTAAATTTATTACAGGTATACTAATTAGGGATTTTAGATAATCCAAAAATTAATTTAAAGTAAATTTATCACAAGTCTATCAGTTTAGGATTTTACTTAATATTAACACTTTAAAATTTATTGACACCTAAATTTTGACGAGAAATTATAGAAATATTTATATGCATTTCACTTATCGGTACTCATACGTTTCGAAAGTCCCAGGTGTTAAGATTGAATTTTAAAAAAAAAAAAAATAGCGGAAGACACAATAGAGAGACGAAGGGAAGGTCGTATGGAAACAACTACGGACCGTTTCTTTTCAATTTATGAATTTTCCCCCCTAAAATGTAAACTTTTCTTGATACTCGAAATTGGGAAAAATTTCAAAAACGACCATAAATAACTTTACATCCATTTTAATCTGCTGGTGTATTCGATATTTTACATCTCTCGACTTTTAGATGCTAAAAATTATAAGATCTATAAGCAAAAGTCGCTCCAAATATATTAACCATGTACGAGTTCAGGGCAAGAATGCATCGGTGGCAGAACACATATGAAATGACAAGGGCCATGTGGAGATGATGATAAACACAAACTGAGAAAGATTACCCGTTGTTATCATTCGTCCTAGTGTAATTGAGGGTACTTTTCGAGAGCCTTTTTCCAAAGGGATTCAAGATTGCAAGTGCTTTTTTATTTACCTTTTATAACAATAATAATTATCATCGCAATATGCTAATGCAACGTAATACATGTTTCTCTTTCATGTCCCGCAAAGAGTGCTTGACCTCTTGATTTTGTCCTATGGGAAAGGACAACTCCCTGATTTCCTAGTCAATCCCAATACAGTTATGGACGTGGTGAGTGAGTGACTTGTTTCATTTTAGAGTTGTACATGACTATAAGTTAGACAGTTCGGGAGATGAATGGATATGCTTTGACTTTTCTCTCAAAACATATGAGATAAATTTGCACATTTGAGTACTTTTACTTTAGCATAACGCGACATGTGATTTATATGTGTGTAAAATTTTGTGACACCATTGTTAATTGCTCTAGAAATTTTGAACTTTTATATGAATGTACGATTTAATATTTGAATATTCTAAAACCCCCCTCACACGTATGCTGATTTTTGGCCCAAGATTAAGCATGGAAATATAGAATAAAAGAGATAAATAGAAATTTGGAAATATTTGAACTTGGAAACTTCAGCTTTAATAATATGTGAAATTTTGTGAAATTGCTACCAACTGTTTTAGAAATTTAAACCGTTAGGAAAAAAAAAATCAGCATTTTGTAATAGCTTCAGAAAACACGTGGGAGACGGAAATTCCATTAAACATAACATGTGAAGGGGTCTAGAGGAGTGGGGTGGAAGCAATTTGTTACCCAACGTCCTTAAAGTTGCACGCTGGATTTCTTTGTCCTGAATTATCGTTCTCAACAACAATCAGGTATCAACAGACCTAGTTGCAAACGTGATCATCATGGCCATGGCAAAGCACGGGATTGCCGATAGCCCTGACATCAATGTGTACCACATTGCATCGTCCACGGTGAATCCAATGACGATGTCTGACATGTTCAATTATTCCGCGACCATTTCACAGCTTCTGCCTTGATGGACAACAAAGGAGATGAGATTCAAACTACAGACATGGAGTATTTCAGCTCAATAGACAGCTTCTCCTCTTACATATACAAGGACGTCGCAGAGAAAAGTGGATTAAGCAAAGAAATTGACCCTAATTCAAACCCGAAGCAACGTTCCAGGCTTGAAGCAAGATGCGACAGAATGGCACAAATTCTAATTCACTTGGCTAAGTTGTATGAGCCTACATGTTCTACCGTGCAAGGTGATGAATGATGATCACTATGTATATGTACACATATATACGGGTGAGTACGATATAATTCACACATAACAAACAAAAGAAAAAAAGGAAAATCCGGTGCACTGGATATTGCAAAATTTTGTTAATTAGTTAGTCTTTTTTTGCGTGTTTGAGAAATTTATCAGTAACATCAAATTCAAAAAATGCAGAGAGCATTTTTTTTTTTCGTGTGATATTGGTAAATGATTAGGACTTACATGTAAAGATCGTGTATGGACAGGTTCGACAGCGGGAATACGCTAAAGTTGATGGAATAAATGGCAACGGAAGAGGGTAATAAATTTCCCATTGGATTTGAGGAGCATAAATTGGGAGGACTACTTTGCAAATGCTCATATACCGGTCTAAGAAGGCATGTCATCAAAAAGGCATCCTCCTCTTGACAAAATTTTAATAATCACAAAGAACGTCAACAGTAAATCTTGCTGTACAATAATGTTGATGTATTACAGGGCTGGTAATCCGGATTCAAGCATCAAGTCGGACTTTATGACCTTGTTAATGCTAAGTAGCATGTTGTTGTTGAACATGTAAAATAGATTATGCATTAAATAATCGCATCAATTTGTGTCACTTTCGAACTTGTCCATTAATATCTGTTTTTGTAACCGTGTCAAAGTCCCATTTTCTCTCAATTGGAAAATAAGAGTAAAGATGTAATAATAATATGCCTTATCGTTATACTTTTGTGTAACATTTGTGCTATACTAGCTGAGTTGTTTTTGTCCCAAAGATTGGTATACCCACAACTCCCAACCTTGCAAATTTGAACTAGACGTAATAATAGTATGCCTTATTGTTATACTTTTGTGTGACTTTTGTGTTACACCGACTGAGTTGTTTCTGTCCCAAAGATTGGCATGCCCACAACTCCCCAACCTTGCATATTTGAACTAGATTGGCCCAAAGACCATGCAATACTAGCTCCTGTTGCGGCTTTTTCAGAGGTGAATCACTAAAGGAAAAGCTAATGGATTATTAAGCATAGAGACTTAGCGCAAACTCTTCCAAACACGTACCAATAGCAATTTTTGGATCAATTTAAACATGCAAATTAGTATATTCAGAAGTCACCACTAACCAGTTATTGGTAGGCCAATTGAACACCTAAGTATGAGAGCATGGACTATAGGACTTAATTATACTAGATTAATCTAAGGCTCTTTCAATATATTTTCTCATTATTTTCAAAAATATTTTGCAAGCAGTCTTGGTTGATTTTAATCTTAAGTCACTAATATGCAATTGGTGATTTATGAGGGTACGCAATCAAAAAGGTAATACTCAATAAATTATAGCAATAAATAAGTAAATTGCCAGAAGTAGAACTGACCTCAATGCAATTAAGCAAAACGTAACTTCACTATGATCAATTGCCCAACATCTACAAGATGATAATTAAAAGGGTTAGTACCACACACACACACACACACACAAAATCCAAACCAATACACTTGTGCTAAATTTATCCCAAATTAATTTTTTTACCATAAAAAACCTCGAACTATTATATAAGTAATAAATTTACCCTAAATAAACTTTTTACCACTAAAAACCCCTAAATAGTAAATTCATGATAAATTTACTATTTGTTGCTTTCCGTTAAATTGGACAAATATCATGAAATACCACAAAATACATATACCAATGACAAATTGAGCGTAAAACCCCAAACTGCTACACTCGTTAACTACCACGTATTATCTAACTCGGCAATTTGACGATGAAATTTAACATACTCTAATGAAGAGTAAATTTGTCATGGGTATACCAATTTGGGTTTTTCATTTGGGGTAAATTTATTAAAGATATACCATTTTGAGATTTTTTCTTGGTATTAACCCTAATTAAAAATGCATGCATGGCCTAAACATAATTTCTAAATGCAATATTAATTCTTTTTGAGTTTTTATTTTATTTAAGAATAAAACGTATTAAATTAAACCCTAAGACCATATGAACTCTCTAGTCTAACATGCATTGATGAACTAACGTGAAATCTAAGTGATAAGTATGCACTAACGTGAAATCTAAGTGATAAGTATGCTATGCTATAATTTAAATGCAATGCAACATATATGCAATTTTATTGACTTGAAATAGGATCAATCATGAATTAACCCTATTATATAACTATGTGGGAGATTTTTTTGTGTTTCTCTTTAATAAGTAAAAGACCAAATTCTCAATGACTTTTATTAAAAAGGATAATGACTTAACAATGTAACGCTGATTATTTTTATTTGATTTTTTTTATTTAATGAAAACTACAAACTATCTCTGTATGAATTTTTAAAATCAACATGCATGACTCTAGAAATGAAAGCTCTAACCCATGAATGCACCTACATTCTAAACATGCAAATTACATATAATATACGATGACAAATGAACTTTAATAAACATTGAAATACGTGTCTTAGTTAGGGTTTACTAATATAATTCAATGACATGCTATTTCAAGGCAATTAAAGTTATATTAATCAATCCAACATAACAAATTATGTATTATTATTATAATCATGTGAGTTGTGTTAGAGAATTCCATCACGTATAGTGTAGAATAGTTAATATATCCTTATTGGCCCATAAATTATTGACTGAAGTTTTTTAGCGAAGGCGAGTCCAACTGGACATGTTAACAGGCTCGAACTTAACATTGATTGAAACTTAGATTCGTGGAGCCTTGAACAATTGGTGAATGGGTATTTATAGTCAATTGCTCTCAAAACGTCTATGAAATTAAAGTGAGTAATGATAAATTGAATGTGGGATCACATTATTGATCAGTATAATAACATATGTCACCAAGATAAAATCGAACTTTGCAAATCGCTTCTTTCATCATCATGCCAATATAGGCATTGGTAGATGCTATCGGCAGCACGACGATAGCCACCATTGCGAAGCACACTGCGAACCAGGCCACAATGCGTCCCTAGTCGCATCATCAACGGTCAACCTGGACACAACATATGGCACGCTCAAACAATCCCGCCACCATTTTCGTGGCTTCTCCGTCGATGGACAACAAGCGAGAGGAGATTCGAATTAGCGACACCGACTGTTTCAGCTCAGTGGACAGCTTCTCGTCTTACGTACAGAGGGACCTCGCAGAGAACAGTAGTTTCAGAATAGAAATCAGCAACAACAGAAACCCTCAGCAACGGGGTTCATGTAATCTTCAAGTACGTACATCTCTGCTAGTCAGCAAGTCCTCTGCCAGTCTCCATTTTGGCAATTATAAGACTCTAAAGAGGTTCAACAATGTCAGCAGATAAGTGAGCTGAGCTTAGGCCCTCTCCCACTCGACCAGCCTTATAAAATGTGAGCAAGCTCGGCCCAAATCTGACCCATTCTTAGTCCCCAGAAGAATTGGAGAAAATGTTCACCAGTAGAACCCACCTATAATTGGGAGGATGGGCCGGGCAGGCTGGGTTTCCGGTCGAGCATAACTTCGTCGCTCCAACTCGCCAATTCTGTCAAAAAGGGGCATCCGTTATGGGCCTACGTGGATCGGGGTGACGGCAACACGGTGAGCAAACTCGGCCCTTTACACTTGTTCTTGGACGGGCCAAGACTTCGCCAAGACCATGAATGAGGTACATGCACATAAATTCTCCACTTTCGCATTTGATGAAGGCTGAAATAAAATGGCCGCAGGTTCTCCCATCTTTCGGCAATTCGATTGAGTATCAACTCATCTATGTAAATCAGCTGCACATTAGTCTCTTCATATTCTTCTTGACTCACGCACATCAATCTATAGTCTCACACTTACTTATCAAGAAGCTATCGATTTTCAAATCTGATAGTACCTAATCGGTTCACAATTCACGTATATTATATGAATGATAGGATGAATTGTTCAAGTAAATGAACAAACGAACGACCCGATGAAAAAGAAAACTCTGCGATCCTCCTGCCATATCAAAAGAACAGATCTCACAGACGTTTGCATCGTGCGAAACTTATCCACAAACCACATTAATTATGTGCTTTTAGCAGCTGAGAAGAGTCCTTTTCTTAGTTCCATCTGATGAGGAAAGGCCAGCCAACAGAAGAATTCCCTTTCTTCAGAGGACCATCTGAACTGCAGCAGCGAAGTTCCCAGTTCTACTTCATCTCTTGCACTGTCGGCGGTCCTGATCGCGGAGGACCACGGGATTGCGATGGAGCTACGAGGCACCTGAACACTCGCGAAAAGTCAAAAGACCCGAGGAAACAAAATCTCCACCGACGGAGGGGCGGCCGCGACTGCATGGGGATTCTGGACCAATGACTTTCCGTAGCCGGTAAACCAATGCCCGCGTCACCTCGTGCTCCCGGTAAAACCGTCGGTAAACCGGACCGGTGTCGGCACCGACAGTGCCCCCCGCCCTCCCGATCCATTCCCCATCAAAAATCTCATTCATCGGCTCCTTCTCGTGTAGCCCGTACATTTATTGTTTTCTCCCTTGTCTTTCCTTTTTCCGTTGTCTTCATTTGGCCTTTGGATTTGACGCTACAGCTACTCCTAAAAGTACACACAGCAATTTGAGTACATTATCTACGAGGGTTAAGAATATCGGCATTAAAAATTGGAGTACCCATACTGGACCTCGAGCGTACATGCAAAATCTTAGAATAAGGAAATAATGCCAGTGTTAATCATGTCTTCCTTACACGATTGATATATGATGTAAAACTGACTTGTGAACATTTGCCGTACTTTCACTCTCGCGACCAAAAACCATCCCAAAATAGTTTTACACTAAATCAAACCAACATTTGGATCCATAATCCATACATACACAATGCAAATTCATTGATTATGCCTTTTCTTTTCTTTAACTAGTCGTGTTTTCTCGCTATTATGACTTTTTGCTGTCAATTTTTTTCCAATGCAAATATATCTTTTTGGGTCCTTTATTTCTAGATTTGTGAGGGTTTTGTGTGTGATGTGACCATATATTTACAACGAGACGAAATTAATCGGTTGAAATGGCATAACACCAAAAGGTGGATCTATTTATAATCATAACAATATTTTGGAAGCGAAATTAAAGATGATTAAATTGTATTATTTACATATGAAGACAAATGAAACTTTCTGAGTATCCATGTGCAAAGCGTAGGCAAGTCAAGTAGCGAGTCCGATAACGCGCATTACCATTCCTTCACTTCTTCAAGCACTTTCTCAATGAATCGGCTTATTTGTACTTGTATTTGAGGATGTCCTAACCTTTAGTTAGTGACGTGTTTAGTTAGCCCGATGCATTAAAAAGTATGTTATGCAACAGTTACGTTACTTGTCGTCAATCGATTGGAGTAGATAAATTTCGAATTTGAAAGCGGATTTTCTCGTTACCTTAGATTATGGAGAGTGTTTGGTTCTGTGATGGAGGGAGAAGAGGGATCGGACTCATTGAATGATTTCGTTTGTTGGGGCAAACAAAGGGACCCGACAACGACCTTTAAGGGCAATTTGGAGCGTTCGACGTAATAGTCTAAGATGGCATTTTCACGAACAAATCATAGAAATGTCACCGACAGCTTGTTAACTATAACTTGCACCTCAAAATTATTAAATGAAATATAAATTGGTATGCAACAAAATTTCGGAGAAAAGCGGTAAGCACATTTGGAATTTTATCGAAACATAACATATAAAATCCCACTCATGACGTGGAATGTCTTATTTTAATGAAATATAAATTGGTATGCCACTTGCCGACTCTTCACTAGCCAAGTCTGGCCTTGTCGGCCCTTGCTGATCGTCCTCACGCAAAGAAGATGAACAGTAACAATTAGGGGCAAATCAAAAATTGAAGGAATTTGTAAGGGTAGTTTGGGAAGAAAAAAATATTTTAATTTTAGTAATTACTATTTCAAAAGACTAAGTGAGAGTAGTTTGAAGCTTTCAGCATTCCCAATGTCAACATTTGGTCAAAAGTTGCTTCAAAATGCTTACCAAACATCCCAACAAGAAACCTTAAAGGCTGAAAGCCCTTTAAAAGCTTAACCAAACGCATTTATCAACTTTTTAATTTTACCAATTTAGTCCTAAATTTATGTGCGGTAGCTAATTTTTGTCATAAATCTTTCAACTGTATCAATTTATTATTATTTATCGATTTAGTGCTAAACTTGTTAAGAAATTGTCAATATAGTTGTTCTAGTTAATTTTAGTTAGATATCACTGACGTTAACAATTTTTTTAATTTTTAAAATTATAAGTTTTAAATGTTTTGTCTTTTTTTTTTCTTCATTGTACTGGTAGGGCCGCTAGCCACTAGGTGAGGGTCATGAAGCCCTTGTCAGCCGCGATGCCCTTGTCTCATTAAATCTAGTGTGGGCTCACGAGCGCTTGTCTTGGCTGGTTATTGCGAGTGATGCCCTCGCTAGCCACAATCAAGGATTCATAACCCTCGGTTAGTGGTCAACAACCCCACTGGCACATTGAAAAAAAGAAAAGAAAACAACAAATAATTTTAAAAAATTAAAAAATTGTCTATGTTAATGTCGACCACACTATATAGGATGGTCGACACTGATTAGATTATGACATTGACGGTTTTTTATCAAAATTAATTTTAAAAACTATATTGACATTTCATTAAAAAATTTGTGATTAACTTGGCAAAACCTTAAAATGTTTAGAATTAAATTTGCATAATTAAAATGTTATGATTGAATTAACGAATTGTTAAAAGATCTTCAACTAAATTAATATAATTGAAAATTTTCAGATTGAAATGACTGACGTATAATAAATTTACGATTTTTTAAATAAATTTCTTTTACCTTATCACATGACAAGTGCAATAATTGTAGCTGTTCTGGTGTACTGGGCGAACAATAATTCTCATGTGGACTCGCAATTTTGCAGGACTAGAATTCTGGGACTACACTCCAAAAATATCTTTAAGTGAAAAAGAGAAAAAAAAAACACGTAGGGCCCACAACAGTCTTGGAGATCACATTTGGTCGCGTCCAAACTCGTACGGTCAGTCCATTCCTAGGGACGCCACTGTTTCTCCCCGATTCCACCACCGCATGAAGGATCTCACGGTTCCTTCATCACCTCACCGCCAGAAAATGAAAATGAAATTAAAAAAAAAAAAAAATCATTTAGAGGTGTTATGGCCAATGCATATATCCAATAAAAGATTACGAGAAAATTATCCAAAAAAGTAAATTTATTATATTTTTATTAATTCAGTTATATATCTTTTAATTGAAACAATTAAATCTTAAAACTTTTGATATTTTGTTAAATAAGTTCATCTAGTCGATATTGGCTGAAAATCGTTAATGTGAACGCCGAATGTAAACGCCGATTATAATTATTTTTTGTATTTATTATTTTATTTTTTCTTTTCTTTATTTTTTATAGCTTTGGACGACGAGACCGCCAACACTGCTATGCCCTCACTTGGATCTTGGAAGGGTCGTGACGCCTTTGCCTAGCCCAACCGAGAAGTCGTTAACCTCACCAGTAAGAGCTGTAAAAAAAAATTAATAAAATGTTCAAATATCATTTGAATTTTATTAAAAATGGTTCACATTTAAGCTGGCTATGCTGCATAAGATAGATGACGTCTATGACAACCAGACATACTCAATTGGCAAAATGTAAAAATACTTAAAATTTAATTGGCACAATTAAAAACTTCATGATTGAACTAGCAAAAACATAATATGTTTGAGATTTTTTGTACAACTTTCCCAAGGTGAATGTACTGTGAATATTAAAATTAATCCGGACCATCGAAAATCATATTGACCATCCATATTGAATTATATAAAGTACAACACATTACGATCATCTAATGAAATTGCGACATATTTACGCTTCCACGGTAATACATATCTTCATTTGACGTTTATGAAAGAGAGATTTTCATGCATTACGAAATTTAGTCCGAACAAACCAATCGGATACTTTGAGACGTCATTCTATCTTGCAACAACAAAATAGGAATTATTTTATGATGCGTTGGTGGAGATACGGTGATTTATGAAATTAAATTAAATTAAACTCGAACATGGACCCACGTTAGTAATTTTTTTTTTTTTTTGGGCCAAGTGTGACGATACTCAACGTTCGAGTGCTAACCAACCAAGGTTTTTCTCTAATGCCGCGGGGGGACACGTTTGGTCTCGCTCTCTTATCAGCTTTTTTTTTTTTTGGCCGGTCAGCTTAACAACCTCTGTAATTGACAATTTCTGAATAAAAGAAAGAGAGGACGGGTCACGTGCACGCGGGTCCCACGGTTGGATCGGATGCAGCTGCAGAATTAAAATAAATTAAAGCGGGATAAAAAAGAAAAGTGGGGGAGTTCTCCAGCTGGCGATGAGCATGTGATAGCCTGTGGCGGGGTCCACAGTAGTATCTGTTTGCCACGTTGATCAACGTGTGGACCAACTCACGAACGTGCGATGGCGGGCGGGGGTGGGTCCCACGACGGGATGTAACATGGGGTCGCTTTTCCCAACTCTCACTTGCTCGCACGCACGTCGCACGTGGGAGCGCGCTCCTCTCCCACTCCGTTTTCGTCATGTCTGTTTGCTAATCAATTCGATTCCCCTTCCCTTTTTTTTTTCCTTGCTTTTTGGCTATAATTTTCTCTGCCAATTAATGGAATGAACACGTTTGATTTCCAAATTAGTCGTGATTTCGAGAGAGGCTGCGGACTTCCCAGCTTACTTGCCAATCAGGTTTGAAATCGCAGTACAATGAATGGCAAACAGCCCAACTCAATAGTCAAGTGATTGTATCTCTTAACGATTACTTCAAAAACATTTATCATGTTTTAGGTCGTTAAAATGGGATTTATTGCATCCACATGCACATTTAGTTGCATCATTTGTGTATTTTTCACGAAATAAATGAAGCTTTAATGAGCATATTAACCATGAGGATTGGAGGAAAATTAAGGGTGCAAAAAATAAGTTAAGATTTCATTCGAGATTACTGATTTAAATTGCGTTAGCTGGAGAGAATTCAAAATCCAAAATAATTTTTCCTTCGTGGAAAATGCATACTATGGACTAACAAAATTTCCACAAGATGAATATTCGGAGCTTTGACCGGATGGAAAATTATTTGCTGGAGTTTGATTTCTAGGAAATCTAAGTCAAATGAAGCGACTCAAACCAGCACATGAACTCCTAGAATTGTTCTGGCGGAAGAAATCGTCATGTGATTGTCGGTCCAACGTGTTTCACTGTCCTCGTGATAAAGGGGACTTGTTTATTTATTATTGGTAAGATCGCATCATAGAAATAAAGAACTCTCTTGTCAAACAGAGCATGCTACTTGCTATGTGATCCCCCTCTTTGTTGCAATCCCATGTGCTAAGGCTAACCGGTACCTTATTTGGCCACTTTCCATATATTGATTGATTTAAAATTTGCAGGAATACTGTTTCACTTGTGTGATAACGACTATATAGTTATATCAATTATTGTCGACATGCATGTTTATGATTGAATTTTAATTATGCGCACATCTTGTCGTAACTTTGCATAAATACAAATAATCTCCCCTCACCTAGTAGCTAAAGTTTTCGGGATGGATTTCTATCATAGCATTATAGCTTAGATCTGATTTCTTCTTACTCTAAGTTAATTAAGCACTCCAAATTAATGCAGGTTTTACTCGGTTTCCTTAGTCAATTCCGCACTTAAGTCGACTGTTTTGCTGTTCTACGTTCCATGACCTATTAAGACATTTATTCTATCATCTTTCCATTCCATTTGCGACGAGTAGGGATCCTAAAGTATACTTCACGCTATTTATACGAGAAATTTAAAATAATGTTATTATTTTTATAATCTAGATATACAAATGCAGAGGCTTGATTGACAGGAGGCTCATAGAACACTCTCCAAGTTCCATGAATCAGTTAAGTCTAGACCTTAATTTATACACCCAAGTAGAGCAATTTTCATGTAATTTGTGGGATTTGAACACGTGATCTCCAATTCTAAAGTTATAAATCCCTTACCGCCCCAATTAATTGCATCCGCATTGAGGGGGTTCTTAACATTCTTAATGCATATTGTTTCAGATCAACCATTGGAAGTTTCGGACTAAACTTAACATTATTGACGATGGTGGTTCTGTCAGGATCAAAATTCCACGATATCTTATCTATATATAAACCTATCGTGGAAAATACTTCCATCGTTCATGAACCACTTATTCTTTACCGTAGTGGGTCACATTTCCTTTCGGATTCATTCGCCCTTATGAATCTAGGGAACTCCATCACGGAAATTACCTACAAAGGAAAGTGCCAAAAAGAAACAGCAATATATAGATGAACACATGGTGTTTCTCTCGCATGTCCCGAGTTCCATCAGCACACGTTTAATGCTATCCCTAGATCTTCTTCTTGTAGCTTGCGGTCATAAATGACTTTCGGCACCGCACCCGGACTATGAAACCTGTACGAAAGCCTAACAAGACTCGAAGTCAGAACCGAGGGTCGTCTTTTGGTAATTCTGGTAAAGACTCCAAAGCTTTTGCCAATGTTAGTGCATGAAACCCTAACACTTCAAGCACTCAAGAGCGAAATGGATCTTCGCCAATTTCTCTTTCCTTGAATATTTTAGAGGGAGAGAGAAGTCTCTTTGAAGCAAACGATTCAAAAGAGTATAACCCAAGTTAGGGAAAGACAAGAGGGTCGATGCGAAGAGTACAACTCAAGTTAGTTGGAAGAAAGTGAAAGGTCGTGGGAGAGAGCGAGGGCCATCATTTTTCTTCCTATGGATTTCCAGACCTAACACGTTTCAGTTGTGTGGTCATTTTTCCAATTAAACTTTTCTTTAGCTTTGATTTAGCACCAAATCTTCTCCCTCCTTCACTAAACAAGTGATCATAGCAACTACCGTTCCTTAGAAAATCATCTTTAGACAAGTGGCTTTATACACCATTGGGTTTGAGTGATCGGGTAGTTATAATTACCAAATTGAAGGCGGATGAGTCGCTTGTGTACAATTTTGATTACATTGATAGTGTATGACTTACTTTCCGTGCTAAAATCATGACACCAAGAGCTTTGTTATGGACTATCTCAAGCATGAAGCTTGGGACACTAATCCAAAACCTAAACACTCCGAGTGGTTTTGAGGATCGAGTATGGTTGTTCAGTGGCAAATGCGCTTAATCTTTTCACGATTGTCATGAGATCAAAGCATCGTAGAGCTCGAGAGCCAACTCTTGTGGGAAAGTTTGATCTTCGTGCTTGACCCGACGGTTGAGCTAAGGCGAGAGGCTAACTTGCTTCAAAGTCTTTAGTGTTGCTTCTCAAAATCCGACTAGTATGAGTCAATTCAAGCATTCAATGATAAGCGTGAAATTCTTAGAATATCATCCATGAGTGCCACGATGATCAATCACCTCTCTTCTCTCTCTCTTTTATTATTATTATTATTATTATTATTATTATTATTAAAAAAAAAGCAATGACAATATTTCCGTATGCTTTTGTAGTCCACATGTCACTCTAAATTCTAGAGTATCGTATCAATTAAGAAAAGTGGACCATTGAACGATGTGTTTTTATTGCCTCACATTCCAAACGATAGCCTCGCCGGCTATAATGGTTTCAGCAATATGGAGGATAAGAAGGTGGGTTGTTCGCGGCCTTTTTCTTTTTGGACTATATTTTGGGATTAAATAATAAATGTGAAAAAAAAAATATTTAGGCGATCCACTTATATGGCACCAAACCTCTATGATATCATTCAAAGTTCAGACCGTGCATAGCTCAAGTAAATAAGGACTCTAATATGACCAAACCCTACTCGAATTCTTGAAATTCTCAGGAACTTGGATTGCTTCTCCAAGAATCCAAATTTAGATAAACTTGGTTTGGTGGCTCCAACAGTTACGTGCCTCCTTTTTCCTAGTTGGTAGAGAAAGCACAATTTACTTTTTACTTTCGAATTTGCTTTTTTTTCCCTACCTTTTATTCGATGGAAAAATTAACTTTAACATATTTATTTTTAAGCTCGTGTTTTATCGGGTCCACGACCAATTATAATTCTGCTTTGCCTCTCTCAATCATAATTCGTACATTGTCGGTGAGAATTTGGAGTCCACTAGTTTGTGACCATATGTAAAATCTCTTAACATCTGAGTCTCATTTAATTTCATGAAAAATGAATGATTGGAAAAATATATCCTATAAATGATTGTTTGTATCGTTTAAAATAGTTAGCCAATAAAAAAATGTTTTATTTTCGATAACGATTTGTATCTAAGCATTTTCGTAAACGATAAAAATATTTTTTGTTCATTCATTTTTATAAGTGATACAAGCAATCATTTATAGGAAAATATTTTTCAGATCATTTATTGCAATCATTTATAAAAAAAAATATTTTTCAAGCCATTCATTTTTTTTAACCAAACAGAGCCCTAATCATATGAGTAAATTTATGCATTGGCACTCAAATAGATAAAATTGAGTTGACATTTCGAGGCCGATGCTTCTAAGTTTTAGCAAAGCCCCTTGTATCTCCAAAAATATCTTTTTCCCTTCTCCAATGGTAACCGCGGTCCACGGCATGGGAATTCCAATAGATTGAAGGTGGGTTCAAGACTTCCAAATACAAACAGAAGAATAGTAGGCCATTTCCCACTAGTTTCCTCACCTTTTTTTTTTTTTTTTTTTTTTTTCCCCCCTCCTCCTGTCTTTTGTTCTGTCCTTTGTTTTGGGGGAATGAAAATATGATTAAATACACCGACAGCATAAAAAAAAGAAAGTAAATTTTTATGCAAATGATTTAATTTACCTTACACTTGAAGATTTTTACCATGGACAAGGATTACTGTAACGAATTTATCTTACATTATAATCCAGAAAATTTTAGATGTTTTGAAAGGCTAACCATTTATATCCCTAATCAAGGACATAGCGGGAAATATTGTGCGTTTCAATTTTTTACTTCCCAGAATGTTGTTCGTCCAATATTTTGTGTTGTGTGGCTATTAGGATGGATGGGCGGTGCGATCGTTTCTATTAGGATTCCCTTATCTTTAAATGTTTTTTGTCGATTTTAAATTTTGTGAAAAGATCTTTCTTAGTTTATCGCGCTTCATTGCATAAAATTTCTCATGTTTTTTGTATAGCTGTGCTTGTACTTTGTTTATATATTGATTTTGTTAGAAAGAGAATGTGACTGAACTGCACGAGCCAAAGCCCGAGAACTACTGTTTGCCTACCCTCTTCATCCTAAAAGCATTAAAACTTTCTTTCTTCACCATTTTATAGATTTTAATATTTGAAAAAAAATACGCCAAAAACACACTTCATTTGCCCTATGATCAGTCACATACTCTTATCTTTGAAAATATTAGATTCACACCTGAACTTTGCCTCTGATGACCATTTCACCTTTCACATCATACATCATGTCCTATTTTCAAAAAAGCCAATTTATTCCAAAATTGCCTGTTCCAACATTTGAAATTCTCACGTGAGCTCAAAGCATTCAAAGCCATTCAAAAATAAATTAGGAGTGAGGGGTAATTTGGTCTTTTCAACGTGAAATTTTAGTTACCTAAATGATATCCACTAAAATAGAGATACGTAAGTGGTCATTAAATCAAAAGTCATATATATTTTTGATATTTTCATGAAGGTCTTTCTCGATTTGTATTTTTTTTCCTTTATCTCTCTTTTTTTTTTTGGGTCATAGTATTTCCTAGTCTTTCAAGAGGAGGTGGAACAGCACGAAAACAGTGGGAAATGATCGTCACGCTAAGTCTGGAACCCGCCTACATTCTTCAAAATGAATTTGGACAGAATAACGAAAGGCATTGATGTAAAGGACAATAATATAAAGGAAAGAAATATTTGTATGTTCCCCAAAACGCGTTCCAAACATTTCCAAACTAGACAAGACTTTTCAAACATAGAATTTTTTTGGTCGAATTCAAACATAGAATTTCGAAACCGCGGAAATTGCCAACTAATCACATAATATCGCCAGCAATCAAGGTGACTTGCGCCCATGACATCATGTATAAAGTTCAAGTGAACAATAAAAAAACAAAAAAACGAAATGAAGCGTACTTTTCTAATGAAAAATTAACCGACTCTATAATGAATTTCCGTTAAGAATACCATAGATGTATGCAAATAAAAAGTATCACGTAGGATATGTTTATTCAAGTGAAAAAAATTCCTATAAATTCGCAGTTAGGACTTTCATGTATTTAATTTATTGAAAAATGATCGAATACATGCTTTACGTTAAGGAAATGAATTTTCTATCTTGAAAAGAGAAAATCATTTTCGGAAAAATAATTTCTTTTGTCATGAAATTTTCTTCGAAATAAACATATACCTAAAAGATATCGGGATCCATCTTTACCTTTTTACTTAATATGTGATCAAAAAATCCCGCGAGCCATCCGCTTTCGTATTTTCTAAACTCGAAACTCTAGAAACTTTCACAAATACTAAACGCGGATACGCAAATCTACGTA
Source organism: Eucalyptus pauciflora (assembly GCA_007663325.1). Lineage (NCBI taxonomy): Eukaryota > Viridiplantae > Streptophyta > Magnoliopsida > Myrtales > Myrtaceae > Eucalyptus > Eucalyptus pauciflora. Next base: position 826,095 of record VMYD01000010.1, on the reverse strand, counting down.
TGGATTTGCAACGTCATATTTTTTTTTAATTTAAGTCCAAACCGAGGGGGACCCGCTTCCCAAAACCAACGATCGCGTAATGCAACGATGGGGGTGTGTGGGGCCCCTTATGTGGAGATTGACTTTTTCACGCCGTGAAAAATCCATCATCAACTCCGTAAACAGTTCTGACCCCCCAAAAAAAAAGTCCATAAAACACTTCCTCCTGCTGGAGGTTCTCTCTCTCTTTTCTTCTTTCTTTTATGTTTTTTCTCCACTGAAATCGAATGGGAATCGAGGGGGAGGAGAGGAGGTGTTACTTCGAGAGGACCGGAGAGCGGTGGAATCGCGTGGGTCCCTCCGTGATCAGAGGGAGAGGAGAGAGAGAGAGGGGGAAGGCTTCAACGTCAAGACAGTGGAGATGGTGGGGAGGAGTGTGCGTTAAAAAGGGACAGCTTGCAATGAAGAAGAAGGATTGCCTTCCCACCCACCTTCTCCGCTTTATTTATATACCCTCTTCTCTCTCTCTCCTCTCTCTCATTCACCACCACCATTCCTCCTCTTCTCCCCACCCCCTCAATCTCCCCGCCTCTTGATATATATAATCTGCACCACCACTTGCTCTGCTTCTACTTCCACTCACTTCCCATCTCTCTCTGTCTGCTCTTTTACAAGAAAAGGCACTCAAACTCCAGTGTCAACCTCATCCACTCTACTCCTCGCCAGCGCACCACTGTCGTTTCAAGCTCCAGGTCAGCCTCTCTGCTTTCTTGCAATTCTGCAGAAATGACGAAGCTTCAAATTCTTAACGAACCCTCGCCGGAACTGAAGTTCAGTTGCCGTTGTTACTTTTCCTTTTTTGGGTATTTCGAAAGATCGATTCTTGCGCTCTGATGATATCGTCAAACTCGATAGCGAACTCCGCTATGTTTAGCCCGAATACCGGGGGGACGAAAATTTTGCGCCTCTTCTTACGGTCTCCCGCTCGTTTATTTCCCCAGGTGAAAAAGAAAAAGGGAAGGCGAAAAAGAGAATTTCAGGAGGCGAGAGAAAAAAGAATGCCGGACCAGAACATAATGGATGAGATAGATTGCGGGAGCTTCTTCGACCAAATCGACGACCTGCTCGACTTCCCCGGCGACGACGTCGAGGCCGGGCTGCCCCCCATCGACCACGACTCGTTCCCCTCCTTCTGGTCCGACCAGCCCGAGTCCCTGCCGGGCTCCGGCTCCGGCGCCGGCTCGGTCTTCGAAGCTCACCCCGGCTCGGACCTCTCCGCTCACCTCTCCGTCCCGGTAATTACGCGATATCATTTCCATATTCTAGCTTACTGTATACGAAAGACTGATTTGAAACCAAAAGCTCGATGATGACCAAGGATTTCGGCAGATTTTTATATGATCGTCCGCCCTTTTGCGCCACGTCGCCTCAACTTTTTTCAATTTCCGGCCGTTGGATCGGCGGTGGATGACCGAATCTTGGCGGTTGCCAGGCTGGCACGGCGTGTTGAGTTGTCTCAAGTAGCACGCTCGTTTCATACACCCCGTCAAAATTTCACGACGCGGGACCGACTTTTATCGAATCTCGTGAATAAAAGAAAAAAGTAAAAGAAAAATAAGTTAATTTTTAACTTTCATTTATCGATACGCTGACTTTAGGTGGCCGACGGTGTCGTTTTCGGGGGTAAATTAAAAACAGTTGGCGGAAAAATCGGCGTCGGTGACTCTACCGTGACTGCTAGAGATAGAGAGAGAGAGAGAGAGAGAGAGAGAGAGAGAGTGGAGTGCAGAGAGGCACATGATGAATGATTGACGCATTAATTGGCGGCATGTGACTTCGCGGCGTGCCTTGTCGCTGCCTCGTCTTTTCATTTTTTAAAATCTTCCGAGGTCGGGCCCCGACCTTCATCACCACACCAGCCACATTGCACCATTCAAATGGGCGGCTGAAATTTCAAAATAAGAAATCGAAAGGTGGTTCTTTCAAGTGTTTGTTGATGCTAAATTTGGTAAAATACACATTGGGGAATTGGGCAGTTTTGCTTGAACCTGCTCTGTTTTCTGTGGCGTTCTTGATGGTCAACGGTTAAAACATGTAATGGTTGCGCACTAGGATTGTCCTAGACGACTGAATTTTATACTAGTGGGGAAGTGTGTTGTTCTTTCTGGTCTGACGGAGGTCTTTGTTTTCGATGTTTTTCTTATGCAGTATGAAGACATTGTCCAGATGGAATGGCTGTCCAATTTCGTGGACGATTCCTTCTCCGGCGACCCCCTCACCACCGACGCCCAAGATCCGTCGAAGGCCCAGCCGGTGAGCCACGCTCAGTTCCAGACCTCTAGCCCCGTATCCGTCCTCGACAGCAGCAGCTCCTGCACGGACGACAAGGCGGCCCCCCGCAGCCCCGAGGCCATCAACCTCGCCCGGTGTGGCCGCGCCCGCAGCAAGCGCCCTCGCCCCGCGACCTTCAACCCGCGCCCGCCGGTGCAGCTCATCTCGCCCACGTCCTCAGTCGGGGAAAACCTGCAACCAGTCGATTCGGAGAGCCATGTGGAATCCCGTCCCGTGATCAAGATCCCGAGACAGGTCAATCCCGAGCAGAAGAAGAAGAAGAAGATCAAGTTCACTATGTCGACAGCCGCTGCGGCCACGGCCTCGGCCGACACCAGCCAGAGCTCGGCTACTGCGCAAGCGGTCAGGAAATGCATGCACTGCGAGATAACCAAGACCCCACAGTGGAGGGCTGGGCCCATGGGGCCCAAGACCCTGTGCAACGCGTGCGGCGTGCGTTACAAGTCGGGCCGGCTCTTCCCTGAGTACCGCCCCGCGGCCAGCCCCACGTTCGTCCCGTCATTGCACTCGAACTCTCATAAGAAGGTCATCGAGATGCGGAGCAAGGTGGGTGATCCGGAGGCTCCGGAGCTGATTCCGAATCGCGCCGTTGAAATGGAGTACATGTGAGGAAGGACGTCGAGAAGGACAGCGTTCCTCGTCGAAAAACATGTCTCTTTCTTGGGGAAAATTTCCTCAAGTCTCATTTACATTAATTGGATTAGCGTCATTTCATTTCTTTGTTCATTGGTTATTGTACAGGGAAGAGAAAGCTGGCGGGGATTTAGCGCAATTAGGCGATCCATGTTATGTAGTTTGGGTTGGACAAAGATGGAAGCTTTAAAGGGTGTTTTAGAGTCGTCGATGAGTTTAGGAGTATTGGGTAGGTCTTAGCTAGCGTCATTTAGAAATTCCTAGTAATTTTTCTTTTGCTGTTTTTGGTTTTTCTTCCTTTGCATATTCCTTTTTGCAGTCTTTGTTCCTTTTCAAGGGAAATTCTTTTTGCAGTCTCTACTTGTAGTCGAAAATTCTGAGTTGAGCAATGAAATCTTGCAGTATTCCCTCTTATAATCTCCGACATTGTTCTTTTAAGTTCCATCAAAGCACGTGTTCAAGTTTGGCGGTTGTTCATTTAGTAAGCCGGATTTACCAAATCCTGACATGACATGATAACAAGAACCGAGTTTGTCACTGACATCGTCCAAAGATCTGAACTGTAAACTCAAACTAAAACCCAAATGCAACCTTAGATAACTTGTTGCCAAGAGTCGATTATAGTTTCCTTTCACTGTCAAGCGACGAGGGCATAAATGTCGTTTGGTCGATAGAACTTCAAATCGAACTTGAAAATTATCACACAAAGAAACATTGCTGAACCATTAAGGACCCGTTCTTTTTTTCTGGTGCAACCAAAGTAGATGGGATTTATCTAATTGGTGGGTTTCGGTTGGGGGATCAAAATCCAGTTCTGACCACCAAATGACAGTGCAACTTCACTACCGTACCAACTACTCTTGGACCTTCTCTCTTAATCGTCACTAATCCACCAGCCATTTTTGGCACTTCTCGCGAGTGCGTTCGAACGTTGATATCACGTCCTGAGTTCCTTCGAAGCTGCGTTCCAACCGAAGGTGGTGGTTAAGTACGTTGCTGGTGATGGAGACTTTTTGGTGATGGTGTTGTTACGACTCTGCCGATGTGGAAAGCATTCGTTCGTGACTGAAAATCGTCGCCTCCGAAAGCGACGTGCCATTCGAATCAGTAGTTGCGAAGCGCAATCGCAATGACCACGCTAGAGTAGGCGGAATCAAGTAGCGGTCTGAGGCAGTTTGGAGAATGCTTCTTCTCTGCATCGCATCATTGCAGTCTGGCTGATCGTGATGACCTAGTTTTTTCGCAATTGGTAAAGAACACACACCTGGCGAGCTGCCCCCACGGACCTCATCCCTCCAAGGAACCCACGAACACAAATTGGTCTTCCATCTTAACTGAAAACTGACGTGTGCTCCGGTTGCAGAACCGAGAGTGCGTGTATCCCGCGCATTTCGTCCCTTAAACCAGATGGGTCTAGCGCGACCAGATTGTCGGATGGGCCGACCGTATCGCAATTTCATATCAGGACAATTTGACACCAAAATATGGCAGCTGACTTCAAGCCCTGATGGCAGTTTGGATTAGGGGTTGGGTCAACCAACAAAACGGCATCAGCTAGAGCTACAGTAGCGAACTCCCAATGAGAGTGGGCCTCGAAACAAGACATGGGCTGGCCCATCGAAGCAGCCCAGTAAGCGGGACAGTTTTGGGCTCCTCTTCACGGCCCTCGTGCCATCCCCGAAAAGAACTTTCGGTGCCGATTTGTCCTGCAACCATGAAAGATGGCAAAGGCAAGCTGTAGACCAAACTCTAGAAAGAAAAGAAAAAAAAAGAAGAAAAAGAAGAAAATATATCGGAATGGGCGGGGGAAGTTGACCAGAGGGAAAGGGGGAAGGGTGGTGGGTTGGTTTCAAAGCCTACGCATAAGGCGAGCCCGGTGGCTGCGGCCACCGACGCGGCGGCACATTTGGGGGTTGGAGTTCCCGCAGCTGAGCTGTGCCACACGTGTTGCATTTAATGCCTTCACCCACCCCATTTTCTTCTCCTTCTCTCTCTCACTCTCAATATAAATAAATAAATATATATATATATATATATATATGTATGTATATGTTTCCCTTCATCTTTTGAGCCAAAAACTGTTCCGATTTTCGCTGCATCCTGAAATTTCTTTCTGGGGGAGGTAAAATGAAAAAGAAGAGAAAACAAATGCCACGAGACAAGAAGTTTTGAGTTGAGATCACGATTCCCGAGGCACACGAGTCAGACAGTGGAGACACGGGTGGTGGAGACGACGTCGCTTTCGGCTAAACAAAAATGAAAAAAAATAAAAGGAAAACTGACGAGGAGAGACTACAAATCTGTCGTCCTTCTCGGCCCAGCTGAGCCAAAACAAAACAAGGGTCAGGAAACGACAGAGATTCTCGGGCGGGTCCTACTCCCCAATTCACACGTCACGTCTCGTCAACTTCAGAATAACGACATCGTTTCGGCCCCCCCCGGAAATCTGGCTCCCCACTGCACATCCCTCGTCGCAAGCACCGCCTGATGAATCAAAGGAGAAAATTTTTGCAAGGAGAAAAAGCCATAAAAAATTTAAATTATGCCCACTTAATACGTTTATCCTAAAAAAATTTGTGACACAAAAACTCTCAAAATATGCATTTATCTTAAATTTTTTTATAGTGTAAAAAAAATCCCAAACTTATACCTATATAATATAATCATCCTCTCCTCCATCAAGGTTTCATTATATATTTTTTAAAATAAAATAAAATCTTTTCACGTGAACATCATATCAATATTTTTTGTTTTTAGTTTGGTGTCCATGTAGGCAGTTTTTTAATTGTTCTAATTAATAAAATTTTGAAGAAAAGTAAACGTGTCACATATATTCAAGTTTAAGATTCTTGGTGTAATTAAAAAAAGTTTAGGGTTGCTGGGTTTTGCCCTTTTGCAAATGATCTCGCTCACCTCTAAACTTAATGTTTGATTTCTAACGACCCTCGTGACGCTTGGAAAATGTTGATGCAGAAAATGCTTGTGGGTGTCAAAAATAAGAGGCCAAATGATAATATATCGCAGCCTTCTCAAAGGGATTTCAATCTTATCGACGTCTTCCGAGCCAGTTAGAAAGATGCCCTGCCTTTCAAGTCTGTCCTGGATAAGATACTTTGGCACGAGATCTGAGCGAGAATATTTGGTTAGATTCATTCCAAACGGCTTTATATCATCCCTTTCTATTTACTAAAAAGAAAAATATTTTTGATTTATTTTGTAAATTAAATATACAAAATTAGGTGAAGAAAGGTAAAAAAAGCCATTAGGCTTACCCTCAAAGATATACACAGAGAAAACCGACCCAACTTTGAAGCTTCTTCAAAAGGTCAAAAACAGAATATATTGAATGAAGTAGGCATTAACCACTAATAGTTCTCTACCCAATGGAGGAGAGAGTTTGAGCAGAAAAGCCATGATGGTTTGTTAAATAATGGACGATCCTCGACATTGTATCTTCAGTCAAGGTGGGAAAATATACAATTGAAGAAATGACGATTGAAACAAAGCAATGTCCAAATGCTTTTAGCTCCAAGAACAAGATGGACAACAAGTGACTAAGATTTTCACTTTTCCTGTATCTACTTTGATCATTTGAAAAATGAAAAGGTAAGCATCTTCAGGACCATATATATAGGATGTCGTAATGCTAGTTCTCCATCAACATGAGAACCTTTCGCTATCCTTGAAAGAAAACAAAAATGGCGATGAGCATGTTCAAGATCTGTTCGTGCCTAGTGCTGATAGTGCTTTTGCTTCCAAGCTCCCGTGCACGACCTCCCTATGTCATGATCCGAGGGAACACACTTGGTAAGGTTGTTCGAGTATTACATGATGACTATGGAAAGGGAGGCAACGCGCAAGGAAGTTGTTACAAGTTTATGAGGGCAACGTCATTGAATAAGACAATCGCTGCCTTCTTTTATTCACGAAATGTGTCCTAGTGAGCATGACATAATGCGCTTCCTTCTATATCGTCTCCTTCTTTTTTTTCTATGAGTTTCCAAATCTTACCAGGTCATATTTCAATGTAATGCCACAGTAGAGCTTTCATGTTGAGTTGTTCATGGAGTTTGTGCGCATGGCAAGGAAAAGTACTACAAATAATGTGTTCATCAAAATTGGACTTATAGAAGCGAAGCATTAATATAGATGCTATTGACTAACTATTTTGGCATTTTTGTTATCTTTAAGCTTTTGAATATTGGCAACTTAGAGAAGATCTAAGGTATTGGAGCCAAAAGAGATGTTATTATATATGAACCTACGCAAGTATTTTTTTTTTTTATCAGTGATGTTGCCGTCCATCTTAAAGTATCAATTCCACGTGACTTTCTTATTTTTGTTTGTACGTGAGATGGGTGTAAAATTATCAATGAGACAATATGTCTTTTAAATTTACACTATTAAATTGTCTAACCCAAAAAATTAAACTGTAGAAAGAGAGAGACAGCATAAACATAAGTTTCATATAAAACCATAAATAAGAGATATGGAATACTTTTACACTCCTCTCACGTACAAATAGAAATTAGAATGGCACATGGAATTGATATAAATAATATGTCTTTTAAATTTGGGTCAATACCCTAAAAAATCCAAAATCAGTACACTTGTGACAAATTTGCCAAATTTTTTTTTTTTTACCATGAAAAACCCAAAATTGATAAACCCGTGACAAATTTACCCCGATTGACCATAAAAAACCATAAACTGGTATATTTATGACAAATTTACCCCAAAATAATTTATTCGACCGCAAAAAATCCAAAATTGGTAAATTTATGACAAATATACCCTCTCATAAATTGGATTAATACCACAAAAAAATTACAAAAATTGTAAACTGTGACAAACGGAGCTTAAAATCTTAAATTCAACTATCACGTGTCATTTAACTTAATAATTTGACAATAAAATTTAACAAAAATTAATAGAGCATAAATTTGTCACAAGTGTACCGATTTGGGGTAAATTTGTCAAATGTATACCAATTTGTAGTTTTGGGTAAATTTGTCACAGATGTACTAGTTTGGGGTTTTTCAGGGTATTGACCCTTTAAATTTAGACTATTAGATTGTTGTGGATCGTCCATTATTTAACAAGCCATCATGGCTTTTCTGCTCAAACTCTCTTCTCCATAGGGTAAAGAACTATTAATGGTTTATGCCTACTTCATTCAATATATTCTGTTTTTGACCTTTTGAAGAAGCTTCAAAGTTGGGTCGGTTTTCTCTGTGTATATCGTTGAGGGTAAGCCTAGTGGTCTTTTTTACCTTTCGTCATGATCATTTGTGTCCTCATTGTTGTCTTATGCAGGGAACCAATGAATTTTGAAGTAAATTTGATCTTGGCATAGATTTAATATGAGTTCAAAAGGTGAAGATTCATCTTGATAACCTCAAAAAGTGGGATAAAATTGAAAAAAATGGAGAAAAAGTGAGGATTTCTATTGAAATTTGGCAAATATAAAAGGAGAATAATCCTTTCTATGTATAGGATAGAAATTCTCGATTCGAATGCAACAAATTCGGTTTTCATATTATAAGATACCTAATAAGGTATGGTAATAGTTATATTTACAATTCGACAGATAAAGCCTTACTCAATGCATATCGACAGATTATCAATAATAAGAAAACTAAATGCTCGACGTATCAAAAATGAATCCTTGCAAATGAACTTTCAAGAAGCTATATTCGGGCAAATTAAGTTCTGGGTATTGTACCAGGTCAATAGAAAAAATATTTTCATTTGCAATCGCACTCAAGAAAACATTACGGCATTAAAATAATTTTGTCTTTGGATATGTAAAAATATCTCTTTTTGTTCTAACTTTTATCTTATCTTCCAAGAATCCAAGGCCTGCGTTTGCGTGTCGAGAAATTTTGTAGGTATCCGCACGGCGCCTCCTAAGCAGCATTCAGCAGATACCCGAGGCAGGAAAACGCATATCTAATTGTCAAAAATGGTGTCGATTTCTCCAAAGGAGAGCCTTTAAAAAATTCCAAAAGTTACTTGTCAATAAATCTCACCTATTATTTATATCGTTCATCAATCATTAAAATAATAACCTCTTCTTTTTTTTCTTCTTTTTTTTGGTAAAAGGGATTGTCTCTAGATGCGACCACTAGCAGTTGCCGTAAATGCTCCTCCATCGTCCAGGCAGAGTCCCCACGAATCCCACAGCCTCGTCGGGTCAAACAAATTAGGTTTCTCTCATGTAACTAATTCTTTTTATTGGCTAATTATCATAATCATCGACTATAAAACCCCCTCCCCCTCCATGATCTTTCTACCCTTTTTGTATAATCGAATACGTACGTGGCCACACGTATTTCCCAGGGCTCCTAATTGTAAATACGGACGGTGCATTGAAGTGGCATCGAATTAATTTTTTTAAAAAAGAAAAAAAATAAATTAATGGGAGCATAGGAGACAAGTGACCATGAATAGTGTGTCCGTCCAAAAAAATGGTCCCTCTCACGGCCCCCACTCCACAAGACAACCACAAGACAATCTCCATCAACATTACAAATTAGGGTTTGGGCGAGGCGTGCGTGCGATGTCTTAGACTAAGCAACTAAAGATGATGATGACGATGATGATGCCCACCATCGTTAATGCGAGACTGGTCACTACCCAATTTTTAAATTTATTTTCCCATTTGCTTCAATTTATTTATTTTTATTTTGTTTCCCGGCAGATAGGCAACGCGTATGGTGTTCTTATTGGTGTTTCTTTCGATTTTTTTTTTTTTTTAAGTTTTGTTTGGTTAATGTGGTTGTTGTTGTCCTCATTTTGTGTCAATCAGTCCACAGTATGTCTAGTTAATGGGTCGTTGTCGACACGCCCTACGCATATTTATTTCTTTCCTCTACTTTTTTTCATAAAAAAAAGAAGGAACTGGGTCCTAAAAATTTCACATGATATGTTTTTATAATTAAGCTACATCCGGCAAGAATGCAAAAATGTTTTTTCTCTAGAGTGTTTTGATTTTTTCCATATGCTAAAGTCATTTTAAGGTTAAAATAGGAATATTGAACATTTAGTTTGATTTTTCTTTTTTTGGGGGGGAAAGACGAATTTAATATTTTCTTTGTGTCACCAGCAATAATAAGTCTACTTTATAGTCTGGTGCAGAGTCCACGTCAAGGAATTAATTCTGGGGACAGAGATGTACCGACCCTATGCCCTTAGCACGCTGCGTACTTCCTGGTCGTCAAGCCTTTTCCGTTCGTCACCACGATAGCAATCGGGATAAATATGACGTCATCCGACAGTAAAAAATGGTCATTATTGCCCACATATGAATTAACTGCACTCGTATTACTCGGTAATTCGGCAATAAAGCAATTATTCGAGAGACGGGAAATGAAGTGGTCTCTCCAAGTAGGGGTGTGCAACTGGACCGGGTATACCCTGTTCCCGGACCGACCCACCCGGAAAACAGGATCGGGAACCGGTTCCCATTGAAACCGTTCCGGGAATAGGTTCCCAAAATTCAGAACCGGTTAAAACCGGTCCGGGAACAGGGTCCGAGTGATTACCCACCCGGAAACTGGTTTCTGGACCGGTTTTGTAAGTAGAGGTCCAAAACATTTTTTTTTCTTTTGATTTCTATTTTTACTCTCGCAATCACATGATATTTTCCCTCTTGGCTCTCTCAAACACACATGGGAGCATTCATCTTCCTCACTTGCTTCCCTCCCTCACCGGCTCCCTCTCGCACCGTCTGATGGACGGACGGTGTTCGTCGCCACCAAAATTCTTGTGTATCACATGGATTGGCTCGCCTAATTTCTCTTTTGTATAAAGAGTTATGCTTGAATAAATGAGTAGCTTCATGTAGTAGTTGTGGGAATAAGACTAATATTATACCCATGTTTGATGTTAATTCTTTGCCTTATGATTTTATTTATTATAATTAGCCCTATGGATCTTTAATTTTTCGTTTATTCCAAATGTTCATGTATTAATTTATTACCAGTGCTTAATGTTTCAATATAAATTAGGAGGATTACGTTATTTTCTCGCTTATTAATATAAAATTCAAAGTCGTATAGGATATCGGAAGATTGCAAAACAGGTTCCAATGGAAACAGGGTTAACCCTGGAACCGGATCGGAAAAACATGGTGGGTCGGGTACAGGCTTCAATACAAACAGGGTCGGGTATAGGATCTAGAATAGAGGAACCGGTTATAACAGGGTCGGGTACAGGATCCAGGTCTAGACCCTACCCACCCTGGACCCGATCACCCCTATCTCCAGGTGAGGTGAACCGAATGAAAATTCATCGGTCAAAAAGAAATTTAATTTAAGTGTTTAAAATTTAACCTCCTCATCTCTAATCGGCTCGACAGTTTCATAGAAAATAATTAGTGATAAAAAACAATGGCTAAATGACAATTGAGGAGATCCTCCGTGAAGTTAAAAAATCATGTAAAAGCATTTGAAGAGGATGCATTTAACCATCAAGTATCAATTAATCTTATTTTTTTTTTAATTAGGAGATTAGTAAATGATCTAAAAGGTACCGTCCCTATCGAAAAAGTTGCCCCCAAAGCTGCAGGACGTGATTGTGGCCAAAAACGACACGGATTTTGAACGACCAAGGTCGCAGTCACTTGCCGTTTTGCTTTGGCTTTTAGCTTCGGCCTTGCATCAATCATCGGTTTTACTCTTGTCCCCTCCCTCCCCATGTCGCTCTCACCGTCCCTTTGGCTTTAATTCCACTGTCCAAAACTCTTGAGAATCTTTGCTTTCATCTCCCGCTACAATAATGTCCCACTCTGCTTTGACAATCACCCATCAAATTACGTAAATGAAATAGGGAAGATAGGGAATTAGCTCGTGGTTTTCGTTTCGTCTAGATAAAATGTGCTAGGTTTTTTGGACGCTCGATTAATCCCTATTGGATGTCGTAGCCCCCCTACCACGATATTGAGTAATTAACATAAACATACAAGTCTTCGTTATTTTAGAGTGAGCCAAATAAAATGCGCAAACATAATGATTCGAACGGAGAACTTGAATGGGAGAATAAACACGCTTATCATTTGAGTAGCTCCTTAGAGTTATGACGATAGAGAAGTTGTGATTACTCTCAAATCTAGAAATGAAAATTCCACACGATATATATATATATATAGTATGGTTGTATATGACGTAACTTTTGCCTTCTCACTATATGCTTTTCCCTTACTTTTGCCTCCTAAAATTTGAAATTTAACTCTAACGCCTTCCAAAGCACATTAAAATATATTTTTATCTATTTTTAAAGCTTAATACCATGATGCAGGATTTACTCTCTAGTCAGAAATTCGAATTCCCTAATTGCTCCTCAATTTCAGGAAGCCTTGGTTCGTTTGTAATGTCGCAGATGCTCGTCGCCTCTTTCCACCAATTTTACGGATAAAAAAGGAAAACCCCAAAACCATTATGTTTGAACAACCTTTTTCCAAGTCCAACAAGTGGGAAAGGCCAAGAAGGCAGACTACAAGAACATGGGTAGGTCCGGAAAGATAAAAACGTCCACGTCCCACCTGTGCGTGTCGGATTTCATAGTGGACTTGGACAAACATCATCCACATTCAGAATCTAATATAACTCGGTTTCAACACTGTGGTAGAGAACGACACGCATCTTGTTGTCCTCCTTTTTCTAGTAATAATAATTCATGGGTTTCCCTACTTTTTTTTTGTAAAAGATATTATAAAGAGCAGTATTTATCAGAAATTCATTTTCAGTCTCAATATACTGAACATGCACGGCACTTGATTAAATACGTAGGATACTTGTTGATATGATTCATATGCGAATTGCGATGTAATCAATTTTGAGAAATTTATCTTTTGAATTCGGCTCCATGGTCTTAGGACAGTGATTTTGGAAGTCAAGCGAAGGTTGACAACAGTAAAATACCCAAAAGAAAGCTGTCGAAGAAGAGGCATGAAGAGAAAAGAAGACCTTAGAAAGGAGAGAAATCTTAACAAATGGTTTGTGTGTCTCGTGTCCCATGTATTAATTTGCTGTCCCCCGACCAAAGAATCGGAACCCACACACGCACAAACAACCAATGACATCCTGTATTGGTTGACCAATTACAAGCATACATCGATGATCAAAACCCGGTCAGTTAAAAGGGAAAGGAAAAACCTAACCCTAGTTTGCCGCAGAGTTAGGGCCTTGAACAAGATGATCTTTGACTAATTGTTATTTGTAAAATCTTTAATGCGGTTGCCTTGATTTCAGAGAAACCCCGCCCCCCGTTGAACTCGCCCTTTCTTTTTGACAATATTTTTTACCTGTCAACAACGTAAAATGGATGAATAAAGAAATGAATGACGAACCCGAAAAGCCAAAAAAACAAATCGTTTCTTTTTTCTATCTCATGGGAATGCATGCAACGGCTCATTAAAAATGCTGGGATCCCTGGCTCATAGGATGCTTAATGCACGAGCCACTTTGACTTGCCATGGTGTGTGGACTCTGGACTTTGGAGTGGAACACAATCTTGAACACGGGATTGGTGTTCTTTGCAAGAGCTTGTTGGGGGACGTTTGACTTTGCAAACCATTCTTGATTTCTAGGATTCCTTGTGGTTTGACTTCGCACCGTTCTCGATTTCCCCGTTTCCTTTTCTTTTTTTTTGGGTCGATCTCAGTCGCCCACCTGTTTGTAGAAATTCTCGAAGGGAAAAAGAGGGGGAAAAGGATTAATTTTCAGGACATCCTAAGCACCAAGAAAGACACGCCTCTGATACGCCATTCAATTAGAACTAAGCCGGAAATGAATCTTGCGAAAAAAACTTGGTGGTGGGTTGGTGCAATGTTTGGTTCGTGTGTCTAGAATCATGTTCAGTGGGTTTGTCGAGGAGCGAGGGGTGGGAAGGAGAAATCGATGAGCGGAAATCACCCTGATTTGGCTTTTCCTTCGGGGTCATGCAACCAACATGGATCGAAGCATCAAGAAAATCTCTGCCCCAACAAGATATAAACCACGCACACTTGACACCGACGACTAAAATAAACAATATTTTAATCTGCAGATTAAATCTTTGTTTATATATACATTTGTTTTGCTCTCCCTGTCAAATGGTAACAGTCTGGTCGGCAAGGAAGCTTCAGGTATATGGGTGCGTGCGTGTGAAGAGAGTACAGTGCTGTGTAGTCCCTCTCTCTCTCTCCTCTAAACCGCTTTTTCTTTTGGGCTGTTACACTTTCCTCAACCGCTTAAAAAGCCTCTGATTGTCTACACTTCAACCGGACAGGAGCCACACAGCCTCTCCTTCTCTCCCTCTCTTCTTCTTCTCTCTCTCTCTCTCTCTCTCTCTCTTTCTCTCTCTCTCTCTAGCAAAGTTACCCTTCTTTCTTGCCATTTTTCCTCGCAAAGGATTGAGCTTTACGAGTCTCTGGCTTTTCTTGGCCTCAAGAAAACAGTTTTGGAGTTTCTTTTAGCTTCTGGGATTTGCCTTTTTCCTTCGGTTTCCGACCTTTGACGCGGAGTGAGGATTGTCCTGTTGGTCTCAAAGTCGGAATTGCTCTGGTTCTTGGATTTGAAAGAAAGGCAAGACACCTTTTCCTTCTTTTTTCCCCCCCTGTTGTTTTCGTTTTTCGGAGGTATTTCGGGATGAATCTGATTGCTGCTTCTTTGGTCGGTGAGAAAGCTGAGAGGGGCGTGAACTCAGTGGCTCTGATTCTACTCTGCTCTGTAAAATTTGTTCGAAAAATGGAGTTTCGATTCAAGCAGATGTCTTCTTTTATACATTTATGAACTGAAAATTGTGGCTCTTTGGTTAATTTATAAGAAATCTGCTTGATGACAGCATCCGTGTTCGATTTTCTTATCTGGTCAATTATTGCCGAATTTTTCGTCTGCAATGTGCGCGAGGGCTCTGTTTCATTGCTGTTTGGTTTGTTGGTAATCATGTGAACTCATATAATTGTATTTGCAACCGCAGAATATTCTTTAAGATCCGGAGGCGAAGAAGGATATTTGTGTGCTTGAGCTTGCCCTCGATCGCTTCATGATTTCAATCATGGATTCAAGAAAAGAATCTCTGAAGAGGAACCCACAAAAGTGCTTGGACTCTCAACTATGGCACGCCTGTGCCGGTGGCATGGTTCAAATGCCGCCGGTGAACTCGAAGGTCTTTTACTTCCCTCAAGGCCATGCCGAGCACGCGCAAGGGACCGTCGATTTCGGGAGCTCCCGAATCCCCCCTCTCATTCTTTGCAGGCTTGCCGCCATAAAGTACATGGCCGATCCTGAAAATGACGAGGTTTACGGCAAAATAACCCTTATACCCATGAGAAGCGACGAGTATCATCACCTAGATGATGATGGTTCTCTAGGAAATGATGGAATGGAGAACTTAGAAAAGGTGGCCTCTTTTGCTAAGACGTTAACGCAGTCGGACGCGAATAACGGCGGGGGGTTCTCTGTACCGCGGTATTGTGCAGAGACAATATTCCCTCGCTTGGATTACTCGGCTGAACCTCCAGTTCAGACGATAGTGGCCAAGGATGTGCACGGACAGAGCTGGAAGTTCCGGCACATATACAGAGGAACCCCGCGTCGCCATCTTTTGACCACGGGGTGGGGGAATTTCGTGAACCAGAAGAAGCTCGTGGCTGGTGATTCAATTGTGTTCCTGAGAGCAGAGAACGGGGATCTCTGTGTCGGGATACGCCGTGCGAAACGGGGGATCGGCATAGGTGGGAATGACAATGCTTGTGGATGGAACTCTGCATCTGGGAATTTCGGAGGATACTCGATGTTCGCAAGGGAAGAGGGGAGTAATTTGATGCAGAAAGGTTGCGGTGGGGAATTCAGGAGGAAAGTGACAGGAGAATCTGTATTGCAGGCAGCGACTCTGGCAGCGAAAGGACAGCCATTTGAGGTGGTGTATTATCCTCGCGCTGGTACTCCAGAGTTTTTCGTGAGGGCCTCCTCTGTTAGCACAGCAATGCAGGTCCAGTGGTGCTCGGGAATGAGGTTCAAGATGCCGTTTGAGACAGAGGACGCTTCTCGAATTAGCTGGTTCATGGGGACTATATCATCTGTACAGGTCGCTGACCCGATTCATTGGCCTAGTTCTCCATGGCGAATTCTACAGGTATATCTTAAACATTGTTTTGGCACACTCATAGAGAGTTGTAGTTCTGAAATTTCAATTAGTCTTTGGTGCATTGCTTCTTGTTGTTTCCCTTGGTTTTAACGCACCCTTTTCTGATTCAGTACGCTTTCACTTGAAATGTTAAATTCTCGAGCGTTGCTTTCTGTATGAATGCTTGCTCCGCTTCGATCTGCTAGTTGCATCTGATAACTTTGGCAAGAAATGCCTTCATCTGCTATATCTGCATAGTTAGAATAATGTGTCTCTGGTCATTATCTTTCCTCGGGGAAAATGAAGGAGAAATGGAACATTGCGTCATTAATCGTTGTTACATCATTAAGTCTCAAGCTTAGGTTTAGTGCTTCACTCCTTGACCGCCTAACAAACCCTTGTTCTCTTCAACTTCAATTTTGAATCAGATAAGCCGTCGACATTTCGAAATAACTGGATCTAGGATCCATCATTTTTCTTAGGACGGCTCATTCCAGACATTTTTTTTCCAATGTTGCAATCGGCATATGCTCATGTTTACTAAAACCTGGTTCATGCGTGTACTGTGCAGGTTGCTTGGGATGAACCAGATCTACTCCAAAATGTGAAGAGTGTCAGTCCATGGCTAGTAGAGTTGGTGTCGAACATGCCCTCTATCCATCTCTCACATTTCTCACCCCCGAGAAAGAAGTTAAGGACACCGCCAAACTTTCCCATACTCGACCAGATTCCGGTCCCGCCCTTTCCAAGCAACCCCCTTGGACCAAACAGCCCTTTATGTTTTATCCCGGATAACATTCCCGCAGGCATACAGGGAGCCAGGCATGCTCAATTCCTAAGATCTTCATCGGACCTCCGTCTTAATCAACTGCACTCGGGTTTGTTTCCGGTGGGGTCCCACCCCCTGAATCACACTTCAGTATCTACCAGATTTTCACATGGCGCCTTCTTTGGTGCGCCGGAGGATAACAACAGTAGCATCTCGTGCTTGCTAAGGATGGGAACTTCGGAAAACTCCTCAAAGGAGAATTTCGAAAAGAAGTCACCCCACATTTTACTCTTTGGTCAACTGATTCTCGTCGATCAGCAGAACTCTGAGAGTAGCTCTGGGGACACAACTGGAAGATGTTCGTCAGAGGGGAATCAGGAGAGGATGTCGAATTCCTCTGAGGGGTCCCGCAACAACGTGTTGTATTACAACAGCACGGTGGAGAGCTCTTCTGATGATGGATTCACTGGCATTAGACGAGACCGGGCATCTGACCTCGACTTGGGGACTGGTCACTGCAAGGTGTTCATGGAGTCGGAAAATGTGGGTCGAACTCTAGACCTGTCGGTCCTTGGTTCATATGATGAGCTGTATAGAAATCTCAGGGACATGTTCGGCATAAACGGCTCAGAGAGGCTCAGTAAAGTCCTCTACTCGGATGCTGCCGGTGCTATTAAGAATGCTGGTGATGAACCCTTCAGGTAAATTAGTTTACTTTTTCTTACCATCTTAATCTTACTTATTTTTGGTGGTTCTTGATGGATCCTTCTTTCCTCTCGCGTCTTCTTCATTTGATTTCATGTTTCCGAATTGCTTTGTATTGCAGTGACTTCCTGAAGACAGCAAAGAGACTAACAATTCCAGCGGGTTATGCTACGAAGATTTAGGGAGATAGGTTATGACGAGCCGCTAAATGTACAGATGAATTTTGAGATTGTTCTCTTCATCTTCTTCTGCTTTTGGATATGTGTGAAAGACCCACATAATCCGTCTTTTACTTTGGATATTATTAGAGAAGTAATTAATGCAGCTTTATTTAGTAAGTTGTTCGATTAGAATTATCAAGGGCTTCCTGGCGCCTCTGTTTCCTTGCTCTCATCTGTAATCCCTCTTTTCTTGAATTACACGCACCCACCGTCAATGCGAGCTTATCAGGGCATACGCAAAGCTCAAACAACATAGCAGAATCTAATAATACTTTAAGCAAGATTAGGTCAGAAACCCATCTTGCTCATGTGGGAAACTTAATCTTGGTGTAAAGTTAATTTGTGTATCTTTTTGCTTGTGGCGGTGCAACTTTTTGGTCTTCTTTCTCGCTTTTTTGTGTGTCAAGTCAACTTCATGCACCCATCTGGAAGTCATTATACTTCAAACAATCATATTGCCCATGTGAGGAAAAGATTGCATTTTGATCTGCATTATGCATGCCCATTGGAAAATCATTGTGATCATGTGCTGGGAGTAATCTCTCTCTCTCTCTCTCGCGCACGCTCCTCTGCAATCTTTCGCAACTATTCATCCATCTCTAGAATGCATTCAGCCAGTTCAGTGTGCATAACATTGCAAAACTATTAGGCTTGCAGAAGTTTCAACTTAGTGGATGCAACCACTTGACTTTGTTCTCTCTTTTGCACAAACGATATTGAAAGAAACTGTCAAGTATCATGATCAGCAGGGTCATTGTCACTTGTCAATTTTAAGGAACCAGAGTTGCACGTGGGACTGAGAATTATTGTCCTAAAACTATGCTCAACTTCTTACCTGCTGAGTTGACAAAAAGAGTGCTGTTTAGCAACGAAGGAAAATACAACATTGACAAAGAGGGTCCTTCAGAAAAGGAGTAGAATAAAAGATTAATAAACGAAAAGGAAGTAGAAATGAGATTCAGATTTCACTTTAGAGAGTGAAAAATATTAAGAAATAAAATATATATCACATTGATTTTGCAGATTTCTGGTGAGATTATGACAGGGAGGGAGGACCAAGGAAGCCGGGTCGTAAGGAAGGTTGGTGTTAAATATTTAATGGGGCCGTGACGAAATGAGTAAACAAAGTCAAAATCCCAAAGAAGGTGCACTTTGTTGAGCACTACAACTTGAACTTATGATTGTTTATAGGGTTTGGGGTTATAGATCCTATGTTAGGGGCAGAGGTTAGTCAAATGACAGCTTCTTATCTTCCATGTTTTCTCATTATTCAAAGGGATTTTCTGTTGGTTTCCTGAAACAAGAAGCATCCACAAATGGAATCATATTCAAACGGCAAATCGCTCAGAGAGAGAGAGAGATATTTTCATTTAATAAACTTGATATTTTGATTTTTATCGCTTATACTTTAAATTATGGTTATTTTGATAATTCAGACTTTCTTGATATTTTCATGTAGTCATTAATTTCAGGATTCAAACTCTGTTGATATTCTTTGGAAAATGGCTTCGGATGATATTCATCTTATTGTTCGAGAACATATTCATCTTCTTAAAATTTCAGAGAATTCCTTCGACCATTTTTAATAAGGAAAATTTGGTAAGTACAACGATGAGATTTCTCAAAATTATCTTGTCAATGAGTAACAAGCAATGAAGAAAATGTTAAAAATTTCCAGTACCCTGCATTTCTTTTTACAGTACGTACTACGTACATTCAATATCTTCAAAATCGAACCTCTTGTCGTGAATTTTCCGTAACTCAATTCTTGAAGAAAGTCGTATCCAATTAGAAAAGAGGGAGCGACATGGGGAGAAGTGAAGGTGGGGGCGTGACAATGGCATCGAGCGGAGGGTGGCACGCAAGGAGGCATCTGAGACGGCAAGCTTCCAACACGTTCAACCCGTCCCAATCCCAAGGCGCACTCGTGTGCTTGCTTCGACTTTTCTTGCGTCTTCCTCTCCTTTTTCTATGGTTTCTGTACGGCGCAATTCGTGGGGGGAACATTTATATCATTCGTGGGATTTGGGCCGGTCCCTCCATTCTTTATATCGATTGGCAGATTACGTGGGAATCCATGTGTAATCGAAGATTAGTCAACTAGGGTTTGGTTTTGCCTAGGCCTTAGGACACTCCCGATAGCAGAGAGAGAGAGAGAGAGAGAGCTTGACATGACATGAGGCCGACCAAGATTCGTGAGTCTAGGAAACCCTCTGTTCTGTTCCTGATCCACACACCTTCTCTTCCCTTCGACAACAAGCAAAGTCTCTCTCTCTCTCTTCCCAACGAAGAGAAGAAAGAGAACAAGAAGGGAAAAGGATTAGACAGGCGCAGCTGTGTCCCTCCAAGTTCCACGTACCCATCGAAAATGAATTACCCAATTGGCAGTTCACATGCGAACCCTGTGCATCGTCCGAGATTGTCTTGATGCGGTTTTTCATCACAACTCTCACATGTGACTCCCGACTAACATCAATGCGCGCACGGGAGGGTTTCCCATCGGTTCGAATTAGGTTCTTTTGGCGGATTGTTGCGTTGCAGATAGGTACCGTGCACGGATGCACAGGTGCCACCACGACCGCAAACGGGTCGAGAAAAGAACGAATGAGTACGACCGGATTGTAGTGCGAGACGGGTCTTAGGTTGGGGTGATAACCCCAGGAAGAAGAGGTCAATCAGAAACCAGCTAAGAAACATAAGGTTAAAAAGAAAATGAATAGAAATTTGACATCGGGAGAGGGGTCACATGAGCAAAAACAATGTCAAGCAACAGTAAACGCGCCGTCTCAAAGGCCGGGACTTTCTCTGCTTTTGGGAAATTGGGTTGACTTTTTTTTTTCTTCTTGTTGAAAGAACTGCCCTTGACGTTTTGTTTTTTGTTTTTTTGTTTTGGGGGAAGAAAGGAGGGGGTAGCAAAACCCTAGGAGGCAGGGTTGAACTTCCATCGTTTCGTGGTGCGATGTCGCTCTGAAAAGGTTTAATATTTAGGTTGATGATAAGCGATAGGGAGGGGGGGACCGAGATCCAAGAATGCCAGGGTATACAGATCCATACATCAGTCAACTTAAGCCTAGCTCCAACGTAAAAACGGATCATGAATCGGAATGATTACAGTCTGTCTTCTGATTCCCCTGTCCCTCTTTTTTTTATAACTTGGATGTAATCGTATTTGAAAATTGTGGGGATTGCACTTGCGTTGCAAACTTGCAAGCGCAAGACAAGGCCAACTTTTTGCTCGTCACGTGTGTGAGTCAGTCCTCGTTTTGTTTTCCCCGTTTCCTCATCGCATTGATTGTACAAATGGGTATCCTTAAATTTTGGATGAAATACCCGTTAACTTTTCGATACATCACTCAAATCAATGCATTGAACATCAAAATGCCTTTCCAAAAATTTTATCTAATAACTACGCCAAAAATACTCGTTAACAAGATCCTTATGATATCTGATAATATTATAACGATAATTAAGAAAAATACCTCTGGATTCAGCTTTGGTCGATCGTATAATTGTGGGGTAGTATTGATGTACTTGACGAAACTTCAAAGACAGCCGATGGAGAAGTTAATGACAACAAATATAGACAGGAGTCCACCAGCATTTGAGACGGTGGGAGATTAATAATCGGGATGTTCTGGATAGTTTTATCATTTCTGTTCTTTGGCGATTAAGATGCACTAGCATGCTGAGCGTGACCCTTGTAAGTTGTATCAACAATAATCCCACCACGACTGTTTGTCCATTGCTAGCTGTTTGGGTTTGGTTGACATTGACCCCTCCTATTCCCGTTCTCTTAATTTGTTACTGGAGAGGATCGATTTTTGAAGCTTGATTTGTGACTTGCTAGAAGAAGAATATTTCACCTCAGGCCCGGAGCGAAGTTGATAGTTGATGGCAATAAACGAAACGAGGTGCCCGTGTTTAGCAAAACTAATTCCAACATGTTTTGGACCCAAAAATAGAGTCGAGGTGAAATGAGGGTCCAATCAGAGATCTTACAAGAGTCGAAGGACCATGTAAACACGCGGCGACTCAAAGGGACAACGGAAACACAACCTGGAAAGTGCTCCATCTATTGGAGAGAACTGCTGAACAAGCCAATCAAGGATGCAGAGTCATGCTCAATTTATCTCCAGATACTGCGGTTCAGAATTCAAAGGGCTTTCAGCTGAAAGCCTGAAACCATCTGCTTTCATTTTATGGCCTACTTTGTTTCCAATTCATCACGCTAGAATAAACAAGAGAGATGACTGAAATTTTAATATCATCATACAAGATGTGGCACGAAGCTCATAATAAACTCTGCTCAATTTATCTCCAGATACTGCGGTGCAGAATTCAAAGGGCCTTCAGCTGAAAGCCTGAAACCATCTGCTTTCGTTTTATGGCCTACTTTGCTTCCAATTCATCACGCTAGAATAAACAAGAGAGATGACTGAAATTTTAGTATCATCATACAAGACGTGGCATGAAGCTCATAATAAACTCCCAATATAAATCTGCCGTTTTCTTCTTTTTCCAATGTCAATCAGTCCTTAACTCGCAACAGAACTGTTTTCAATCATGAAATCTAGGAGAGCCAAAACAGGAAAATTCAAATGCAGAGTTGCAGTCTCTATCAATTTTCTCTCTCTTAGCTAACACCAAATCGTCACCCTCCCGTTTTTACAGCTGGAAGCAACGTGAATCGTAAACTGCATACACGTCAAATAGCAGGTGATACAGTCCTCACAAGCAGCCTCTCATTCATGGGGAGTCGCTTCCTCGGTTGGAGCATTTCCACCATCTAAAGAAAGAACATTGCAGTGATTTAGATTTTTCTATCACATAAGCCGAAAGAAAATGATATGGAGTTACCCAAGTGACTGTGGAGATATGCACTTATGCAGTTCTCAACAAAGAGAGTTAATAAGAGGTTTTGGGGTGGTAATGTTAATAAGCAGGCTTACCTTCACCAGAAGGAGCATAAGGAGACTTTCGGTATCGTGTTTGCTGCTGTGTTGGCTGGGAAGAAGGAACATAGACACTCCATGAGAACCACGTTAGAAAAAGCAGACTTAAAAAGAATAAAAGGCATGTGCAATAGGGTAAAGACCACATGATAATGCAACCGATGCATGCTATGCTAATTGAGCTCCAACAAGTGACAACCTCAATTACAAGGACATGCCTGGTGGGTGCACACAGGCGTGCAGCCCCACTGCACATTGAGATACTCATCCTCAATTAGCCTTGGCCCACATGCGATTCTAGAGAGGAGATGATGGTCCCTTATCATGTCTAGAGGAGAAATCTATGATCGAATAGTCCTGATGATAACCAAATAACACAGACAAGCCATTTTTTTTTTCCAATAATTACATTAATCATCCCAATCAAAATGAAGCATAGAATTTGTAAATGTAAAGTGATTTCCCTCCCTTGAGAGTTGGCACTTAAAAATAGTGCTGGAACTGATTCATCAAATTTACTCCACGACTTCTCCTGCGTTATCTTTTCCCCCCAAGACCCAGTAGTTTTGAGCTACAGTGGTGGATTGTCTAAGATATCATGGGCATGATCTCCCTCTCACCTGAAAAATTAGATCTTAACTATCTTTGGTACTTCCACAGCTAGCATAGCCCAAATTGGCAAGGGGATCAATCCACCACTTATGAAACTGTAGAAATTTATTAGCTGTCACATTGAGGCCTATTAGAAGCTAGGACCATAAGGACGGTGACAGATAGATAGGCTGAAAGTGAATTTAGATGAGCAATTCTAGGAAAGTTGAAGTACTTGCACGACTCAAACCAAGAGGATTAACAATGTTTGAAAACACCTAAAGTCCTGACTTCCACCCATAAGTTGCACGGCATTGATTGTTTCCGTTCACTCGTGGTCTGATGAGAAGGTTTTCCTTTTATGGAGATTAAAAATTATGCCACTGACTATGTTAGCTTAACCAACTCACCTTTCTTAATTGACAACATTTCTCAGACGTTTACTGAGATCAGGATATCTTGTTCCAAAAAAACAGAAAGGACAAGGACTCTCTCTTGTTCAAGCAAACCACAAAAATACCACTAGGGAATATGGAGGGGAAGAGTAACTGTAAAGGACACACACCCTAGCAAAACGAATGTTGTCCAAATGTAGGAATAACATGATGTAAAAAAGAACAAGAATAATATGACAGCTATGGTACAAATCTCATATGCTCGGTGAGTTACCCAGTGATAACAGTGCCTGATGTTACAAATCTGAAACTATCATTTCTAGAGTGGCGTTAGAAACAAAACTTTGGCACGTAAAATTTCATTCATCAAATTTGATTGTCTACTGATAGTTTCAATTACCATTCGTCTCTAACATTTAAAAGAAAAGGTTTCAAGCACTGAACGAAAAACCAATTTCAGGGCATCAAAATTTCTAGACTCCTAACAGGTATTGAGGAGATAAAATAAAACGGATATCTCATCAAATCCATTGCCAGTTTCCTTTTGCAAAATTAGAAAATAGGTAGTATAAAAAATAGTTTCTCTAACACTCTATATAATTAAGCTATGAAGCTGCACAAAAAGGTTCAGTTCTAGCAAACCCTTGAAGTCAGGTCTGGAACTTCATATTAGTTTGCAATTGTACACAAGATAAGTCATATAAGTATATGTGAGAAGGCTTTTTCTTAATCAGCTTTTTGCTACAACACTAGTTTCTTGAGTGTTTGAAATATGACCAACCATTATATCTACTGGTATATCGCGCTGTTATACTCACGAACATTCCCATTAAGTCCATTCCTAACCCAAACCGCTTTTGCCTGAGTAATTTCCAACCTTAATTACTTGCCATTCATGGCTAATAGATCCTCAAAAATGGCAAAAATGGAAAGTAAAGTCACAGCTCTAAAGTGCACAAAGATAGAGAAACATTTTTCACCACCAATTAAATTATGCAATATGCACTTAGAAACCGCATGGCTGGCCTCCTAAAGTTTTTAGTGACAAAACAATAGTTAAGCCCATCAGATCCATACAACAGTCACATTAGTGCAGCTTCCTATCCAGTTAAACAAGAAAATTATGGGCATGTCTGTTTATATTTTTTTCAAAATCAAAAAACAACTTTTTCGCTTTCCTGCCAAAATTTAGGATAAAAAATTATGAAAAAACTATAAGCCAATCTACGTACCGACATTTGTACATTGTGAAAGATTCAGATGTTTTGGGTTAAGAAAAAGTCAAAATGCATCAGTCGCAAGATTTTGATTAAGCAAAAAGCCAGCTTGAAGATTACCTGCAACTTAGGACGAAGGGCTTCAAGAGGGCCTTTTGGCTTCTCACCACCTTGCTGTAATAATCAAAAGTCCATTGGTAAATACTACTAAGATAGCTCAACTCCATATTCAAGTTTTGAACCACAAAAAATGAGTTCAGGATGGATATCATCAAATTTAAGTACCTTTCCCAATGCCCAATCAGCAGAATCAAAATAAGCACGTTCATGGTCCTGGCAACAGAGTCAAATTTTAAGTAAAGCCCAAGAAAGACCAACGTCTATTGGAAACCATCTAAATGAGACCATAAATACCTTAGAAATGAGTGGTGGTTTTTTGGGCATTATTCCTCCATACTTTTTCTTAACAACTGCTTCCTGAAGTGTAAAACAAATATGCACTGATCACACATATTTAGAAACTAGAGCAGAGGTAAGTTGCTGGATTTGGCAATGCTTAGGCATTTTCTAAAGAAGCGAAGAAAACAACCAATAATTTCATGTGTTAAAGTAAAAGGATTTTTTTTTCTTGTACGATTGGAATGGATGTCCAAATTGATTGTCCTATTAGTCCATCAGTTGACGTAGTCATAATAACTTACAAACTTCAGAAACTTTATTTTAGAGCCATATCATCAGTAATAACATGATCAGAAAGAGAAATTCATTTATATACTTGCACAAGTGCACCTGTTTCTATTCTATTGCTTCCTCAAAAACTTCAGTAGAATCATTGATGCATTAAGCAATCAGTAAATAAATAACATCCTTCTTAGATACCGACAAGCAAATAGCAAATAAACAACTACTCTGAACGCCAAGGACTTTCCACAACAACTCAGTAACATTCTCAGCTAAATAGACAAGTAAATGCACATCGTAAACACATATAAATAAGCATGTTCATAAGAAAACGTCCAGCCAAAGCACGAATCTCAAGTTCACATCGGTTCCACCGGCTAACACAATCAAAGCAGGCAGACACGCATAAATCCAGAAACAAACTCGATGAGCTCCGAAGCACAATCGTTCTCGTCAAAACCGAACTACAACAGTAAAACGAGCGCAGCTCAAGGTCAATCCGCGACAATTCAAGCACGCAAAGGAGTTAGGTAAATCATATGCGACCTCCTCCTGGGACGAAGGCACCGATTTCTCGGAATCCGCCGGAGCATTCGCGCTCGGACGCTCCTGCTCCTTCCCGTCCTCCATTTTCCGCACCTGGTCACCAATGTCGATTCAGCGAAATCAGCTCAAAATCACGTCACGGATCACAACTAGCGGGGAAGGAAGAACCGATTCCGCTCGATCTGGAAACGATCCCGTCCCCGTTCATTGTTTCCAGCTCGATTGGTTCCATCGGCGAGCGTCGGAGACTTGATTATCGGAAACACAAAGGAAATCGGCGGGAAATGATGGCGTGAGCTCGCGAATTTACCTGAGGAAATTCAATTCAAGCCTCCTCGCACTTGCGACGGTGATCCAAAATCGAGTTGCAGGAGAGAGAGAGAGAGAGAGAGAGAGAGAGATCGGACAGGTATGGTGCCGATTTAGAGATGGGAAATAAAAAAAGAAATAATTATTTCAGAGATGGGCCCACAAGGCCTGAGGAAACGGGTCGGAAGACTGGGCCCAATGGGCCTTCTAATGGGCCTCCGAGGCAGGAGCGTGTCATTGCATTTCCAAATTGGCAATCTTCACATATTTCTCAAAAATAAGGAAAATAAGAAAACAAACTATTTGTTTCATAAAAGAATGAATGATTTGAAGAATTACTTTATTAGTCTAAATAAAAAATAAATAAATTTTCCCGATTTATTTTTAAAAAAATAATTTCTTGTATTGCTCGAAATAATTATTTAATGAAAATTATTTTCATTATTGACGACAAGTTATATCTTAAACATTTTTCGCATGGACGATGAAAATATTTTTTGTCCATTCATATTTATAGATGATCATTTTTAAGAAAATATTTTCTAAGTCTTTCATTTTTGGCAAAACAAACCGAACCTAAAATCACATTGAAATGCTAGAATCCTTTTATCTTTTGAATGATGAACTGCGATTATCATGCTGTAGACTTGGGTTTTTCTTCCTGCTTTGAAGAGCTTTGCACTCAAAACACGCGTTTGATAGAAGGGGCATCTTTCACAAAATTGGTCATCACAAAAGCTTCAGACATTTTATCATACAAACAATGATGGTTCTAAAATGACTTATGAGTAGCAGCTATGTCGTGCAGCAACATCTGCAGCTGTTCCATAAGTCTCATTCTTTACATATTTACAAATAATCTACGTTTCTGCTTCTCTTCATCCTAATATTTGCTCTCAAGAATGTCTATAGGGGGAGGCCGGGCTCTAGAGAAGCTTCATCATCAAGTTAAATTTGATGTCCGGAGACGTCTTGGGCTGAGGCCAATTCGCTCCTTCCGGGACCTTGATGCATCTAAAGCCCCGGCCTTTGTACAGCTTCAGCGCCCCCGGGTTGTTCAAGTCACAGTGCAATGCAATGGCTCGGCATCCCCAGCCACGCGCTTGAGCCTCGGCTTTGGCTATGAGCCTTTTAGCTATCCCCTTTCGCCGGTATTTCTCGCGAACTGCAACGTTGGATACGTATGCAATTCCAGTCCTGGAATGGCAAGTTGTGAAGAGGGTCAAGGTAATTGAACGAAATAATCTCATCGTACAAATGATGCTAAAGCGAAAGTGCAAGGTTTATTTATAAAGCTGTGTAAAGAGAATTCACTCTAGTAGAGAAAAATGGCCAGCAAATTTCGAAAAGAAAAAAGAAAAGAAAATTTGTTCTAGCAAACATAGATATCGCTCCAACACCACCGCTGCCGCCAACATTAACAATGATGATGACTGCACTGACAACAACAAAGTTGCTTTCCACAAAGGTATATGTGATGATATCCATTCCAGCTTTGAACTAAATAACGATACAACAGCATAGTCCTTTTTTCTGTCACCCCCATATCAACCCCAAAGAATGTCGGGTAGTGTCTCCAATAAGACGTGATAAACTGTTCATGATAAACTGTTCATAGTCAGAGTATGATCCTTAGATAAGTTTTAGGTGGAAGCAAATGCCCTACAGGTCGTACTAAAACAAAATAAACAGACCCAGCCTCTTCCATCCCTATCGCAGAATAAGTGCTCGTGTGTGCATACACTCGATGAGCATGAGTATCAAAGTAACAGCAAAGGCCAATGCCACATAAGACACAAAATGGAGAAATTTCTCACTTCTCATCTAAAACTAGACTATGAATGTATTATTTCCCCTTTGCATAAGTTAGAGCAACTTCACTTTCCTACCTCTAATCAGCACACTAGCTGGTAAGCTTCATGTTTCTAAGCAAGACAGAATTTTACCTTGCAATACGACCAGAAGGTTCCCAATCAGCAGTTACGGATAGTCATGGGGAAGGCTTTAATTAGTCGCTCCTAGAAATAACGTTCAGGTAATGCTTTTCTCAATGCTTGAGAAGAAGTGCAAAGTTTCGATTGATATAATAACACTCGGTTATAACAGTTGAAGAGTTTAGTTCTCTTTCGCCTGGTCATAGTTGCAGTATGGTACTATCTGACGCAACATGTTATCTCAAGACATCAGGTTGCTTCAAAAGGAGGAAAAGAAAATTCATTATAGACACTCTTCACACCATTTATCCATTCAAATTCATCAGGTTCCCTGATTACCAGGAAGATACCATATGCTTATAACATAGAGTTGACATAGGAATCCCCAAAAGGAGTCATAAACTACTTATGGTTTCATGTGAAGCCGCAAAACCTTTATAGCTAGTCAAAAGAGGAATTACAGATGTTGAAAATATTCCACATCACTTGACAATGAGGTTTATATGCACTTTATATGCATATGACCTCCTACCACTTGACAGCTTAAGTTTTCAATTGGACTTTTCCAGATGGTAGCAAATCTAGGTTCCACTCCTGTTAGTTAAATGCCACGTGTTACTCCAGTTAGTAAAGCTCGGTTCCACTCCTGCTATAAGTGAGATGGGGTGTTGATAATATCCCATATCATTTGATAAAGTCATTCATATGCTTTTTATATATAAGTGTCTCCCTCCACCTATTAGCTTAAGCATCTTGGTTGGACTTTCTAACAATAGAAGAAATTTGGATCTCTCTAGACCCTACTAGGAGGAAGCAGGACATCTACCTTGTAGTTCTACCTCCAAAACATGTTATTTATTTCTTTGCCTTGGCCTATTTGGTAATGCAACTTCGGTTCATTCATAAGGTAAAGAAGCTTACAGCTCGTGTCAAGTGCTCACATCAAATCAAATCAAGAAATATATATTCCTCAAGAATTTTCTTATTATGAGGGGAAAGAAAACAAACTTAATAGATGACCGACTAGCTGATTATGCCAGAAACTGGGATATCAAGATTATCACCCTGAATTTTCTATTCATGAGGACTGAGATCCTGAAAAAGAATACTTGACTGCTGAAAAAACCAAATGCTATAGTTTTGTTAACAGATTTCATACCTTCTCTGCCTAAGCGGTCCCTTTCTTGGTAGAAAGTCAGCAACAGTGTCCACTGTCAATATACCAGTAACATAGCCCTTATTGATACTAAATCTTCCATCAAAGCCACCTATTCTGATGTCTTCACTCCCAAATAACAAGCTTTCACCACCTGAGCTGCCAACTACAGCGACAAGGCATACCCGCCGGCAACCATTTGGTATCGAGAATCCAGCGAGCATTGCCACCAGCCTGTCGATCCTCAAGACAAAATCCAGAGGGAACGAGTATTCAGGGAAGAAAGAACTGCAGTGAGTCTCGGCTACCTCCCAGCAGTCCTCTAACCGAGCCTCCCGGACAACAATCTCGGGAGAGACTGTCGGAAATAACTCCACCACTTGGCTGGCTCTGCATAGTTCTGCGCTTAGAATGAAAGCGCCCATAAGAAACTCTTTCTCAAACAATTCCCACTGCATATGCACGCTTACCACAGTGTTAAGCTTAAAAAATGTCATATTTGGCTCCCCCACAAGGAGAAAACAACCGAAGCTCCAGTAATTCCACCCCCTCCCCCCCGGCGCGCGACCCCCAAACAAAAAAGAAGAAGGCAAGACCATGAATAAGGTGATTTAAAGTAAAATAATCTATTTCTGATCAAAGCAAAGAAAATGCAGAATGCAACCAAATCAGCCCAGAAGAAACACCCATCACCCATGAGTAGTTTGAAGCACTAAACAGCGACCAGTTTTGTAGTTCATCACCACAAGGAAGGAATCGCCTCGGAGTAATTCAAAACATAACATCATAGTTCTCCGGGTCAGGAGACCAATCCCACATGCGAACCAATATCAAATTCCCAATAAAAATTTCTGAATTCCCAGCATCCAAGCGCCTCAAGAACCAAAACCGCTCGAAGAATTCCCCAGTCACAAAGAAAGAAAAGAAGAGAAAGGGCGATACGGGCCAACAACACAAACCCACATCCAATCAAGCTCAAAATCAAATCTTTAGGAGCAGGGAAGAGCCGAAGCAAGTCCAGAGGGAAAGAGGAGGTACTGGGTCTAGAGGGGAGGTCGTCGAGCGCAGGAGGGAACCCAGGCGAAGGGAAGCGAGAGAGTTTCTTGAAATTCAGGCGGGCGCTCCCGCTACGGTGGAGAGCTGGGCACACGGCGGTTCCCAACGGTATTGACCGCATTTCTCGGACAAGATCTCACACCACCCACTCTCTCTCCGCACCCAGATTCTCTGTCGAGGAAAAGATACTCGCGATTCTCTTCCCTGGTCTGCCCGGCGGAAAGAGAGAGAGAGGGAGAGACAGAGAGAAAGAGACCGGGCCGAGCCTCAGCCGGTGTTTCAACGGGTGTAGGGTGTGCTGCCTCTCAGCAGAATAAGCCTATGACTTTTGAGCACGTGATATTCTTTGAGTGACGGTGAGACTCACTACTTACTCTGAGAAATAAATAAATATTTAAATATTTACAAATTCATTTTAATTACGTCGCCTTCTAAAGTTTCATTTTTTTCCCCTCTAACGAATATTGCTGCTTGTGGATATATTCTTGAATAGTAAACTTGTTTTCTGCCCGTTTGGCCACAAGATTACTGATTTCGAAATGAAAATGGCGTTTCCCTTCACATGCATCGGCATGCCATGCTACTAATGAGCAAACCAAGTTATATTCCAGCACCCCCGAGTTTCCGGTTCCGTGCAGCATTCACTTCATTCACTTCAGAGGGCGGGCAGTTTGTTCGGCTGGCATTTGATGATTGTCGCGACCAAATTTCCGGGTGTGCCACCTAAAACTAGGTTGATGGATTACTAAGTCTTTAAGCTTAGCTCGGGCTCTCCCAAGCCCATACCAAATCGCGACTTAAGGATTTAACATGCAAAAGATCATTATCTAGGAGTCGCCACTAATCAGTTTAGGGTAGGTCGATTAGACACCTAAGTAAAACAACGGGAGATTTATTTTACTCCTACGAACCAGAGATTATGGGTACGGGGACTTGGTTACACTAGATTTCTCTAATGCCCTTTCGGTACCATTCTTTAGAAAAAATGTTTGGCAAGCAGCTTAAATTGATTTTAAATTTATTTCTCTAACATGTGAGGTGATCATGCGGGTGCGCAATCCATCAATTTAACACCCAAGAAAGCAATGAATAAATTACGAACTTACCTCAAAGCAACGAAAGCATCTGCGTTGTTAGATCAAAACTCACATCAGCAATTCTAGATATGATTTCTAATTAACAAGCAATCACTCAATCTTTTTTGTTTTCATTTATTTAATGAGAATCATGCGATGCAATGTTATTAATCTAACATGAGTTGATATGACATGGTAACATGACCTAAACTATATGACATGAGTAAAGGTAAATTCTAAAGAAATGCAATAATTAAATATGCAATCTAAATTAATCAAATGACCTAACTCTAATGACAGGCAATTTCTAATTAAATGAACCTAGCAATAATCACTAAATGACGTGCATTTTATGAACCTAATTCTACATGACGTGCACATGATTTTTATTTCTTTTTTTTTTATGAAATTCGAAATTAAAATTAAATATGCAATTCATATGATATATAATAAATAAATAAAACTAACATCCGAAATGAATGCACTTTTTCTTTTTCATGATTCAAAATTCAAAATAAATAAATCTCCTATTCTAGATATGCAAGATAACCCTAAGACGATAAACCTAATCTAACTCAATTTTTTACGAAAACAAAATCGACTCAAACGACACTACAGCACATCTAACAAGATAAGATTGATATCCACAAATTGGCGAACCATATCTCGCGCATGAGATCGGGTTGTCCAATTTTAAAATTAAATCGCGAATCGAATCTCGAGCATGAGATCGGATTGTCGATTTTTTGCAAGGGATTGCGAGTCGGATTTCGGGCGCGAAAATCGGACTGTCAATCCCTAATCTGAGGGGCCATCCATGTTGGAACTTCAATCATGCATTGGAAAATATTTCAAACAAAGAGATAAAAATATCAAAAAAACTAAATTAAGATAAAACAAATCTACCTAATAAATTAAATCTACCTAATAAGATAAATCTACCTAAAAATAAACCTATCAAATAAAGTAAAACAAATTTCTACCTAAATTTGGATTTTTTTGTTAAAAAAAAATCCAATTGGTAGATTGAACTACGAAGGAAGCTCGGCGCGGCTATGGACGGTGCAAGGGCAGCGGCTATGGTGTTGCTGGACATCGGTCATTGGAAGAAAAATCCATCGCGATTATGTCACTGGATAACCTGCAAAGGACGACGAAAAAGGCAAAGTTCGGTAGACGCTGGACGCCGATGAGGTGTGATGGCGCAAGGAGCTACTGCAACGTCTTCAAGGAAGATTCAATCCCAAAGAAGTTTTCTTCGGCCTTGTTACTTTGTCCAAAAACAAACCTTGCTAACCCCTCAACCTTCTTGACCGAATTTGGTTTTTTACGGTCTTATTTGATTATCAAAACTTTGACCATGAGGGTGTGTTGTTGAAGTGGACACCACCATGCACGTATCACTCATGAACAATTGTGACAGAAGGTGCTGAGATGCATGGCGGTGAAGAGTATTGGGCGCTCGATGATTTGCCGGAAAACCTACAAAAAATATCAAGAGTGCACCAGTTCTGACCAAGAGCTTGCTTGGCTGTTGCTTGACTACGAAACTTTGACCAGGGGACCACGTAGATATGGTAGTGGAATCGTTAGACACCTGGACTCCTTGATGATTGCCAAGGGACTCTTCTGGATCACCAAGATGGAAGATCACCGCCGGAGAGCAACCGAGAACCAGAGCAAAACGCTTGCGTGAATATTTTTTCCTCCTTTGGTTATTTTCTCTTTGTGGCCGTATGTATCAATATGTGTGGCCTCCTCAAAACCGAACCCTACGTACACCTTTTATAGCCAAAAAAAATGTGATCCTATCAAAATATTTCGAAATTTTCTTATATCCTCCGAATCACAAAAATCCTTATCTCCTTAATATTTTCAAAAAAATGTTATCACCTAAAGACTAAAGATAAGATTTCAACCCGATTCTTTTAAATTCGAAAAACCACCGCAATATCATATCAAATCTCGATTTAGGTAATTTTTGTCATTAAAAGAAAACGGGCTCGGGCCAATTTTGCACGTTTCATGGGCTTAGTCCGGCCCATTAATTTAAACTCAAAAACAATTAATTCGACCCATCCGCCGTCCTAAAAAATGCAAAACATGTAAATTAAAAATAAACGCACCTAAAATTAATGCTATGCAAATGAATTATAAAAAATAAAATTAACCCCTAATGACTAAATTGGCCGCCAAAATTTAGGTGTCAACAATGATCTTGAGTAATGCTTGTAGTTGGGACCATGCGAGAAACAAGATTCTCCACTAACAAAATGATCGACAACTTCGAGTGCAAAATGGAATGGTCTTGATTGATCCACCACAGTCCACCGTGGATTAATAATTTGTATGTACTTAATGTCACCTGAGCAAAATTACAACCATGGCTATCCTCAATCTATGTTTAGAATATATGTGTTGAAATTGACATCTCTAAGTATTCATGGAAAACTTTCAAAAGACTCAGAATCGACACCAAAGCACCCTCGATCGAGCGACTAAACCAGTATAACCAAGCCTTAGCGGTCAGTTTTACCAAACACCGAAATAAAAGTACATGTGCGACCATAAGAAAAGTTGATAGTCCTCTTCAGCCACGTTGCTCTTCACACTTGCTTAACTCGATGATGATGTAGCCGTACATGTTTCTGCAGTACTAGGGTCTTGTGTTCAGTTCATGGCACGACAATGGCAACCTTCTCTTTGTACGAAACAAGAAAATAACTTGTGTAACTGCTGTCACTTTCTGTGATTGCATTATGATACATGAACTATGGAACCTGTTAAAACAAAACGACCGTTCCTACAATTCCGTGAGATGAGGAATATATCCTGTGCAATCTTGAATCATATACATTTCATGCTTCAGATCGTTCTCGCGCCTAGAATTCAACAGGGAGATCTCTTAGAAAGGCCAGTGTATGGGGAGATGTGGATTTCCCAAACTGGGAACACCATGAAGGAAGCTTCATCAGAACCTTTTCAACTTTCGGCGTCAACTTATCCATGTCTGTTCTTAATTTAAGAAGTGGCTGCTGATTCTTCTGGCTACCTTCGCCGTGAGCAATTTGCGTAGAATTGGCCCAGACAAGAGTCATATCAAACCTCGTTGGTGATTTTTTCCCTCCAGAAAACTGAATAACATGCCATCCATCCACACTGCTCTTGTCGTCCAATGGGATCAGCTCTTCAGAATTTCCTACACTCAACAGCAAGACGTCCAATGTTTTGAACCATACTGGCAAAAATAAGCAGAACTTTGGCAAAAATTACCCATAACATTAGGTCGATGGCTAAAAATGAAAATTTCAAAGACTCAATATTTGTCATCCCATGGAATAGTTGGATCGGACCAGGCTCCTCGGTGAATAACTCACTTGACACCAACAATGCTGCCGGTGAGACGAACCACCGTGGCAAAAAAAATTAATTTGACCAACCAAAAACATTACCCTAGAGAACCATGTTGTGATTGATTCTAGTGGGTCATTCGGATGGTCAAAAGACTCAAAACTATATTTTCGTTAACGCACTATAATTATTCATACCTTCCAATTTGAAGTCCTCTATGTATTCAGTATTGACCGCAAGAACCCATCTTGTTGAGCTCTTTGTGTCCAACGCGACCTCTGTGATTCTTTTGCCCCCCTTGTCATCTTTTATAACAGCCAGTGTTGGTAAATCTGTTTTACTCCAGCCACCTTCGGTATCATCATAGGACCAACAGCCATATTTGACCGAAAAAGTAACAAGATCTACAATCTTATCTCTACCACATGTGAAACCACCTCCGATCTGCTCAACCTCTTTCGTCAATTTTCCAGGAGTGGTAGAGAAAAAAGACACATAAGAGTCGGGCTGCTCTTGCTTGCTTATGGTTGCATCCACTATGTGCACAACCTGTGAAAAATCAATCAGCTGAGTTACTTTAATGCTGTACACAGTTATCTTTCATCTATCAGAACAGTCGCAAAGTTGCCAGTTATCTAATATTGTTCACACCGACAAATCTAATGGATATTCCTATGGCTCATTCCTCACCTTACTATCAACAAACTGAACAAAAATAAGGTACAATATGGAATTACATGTCTTTATTACTATGCTACAGGGAAATGGCATGTTTCCTTCTCCCCAACAATTGTGCTTGTAAAGTTACAAGAGAAACTGAAATTAGTATAATCAACATAAAGCTCATTTCTACATTCTATGCTGGAATTTCATCCTAATTGAATCAAACACCCCCGATTGTAATGTGCTCCCATGAAAGAGGCTCTCTCTAACTCTGGAATTACGACAGGATACCATAACGTGGGTTGATCGATATATTTCCGATAAATGAACAGAACAACTGAAATGGAAAACTCAATGGCAATAGAAGGTGAACAACACCGTTGGGAATTATGAACATCAAAATAGTCTCTCAGAAGCAAAGTGGTGAATCAAATTGTGAGGTCTCATGAAGACCCAAATCAATTCAAAATACTTTTGATGATGTAAAAGAGTTGAGTGAAAAATGAAATTCCTAGAGCAGTGTCAAATGACTGGGGCCACATGAAATGGGAGTTCATGTTGAACAGGTTATACGGTTCTGAGCTGCAAAGTGTGTTGCAGAAGACAAATAGTCATTTAAAATCTCTATTTGTAATTTGCTCGCAAAATATTATGGTCAAAACCTTATGTAGTTTGCCACTTATTTAAGCACATTTATTTTGTCATATAATCCCAAACCTGATGAAGTAATTTTGTAGATGCCAGAGCATCAATTAATAGTGATATTATAACCAAAAGGGTGATGCCCTCAACAGAACCAACAGAAACCCATTTTACTGGGATCATCCTTTGAAAGTTGACATGATTTTGGAAGTACTTCGGACTGACACTAAAAGTAAAATCCATATTTTGTCTTTAAGTATAGCCATGCGGCATGCCTAGGTATTTTAAAATGCAATTTGACCTTAAGCAAGTTCAACAACTAAATGAAATTGAACTGGCAGTGCAAAAATAGAAATTAATAATTTCCCATTCTGGTTAACCCATAGATGAAAGGTAGATCATACATTTACAGCTCTGGCTGTGTCTTCTGTAAATGGTGGGGCTACACCAGATAGTACAGCAGCGAGGGAGAGACCAAAAAGAGCTAATGCTGCCAAGACAATCGATTTCTTTGCACCTGCAAAGTGTACTTCAAATATATAAAATTTGTTCCAGAGAAACCAACGATGCAGAAAATAAATAAATTTATTGATAAAGAACTAATCATCTGTTTATCAAACTGCAGGATGATGAGATCAAAAGGCAACCTGGTTAACTCTGAAACTTGCGTCATACCAAAAGAAAACTTTGCATTCTTGCCCATTATATGGCAAGAGCCAAGAGGAAAAAAAGAACCAAATAAAAACAATATTTGTAGATTAAAAACATATAACTGATGACTTCTACAATCTCCCTTGATGCTTGAACAATCTAACTTTCACACATTTGCTAATAAGAGACTCCCAGATCCAATATCTAAGTGAATGCTATTCAATACGCACCAATTTCTGATTATATCGATTTCCTCAACTTCCTCTAGGATTAGAATCTTGCGTCAGTGGAGAAAACTCCAAAGTCAACAGTCTTCATTTAACCGTCAAATCAGTATGAAGCTAAAAATTGCATTAGTTACCCAGACAATATCTTCCCCTAGGCAGTGAAAGTCTAGGATGGATGCACCAAGCAAAGCCTTTTCAACTATTATTCCTACTCATGCATGTTCTGTGTTTGTTCAAAAGCCGCACTTGCAGATGTGAGACTTTGATTCATACTCAAGTACTTGATGAAGGAAATACAAGTAATTCAGGGAAAGACAATATTGCTATTTGCATTCACTGAATAAATAGGTTGATTCAACTTATAAGAATAAATCCTTCATTTGTGCTTCTACATAGCCCATTCCATTTCCTACAAAGAAATAGGCTCCCATGGACCTCAACATAAATGAAACCACGACTAGTGCTAATAATAAGTCAAGCATCATTACCACTAGAAGAGTCTTATTTTATGGTCTCATTTTACACCTACCAAAATGAAGCTAATGTGGGTGCACAGAATAGCCATATTAAACAAAAACCAGAACTGAGTGGCCATGGGCAAATACCTGAAAGATGGACATATGAGAGGAGATACACCATCGTCAGGGGTATAACAAGAGCGATAAATACAGCAATGATAACATTTGCCATCCACTCAGGAGTATTGCCAGGGTTCCTGCACACAAATACAACAAGTTAGCCCTCATAACTATTTCCTGAACTTCAAGTAAACTGTCAAGCAATGCACATTGAACACAAACTTTTCATTGTGCCCCAAGAAAAAGACTGAAACTTTTGACAGCATAATTCTATTTCACCATGGCAACAAAGTATTTTGTTGGGATCAAGCCCGATATTCAGGAATTCCATACTTAGAACTTCTTCAATGAAGACACGGAGTAGTTATTCTCAATGAACGGTCTTAATACATAAACAAACATATTGAAATAGCAATTGGGCTTCTGTGTTTCAGGGTATGTAGGAGAGAGCAATGGGATTCAGATGATATCATAGTAGCTTCATGCAAATGACCACTTGAAAGTAACAACTATTAATTAATCAGATTAAGGTAATTAATTACCGGTCAAATCGAACAACCATTCCAACTATTGTGCCAACCAATCGGATGAATACACCAGCAGAAACCACAA
This sequence comes from Eucalyptus pauciflora, assembly GCA_007663325.1. Taxonomy (NCBI): domain Eukaryota; kingdom Viridiplantae; phylum Streptophyta; class Magnoliopsida; order Myrtales; family Myrtaceae; genus Eucalyptus; species Eucalyptus pauciflora. The sequence goes on along the minus strand of VMYD01000010.1, from coordinate 787,689 downwards.
TGGGCACAGACAAGCCAAATAGAAGGGTTGCAAGTTTGAGAGGCTTTGGAGGCCGAGCAGGGGTCAAAGTCGCTTCAAGGAAACCATCTGTAGTGCCGGATAGAAAACTGCTTATAAGCAAAGATAAATGATATCGCTAGCATCAAATATTCATGTTTTCAAGGCATCAAATATTCATGTTTTCAAGACCAGGAACTGCACTAATATTCTTCTGCATATGTCAGCTTACAACCAGACTTCCTTTTACTTTATGCTGAAAAAAAATACATCTCCAAATATATTGCATACTTACATGAAAATGCTGGTGGCACTAGCCAAACAAGAGCCAAATAAGATGAACCAATTCGGTAATAATTACCAATCACCAGAAGAATGAGCCACAGCATAGAACCCGCTTTATATAGCCATCTTTCAGCTTCTAACTTGATCAAAGTAGATTGAGTAAGAGGTGATAATTGCTTCCTCTTTGAATACTCATTTGACAAGTACATTTGAAGGATTAGAAAACCTAAATGTTGACCAGTGAGAGCCCCTAGAAGAGCAGGTGCAGCAAATAATCCAATCACCAACCATGGACTAGCAACATAAGGAACTGGTGATGTAGAGAGCAAGGGTAGAACGAAAGCAGAGAGAAGCGAGAAACTCAGAGAAAATATCCACATCAAAATAATACTCAGACATGACAAGATGAGTGAGACTGCTGCAGGGTAACCACCCATAAGTAATGATGTAGACCATATCAACAGTGACTGCAGTGCCACCGAATTATGAAGCATATTTGCAAATCCTTGATGGTATAATACCATATAAATCCCCTGTAGTTGGAAACCCATATCAGTAACCTGGCAGGACACCATCTTAAATGCAAACTGCCCAACACAATCATAGGATTAACACAGATAGATTAAGACAGAAAGTATAACATACTAATATATCAAAATAAATAGCAGAGCTGGATGCGGAAATGCCTTCATCTTTCATCCCCTGGACTCCGGACAGATCTGGAGATGAGGCAATTTGAAGCAGAAAAGCAAGCATGTTTTCTCCAAGATGTTGGAGAGATCCTGATTTCAAGAGCTCTAGCTTGTCATTCTGCATAAAGAGAGATCCTTCAGTGGAAATAAAAGCATAGATGAAAATCTTGTTCCTATCCCATGTTTAACCAAGCATCACCAAGAGATGAACAAAAGGGTATCTACATTCTGTTTTATACAAAACTTGGATATAAATTAATTTCAGCTTCAAAAATCTAAATTTGGTAATGCAAGAAGTAAGCACCCTCTCTGTAGAGGCCCATTAATTGGCTTAAATGCTGTTGAATACTCACAATCCTCTGCAACTATATGATTGAGAATGCACAAAAATATCCCATACATGCAACATGCTATCATGCAACAATCACCTCCAGAATGCCAGATGGTAAAAGCTTTTTTATCAACGATCAATCCAGAATAATCAAAGATCTTACTAAGGCAGAATTTAGGTTAAATAAATGAAATAGTGTAAGATACCTTCTTTTTTCTAACCTCTTTCCTTTTCCCTCTAGAGTGGTAATGGAAATGCATTCTAAATTTAGTTATTCTGAAATTGCTCGACCAATTATAACACATAAAGTTTCATGCACCCCCATCCATATAGATGAAGGCAGTTGGAGGATTCAATGGAATGGTAAAAGTAAAGTAATAAAAATAAAACCTTAGTGTGATATACTGCACTGTTATCAGTATATGCAAAGTCAAGCCCGGAAAGACCAGCAACCTCCTTGTACACTTGGAAATCAGTTGCAGATTTTATAGCTCCAGAAGCAAAAAGATCCTGTGATACGAAAACACAGTCTTGAGCTTATATAGTCAAGAAAGCAGCCTAGAGAAATGGTAAGGGCAAAAATGACAAACCTGAGCTATGACATGGCCAGATGGGTATTTAGCAGCTAAAGCAAAGTTCTCTATTGCCCATGGATTAGGACCAGCCTAAAATTTGAAGTGACAAGACAAAATGAAAAAAAGTTAAGCACAAATTAAATGCAGAAGAGCCATTAGATTTCCGTGAAATCTAGAGGAGTATCAACATTCAGTGGAAGCGTATCATTATTAGATATATTAATCTTACTATTCAACCAGAAAAATGCACTTAATTACTGAGCGCCAATATTGGAAATTTGCTAGGAAAAAGAGCACGAGGGTTCCGCTATCAGCTATGTCTAATGCTCGCTTCTGTCCAATACTGGAAATCATGCTATACGGGCAATTCAAACGAAACAGAAGGTGCACAATGACTAAGATGACTTCACCTGAAATACACCCGACTTCCCTCCAATACCCATTGCCTCCAAATCTACTGCCAGACGAATGGATTTACTCCATGGATGCTGGGATGATAGATTCTTCATTAGTCCTCAAAAGAAGCATGCCCAACCATAATACGGCTCAACTATGCACAAGTGATAAAGCAGCAAAAGTGCTAAATAATTGCTTTGAAAAAGTGCAAGAAAGAGAAACAATGAAGCATATTCTGGATGACAGCTGCAGACAAGGTTGATGGCATCACAAATTGGTTCCGTCTTTTATACCACGAGTATGAATTGTTATGGAATAGATAGCAATTTTCAAGTTAGAGAAGCATGTGCTTAAGGAATTTGTTTGCCGTTCTTTTCTGCAAAAAGTTTCGAAAGATGTGCAGTGAATGGGAAACTAATGACATCTCCATACTGAGACTGAATCTTTTGCACATTCATGGAGCTAATGGTGAGCACCATAAAGACCTTCTTTGTTCAACAAAGATGTGCCGTGATGGAGATATTAAAGATGCTTCTAACCTGAGTTATAAAGCTGTGAGCACCATTAAGACCTTCCTCCTCCCCTGTGTTGAACAAAAATATAACAGAACTCTTAAAACCATGAGCCCACTGAGAAACTGCTCGTGCAAGTTCAAGCATAACAGCTATGCATGAACTGCAATCACCAGCACCTTCCCTGTAAAACAGAAAACAATCAGTGATATATAAGGATATTACAAGGGAGACCAGCCAAAATGTGGTGTCAATGAACAACAAACTGAGGTGATAGTAAATTATAAGTTATGCAAGCAATAGTATCTAAAGTAAAGCAAGTTAGATGTTGAGTAAAAAGATGCTGTGGGCACATCTAGATTATTGGAAAGGGTCAAACCTAGAAGTTGTTATCTTCTTTCCCAGGGACAACAATATACTCCAACACTGGTTCTTTTACCCAGCCACTAGAAAATGTTATGTAGCTCATCTCTCTGATGAAGCATTACTTATGAAACATTTCAATACAGACACATGCACCTTTTTGTCTGATAATACAGTGTTGCAGAAGATGAAAATCTCGAATGCATCAGAGGTGAAAAACATAAGTACCTCAGAAACTAAAGCAGATATTATTATATAGGACCCATAGACAATGTCATGGTTCTAATAGAAACTCTGAAAAAGCAAGCGCATGCCCAGTGACATTGCAGATAAGTGCACTTTTTCACATGAAATAAAAAATCAAAGACAAACTTAGAGGGAAGTAAACTTACGTAGAGAAAACAGTGTCTATATGAGAAGAAACCAGAATAGCGCTATCTCCAGCTTCTGCTACATATTTTGGAGACACCTTAAGTACAATGTGCTGTAGATCTGAATAAACAAGTGTTCTCCCCCTGAACAAGCCACCAACCAGACGATTTGTGCCAGATTGCGCATGAAAGACATCCACTTGAACATCTACCTCCCAATGAGCTATTTTCTTAATCTTCTCTGATGCTTCCAGAACATACTATTGACAAATGTTTGTTAAAACATACTCCAAATACTTTACAATAAAGTAATAACTTGCGATGGACAGACAATTTTTTGGATAGGCATACTAGGAAATACTTAAGTTCCAATGGGTAAACAATATGTGTTCATTAATAAATGAAAGTAGGCGATAAAAGCTCATTAGCCGTGCCCTCCACACCACCCCTCTAGGAAAAAAAAAATTGGCTGATAGTGTCTTAATGTCAAGCGGTGTTTTGAGTTATGGTCCTTAAGCTTGTACATGATGAGTCAAGCTTGCAGGTATAATAGAAATTTCCTTAAAACTAGGTATTGACATTGAGGCTCTAAGCATTATTATCAAATGAGAGAACACCCCCATGTTGCGTAGAACATATATGCTAGGGGAAACAGGGCAGAAGAAATCATTATATATCAATAGGGTTTTTTCTCCTCAAATTACATATTGGGAGTTGGCCCGCAAGTAGTTCTCATCTCTCTTAGACAAAACATCCTCCTTCTCATTTAGAAATGACAATCAATTTTGGAAGGTCTACCTCGGTCCTACATGGAAGTTGTTTCAGTTCTTTCCATGATACTGCTAAATATTGACTAAATATTGAGATACTCACTTGTCAGCTGCACTCAATAACTTTCACATGAGTAGTTCAAATGCTAAATGAGTTTGATCATCACATTAGTGTAATTAAAGATGACACCCACCCACGTAATCACCAACTACCGTCTAACCAGGTAATCACCGACTCAAATGATTAAACATCGAAAGTTTTCATGTCATGGAATTAAAAGAACTTTTACTTACGCTCATTTTCAACTTAATCTTCAAACTCTGCCTAAATTGACTACAACAGGATGTCTGCTCTCTCTGCCAATGCACAAGACGTCTAACTATTTGACTGCAGCAGTAAATAAACTGTTCATGCTTCTTAAACCTCAAGTCAGTAGCCGCGACTCACCACCCACAAAAACCAACACGAAGCACGGCACTAACCAACAAGAACCGCCAATCACAGAGCATGCACCAGCGCGCACATTTCGAAAAACATGAGCATTCATCCAAAGAGGAGCAGAACCTGAATCGCGTCATCGAGCGCATCCGAACTGATAGGATGAGGACCTACATCAATCAACGCCTTCACGTGCTTCATCGCCTCCACCTCCGAGAACCCCCTCTTCCCGGCCTGCTCGGCGGTGAGGGGCGCCGGCAAGTTCTCGAACTGGTACCGGTAGACCGCCCAGGAACAGTACGTCACCACTCCGAACAGCGCCAGGCACACGAAGGACGACCTCCTCGGGCTGACCGCGGGAAGGCCGCCGCCGGCGTCCCCGCCCGCACTCGTCTCCTCCGGGCGCGGCGGAGGCCGCCCGGCCGTCGCGGAGGAGCTCTCCGGCCTCCGTCGCATCTTGCTCGGCTGTAAACAAACGAAAGCAGCAGCAGAATCCGGTGGGAAACTGGGAATTGAATCCGTCAAAAGCGAGATTCACAATCAACAGAAGAGAGGATCGGGATCGGGATCGAGAGCTTACGGATAAGCTTGATGGATCGGTCGAGCCGATCGGATTCAGCTAGGCGAGCGTGGGAGCTGCAGAGCTTGATGAGAGGTTTGAGCTGAGCGAGGAGTGGCGCAAAAATTGAGGGTTGACTTTGACCCATGGTTGTGCGTCGGGATAACGTCACGTTGGATGGCGGACCGGGCCGATGGGCCGGCCCGTTGCTTTCGTCTGGCGGAGAGTGGGCCGACCGATTATCGATGGATGGATGGACCTACCCGAATGAGCGAACCGAACCAAGTCCGGCCCGAAATCTTTTTGCATTGAAAAAACCGGAGAAAATGACACGAGTAGTTCCTGAACTTCTCCTGGACTTTGGCCTGATGCCATGACCCCCGATGGAGAAAGAAGGAAAAAAACAAAAAAAACAAAACTAAAAAAACAGAAAATTAGAACAATTGCAAAATTGCAAAAAATTATTCACATCAATGTTGATTGTGCTACTTAGAATTTCTGACTTCCATGTTAGTAATTGCCAAATATATTGGTGAATTGTTAAATAGTTTAAAACTAAATCGAGCAAATGAAAATGTTTAAGACTGAATTGGCATTCGTACAATAAGTTAAGGTTTTTTTTGGTTATTATCCATGCGCATGTGTGTAAGTTTTAGGTGAAAAAAGGAATCGTATCGCAAATGTGATATTGGGTGGAGCAATTAATAGCCTATAAATCACAATTTTATGTTTTTAGTGAAAGTAATTGAACTAGACATATTAATGGAGTCGATTGGAATTGATCTTTTCTTCAATTATCTCCTCCAACGATGGTATTGGATTTCTTTACGCCTTCTCACCCTAGAATGAATACATATTTTAACTTGTTAATCTCTCTCGTTTGTAAAGATGCTTTCATGTGAAAGTGGCTTGTCTTTGAGTGGGAGCATCAATGTCTTTCTCACTAGTAAAAGGGAGATAGTGTGATTCTACTAAAACAAAAGGAATCACTTTATAAGTAAAAAGAATCTCTTAGCCACCCTCCCTCTCACAGGAATAAAAATTTTGAGGTTCGATCGAGGTGGCAAAATATTAAGTGTGTCCCTGTGTAGAGGCAAAAAAAGTATTGCATTGTAGATGTAACGTAAGATGAAGCAGTTAATGCATTATAATTGGCCCATAAATCATCGGTTTAAGTTTTTTAATGAATTTGAGTGAGTGAGCTGTGTTGGACGCAAATTGCGCAACTCAAGATCTCCATAACCAGAACAAGAATATGCATAATTAAGCATAAGAATTAACGCACCTGTTTTGGAATCCATTGATCTTGAAGCAGAAGCGGAAACACAATATTCCACGCGCAAGGAGGCGGCCTTAGGTGAGGATACATGTGAGAATTTAGGGTTAGAGGAGAGACTTAGCGCTATTTATAGAATTTTCAGCAAGGCCTCTTCATTATGGGCCAGGCTCAACTCGGCCCACACTAGCCAGCCCATATTAGACTAATTAAGAAACCTTCTATCTCACCTTAGACCAATCCCCGTAAAACGGTAAACGTTAAACGGTAAATTACAATATCAATTAATGTAATCCACATTAGGAAAACTCTTATATGCTGTACATATTGATGGAGTCAATGGAAATTCAGCTGTTCTCCAACGATCTCATCCAATGATAATATCCAACTTCTATTACTCGGCCTAAGATGAATATAAATTGTAGCTTTCTATTCTCTCTCTCCCTCATTTCTGGAGATTCTTTCATATGAAAGTGGCCGGTCTTCGAGTTGGAGGATCGTCTATTGCCCTTGCTTTACTGTAAAAGAGACTTTACTGTAAAAGAGAGATCGTGTGGTTTTCCTAAAATCATAGGAAATCACTTTATAAACAAAAGGCGTACTTTTAGGCGCCCCTCGTTCTCACGAAATAATATTTTTGAGGTTTGATTGAGGTGGTCAACACTAATGTGTATGTGTGTAAGTTTTAGGCTAAAAAAGTCTTATATCACAAATATGATGTAAGGTAAAGCAATCAATATATCATAATTGGTTTACAAATCACTTATTTAAATTTCTTTTAGCGAATATATGTTGATCAAAAACAAAAAAAAAATTAGCGAATGTGAGTGAAGACATGTTGACAGAGTTGATTGGACTTAGGCTTTTCTTCTATGATCTCCCCTGATGATGGTACTGGACTTCTGTAACATCTTCTTGACCTAAATTGAATACAGATTTTACCTTTTTATTCTCTCTCCCTCATTTGTGGAGAATCGCTCAGGTGAAAGTGGCTTGTCTTGGAGTTGGAGCATCCGTCCGTCGCCCTCACTTTGCCACTAGAGAGAGATCGTGCGGTTCTACTGAGACTTCACGGACCGCAAATGGATGGTTTAATCATTTGAGGCGCGTTTGGTAACAATTCTATTCCCGGAAACAAATTATGATCAGAAATGATTATTTTTATTCTGTTCCCGGGAATTGATTCTGAGTAAAAGAACGCATTTGGTAACTGTACAAAATTTATGATTCTGGAATAAAATTACGTTTGGTACCATATTCATCGATTTTGTTCCAAATCAATTTATTTTAATTTTTAAATAATTTTTATAATTTTTTCTTTGTTCTCCTATTCTAATTCTTCTTTAGGCAGGTTGTCGGCCCTTGACGAGGCCGGCCCTCGTCGGCTCGGCCTCACAGACAGCTGGGTGAGGCCCGCTTGGCCACCGACGGGGTTGGGCGAGCCTCGCTGGATCGGTCGCTAGTGATCGGCGGCGTCGGACGGTAGTGGGTGGCAAGAGACTGGCGGGCGGCGACAGATAGCGGTCGCGGGATGGCGATCGATGAATAAGAAGAAAAGAGAAGAAGAAGAGTTTTTGATTCTCAATTTTGTTCCCAGAACAAGAATCAACTTTTTTTTTTATTCTTGATTCTCGTCCCAAACTGATTCTGGGAACAAATTTGTTTCCGAGAATAAAAATTTTATCAAACGCGATTCTCGTCTCAAACTGATTCTGAAAACAAAAAATCAGAATCTGGCACTGTTGGGATGGTTACCAAACATGCCCTTGGAGTACATGGAACTGCTTTTCCTCCCTCATGAAACAGACCACAGGAGGAAGAGCCTATACACGTGATTTGGCAATAACGACAGCTAGAATTTCTGAGTTGAAAAGCACATGTATGAGAACGATCGGACTCCGTATTTCTTCGACAACAAGTTATGCGTCTTTACATTCTTTCGACCAGTGCCCATCATGTCTATAAATCGAGGTCTTTCTCGCTACTCTATCGATCTTCATATGATCATTTTTCAGTAACTTAACCTTCAAAATGAATCGATAGCGGTCTTCTAATTTCACATTTTATGCAATTTATATCAAATAGACGCGATACGGTACATATAGTCGACCTCTTATTCTCGCACAAAGCACCCACGCACATATGTCCCACCCATCTACGACGTGGGAGTATGCTCTGAGAAAAGAACTAGAAATCTCTGCTTGTGCTATTAAAGAGTACATGACTCAATAAAAAAAGGCCATCTAATCTAGTGAAAAGAAGGTAACATCAGCCCTTACCTTCACATGGAGAGATGAAATCCATAATGATATTTCTTCTCCAGGAAAATGACACAAATGGTTCTCGAATATCATCTCCGAAATTTTAATCTTTCAACATGGTCCATAAATCTTGGTCTAATATACAACGTCATCCATAAATTTTTTATTTGTTCAATATGGTCTCTGAACTATAATACACTATTCGATGCGGTCTCTAAAGTTTTAAACATCTTCATATAATTTATGAACCACATTGAACACATTGAGCCAAGTTTTGGGGATCACATTACGCAAATTAAAAGTTGGGGAATGACACTACAAATTAAATCAAAGTTTAGAGATTATTTGCGCCGTTATCCCTTCTTTCCCTGACAAAGATAATAAATAATGTCACAAGCAAATCATTTGTTGATATAATTAAATTCCGTGAATATTTCATTGTGTTTAAGGTGCATTTGTTTTGAAAAGAACTTCGTGATAAAAAAAAAATCATTTTTGAAGAAAATATCTTTTCTTTTACAGGTTAAGGAGTTGACTTTTCCAAACTTTAAGATTGCGTTTGTTTCCTCTAGAATTGATTTCTACTTGGAAAAAAAAATCAATTTCCTTTTCAAAAGACTGAAGATATTTTTATTTTTATTTTTAGCTCTCAATTAAATACCAGAAAATATGATCATATGCTCTCAAACAGGCAATAAAATTGATTTCCACTTAGAAAAACATCATTTTCCTTTTCAAAATGACTAAAGATTTTTTTCTTTTTATATTTAGGTTTTAGTCAAATACCAGAAAATATGATCATTTTCCTAGAAAATAATTGTCCGAAAAATATTTTTCAAAAATTTCACATTTCCTGCGAAAAAATGGAGGCTATATATTTAACTTTTTTTTGGTCGTAAATGATTTTTTATCGACTGGTCATTTTTAGCAAATCAAATACATGAAAATTCAGAAGGCTAATTGACGGAAAATTCTACAACTCAAACAAACGCACTTTTGAAAAGCACAAAAGGAAAATAGCGGTGGACATTAGGAGAAGTTTTGAAAATCTTATGACAAGGAAGATAGAAGGAAAATTTTAAATCCGTGGCTCGCTCTCTCTCTCTCTCGCTTTCAAACACAGCACACCTAAATTTTGACTTCACATTTAGTCATTTATTACATAAAAAAAATTAGGGATTAATTTTTAAGCCCTAAAAAAATTGCATAACATATAATTTTAGGGGCATTATTGCATTTTGCATTGAATCAGCGATGGTGAATAGATTCGAACGAATGATTCCGAGCTTAATTGACATGGAAATATTCGATTCTTTGATGCGACATATCTTTGTTTAAAACAAGAAATAAAGCAAAAGAGAATGAACATCTTTGTCAAATATTTGGGTTAACGTGAGAATTGAAAATTCACAATCGAAATAAGATGGAAGGAAATATTGTGCATATCTTCATAGATCCCATTCACGGCTGATTAATTGAGGAAAAGAGAAAAGAAATAGAAAGGAAAGGGGAAATAATTTTTGCTGATCTGGTGAATAAATAAAAGTGCGGACAAAGGCATCGAAAAGGCCAAATAAAGAAAGATGTCAACATTATTCGGTTGTTTGAGGAAGTAATGGTCTTGTGCTAGATTTGTTCAAAAGGAAAAGGGAAAATATAGATTGAAAGGGGAAGAGACAAAAGGGTAATATATTTTAAATATCTCAAGAAGATTTGGCCTCTTTCCTTGGATATAAGAGCACACCCATTACGAATTGAGAGGGGGGGGGAGGCACACACCCTCAGGGATCTCGGACAATGGTGCAGTCCTCTTGACGACGTCCCACGTTCATCATGCTTCATGGATATTGACGATAGAGCTGTTAAACGGGTGGGTTGGGTCAGGTTATTAATGGTCCGACCCAAATTGATCCATTAACCCATTTATGATCCATTTCTGCATAATGTAAATTTTCCGACCCATACTTGACCCAACTCATACCCAATCCATACCCGACCCAACCCATATTAATAAAATATTTTCATATTTAACCAAATTTAGAAAAACTTATTCTTATGTTTTTTTTAAAGATTATATTACTAAAATACTTCCAAGCTTATTTCATATATATATTATTTTTAAATTGTATTGCTAAAATAGTTTTATATAGCACAAATTTAATGGACAATTTTTATAATTTTTTTTTTAAAATATATTTTTTATTTTTTAAAAATATTTAATTATTTTTATTTTATTTTTTAAATATACTTTTATTTTTATTTATTTTTATTTTTTCTTCTTCTTTGGCCGGTTGCCGGCCACGATGGCGGCCAGTGACCGGCCACAGGCGAGGCTCGAGCTCGCCGGCGTCAACAAGCTCGAGGCTCGCCTGACGCCGATGAGCTTGAGACTCGCTTGATGCCGGCGAGCTCGAGCCTCGCCAGACGTCAGCAAGGCCTCCGCCTCGCTAGATCCGGCGAGCTCGAGGCTGGCCGGCATCGGGCGAGCTCGAGCTTGCTCCTCGCCGGAACTGGCGAAGCTCGAGCCTTGCCCAACGCCGGCGAGCTCGAGACTCACCTGGTCGGTCGCCGGCCATCGCCGTGCTGGCGACCGGAAGGAGGAAGGAGAAAGAAAAAAAAAAGAAAAAAAAAAGAGAAAAAAATATAATATCGATCTTTATAAAAAAAATATTTTTATAAAGTTAAAGAGGGAACAGAGAGATTATAAAGTTTTTGTTGAAAATGGGTTCTCAACCCAACTCATTTAAAACCCACTTAAGACCCACCTATCTTAAATATTTAATTATGAAACCCATTTAACTACTGTCACGACCTCTTTTTTCCGTTCGGGGGAAAATAAAGAATGGTTTAGGGGTATTTGCCTAAAGAGGCGGACCAATGGCCCTAAATTAGGCGCGGGCTCTCCCAAGCCCATACCTCGCGCGACGTTGGATTTTTTTTTTTAGTCCTTAACAACCTAAATATTTCTAGGAGTTGCCACTAGCCTATTGGGGCCGGCTAGAAACCAATCAAGACACGGGAGTGTTGTCTCAATTCTTACGCAACCATAGATTTCTAGGAACGGGGACTTGTTTACGCCAATGTTTCTATTAGCGCCCTTGCGGTACCACTAACTTGGAAGGTTTTAATCTAAATGGCCACACCATCTTGATTACCAATTATAATCTTTATGAAATCGCTAAGTGTCCATGCAAATGTTTGTGTAGTTTTTTTTTTTAATGTCTAGACTAATCCTAACATAATTTAGAAGAGAAATTTACACTCAAATTAATGAAAAGCGGTGCATAAGTAAACATCCAAGAAATTGAAATAACTTGAAAATAAATGCGGAAAATGAAAACCCGATACAATGTCGGGCAAATAATATTACATGGCCTTGTTATCACGCCCCGGGACAGGACCCCCGTGAGCAAAATGAGAATTTAAATATGCATGAAATTACCCTAGATGCATGAAATTACTCTAAATAATTTTAATCTAAGCAAAATAGATTATTTACAAAAATGGTTATAAAATACCAAAATATCATTTAATTAGGAAAAATGACTTTATAAAATTAGGAAAATCTCCTAGATGTCATTTTTGGCTTAATTTGATAACATCCAACATTTTTTTGATATTTTTGAAATTTTCATATATATATATTTTTTATTATTATTAATTTTTTTAAAAAATATTAATAATAATTCCTTAAACCGATCTATGCTAACATGGAGTAACACAGCACATGAATATCACAATAACCGAGCTCAAATCGACCGTTTCAAGATCGAAACTTGGTTTGCGCATTTCATCGAACACTTGGCGTGCATTAAATCACCTCAAAACAGCTTCGCGGGCCATGTTTGCGGCCTTCAATCTTCACCCATGAGCAATATTATGTGGAACTAAAGCATCAAGATTATACTACCACATACAAGGAGCAATATTAGATAGAAATCATAGCCTACAACACACAAGAACCCAGCTAAAATTGTCCTCAAATACACGGGTTTGAGCTGATTTTGCAAATCTGGGTTTGAACCCATGTCAAGCAAACAGGTTGCATGCCCATGTTCAAGCCCCGACACTTATCACATGCAAGATCTAAGGGAAACGCTACTTAATCCGAGTGAAAGTAGGTAACATGAGCTTTCAAATGCAACAAAAATCATAGAGAATGGCCCACCGAAAGACATCAAAACGACCTCTCCAAGAAGCACACATGCAAAACTCTTGAAGAGATTCCAACACTTCGAAAAATTTCCACCTCGAAAATCAGTCATCCGGACTAGTTTTTCTCTTGATTTTCGTGATCAAAACATGTTCAAAATTAAACCAAAATACATCTAGGATGCTTACCTTGCTTCCTAGTTTCCCTTTCAAGTGACTCTTGGCCAAGGAAACCAAGAAATTATCCTCGGGAGGCACGTGGAAGTTGGCTTCTTCAACTGGAAAACCAGATCTGCAAAGAAAGAACTGATAACGAAGGTTTTCATTAACCTTCAAAATTAGACTCCATGACTTTTGTTGTTAGAAAAATAAACACCAAACAAAGCTATATGTATTCTACTTTGGTTTTGAACTCAATGTTTTCCTTATTTGTCTCTCAACTTTCTCAAAAACACTCGCTTTCTCTCACTCGTGACCAACCGGGCTCAACACTTAGAAAACTTCAGACTTTCTTTGGCCCGCCAGGAGGGTAGTTTTTCGGGGGGCTTTAGGAGGCCTTCCCGATCTCCATTTGGGATGTGCGACCTATGGTTGGAAAGATATTTGAGTGAAGTTTCACTCTCTAGTTGAAGGTTTTGGCGAATTTTGGCTGCAAGTTTGTGAAAATTGCACTTTTCTCTCTCAAGGTCGGTCTGGAATTTCTAGGTTTTTGCTTTCTGGAGTTGCTTCTGAAAGTGTCTTTGGGGAACGATCCCGAGCTCTCTCCTCTCCTTCTCGTCTCCTCTCTCTCATAACCTGAAAGAGCTTGCTTCCGTGATCTTATCCCCTGAATTAGAGGAGTTTTGGTCGGTCTTTTGTCCACCTACCAAGCCTGTCAATAGGGTTACTTCAACAACTTTCTGACTTAGCCAGATTTTCAATTTCTGCAGATGTTGAGTATTCGGGTTTGGTGCGATTTTCCCGTGCCTTCAGAAGCTTATCTCTGACCAATGTTTGTCCACTTGCAGTACCAATAATGGCCTTCCATCACGTGCAGAGATTGGGCTGGTTGGGCAGCTGAGGAGGATATGGTGGGGCCACCAAGTTGCTTACTCTGCAACTCCGAAATCAGACCAAACCGTGGGCTGGGTTTTGGTAGCTCGTTTGAGTGCTTTAATCCATCAATTTGACTGCGTTTTTTGATCAATTAGCAAGCTCATGTATAGTAGTTTAAGATCTTGGCCATTTTTCACAATTGTACTCACTCAATTGTGCAAGAAAGTCCCTCAAAGTTGGCCATTTTCTTATCCAAAAATACCCATTTCAATACAAACTTGGTCTTTTTGGCCCGATTTAATTGATTCGAGTTGGCCCAAGTTCAATTTCAACTTAATTGGTGACCAAGATGATGATTTAAGGGTTCGGGCAAAATTTTGCAAAATTTGCAAATTGGTCCCTCAACTTTTGGAAATTGCATTTTAGCCCCAATTTGCCATTTTAATTCCAATCTGACCTCCTGGGCTTGGCTAGTCACATTTAGATCATTGGCCCCAACTTTTTTTTAATCTTTTTTTTATCCTTTTTTTTATATATTTAATTTAATTTTTTTTTTGGAAGGAAAACCATATTCCATTTAAAACACTATATTAAATGCCTAGATAATCTATATGCAAGAATTTAACTTGAAATATTTTTGTGGAAAAACAAGTTCCCATTTTTTTTATTTGGAAATGATTTTTGGGCAAAAATTTAGATGTCAACAGCTACTTTTTGTAAAAAACAAGTGACCTATTTATGACCAATTTATGATTTAAATGGGTCATATATGGGTCTATGACCCATTTTAACACCTCTAATTGATGACAAGCATAAAGCTAAGTCAAGCATTTTTTAGTTTGATTGTGTGAAATTCCATTTTGCTATTTAATTTTTTTTTTATTTTTTTATTTTCGTATCTTCATTTCTTATCCAGATTAAGCGCTGAGAAGAGGATCTCATGAAGATTCACATCTCCGTCTCATTCAGCAAGCACTCTTGCGATATCTTCATTTGACAATGTTCAACACGATGGAGTGCCGTCGATGCAACCATTGACGCCACAGCACCAAGCAAGCCCGATCCGCACCAGACTTTGTCGAGCACACTTCCTCGACCTCTGGAGTCTCTATCGGCAGTCTCGACATTCTAAATCAGTCATGCTCAAACCCATCGCAATAGTCAAGATTCCCTAGCTAGCCTTGAGACACTAGTGGAATTTCTAGCAAATTCTGATTTTACTAGTAACTTGGCGAGTTTTCCAATAGTTTTGTAAACTCACGCCGAGTATCCATTTGTTCTTGCAGGCTTTTCAGCGAAATCTTCACTGAGGAAGTGTGGCTGCTCACCAATGAATCCCCCGATCAGCTGTCCTTGTCTCGCTTGTGGCATACTTTGACTGACCTTAATTGGTTTGTGTAGGTATATGGTTTGTTGTTTAACCTTCCATAATGAATTGGCTCCATTACATTTTTTATACACAATTAAGCCTCAAGCCGATTTAGTCCTGTTCAATTATTCCCTATATTGACCAAAGCATATTGGCTTTTGGACCTTTAGACATTAAGATCGAATCCCGGTATCGCTTTGTGTGGCTTGCTATAGTTGATCTGATTTAGCATGTTATTAATGATGTGGTTATTTCTAATCATAACAGTGTATTTCAATGCATCGTTATTGCATGTCATTGTCTCATACATGTCTAGAGTTTAGAACGCATCCATGATTTGATTTTTTTTTAGGCCAACACATGTTAATTAGAGTACATATAAATTTAGAATAATCCATAATTTTCATTAAAAAAATCGAATTAAATGTCATTGGAATTATGCAGATTGCACGTAGGTTTAAAGTTGTTTAGTCTTATAGCATGCATATCATTCTTGCCTGTCATTTAGTGACTAGTGCATTAAGTCAATTTCCTTTTAAAATAAGACTCTAGGACTTTTTCTTGTTTTTGTTAAATTAGGCATTATCCGTAGGGTTTTGCCCAAATTTCTATAATTTATAATTTGATCCGTAAGAAGTCGGATCATTTTTTTTTTAAATTATATTGATTTTTGGGGAATTTTAAGAGTGTTTTGGTTATTCAATCATTATAATTATTAATTTGATCCATAAGACCTCGGATCAAATTTTTAATTATTTTGAACTTTCTCATATGTTGTGATGTTTAGGGCTAAAATAATCGTTAATTTTATCCGTGAAACCGCGGATTATTTTTTAGGTTATTTTAATTCTTTATTTGATGAATATCTTGATTAGTTTAGATATAATACTTATCTGATAATTGCTTGTCTCAAAAAACACTCAAAAAATAAAATAAAAAAATAAAAAAATAAAATCTTGCATCGGAGTGTGTTGGTTTAGCAAATTAGGATTGCATTTTTAGATAATTTTTGGAATAGATTAGGATTGATTTTTTTTTATATAGACAGACTTTTAAATATGTTTGCACATCTTGATAATCTCATTTTTCTAAAAAATAGTTTTCTAAGATAGGATAAGGTTTAAGTCAAATTAATCCCGAAAATAAATTAGAAAATTATTCATTTTAGATAGTTTAATTAGGGTTTTTATTAATTCCGAATTTCAATAAAAAATAACAAAAATATTAGGTGCATGTCAATTAGTTTGCATAATAGGTTCATTTAATTAGAATTTGTTTGTTAGTAAAATTAGGTCATTTAGTTAGAGTGCATGTTTTAATTTCGAGATAAAAAAAACCCAAAAAAATTGTTTGCTTTGTGTTTAATTCTTTTAATGCAATTTATTTAATTCATTGAGTGTTTAATAATGGTTGAGCATTTGTGTGATCACCCCATTTGCATGATAGTGATTTAGGTTAAAATAAATCCAAACTGCCTGTAAAAACATTTTTGAAAATAAAAAGAATGGTACTGAAAGGGAATCTAGTGTAACCAAGTCTCTATATCCAAAAATCTCTAGTTCGTAGGAGTAAAATAATTCTCCCGTTATTTTACTTAGGTGTTTAATCAACCTACCGTAAACTGATTAGTGGCGACTCATAGTTAATAATCTTTTGCATGTTAAATATTTGAACCTTTAAGTCGCGAATTGGTATAGGCTTGGGAGAATCCGAGCTAAGTTTAAAAACTTAGTAGTCCATTAGCCTAAACCCTAGGTGGTGCACCCGAAATGTAGGTCACGAGTGCCACTTCTCCCTTTTCGAGTGAACGAAACTTCTCCAATCAAACTTATTTATGAGTTCATCCACAAGATCCGTAAATTTTAAAAATAAAAATAATAAACACTAGTGTATGAAATACACGTATTGAAGTGAGTAAACACAATTCACGTTGCTAAAAGGATAAAATTTATAACAAATACTTTCTATACACATTAATTGATCATTTATTTGACGCATAAATCCAGATATTTTTGGTCGAAACGCATAATACTACTTGTATATAGATATGCACCACTTACATGTCAAAAACCATCATATATACACCGCACGACCCTCACGCTTTCCTCCCACATAGAGAACTACAGGACTCTTCGTCACTCTTCGCATCTACTCTCTCTCTCTCTCTGGTTAGGCAATGGCTAAGGGAGAGGTGGAGGAGCGCGGCCCATTCAGGGCCAGGGACTACCAAGACCCAGCAACGGCGCCGCTGATTGACGTGGCAGAGCTGGCGAAGTGGTTGTTCTACAGGGCCCTGATCGCGGAGTTCACAGCCACGCTCCTGTTCCTGTACGTGACCGTGCTGACCGTGATCGGCAACAACAGCCAGGCCGAGACCAAGCCCTGCAGCAGGGTCGGGATTTTCGGCATCACCTGGGCCTTTGGCGGCATGATCTTTGTCCTCGTTTACTGCACTGTTGGAATCTCAGGCAAGTTTCGACTTAAAACTGCGACAAACATGAACAAGATCAAACGATGTGAAAAATGTTCGAAAAATTCCATGTAACGCCGTGATTTTGTGAACTGAACTTTACTGTACATTACTTTATAAAGTGCTCAGACATGCATGCATGTCACAGTATTCATAATTCGGTTCTTTTTCCCTCACTTGGTCGTGCGAGTCTCAATAGCTTCTCTTTGCTTGTGAGCAGGAGGCCACATCAACCCGGCAGTGACATTCAGGCTCCTCTTGGCCCGGAACGTCTCTCTGGCGCGAGCCATCCTGGACATGGCGGCTCAGTGCCTCAGGGCCATAGGGCGGTGGAGCCAATGAGCTCATGCCTGGGTACAGCATCGCCGCCGAGGTGGGTGCAGAGATCATCGGGACTTTCGTCTTGGTTTATACCGTGTTCTCAGCCACTGATCCACAGCGAAACGCTAGAGACTCCTTCGTTCCGGTATGCATGTGTTCGTTTTGATTCTCTAGGGACATGAATTCACGTTCTTTCGTCGTCGCCCCTTGCAATAGAACTTATCATCTGAATTAGGGTCGATGAAGTTCGGACAAAACTCTACTGGGTTAGCATATGATGTTTTTCCACCGAGTTAAAGCTTTCGTAGGTTTTGGTTCCAATTCCGATTGGAATGGCGGTGTTCTTGGTCCACTTGGCCACCATTCCAATCACCGGCACCGGCATCAATCCCGCTAGGAGCTTTGGAGCCGCTCTTATGTATGGCCACAAAAAGGCCTAGGATGAGCAGGTGATTGTATACTCCCGTTTTACCCGTGCACATATCTCTTTAGAAAGCATATATTTAGGGCGCGTTTGGCAACTTGCCAAATAATAACTGATTCTATTAATTTGTTTTTGGAAATAGATTTTGAATATAGATCCGTTTGGTAAATTTTTTGTTCCCGAGAACAATTTGGAACAAAATCAAAGAGTTAATTTTTTTTTTTTATTATATGAACAATTCTAAAATCAAGCCGATCCAAATTTATTTTTTCTCTTTTCTGTTCTTCTGTTCTTCTTGTTCTTCTTCCTTCTCTCTTCTTCTTCTACTGTTGTCGCTAGTGGTGTCAACGGTTCGGTTTTTCAAAAAAACTGAACTGAATCGAACCGTTAGAAAAAATTTTCGAACCGAACCGCGGTTCAGTTTTTTGATTTTCACGTTTTGGTTTTCGGTTTTTGCAAGAAAACCATGTCAATCGCAATGACGCACATTAAGCAAGAATCCACGCCCTCTACACACCCGAGAATCAATCATTCAGAAAGAAACGTCTTTCCACTAATGCGGCATCGATCTGGTCATGGCAACCGCAACAAGAACAACGAAACCCAGTAAATAAAACTCGCATTCAAGCCAAGAAAACGCTTCGCCTCCAAAAACCCAGAAGAGAAACCACCCATCCAAGAGTTTCAGACACGATATCACACACGGCTCCTCAGACCCATCTCAGCAGTCAAGAGACAGAGCAATACAGGCTCGCTTGCGCTCTTACCCAGAAGCGGAGAGAAGCAGTCAAAGCTCCATCGACGGCCTCCCGGCGGACAGGGGCATAGATCTGCAAGCCCGAGCCTGGAGATCTGGGGGAAGAAGGGAAATGGGCAAGGACCCGGGGATCGAAATTCGAAATTTTGAAGCTCTGGCCTGTATCTCCGGGCTCAAGGGGGCGCTCTACGAACTGTGGAGTGATCAATCGTTGCCGTCCCTGTCGGCAGTCGCCGTCCTCGTCGCTGTCGCACCTTCAAGACGAGAGGAGACAGGAGAGAATTAGAAATAGGGTTTGCCCTTTGCCGGTTTGGTTAATGCCTTAACGGTTCTATTTTTCGATTTGTTGGTTCGGTTCAGTTAAAAATTTCAGTTTTTAATAAGAACCAAATTGAAAAAACCGAACTTTTCGGTTCGGTTCCTGACACCCCTAGTTGTCGCCATCCACCGCCGCTAGTTGTCGGCGACTTATTGGGTGAGGTCTGGCGAGCTCACCAGAGGCTTGCCCAGCCACTGTCAAGCCTCACCCGAGCCTCCCTCGGCCACCAGCGAGCCTCAAATGGCCAGGTGAGGCTCACTCGAGCCTTGCTTGACTATTGGCAAGGTCGCCAACCCTCGTCTAGCCAATTGCTGATCTTGGCAATAGTGACTAGCCAAAGCTTGAAGAAGAAGAGAAAGAAAGAAAAAAGTAATAAAATTATTAAAAATTTAAAAAAATAGTTTTTTTTTTTTTTTGTCAGTCCTACTCTATTCCTATTCTACACTCACTCTCAGACTTTTGCCCTGCCTCTTGCAAGACGTGGGAGTCGAAACCCACTCTTGAAACTTACGCGTCCCTACCCCATCCCCCCGAGAAGGTGAGGATTTGAACCCCTCACCTCCCCCTTCCATGTTGGAAGGGTGGCCACTAGGGCGAATCCCAGTGGTTAAAAAAAATAGTTTGAATTAGAAATTTTGAGGACGATGCTAAATACAATTCTATTTCGAGAATAGAAATTTTGGACAGTTACCAATTGCTTCAAATGCTTAGAAATTGTTCCCGAAAATAAAATAAAAAATAATAATTTTTAATTAAATAATTCTCAAGTACAGAATAGTTACCAAACATATCCTTAAAGTCGATCATGGCTTGCTTAGGGCCGAAGACCAAATGAGCAGGTTTGCACAAGATCTTTCGTAAGAAAGCCCGAGCCACTCGCGCTTGTTTTGACCAAGCATGGCTGGAAAAATCCTGGCGACAAGCTCGCACAAGAATAGCCGAGTCGCTAAAGTAATTAAAATCTCATATTCAATCCTTTAACTGTGGCGACCCCTCGATAATTGTGAAATTTCAGGGTCAACATCCAAACTTTAATCAAATTAAAGAAATGGCTTAGCCTTGTATGGGAAAAGGGTTTTGGATCTCGGCTCGACTATACGACAACTAAATTACACATGTACACTGTGAGATCAAGTCCAGGACATTTTTTCGTTCTTTTGATGGACTCAACCTTGCGTTTACTGCTATTTCAAGTGATTAATTTGACTTCAAGAAAGTAAGAAACCTTTCCTTTTTAGGGTTTTCCCATATTTGCAGTGGATATTCTGGGTCGGACCGTTCGCTAGTGCAGCGCTGGCGGCCTTCTACTACCGTTCCTTCATGAGCAATCCTCACGTTTAATTCCCCAATTCCCTCTCTTTCTCTCTCTTTTTCTTGTTTTTCAGTCCCCATTAAGGTCAAAGTGTTCGATTGGATTTGTAACAACATGTGTTCTCCACGAACCGTTTTGGTTCCTGATGCTACATTTTAGGAACCATAGCTATCCTTGCTCTTCGATTTGCGTCAAGAAATTGAAAGATGAATTCTTGAAGATATCAAAGAAATTCATAGTCAACCAAGTCACGAGCTCGCGTCCTCGATGTTTCAATAGTTTCAAGCTTTTAGCGGGTTGGGAATGGTTTGGACAATCCAAACATCTCTATATTTTCGAATGAAGCGAACATGAGTCATCATCGTGTTCCGTTAGTGGCCGCCCACTCGTTTTCTGTCCCTCGCCTTCATCATCAACCCTCTCAAAATCCTCTTCAGAGAAAGCGACGGCGGAGGAGGATGATGCGGCGCTGCTGCTGCTTGCGGGCGGCGGATCTTTGACAAAAATGGTCGTTCCAAGGCTTCGATCTCACGTTACCCTCTTCGTGCCGTGATGAGCAATGGCAGTCGTGGTGAACAACACGCGATCTTGACGTCGGGAGCTTGCTTGCACCTTGAACGTCCTCACGTGCTCGGCGGTCCCATTCATGGCAGATCCGATTGGCTGGATTTGAAACAGACTCCTAACCTAACTATTATCGTCTCCGTTCAGAAAGCTTTCCCCTCTTCGCTGACCAATCCCAGATGGAGGAAGAAGGGAAGATAACGATGTGACAACCAACTACCTTCGACAATGACAGTTTCAGTGCCCATCACGATGGGATCAGCATGCAAGACCGTGTGAAACACGTGAACTCTCCGCCTTATTACGATGGAAGCTCCCGCACATACGGTAGAGAGACTCTGCATCGTCTTCTTCGATTGGAAGAAGAAGAAGAAGAAGAGACGCGGGGGATGGTACCGATCACCGCCTTCTTCATCTACCTCCTGTCTTTGGTCTCCCTCCTCTCGACACCGAGCTGGTCAACGAATCCATCACGCAGCTACGAGGATCAGATTCGAGACATTTCCTCTGTGTTCTCACCAGTGGACTTCGATTTCATCCACCCTAATGTCCACTCTTTCCGGTGAAGCAGCGGGTCGAGCCCAATCGGTGGAGATCACCGGCGGTGGCGGCGGTCAGTGATGAACGCATCGCCAAAAGAGTCCGACCTAACCCGATTTCGACGGCCCCCACGAGGCGAAACCCGACCCGCTTGCTTTTCCTCGTATGGGCATTGGGTGACCCGATAAGTTTGTTCTCTTCCAATCGGATTCGAAGTAGGCTTTTAATAATTTTGTGGGAATTGAAGTTTTTTTTTTTTTTTTGTCGGTTTGGGAATCGAAGTTGGCTAAGTTTGTTTTCTTCATCATTGTCATGTCATTCGATGCTCAGTTTGATTGATGAGCTGGGGTATTGGTTGTGTGGACGGGACCGGTTAGGGCAGCAGCTTCTGGGGCCTAATTGGTGGATAAAAAATGGACAGGAGGCGACGGGCTTGACGGGCTTTTATGGATTAAACGAAATTTTATCTTGTGAGCCACGAAATATTAGGCCAAGAACCAGAAAAGCCCCCCATCATTTTTTCTAATTGTTTTTATTTTTTTTAATTTAGTTTATTATTTATTCATTTCTCTGTTCCTTTTTTTTTTGTTGCTATTTTCTATTTCTTTTTTAACTTTATAAGAATAAGCGCTTGAATTGTCGACAAAAAATTAAGTGTCGATAGTTTGTTGATAAAAGGACTCATTAAGGTGTTCCCTAAAGGTGTGTAAGAATTTATGGAACTTACAAAATCGAGATGACATGGTCGATTCCAGAATTGGTACACAGTCAAAGTCATAGGATCAGTTTCAAGTTTCAAAAGTCCGAAATATGTGAATATAGAGGAGGTTCTAGGGTTCAACATCATATTCACCTCGTGCTCACTCCGAAGCCCTTACCAGGCTTTTGTGTAGGAGTTGGTAGTGCATGGCCTTTGGGCCAAGCTAATTCAAATTTGCAAGGCTGGGGAGTTGTGGGCACACCAATCTTTGGGACAAAATCAACTCAGCTAGTATAACACAAATGATACACAGAGAGTTAAACGAAAAGGGAGGGGGGATTACACACTTTCACATGTATTA
Source organism: Eucalyptus pauciflora (assembly GCA_007663325.1). Lineage (NCBI taxonomy): Eukaryota > Viridiplantae > Streptophyta > Magnoliopsida > Myrtales > Myrtaceae > Eucalyptus > Eucalyptus pauciflora. The sequence continues at coordinate 764,538 of VMYD01000010.1, read as the reverse complement.
CGAATCTAAAGATTGCACATGGAGCCACGACTTCTGAACTAACACAATTACGAAGACGGTTATTAATCGACGAGTACAAAAGTGACACAAATCGACGCGATTTTTAAGTGCATTGTTGAATAAGAAATGCTACTTAGCATTAACAAGGTCATAGAATCCGAATTTGACCATGAATACGGATTCCCAGCCCGGTAAATGCATCACCTTCTGCGTGATTAATTAGAATTTGGTCAAGAGGAGGATGCCTTTTTGATGACGTGCCTCTTTAGGCCTGGAATATGGGCATTTGCAAAGTAATCCTCCCAATTTATGCTCCTCAAATCCGTTGGAAATTTATTACCCTCTTCTGTCGACATTTCTCTCATCAGTTTTCGTGTATTCCAACTGTCGAACCTGTCCATATACGATCTCTCCATGTTAGTTCTAATCAATTACCAATATCACACAACAACAATAACAAGAATAATAATAATAATAATAATAATAATAATAATAATAATAATAATAATAATAATAATAATAATAATAATAATAATAATAATAATAATAATAGTAATAGTAATAATAATAATAGTAATAATAATAATAATAGTAGTAATAATAATAATAATAATAGTAATAGTAATAGTAATAGTAATAATAATAGTAATAGTAATAGTAATAGTAATAGTAATAATAATAGTAATAGTAATAGTAATAATAATAGTAATAATAGTAATAGTAATAGTAATAATAATAATAATAGTAATAGTAATAGTAATAGTAATAATAATAATACTAATAGTAATAATAATAGTAATAATAATAGTAATAGTAATAATAATAATAATAGTAATAATAATAGTAATAATAATAGTAGTAATAATAGTAATAATAATAATAATAATAGTAATAGTAATATAATAGTAATAGTAATAATAATAGTAATAATAATAGTAAATATAGTAATAATAATAATAATAATAATAATAATAATAATAATAATAATAATAATATAGTAATAACAATAGTAATAATAATAATAATAACAATAATAATAACAATAATAATAATAATAACAATAATAACAATAATAATAACAATAATAATAACAATAATAACAATAATAATAATAACAATAACAATAACAATAACAATAATAATAATAATAATAATAATAACAATAATAATAACAATAATAATAATAATAATAATAATAATAATAATAATAATAATAATAATAATAATAATAATAATAATAATAATAATAATAATAATAATAATAATAATAATAATAATAATAATAATAATAATAATAATAATAATAATAATAATAATAATAATAATGTTCTCTGTATTTTTCAAAATATGACGTTACTAACAAATTTCTCAAGCACGCAGAAAAAGAACCAATTAACAAAATTTTCTTTCTTGTTATGTGTGAATTATACTGCACCCACCATAATATATGTATGTATGTATGTATGTGTATGTATGTATATTTAATTCGTATAATTAATGATTATTACCTTGCACGGTAGAACGCGTAGGGCTCGTACAACTTAGCCAAGTGAATTATACTCTCTGCCATTCTCTTGCATCTTGCTTCAAGCCTGGAACGTTGCTTCGGGTTTGAATTAGGGCCAATTTCTTTGCTCAATCCACTTTTCTCTGCGATGTCTTTCTGTATGTAAGAGGAGAAGCTGTCGATTGAGCTGAAATACTCCATGTCGGCAATTTGAATCTCGTCTCCTTGGTTGTCCGTCAAGGGAGACTCTGCGAAATAGTCGCGGGAATAGTTGAACATGTCGCACATCGTCATTGGATTGACCGTGGACGACGCGGCGTGGTACACATTGATGCCGGGACTCGCGGCGGTCCCGTGCTTTGCCATGGCCGCGATGATCACGTTTGCAACTAGGTCTGCCGGTACCTGAGTGTTGTCAAAAACCAATAACTCAAGACGAAGAAATTCATCATGTGAAATGTGAAATTACGGAAGTTGGGTAACAAATTGCTTCCGCCCACCGGTCAAGACCTCTATTGGTAAAATACTAAATACGCATTCATATGTCATGTTTAATGGAATTTCTACCTCCCACGCACTTTCTGAACTTAGAACAAAATACTAGTTTTTCATATCATAACTCAAGCTTTTGAAACAACTGGTAATGGTCCCATATTATTTCACACCGTATTGAGGCATGAGGTCACAAGTTCAAATCTTTCCAAGCCTTGAAATCACATGTTATGTTATACTCAAGCAAAAGTACTATGATGGGTGAACTTATTACATATGTTCCAAGAGAAATGGGATGCATATCCGATCATGTCCCGAACCCTCTAACTTACGTAGCCGGCTACAAAATCTAACATAAAACGGATCGGATTGCTCACCACGTCCATAACCGTGTCGGGATTGACTAGGAAACCAGGGAGTCGTCCTTTCCCATAGGACAAGATTAAGGGGTCGAGTACTCTTTACGGTACATGAAAGAGAAAACATAATTAGCATCAGCATATTGCAATGGTAATTATTATTGTTGATAAAATGTAAGATAGAAAAGCACCTGTATCCTTGAATCCACCCAGGAAAAGGCTCTCGAAAAGTACTCTCGATTACGCTGGGACGAACGATGACAACGGGTACTCTTCCTCTTCCTGCATTTATCATCATCTCCCCCATGGCCTTTGTCATTTGATATACGTTCTGCCACCCATACATTCTTGCCCTGAACTCATACACGATTTTCATTCAATCTCAGCACATGGAACTTTTCGACATGTATAAATACTGATACATGAAATGCACACAAACATTTTCGTAATCTTTGCCAAAATTTAGATGTCGACAAGTCTATTATTTCAACCTTAGTTTAGAATCCAGAGAGAGATGTTCACCTGGCCAAACCAACCTCCTTTAATTTCTGAGGCACTTCATTTGGAGGGAGTGTTTCGATTAGATCTGAAACCAAATTAATTTCGTGATGGACATCCAACTTGCTTTGAGTTGACGAATCTATTCTGCTCTCCCCCATTTCAAAGGCCTTCTCCATTAATATTCCCGGCCTCTCTCCATTCACATATGCTATAAAAGTATAAATAATGATACGGGGATAAATCAACTGAAATGGTTATTTTTTTTTATTTCCTGGACACGTATTTTCGAAACTAGTGTTCACTGATTCTTACTCGTAGACAGGTGCAAGAAAAGGCTTAGTTTCTTGCAATTCTTGGCGAAGCTTAAAAGCCAAGAAGGCGCAATGGTGTTCGCGGCGAGAGCTTTGTCGTACCTACACACATATATATATATAGCAAGGAGCGAAATATATCAGCTAAAGCATTCCTAGGAATGGGAAAGAAGGACGATAGCAGAAGAAAAACGAACTGGATCGAACGTGTTTTTTGAAATTAGGGTTTTGATTTCGGTCAAAGTGATGTTGATCCAGGATTTAATTAGATCCTGCAAATACTTACAATCTCATAGAACACAAACAACAAAAGCTATAACAACATAGAAAAATCAAAGATACCTCTCATCCAAAGTTGTGTTGGCTGCTGAGTTTACGATGACATCGACTTCTTGGGTGATCTGGCGAAACGAATCGTTTCCTATTCCCATGTTCGACTCCCGAATGTCGCCCTTGACTGGAACGAGCTTGCTCAACATGAAACTCGTGTACTCTTCTCCATACTTCTGTTGCAGGCAGATGAACAGCTCGCACCCTATTATCTGGAAAATAAAGACGGACAAAGATCTTTTGGTGTTCGAAAAGAGCACGTTTTCCTACAATGAACATTACATGAACAGAGCACGTGGCCTGCACACGAGTCCGAATAAAAGTCGAATGACGATTTTCAAATTCAAGATGCACATGCAGATAATATTACGGCACACCGACCTCGTCTTTGACTCTGTCCATGGCAGCTTGCTCGTCTTTTGCCTTGATCAGCAGGAAGATCTTCCCTACGTTGGGTGCGACTCGTAAAATCTTCTCAATGAGAACTGTGAACGATAGTTTGAACGCTTTGCTGAGTTTAGTAACAGTCTATGGACGCAAGCAATGGAATTGGTACAATAGAAAATGAGTTCATTATCAATTATTAATATTTAATCTAAAGATTGCTTAGTGTAGATGTCTGTATTATGGCACTCAAAGAACACTAATTCCCACCATTTCGATAAGGAGTATTTCCAAGACCAATGCGACATTATGTTAGGACGAAAGCATTTTAAGTGGCTTATTTCCATTACCTTTCGCGAGAAACCCAGTCGCACCAGTGACGAGAAAGTTCCTTCTCTCTAGAAAGTCAATTATTCCGACACCATCTCTCCATTCCTGAGTCATATCCATTACAGTGGGAGGGGCGGCAACACCACCGTCACGGCAATTGCGGTTATCCATATCTTTGATGGCCATGTTTTGCGAAGGTGCAATGTCCCGGACATTATTTTGAGGAAATCTCAGTAAATGAAGGAATGGTTCTCGAAACCCTTTTGAAGATAGGAAGGTGTTGCTTGCTCCTTGATTGGAATGGGCTCTAATGGCCGTGAGCGGTGATGCAATCATCATAGCGGATTTACAAGGCAATGTTGCTGATGCGAAACCAAGCAAGAACGACGACATTCTGTTGGCGTCCGTTTTTTTTTTTTGCCTAGAGAAAGGATTGATTTGAGGTGAGGCCCGATGCAGAAGCAGGGGAAGAAGCCTGTTACCTTTATATAATCAAGCGATTAACCATTCGAGCTCACGTCATCAAGTTACAGCGATGCTGGTCGGTGATCAATTGCATCCGATCCGAGGGAACCTCTCCTATTGGTCTCGTGCACTATCCATCAGAGTTGATCGTCCTTCACCTGAAAATATCAGGTACAATCATGAGGCAAACTCAATAAAAAATTAGCCCATTCACCTTGCGACACGTGTCGCACATAGGCTCACTGTCTCGTCTCGTCAGGAGAAAATATTAGGTGGTCTGGGACCTCCACGTTAGCGTGGTCCCAGACCACTCAAGAGGTGCCATGTGGAGGGGTGGGCCCCATTTGGTGTCTCCTGCCTTCTTCCCCTCTCTCTCCTCTTCCTAGCCTGCCGACGCCCTCTCTCTTTCTTAGCCTGCACACTCGAGAAAATATTGGGTGGTCTGGGACCTCCACGTTAGCACGGTCCCGGACCACTCAGGAGGTGCAATGTGGAGGGGTGGGCCACATTTGGTGTCTTCTACCTTCTTCCCCTCTCTCTCCTCTTCCTAGCCTGTCTACGCCCTCTTTCCTCCTTAGCCTCTCGAGCGGAGAAAATATTGGGTGGTTCGGGACCTCCACGTCAGTGTGGTCCCGGACCACTCAGAAGGTGCCATGTGGAAGGGTGGGCCCCATTTGGTGTTTTCTGCCTTCTTCCCCTCTCCCTCCTCTTCCTAACCTGCTGACGCCCTCTCTCCTCCTTAGCCTGCATGCTCGAGAAAATATTGGGTGGTCCGGGACCTCCACGTTAGCGTGGTCCCGAACCACTTAGGAGGTGCCATGTGGAGGGGTGGGCTCCATTTGGTGTCTTCTGCCTTCTTCCCCTCTCTCTCCTCTTCCTAGCCTGCCTATGCCCTCTCTCCTCCTTAGCCTCTCGCTGTCGGTCACTGTCTCGAACCTCTCCTATTGGTCTCGTGCACTATCCATATCCATCAGAGTCAATCATCATTCACATGAAAATATTAGGTGCAATTATGAGGCAAACTTAACAAAAAATTAACCCATTCATCTTGCGACACGTGTCGCACAAGGGCTCACTATCGGTCACTGTCTCTCCCTCTCCCTCCCCCACCATCTTGCCTCTCTCTTCTCTCTCTTCTTTTTATCTTTTATTTTCTTCTTTCTTCCTTTCATTCTAACGAGGACGACAACAAATGTACGTCCCCTTCACCACCTCACCACCATCTTTGAGCTCGAGCTCGATGGACGATCTTGAGCCTCTGATTTTGGATATAAGGTCAAGCAATCCCTAGATTTGTGATCTAGAGCTCGATTGAACTAGTGTATGGATTTATTTATCGATGACTCTATCATCACATGCTACGCTTCTATCTTAAAATTATGGAATAAGAGATTTAATTGGAACTTCCCCTCGACGGAACTAATATAAAAATGTTGTGTTAATATTATTTTACGACTTTTATTTTGGTATACCAGGTCAAGTGAAGTCTAGATAAGCTTTTGCACATTTTAATTGGCCCACTTCCTCATGGGATCTTAAGGATACAATCCCACACATTAAATTAATGCATTCAGGGTGGTGCTTGTGACATCTGCAAATTTCCATGTTTGATAATAATATTTAGGAATAATTTCCAAAACCGAATTGCCAAGAGTTCAAGGCGTTATAATTAAGTTAATAGATTTTGATGTGTACATTAATGGTGTAGAACGATGGTATTTAACTTGCCACCATATTATTTGTAGAAAAGGGGCTAGTATATTTTGAAATTCATATTCGATGATATTCAATATTGTTGACACCTAATTTTGACACAACACTCACTTGTTCATCACATAAAAATTACATTAAGCATTTCATAGCATTGCATTTAGGATTAAACTTATCTTTCGAAAAATAAAAATAGAGGATAATGGATAACTTATAAAATAAAAACCTTTGGAGGAAGATTTTGAATTTTTTTTGAATAATAAAACATTTGGTTTTGAAAATCTTTGTTGTTGAAAATATATCTTCATTTCAAAATTCAAAAAAATAGTTGTTTTGTGATTTTAGAGCCATTTCTTTGTTAAGTGGTTGAGCGAAAATCTCCACCATTCGAGTTTTTCCTATATAAATAGAGAAAGCGAGGCTTCGGTCTAGGGGGGCGAATTCGAAAAAAAATTCAGAAAGAAAATTGTGTCGTTTGTAGGGGCGACTTCTCTTCGTCAAGGGAAAATTGAAAGCAAAAGGGAAAAGTCAGTAGGGGGGCTTCTCTTCATTTCTGCAGAAAGGGTACAAAAAAATGTGAGAGAGAAGACCCATGAAGTGACGTGAGTGAGCAGAGAGAGAAAATAAAAGAAAGAAAAAAAACAAAAAAGCAAAAAAGCAAAAAGGAAAGATGAACAATTGTTCATCTTCTTCGTGTGTCCCATCCGGAGTCCCTGTGGTCCGCTCTTGCGCCCTGCATCGTCGCTGTTCCACCGGTCCTCCGGAGCTCCGCCGCTTCGCGTCCCCGTAGCGCTGCTGCCCCAACATCTAGCGACCGCACCTCCGCCGGAGCGTGACTCCATCGCCTCCACATCCGCCCAGCGCTCGACGCCTACAACAGTCGCATCCGCGCTCCACTCGAGCGTCTTTGCCTACCACCGAGCGCCACTCGTCGCTCTGCCAACTACCGTCGCGTCCAGCAACGCCAGCAATCACGCCTTGAAGCACCGCAGCGCTTGAAACTTCGCCGGTCATCTCCTCCGCGAGCCTGCACTCGCCGCCTATTGCTCGCACCAACCGTCCTCGTCGATCAAGCTGCCGGAATCCACACCGCCACGAAGACCCGAGTGACGCCACTGCAGCGCTCAGACCTCCCTAGCTGCTTCGCCCCTTGCCGACGCGACCCAGCTCCGACATCGCCTCACCGTGCGACGCCCTTAGCTGCTTCGCCCCCCTGCGACGCTGCTACTACCGCCGGTCCACGACTCGCCAACTGCTCAGTCTCGCTCCTAACGCCTCCTGCCGCCCCTGATTCGGTCAGTGACCACCCAACGCCGACCCACGCTCCGCTGCACCTCTGTACCTGCGAGCTCGCCCCGACGCTGTTGATCCAGCACCTCTGCTGCAACCTCGAGCAGCCAACGTCCCTGCATCTCCACGAGCACCGCCGTCCCGGCGTCCAGCAATTGCACCCTTCATCAGAGTCCGACGCCACCACACTTTTGCAGCTCGAGTTTTCACCAGTCATCACCTTGCCAAGCTGCATCGCCCGTCCTTGAACCCCACTGATCGCGCTGCTGTTGTCGTTCAGCCACCGCGCCTTTGCAACGCAACCCCGACGCCGCCTCCGCCTGCTCACTCGCGCCCGAACCCGAGCACCTTTGCTGCTGTGACCGACGACCTGCTGCTGTCCTCGCTACACCTTCATTCTACCCGAGGTCCTCCCCTGTTTTGTTGCAGGTCTACCTCGCCGGACCTCCGACGGACAGCCCCAGCTCCGGCCACCAAGACCCATCACCCTTGGCGAACCACCATCGCAGCTCAGCCATTACTGCTTCCTCACCATTTCTTCAAGTCCACCGTGAGTTAGACTAGGTAAATTTTTAGATATTTGGTTTCATAGTTATTTATTTATTTATTATTTTCATTCTAACTTGATTTGTTTTGATTTATTATCCAATTAGAAAATTTGTCATATTAAGTCATGATAATAAAAAATATTGAGCCGTGAGATGTCGGGTTAGATTTTTGATTATTTCGACTTTTTTATGACAAATTCATGAATTGCTTTGCATCATTAAAATAATATGTCATTGATTTATATTGATGAATTTTCAATAGGACATATTTTAGGGTGTTATCTGCACATCACATATCATATCATGTGTCATATCTTGAATTTAAGTACTTAGGTCCATATGCATTTCATATTTAAAGCTTTGCATTTTGATTTTTTAGAATCATATAGGATTAGGTTAACTTTCCTTTAATAAACTAAAAAAGAGCAAAAAAAAAAAAAATTGTTATTTAGGTCATATAGATTTCATAATATGCACACCACATGTTGCACTTTAGTTAATGAATCATAGTTTAATGTTTTTTTTAGTATTCACATCATGTAGTATTTTTAAAAAAATATAAAGAAAATGCCAAAAATTAACATTGCATCATTATGTTACTTTCTTTTAATAAAAATTATTAGGTCATTTCAAAAAATAAAAAACAAAAAAATAATAATAAAAACACAAAAGTTATTTACTTGGTTAATTAATAGGTTAGTTCATAATTAATCCCATTTCATATCATCATTGTTTAGTGTAGGTTACATACATTAAAAAAGAATCATTAAAAAAAATCACAAAAAGAACATGCATATAGAATTATTATGTCATTCATCCCATATCATGAAACGCATGCATATTTAGGATTATATAAATTTGATTGCATACATATAGTTCAAATTAGGCCATATAAATTGCATTTCACATATCATTAAAGTAAAATTCATGCATATTAAGTTTAGATTAAGATAATAAGATTACATAATAATAAAAATTAGACGTCATGTCATTTAGAAAATCATGTTTAGGGCATGCATTTTTATTAACATTTTTTAGAAGTATTTTTTTAGAGAATAGACTTTAATAGGGTTGTAGTTTATAATTTCTTAGCATTTTGATTTATTGAATGTTATTTAATTGATTGTGCATCCGCATGACCACAATTTGCATGTTAGTATCTTAGGTTAAAATTGATCAAGACTGCCTGCAAAAATGTTTTTTTAATTAAAAATAAAAGGTACCGAAATGGCATTAGATTAATCTAGTGTAACCATGTTCCCGGACCTATTGAATATCTAGTTCGCAAAAATAAAGTATTCTCCCATACTTTATTTGGGTTTCTAACCAACCCTAATTAGTTAGTGGCAGCTCCGAATTGAATATAATTGCATGTTTAAATGGGTTAATTTCTTTATATCAAGTCGCGATTGGTAGGGCTTGGGAGGGTCCGTGCAAAGTCTTCGGATCCATTAACCTAGTTTTAGGTGATTCACTCAAAAAATAGGTTGCGACAAATATTCAAATTTATTGAATTGAGATTGTCCTAATTTATTATATCTTTCATTGATGATTTTAATGGACTCAAAATATTTTTAAACTCACCAAAATTCATAATCAAATGTTCCAAATGAATATCGATTTCAAAAATCTCCACTTCTCTTCAATGGGCATGTCACTACTCTTTTCTCTACTAAAATTTTTAAACCCATGCTTTAGTTGAGATATTGAATTTGATTAGCTTTGACATCATGCATGACTTCATCAATTTTAACCATAGTCCATTAATACATGGTGACTCATGCTTATAGTTCATTATTGTTTTGGTGACTCAGGCCTATAATTCATTAATATTTTGGTGATTCATACTCATACTTGGCCAAGCCATCCTCCTTTTCCATCAAAATATCTTCTTTTGATTAATCCCACTGGACCATTTGTATCTTAGCTATTTTCATAAGGACCACTTGAAGTATTTCTATTGGACCACTTATACCTCTCCATTTTGGGTCTGATGATTTTAACTTAAGGTTGTGTTTGGCAGTGGGGATAAAATTCAAGATAGGATATGATTTATCACATTCTACGTTTGGTGCTTACTCAGGATATGATAAAGTCGGATATAATGGGGATATATGCAAGATAAAATTATCCAATGGGGAAGGTGGGATAAAGGTGGATATGATTTATAATATTCATAATAGGAAAGTTATTTTTCTCGAATAGCAAACTTATTAAATTAACAAAATTGAAATTATATTTCAATATAAATAATATTTGAATTATAATTTAAGAAATTAAAAATAAAAATATATTTATTTATTTTTAATTAATCCTATTTTAATTTATATATTCAACTTTAATTCTATCTTATAATAAACATTCAATCTATAAATTAAATATTTATATTTATTAGATATTTGACATATTTTTGTATTTTAGGTATGTTAGTACTCTCACGCCCCGAACCTCGAGCGTGTGCCCATCCCTCTCTGGTCAATTTAATTTGCGATTTCCCAGGCCGGGTCGCCGACCTTTTTATTTTATTACACATGCGGAAGCGAATAAATATCTCTTGACAGTAACCATTTCGGGATAGAAAAGCAGGACATGAATTCACAAAAGCACATTTTTAAAAACAACGAGATTCAGGTACAAAATGAGTTTAGTCGAAAGTCAACAAAAAGGTCGACTTTCAAAAGAGGTTGTCCTACGACATACTAATAGGACACATCCGCCGATCCTCCATACTCCACTTCCTCAAACTTCGGGGCCTTGGTCCTCAACGACCACTTTCTAAGGACCTGAAAATGGTTATTCAATAACTAATGAGACAATGTCTCAGCAAGTCCATACTCTAAACCCCGATTAGGAGAGTAATACGCCTCAGAGCGCTCTAGCCACACAACCACACAATTAGAATAAAAGACTTACCTCGCCTCAAATCCACCCTGCAAGTCAGGACACCGTACTTTGCACTCAAATACCTCTATTAAAATAGTGATCCTGGCATGTTTTATTCGTATTAGAAATACCCAGTAAAATAGCCGTGTGCGGGTGCACGATCAATTCGACCTAGAAAAGGTGATATCATTCCTTTTAAAAATCCCACTATTTTATATAGTACTTAAAACTATTTTCGATGTCAAAATCCGACACCCGGGATTTTCTGAATAAATATTGGAAATTCACAATTTTTGGAATTAAATACCAAAAATCCAATCATCATTCAATTTGCATAATTTAACACTCAATTGCGGAAATTAACCACACCATTGCAATAAGTACGAAATTCCGGTCACCGGCTATCCCAGCCTAATTTCCGGAAAAATAATTAATAATTAATTAATTACCAAAATTAATTAAATAATTTAATTTGAATACTAAAAATACCAACCTATGCCAAAATTACTAAATTAAATACCAATACGGACCCGGAAAATTCCCGAACCCTTCTAGATAAGTAATGCAATTTATCTAGGCCTCACTTACTCTAATCTAACCACCAAACATTCATAATTAAATAATTAAATTTCTAATTTAATCTAACTAACCACCTAATTCCTAATTAAATAAATCTAAACACCCCTTAGTTGTCATAAGCCTACTAAAAAGAGTTTATTAGTGCATAAACACATCGGTGTAAAACGAAGACCGGTTCACTGAGACGGCGGCGTGACGGTGGCCGAAATCCGAATTTTCAGCGGCGTCAATTGACATTTGGACCGGGTCCAAAGGCCTTGTAAGCCCACAACAAAAGCTGGGCTTGACTTCAAGCTTGGGCTTGGTTGCGGGCTGGGCCTACTTCGTGGGCCCAAGACGGGCTAAACTACTGAATTTGCTGGGCTTCAAGATGGGCTGCTGGTTAAAGTTCACTTGGGCTGAAATTGCGCAACTGTTGGGCCTTAGCTGAATTGTGGACTTCAAATGGCCCAACTACTGGGCTTGAACACAACCAAAGATGGACTTGCAGATTTCGTGGGCTTCAACGTTGAAAAAGCTGGGCTGCTCGAGCTTAGAGAAGAAGCGGAGATGCTGGGTTGGCACGGCTCGTGGGCGAGCTTCACCGGCGTTGAAGACTTGCTGGAATTGAAGAAACCAAAGAGGACAAACGTAGGTGCAGCTTGCTGGTGATGGAGTCGCAGATGCTGACTGCTTCGATGGACTCGCTTCGGTCGTGGACAGTTAGAGGCGGCAGGTGGCATGCGAAGGGAGCTGTTGGGTCAACTAAGGTGGAGAGGATTTGCTGGAGTTGACCAGCATGGGACAGCAACGAGAGAGAGAAGACCGGTGGATGGAAGGGCACGAAGAAGAAGGAAAAAGGTGCTGGCTCGTTTGCGGTGGAAGATGGACGTTCGATGGACGAGTCAACACGGCTGGAATTTCGGTGGGATGAGTGGCCTCGGTGAGAAGAATTGAAGAAGAAAAAAATGAAAAACAAAATAGGAACAAAAGAAGTTGGGGCCGAATGAAGACATAAGATTCAAAGAAGAGAGGGGGAGGCTTCAGAATTCGGTGGAATAAAAAATAAAAAGAAGCAGAAGCAGAAGAGATAAGAATGGGGAGGGATCGTGAAGATGGGACCGGTGAAGCAAGCTTGTCCAAAAAGCTTTGCCTGGACATGTAGGTCTTGCTGGAGAGGAACTCGTCGAGGGACTTGAGGCCTGACTTCGTGTGGAGATTCGTCGAGGGCGAGCATTGAGCACAGTGAGCAGCGTCAGGCAGAGACAAAGAAGAAAAGTGAAAGAACTGAGGCTAGGGCAAATTAATTTAGGGCTTCTTTTTTTTTTTTAACCTAACCGGTTCTGGTTCTTCCAGTTCCGGAACCGGTCTCTTAAGAACCGGGAACCGAACCGGACCCTTTGGTTCAGTTCTCCGGTTCCCGGTTCTACCCAGGAACCATGCTCACCCCTACTTGGGGCCATAGGGCGGTGGAGCCAATGAGCTCATGCCTGGGTACAGCATTGGCGCCGAGGTGGGTGCAGAGATCATCGGGACTTTCGTCTTGGTTTATACCGTGTTCTCAGCCACCGATCCATAGTGAAACGCTGGAGACTCCTTCGTTTCGGTATGTATGTGTTCGTTTTGATTCTCTAGGGACATGAATTCACGTTCTTTCGTCATTGCCACTTGCAATAGAACTTATCATCTGAATTAGGGTCGATGAAATTCGGATAAAACTCTACTGGGTTAGCATATGATGATTTTCCGGAGAGGAACTCGTCGAGGGACTTGAGGCCCGACTTCGTGTGGAGATTCGTCGAGGAACTCGTCGAGGGCGAGCATTGAGCATAGTGAGCAGCGTCGGGCAGAGACAAAGAAGAAAAGTGAAAGAACTGAGGCTAGGGCAAATTAATTTAGGGCTTCTTTTTTTTTAACCTAACCGGTTCCGGTTCTTCTGGTTCCAGAACCGGTCTCTTAAGAACCGGGAACCGAACTGGACCCTCCGGTGCAGTTCTTCGGTTCCCGATTCTACCCAAGAACCATGCTCACCCCTACTTGGGGCCATAGGGCGGTGGAGCCAATGAGCTCATGCCTGGGTACAACATTGGCGCCAAGGTGGGTGCAGAGATCATCGGGACTTTCGTCTTGGTTTATACCGTGTTCTCAGCCACCGATCCACAGCGAAACGCTAGAGACTCCTTCGTTTCGGTCTGTATGTGTTCGTTTTGATTCTCTAGGGACATGAATTCACGTTCTTTCGTCATTGCCACTTGCAATAGAACTTATCATCTGAATTAGGGTCGATGAAGTTTGGACAAAACTCTACTGGGATATAATGATTTTCCACCCTGAGTTAAATCTTTCGTAGGTTTTGGTTCCAATTCCTATTGGAATGGCGGTGTTCTTGGTCCACTTGGCCACCATTCCAATCATCGGCACCGGCATCAATCCCGCTAGGAGCTTGGGAGCCGTTGTTATGTATGGCCACAAAAATGCCTGGGATGAGCAGGTGATTGTATACTCCCGTTTTACCGTGCACATATCTCTTTAGAAAGCATATATTTAGGGCGCGTTTGGCAACTTGCCAAATAATAATTGATTCTATTATTTTATTTTCGAAAATAGATTTGGAATATAAATCTGTTTGGTAAATTTTTTGTACTCGAGAACAATTTAGAACAAAATCAAAGAGTTAAAAAAAATTTGTTTTTTTGTTCCTAGGAACAATTCTAGAATCAAGCCAATCCAAATTTCTCTTTTCTTTTTTCTTGTCTTCTTGTCTTCTTGTTCTTCTTCCTTCTCTCTTCTTCTTCCACTGTTGTCGCCATCCACCGCTGCCAGTTGTCGGCGACCTGTTGGGTGAGGTTCGGCGAGCTCGCCAGAGGCTTGCCCAGTCACCGGCAAGCCTCACCCAAACCCCCCTCGGCCACCGGCGAGCCTCAAATGGCCAGGTGAGGCTCACTCGAGCCTTGCCCGGCTGTTGGCAAGGTCGCCAGCTCTCGTCTAGCCAATCGCTAATCTCGACAATTGCGACCACCAAAGCTTGAAGAAGAATAGAAAGAAAGAAAAAAAGTAATAAATTTATTAAAAAAAATTTAAAAAATAGTTTAAATTAAAAATTTTGAGGACGGTGCTAAATACAATTCTATTTCGAGAATAAAAATTTTGGGTAGTTACCAATTGCTTCAAATGCTTAGAAATTGTTCCCGAAAATAGAATAAAAAATAGTAATTTCTAATCAAATAATTCTCAAGTACAGAATAGTTACCAAACGTATTCTTAAAGTCGATTGTGGCTTGCTTAGGGCTGAAGGCCAAATGAGCAGGTTTGCACAAGATCTTTCGTAAGAAAGCCCGAGCCACTCGCGCTTGTTTTGACCAAGCATGGCTGGAAAAATCCTGGCGACAAGCTCGCACAAGAATAGCTGAGTCGCTAAAGTAATTACAATCTCATATTCAATCCTTTGACCGTGGCGACCCCTCAATAATTGTGAAATTTCGGGGTCAACATCCAAACTTTAATCAAATTAAAGAAATGGCTTAGCCTTGTATGGGAAAAAGGTTTTGGATCTCGGCTCGACTATATGACAACTAAATTACACATGTACACTGTGAGATTAAGTCCAGGACATTTTTTCGCTCTTTTGATGTCGTCGTTTGTGGATCACTCGGATAAATGCAGTAACTCAACCTCACGTTTAACACTATTTCGAGTGATTAATTTGACTTCAAGAAAGTAAGAACTCTTTCCTTTTTGGGGTTTGTGCTGCACTTCTACCACCAGTTCATACTGAGAGCTGCAGCTGCGAAAGCCCTCCGTTCCTTCAGCAACAATCCTCACGTTTAATTCCCCAATTCCCTCTCTTTCTCTCTCATTTTCTTGTTTTTTAGTCCCCATTAGGGTTAAAGTGTTCGATTGGATTTGATGGATTTAATTATATGGGCCTAAGTTGGCCCGGCCCACGTGAATAAGGCTCGTGGAAGGAGGACCATATAAAAGGGATGAGAGAGAGGGAGAACATACCTCTTGACATTTTGGAATGTACGTTCTCCATCTCTTCAGAATTCTCTCTCCAAGAAAAGCCAAGAAGCGACGCCATCTTCCCTTCACGGCGAATTTTCGACATCGGATCGAATAGGACTGAATTCTCTTCCTCTTTACGGCGTCGGTGTCTAATCTGTGGCCAACAAGGTATGCTCGAATCCGTGGTGTGCTTTACGATCGGTGATACGTGTTTAATTCCCGGGCTCATCTTCCGCATTTGATTTAAGGTTTCGGTTTAAGTGCCGAATCCGTTTTTGGGGATCCGACGATCCCAACATTGGTATCAGAGCATCGGTTCACGTTTTTCCCGATCTGTTTGATGTTTATGATTGTTTTTTTCGCAAAAAGCATTTCGGTTGTACGGATCGGGGTGACAAATCCCGACACCCGAGCATGTTCGCCCATTTTTCCGAATTTTTGTAACTCGAAATCAAAATCTGATGGCATAGGGAGGAAGGCGACGTCGAGACGAGTCCGGCGACATGTCGCACGCCGCTAGGGGACGCCGCACGCACCCACACGCGCGGCTAGAAGTCACTGCGTGTGGGCGCGACGCGCCCAGATGCGCTGGTTCGTCCAGCGCATGCGGCACACGCGCCGGTGGCGAACCGGCGCATGCGCGCCGCAGGCCGGCGAATCGGCACGCGCCGGTCCACGGACCGACGCGTGCTGACGTCACCCAACGGTCGGTAACCGCCTGGGTGACGTCATCGTTGACGTCAGCGCCGACATTGGTTGGCCGAGCGGTCACCGGCCGGCGACCCGTCCGGCGACCCGACCCGACTTGAGGAGGCCAACGCACGTGCACAACACGTGCAGGCTGACGTCTGCGTGACGTCAGCCCGCGCACGCGGGCGGCACGTGCTGTCGGTCCGCCCGACCGGTCCGACGTCCAACGACGTTGACTCCGTTGACCGTTGACTTCCGTTGACCGTTGACAAAAAAAAAAGAATTTCTTTTTTTTTTTTCAATTATGTCTATGTGGATTATATGTAATCCATTTTTGTTATGCATTTGTTGCAGGAACAATGCTTCCCCGTAAGCCGCGCGCATCTGTGCGCACAATGTCAGATGAACAGAAGGAAAGGCTTACAAGGTTGATAGCCGATTTGAATGGTTATCGATGGGAGAGTGACGACATAATTGATCATGTCATAGAGGTCAACAACAAAATTCAGGAGGTCATTTGGAACGGTTATCCCATGCAAGATATTCAGATTGTGCGATTCTTTATGAACACTCTTCCACTAGACTGGCAAGGAGTGTTGAATCGCCTACGGGAGGTCAAAGGATAGACTAGCTATAAGGCGCTAGTAATGGAATTCATAGATTAATACCATCGGGTTGAAGCCACAAAGACTGCGACCCAAGGAATGACTTTGATTAGGCCAGGAATGAATGTGCGTAGGAGAAATCCTAAGGGATATCCATCTGTTTTTCCGTGGCTGTCGAGAATGCCTGAAAATTTGACAGAGAAAAAGCAAAAGAAATTGAACCATGTAGCTGCTTTCCCTATTAGTTGTATGATGCATCGTTTTTAGATGTTATGGCTGGTCTTTATTTAATGTTCTTGGTGGACATCTTATGTAAAGTTAACTACCTTATTGTTGTTGTTGTAGCAACCTATATGTTAGCCATATTATGTGAAAGCATTTTTATTATATTGTATGTCAATTATCTGTTGCTTTTTGTGATTGCTGGTTGCTGTGGGTAGTTAGCTGTGGGTAGTTATAGAAGTTTTTGTAACTTCATAAAATCAATTTTGCATATGACAATCATATTAATGATAGTTTTTAAGTTAGGATTTTTGGAGGATGATTGGAAACATAGTGACCTTTTGATTCTGAAACCTTACTTAAAATTATTAATTAATATGATGTGTTTGTGCAAAATAGATGCATAAGTGATAGGCATTAATAACTCGTGCATATATGTCTGATGTGTTCAGATCAATGGCTTCAGCCACAAAGAGCATAGTTGCCGAGCTGAGCAAAGGTGAAAAGCTCAAAGGTGACAACTATGAAATTTGGCAAATGAAAATTCAATATGTGTTGGAAAAGCAAAAAACACTAAAAGCTCTTGACCATGTTATGGAAGATCTAGAGGATGTTGTGCGCCACCTTGAGCTAGCTGATCATCGCCTCAAGGCATTAGAGCAGGAAACATATATTTTCTGTGTTGCTTTGAGCTAAGAAGGAGCTTCATGCTCTAAGCGCAAGCGCATTGATTCGTTCAATATGTGGAAATTCAAGGGATCAAGTCCTCCTTGCAAGAAACCAAAAACTAACCAACAAAAGAGAGGAAAACGTCCTCATGTGAAGAATATCTCAAGAGTGAAATGTTACAACTGTGACCAGAAGGGTCACTATGCCCGCGATTGTCGCGAGCCAAAGAAGGTACACACCCTTTGTACAATTGGGAACTTTGCATATGTGTCAAGTTCTGTATTCTTGACTGAATCTAATCCTCTGTGGACTGTGGATTCAGGAGCGACAGACCATGTAGCGAAGGATAGAGGATCCTTCGTGGAATTCCGACGAGTACCTACTGGAACTAAGTGGATCTATGTGGGAAACAACTCCAGAGCTGAAGTGAAAGGAATTGGCACATGCCAACTGAATATGCGTGATGAACGCACTTTGTTCCTTCATGATGTGTTGTATGCTCCGGAGATTCGTCGGAATTTAGTGTCTGTTTTAGTGTTGGTTAAATTAGGTTTTAATGTGAACTTCCATAATAGAGGTGTAGATTTATATTTGAATACAAACTACTATGGTCATGGTTATTTTCCGGATGGTTTCATTGTATTAGATATTGATTATGTTAATACAAATGTTTGTTATTCCCTTCTCACGTCTCCTAATACCTATGATAATGATGTGAATGTATGGCATGCTAGACTTGGTCACATTGGCCAATAACGTATGAATAGACTAGCCAAAGAGGGCTTGTTGGGCAATATTGAAAAAGTCGATTTGCCCATCTATAAGCATTGCCTAGAAGGGAAAACGACAAGGAAACCATTTGGAAAAGGTAAAAGAGCTGAATTCCCTCTGCACTTAATCCATTCTGATGTCTGTGGTCCAATGAATGTGAGAGGAAGGCATGTGGCTGTTTATTTCATCACTTTTATAGATGATTATACTCGATTCGGATATGTCTATTTGATTTCTCACAAATCTGAAGCAATAAGTTGTTTCAAAAGGTTTATGAACCTGGTAGAGAATAATTTAGACAAGAAAATAAAAGTATTGAGATCCGATCGAGGTCGAGAATATTTATCTGATGAGTTCAGAAAATTATGTGATGAAAAAAAGAAAGAATAGAAAGACAGTTGTCTATTCCATATACTCCTCAACAAAATGGTGTTGCGGAGAGAAGAAACAGAATCCTACTGGAAATGGTTAGGTCCATGATGGCGCATGCTAACTTACCTATCACTTTTTGGAGTGATGCGTTGTTAACTGCTGTCTATATACTTAAACGTGTGCTTTCCAAATTAGTTACTTCCACTCCATATGAGTTATGGACAGGTAGAAAACCGGACTTAAGTTTTCTTAAGCCATGGGGTTGTGCTGCCTATACGCATGAGTCCTCTCACAAGTTTGGGAAATTGGGTCCCAGAGGAAAGAAGAGTATTTTCATAAGATACTCGGAACACTCAAAATGGTATGTGTTCATAGGTGAGCAGGAAAGTGGGAGTATAACTGAATTTGAATTACGGGATGTCACATTCTTAGAGGATGAATTTCCTAAGAAGGGCGAAATAGGGGAAGACAACACCCTATTTGAAACCTCGGATCAAGATAATGATCTTAGTGGAGTTCGTCCAAGTGGGAGTAATATGAGAAGTGATGAATTGAATTCAACTCATTCTCAATTGCAAGCACATAATGAGACGACATCATCATTATCTAATCCCAGTGGGAGCATAATGGGGAATGATGTGCAAAGTGTACAAACTCCCATACGGCGAACAAGTCGCCAAAGTATTCCTCGTCGACGTTTTGACATTGAAGGGGAAACTTTTATGATTGCTCCACAAGATGAGGATGAGCCTAGAAATATTAATGAGGCTCTAAATTGCCCTAGTAAGGAAAAATGGATTCATGCAATGGAAGAGGAAATGGAGTCAATGAAATCAAACCAAGTCTGGGAGCTGGTTGATCTTCCAAAAGGACGCAGAGCTATTGGGAACAAGTAGGTTCTCAAAATAAAGCGAAAGGCTGATGGCTCGATAGAAAGGCATAAGGCTCGCCTTGTTGCGAAGGGGTATAATCAACATGAATGAATTGATTATGAAGATACGTTTTCTCCTGTAGTGAGATTTACCTCGATTCGCATTATTCTGGCAATAGTATCTAGTATGGATCTTGAGTTACATAAGATGGATGTAAAGACTGCTTTCCTCAATGGAGAATTAGAGGAAGAAATATACATGGAACAACCTACTGGTTTCATAGTGAAAGGCCAAGAAGAAAAGGTATGTCGACTTTTGACATCGATATACGGCCTTAAGCAGTCATCGAGACAATGGTATATACGTTTTCATAATGCCATAATGGCATATGATTTTATAATGATTGATGAGGATCATTGCGTATACATCAAAAGATCCAATGATCAATTTGTGATCATATCATTATATGTTGATGATATACTGATTGCCGGAAGCAATATGGAGTTTGTTCATACTATCAAGAGTTGGTTGTCTTCCAATTTTGAGATGAAGAATATGGGTGAGGCTGCATACATTCTTGGAGTTAAGATTTCAAGAGATCGTTCGAAGAGATCGTTGTCTCTTTCGCAAGAAACGTATATAAATAAAGTTCTTGAACGATTTCGTATGCAAGATTGTAAACCCATAGACACTCCTATTGCAAAAGGTGAAGGATTGAGCCATAGACTGTGTCCGAGGACTCCACAAGAGAAGGAGCAAATGAAACATGTTCCTTATGCTAGTGCAGTTGGGAGCTTGATGTACGCTATGATGTGTACAAGACCCAACATATGTTTTTGCAGTTGGAATGGTGAATAGATACAAATCCAATCCAGGTCCAGCACATTGGAAAGCCGTTAAGACAATATTAAGGTATCTAAAGGGAACTGTTGATTATATGATGAGTTATCAAGGAAAGGATTTGCGACTCAAAGGCTATTCTGAAACTGATTAGGGAGGAGGTATAGACGAAAGGAATTCTACCTCTAGGTTTGTTTCCTTATTGAATAATGGCACCATATGTTGGAGCAGTAAGAAACAAACGTGTATAGCCTTGTCCACAATGGAAGCTGAGTTCGTGGCATTATCAGCAGTAATATAAGAAGGAGTTTGGCTTAAGAGATTTTTTGGATCATTTAGGTGTTATTGAGAAAGCTGCAAATCCATTATTAGTTAATTGTGATAGCCAAGCAGCTATTGCGTACACCAAAGATCCAAAATATCATGGCAAGACTAAACATATAGATACCAAGTATAACTTTGTCAAAGATATGGTTGCACGAAAGGATGTGAACTTATAGTACATATCTACGCATAGAATGGTAGCAGATCCTATGACAAAGCCAATACCTAGAGATGTGTTTTGTGGTCATGTGAAATCTCTAGGATTGCGTAGAGTCTGATGTACTGGATTGTATTTTCCCTGAGTTGTTCACATGTATGAACTAGTGTTGTTTCATTATTAATGCCTATGAATCTTTGTTTGATCTTTATGCATCTTAATGCTCAGTGCATTATTTTATGTTGAGAAAGTATGTCGGACAGATAATAGATTAGCCCACTCACACGGGTAATCGCATCTATTTACTATGTGATAAATAGAGATGAGACAGTTTTTAAGCTTATTATCTAGGTGATAATCGAGAGCTCAAGCTTAAAATACGTATGTTGCCTTAACTGAGTGTTAAGATGAGGACATAGTACTTACGATGTCCGAAAGTAAAATAACCCACATATTTTTACTTTATCTGTCTAAGATGCCAGATGTGAGTTCTGATGAATTTTGTGAATGAGTAAATACGTGAACTCAAGTCAAACATTGGGTATGTCTGAACTATCATCTGTACGGTATTGATTGTGTAGACATACGCTCCATGGGAAATGAGTTAATACCGTAATACGTATTTCATACTACGCATGCATGAGACGACCGATAAGAGTGGCAAAAGTTTGATCTCAACTTTTATGACGTGTGAGACTCTTGAGGAATAGAGTTCCTCAATTTTAGTGCCCTCATAACTCTTACTTATTCTCAAGATTTCTATTTAGTGTTTGCTATCTTAGAATGTTGCCAATGGTCATGAGTTGATTCGATTTAATGGG
Organism: Eucalyptus pauciflora; assembly: GCA_007663325.1. Taxonomy (NCBI): domain Eukaryota; kingdom Viridiplantae; phylum Streptophyta; class Magnoliopsida; order Myrtales; family Myrtaceae; genus Eucalyptus; species Eucalyptus pauciflora. The sequence continues at coordinate 742,522 of VMYD01000010.1, read as the reverse complement.
ACATTTCTAGAAAAGCAAGTTGAACTGAAATTGAGAGTTTGAAAGAAAGAGGAAGATCGGATTTGGAGAATCACATTGTGGTTTTGTATTCACTGGTCGACCAATTATGACTGTCTTTGGGATAATTATAATTGTGAATACAATATATATATCATTGTTTAAATGAGATCAAGAGAGATATAAATGTGATCGGTCGATCTAGGGTACTGCATACTAAATTTACTCGGAATGTGACGCCCATTATGAGCTGCTATATATTCCTAACAGATGTATAGCAACGAGCTCTCAAAGTATGCTGGTCGCACGGATTATTCACCGGTATGAATGTTGAAAGAGGAAAAGAGGATTTTCAGTTGATGGGCCTAAGTTGGGCCTATCCGTCCATGTTGCTTTTGACCCACCATGTGCGAGTGGGAGATGATGGATTTAATTATATGGGCCTAAGTTGGCCCGGCCACGATGGGCCTAAAGGCCCGGGCCACGGGAATAAGGCCCGTGGAAGGAGGACCATATAAAAGGGATGAGAGAGAGGGAGAACATACCTCTTGACATTTTGGAATGTACGTTCTCCATCTCTTCAGAATTCTCTCTCCAAGAAAAGCCAAGAAGCGACGCCATCTTCCCTTCACGGCGAATTTTCGACATGGATCGAATAGGACTGAATTCTCTTCCTCTTTACGGCGTCGGTGTCTAATCTGTGGCCAACAAGGTACGCTCGAATCCGTGGTGTGCTTTACGATCGGTGATACGTGTTTAATTCCCGGGCTCATCTTCCACATTTGATTTAGGGTTTCGGTTTAAGTGCCGAATCCGTTTTTGGGGATCCGACGATCCCAACAGGATTTGTGACAACATGTGTTATCTACGAACCGTTTTGGTTCCTGATGCTACATTTTAGGAACCATAGCTATCCTTGCTCTTTGATTTGCGTCAAGAAATTGAAAGATGAATTCTTGAAGATGTCGAAGAAATTCATAGTCAACCAAGTCACGAGCTCGTGTCCTCGATGTTTCAATAGTTTCAAGCTTTTAGCGGGTTGGGAATGGTTTGGACAATCTCAAACATCTATATATTTTCGAATGAAGCGAACATGAGTCATCATCGTGTTTCGTTAGTGGCCGCCCACTCGTTTTCTGTCCCTCGCCTTCATCATCAATCCTCTCAAAATCCTCTTCAGAGAAAGTGACGGCGGAGGAGGATGATGCGGCGCTGCTGCTGCTTGCGGGCGGCGGATCTTTGACAAAAATGGTCGTTCTAAGGCAATCTCACGTTACCCGCTTCGTGCCGTGATGAGCAATGCCAGTCGTGGTGAACAGCACGCGATCTTGACGTCGGGAGCTTGCTTGGACCTTGAACGTCCTCTCGTGCTCGGTGGTCCCATTCACGGCAGATCTGATTGGCTGGATTCGAAACAGACTCCTAACCTAACCGTTACCGTCTCCGTTCAGAAAGCTTTCCCCTCTTTGCTGACCAATCCCAGATGGAGGAAGAAGGGAAGATAACGATGTGACAACCAACTACCTGGGTACATCATTGGCGCTGGGGTGGCTGCAGAGATCATCGGGACTTTCGTCTTGGTTTATACCGTGTTCTCAGCCACCGATCCAGAGCGAAACGCTAGAGACTCCTTCGTTCCGGTATGTATGTGTTTGTTTTGATTCTCTAGGGACATGAATTCACGTTCTTTCGTCATTGCCACTTGCAATAGAACTTATCATCTGAATTAGGGTCGATGAAGTTCGGACAAAACTCTGCTGGGTTGGCATATGATGTTTTTCCACCCTGAGTTAAATCTTTCGCAGGTTTTGGTTCCACTTTCGATTGGATTGGTGGTGTTCTTGGTCCACTTGGCCACCATTCCAATCACCGGCACCAGCATCAACCCTGCTCGGAGCTCCGGAGCCGTTGTTATGTATGGCCATAAAAAGGCCTAGGATGAGCAGGAGATTATATACTCCCCTTTTACCGATGTACATATCTCTTCATAGAGAGCATATACATTTATGGCGTGTTTGGCAACTTGCTAAATAGTAATTGATTTTGTTATTTTATTTTCGGAAATGGATTTGGAACATAAATCCATTTAATAAATTTTTTGTTCTCGGGAACAATGTAGAATAGAATCAAAGAGTAAAAAAAATAAAATTGTTTCTTTATTCTTGAGAACAATTCTAGAATCAAATCAATCCAAATTTCATTTTTCTCTTTTCTCTTCTTCTTCTCTTCTTGTTCTTCTTCCTTCTCTCTTCTTCTTTCACTGCCACTATCGCCAATCGTTGGCGACTGGTTGGGCGAGGTCCAGCGAGCTTGCTTAGTCAGGACAAGGTTTGACGAGCTCATTAGAGGCTCGCGTAGCCACTGGTGAGCCTCGCCCGGGTCTTGCTGACCACCAACGAGCCTTGCTTGGCCAAGCGAGGCTCAACCGAGCCTTGCCTGGATGCTGACAAGGTTGTCGGCCCTCATCTAGCTAGCCGCCGATCATCCCAAGGCTAGCAATGAGCCAAAGCTTGAAAAAGAAGAGAAAGAAAAGAAAAGAATAGAAGAAAAAAGTAATAAAAAATAAAAAATTAAAAGAAAATTGTTTGAATTATAAATTTTGAGAACGGTGCTAAACGCAATTCTACTTCGAGAAAATAAATTTTGGGCAATTGCCAAATACCTTCAAATGTTTAGGAATTGTTCCTGAGAACAAAATAGAAAAGAATAATTTCTAATTAAAATTTATTTTTGAGAATAGAATGGTTACCAAACGTATTCTTTGATCGATGATAGCTTGGTTAGGGCTGAAGGCCAAATGAGTGGGTCTGCACAAGATCTTTCGAGCCACTCGCACTTGTTTTATCCAAGCATGGCTGGAAAAATCCGGGCGACAAACTCACACAAGAATAGCCGAGTCGCTAAAGTAATTACAATCTCATATTCACTCCTTTAACCGTGGCGACCCCTCGGTAATTGTGAAATTTCGGGGTCAACATCCAAACTTTAATCAAATTAAAGAAATGGGTTGGCCTTGTACAGGAAAATGGTTTTGGATCTCGGCTCGACTATACGACCACTAAATTACACATGTACACTATGAGATTAAGTCCCAGGACATTTTTTCGCTCTTTTGATGTCGTCGTTTGTGGATCACTTGGATAAATGCAGTAACTCAACCTCACGTTTACCACTATTTCAAGTGATTAATTTGACTTCAAGAAAGTAAGAACTCTTTCCTTTTTGGGGTTTTCCCATATTTGCAGTGGATATATTCTGGGTCGGACCATTCGCCGGTGCAGCACTGGCGGCCTTCTACCACCAGTTCATACTGAGAGGTGTAGCTGCGAAAGCCCTCCGTTCCTTCAGGAGCAATCCTCACGTTTAATTCCCCAATTCCCTCTCTTTCTCTCTCTTTTTCTTGTTTTTCAGTCCCCAATAGGGTTCAAGTGTTCGATTGGGTTTGTAACAACATGTGTTCTCTACGAACCGTTTTAGTTCCTGATGCTACATTTTAGGAACCATAGCTATCCTTGCTCTTTGATTTGCGTCAAGAAATTGAAAGATGAATTCTTGAAGATGTCGAAGAAATTCATAGTCAACCAAGTCACGAGCTCGTGTCCTCGATGTTTCAATAGTTTCAAGCTTTTAGCGGGTTGGGAATGGTTTGGACAATCCAAACATCTCTATATTTTCGAATGAAGCGAACATGAGTCATCATCGTGTTTCGTTAGTGGCCGCCCACTCGTTTTCTGTCCCTCGCCTTCATCATCAATGTGACATCCCGAATTTCCAATTCTATTTTCAATAAATTGAAACGGGCATTTCATCTGCACGCATATAGTTCTTTTCCCTGAACTGATCACTCATGGGATAACTAGTCTATCGGGTGAAGCCATTAAGAAATTCTAATGCATCGGACTCGATAATTTGACCAGGAAACGACCTTTCGACCGAATTGATCTGCAAGGGTCATTACGGCACAGTTAAAGATCGATTAGAGACCAGAAATAGGTCGACTCGATAGAGGCATGTGATCGAGTGTGGGTGATTCCACCAGATCGCACAATTCTTATCGATTGGCACTAGGCCGGCTTTTCTGTCGTTTGGGTACCCTGTGTCCGTGTTTGAAACCTTGAGATTATCCCGACAACCGAAAGTCGCCAATGTGTCAAAGATGTACATTGTGGCTTGAATTGATCAACCACAGGTCAAATGCATGAAAATTTCTAAAAGCTACTCGGTAGATCAGGACGCGCTAATATCGTGCCAGAGTGAAATTAACCGTGAAATTGAGATCGAATTCAGAAATTGGAAGTCATGGTATGTCACAAATTATTTTAGGAGCATTGATTCATCTTCGAAGGATTTTACGTGCAAACTGAGTTTTTCGGCAAAATAATCAAAGTATGGTTAATTTGGCTCGAGAAATTGGAAGGCCCGCCTGTGGTCATGCTTTTGGGACTTAAGTTGGTTCTACGGATAAGTGAAGATGTGAATTGAAGTGTGGTGACATTGGATTAATTTTATGGACTTCAATTGGACTCAATTGGAAGAGAATTAAAGGGAATGAAAGAAATTAACGTACAAGATTTTAGGCCCCGGCGGAAAATGAAATTGGACCCATTGGACTAAGGTTATGGGAGGTTGGAGTGAGTGGAGTATGACATCACATGATGATGTCATGGTGGGGCTTTTTGTTGGATTAAAGAAAAAGAAAAGAAAAATGAAATGGTCCCTCTCTCTCTCTCTCTCTCCTTCCTCTCTTCTTCCTCTCTCCCTCCCGTGGGTTTCTCCTCCATTGCTGCTGTTCGAAGGTCAGAAATTGAGGAAGGAACCAGCAGCCCCGACGCCGCCGCACGCTCGCCCGGTCGCCGTCGCTCGCACGCCACCGTCGCCACCGCACGCCAGCCCCGCGCCTCTCGTCGGCCAGCTCGCGCGCAGCCCGCGCAGCTGCGTTCCAGCAGCTCGTCCCGAGCTGCCAGCCCCCGCCGGAGCTCCCTCCGCCGCCGTGAGCCACCGCCGGTCGTCGCACAAGCTGCCGCCGCCCTTGATCGCCGGTTTTGTGGCCGAATCAGCCACCGTCTTCCCTCCATCGGCACCACGGCAGCAACCAGAAAAATGGGTTTCTCAGCCCCTTCTTGGCCCGTTTTGGTCGCCTTCCCGGCCCTGGTTGCTCGGCCCGCCTTGAGGAAAGTCAATCCTCGCGTCGGCCCCGTCGTTTTGGCGTGCTCGGCTCGCTAATCCGGTGAGTTTAGCTCACTAAACCTTGATTAGAGGGTTAATGATGCCCTAAGTGTGTTTAGTCTAAGTTAAGTGAGTTTATGTGGGTTGATTAGTTTATTTGATTGTGGATTAGATTAGTGTGTTTAATTAAGTTAAATGGTGTTTAGTTTAAAGTTAAGTAGGTTTATTTTTAATATAAGCCTTGATGTGACATAATGGGTTTTATTTTTGATTTATTTAATGGTTTCGAAATTCTGGAATTAAATAATATTTTATATTCCGAAAATCATTAAAATATTATTAAAAAAAAAAAACTCGAAAATTGTTTTTGACCTCAATTGCTTAGAATTTCGTGCCGATCGTCGCTGTGCATTTAGAATTTGAATTTGATGAACAGATGTGGCAAATTGAGTGTTGATTGTGATAAATAGGGTTTTTGGACATAAAAACCCAAGTGCTGAATTTTGATGCAGAAATTTAATTGTTAAGGTTTACTATTGAAATTGAAGTGTGTGGATGAAATGTGGAATGTCCGGAGGTCAATAATGATTTGTCGTGTGCTGGTTGATAGATCCGGTCGCAGTGGTGGCTAGGCCGACTGGACCTGTATTCTTTGTGGATTGCCGTTGATGTGTGACGTGGCTCGGGTCGCAGTAGTGGCTAGGCCGACTGGACCTGTATTCTTTGTGGATTGCCGTCAAGGTGTGATGTGGTTCGGATCGCAGTAGAGGCTAGGCCAACTGGATCCATGCTCCTTCGGGAATGCCGTCAACGTAGTGATGAAGCCGCGCTCCATGGGGGGGAGGCGATGCCTGACATGAGTGTCAGTAGATAGCTGAATGGCGAGTAAGCTATGCCCTTGTGTGGCGGTGAATAATTGGAATGCGAGTTGAGTACGATTGTGATTTTACATGAAAGTGATGTCGTTTCAATTATTTAAACTCTTATTATTACCTGAGTTTGTGTGATATATATTTTGTGCTAACCTGCAGGGAGGAATTAAGACAAGGTAAGTCGTCTGTGTGAGGGGGCTAGGCCGCCCTGGGTGTATTTTCTTTCTAATAGGGGTTTAGAGGGTTGAACTTGCTGAGACATTGTCTCATCCCGGTTTGGGGATTAAAATTTCAGGTCCCTAGTGGATGGAGCGGCTATATAGCCTTGGAAGTGGCTCTGAGGAGTTGCAGAGATGAAGTCATAAGGATTGGAGAACGTGTCCGACTTGTAGGTTGTAGGACAGTTCCTTTTTAAGAGCGGGTCTTTTGTAGACTTTTGGCTGTAGGCTTTTGTTTGTAATTCTGTTGAATTATGAAAGTGTTATGTTGGGGTTTTGCTTCCTGCTTTTCTATCCCGTATTTTATTGTCAGGGGTTTTATAATATGCTTCTGCGTGTGAATTAAAGAAATTAATTGGGTCGGCGACACTACCTGGGAATGTCGCATTTGTATGACCATGGTGGGATGTTCACGTGTCTCGGGGTTCTGGGCGTGACAATCAACCCTCTCAAAATCCTCTTCAGAGAAAGCGACGGCGGAGGAGGATGATGCGGCGCTGCTGCTGCTTGCGGGCGGCGGATCTTTGACAAAAATGGTCGTTACAAGGCTTCGATCTCACGTTACCCGCTTTGTGCCGTGATGAGCAATGCCAGTCTTGGTGAACAGCACGCGATCTTGACGTCGGGAGCTTGCTTGGACCTTGAACGTCCTCACGTGCTTGGCGGTCCCATTCATGGCAGATCCGATTGGCTGGATTCGAAACAGACTCCTAACCTAACCGTTACCGTCTCCGTTCAGAAAGCTTTCCCCTCTTCGCTGACCAATCCCAGATGGAGGAAGAAGGGAAGATAACGATGTGACAACCAACTACCTTCGACAATGAAGAAGAAGAAGAAGAAGAAGAAGAAGAAGAAGAAGAAGAAGAAGAAGAAGAGGCGCGGGGATGGTACCGATCACCGCCTTCTTCATCTACCTCCTGTCTTTGGTCTCCCTCCTCTCGACACCGAGCTGGTCAACGAATCCATCACGCAGCTACGAGGATCAGATTCGAGACATTTCCTCTGTGTTCTCACAAGTGGACTTCGATTTCATCCACCCCAATGTCCACTCTTTCCGGTGAAGCAGCGGGTCGAGCCCAATCGGTGGTGATCACCGGCGGCAGCGGCGGTCAGTGATGAACGCATCGCCAAAAGAGTCCGACCTAACCCGATTTCGACGGCCCCCACGAGGCGAAACCCGACCCGCTTGCTTTTCCTCGTATGGGCATTGGGTGACCCGATAAGTTTGTTCTCTTCCAATCGGATTCGAAGTAGGCTTTTAATAATTGTGGGAATCGAAGTTTTTTTTTTTTTTTGTCGGTTTGGGAATCGAAGTTGGATAATTTTGTTTTCGTTATCATTGTCATGTCATTCGATGCTCAATTTTTTTTGGGATAAGTTTTTTTTTTTTACATTCGATGCTCAGTTTGATTGATGAGCTGGGGTATTGGTTGTGTGGACTGGACTGGTTAGGGCAGCAACTTCTGGGGCCTATTTGGTGGATAAAAAATGGACAGGAGGCGACGGGCTTGACGGGCTTTTATGGATTAAACGAAATTTTATCTTGTGAGCCACGAAATATTGGGCCAAGAACCAGAAAAGCCCCCCATCATTTTTTCTAATTGCTTTTATTTTTTTAATTTAGTTTGTTATTTATTCATTTCTATGTTCCTTTTTTTGTTGTTGCTATTTTCTATTTCTTTTTTAACTTATAAGAACAAGCGCTTGAATTGTCGACAAAAAATTAAGTGTCGATCGTTGTTGATAAAAGGACTCATTAAGGTGTTCCCTAAAGGTGTGTAAGAATTTATGGAACTTGCAAAATCGAGATGACATGGTCGATTCCAGAATTGGTACACAATCGAAGTCATAGGATCAGTTTCAAGTTTCAAAAGTCCGAAATATGTGAATATAGAGGAGGTTCTAGGGTTCGACATCATATTCACCTCGTGCTCACTCCGAAGCCCTTACCGTGCTTTTGTGTAGGAGTTGGTAGTGCATGGCCTTTGGGCCAAGCTAATTCAAATTTGCAAGGCTGGGGAGTTGTGGGCACACCAATCTTTGGGACAAAATCAACTCAGCTAGTATAACACAAATGATACACAGAGAGTTAAACGAAAAGGGAGGGGGGATTACACACTTTCACATGTATTACGAATCTAAAGATTGCACATGGAGCCACGACTTCTGAACTAACACAATTACGAAGACGGTTATTAATCGACGAGTACAAAAGTGACACAAATCGACGCGATTTTTAAGTGCATTGTTGAATAAGAAATGCTACTTAGCATTAACAAGGTCATAGAATCCGAATTTGACCATGAATACGGATTCCCAGCCCGGTAAATGCATCACCTTCTGCGTGATTAATTAGAATTTGGTCAAGAGGAGGATGCCTTTTTGATGACGTGCCTCTTTAGGCCTGGAATATGGGCATTTGCAAAGTAATCCTCCCAATTTATGCTCCTCAAATCCGTTGGAAATTTATTACCCTCTTCTGTCGACATTTCTCTCATCAGTTTTCGTGTATTCCAACTGTCGAACCTGTCCATATACGATCTCTCCATGTTAGTTCTAATCAATTACCAATATCACCACAACAACAATAATAATAATAATAATAATAATAATAATAATAATAATAATAATAATAATAATAATAATAATAATAATAATAATAATAATAATAATAATAATAATAATAATAATAATAATAATAATAATAATAATAATAATAATAATAATAATAATAATAATAATAATAATAATAATAATAATAATAATAATAATAATAATAATAATAATAATAATAATAATAATAATAATAATAATAATAATAATAATAATAATAATAATAATAATAATAATAATAATAATAATAATAATAATAATAATAATAATAATAATAATAATAATAATAATAATAATAATAATAATAATAATAATAATAATAATAAATAATAATAATAATAATAATAATAATAATAATAATAATAATAATAATAATAATAATAATAATAATAATAATAATAATAATAATAATAATAATAATAATAATAATAATAATAATAATAATAATAATAATAATAATAATAATAATAATAATAATAATAATAATAATAATAATAATAATAATAATAATAATAATAATGTTCTCTGTATTTTTCAAAATATGACGTTACTAACAAATTTCTCAAGCACGCAGAAAAAGAACCAATTAACAAAATTTTCTTTCTTGTTATGTGTGAATTATACTGCACCCACCATAATATATATATGTAATTAATATACTTAGTGAAATATTACCTTGCGCGATAGAACATGTAGGGCTCGTACAACTTAGCCAAGTGAATTAGATTTTCTGCCATTCTCTTGCATCTTGCTTCGAGCCTGGAACGTTGCTTCGGGTTTGAATTAGGGCCAATTTCTGTGCTCAATCCACTTTTCTCTGCGATGTCTTTCTGTATGTAAGAGGAGAAGCTGTCGATTGAGCTGAAATACTCCATGTCGGCAATTTGAATCTCGTCTCCTTGGTTGTCCGTCAAGGGAGACTCTGCGAAATAGTCGCGGGAATACTTGAACATGTCGCACATCGTCATTGGATTGACCGTGGACGACGCGGCATGGTACACATTGATGCCGGGACTCGCGGCGGTCCCATGCTTTGCCATGGCCGCGATGATCACGTTTGCAACTAGGTCTGCCGGTACCTGAGTGTTGTCAAAAACCAATAACTCAAGACGAAGAAATTCATCATGTGAAATGTGAAATTACGGAAGTTGGGTAACAAATTGCTTCCGCCCACCGGTCAAGACCTCTGTTGGTAAAATACTAAATACACATTCATATGTCATGTTTAATGGAATTTCTACCTCCCACGCACTTTCTGAACTTAGAACAAAATACTAGTTTTTCATCTCATAACTCAAGCTTTTGAAACAACTGGTAATGGTCCCATATTATTTCACATCGTATTGAGGCATGAGGTCACAAGTTCAAATCTTTCCAAGCCTTGAAATCACGTGTTGTGTTATACTCAAGCAAAAGTACTATGATGGGTGAACTTATTACATATGTTCCAAGAGAAATGGGATGCATATCCGATCATGTCCCAAACCCTCTAACTTACGTAGCCGGCTACAAAATCTAACATAAAACGGATCGGATTGCTCACCACGTCCATAACCGTGTCGGGATTGACCAGGAAACCAGGGAGTCGTCCTTTCCCATAGGACAAGATTAAGGGGTCGAGTACTCTTTACAGTACATGAAAGAGAAAACATAATTAGCATCAGCATATTGCAATGGTAATTATTATTGTTGATAAAATGTAAGATAGAAAAGCACCTGTATCCTTGAATCCACCCAGGAAAAGGCTCTCGAAAAGTACTCTCGATTACGCTGGGACGAACGATGACAACTGGTACTCTTCCTCTTCCTGCATTTATCATCATCTCCCCCATGGCCTTTGTCATTTGATATACGTTCTGCCACCCATACATTCTTGCCCTGAACTCATACACGATTTTCATTCAATCTCAGCACATGGAACTTTTCGACACGTATAAATACTGATACATGAAATGCACACAAACATTTTCGTAATCTTTGCCAAAATTTAGATGTCGACAAGTCTATTATTTCAACCTTAGTTTAGAATCTGGAGAGAGATGTTCACCTGGCCAAACCAACCTCCTTTAATTTCTGAGGCACTTCATTTGGAGGGAGTGTTTCGATTAAATCTGAAACCAAATTTATTTCGTGATGGACGTCCAACTTGCTTTGAGTCGACGAATCTATCCTGCTATCCCCCATTTCAAAAGCCTTCTCCATTAATATTCCCGGCCTCTCTCCATTCACATATGCTACAATTAATAATTATTATTATGATAATGATGATAATAATATGTGGAAAAACGAACCGAAATGTAAGTTTTATATTTCCTTCACATGTATTTTCGAAACAAGTGTTCATTCATCCTTACTCGTAGACAGTTGCAAGAAAAGGCTTAGTTTCCTGCATTTCTTGGCGAAGCTTAAGAGCCGAGAAGGCGCAATGGCGTTCGCGACGAGAGCTGTGTCGTACCTACACATATATATCACAAGGAGCAGAATATATAAGCTTAAGCAATCCTAGGAATGGGAGAGAAGGACGACAGTAGAAGAAAGACGAACTGGATAGGAGGTTTTTTTTTTTTTGAGATAAGAGTTTTGATTTCGGTCAAAGCAATGTTGATCCAGGCTTGATTAGATCCCACAAATACTCACAATCTCATAGAACACAAACAACGAAAGCTATAATAACATAGAAAAATCAAAGATACCTCTCATCCAAAGTTGTGTTGGCTGCCGAGTTTATGATGACATCGACTTCTTGCATGATCTGGCAAAGCAAATCGTCCCCTATTCCCATATTCAACTCCCGAATGTCGCCCTTGACTGGAACGAGCTTGCTCAGCATGAAATTCGTGTACCCTTCTCCATACTTCTGTTGTAGGCACTTGAACAACTCACACACTATTATCTGCAAAATAGAGAACGGACAAAGATTTTTTGGTGTTCGAAAAGAGCACGTTTTCCTACATGAACATTAGCAATGTATGAAGCACGTGGTCCCCATGCTAGTCCGAATAAAGAAAGTCGAACGATGATTTTCATATTCAAAATGCACATGCAGATAATATAGATAATCTTAAGACAGCACCAACCTCGTCTTTGACTCTGTCCATGGCAGCTTGCTCGTCTTTTGCCTTGATCAGCAGGAAGATCTTCCCTACGTTGGGCGCGACTCGTAAAATCTTCTCAATGAGAACTGTGAACAATAGTTTAAACGCTTTGCTGAGTTTAATAAGGGTCTCTGGACGCAAGCAATGGAATTGGAACAGTAGAAAACGAATGAGTTCATTATTAATCATTAATTTTTAGTCTAAAATTGCTAGTGTAGATATCTGCATTATCGCATTCAAAGAACATCAATTCTCACCATTTCGAAAAGGATTATTTACAAGACCAACTTGACATTATGTCAGGACGAACGCATTTCAAGCAGCTTATTTCCATTACCTTTCGCAAGAAACCCAGTCGCACCAGTGACGAGAAAGTTCCTTCTCTCTAGGAAGTCAATTATTCCGATACCATCTTGCGATTCCTGAGCCACGTCCATGATGGCAGGAGGGGTGGCAATTGCGGCAACATGAATGTCACGGCAATTGCAGTTATTCTTGTCTTTGATGGCCATGTTTTGCGAAGGTGCAATGTCGCGGACATTATTTTGAGAAAATCTCGGTAATTGAAGGAATGGTTTTCGAAACTCTTTTGAAGATAGGAAGGTGTTGTTTGCTCCTTGATTGGAATGGGCTCTAATGGTTGTGTGCGGTGATGCAACCATCGCAGAGGAATTGCGAGGGAATGTTGCCGAGGCGAAAGCAAGCGAGAAAGATGACATTCTGTTACGTGTGTTTTTTTGCCTAGAGGGAGGATTGATTTGAGGTGAGGTCCGATGCAGAAGCAGGGGAAGAAGCCTGTTGCCTATATATAATCAAGCGATTAATCATTCGAGCTCACGTCATCAAGCTACACCGATGCTGGTCGGTGATCAATTGTATACGAGGGAAAAGGGTTCGAAATGGGAACGCAGAGAAAAGAAATATAAACATATTGATTAGCTGAAGTCACGAGATAAATTAAGCAGATCATCTAGGGTTTAGCTTAATAATGCATGTGCTTACAAGTCGGAGTTGAAGCATCTTTCCCATCTGCTGCATGAGATAATTTAAGAACATCATCCATCGGCTAACTTAAATTAATTATCACCGATCAAGGTATTGAAATGGGAATGCAGAGAAAAGAATTATAAACGTATTGACTAAGTTGGAGCTGAGACCATCTTTCCCATGTATCATGAGATAATTTAAGGAGATCGCCATGAACAATGAGCATTTTTCCCCATGTATGGACAGATATTCGTCACTCCTGCGTCCCACCAACTCAACAAAGCTTGTGGTGCCATGTGCAGGGACTGCATTTGTTCCTTCATTTCGATTAGATTAACTTAGATAATCACGTTTATGCTCCTTATTATATTATTGTTTACATATTGTTTAGAGATCAACCTTGAAACCTACCGCAAGTTCTATTTAATCTTTGTTTGTCATTGCTGATGCATCCCTTGCAGGTTCCCGTTACGTAGTTGTGCTGATGTCATAGATGTGGAGGTCGCACGTAAATTTTTCAGACTTATAATTAATGCATGACTTTATAATAAGGGTTCTATAAGACACCAAACTTCTTCGAAAGTACCGCGCATTTTCTGAACAAAGAAAAAGAGTACAAATTCTTTCTCATTATCTAGAGAACATATTAGATACAGCTTTAAGGCCAACTCAACAAAAAAAAAAAACTAGTAAATTCACCTTGCGACACATGTTGAAAGCGGGCCCATCGTCAGTCACCTTCTCGCCCCTCTCCCTCCCCCACCTCTCACCCCTCTTTCGTCTCCTCTTTTTGTAGTTTTTTATTTGGGAAAAAGCCACCAAAAACCCCAAATTTTGTCCAAAGTGACAAATTTACCAAAAACTTTTTTGTGACATGAAAAACCCTGAAGTTTGCTGATCGTGACACATTTACCCCAAAATTTTATTTGTGACACAAAAAACCCTGAACTTTCATTTGTGTGACATATTTACTCCAAACTATAGGAGTATCTTGGTCTTTTTACTTTTAAAAACTTTTTACTTTTTTTTTCTTTGTTTTTTCTTCCCAACGCCGGCGAGGGTGGCCCTCGCCGGATGCCGGCTTCCCTCCGCCGGCTCCGTCATGACCGTTGGAGGGAAGAGAGAAGAATTTTTTTTTTTAAAAAGAAAAATAAAAAACAGAAAAAATTAGATGAAAATGCCATTAATGAGGTGTGTCACAGTTTGCAAAGTTTGGGGTTTTTCATGTAAAAAAAAAAGTTTGAGATAAATTTGTCACTTTGGGCAAAGTTTGGGGTTTTTGGTGGCTTTTTCCCTTTTAATTTTTACCCTTCTTCCTTTCGCTTCGACATGGACGACAAGAGACATAAGTTCCCTTTCACCACTACTGCCTCATCACTATCTCAAGTCCACCACCTCATTGCCGTTTCAATCCTCCGTTGTCAAGCTTGAACTCGACCGACGAACTTGAGCCTCCGATTTCGGATCTAATTGTGAATTAAAGCTCAGCTTTGAGGTCGAGTAGGTCGACTTAGGCAAAGGACAAGGTGGAGGTGGCAGTGTGGTTTGTCAACGTGGCGTACAATCTCAACCTCCTGGTCAACGTAGGCATGGATGCAAATAGCACGGGAAGAGTTGGACAAAGAGCGATGACGCTAGAGGACAAAGAAGAAGAAGAAGGCGAAAATGGAGGCAGAGATGGAGGCGATGTGCCGGAGGAGGCGGTAGCGAGGTTGAGCCTAGGGTTGAGGTTGGAGAAGGGAAGAGGGTTCAGGTCGAGGAGAGTGAGTGAAGAGAGAGGAGAGGGGTGAGACAATGAGGGAGGGAGAGGAGGAGAAGTGATTGACAGGTGGACCCACGTGTGACAAGTGCCGCGAGATGAATGGACTAGTTTTTTGCTTAGTTGGCATCAGAGCTGTACCATCCCTATTCTTCCCGCGAGATGAATGGACTAGTTTTTTGCTTAGTTTTTTACTCGAGACTCTAATGTCAACACTAGAGGTCTCCGCACCATGCTCTAGTCTTTTTCTCAAAAGCGTATCTCATAACTTTTCGATATTAGGAAAGTACTTTCATCATAGTTGCAAAAGACAATTAACCACAAAAAATCAAATACTTTTCCTTGAAAATAACTTCTTATGAAAATATTTTCTAACAAAGTTCATTTTATTTTAAATAAACGAAAGTCATGATAGCTTGAAGTTAAGATAGAAAGTGCGGAATGACGGCCTTCCTGGTGCCTGGATTATCCAGGCAACAAGGTAGGCACTTTGCACAACATCGTGGAATTGCAAGAATGAGAGAAAGACAACATTTGGTTGACGTTTGTTGTTTGCTTAGAGAGAGGACCGATTGAGGGGAGTTACAATGCAAAAGCGGGGGGAATCAATTTTTTGTTTTGCGTAAAGCGATTGACGATTCAAGTCCACGTCCCAAAATTATAACAATGTTGAGCGTAGATTAACTTATACTGCATTTTTTTTTTGTCAAAAAAATATTTCCATTCATTACCAAACATAAAAGGAAATCTCACAAATCACAATAACAAAATAAACCCATAGAGCTCCGAAATAAACAAGAAACCAAAAATCAAGATGATTCATCGTAGCATGATTGACAGAGATCATTACAAGCTTGTCCTTCAAAAACAGATTTGTAATTGGACTTAAGTGAAAGGATCGGCGGCCAATCACCGAATCACACAACACCGTTAGTGATAAACATATGCTGAGATCTCCATATGTAATTACGCTTTTGCCTTTCGAGGTGTGTACCTAGGTTTGGCGTCCCCAACACCATCACTGTACAGAGACAACATAAATATATTGAAAAATCTCAGATCTGACACTTGTGAGAGCGAGCCTTGTAACCAATGTAAAGTGCCAAAACTTTGAATGGAAATACAATGAACGAGCACAAAATTGACACCGAAATTGCTATGAGCACCATGGAAAATGAAGGCGGAGTACTTGTTCATTGCAACTCCAAATTCTAAAATTAGATCGGAGAGAAATGTTCCTAGATATAAGATCGGGAGAGCTCCCAAATCTAAAACTAGATCGGGAGAATTAGGAAAGAAACAAAAGGAAATAAAAGGAGGAGGAACCGGGAGCGAAGGGAGAGATCTAGGTCATATTCTTTCCCTTCAAAAGTGGAAGAGACAAAAAAAGGTTTAGAGAGGGAAAGAGAGAGAGAGGAAGAGAGACATTATATCTATACCGTATTGAGCCAGCTGTAATTGAGGCACCTTTCCCCT
Organism: Eucalyptus pauciflora; assembly: GCA_007663325.1. Lineage (NCBI taxonomy): Eukaryota > Viridiplantae > Streptophyta > Magnoliopsida > Myrtales > Myrtaceae > Eucalyptus > Eucalyptus pauciflora. Next base: position 726,339 of record VMYD01000010.1, on the reverse strand, counting down.
GCATATGATAATTTGAGAAGATCAATGATCGATAAAGTTAAGTTAATCGATTGGAATTGAATATTGATGGCAGTCTTATGTGGACTTGCATCCCTCACATTCGTCTCCTTCCTACTAAACGAAGATTCTCGGCGTGGGGACTAAATTAATCGGTTCATTAATTTTAAATTAATGTATAAAATTATACGCGGGAAGAAAGGTTGAATCGGGATTGGAATTGAAGGCAGTCTTGTGTAGACTTGTATACCTCACATTCGTCTCCTTCTACCAAACGAAGCTTCTCGTGCCATGGCACAAGGACTAAATTATTTCATTCATTTTTATCAAATTAATGTAATAATTATACTCGAGAAGAAAGGTTGACATGGGATTGACGGCAGTCTTATATGGACTTGTATACCTCACAATCGTCTCCTTCCTACTAAACGAAGCTTCTCATGCCATGGCACAGGGACTAAATTAATTCGTTATTTTTTATTTAATTAATGTACATAATTATACCAAGAAGATAGGTTGAAATGGGAACGCACAACAAAAGAATATATAGTTGGATTGACTAAGGTGGTTAAAGCACGTTCCCAATTACATGAGATAATCTAAGAAGGCCATCTGTGATCAATAATCGAACTTATACTACTTAAAAGTAGTTACCCATAAACGAAGCTTCTCGTGCCATGACATAGGGAATAAATTAATTTTTTCATTTTTATAAACTTAATGTACATAATTATACCTGACAAGATAGGTTGAAATGGGAACGCACAGCAAAATATATATTGACTAAGGTAGTTGAAGCATGTTCTCATCATATGAGATAATTTAAGAAGACCATCTATGAGTCTATGACGAACAGTCGAACTAAGACTTCTTAAACTTTAGCCCTAACCAATTCATTTAAATTGATGGTATTAAAGATAATTAGGATTCTCCATATCTTCCTTCATCATCGTAGAACATTCTTGAATAGAAGTATAAATGAGCGGATTAATTCAAAAAGTGTATGAAAAAATGAATGGATGGTAATGTGCATTGTCGGACTCACTAGTTAATTTGCCTGTGCAAGCATGCGTATAGTCAAAAGCTTAATTCATTACCATATGTAGGTAATACGATGTAATCATTTTCAATTTAGGATTGAAAATTTTCATGATTATAGATAAATTCAGCTCCCAATGTCGTCCTATTTCAACGGATTGATTGTGTCTATAGAGTGGAAGTGAAACTTGCGTTATTAGCTCAGCTGAATGGCACTTGTGGCTACTCCTAGTAACATCAAGAGGCAATGGACATGCATTAGAATGAAATTATTATAGCACTAAACATTATGATAGTGAGCATGACCTTAAAAGGCTTCTCGGTTCATTGAAGGGGTAAACCAGTCGAGAGTTGCGGTCCCAATACTTTGGGGACATTAATATAGTGGGGGATAGAGGCAGCTCCAATGCCTCAATAAATATAGTGGCCGAAGACCTCCCTATAAGAATTGTCTTTCCTTTTTTGGGGTCTTGACCATGATTTTAAAAGGCTTCTCGGTTCAATGAAGGGGTATAAACCAGCCAAGAGCTGGGGTCCCAATATTCCAAGGGCATTAATATAGTAAGTGGTAGAGACGGCCCCACACCTCGATAAATATGGTGGTCGGGACTTTCCTGTAAGATTGGTTAACTATTTCGTCTGAATTTCGAGATGTAAAATTCAGGGATATTCCTTGAAGAGAGGGAAGAAAAACTTTTCCCTTAATAGGAGGTTAAGACGTGAGGGCACTAACACGTTGAAAGAAGCACGCAGTCTTGTTAGCCTCCTAGGTAACCCGACAGGTAGGGCAGCTCTCAGCAAAACTCTCGGGCTCCTAGGTTATGGTGAGATACAATCTCAATCATCGCCAATGATCCACATTATTGCATCAAACTTTTTCGAAAGTACCACATATTTTCTGAAAAAAGAAAGTATAAATTCTCACTCATTTACTGTCCTTGTTCTTCCTACGTGTAACTATACTTTTGATCCCATAAAATATTTGGTTTCAATAATTATATGTATTACCATTTTTGGCACGAGCTCGTCTCTAGTAGCTACCTCTTAAAGGGCTCCATTTAATTTAATTTTTTTATGCACAATTGAAGGAGACATAAAAAAAATTCTAATTACTTCAAATGGTATTATTAGATGCAATTATTGAAACGAGATCATTGTATTTGGTGCCTAATATTTTAGTGGATTTTTCATCGCGTTCACAATGATTGGAAGTTCCAATTCCCCTGGAATATTAAACTAGGAAACATACGTAAAATTCAACTATCAGAGTATATATATCTCAAGTTTGAATTTGATAGGCGAAACCCGACCGAGATTAATTGTTATTCGTGACGAATTGAATATTTCGAATCGAATATTTTAGGAATGTTGGAAATCGAGTAATCGTGATTGGAATCGTGAGCAACAAGCACAAGATATTAGGGGTGATCAATCCCCGGTTCGGTCCGGTTCCACCTCGGAACCGGGAACTGGACCGGGAGCATCGGTTCCCAAAATTGCGAACCGTGGACCGCACCATTTGGTCCTAGGACCGGGAACCGGACCGAACCATCGGTTCCGGTCCGGTCCAACAAAATTGGCTATACTTTTTTGCACTAAAGAGTGACCGCATTCCGGACCGATCAATCCAATCGGTTCTTGGGCACGTGCAAAATATTTAAACTTAACTTGTGTGATTCACAGTTCACGTGTTTCACACTTAAATTTAACCATGAAGGCCATAAACAATTTGACTAACGGTTGTGCTTGGCTTAGATTTTATAGATAATCTCTCTTCTACTCTTTAAATGTTTAGTCGATATGGGACTTTTGGAGGCTTGAAGTGCCTTGTGAATCTTTTGGAGCCTTAGTCCCACATTGAGTAGATGATGAAACTAATAATGAGATTTTTCTATAAATAAAAGAGTAACAAAAAGGATTTTAATGGTCTCTTGGCCTCTTATCTCAAATTGCAATTTTAGTTGCAATAAGTTGTCATGTGTATATATTTTATTTATTATATGTATATAAATTATATATAAAAAAATTTGGTTCGGTCCGGTTTGGTCCGGTCCGGTTCCCACCTTAGAACCGGGAACCGGACCAACCGGCCACCGGTTCCAAGATTAGGAACCGGGAACCGGACCGCCGACCGTGGGAACCGCCTAAAACCGGCCGGTTCGGTCCGGTCCGGTCGGTTCCCGGTTCGGGCGATTCCCGTTGCACACCCCTAGAAGATATCAACTTTCCTGGTGTACGATGAAGAGCGCTGTGATGCCACGGAAATAAGAAAGTTTCATGTGGACTTTAATTTGGACTTCTCTTAAAATATACGGAATATATTTTGGTTGAATTCGGCAAGATATCAGCAGAAGAAAGTCCGAACTTTCGTTGACCATATCCACACGGATTTCTCGATTTTTTTTTTTAGTGTTGAGTCGGCTACCGTATTTCTTTCCATGGCCATATATATTCATATAATGGTTGCAGGAATTTTGGGTTCCGCGGATTGAACAGCTGTCTCACGAGTGCTTGGCTCCGTTGATTTGGTTCGTACAATTACATCAAGAAGTTATTGAGTGTAATTAAAACTTATGAAATACTGGGCGTGTTTGAATAACTCGAATATGATTGTAATTCCTATGTATAGCTTGGTTTATAGTGGAATTTGTTGCTACTCTCCCCATGGACATAGAGATCACGTCAATCTAATATCCGATTTATCTTCTTATTCTGTCTATTTTATTGTTCGATTGCTCGCATTTCACAACTTATCTTATATTTTGGTGAAAATTAATTGTTTCCAAAACATTTCCTTTGTTTGAATTTGCTTAGGAAATTGAATCTAACGGAAAATAAATTTATAGTCAACAAAAATATATACTTCAATTTTAAAAAAAAAATGACTTACTCGTTTAGAACTCAGAATTCATTGTCTATAATATGACTCGATCATCATCGTTGCAAAATCATCTTGAGTGGTCGTACCCAAGAGTCCATCTGATAGACCCGAGACCTCAGTCTCCTGATCTTGGGTTCTCTAGTGCTCAGGCTCGAGCGCCCACCCCTCGGACATCAGCGCTAGCCCCTGCGATCCCTATGCCTACGGTTGGGATGCCGATGCCCGAGCCTCGGACACCACGACCTACGGCTAGATTGCAACCACCCAAACTCGGGATGCTTGCCAAGTCCCCAATGGCTAAAGCCTGGACTTGACTAGAGGTCTCCAGACTATACTCGAGTCTTTTTCTCAAAAGCATATTCGCAACTTTTCGATATTGAATATCAGAAAATTACTTTAATCAAAGTCGCAAAAGGCAGTTAGACACTGAAAAATCAGATAATTTTCCTTTAAAATAACTTCTTTTGAAAGTATTTTCTAACAAACTTTATTTTTTGTGAAGCCATGAAATATTGGGCCAAGAACCAGAAAAGCTCCCATCATTTTTTCAATTCATATTCTAACTGTTATAATTTTTTATTTACTATTATTTATTTATTTCTCTATTCTTTTTTTGGCTATTTTCTATTTCTTTTTTAACTTTATAATGAGTGCTTAAATTGTCAACAAAAAATCAAGTGTCGATAGCTATTGATAAAAGGACTCATTAAGGTATTCCTCAAAGGTGTCTAGGAATTTACTGAACTTGCTAAATCGAGATGACGGGGTTAATTCCAGGGTCAGTACGTGGCCAAAGTCATAGAATAAGTTTCAAGTTTCAAAAGTCCAAAATATGCGAGTACTGAATGGATTTTAGGGTTCAACATCATGTCCACCTCGCACTCACTCCGAATTTTGTACCAAGGACTCTTGTGTAGGAGCTGGTATTGCATGGTCTTTGAGCCGAGCTAGTTCAAGTTTGCAAGGCTGGGGAGCTGTGGGCACACCAATCTTTGGGATAGAAAAAACTCGGCCAGCATAACACAAAATGCGCACAAAAAGTATACTGATAAAGCATACTATTATTAGATCTTTACTCTTACATTCAAATCTAGAGACAGCGGGACTTACAAACTTCCACAGATTTGACAAGTCTAAATAATGCATGTGGAGCGACGACTTCTAAACCGACACAATTATGAGGATGGACATTGATCGACAAGTTTGAAAGAGATACAAATTGACCCGATTTTTAAATGCGTAAGTTATTTTACATGTTAAACAAGAGCATGCTACCTAGCATTAACAGGGTCATAGAATCCGAAATCGACCCGTAAATCCGGATTCCCAGCCCTGTAATGCATCAGCTTTATCGTACGGCGAGAATTGCTGTTGACTTTCCAGGGATTAATTAGAATTTTGTCAAGGGGAGGATGTCTTCTTGATGACATGCCTCTTTAGGCCTGGAATATGGGCATTTGCGAAGTAATCCTCCCAATTTACGCTCTTCAAATCCATTGGAAATTTATTACTCTCTTCCGTCGACATTTGTCTCATTAGCTTTTGTGTATTCCAACTGTCGAACCTGTCCATATACAATCTCTCCATGTTAGTTCTAATCAGTTACCAATATCACACAGAAAAGTAATGTCTCTACATTTTTCAAAAGATGATATTACTAAGAAATTTCACTAACACGCAGAAGAAGAATCACCAATTAACAAAATTTTCTTTTCCGTTCCGTGTGAATTATAGTGCATCCATCATAATAGATATATGTAATTATTATACCTAGCAATATATTACCTTGCCCGGTAGAACATGTATGGTTCGTACAGCTTAGCCAAGTAAATTAGATTTTCTGTCATTCTCTTGCATGTTGCTTCAAGCCTGGAACGTTGCTTCGGGTTTAAATTAGGGCCGATTTCTTCGCTCAATCCACTTTTCTCTGCGATGTCCTTCTGTATGTAAGAGGAGAAGCTGTCGATTGAGCTGAAATACTCCATATCAGCAATTTGAATCTCGTCTCCTTGGTTGTCCGTCAAGGGAGACTCTGCGAAATAGTCGCCGGAATAGTTGAACATGTCGCACATCGTCATCGGATTGACCGTGGACGACGCGGCATGGTACACTTTGATGCTGGGGCTCGCGGTGATCCCATGCTTCGCCATGGCTGCGATGATTACGTTCGCAACCAGGTCTGCCGGTATCTGATTGTTGTCAGGAAACAATAACTCAAGACCAAAAAATTCATTGCGCGAAATTGCGAAAGTTGGGTAACAAATTGCCTTCACCCCACCGGTCAAGACTTTTGTTGGTAAAATACTAAATACACATTTATATGTCATGTTTAATAGAATTTCCGTCTCCCATGCGCTTGTTGAACTTACGACAAAAATATTAAATTTTCATCTCATACTCGTAGTTTAAGTTTTTAAAACAGTTAGCAATGATGTCATAAGATTTCACATTGTATCGGAGCAGGAGGTCTTCAGTTCAAGTCTTTCCAAACCTTTAAATCACATGTTGTGTCATATTAAAAAAAAACGTACTCCGACATGTGAACTTATTTCATATGTTCTGAGAAAAATGGCGATGCATATCCATTCATATCCCCAACCGTCTAACTTACATCCCCCGGTACAAATCTAAAATAAAATGGATAGAATTACTCGCTCACCACGTCTATAACCGTGTCAGGATCAACTAAGAAACCAGGGAGCCGTCCTTTCCCGTAGGACAAGATCAAGGGGTCAAGCATTCTTCATAGTACATGAAAGAGAAAACACATATTAATCAGCGCCATCATATTGCGATGGTAATTATAATTGTTGATAAAATGTAAAAATAAAAATGCAACCTGTTTCCTTGAATCCATCCTGGAAAAGGCTCTCGAAAAGTACTCTCGATCACGCTAGGACGAACGATGACAACCGGTACTCTTCCTCTGTCTGCGTTTATCATCATCTCCCCCATGGCCTTGGTCATTTCATATATGTTGTGCCACCCATACATTCTTGCCCTGATCTCATACATGATTTTTTTTTTTCAATCTTAGCACATGGAACTTTTCGAAAACGTATGAGTACCGATCCATGAAACATGTAGAAACATTTTCATAATTCCTGGCCAAAATTTAGATGTCGACAAGTCTAAAATGGTTTTGTGGTTTCCAAATATTGGGTAAAGCGAATCTCTATAATTTCAACCTTAGTTTAGAATTTGGATAGAGATGTTCACCTGGCCAAACCGATCTCCTTCAATTTTTGCGGCACTTCATTTGGAGGGAGTGTTTCGATTAGATCTGAAACCAAATTAATTTCGTGATGGACATCCAACTTGCTTTGAGTTGACGAATCTATTCTGCTCTCCCCCATTTCAAAGGCCTTCTCCATTAATATTCCCGGCCTCTCTCCATTCACATATGCTATAAAAGTATAAATAATGATACGGGGATAAATCAACTGAAATGGTTATTTTTTTTTTTTCCTGGACACGTATTTTCGAAACTAGTGTTCACTGATTCTTACTCGTAGACAGGTGCAAGAAAAGGCTTAGTTTCTTGCAATTCTTGGCGAAGCTTAAAAGCCAAGAAGGCGCAATGGTGTTCGCGGCGAGAGCTTTGTCGTACCTACACACACACCCATATATATATAAAGCAAGGAGCGAAATATATCAGCTAAAGCATTCCTAGGAATGGGAAAGAAGGACGATAGCAGAAGAAAAACGAACTGGATCGAACGTGTTTTTTGAAATTAGGGTTTTGATTTCGGTCAAAGCGATGTTGATCCAGGATTTAATTAGATCCTGCAAATACTTACAATCTCATAGAACACAAACAACAAAAGCTATAACAACATAGAAAAATCAAAGATACCTCTCATCGAAAGTTGTGTTGGCTGCTGAGTTTACGATGACATCGACTTCTTGAGTTATCTGGCGAAACGAATCGTTTCCTATTCCCATGTTCGACTCCCGAATGTCGCCCTTGACTGGAACGAGCTTGCTCAACATGAAACTCGTGTACTCTTCTCCATACTTCTGTTGCAGGCAGATGAACAGCTCGCACCCTATTATCTGGAAAATAAAGACGGACAAAGATCTTTTGGTGTTCGAAAAGAGCACGTTTTCCTACAATGAACATTACATGAACAGAGCACGTGGCCTGCACACGAGTCCGAATAAAAGTCGAACGACGATTTTCAAATTCAAGATGCACATGCAGATAATATTACGGCACACCGACCTCGTCTTTGACTCTGTCCATGGCAGCTTGCTCGTCTTTTGCCTTGATCAGCAGGAAGATCTTCCCTACGTTGGGTGCGACTCGTAAAATCTTCTCAATGAGAACTGTGAACGATAGTTTGAACGCTTTGCTGAGTTTAGTAACAGTCTCTGGACGCAAGCAATGGAATTGGTACAATAGAAAATGAGTTCATTATCAATTATTAATATTTAATCTAAAGATTGCTTAGTGTAGATGTCTGTATTATGGCACTCAAAGAACACTAATTCCCACCATTTCGATAAGGAGTATTTCCAAGACCAATGCGACATTATGTTAGGACGAAAGCATTTTAAGTGGCTTATTTCCATTACCTTTCGCGAGAAACCCAGTCGCACCAGTGACGAGAAAGTTCCTTCTCTCTAGAAAGTCAATTATTCCGACACCATCTCTCCATTCCTGAGTCATATCCATTACAGTGGGAGGGGCGGCAACACCACCGTCACGGCAATTGCGGTTATCCATATCTTTGATGGCCATGTTTTGCGAAGGTGCAATGTCCCGGACATTATTTTGAGGAAATCTCAGTAAATGAAGGAATGGTTCTCGAAACCCTTTTGAAGATAGGAAGGCGTTGCTTGCTCCTTGATTGGAATGGGCTCTAATGGCCGTGCGCAGTGATGCAATCATCATAGCGGATTTACAAGGCAATGTTGCTGATGCGAAACCAAGCAAGAACGACGACATTCTGTTGGCGTCCGTTTTTTTTTTTTTGCCTAGAGAGAGGATTGATTTGAGGTGAGGCCCGATGCAGAAGCAGGGGAAGAAACCTGTTACCTTTATATAATCAAGCGATTAACCATTCGAGCTCACGTCATCAAGTTACAGCGATGCTGGTCGGTGATCAATTGCATCCGATCCGAGGGAACCTCTCCTATTGGTCTCGTGCACTATCCATCAGAGTTGATCGTCCTTCACCTGAAAATATCAGCTACAATCATGAGGCAAACTCAATAAAAAATTAGCCCATTCATCTTGCGACACGTGTCGCATATAGGCTCACTGTCTCGTCTCGTCAGGAGAAAACATTGGGTGGTCTGGGACCTCCACGTTAGCTTGGTCCCAGACCACTCAAGAGGTGCCATGTGGAGGGGTGGGCCCCATTTGGTGTCTCCTGCCTTCTTCCCCTCTCTCTCCTCTTCCTAGCCTACCGACGCCCTCTCTCTTCCTTAGCCTGCACACTCGAGAAAAATATTGGGTGGTCCGGGACCTCCACGTTAGCGCGGTCCTGGACCACTCAGGAGGTGCAATGTGGAGGGGTGGGCCACATTTGGTGTCTTCTGCCTTCTTCCCCTCTCTCTCCTCTTCCTAGCCTGCCTACGCCCTCTTTCCTCCTTAGCCTCTCGAGCGGAGAAAATATTGGGTGGTTCGGGACCTCCACGTCAGTGTGGTCCCGGACCACTCAGGAGGTGCCATGTGGAAGGGTGGGCCCCATTTGGTGTCTTCTGCCTTCTTCCCCTCTCCCTCCTCTTCCTAACCTGCTGACGCCCTCTCTCCTCCTTAGCCTCTCGCTGTCGGTCACTGTCTCAAACCTCTCCTATTGGTCTCGTGCACTATCCATATCCATCAGAGTCAATCGTCCTTCACATGAAAATATTATGTGCAATTATTCCTTAGCCCGCACGCTCGAGAAAATATTGGGTGGTCCGGGACCTCCACGTTAGCGTGGTCCCGAACCACTCAGGAGGTGCCATGTGGAGGGGTGGGCTCCATTTGGTGTCTTCTGCCTTCTTCCCCTCTCTCTCCTCTTCCTAGCCTGCCTATGCCCTCTCTCCTCCTTAGCCTCTCGCTGTCGGTCACTGTCTCGAACCTCTCCTATTGGTCTCGTGCACTATCCATATCCATCAGAGTCAATCGTCCTTCACATGAAAATATTATGTGCAATTATTCCTTAGCCCGCACACTCGAGAAAATATTGGGTGGTCCGGGACCTCCACGTTAGCGTGGTCCCGAACCACTCAGGAGGTGCCATGTGGAGGGGTGGGCTCCATTTGGTGTCTTCTGCCTTCTTCCCCTCTCTCTCCTCTTCCTAGCCTGCCTATGCCCTCTCTCCTCCTTAGCCTCTCGCTGTCGGTCACTGTCTCGAACCTCTCCTATTGGTCTCGTGCACTATCCATATCCATCAGAGTCAATCGTCCTTCACATGAAAATATTATGTGCAATTATGAGGCAAACTTAACAAAAAATTAGCCCATTCATCTTGCGACACGTGTCGCACAAGGGCTCACTATCGGTCACTGTCTCTCCCTCTCCCTCCCCCACCATCTTGACTCCCTCTTCTCTCTCTTCTTTTTATCTTTTATTTTCTTCTTTCTTCCTTTCATTCTAACAAGGACGACAACAAATGTACGTCCCCTTTCACCACCTCACCGCTATTCCAGTCCTCCATCCTTGAGCTCGAGCTCGATGGACGATCTTGAGCCTCTGATTTTGGATCTAAGGTCAAGCAATCCCTAGATTTGTGATCTAGAGCTCGGTTGAACTAGTGTATGGATTTATTTATCGATGACTCTATCATCACATGCTACGCTTCTATCTTAAAATTATGGAATAAGAGATTTAATTGGAACTTCCCCTCGACGGAACTAATATAAAAATGTTGTGTTAATATTATTTTACGACTTTTATTTTGGTATACCAGGTCAAGTGAAGTCTAGATAAGCTTTTGCACATTTTAATTGGCCCAATCCCACACATTAAATTAATGCATTCAGGGTGGTACTTGTGACATTTGCGAATTTCCATGTTTGATAATAATATTTAGGAATAATTTCCAAAACCGAATTGCCAAGAGTTCGAGGCGTTATAATTAAGTTAATAGATTTTGATGTGTACATTAATGGTGTAGAACGATGGTATTTAACTTGCCACCATATTATTTGTAGGAAAGGGGCTAGTATATTTTGAAATTCATATTCGATGATATTCAATATTGTTGACACCTAATTTTGACCATAACACTCACTTGTTCATCACATAAAAATTACATTAAGCATTTCATAGCATCGCATTTAGGATTAAACTTATCTTTTGAAAAATAAAAATAGAGGATAATGGATAACTTATAAAATAAAAACATGTGGAGGAAGATTTTGAAATTTTTTTGAATAATAAAACATTTGGTTTTGAAAATCTTTGTTGTTGAAAATATATCTTCATTTCAAAATTCAAAAAAATAGTTGTTGTGTGATTTTGGAGCCATTTCTTTGTTAAGTGGTTGAGTGAAAATCTCCACCATTCGAGTTTTTCCTATATAAATAGAGAAAGCGAGGCTTCGGTTTAGGGGGGCGAATTCGAAAAAAAATTCCGAAAGAAAATTGTGTCGTTTGTAGGGGCGACTTCTCTTCGTCAAGGGAAAATGAAAGCAAAAGGGAAAAGTCAGTAGGGGGGCTTCTCTTCATTTCTGCAGAAAGGGTACAAAAAAATGTGAGAGAGAAGATCCATGAAGTGACGTGAGTAAGCAGAGAGAGAAAATAAAAGAAAGAAAAAAAGGAAAGATGAACAACTGTTCATCTTCTTCGTGTGTCCCATCCGGAGTCCCTGTGGTCCGCTCTTGCGCCCTGCATCGTCGCTGTTCCACCGGTCCTCCGGAGCTCCGCCGCTGCGTGTCCCCGTAAGCGCTGCTGCCCCAACATCTAGCGACCGCACCTCCGCCGGAGCGCGACTCCATCGCCTCCACATCCGCCCGGCGCTCGACGCCTACAACAGCCGCATCCGCGCTCCACTCGAGCGTCTTTGCCTACCACCGAGCGCCACTCGTCGCTCTGCCAACTACCGTCGCGTCCAGCAACGCCAGCAATCACGCCTTGAAGCACCGCAGCGCTCGAAACTTCGCCGGTCATCTCCTCCGCGAGCTTGCACTCGCCGCCTACTGCTTGCACCAACCGTCCTTGTCGATCAAGCTGCCGGAATCCACACCGCCACGAAGACCCGAGTGACGCCGCTGCAGCGCCCAGACCTCCCTAGCTGCTTCGCCCCTTGCCGACGCGACCCAGCTCCGACATCGCCTCACCGTGCGACGCCCCTAGCTGCTTCGCCCCCCTGCGACGCTGCTACTACCGCCGGTCCACGACTCGCCAACTGCTCAGTCTCGCTCCTAACGCCTCCTGCCGCCCCTGATTCGGTCAGTGACCACCCAGCGCCGACCCACGCTCCGCTGCACCTCTGTACCCGCGAGCTCGCCCCGACGCCGTTGATCCAGCACCTCTGCTGCAACCTCGAACAGCCAACGTCCCTGCATCTCCACGAGCACCGCCGTCCCGGCGTCCAACAATTGCACCCTTCATCAGAGTCTGACGCCACCACACTTTTGCAGCTCGAGTTTTCACCAGTCATCACCTTGCCAAGCTGCATCGCTCGTCCTTGAACCCCACTGATCGCCGCGCTGCTGTTGTCGTTCAGCCACCACGCCTTTGCAACGCAACCCCGACGTCGCCTCCGCTTGCTCACTCGCGCCCGAACCCAAGCACCTTTGCTGCTGTGACCAACGACCTGCTGCTGTCCTCGCTACACCTTCATTCTACCTGAGGTCCTCCCCTGTTTTGTTGCAGGTCTACCTCGCCGGACCTCCGACGGAGAGCCCCAGCTCTGGCCACCAAGACCCATCACCCTTGGCGAACCACCATCGCAGCTCAGCCATTACTGCTTCCTCACCATTTCTTCAAGTCCACCGTAAGTTAGACTAGGTAAATTTTTAGATATTTGGTTTCATAGTTATTTATTTATTTATTATTTTCATTCTAACTTGATTTGTTTTGATTTATTATCTAATTAGAAAATTTGTCATATTAAGTCATGATAATAAAAAATATTGAGCCGTGAGACGTCGGGTTAGATTTTTGATTATTTCGACTTTTTTATGACAAATTCATGAATTGCTTTGCATCATTAAAATAATATGTCATTGATTTATATTGATGAATTTTCAATAGGACATATTTTGGGGTGTTATCTGCACATCACATATCATATCATGTGTCATATCTTGAATTTAAGTACTTAGGTCCATATGCATTTCATATTTAAAGCTTTGCATTTTGATTTTTTAGAATCATATAGGATTAGGTTAATTTTCCTTTAATAAACTAAAAAGAGCTAAAAAAAAAATGTCATTTAGGTCATATAGATTTCATAATATGCACACCACATGTTGCACTTTAGTTAATGAATCATAGTTTAATGTTTTTTTAGTATTCACATCATGTAGTATTTTTTTAAAAAAATATAAAGAAAATGCCAAAAATTAACATTGCATCATTATGTTACTTTCTTTTAATAAAAATTATTAGGTCATTTCAAAAAATAAAAAACAAAAAAAATAATAAAAACACAAAAGTTATTTACTTGGTTAATTAATAGGTTAGTTCATAATTAATCACATTTCATATCATCATTGTTTAGTGTAGGTTACATACATTAAAAAAAATCACAAAAAGAAGATGCATATAGAATTATTATGTCATTCATCCCATATCATGAAACACATGCATATTTAGGATTATATAAATTTGATTGCATACATATAGTTCATATTAGGCCATATAAATTGCATTTCACATATCAATAAAGTAAAATTCATGCATATAAAGTTTATATTAAGATTACATAATAATAAAAATTAGACGTCATGTCATTTAGAAAATCATGTTTAGGGCATGCATTTTTATTAACATTTTTTAGAAGTATTTTTTAGAGAATAGACTTTAATAGGGTTGTAGTTTATAATTTCTTAGCATTTTGATTTATTGAATGTTATTTAATTGATTGTGCATCCGCATGACTACAATTTGCATGTTAGTATCTTAGGTTAAAATTGATCAAGACTGCCTGCAAAAATGTTTTTTTAATTAAAAAATAAAAGGTACCGAAAGGACATTAGATTAATCTAGTGTAACCATGTTCCCGGACCTATTGAATATCTGGTTCGCAAAAATAAAGTATTCTCCCATACTTTATTTGGGTTTCTAACCAACCCAAATTAGTTAGTGGCAGCTCCGAATTGAATATAATTGCATGTTTAAATGGGTTAATTTCTTTATATCAAGTCGCGATTGGTAGGGCTTGGGAGGGTCCGTGCAAAGTCTTCGGATCCATTAACCTAGTTTTAGGTGATTCACTCAAAAAACAGGTCGCGACAAATATTCAAATTTATTGAATTGAGATTGTCCTAATTTTTTATATCTTTCATTGATGATTTTAATGGACTCAAAATATTTTTAAACTCACCAAAATTCATAATCAAATGTTCCAAATGAATATCGATTTCAAAAATCTCCACTTCTCTTCAATGGGCATGTCACTACTCTTTTCTCTACTAAAATTTTTAAACCCATGCTTTAGTTGAGATATTGAATTTGATTAGCTTTGACATCATGCATGACTTCATCAATTTTAACCATAGTCCATTAATACATGGTGACTCATGCTTATAGTTCATTATTGTTTTGGTGACTCAGGCCTATAATTCATTAATATTTTGGTGATTCATGCTCATACTTGGCCAAGCCATCCTCCTTTTCCATCAAAATATCTTCTTTTGATTAATCCCACTGGACCATTTGTATCTTAGCTATTTTCATAAGGACCACTTGAAGTATTTCTATTGGACCACTTATACCTCTCCATTTTGGGTCTGATGATTTTAACTTAAGGTTGTGTTTGGCAGTGGGGATAAAATTTAAGATAGGATATGATTTATCATATCCTACGTTTGGTGCTCACTCATGATAGGATAAAGTCGGATATAATGGGGATATATGCAAGATAAAATTATCCCATGGGGGAGGTGGGATAAATGTGGATATGATTTATAATGTTCATAATAGGAAAGTTATCGAATAGCAAACTTATTAAATTAACAAAATTGAAATTATATTTCAATATAAATAATATTTGAATTATAATTTAAGAAATTAAAAATAAAAATATATATATTTATTTTTAATTAATCATATTTTAATTTATATATTCAACTCTAATTCTATCTTATAATAAACATTCAATCTATAAATTAAATATTTATATTTATTAGTATTTTACATATCTTTGTATTTTAGGTATGTTAGTACTCTCACGCCCCGAACCTCGAGCGTGTGCCCATCCCTCTCTGGTCGATTTAAATTGCGATTTCCCAGGCCGGGTCGTCGACCTTTTTATTTTATTACATATACGAAATCGAATAAATATCTCCTGACAGTAACCATTTCGGGATAGAAAAGCAGGACATCAATTCACAAAAGCACATTTTTTTTTATAAATAACGAGATTCAGGTACAAAATGAGTTTAGTCGAAAGTCAACAAAAAGGTCGACTTTCAAAAGAGGCTGTCCTACGACATACTAATAGGACACATCCGCCGATCCTCCATACTCCACCTCCTCAAACTTCGGGGCCTTGGTCCTCCACGACCACTTTCTAAGGACCTGAAAATGGTTATTTAATAACTAATGAGACAATGTCTCAGCAAGTCCATACTCTAAACCTCGATTAGGAGAGTAATACGTCTCAGAGCGCTCTAGCCACACAACCACACAATTAGAATAAAAGACTTACCTCGCCTCAAATCCACCCTGCAAGTCAGGACACCGTGCTTTGCACTCAAATACCTCTATTAAAATAGTGATCCTGACATATTTTCTTCGTATTAGAAATACCCAGTAAAATAGCCGTGTGCGGGTGCACGATCAATTCGACCTAGAAAAGGTGATATCATTCCTTTTTAAAATCCCACTACTTTATATAGTACTTAAAACTATTTTCGATGTCAAAATCCGACACCCGGGATTTTCTGAATAAATATTGGAAATTCACAATTTTTGGAATTAAATACCAAAAATCCAATCATCATTCAATTTGCATAATTTAACACTCAATTGCGGAAATTAACCACACCATTGCAATAAGTACGAATTCCGGTCACCGGCTATCCCAGCCTAATTTCCGGAAAAATAATAATAATTAATTAATTACCAAAATTAATTAAATAATTTAATTTGAATACTAAAAATACCAACCTATGCCAAAATTACTAAATTAAATACCAATACGGACCCGAAAAATTCCTGAACCCTTCTAGATAAGTAATGCAATTTATCTAGGCCTCACTTACTCTAATCTAACCACCTAACATTCATAATTAAATAATTACATTTCTAATTTAATCTAACTAACCACCTAATTCCTAATTAAATAAATCTAAACACCCCTTAGTCGTCATAAGCCTACTAAAAAGAGTTTATTAGTGCATAAACTCATCGGTGTAAAACGAAGACCAGTTCACTGAGACGGCGGTGTGACGGCGGCCGAAATCCGAATTTTCAGCGGCGTCAATTGACACTTGGACCGGGTCCAAAGGCCTTGTAAGCCCACAGCAAAAGCTGGGCTTGACTTCAAGCTTGGGCTTGGTTGCGGGCTGGGCCTACTTCGTGGGCCCAAGACGGGCTAAACTACTGAATTTGCTGGGCTTCAAGATGGGCTGCTGGTTAAAGTTCACTTGGGCTGAAATTGCGCAACTGTTGGGCCCAAAACTTAGCTGAATTGTGGACTTTAAATGGCCCAACTATTGGGCTTGAACACAACCAAAGATGGACTTGCAGATTTCGTGGGCTTCAACGTTGAAAAAGCTGGGCTGCTCGAGCTTAGAGAAGAAGCGGAGATGCTGGGGTTGGCACGGCTCGTGGGCGAGCTTCACTGGCGTTGAAGACTTGCTGGAATTGAAGAAACCAAAGAGGACAAACGTAGGTGCAGCTTGCTGGTGATGGAGTCGCAGATGCTGACTGCTTCGATGGACTCGCTTCGGTCGTGGACAGCTAGAGGCGGCAGGTGGCATGCGAAGGGAGCTGTTGGGTCAACTAAGGTGGAGAGGATTTGCTGGAGTTGACCAGCATGGGACAGCAACGAGAGAGAGAAGACCGGTGGATGGAAGGGCACGAAGAAGAAGGAAAAAGGTGCTGGCTCGTTTGCGGTGGAAGATGGACGTTCGATGGACGAGTCAACACGGCTGGAATTTCGGTGGGATGAGTGGCCTCGGTGAGAAGAATTGAAGAAGAAAAAAATGAAAAACAAAATAGGAACAAAAGAAGTTGGGGCCGAATGAAGACATAAGATTCAAAGAAGAGAGGAGGAGGCTTCAGAATTCGGTGGAATAAAAAATAAAAAGAAGCAGAAGCAGAAGAGATAAGAATGGCGAGGGATCGTGGAGATGGGACCGGTGAAGCAAGCTTGTCCAAAAAGCTTTGCCTGGACATGTAGGTCTTGCTGGAGAGGAACTCGTCGAGGGACTTGAGGCCCGACTTCGTGTGGAGATTCGTCGAGGGCGAGCACTGAGCACAGTGAGCAGCGTCAGGCAGAGACAAAGAAGAAAAGTGAAAGAACTGAGGCTAGGGCAAATTAATTTAGGGCTTCTTTTTTTTTTTTTAACCTAACCGGTTCCGGAACCGGACCCTCCGGTTCAGTTCTCCGGTTCCCGGTTCTACCTAGGAACCATGCTCACCCCTACTTGGGGCCATAGGGCGGTGGAGCCAATGAGCTCATGCCTGGGTACAGCATTGGCGCCGAGGTGGGTGCAGAGATCATCGGGACTTTCGTCTTGGTTTATACCGTGTTCTTAGCCACCGATCCACAGCGAAACGCTAGAGACTCCTTCGTTTCGGTATGTATGTGTTCGTTTTGATTCTCTAGGGACATGAATTCACGTTCTTTCGTCATTGCCACTTGCAATAGAACTTATCATCTGAATTAGGGTCGATGAAGTTCGGATAAAACTCTACTGGGTTAGCATATAATGATTTTCCGGAGAGGAACTCGTCGAGGGACTTGCCGGAGAGGAACTCGTCGATGGACTTGAGGCCCGACTTCGTGTGGAGATTCGTCGAGGAACTGGTCGAGGGCGAGCATTGAGCACAGTGAGCAGCGTCGGGCAGAGACAAAGAAGAAAAGTGAAAGAACTGAGGCTAGGGCAAATTAATTTAGGGCTTCTTTTTTTTTTTAACCTAACCGGTTCCGGTTCTTCCGGTTCCGGAACCGGTCTCTTAAGAACCGGGAACCGAACCGGACCCTCCGGTTCAGTTCTCCGGTTCCTGGTTCTACCCAGGAACCATACTCACCCCTACTTGGGGCCATAGGGCGGTGGAGCCAATGAGCTCATGCCTGGGTACAACATTGGCGCCGAGGTGGGTGCAGAGATCATCGGGACTTTCGTCTTGGTTTATACCGTGTTCTCGGCCACCGATCCACAGCGAAACGCTAGAGACTCCTTCGTTTCGGTATGTATGTGTTCGTTTTGATTCTCTAGGGACATGAATTCACGTTCTTTCGTCATTGCCACTTGCAATAGAACTTATCATCTGAATTAGGGTCGATGAAGTTCGGACAAAACTCTACTGGGATATAATGATTTTCCACCCTGAGTTAAATCTTTCGTAGGTTTTGGTTCCAATTCCTATTGGAATGGCGGTGTTCTTGGTCCACTTGGCCACCATTCCAATCATCGGCACCGGCATCAATCCCGCTAGGAGCTTTGGAGCCGCTGTTATGTATGGCCACAAAAAGGCCTGGGATGAGCAGGTGATTGTATACTCCCGTTTTACCATGCACATATCTCTTTAGAAAGCATATATTTAGGGCGCGTTTGGCAACTTGCCAAATAATAATTGATTCTATTTTTTTATTTTCGAAAATAGATTTGGAACATAAATCTGTTTGGTAAATTTTTTGTACTCGAGAACAATTTGGAACAAAATCAAAGAGTTAAAAAAAAAATTGTGTTTTTGTTCCTAGGAACAATTCTAGAATCAAGCCAACCCAAATTTCTCTTTTCTCTTTTCTTGTCTTCTTTTCTTCTTGTTCTTCTTCCTTCTCTCTTCTTCTTCCACTGTTGTCGCCATCCACCGCTGCCAGTTGTCGGCGACCTGTTGGGTGAGGTCCGGCGAGCTCGCCAGAGGCTTGCCCAGCCACCGGCAAGCCTCACCCAAACCCCCCTCGGCCACCGGCGAGCCTCAAATGGCCAGGTGAGGCTCACTGGAGCCTTGCCCGGCTGTTGACAAGGTCGCCAGCTCTCGTCTAGCCAATCGCTAATCTCGACAATTGCGACCAGCTAAAGCTTTAAGAAGAAGAGAAAGAAAGAAAAAAAGTAATAAATTTATTAAAAAAAATTTTAAAAATAGTTTAAATTAAAAATTTTGAGGACGGTGCTAAATACAATTCTATTTCGAGAATAAAAATTTTGGGTACTTACCAATTGCTTCAAATGCTTAGAAATTGTTCCCGAAAACAGAATAAAAAATAGTAATTTCTAATCAAATAATTCTCAAGTACAGAATAGTTACCAAACGTATTCTTAAAGTCGATTGTGGCTTGCTTAGGGCTGAAGGCCAAATGAGCAGGTTTGCACAAGATCTTTCGTAAGAAAGCTCGAGCCACTCGCGCTTGTTTTGACCAAGCATGGCTGGAAAAATCCTGGCGACAAGCTCACACAAGAATAGCCAAGTCGCTAAAGTAATTACAATCTCATATTCAATCCTTTGACCGTGGCGACCCCTCAATAATTGTGAAATTTCGGGGTCAACATCCAAACTTTAATCAAATTAAAGAAATGGCTTAGCCTTGTATGGGAAAAGGGTTTTGGATCTCGGCTCGACTATACGACAACTAAATTACACATGTACATTGTGAGATTAAGTCCAGGACATTTTTTCGCTCTTTTGATGTCGTCGTTTGTGGATCACTCGGATAAATGCAGTAACTCAACCTCACGTTTACCACTATTTCGAGTGATTAATTTGACTTCAAGAAAGTAAGAACTCTTTCCTTTTTGGGGTTTTCCCATATTTGCAGTGGATATTCTGGGTCGGACCATTCGCCGGTGCAGCACCGGCGGCCTTCTACCACCAGTTCATACCGAGAGGTGCAGCTGCGAAAGCCCTCCGTTCCTTCAAGAGCAATCCTCACGTTTAATTCCCCAATTCCCTCTCTTTCTCTCTCTTTTTCTTGTTTTTCAGTCCCCATTAGGGTTAAAGTGTTCGATTGGATTTGTGACAACATGTGTTCTCTACGAACAGTTTTGGTTCCTGATGCTACATTTTAGGAACCATAGCTATCCTTGCTCTTTGATTTGAGTCAAGAAATTGAAAGATGAATTCTTGAAGATGTCGAAGAAATTCATAGTCAACCAAGTCACGAGCTCGTGTCCTCGATGTTTCAATAGTTTCAAGCTTTTAGCGGGTTGGGAATGGTTTGGACAATCTCAAACATCTCTATATTTTCGAATGAAGCGAACATGAGTCATCATCGTGTTTCGTTAGTGGCCGCCCACTCGTTTTCTGTCCCTCGCCTTCATCATCAACCCTCTCAAAATCCTCTTCAGAGAAAGCGACGGCGGAGGAGGATGATGCGGCGCTGCTGCTGCTTGCGGGCGGCGGATCTTTGACAAAAATGGTCGTTCCAAGGCTTCAATCTCACGTTACCCGCTTCGTGCCGTGATGAGCAATGCCAGTCGTGGTGAACAGCACGCGATCTTGACGTCGGGAGCTTGCTTGGACCTTGAACGTCCTCTCGTACTCGGCGATCCCATTCATGGCAGATCCGATTGGCTGGATTCGAAACAGACTCCTAACCTAACCATTACCGTCTCCATTCAGAAAGCTTTCTCCTCTTCGCTGACCAATCCCAGATGGAGGAAGAAGGGAAGATAACGATGTGACAACCAACTACCTTCGACAATGACAGTTTCAGTGCCCATCACGATGGGATCAGCATGCAAGACCGTGTGAAACACGCGAACCCTCCGCCTTATTACGATGGAAGCTCCCGCACATACGGTAGAGAGACTCTGCTTCGTCTTCTTCGATTGGAAGAAGAAGAAGAAGAAGAAGAAGAGACGCGGGGGAATGGTACCGATCACCGTTGTTGGGTATTGCTTATACCCTAAAATCGGATTCGACACTAAATCGAACCCCTAAAAGAAAGTGCGGAAGACAAGCCCGGGAAAATCACATGTATCACCGATCGAAGGCACACCACAGGATCGAGCGTACCTTTTGTCCACAGACTAAACACCGATGTTGCAATTCGAGAAGAAAACGAGACACTGTTTTTCAGAAGAGTCTTATTCTCTTCGAGAGAAAACGGTAGGAAAAGACGTGAAGACAGAGAGCGTTATCTCTCTTTTGAAATAATACGTAATTTCTATCGATTAATTGCCTCCAGATTTTCCCTTTATCTTTTATAATTTTCTCCATGGGCCCTCAACTCACGGGCCGGGCCCATGACGGGCCAACTCAGGCCCATCAAAAAGGAAAAATCTATCATCTCCCACTCGCACACGGTGGGCCAAAACCAACATGGGCGGACGGGCCCTACTTAGGCCTATCAATTGAAAATCCATCAACTCCCACTTGACATGGAGGGTCGAATAGAATCCTCTTTTCCTCACTGTAACATTCATACTGGTGAATAGTCCATGCGACCAGCATACTTGGAGAGCTCGTTGCCATACATTTGTTAGGAATATATAGCAGCTCATAATGTGCATCACATTCCGAGTAAATTTAGTATGCAGTACCCTAGATCGATCAATCACATTTATATCTCTCTTGATCTCTTTTAATAATGACATATATATTGTATTCACAATTATGATTATCCCAAAGACAGTCATAATCGGTCGACCAGTGAATACAAAACCACAATGTGATTCTCCAAATCCGATCTTCCTCTTTCCTTCAAACTCTCAATTTCAGTTCAACTTGCTTTTCTAGACATGTCCCATTAGATTGAATCGACTCATGACCATTGACAACATTCTAAGATAGCAAACACGAAAAAGAAATCTTTAGAATAAGTAAGAGTCATGAGGGCACTAAATTGAGGAACTCTTTTCCTCAAGAGTCTCATACGGCATAAAAGTTGAGATCAAACTTTTGCCACTCTTATTGGTCGTCTCATGCATACGTAGTATGAAATACGTATTACGGTATTAACTCCTTTCCCATGGAGCGTATGTCTACACCATCAATACCGTACAGATGATAGTTCAGACATACCCAATGTCTAACTTGAGTTCACGTATTTACTCATTTACAAAATTCATTAGAACTCACATCTGGCATCTTAGACAGATAAAGTAAAATATGTGGGGTATTTTACTTTCGGACATAGTATATATCATGTCCTCATCTTAACACTTAGTTAAGGCGACATATATATATTTTAAGCTTGAGCTCTCGATTATCACCTAGATAATAAGCTTAAAAACCATCTCATCTCTATTTATCACATAGTAAATAGATGCGATTACCCGTGTGAGTGGGCTAATCTTATATCTGTTCGACATACTTTCTCAACTTAATGTAATGCACTGAGCATTAAGATGCATAAAGGTCAAACAAAGATTCATAGGCATTAATAATGAAAACACAAATTCATTAAATGTGAACAACTCAGGGAAATTACAATATCCAGTACATCAGACTTTACGCAGTCCTAGAGATTTTACATGACCACAAAACACATCTCTAGGTATTGGCTTTGTCATAGGATCTGCTACCATTCTATGCGTAGATATGTACTGTAAGTTCACATCCTTTCGTGCAACCATATCTTTGACAAAGTTATACTTGGTATCTATATGTTTGGTCTTGCCATGATATTTTGGATATTTGGTGTATGCTATAGCTGCTTGGCTATCACAATTAACTAATAATGGATTTGCAGCTTTCTCAATAACAACTAAATTATCCAAAAATCTCTTAAGCCAAACTCTTTCTTGTATTAGTGCTGATAATGCCACGAACTTAGCTTCCATCGTGGACAAGGCTATACACGTTTGTTTCTTACTACTCCAACATATTGTGCCATTATTCAATAAGAAAACAAACCTAGAGGTAGATTTCATTTCATCTAAATCTCCTCCCCAATCAGTATCAGAATAGCTTTCAAGTCGCAGATCCTTTCCTTGATAAAGCGTATAATCAGCAGTTCCCTTTAGATACCTTAGTATTCTCTTAACGGCTTTCCAATGTGCTTGACCTGGATTGGATTGATATCTACTCACCATTCCAACTGCAAAACATATGTCAGGTCTTGTACACATCATAGCGTACATCAAGCTCCCAACATCACTAGCATAAGGAACATGTTGCATTTGTTCCTTCTCTTGTGGAGTGCTTGAACATAGTCTATGGCTCAATTCTTCACCTTTTGCAATAGGAGTATCAATGGGTTTACAATCTTGCATACGAAATCGTTCAAGAACCTTATTTATGTATTTTTCTTGCGAAAGAGATAATGATCTCTTCGAACGATCTCTTGAAATCTTAACTCCAAGGATGTATACAGCCTCACCCATATCTTTCATCTCAAAGTTGGAAGATAACCAACTCTTAACAGTATTAACAAACTCCATATTGCTTCCAGCAATTAGTATATCATCAACATATAATGATGTAATCACAAATTGATCTTTGGATCTTTTGATATATACACAATGATCCTCATCTATCATTGTAAAATCATATGCCATTATGGCATTATGAAAACGTATATACCATTGTCTCGATGACTATTTTAGGTCATATATCGATTTCAAAAATCGACATACTTTTCCTTATTGGCCTTCCATAATGAAACCAGTAGGTTGTTCCATATATATTTATTCCTCTAATTCTCCATTGAGGAAAGCAGTCTTTACATCCATTTGATGTAACTCAAGATCCATACTAGCAACTATTGCCAGAATAATGCGAATCGAGGTAAATCTCACCACAAGAGAAAATGTTTCTTCATAATCAATTCATTCCTGTTGATTATACCCCTTCGCCACAAGGCGAGTCTTATGCCTTTCTATCGAGCCATCAGCTTTACGCTTTATTTTGAGAACCCACTTGTTCCCAATAGCTTTGCGTCCTTTTGGAAGGTCAACCAGTTTCCAAACTTGGTTTGACTTCATTGACTCCATCTCCTCTTCCATTGCATGCATCCATTTTTCCTTACTAGAGCAATTTAGAGCCTCATTAAGATTTATTGGCTCATCTTCATCTTGTAGAGCAACTATAAAAGTTTCCCCTTCAATGTCAAAACGTCGACGGGGAATACTTTTGCGACTTGTTCGCCGTATGGGAGATTGTGCACTTTGTACATCATTCCCCATCATGCTCACACTCGG
This sequence comes from Eucalyptus pauciflora, assembly GCA_007663325.1. Lineage (NCBI taxonomy): Eukaryota > Viridiplantae > Streptophyta > Magnoliopsida > Myrtales > Myrtaceae > Eucalyptus > Eucalyptus pauciflora. Next base: position 702,000 of record VMYD01000010.1, on the reverse strand, counting down.
ATTAGATAATGACGATATCATCTCATCTTGTGATTGTAATTGAGAGTGAGTTGAATCAAATTCATTACTTCTCATGTTACTCCCACTTGGACGAACTCCACTATGTTCATTATCTTGATCCAAGGTTTCAAATAGGGAGTGTTCTTTACCTATTTCGCCCTTCTTAGGAAATTCATTCTCTAAGAATGTGACGTCCCGTGATTTGAATTAAGTTATACTTCCACTTTCCTGCTCACCTATGAACACATATCCTTTCGAGTGTTCAGAGTATCTTATGAAAATACTCTTCTTTCCTCTGGGACCCAATTTCCCAAACTTGTGAGAGGACTCATGAGTATAGGCAGCACAACCCCATGGCTTAAGAAAACTTAAGTTCGGTTTTCTACCTGTTCATAACTCATATGGAGTGGAGGTAACTGATTTGGAAGGCACTCGGTTAAGTATATATGTAGCAGTTAATAACACATCACTCCAAAAGGTGATAGGTAAATTAGCATGCGCCATCATGGACCTAACCATTTCTAGTAAGGTTCTGTTTCTTCTCTTCGCAACACCATTTTGTTGAGGAGTATATGGAATAGACAACTGTCTTTCTATTCCTTTTTCATCATATAATTTTCTGAACTCATCAGATAAATATTCTCGACCTCGATTGGATCTTAATACTTTTATTTTCTTGTCTAATTGATTTTCTGCCAAGTTCATAAACTTTTTGAAACAACTTAATGCTTCAGATTTATGAGAAATCAAATAGACATATCCAAATCGAGTATAATCATCTATAAATGTGATGAAATAAACAGCCTCGTGTCTTCCTCTCACATTCATCGGACCACAAACATCAGTATGAATTAAATGCAAAGGAAATTCAGCTCTTTTACCTTTTCCAAATGATTTCCTTGTCGTTTTCCTTACTAGGCAATGCTCACATATAGGCAAATCAACTTTTTCAATGTTGCCCAACAAGCCCTCTTTGGCTAATCTATTCATATGTTGTTGGCCAATATGACCAAGTCTAGCATGCCACACATTCACATTATTATCATATGAATTAGGAGACGTGAGAAGGGAATAACAAACATTTGTATTAACATAGTCAATATCTAATACAATGAAACCATCCAGAAAATAACCACAACCATAGAAATTTGTATCAAAAAACAAATCCACACCTCTATTATGGAAGTTCATATTAAAACCTAGCTTGACCAACAATAAAACAGACACTAAATTTCGACGAATCTCCGAAGCATACAATACATCATGTAGGAATAAAGTGCGTCCACCACGCATGTTCAGTTGGCAGGTGCCAATTCCTTTTACTTCAGCTCTGGAGTTGTTTCCCACATAGATCCACTTAGTTCTAGTCGGAACTCGTCGAAATTCTACAAAGGATTCTCTATCCTTCGCTACATGGTCTGTCGCTCCTGAACCTACAGTCCACAAGGGATTAGATTTAGTCAAGAATACAGAACTTGACACATATGTAAAGTTCCCAATAGTACAAAGGGTGTGTACCTTCTTTGGCTCGCAACAATTGCGGACATAGTGACCCCTCTGGTCACAGTTGTAACATTTCACCATTGAGATATTCTTCACATGAGGATGTTTTCCTCTCTTCACACGAGGACGTTTTCCTCTCTTTTGTTGGTTAATTCTTGGTTTTTTGCAAGAAGGACTTGATCCCTTGCTTTCCCACATATTGAACGAATCAATGCGCTTGTGCTTAAAGCTTGAAGCCCCTTCTGAGCTTAAAGCAACACAACAAATATTTGTATACTGCTCAAATGCCTTGAGGCGATGATCAGCTATCTCAAGGTGGCGCACAGCATCCTCAAGATCTTCCATAACATGGCCAAGAGCTTTTAGTGCTTTTTGCTTTTCCAGCACATATTGAATTCTTATATTCAATATTTCACTATTCTTGCCGTTTAATTTGTCTTCTTTGTTCAAATAAGCAATTATGTTCTTAGTTGCTGAATCCATCGATCTGAACATATCAGACATAATGCCTATCTTTTATGCATCTATTTTGCACAAACTCATCATATTAATTAATAATTTTAAGTAAGGTTTTAGAATCAAAAGGTCACTGTGTTTCCAATCATCCTCCAAAAAATCCTATCTTAAAACTATCATTAATATAATTGTCCATGCAAAGTAAATTCTATGAAGCTACAAAAACTTCTATGAATTACCCACAGCAGTTATCAACAACAGAAAGCAAATAATATCTAACATCCAATAATGATATAATAATAATGCTTTCACATAATACAACTAACATATTAGTTGCTACATCAACAACAACCAGATAGAAAACATTACATAAGATGTCCACAAAGCACACCAATTAAAGATCAGCCAAAACAACTATCACCACTTCAAAAAGTGAACAGGGAAAGATCATTTTTTTCTTCAATTTCTTGATCTTTTCTTTTGTAACAATTAGGTAATAATCATCTATAAAAGCCATCATAGTACTTCTATATGAAGCGGCTTTGTTGACATCCCATATGCGATTCAACACTCCTTTCCATTCTTGTGGAAGAGTGTTCATGAAAAATCGCACCATTTCAGACTGTGGCATGGGACGACCATTCCATATGACCTTTTGTATCTTCCCGTTGACTTCAAGAACATGATTAATTAAGTCACCACTCTCCCATCGATAATTAGTTAGCTCAGCTATCAAACTAGAAGCCTTTCCTTTTGTTTATCGGTAAATACATGAATAGGCGTGCATAATCGAAGGGGAGGCATTGTTCCTGCAACAAATGCAGAACAAATAAATGATTACATATAATCCACATTGACTCAATTGGGAAAAAAAAATAAACAAATTCCTTTTTTTTTTGGTAAACGGTCAACGGACGGTCAATGGTCAACGGTCAAGTCAACGGACAATGGTCAACGGTCGACGTCGAGGTCAATGGTCGGGCTGGTCGCCCGGTCAGACCGGTCTCTCGGTCGGGCCCGTCGGACGAACCGACCGGCACGTGCGTGGCATGCGCCAGGGGCCGAAATGATGCGCCGTTTTGCGCGCCCGTGTGTCGCACGCGCCTCGGCTGAAACAACATGCCGTTTTGCGCGCGCGTGCGTCGCATGCGCCTCGGCCGAAACGGCGCGTTCGCGCGCGTTTTAGCGGGGAACCGAATTGGCGCGTGCGTTGCACACGCCGATGACCCCCGTGCGTGGCGGCACGTCCGGCGGCGATCCGCGACTCATTTTTCTCGTATCGACGAGAGATTCATCCCCGCACTATCAAAAACGAATTTCGACTTGCACAAAATCACGAAACAAGGAGCACAGTACACGGGTGTAGGGTTTTTCCGTCCCCGATCGACCAAAATTGATTTTTCTCGAATTTCGAGAAAAAATTAATCAAAGCAATAAAAAAGGGGTCGGGAAACATGAACTAGGGCTCTGATACCAATGTTGGGTATTGCTTATACCTTAAAATCGGATTCGATACTAAATCGAACCCCTAAAAGAAAGTGCGGAAGACAAGCCCGGGAAAATCACATGTATCATCGATCGAAGGCATAGCACGGGATCGGGCGTACCTTTTGTTCACAGACTAAACATTGATGTTGCAATTCGAGAAGAAAACGAGACACTGTTCTTCAGAGGAGTCTTCTTCTCTTCGGGAGAAAACGGTAGGAAAAGACGTGAAGACAGAGAGCATTATCTCTCTTTTGAAATAATACGTAATTTCTATCGATTAATTGCCTCCAGATTTTCCCTTTATCTTTTATAATTTTCTCCATGGGCTCTCAACTCATGGGCCTGGCCCATGACGGGCCAACTCAGGCCCATCAAAAAGGAAAAATCTATCAACCGCCTTCTTCATCTACCTCCTGTCTTTGGTCTCCCTTCTCTCGACACCGACTGGTCAACGAATCCATCACGCAGCTACGAGGATCAGATTCGAGACATTTCCTCTGTGTTCTCACCAGTGGACTTCGATTTCATCCACCCCAATGTCCCCTCTTTCCGGTGAAGCAGCGGGGTCAAGCCCAATCGGTGGTGATCACCGGCGGCGGCGGCGGTCAGTGATGAACGCATCGCCAAAAGAGTCCGACCTAACCCGATTTCGACGGCCCCCACGAGGCGAAACCCGACCCGCGTGCTTTTCCTCGTATGGGCATTGGGTGACCTGATAAGTTTGTTCTCTTCCAATCGGATTCGAAGTAGGCTTTTAATAATTTTGTGGGAATCGAAGTTTTTTTTTTTTTGTCTGTTTGGGAATCGAAGTTGGATACGTTTGTTTTCGTCATCATTGTCATGTCATTCGATGCTCAGTTTTTTTTGGATAAGTTTTTTTTTTTTGACATTCGATGCTCAGTTTGATTGATGAGCTGGGGTATTGGTTGTGTGGACTGGACTGGTTAGGGCAGCAGCTTTTGGGGCCTATTTGGTGGATAAAAAATGGACAGGAGGCGACGGGCTTGACGGGCTTTTATGGATTAAACGAAATATAATCTTGTGAGCCACGAAATATTGGACCAAGAACCAGAAAAGCCCCCCATCATTTTTTCTAATTGTTTTTATTTTTTTTTAATTTAGTTTATTATTTATTCATTTCTCTGTTCCTTTTTTTTTTTGGCTATTTTCTATTTCTTTTTTAACTTTATAAGAATAAGCGCTTGAATTATCGACAAAAAATTAAGTGTCGATAGTTTGTTGATAAAAGGACTCATTAAGTTGTTCCCTAAAGGTGTGTAAGAATTTATGGAACTTGCAAAATCGAGATGACATGGTCGATTTCAGAATTGGTACACAGTCAAAGTCATAGGATCAGTTTCAAGTTTCAAAAGTCCAAAATATGTGAATATAGAGGAGGTTCTAGGGTTCAACATCATATTCACCTCGTGCTCACTCCGAAGCCCTTACTGGGCTTTTGTGTAGGAGTTGGTAGTGCATGGCCTTTGGGCCAAGCTAATTCAAATTTGCAAGGCTGGGGAGTTGTGGGCACACCAATCTTTGGGACAAAATCAACTCAGCTAGTATAACACAAATGATACACAGAGAGTTAAACGAAAAGGGAGGGGGGATTACACACTTTCACATGTATTACAAATCTAAAGATTGCACATGGAGCCACGACTTCTGAACTAACACAATTACGAAGACGGTTATTAATCGACGAGTACAAAAGTGACACAAATCGACGCGATTTTTAAGTGCATTGTTGAATAAGAAATGCTACTTAGCATTAACAAGGTCATAGGATCCGAATTTGACCATGAATACGGATTCCCAGCCCGGTAAATGCATCACCTTCTGCGTGATTAATTAGAATTTGGTCAAGAGGAGGATGCCTTTTTGATGACGTGCCTCTTTAGGCCTGGAATATGGGCATTTGCAAAGTAATCCTCCCAATTTATGCTCCTCAAATCCGTTGGAAATTTATTACCCTCTTCCGTCGACATTTCTCTAATCAGTTTTCGTGTATTCCAACTGTCGAACCTGTCCATATACGATCTCTCCATGTTAGTTCTAATCAATTACCAATATCAAACAATAATAATAATAATAATAATAATAACAACAACGTTCTCTGTATTTTTCAAAATATGACGTTACTAACAAATTTCTCAAGCACGCAGAAAAAGAACCAATTAACAAAATTTTCTTTCTTGTTATGTGTGAATTATACTGCACCCACCATAATATATATATGTAATTAATATACTTAGTGAAATATTACCTTGCGCGATAGAACATGTAGGGCTCGTACAACTTAGCCAAGTGAATTAGATTTTCTGCCATTCTCTTGCATCTTGCTTCGAGCCTGGAACGTTGCTTCGGGTTTGAATTAGGGCCAATTTCTGTGCTCAATCCACTTTTCTCTGCGATGTCTTTCTGTATGTAAGAGGAGAAGCTGTCGATTGAGCTGAAATACTCCATGTCGGCAATTTGAATCTCGTCTCCTTGGTTGTCCGTCAAGGGAGACTCTGCGAAATAGTCGCGGGAATACTTGAACATGTCGCACATCGTCATTGGATTGACCGTGGACGACGCGGCGTGGTACACATTGATGCCGGGACTCGCGGCGGTCCCGTGCTTTGCCATGGCCGCGATGATCACGTTTGCAACTAGGTCTGCCGGTACCTGAGTGTTGTCAAAAACCAATAACTCAAGACGAAGAAATTCATCATGTGAAATGTGAAATTACGGAAGTTGGGTAACAAATTGCTTCCGCCCACCGGTCAAGACCTCTGTTGGTAAAATACTAAATACACATTCATGTGTCATGTTTAATGGAATTTCTACCTCCCACGCACTTTCTGAACTTAGAACAAAATACTAGTTTTTCATCTCATAACTCAAGCTTTTGAAACAACTGGTAATGGTCCCATATTATTTCACATTGTATTGAGGCATGAGGTCACAAGTTCAAATCTTTCCAAGCCTTGAAATCACATGTCGTGTTATACTCAAGTAGAAGTACTATGATGGGTGAACTTATTACATATGTTCCAAGAGAAATGGGATGCATATCCGATCATGTCCCGAACCCTCTAACTTACGTAGCCGGCCACAAAATCTAACATAAAACGGATCGGATTGCTCACCACATCCATAACCGTGTCGGGATTGACCAGGAAACCAGGGAGTCGTCCTTTCCCATAGGACAAGATTAAGGGGTCGAGTACTCTTTACGGTACATGAAAGAGAAAACATAATTAGCATCAGCATATTGCAATGGTAATTATTATTGTTGATAAAATGTAAGATAGAAAAGCACCTGTATCCTTGAATCCACCCAGGAAAAGGCTCTCGAAAAGTACTCTCGATTACGCTGGGACGAACGATGACAACGGGTACTCTTCCTCTTCCTGCATTTATCATCATCTCCCCCATGGCCTTTGTCATTTGATATACGTTCTGCCACCCATACATTCTTGCCCTGAACTCATACACGATTTTCATTCAATCTCAGCACATGGAACTTTTCGACAAGTATAAATACTGATACATGAAATGCACACAAACATTTTCGTAATCTTTGCCAAAATTTAGATGTCGACAAGTCTATTATTTCAACCTTAGTTTAGAATCTGGAGAGAGATGTTCACCTGGCCAAACCAACCTCCTTTAATTTCTGAGGCACTTCATTTGGAGGGAGTGTTTCGATTAAATCTGAAACCAAATTTATTTCGTGATGGACGTCCAACTTGCTTTGAGTCGACGAATCTATCCTGCTATCCCCCATTTCAAAAGCCTTCTCCATTAATATTCCCGGCCTCTCTCCATTCACATATGCTACAATTAATAATTATTATTATGATAATGATGATAATAATATGTGGAAAAACGAACCGAAATGTAAGTTTTATATTTCCTTCACATGTATTTTCGAAACAAGTGTTCATTCATCCTTACTCGTAGACAGTTGCAAGAAAAGGCTTAGTTTCCTGCATTTCTTGGCGAAGCTTAAGAGCCGAGAAGGCGCAATGGCGTTGGCGACGAGAGCTGTGTCGTACCTACACATATATATCACACGGAGCAGAATATATAAGCTAAAGCAATCCTAGGAATGGGAGAGAAGGACGACAGTAGAAGAAAGACGAACTGGATAGGAGGTTTTTTTTTTTGGGATATGTTCAGCACAAGTCCTAAAACTTGTCAACAAAGTGCAATTGAGTCCTAAAACTTACAAAAAGTGCAATTAAGTCCCAAAACTTGTCAACTTGGTTCAATTCAGTCCTTCCGTTAACACCGTTAGTTTATTGTAACGGAAATTGCTGACTTGGCTTATTTTATTACTTTCTCTCTCCTACGTGGCAATTAGGGCAAGAAAAATTGTGCACTTCAGCGAAACGACGTAGTTTTGTGGACATATTGGATGATCAAAACGACGACGTCTCCCCTCCGTTTCTTTATGACGTCTCCCCCTCCGTTTCCCCCTCCGTTTCTTTACGACATCTCCCCTGGCGTCTTTTGTTCATCCCTTCTTCCCCTCTCAAATCAACGGAACCCTAAGCCCTAAATCTCTCGACGCAGATCACCGGTGCCTCGCGGGTTGCAGTTCTTCGTCAAACGCCGGTGCGAGTACGCGCGACACTCGTCCCACGAGAGCCTTGGCGGTGGATCGAGCGGCGCCGACGATGGAGGCTTTCACTATGATCGAGCTTCGCAAGCGATTTCCCTCTTAAGAAACGGGATTCATGCTCGATTTCTGGACAATTCCTAGATGGTTATCCTCTTCCATCGCCTTCTGATGTCCTCGCCACCGCCGATGAACACCAATGGCCACTCCTCCGCTTGCTCTGTCGAAGTGTACAGCAGAAACTTCAGCAACAACTTGTAACTGAGGCCCGTGTTCGTGAAATTGGGGAAGGAGTGTACATTATCTGGGAGGGCGAGGTGAATTTGTTTGCATCGCTTGTGTCCATCCATAGGAATATGTTGTGGAGATTGATTGTCCCGCTTACTCTGTGATATCATGACGGGCTGAAGTCTCTGGACCGGAGACTTAAGATAATGCTTTTGAGGATACGAGTACAACAGAGATATCGCATGTGTACATGCGAAGGTGTACTCTTCCTAAAATCCAATTTCTGAACTTCGAAGCAACTCCAGTAATGGATTTGAGAATGCCTTTGACCGATACAGATTGTAAAGTTGAGATGCTCTCTTGCAAGGTGAGATTCTGATGTCTAGAGATTGTGATTAAGGAACTGGAGATGTGGATGTTATGAGGATGAATTGTTTGTTTAACTTACCGTACCCAAGGTCAATAGGAACATTCGGAAATAGTGTAATTTATCGTAATAATTTTTCTTATGTTGGGATTTTCATTGAAAGTTTAAATGTCCACCCACATACTCCGTAGCTTTCAGAAATACATATCTGTAAACTAATTTTCCTGGTTAACAAAATGAAGCTTGTAAGTGACATACTCTGATATAGATGCATTCACCGTACATCTAGAGAAATTCTCTTTATGTATAATGCATTCAAGGGCTTGTATTGCTCTATTTATGATCTTAGCATCTTAGCAAATGTATTCGAAAAATAATATGCAGTTCAAGGGTTCAAAGATCGTTGAACGCCAAAACAACCATTTTTCAGGTACATATAGACTAAGTTACTTTGCAATTGTCCTAGTAGTGAAGTGATTCAGTCTGGACTGCTATAAGAACCTTGGTTTCTTCAAATGGAAGTAAATTCTGAGTTCTCATTTGAGTAGCAATTTTCCTGATAATAATGGACTTTATAAATGTATATCTTGCATGACCCCATTAATCAACAGTGAGACCTGTATTTGATATATGAACTTATTACGGTTTATGAGTTCCTAGTTGTCATGATAAGACACGGTGCTGATAACATGCATTGACGCCAGAGCTTCATAGTAGTTTCCAGGAAGATTTCTGCTGCATGTTGATGCTTTCTCTATGCTTTAAGCTACTTGTGGGATAAAAGCATTCTATTGGAATGATAGTGACATTTCTCTCTTTGACAGCATTCATGACAAATCACATGAGATGGGATACAAATGATTCTGGGAATACAGTGGAGGTTGACGTGAAGGTGGGTGTTACTCTCGAGGTTTCAGTACTAATCAATGTCATCTTAATGATTTAAACATTTGGCTTTTCCTTTTTAAGCCACATTTTTGTGCTAAATTAGTCATGGATTTCCTCTCACGCTTGAATATCCCACTCGTCCATGGTGCAAATAGGCACGTTTAAATTGAACTTCTTTACATCACATTGTTCAGTACTTATTCACTGGAATCATCATCATGGCTGATAAATGCTACATGACTGTTACACATTACCTGCTTAGCCAGTGAGTTCACAGCCTCAGTCATCTCATACTTCAATTGCTCCCGCAAAGCCTATTTGGAAGTGACTCACAGAAGGCACACCATATACAATTAAAAGCTCACGACTTATGAATCAAGCGCACGTTGAAGTTGGTGGACCACCCGAGACAATTCAACCACCCGAGACAGTAGACTTGGATTGACGTGCTTGCTAAATGTGTTGGTTTTGCTGGCCAATTTCTTATATGGTTTGTGGTTTGTAGTGTTTTGTAGTAATCAATTTCAGTGATTTTGTAATTATCAGAGAACGAGTTGGGATTGTGTTTAATGACTCGTCCCTTTTGCTATATACATTTGAGAATATCCTATCCGTCTCTTTGCCTCTTGGCTGCAGTAGTGCAATGTGCAAATTTATCTGCCTAAGAAAAGAGCAATTTTGTTTTGCATCCGTGTATCTGAGGCAGCATGCTGTGGTATGTGCATGTTCCTTTTTAGTTTCTTTGTTTGAATAGGAGTTTTATTTCTATTTAGCACCTCAGTACAGTCTCCATATATATTCACAACTTACATAATGTCAAAAAGAAGGCTGCGGTGGAGGGGAATGTTCGGCCGTTTTGAGTTAAAAAAACTTCTGTCGAGACGAATCCCCATTAGAGATTATATTTGGCATTTGGAGATCGCGAAGATCATCTCAGGATTCCGTTGTTTCTGCAGTGAATCGTCATCTCGTTTTGGCCGATCTCTTGTGGCAGTATGTCATAGCGTATCAAGTGCTGCAAATTCGAGATTCACCTTACGGCCTAAAAGAAGTGTGCCCGAGTCCGGGATGCTTATGTTCTCCTCGTTATGGCGATGTCTTTGACTGTCGAATTGATGATTGATCTAAAAGAACAGCCAGATGCTAAACATCGTGGCAACAACAAATTGGAATATTCTCCTAGATCGTCCTGCCCTTTGTCCGTGATTGTCATTGCCGGATTGGTTAGCCATCACGTTTCATTTGTGTCATCCGATCTCCATATTGACTTAGGCTATAGCAAAGGGCAGTGCTCATGCGGTAGCACTAAGCAGGTAAGTTGCCGATCAAAATCAAAGCACCATTATCATGAACTATAGCAACCGGAATAGAACTACAAGAGAAACACGAAGAGGAAACAATCAGTCACCTTTGACAAAGCAATTATATCAGCAGCATGAACCGCTATTGTTGTCCCTGAAATGATTAAATGAAGACAGTCATTAGCGCAACCAAAATAGACAGTTCAGGAAGCCAAAGCTGGCTTTCTAAAGCTAGTGTTGACAAATAACAGGGACACATATATTAGATGGATTTAAACCCACATCATACCATATCCTTGCTATCTTAGTCTGAAAAAACATTATTCTCATGTCCCTTTCTAATCAAGTAAATATAGATGCAGAGATGAAGATACGCACCCCCCCACAAAAAAAAAAAAGAACTTGAAGTTTCAAGAGGAAGATGTCGCTGTCTAGAACAAATTCTATAATTAGTGAAGTTCTACATAACTTCAGCCATAGTCCTGGAAACTACTGTGAAGCTATCTTAGTCTGAAAAAACATTATTCTCATGTCCCTTTCTAATCAAGTAAATATAGATGCAGAGATGAAGATACGCACACCCCCCCCAAAAAAAAAGAACTTGAAGTTTCAAGAGGAAGATGTCGCCATTAGTGAAGTTTCTGCTGTACACTTCGACAAAGCAAGCGGAGGAGTGGCCATTGGTGTTCATCGGCGGTGGCGAGGACATCAGAAGGCGATGGAAGAGGATAACCATCTAGGAATTGTCCAGAAATCGAGCATGAATCCCGTTTCTTAGGAGGGAAATCGCTTGCGAAGCTCGATCATAGTGAAAGCCTCCATCGTCGGCGCCGCTCGATCCACCGCCAAGGCTCTCGTGGGACGAGTGTTGCGCGTACTCGCACCGGCGTTTGACGAAGAACTGCAACCCGCGAGGCACCGGTGATCTGCGTCAAGAGATTTAGGGCTTAGGGTTCCGTTGATTTGAGAGGGGAAGAAGGGATGAACAAAAGACGCCAGGGGAGATGTCGTAAAGAAACGGAGGGGGAAACGGAGGGGGAGACGTCATAAAGAAACGGAGGGGAGACATCGTCGTTTTGATCATCTAATATGTCCACAAAACTACGTCGTTTCGCTGAAGTGCACAATTTTTCTTGCCCTAATTGCCACGTAGGAGAGAGAAAGTAATAAAATAAGCCAAGTCAGCAATTTCCGTTACTATAAACTAACGGTGTTAACGGAAGGACTGAATTGAATCAAGTTGACAAGTTTTAGGACTTGATTGCACTTTTTGTAAGTTTTAGGACTTAATTGCACTTTGATGACAAGTTTTAGGACTTGTGCTGAACATATCCCTTTTTTTTTTTGAGATAAGAGTTTTGATTTCGGTCAAAGCAATGTTGATCCAGGCTTGATTAGATCCCACAAATACTCACAATCTCATAGAACACAAACAACGAAAGCTATAATAACATAGAAAAATCAAAGATACCTCTCATCCAAAGTTGTGTTGGCTGCCGAGTTTATGATGACATCGACTTCTTGCATGATCTGGCAAAGCAAATCGTCCCCTATTCCCATATTCAACTCCCGAATGTCGCCCTTGACTGGAACGAGCTTGCTCAGCATGAAATTCGTGTACCCTTCTCCATACTTCTGTTGTAGGCACTTGAACAACTCACACACTATTATCTGCAAAATAGAGAACGGACAAAGATTTTTTGGTGTTCGAAAAGAGCACGTTTTCCTACATGAACATTAGCAATGTATGAAGCACGTGGTCCCCATGCTAGTCCGAATAAAGAAAGTCGAACGATGATTTTCATAATCAAAATGCACATGCAGATAATATAGATAATCTTAAGACAGCACCAACCTCGTCTTTGACTCTGTCCATGGCAGCTTGCTCGTCTTTTGCCTTGATCAGCAGGAAGATCTTCCCTACGTTGGGGGCGACTCGTAAAATCTTCTCAATGAGAACTGTGAACAATAGTTTAAACGCTTTGCTGAGTTTAATAAGGGTCTCTGGACGCAAGCAATGGAATTGGAACAGTAGAAAACGAATGAGTTCATTATTAATCATTAATTTTTAGTCTAAAATTGCTAGTGTAGATATCTGCATTATCGCATTCAAAGAACATCAATTCTCACCATTTCGAAAAGGATTATTTACAAGACCAACTTGACATTATGTCAGGACGAACGCATTTCAAGCAGCTTATTTCCATTACCTTTCGCAAGAAACCCAGTCGCACCAGTGACGAGAAAGTTCCTTCTCTCTAGGAAGTCAATTATTCCGATACCATCTTGCGATTCCTGAGCCACGTCCATGATGGCAGGAGGCGTGGCAATTGCGGCAACATGAATGTCACGGCAATTGCAGTTATTCTTGTCTTTGATGGCCATGTTTTGCGAAGGTGCAATGTCGCGGACATTATTTTGAGAAAATCTCGGTAATTGAAGGAATGGTTTTCGAAACTCTTTTGAAGATAGGAAGGTTTTGTTTGCTCCTTGATTGGAATGGGCTCTAATGGTTGTGTGCGGTGATGCAACCATCGCAGAGGAATTGCGAGGGAATGTTGCCGAGGCGAAAGCAAGCGAGAAAGATGACATTCTGTTACGTGTGTTTTTTTGCCTAGAGGGAGGATTGATTTGAGGTGAGGTCCGATGCAGAAGCAGGGGAAGAAGCCTGTTGCCTATATATAATCAAGCGATTAATCATTCGAGCTCACGTCATCAAGCTACACCGATGCTGGTCGGTGATCAATTGTATACGAGGGAAAAGGGTTCGAAATGGGAACGCAGAGAAAAGAAATATAAACATATTGATTAGCTGAAGTCACGAGATAATTTAAGCAGATCATCTAGGGTTTAGCTTAATAATGCATGTGCTTACAAGTCGGAGTTGAAGCATCTTTCCCATCTGCTGCATGAGATAATTTAAGAACATCATCCATCGGCTAACTTAAATTAATTATCACCGATCAAGGTATTGAAATGGGAATGCAGAGAAAAGAATTATAAACGTATTGACTAAGTTGGAGCTGAGACCATCTTTCCCATGTATCATGAGATAATTTAAGGAGATCGCCATGAACAATGAGCATTTTTCCCCATGTATGGACAGATATTCGTCACTCCTGCGTCCCACCAACTCAACAAAGCTTGTGGTGCCATGTGCAGGGACTGCATTTGTTCCTTCATTTCGATTAGATTAACTTAGATAATCACGTTTATGCTCCTTATTATATTATTGTTTACATATTGTTTAGAGATCAACCTTGAAACCTACCGCAAGTTCTATTTAATCTTTGTTTGTCATTGCTGATGCATCCCTTGCAGGTTCCCGTTACGTAGTTGTGCTGATGTCATAGATGTGGAGGTCGCACGTAAATTTTTCAGACTTATAATTAATGCATGACTTTATAATAAGGGTTCTATAAGACACCAAACTTCTTCGAAAGTACCGCGCATTTTCTGAACAAAGAAAAAGAGTACAAATTCTTTCTCATTATCTAGAGAACATATTAGATACAGCTTTAAGGCCAACTCAACAAAAAAAAAAAACTAGTAAATTCACCTTGCGACACATGTTGAAAGCGGGCCCATCGTCAGTCACCTTCTCGCCCCTCTCCCTCCCCCACCTCTCACCCCTCTTTCGTCTCCTCTTTTTGTAGTTTTTTATTTGGGAAAAAGCCACCAAAAACCCCAAATTTTGTCCAAAGTGACAAATTTACCAAAAACTTTTTTGTGACATGAAAAACCCTGAAGTTTGCTGATCGTGACACATTTACCCCAAAATTTTATTTGTGACACAAAAAACCCTGAACTTTCATTTGTGTGACACATTTACTCCAAACTATAGGAGTATCTTGGTCTTTTTACTTTTAAAAACTTTTTACTTTTTTTTTCTTTGTTTTTTCTTCCTGACGCCAGCGAGGGTGGCCCTCGCCGGACACCGGCTTCCCTCCGCCGGCTCCGCCATGACCGTTGGAGGGAAGAGAGAAGAATTTTTTTTTTTAAAAGAAAAATAAAAAACATAAAAAAATTTAGACGAAAATGCGCTTAATGAGGTAAATGTGTTACAATTCGCAAAGTTTGGGGTTTTTCATGTAAAAAAAAAGTTTGAGATAAATTTGTCACTTTGGGCAAAGTTTGGGGTTTTTGGTGGCTTTTTCCCTTTTAATTTTTACCCTTCTTCCTTTCGCTTCGACATGGACGACAAGAGACATAAGTTCCCTTTCACCACTACTGCCTCATCACTATCTCAAGTCCACCACCTCATTGCCGTTTCAATGCTCTGTTGTCAAGCTTGAACTCGACCGACGAACTTGAGCCTCCGATTTCGGATCTAATTGTGAATTAAAGCTCAGCTTTGAGGTCGAGTAGGTCGACTTAGGCAAAGGACAAGGTGGAGGTGGCAGTGTGGTTTGTCAACGTGGCGTACAATCTCAACCTCCTGGTCAACGTAGGCATGGATGCAAATAGCACGGGAAGAGTTGGACAAAGAGCGATGACGCTAGAGGACAAAGAAGAAGAAGAAGGCGAAAATGGAGGCAGAGATGGAGGCGATGTGCCGGAGGAGGCGGTAGCGAGGTTGAGCCTAGGGTTGAGGTTGGAGAAGGGAAGAGGGTTCAGGTCGAGGAGAGTGAGTGAAGAGAGAGGAGAGGGGTGAGACAATGAGGGAGGGAGAGGAGGAGAAGTGATTGACAGGTGGACCCACGTGTGACCAGTGCCGCGAGATGAATGGACTAGTTTTTTGCTTAGTTGGCATCAGAGCTGTACCATCCCTATTCTTCCCACGTGTAATTCAATTTTAGATCCCAGAAAGTATTTAGTTTGAATAATTTTAAGTATTACTATTTTATGGCACGAGCTTGTCTCTAATAGCTACCTCATTAAAGGGTTCTGTTTAATTACTTCTAACGGTGTTATTAGACGCAATTATTAAAACGAAATTATTGTATTTGGTATCTACTGTTTTTGGGGATTCTTTATCGCGTCCACAATCATTGGAAGTTCCAAGTCCTCTGAAATATTAAGCTAGGAAATGCACACAAAGATTCAACTATCAGAGTCCATTTATCTTATACTCGGATGAAAATTAACTATTTGAAAAACATTATCTTCTTTTAGATTACTTAGGAAATTGAATTAGTGGAAAAAAAATTTAATAGTCAACGAAAAATCTATAATTTAGAAAAACAACTTACTCGTTAAGAACTCAAAATTCATTGTTTAGAATATGACTTGATCATAATACCATGTCGAGTGGTTGTACCCAAGAGCCTGTATGAAAGACATGAGAACTTGGCCACCTAGACTTGGCTTCATGAGCGCCCGGACCGAAGTGCCCACCCCGTGGACGCCACGACCTAGTGCTAGATTCCAACCGCCCAAACCTGGCATGCCCTGCTAGGTCCCCGATGGCCAAAGCCCGAACTCGAGACTCTGATGTCAACACTAGAGGTCTCCGCACCATGCTCTAGTCTTTTTCTCAAAAGCGTGTCTCATAACTTTTCGATATTAGGAAAGTACTTTCATCATAGTTGCAAAAGACAATTAACCACAAAAAATCAAATACTTTTCCTTGAAAATAACTTCTTATGAAAATATTTTCTAACAAAGTTCATTTTATTTTAAACAAACGAAAGTCATGATGGCTTGAAGTTAAGATAGAAAGTGCGGAATGACGGCCCTCCTGGTGCCTGGATTATCCAGGCAACAAGGTAGGCACTCCGCACAACATCGTGGAATTGCAAGAATGAGAGAAAGACAACATTTGGTTGACGTTTGTTGTTTGCTTAGAGAGAGGACCGATTGAGGGGAGTTACAATGCAAAAGCGTGGGGAATCAATTTTTTGTTTTGTGTACAATAAAGCGATTGACGATTCAAGTCCACGTCCCAAAATTATAACAATGGTGAGCGTAGATTAACTTATACTGCATTTTTTTTTTGTCAAAAATATATTTCCATTCATTACCAAACATAAAAGGAAATCTCAAAAATCACAATAACAAAATAAACCCATAGAGCTCCGAAATAAACAAGAAACCAAAAATCAAGATGATTCATCGTAGCATGATTGACAGAGATCATTACAAGCTTGTCCTTCAAAAACAGATTTGTAATTGGACTTAAGTGAAAGGATCGGCGGCCAATCACCGAATCACACAACACCGTTAGTGATAAACATATGCTGAGATCTCCATATGTAATTACAGCTTTGCCTTTCGAGGTGTGTACCTAGGTTTGGTGTCCCCAACACCATCACTGTACGGAGACAACATAAATATATTGAAAAATCTCAGATCTGACACTTGTGAGAGCGAGCCTTGTAACCAATGTAAAGTGCCAAAACTTTGAATGAAAATACAATGAACGAGCACAAAGTTGACACTGAAATTGCTGTGAGCACCATGGAAAATGAAGGCGGAGTACTTGTTCATTGTAACTCCAAAATCTAAAATTAGATCGGAGAGAAATGTTCCCAGATATAAGATCGGGAGAGCTCCCAATCTAAAACTAGATCGGGAGAATTAGGAAAGAAACAAAAGGAAATAAAAGGAGGAGGAACTGGGAGCGAAGGGAGAGATCTAGGTCATATTCTTTTCCTCCAAAAGTGGAAGAGACAAAAAAAAGGTTTAGAGAGGGAAAGAGAGATAGAGAGGAAGAGAGGCATTATATCTATACCGTATTGAGCCAGCTGTAATTGAGGCACCTTTCCCCTGCATATGATAATTTGAGAAGATCAATGATCGATAAAGTTAAGTTAATCGATTGGAATTGAATATTGATGGCAGTCTTATGTGGACTTGCATCCCTCACATTCGGCTCCTTCCTACTAAACGAAGATTCTCGGCGTGGGGACTAAATTAATCGGTTCATTAATTTTAAATTAATGTATAAAATTATACGCGGGAAGAAAGGTTGAATCGGGATTGGAATTGAAGGCAGTCTTGTGTAGACTTGTATACCTCACATTCGTCTCCTTCCTACCAAACGAAGCTTCTCGTGCCATGGCACAAGGACTAAATTATTTCATTCATTTTTATCAAATTAATGTAATAATTATACTCGAGAAGAAAGGTTGACATGGGATTGACGGCAGTCTTATATGGACTTGTATACCTCACAATCGTCTCCTTCCTACTAAACGAAGCTTCTCATGCCATGGCACAGGGACTAAATTAATTCGTTATTTTTTATTTAATTAATGTACATAATTATACCAAGAAGATAGGTTGAAATGGGAACGCACAACAAAAGAATATATAGTTGGATTGACTAAGGTGGTTAAAGCACGTTCCCAATTACATGAGATAATCTAAGAAGGCCATCTGTGATCAATAATCGAACTTATACTACTTAAAAGTAGTTACCCATAAACGAAGCTTCTCGTGCCATGACATAGGGAATAAATTAATTTTTTCATTTTTATAAACTTAATGTACATAATTATACCTGACAAGATAGGTTGAAATGGGAACGCACAGCAATATATATATATAGATTGACTAAGGTAGTTGAAGCATGTTCTCATCATATGAGATAATTTAAGAAGACCATCTATGAGTCTATGACGAACAGTCGAACTAAGACTTCTTAAACTTTAGCCCTAACCAATTCATTTAAATTGATGGTATTAAAGATAATTAGGATTCTCCATATCTTCCTTCATCATCGTAGAACATTCTTGAATAGAAGTATAAATGAGCGGATTAATTCAAAAAGTGTATGAAAAAATGAATGGATGGTAATGTGCATTGTCGGACTCACTAGTTAATTTGCCTGTGCAAGCATGCGTATAGTCAAAAGCTTAATTCATTACCATATGTAGGTAATACGATGTAATCATTTTCAATTTAGGATTGAAAATTTTCATGATTATAGATAAATTCAGCTCCCAATGTCGTCCTATTTCAACGGATTGATTGTGTCTATAGAGTGGAAGTGAAACTTGCGTTATTAGCTCAGCTGAATGGCACTTGTGGCTACTCC
This sequence comes from Eucalyptus pauciflora, assembly GCA_007663325.1. Taxonomy (NCBI): domain Eukaryota; kingdom Viridiplantae; phylum Streptophyta; class Magnoliopsida; order Myrtales; family Myrtaceae; genus Eucalyptus; species Eucalyptus pauciflora. The sequence continues at coordinate 683,176 of VMYD01000010.1, read as the reverse complement.
TAGTAACATCAAGAGGCAATGGACATGCATTAGAATGAAATTATTATAGCACTAAACATTATGATAGTGAGCATGACCTTAAAAGGCTTCTCGGTTCATTGAAGGGGTAAACCAGTCGAGAGTTGCGGTCCCAATACTTTGGGGACATTAATATAGTAGGGGATAGAGGCAGCTCCAATGCCTCAATAAATATAGTGGCCGAAGACCTCCCTATAAGAATTGTCTTTCCTTTTTTGGGGTCTTGACCATGATTTTAAAAGGCTTCTCGGTTCATTGAAGGGGTATAAACCAGCCAAGAGCTGGGGTCCCAATATTCCAAGGGCATTAGTAAGTGGTAGAGACGGCCCCATACCTCGATAAATATGGTGGTCGGGACTTTCCTGTAAGATTGGTTAATTATTTCCTCTGAATTTTGAGATGTAAAATTCAGGGATATTCCTTGAAGAGAGGGAAGAAAAACTTTCCCCTTAATAGGAGGTTAAGACGTGAGGGCACTAACACGTTGAAAGAAGCACGCAGTCTTGTTAGCCTCCTAGGTAACCCGACAGGTAGGGCAGCTCTCAGCAAAACTCTCGGGCTCCTAGGTTATGGTGAGATACAATCTCAATCATCGCCAATGATCCACATTATTACATCAAACTTTTTCGAAAGTACCACATATTTTCTGAAAAAAGAAAGTATAAATTCTCACTCATTTACTGTCCTTGTTCTTCCTACGTGTAACTATACTTTTGATCCCATAAAATATTTGGTTTCAATAATTATATGTATTACCATTTTTGGCACGAGCTCGTCTCTAGTAGCTACCTCTTAAAGGGCTCCATTTAATTTAATTTTTTTTATGCACAATTGAAGGAGACATAAAAAAAATTCTAATTACTTCAAATGGTATTATTAGATGCAATTATTGAAACGAGATCATTGTATTTGGTGCCTAATATTTTAGTGGATTTTTCATCGCGTTCACAATGATTGGAAGTTCCAATTCCCCTGGAATATTAAACTAGGAAACATACGTAAAATTCAACTATCAGAGTATATATATCTCAAGTTTGAATTTGATAGACGAAACCCGACCGAGATTAATTGTTATTCGTGACGATTTGAATATTTCGAATCGAATATTTTAGGAATGTTGGAAATCGAGTAATCGTGATTGGAATCGTGAGCAACAAGCAGAAGATATCAACTTTCCTGGTGTACGATGAAGAGCGCTGTGATGCCACGGAAATAAGAAAGTTTCATGTGGACTTTAACTTGGACTTCTCTTAAAATATACGGAATATATTTTGGTTGAATTCGGCAAGATATCAGCAGAAGAAAGTCCAAACTTTGGTTGACCATATCCACACGGATTTCTCGATTTTTTTTTTTAGTGTTGAGTCGGCTACCGTATTTCTTTCCATGGCCATATATATATTCATATAATGGTTGCAGAAATTTTGGGTTCCGCGGATTGAACAGCTGTCTCACGAGTGCTTGGCTCCGTTGATTTGGTTCGTACAATTACATCAAGAAGTTATTGAGTGTAATTAAAACTTATGAAATACTGGGCGTGTTTGAATAACTCGAATATGATTGTAATTCCTATGTATAGCTTGGTTTATAGTGGAATTTGTTGCTACTCTCCCCATGGACATAGAGATCACGTCAATCTAATATCCGATTTATCTTCTTATTCTGTCTATTTTATTGTTCGATCGCTCGCATTTCACAACTTATCTTATATTTTGGTGAAAATTAATTGTTTCCAAAACATTTCCTTTGTTTGAATTTGCTTAGGAAATTGAATCTAACGGAAAAAAAATTATAGTATACAAAAATATATACTTCAATTTAAAAAAAAAAAATGACTTACTCGTTTAGAACTCAGAATTCATTGTCTATAATATGACTCGATCATCATCGTTGCAAAATCATCTTGAGTGGTCGTACCCAAGAGTCCATCTGATAGACCCGAGACCTCAGCCTCCTGATCTTGGGTTCTCTAGTGCTCAGGCTCGAGCGCCCACCCCTCGGACATCAGCGCTAGCCCCTGCGATCCCTATGCCTACGGTTGGGATGCCGATGTCCGAGCCTCGGACACCACGACCTACGGCTAGATTGCAACCGCCCAAACTCGGGATGCTTGCCAAGTCCCCAATGGCTAAAGCCTGGACTTGACTAGAGGTCTCCAGACTATACTCGAGTCTTTTTCTCAAAAGCATATTCGCAACTTTTCGATATTGAATATCAGAAAATTACTTTAATCAAGTCGCAAAAGGCAATTAGACACTGAAAAATCAGATAATTTTCCTTTAAAATAACTTCTTTTGAAAGTATTTTCTAACAAACTTTATTTTTTGTGAAGCCATGAAATATTGGGCCAAGAACCAGAAAAGCTCCCATCATTTTTTCAATTCATATTCTAACTGTTATCATTTTTTATTTACTATTATTTATTTATTTCTCTATTCTTTTGTTGGCTATTTTCTATTTCTTTTTTAACTTTATAATAATGAGTGCTTAAATTGTCAACAAAAAATCAAGTGTCGATAGCTATTGATAAAAGGACTCATTAAGGTATTCCTCAAAGGTGTCTAGGAATTTACTGAACTTGCTAAATCGAGATGACGGGTTAATTCCAGGGTCGGTACGTGGCCAAAGTCATAGAATAAGTTTCAAGTTTCAAAAGTCCAAAATATGCGAGTACTGAATGGGTTTTAGGGTTCAACATCATGTCCACCTCGCACTCACTCCGAATTTCGTACCAAGGACTCTTGTGTAGGAGCTGGTATTGCATGGTCTTTGAGCCGAGCTAGTTCAAGTTTGCAAGGCTGGGGAGCTGTGGGCACACCAATCTTTGGGATAGAAAAAACTCGGCCAGCATAACACAAAATGCGCACAAAAAGTATACTGATAAAGCATACTATTATTAGATCTTTACTCTTACATTCAAATCTAGAGACAGCGGGACTTACAAACTTCCACAGATTTGACAAGTCTAAATAATGCATGTGGAGCGACGACTTCTGAACTGACACAATTATGAGGATGGACATTGATCGACAAGTTTGAAAGAGATACAAATTGACCCGATTTTTAAATGCGTAATTTATTTTACATGTTAAACAAGAGCATGCTACCTAGCATTAACAGGGTCATAGAATCCGAAATCGACCCGTAAATCCGGATTCCCAGCCCTGTAATGCATCAGCTTTATCGTACGGCGAGAATTGCTGTTGACTTTCCAGGGATTAATTAGAATTTTGTCAAGGGGAGGATGTCTTCTTGATGACATGCCTCTTTAGGCCTGGAATATGGGCATTTGCGAAGTAATCCTCCCAATTTACGCTCTTCAAATCCATTGGAAATTTATTACTCTCTTCCGTCGACATTTGTCTCATTAGCTTTTGTGTATTCCAACTGTCGAACCTGTCCATATACAATCTCTCCATGTTAGTTCTAATCAGTTACCAATATCACACAGAAAAGTAATGTCTCTACATTTTTCAAAAGATGATATTACTAAGAAATTTCACTAACACGCAGAAGAAGAATCACCAATTAACAAAATTTTCTTTTCCGTTCCGTGTGAATTATAGTGCATCCATCATAATAGATATATGTAATTATTATACCTAGCAATATATTACCTTGCCCGGTAGAACATGTATGGTTCGTACAGCTTAGCCAAGTGAATTAGATTTTCTGTCATTCTCTTGCATCTTGCTTCGAGCCTGGAACGTTGCTTCGGGTTTAAATTAGGGCCGATTTCTTCGCTCAATCCACTTTTCTCTGCGATGTCCTTCTGTATGTAAGAGGAGAAGCTGTCGATTGAGCTGAAATACTCCATATCAGCAATTTGAATCTCGTCTCCTTGGTTGTCCGTCAAGGGAGACGCTGCGAAATAGTCGCGGGAATAGTCGAACATATCACACATCGTCATCGGATTGACAGTGGACGACGCGGCATGGTACACGTCGATGCCTGGGCTCGCGGTGATCCCATGCTTCGCCATGGCCGCGATGATCACATTCGCAACTAGGTCCGCTGGTACCTGAGCATTGTCGAGAAACGATAATTCAGAACGAAGAAATCCGTTGTGCGAAATTGCGAAAGTTGGGTAACAAATTGCTTCCAGTTCCACCCCACCAATCAGGACCTCTCTGGCTAAAATACTAAATGCACATTTATATGTCATACTTAATGGAATTTTCGTCTCCCACACACTCTCTGAACTAACACTTTTTGAACTTATAGCAAATTACCAGGTTTTCATCTCAAAGCTAAAGCTTTTAAAATAACTGACAATGAACCCATAAGATTTCACATCATATTGGAGCAAGAAGTTCCGAATTTAAATCTTTCCAAACCTTTAAATCACATGTTGTGTTATACCCAAGTAAAAGTAGTATGATTGGTGAACTTATTTTATATGTTCCAAAAGAAATAGCGATGCATATCCATTCTTATTTCAAACTGTCTAACTTAAATATCCGAGTAAAAATCTAAAATAAAACGGATCGGATTACTCACTCACCACGTCCATAACTGTGTCGGGATCGACTAGGAAGCCAGGGAGTCGTCCTTTCCCGTAGGACAAGATCAAAGGGTCAAGCACTCTTTACGGTACATGAAAGAGAAACAAACATATATTTATTAGCATAAAAAATTTGTGATTATTCTAATTATTATTTTTGTTGATAAAATGTAAAAATAAAAAAATCAACCTGTATCCTTGAATCCATCCGGGAAAAGGCTCTTGAAAAGTACTCTCGATCACGCTAGGACGAACGATGACGATCGGTACTCTTCCTCTATATGCCTTTATCATCATCTCCCCCATGGCCTTGGTCATTTGATATACGTTTTGCCACCCATACATTCTCGCCCTGAACTCATACACAATTTTTATTCAACCTCAGCACATGGATATTTTTTTTTAATTCCTCGTCAAAATTTAGATGCCAACAAGTCTAAAATAGTCTCGTGATTTCCAAGGATTGGGTAAAGCCATCTCTATTATTTCAACCTTAGTTTAGAATCTCGAGAGAAATGTTCACCTGGCCAAGCCAATCTCCTTCAATTTCTGAGGCACTTCATTTGGAGGGAGTGTTTCGATTAGATCCAAAGCCAAATTTATTTCGTGATGGACATCCAACTTGCTTTGAGTCGACGAATCTATTCTGCTATCCCCCATTTCAAAAGCCTTCTCCATTAATATTCCCGGTCTCTCTCCATTCACATATGCTATAAATAACAATAATTATTATAATAATAATAATAATACGGGGATAAACGAACCGAAATGTTAAGTTTTATATTCCCTTCACATGTATTTTCGAAACAAGTGTCCATTGATTCTTACTCGTAGACAGGTGCAAGAAAAGGCTCAGTTTCTTGCATTTCTTGGCGAAGCTTAAAAGCCGAGAAGGCGCAATGGTGTTTGCGACGAGAGCTGCGTCGTACCTACACATATAAATTTCCAGGAGTGAAATATATCAGCTAAAGCATTCCTAGGAATGGGAGATAAGGACAATAGTGGAAGATTTTGAGCTGAACCGAACGTGTTTTTTGAGATTAGGGTTTTGATTTCGGTCGAAGCAATGTTGATCTGGGCTTTGATTAGATCCCACATATACTTACAATCTCATAGAACACAAACACCAAAAATTATAGTAACATAGAAAAATCAAAGATACCTCTCATCCAAAGTTGTGTTGGCTGCTGAGTTTATGATGACATCGACTTCTTGCGTTATCTGGCAAAACGAATCGTCCCCTATCCCCATGTTCGACTCCCGAATGTCGCCGTTGACTGGAACAAGCTTGCTCAGCATAAAATTTGTGTACTCTTCTCCATACTTTTGTTGTAGGCACTTGAACAGCTCACATCCTATTATCTGGAAAATAGAGACGGACAAAGATTTTTTGGTGTTAAAAAAGAGCACGTTTTCCTACACGAACATTAGCAATGTGCGGAGCACGTGGCCTGCATGCGAGTCCGAAAAGGAAAAATCGAACCATGATTTTCATATTCAAAATGCACATGCAGATAAAATAGATCATCTTACGACAGCACCAACCTCGTCTTTGACTCTGTCCATGGCAGCTTGCTCGTCTTTTGCCTTGATCAGCAGGAAGATCTTCCCTACGTTGGGCGAGACTCGTAAAATCTTCTCGATGAGAACTGTGAACAAAAGTTTAAACGCTTTGCTGAGTTCAATAACGGTCTCTGGACGCAAGCAATGGAATCGGAACAGTAGAAAACGAATGAGTTCATTATCAATCACTAATATTTAGTCTAAAGATTGCTTAGTGTAGATATTTGTATGACCGCATTCAATGAACACCAATGCCAATCATTTCGGAAAGGAGTATTTCCAAGACCAGCGTGACATTATGTCAGGATGTACACATGTTGAGCGGTTTATTTCGGTTACCTTTCGCGAGAAATCCAGTTGCACCAGTGATGAGAAAGTTCCTTCCCTCTAGGAAGTCAAGTATTCCGACACCATCTCGCAATTCCCGAGCCATATCCATGATGGTGGGAGGGGCAGCAACGGCAGCAACGCAAACGTCACGGCGATTGCGGTTATCCTTATTTTTGATGGCCATGTTTCGCGAAGGTGCAATGTTTTGGACGTTATCTTGAGAAAATCTCGGTAATTGAAGGAATGGTTTTCGAAACTCTTTGGAAGATAGGAAGGTGTTGTTTGCTCCTTCATTGGAATGGGCTCTAATGGCCGTGTGCGGTGATGCAATCATCATAGAGGATTTGCAAGGGAATGCTGCCGACGCGAAACCAAGCAAGAGCGACGACATTCTGTTGATGTGTGTGTGTGTGTTTTTTTTTCTGCCTAGGGAGAGGATTGATTTGAGGTGAGGTGCGATGCAGGAGTCGGGGAAGAACCCTGTTGCCTATATATAATCAAGCGATGCAGGAGGATTGATGGCGTCATCGTGCCCGTCACTGCTTTTGGAAGATAATGATTGCGATCGACGTTCGTTTGATTGATGAGGGGATCGCAAGAGATCACACGACGCGTGTCTTTTGTCCCGCATCGGGGAATAGCGACTTTGATTCCTTTATGCCCCCAAATTCTCGGAATCACTGGTACGAATACGATCGCTGAAAATGTGAAATTAGGACTTTGAATTTCGACTCGCGATTTTACCCGATTTCTAGGAAAATTAGAACTCATACGTATTAATCTGGTATTGCTTCATTATGTATCCATTCTCCGATCATACGAGGAATTACATATTTGAGACTAAATTTCGCATCTATGAATGTGACTTCTACTACCGATTAGAAATACATTTATTGGTACATAACTAGTTTGTCTTAATTGAGAACTCATACGTATTAATCTGGTTCGCAAATTTTCACTTGAGTTTTGACGCATATTTAATAACAATTCAGAAAATAAAATTTCTCCTTATATTTTGTTTATTTCGCGAAAAATGTTTTTCGAAAGAATTGCTTTTGGATTCTTAGGAAAATGAGCCACGGAATATATTTTAATAATCGATGCAAAATTATGCTTAAATTCAGGAAGATTATATCCTCTCCAAAAAATATAATATAATTTTTTATTGGCGTTTGGATTAAAAATTCTATGCTTGGACACAACAACCTCAAAGCTCGTTCCCAGGCCCTAGGTAGCCCAAGCTCGACACCCAAGCTCAAGTCCATCATGGCGAGGCCCAAGATCCCAATGCTGGGTCCATTTAGGCCGGCCTGAGACCTTGCACTCGTGCTTGATTCCCTGCAAGCCCGTGCTTAGATCATTGGCACCCATACCTGAGTCCATTTATGCCAAGCTCACATTCTTAAGTTACAGCATCGCTAGTTGGTGATCAATTGCATCCGAGAGAAAAGGGTTTGAAATGGGAACGCAGAGAAAAGAAATATGAATGTATTGACTAGCTGAAGTCGCGAGATAACTTCAGAAGGTCATCCAGAGCTAGCTTAATAATGTATGTGCTGACAAGCTGTGGTTGGAGCATCGTTCACATCCAATGCATGAGATAATTCAAGAACATGACCCATCATCGATAAGCTAACTTAAACTAATTTTCACCGACCAATGTATTGAAATGGGAAAGCAAAGAAAAGAATTATAAACGTATTGACTGGCTATAAGCGGAACCACCTTTCCCCATGCATGAGATAATTTAAGGATATCGTACATGATTGATGAGCATCTTGTGCCATGTATGGACAGATATTCGTCACTCCCGTGTCCCACCAACTCAACAAAGCTTGTCGTGTCATGCGCAAAAAACTGCACTTATTCCTTCATCTCGATTAGAGTAACGAAGATAATCACATTTATGTTCCTTATTATATTAGTGTTTACACATCGTTTAGAGATCCACCTAGAAAGCTACCACAAGTTCTATTTAATCTTGTTTGTCATTGCTGATGCAGCTTTTGGGGTTTCCGTTACGTACTTGAACTGATGTCAGTATGAGATGTGGGGTTCACATTTAGATATTTCAGACATTTGGCTTTTGGGGTCCAGAACATGACCTTAAAAAACTTCTTGGGTCATTGAAAGGGTAAGCCAGCCAAGAGGTGGGGTCCAATATTCTGGGGACATTGATATAGTAATGGCTAGAGACAACTCCCACACTCGATAAATATAATGGTTGGGGAACTATTTTATCTGAATTATAAAACGTAAAGTTCAAGGGTATCCTTGAAGAGAGGGAAGAAAAACTCTCCTCAATTGAGAGTTAAGATGTAATGACACTGACGCATTAAAATAAGAAAGGTGGTTCTGTCGACCTCCTAGGATAACCCGATGGGTGGGGCAACTCTCAATGAAGCTCTCGGGCTCCTAAGAACCTTAACCACCGCCAATGATCCACACTATTACGCGAAAGTACTACATTTTCTGAAATAAGAAAGTATAAATTCTCACTCATTTACTACCTGTATTCTTCCTACATGTAATTCAATTTTTGATCCCAGAAACTATTTGGTTTGAATAATTATATGTATTACCATTTTATGGCACGAGCTCGTCCGTAGTAGCTACCTTATTAAAGGGCTCCATTTGATTTTTCTTTTATGCAAAATTAAAGGAGAAATAAAAAAAAATTAATTAATTACTTCTAATGGTGTTATTAGACGCAATTATTAAAACGAAATCATTGTATTCGGTGCCTGATGTTTTAGTGGATTTTTCATCGCATTCACAATGATTGGAACTAGGAAACAAAAGCAAAGATTCAACTATCAAAGTCCATTTATCTTGTAATCCGGTGAAAATTAACTGTTTGCAAAATATTTCCTTTGTTTGAATTGCTTAGAAAATTGAATTTATGAAAAAAAAATTATAGTCAACAAAAAATATATACTTCGATTTAAGAAAAATGACTTACTCCTTTAGAACTTGGAATTCATTATCTATAATATGACTTGATCATCGTTATTGCAAAATCATCTCGAGTAGTCATACCCAAGAGTCCATCTAACAGACCCAAGACCTTAGCCACCTGATCTTGGGTTCTTGGGTTCTCTAGCGCTCGAACCCAAGTGCCCACCCCTTGGACATTGACACTAGCCCTTGAGACCCCGGTGCCTAGAGTTGGGATGCTGATGCCCAAGCCTTGGATGCCACGACCTAGAGCTAGATTCCAACCGCCCAAACTCGGGACGCCTACCAAGTCCCAATGGCCGAAGCCTGGACTCCAGACTCTGATGTCTACATTGAAGGTCTCCAAATTGCACTCGAGTCTTTTTCTCAAAAGCATATTTCACAACTTTTCGATATCAAACATCAGAAAATTACTTTCATTGACGTCACAAAAGACAATTAAACACTGAAAAATCAAATAATTTTCCTTGAAAATAACTTCTTTTGAAAATATTTTCTAATGAAATTTATTTTTCGTAAAGTAAACGGAGCCCATATTTCGAGTTGATTTACCAAATTGATCATGACTTGAAGTTAAAGATTGAAAGTGTGGAATGACGGCCCTCCCGGTGCCAGGATTATCCAGGCAACAAGGCAGGCACTCCGCACATCATCGTGGAATTGCAAGAATGAGGGAAAGACAGCATTTGGTTGACTTTTGCTGTTTGCCTAGAGATAGGACCGATTGAGGTGAGTTACAATGCAAGAGATGGGGGTATCAATTTGTTGCTTTGTATATGATAAAGCGATTGACTTTGGAATGACGAAAGCGGGGGCCGCAAGGTCTAAGTAACGTCGACTGATGATGCGGGTCCTCTCTGGTGTAGCAATACAGGCTCTATCAACTTGGCATTCTAGAAGGATTCGCGCGAGATCATATCGCGCCATGGATTCCTTCGCTCAGCTGCTTGTCTCGTTCTCAAGTCCTCTCGCACGCGCTGTCCGTCTCCAGAAAACGAGAGATGGAAAAAGGGCGGAGCAAGGCCAGGCTTTAATAAATGGGCTGGGCTGTCTCCTTTCGTGGGCTTCATGTTTAACGGGCTTGTTTGACGAGCTGGGGTTTTGGTGTGTGGACCGGGCTAGTTAGGGCAGCGGCTTCTAGGGCCTAATTGGTGGATAAAAATGGACTGGAGGCGACGGGCTTGACGGGCTTTTATAGATTAAACGAAATTTTACTTTGTGAGCCGAGAAATATTGGGCCAAGAATCAGAAAACCCCCCATCATTCTTTAAATTCATTTTCTATTTTTTTAAAAAAAATAAGTTTACTATTTATTCCTTACTCTATTCTTGTTTTTTTCCCTTAACTTTATAAGAAATATCAGTTGAATTGTTGACAAAAATTCAAGTGTCTACAACTTTTGATAAAAGGATTGGTTAAGATGTTCCCGAAGAGTGTGTAGGAATTGATAGAACTTGTGAAATCGAGATGACGAGTTGATTCTAGGATTGGTGCATGGCCAAAGTCATAGGATCACTTATAAGTTTCAAAAGTCCGAAATTTGTGAATATAGAGTAGGTTCTAGGGTTCAACATCATATCCCCTAATGGCTCACTCCGAATACCATTTTCGAGAATTTTGTGTAGGAGCTGATATTGCATGGTTTTCGAGCCAAGCTAGTTCAAGTTTACAAGGTTGGGGAGTTGCGGGTGCTAAAATATGTCTTGAACTTGAGCTCATTGAATGACTTTATGTGATCTGAATTATGTGCTTGGCGCATGAAAGTTCAATGGCATCTTAAAGATTATGGATATTATTTTCATGTTGAAGATGTAGTCAAGACTGGAAAGTAATATTAGCTTCGACTTTGTATTGGATAAAGTTTGTTTTGAAACCCATGGAAATTATCCTCAGAGTTATTCAAGTTTGCCAAAGGAGAATAGGAAATTTGGAAAGTCCAAACGTAGACTTGAAAACTAAGATTCGGTCAAACTTAGGTTTATCTATTAGTTCCTTGTTGATGGAATTCTATAGGGACTTCCCAGTCAAGTGAGTTCTATGATTATATAAATATAATTTTTCAAGGATTGTTTAGTGTGCCTTGCATAAATTATCCAAGAGATGTTGTGAGTGCTCCAAAGGAAGCGTTGTTATTGTGCACATCTTGAAGGGCCATTTGGCGAGTGCTTGGTCGTGGATTTTCTCTGTTGGTTTCATTCATGCAATTACACCGACAACTTTTATGTGTTATAGTCAATTAAATTATTGTGGTAAGAGTTTGTGTATAATTCCTTCGTGGATTGAGAGATCATTTAACAAGTAATTGTTGGGCTAAACACTGTATGAGAAATTGGGTGTAATTGGGACTTGGGAAACATTGAAAGTGTTTTAGTGACTCGAGTATGTAATATATGTTGTATCGCTTGATATATAGGGGAATTCATTACTACTCACCCTGTAAATGTAGGTCACTACGATTAAATTACGTAAATTTGATGTCCAATTATTTTCTTGCTCTATCTATTTTATTATTCGACCGCTCGTCTTTCCACAACAATTAGTATCGGAGCTAAACTTGACTAAGTTGAAGTGAATCAATGATGACAAAAGAAGGAAAATTGAGAATCGACAAATTTGAGGGGAAAGATTTTGGTTTTTGAAAGATGTAAATTGAAAATTATCTCTATCACATGAAATTGCATTTACCCCTATCTAGGAAGAAGCTAGAGACGATGAAGTAAGCTGATTGGGAATTGTTGGATATACGAGCTATGGGTGTTGTACGGCTGACATTAGCTCATAATGTCACATTTCACATCATGAAAGAGAACACGGGTTTGATGAAAGCCCTGTCAGATATTTACAAGAAGCCCTCTGCAATCAACAAAGTCTCTTTGATGCGGCGTCTGTTTAACTTGAAGATGAGAGAATGTGTATAAATTATAAATCATATTAATGAATTGAATGTGATTATTAGTTAATTGAGTTCAATTGAAATTGACTTTGAAGATGGGGTACATGCTTTGATTTTATTATTCTCATTGCCTGATAGTTTGGATACTACTGTTACTTTTGTTAGTAATTCATCTAGATCAACAAGCTTGACATTTGATGAAGTTTGAGATTTAATTCTGAGTGAGGACATTCATAAAAGAGAATCTAATGAACCTATATATACTGCTTTAGTAGGTGAAAATAGAGGAAGAACTAGCACACGTGTTAGCAGGAGTAGTATAAATATGAACAGACGTAGTCAATTTATAACTAGTGGTGTTGCTATGGCAAGATGGGGCATCTTAGAAGAAATTGCTTTAAGTTGAAAAACAAGAAGAGTAAGGGAATTATAGTTAATTCTATAATTAACATTGCAGTTGTAGCTAATGGTAATTTGGATAGTGTTGATTTCGTCTTGTCTATCACTGATCATTTGTCATTTGATGGATGTATTATGAATTTTGGTTGTTTGTTTCATGCTACACCAAATAGAAACTAGTTTATTAATTATCAATGCATTAATAACAATAAATTATAATTAAGGAACAACGTTGAATGCAATGTTGTAGGTGCTTATGATGTTAGAATTATAATGCATGATGGTATCAAGAAAACATTAACTAGATTGAGGCACAATCCAGAGTTGAAGAAGAACATGATTTTCTTGAATGCTCTAGATTCCACTAGTTGTCAATATTTTTCAAAATGTAAAGTTTTGAAAATTGCTCGAGGTGCTTTGGTAATAATGAGAAGAATCAAGCACAATGGCTTATATGAACTTCAATGTGAGATAGTGATAGATTTCGTTGTGGAGACGTTAGATGCATTTGCTCAAGAGTTTGACTCATGGCATATGCCTTTAGGACACATTAGTGAGAGAAGTCTCAAGGGTTTAAGTGAAAGAAATCTGTTATGTGGTTATATTGCTAACCAATTGAATGTATGCAAGTATTGTGATTTAGATTAATGGTGGAAAGTGCAATTCAGTATGACCGCCAAAGAAACGATGGAAATTACAAAGTTAATCCATTTGAATGTTAGCAGGTTATCAAAGTTTCTTTCAAGGAAGAGTACCAGATTGATATTAATAGTTTTTTATGATTACTCGAGGAAGACATGACTATTTGTGCTTAGGCACAGTTTGATACTATTATCAAGATTAGACAATTCATAACTTTGATGACGACGACGACGACGATGATGATAAAAAAACTGGTAAAACGATCGACTAGGTACGAACTGACAGTGGCATAAAGTTTTGCTCGAAACTATTAAATGAATTCTACATGGAGAAAGGCTTAGCAAAACACCGCATTAGCACCAATGAACCACAACATGTTGCAAAATTGATGAGTAAAACGTTACTAGAGGATGGCTCATAAAATGTTCTTTAGTGCTAGCATAGCTAGGAGATTCTTGGTGGATACGCTTAGTACGACGAACTATCTAATGAATAAATTTCCATCGACTACAATTGGATGTTAGACTCCCGAAGAAGTGTGGCCAGGTAAATTACTGATTATTCTATTCTAAAAATATTTAGTTGCCCATGTTATGTTTGAGTTAGTGATGGTAAGTTCGATGGAAGGGTACAAAAGTGCATGTTCCTAGATTATGCACAAGGTGAGTGGGGTCATCAGTTGCGGTGCCCGAAATTAAATTCACATGTTATTAGTAGAGAAGTTATATCTTATGAGTCTTCGGTACTTCTAGTTAGGAGTGTTATTGGTGGTGTTTATATGAATCTGAATGGAGTTGCAACTGGAAACTACTGAGCTATGGCCTACTAATAGAATAATCGACATAGATGGTGCTTATAGCGAGGTGCAGCCTTTAGTGCCAACAATTGCTATAACTACTGATACTAACAAAATATGCATTCAATCTCCAGACAGATATGAATGCAACAATGGTTTTACTTAATCTGTGGTAGAGAAGGTTGTGTCGGAAAATCCTCATGGAGTAGTTAAAGGTGTATGTGGAGTTGGTATTCTGATGAGGTCCTTGGTTAAGGCGAAATTTAGGCAAGGTTTGGACTTACAAAATGTCTGTAGTGATTGAGCCAATCAGGAGGCCATGAGAGAGTAGCAATAAAGTTCAAATTTTTAGCGAAGCAACTGTGACTTGACTCAAACATCAAGCCAATGTGAATATTGTTAAAATATGTTTCGAGCTTAAGCTTGTTAAATGACTTTATCCAATTTGAATTATGTGCTCGGCGCGTGAAAGTTCAAAGGTATCTAAAAGATTATGGATATTATTTTTATGTTGAAGATGTGCTCGAGAATAAAAAAGTAATATTAGCTTGGACTTTGTTATGGATAAAGTTTGTTTTAGAAACCACATAAATTATCCTCAGAGTTATTCAAGTTGGCCCAAGGAGAATAGGAAATTTGGAAAGTCCATGGACTTGAAAACTAAGATTCGGTCAAACTTGGAGTTTATCTATTAGTTTCTTGTTGACCAAATTCTAGGGGGACTTCTCAACCAAGTGGGTTCTATGGTTATAGAAATATAATCTAGTGTGCCTTGCATAGATTATCCAAGAGACATCGTGAATGCTCCAAAAGAAGTGTTGTCGTTGTGCACGTTTGCTTCCCCGTGGGTTTCCTCCGTTGGTTTTGTTCCTGCAATTATACCAAGAGCTTTTAAGTGTTAATGTCGATTAAATTCTTGCGATAAGAATTTGTGTATAATTTCTTTGTGAAATTGAGAGATTATTTAGGGATGAATTGTTGAGCTAAACATTGCATGAATTATTAAGTATAATTGGGACTTGGGAAACACCGAGAATGCTTGAGTGACTCGAACATGTAATCTCCGTTATATCGCTTGATCTATAATAGAATTTATTATCATTCATTCCATGAACATAGGTCATTACGACCGAACCCCATGAATGTAGGTCACTGCTCGTCTTTCCACAACAATGGGCACACCAATTTTTGCGACAGAAACAACTTAACCAGTATAACACAAATGGTACACAAAAGTATAACAACAAGGCATACTATTATTAGATCTTTACTCTCACTTTTGAATCGAGAGACAGTGGGAATTACACACTTCCACAGATATTACAAATCTAAAGATTGTATGTAGAGCGACAACTTCTGAACTAACGCAACTACGATGACAGATATTAACTGAAATGTTCCAAAGTGACACAAATTGACACAATTTTTAAATGCATAATTTATTTTATCTGTTAAACAAGAACATGCTACTTAGCATTAACAGGGTCATAAAATCCGAATTCCACGCGTGAATGCGGATTCCCAGCCCTGTAAATGCATCAACTTTATTGTACAGCAAGAATTGCTGTTCATGTTCTACGGGATTAATTAGAATTTGGTCAAGAGGAGGATGCCTTCTTGATGACATGCCTCTTTAGACCTGGAATATGGGCATTTGCGAAGTAATCCTCCCAATTTATGGTTCTCAAATCTATTGGAAATTTATTGCCCTCTTCGGTCGACATTTGTTCCATCAACTTTCGTGTATTCCAACTGTCGAACCTGTCAATATACGGTATGTCCGTGTAAATCCTAATCAATTACCAATGTCACACAAAAAAGAAAATCTCAAACACGCAATACACCCCTTAACGAAATTTTGCGATATGTATGTGTGTGTCTATATATATAATTAATGATTATTACCTTGCACGGTAGAACATGTAGGGCTCGTACAACTTAGCCAAGTGAATCATACTCTCTGCCATTCTCTTGCATCTTGCTTCAAGCCTGGAACGTTGCTTCGGGTTTGAATTAGGGCCAATTTCTTTGCTCAATCCACTTTTCTCTGCGATGTCTTTCTGTATGTAAGAGGAGAAGCTGTCGATTGAGCTGAAATACTCCATGTCGGTAATTTGAATCTCGTCTCCTTGGTCGTCCGTCAAGGGTGAAGCCGCGAAATAGTCGCGGGAATAGTTGAACATGTCGCACATCATCATTGGATTGACCGTGGACGACGCAGCATGGTACACGTTGATGCTGGGGCTCGCGGTGATCCCATGCTTCGACATGGCTGCGATGATTACGTTCGCAACCAGGTCTGCCGGTATCTGATTGTTGTCAAGAAACAATAACTCAAGACCAAAAAATTCATTGCGCGAAATTGCGAAAGTTGGGTAACAAATTGCCTCCACCCCACCGGTCAAGACTTTTGTTGGTAAAATACTAAATACACATATATATGTCATGTTTAATAGAATTTCCGTCTGACACGCACTTTTTGAACTTACGACAAAAATACTAAATTTTCATCTCATACTCATAGTTTAAGTTTTTAAAACAGTTAGCAATGGTTCCATAAGATTTCACATTGTATCGGAGCAGGAGGTCTCCAGTTCAAGTCTTTCCAAACCTTTAAATCGCATGTTGTGTCATACTCAAATAAACGTACTCTGACATGTGAACTTATTTCATATGTTCTGAGAAAAATGGTGATGCATATCCATTCATATCCCCAACCGTCTAACTTACATCCCCCGGCACAAATCTAAAATAAAATGGATCGAATTACTCACTCACCACGTCTATAACTGTGTCAGGATCAACTAAGAAACCAGGGAGCCGTCCTTTCCCGTAGGACAAGATCAAGGGGTCGAGCATTCTTCACAGTACATGAAAGAGAAAACACATATTAATCAGCGTCGGCATATTGCGATGGTAATTATAATTGTTTTTTTGGTAAAGGATGGTAATTATAATTGTTGATAAAATGTAAAAATAAAAATGCAACCTATTTCCTTGAATCCATCTTGGAAAAGGCTCTCGAAAAGTACTCTCGATCACGCTAGGACGAACGATGACAACCGGTACTCTTCCTCTGTCGGCGTTTATCATCATCTCACCCATGGCCTTGGTCATTTCATATACGTTGTGCCACCCATACATTCTTGCCCTGATCTCATACACGATTTTTATTCAATCTCAGCACATGGAACTTTTCGAAAACGTATGAGTACCGATCCATGAAACATGTAGAAACATTTTCATAATTCCTTGTGAAAATTTAGATGTCGACAAGTCTAAAACACTTTTGTGGTTTCCAACTATTGGGTAAAGCGAATCTCTGTTATTTCAACCTTAGTTTAGAATTTGGATAGAGATGTTCACCTGGCCAAACCGATCTCCTTCAATTTTTGGGGCACTTCACATGGAGGGAGTGTTTCGATTAGATCTGAAACCAAACTAATTTCATGATGGACGTCCAACTTGCTTTGAGTCGACGAATCTATTCTGCTCTCCCCCATTTCAAAGGCCTTCTCCATTAATATTCCCGGCCTCTCTCCATTCACATATGCTATAAAAGTATAAATAATAATACGGGGATAAATAAACTGAAATGGTAAGTTTTTTTTATTTCCTGGACATGTATTTTCGAAACTAGTGTTCACCGATTCTTACTCGTAGACAGGTGCAAGAAAAGGCTTAGTTTCTTGCAATTCTTGGCGAAGCATAAAAGCCAAGAAGGTGCAATGGTGTTCGCGGCGAGAGCTGCATCGTACCTACACAAATATATAGGAAGGAGTGAAATATATCAGCTAAGTCATTCCTAGGAATGGGAAAGAAGGACAATATCAGAAGAAAAACGAACTGGATCGAACGTGTTTTTTGAGATTAGGGTTCTGATTTCGGTCAAAGTGATGTTGATCCAGGCTTTAATTAGATCCTGCAAATACTTACAATCTCATAGAACACAAACAACAAAAGCTATAACAACATAGAAAAATCAAAGATACCTCTCATCGAAGGTTGTGTTGGCTGCTGAGTTTACGATGACATCGACTTCTTGGGTTATCTGGCGAAACGAATCGTTTACTATTCCCATGTTCGACTCCCGAATGTCGCCTTTGACTGGAACGAGCTTGCTCAACATGAAACTCGTGTACTCTTCTCCATACTTCTGTTGCAGGCAGATGAACAGCTCGCACCCTATTATCTGGAAAATAAAGACGGACAAAGATCTTTTGGTGTTCAAAAAGAGCACGTTTTCCTACAATGAACATTACATGAACAGAGCACGTGGCCTGCACACAAGTCCGAATGAAAGTCGAATGACGATTTTCAAATTCAAGATGCACATGCAGACCTCGTTTTTGACTCTGTCCATGGCAGCTTGCTCGTCTTTTGCCTTGATCAGCAGGAAGATCTTCCCTACGTTGGGTGCGACTCGTAAAATCTTCTCAATGAGAACTGTGAACAATAGTTTGAACGCTTTGCTAAGTTTAGTAACAGTCTATGGACGCAAGCAATGGAATTGGTACAATAGAAAACGAATGAGTTCATTATCAATCATTAATATTTAATCTAAAGATTGCTTAGTGTAGGTATCTGTATTATCGCACTCAAAGAACACTAATTCCCATCATTTCGAAAAGGAGTATTTCCAAGACCAATGCGACATAATGTTAGGCGAACGCATTTTAAGCGGCTTATCTCCATTACCTTTCGCGAGAAACCCAGTCGCACCAGTGATGAGAAAGTTCCTTCTCTCTAGAAAGTCAATTATTCCGACACCATCTCTCCATTCCCGAGCCATATCCATTACGGTGGGAGGGGCGGCAACACCAACGTCACGGCAATTGGGGTTATCCATATCTTTGATGGCCATGATTTGCGAAGGTGCAATGTCCCGGACATTATTTTGAGGAAATCTCAGTAAATGAAGGAATGGTTCTCGAAACCCTTTCGAAGATAGGAAGGTGTTGCTTGCTCCTTGATTGGAATGGGCTCTAGTGGCCGTGCGCGTTGATGCAATCATCATAGAGGATTTACAAGGCAATGCTGCTGATGCGAAACCAAGCAAGAACGACGACATTCTGTTGACATCCGTTTTTTTTTTGCCTAGAGAGAGGATTGATTTGAGGTGAGGTCCGATGCAGAAGCAGAGGAAGAAGCCTGTTGCCTATATATAATCAAGCGATTAACCATTCGAGTTCACGTCATCAAGTTGCAGCGATGCTGGTTAGTGATCAATTGAGAGAAGTGCCAAAAAAGTCATAAACCTTTTGTGTTTGTACCAGTTTAGTCCTAAACATTTTTTTGGTGCCAATTTAGTTTTAAACCTTTTTATTTAGTGCCGATTCAGTCCTTTTGGCCGGATTTTGCTAACCGGACGCCGGCCAGCTGACGTGAACAATTTTTAATATATATTTTTATATTTTTATTCTTTTTAAATATTTTTTCTCTTTATTCTTTATTCTTTTTTTCTTTTTTCTTCTCTCCTCCTCCCTCCGACTGCTAGCCGAACCATGGCGACCGGCCAGAGGAGATGGCCGGTGAGGCTCGCTGGCCACCTCGCCAGTGGCTGCGAGGGTGACCTCGCGCTGGGCGGCGCCAGCGAAGCTCAACCCTCGCCAGCCCGGCATGAGGCTGTGATTCGGCGAGGTCGAGCCTCGCCGGCCATGGGCGAGGCTCGACCCTCGCCAGCCCGGTGTGAGGCAAGCCTCGCCAGCCCTGCGGGAAGCCACCTCGCGTTGGATCTGGCGAGGGTCGAGCCTCGCCCATGGCCGGCGAGGCTCGACCTCGCTGAATTGCGGCCTGGGCGTCGCTGGCGAGGCTCGCCCTTGCCGCCCAGCGCAAGGCCGCCCTCGCGGCCATTGGCGAGGTGGCCGGCGAGCCTCACCGGCCATCTCCTCTAGCCGGTCGCCGTGGTCCGGCCAGCGACCGGAGGGAGGAGGAGAGAATAAAAAAGAAAAAATATTTAAAAAATTATTAAAAAATATTAAAACATTTTTAAAAAATATTAAAAATTGTCCACATCGGCCGGCCGGCATCTAGTCAACAAAATCCGGCCAAAAGGACTGAATCAACACTAAATAAAAAGCTTTAGGACTAAATTGGCACCAAAAAAAGGTTTATGACTAAATTGACACAAACACAAAAGGTTTATGACTTTTTTGACACTTCTTTTGACACTTCTCTCGTGATCAATTGCATTTGAGGGAAGAAGGGTTTGGAATGGGAACGCAGAGAAAATAAATAAAAACGTATTGATTTGCTGAAGTCACGAGATAATTTAAGTAGATCATCTAGGGTTTAGCTTAATAATGTATGGGCTGACAAGTTGGAGTTGAAGCATGAGATGATTCGAGAAGATGATCCATCATCGATAAGCTAACTTAGACTAATCATCACCGACCAATGTATGGAAACGAGAATGTAGAAAAAAGAATTATAAACGTATTGACTAAGCTGTAAGCGGAAACCAAATTTTCTATGCATCATGAGATAATTTAAGTAGATGGTCCATGATTGATGAGCATCTTTCCCCATGTATGGATAGATATTCGTCACTCGTGTCCCACCTACACAACAAAGCTTGTCGTACCACGCGCAAGGACTGCATTTACTCCATCTCGATTAGATTAACAAAGATAATCACGTTTATTTATGCGTATAGTGTTTACACATCGTTTTAAGATTAATCTCGACACCTACCGCAAGTTACTATTTAATCTTGTTTGTCCTTGCTAATGTAGCCTTTGCAGGTTCCCGTTACGTAGTTGAGCTAATGTCATTATTAGATGTGGAGGTCGCAGTTAAATTTTTCGGACTTATGATTAATGTATGACTTTGATTCTCTATTACACCAAACTTCTTCGAAAGTACCACGCATTTGCTGAAAACAGCAAGAGTACAAATTATGGAATAAGAGATATAATTGGAACTTCCCTTTGACCGAAGTAATATAAAAATGTTGTGTTAATATTATTTTATGACTTTTTTTTGGTATTCCAGATCAAGTGAAGTCTAGATAAGCTTTCGCACATTTTAACTAGCCCACTTCCTCATGCAATCTTAAGGATACAAACCCACACATCAAATTAATGCATTCATGGTGGTACTTGTGACATCTGGAAATTTTCATGTTTGATAATAATATTTAGGACTAATTTCTGCAACCGAATTGCCAGGAGTCTGAGGCATTAGAATTAAGTTAATAGATTTCGACGGACACGCGGACCCCTAGAGTGCCATAACTTGGCAGAAATGAACATTTAAGTGCCATAATTTACGAAAGGTACACTTAAGTGCCACATTTTAAGAAAAGTAGGACACCTAAGTGCCATCTCTGGCGAAGTTGGCCAGAAATCATACGTGGCATTAAAATATTAATAATTATCGCTGATGTGTCTCGCCGGAAAGCTGAGTCAACTCGAATTCACCTCAAATGACGTCGTTTCGAGTGTTGGCCAAAATATAACTCTTAAATCGGCCAAAATGATGTCGTTTTGGCATAATTTGAATTTTAATAAAATATAAAAATTATTTAAATTAAATTTAAAAATAAATTTATTTAAAACATTTTAAAAAAATAAATTTAAAATTTTTAAAACTTTAAAAAATTACAAAAAATTTACAAATTTACAAAAAAATTAAAAAATTTACAAAAACATTTACAAAATTTACAAAAAATTTCAGCCCTCAGCCGCTTCCTTTTTCTATTTTTTTTTAAATTTGTAAATTTTTAAAATTTAATTTTTAAATTTTTAAATAAATTTATTTTAAATTTAATTTAATTAATTTATATATTAAAATTTTTACCACATCAGCACCAAAACGACGTCGTTTCAGGTGTTGGCCAGAATAGAGCCCTTAAATCGGCCAAAATGACGTTTTGGCATAAGTTGAATTTTAATATAATATAAAATTTAATTAAATTAAATTTAAAACAAAAATAATTAAATAATTTATATTTATTTTAAGAAAAAAACGGAGGAGGAGGAGGAAGGCAACCGACGGCTGAGGGTAGAGCCCTCACCGTCGCCGCCTCCTTGCCGTTGCCGGAAGGTTGGGGAAGGTCAGCCGGGGTTGCCTCCCTTTTTTTCTAAAATTTTAAAAAAATAAATAAATTTTCTAAATTTTTAATATATATTTTTAATTTTTTAAATGTTTTAAATAAATTTATTTTTAAATTAAATTAAATTTTATATTAAATTTTTTATCACGTCAGCACAAAACGGTGCCGTTTTGACATGTCAGCGTTTTAGCCGGATTTTAGCCGGATTGGCATTCAAGTGATCCATTTTGCTCCGATTTTGGCACTTAAGTGTACATTTCGTAAGTTATGACACTCAAGTGTCCATTTGTGCCAAGTTATGACACTTGAAGCGTTTTTGCCGATTTCGACGTATACGTTAGTGGTGTAGGATGGCGATATTTAACTCAACACCATATTATTTGTAGAAAAGGGGCCGGTATGTTCTAAAATTCATATTTGATGATATTCAATATTCACATTTATTAAATTGACATTTTCCTAATTTTTTTATATCTTTCATTGATGATTTTAATGGACTCAATTCAGACTCACCAAAATTCAGAATCAAATGTTCCGAGTGAATATCGGTTTCCTAAATCTCCACTTCTCTTCAATTGGCATGTTACCACTCCTTTCTCTACTAAAATTTTTAAACCCATGCTTTAGTTGAGATATTGAATTTGATTAGCTTTGATACCATGCACGACTCTATCAATTTTAACCATAGTCCATTAATACATGGACGACTCATGCCTATAGTTCATTATTGTTTTGGTAACTCAATGTCTATAATTCTTTAATATTTTGGTTATTCATGCTCATACTTAGCCGAAGGAGAGGGAGCCATCGTCCTTTTCCATCAAAATATCCTCTTTTGATTAATCCCACTGGACCATTTGTATCTTAGCTATTTTCATAAGGACTACTTCAAGTATTTTCTATTGGACCACTAACACCTCTATATTTTAGGTCTATGATTTTAACCTATGGGCTTTTATTACTTTAACCATGGTTAAACAATCTTATCTCTTTTCACCTTTGCCTCAGCCAAGTATTTGAATCTGAAGAACTTTTAAATTCTAGATATTGAAGTCTCTACTACATTAACTTCCGCCTACCAACTTCCTTCGTCTTCAACTTTTGTTTTTATCTCTTGCGAGTAAAAGTGAAGGCCTCACGCTTGTATTATTAAAATTTCTCTCTTATTCTTCCCACTTTAAACAGGGTAAATCATTAATTTGCACTGCTTTCCATCAATCCATTTCGTCGTTTTGAAATCAAGTGTTGTTGATTTTCAACTTTGTAAGTGTGATCAAGATGCCTTGAGGAGTGTTTCGTTATGTCTTAGGAGTTGAGATACTCCAAAGGTAAGGATGCCTTGGAGGATGTATCAAGATGCCATGGAAGTTGAGATGCCCTACTGTGTGTGCTAGACACCCGCATGTGTCGGGATGCTCCGAGAGAGTTCCAAAGGAAATGTAATAATAAATATAAAGCATGACCATGCGTATGCGTACATTCACATGTTGTCTTATCGATGGTAATCATGAATCATAAAATATTATACCTTCTGCTTTTACCCGAATGGATAATCTTATGTCATATTGATCTTGAGTAAAGAATATATATTCCATGTGCTTAATGGTGAGAACATTAGGTGATACTTCATTGATTTTGACTGCATGCACTCCCAAGCTCATATCTCATGCAACGTTAAATTTTATTTTTTGCTCTTTAACAACTTAACTATTTCTAAGAGACATCACTAGCCTATTTGGGGTAGGCTAGAAATCAATTGAGACATGAGAGTGTCATCTCGATAAATACGCAACCAGAAATTCTTAGCACGGGAACTTGATTATGCTAATGTTTATATTTAGCACCATTTTGATATCTAACCAGTTAGTTGTTTTGCTTAAGTGGTCACACAATTCATCAATTTTGAGTGCGTGCTCTCCCAAACTCATATCTCGCACAACATATATTTTACTATTTAATAACTTAAGTATTTCTAGGAGACGCCATTAGGCTATTTGAGGAAGGTTAAAAACTAATCAAGATACGAAAGTGTCGTCTCAATTCCTACGCAATCAGAAATTCTTAGCATGGGAACTTGATTACAGTAATATTTCTAATAGCATTGTCTCACTACCCTCGGCGATGGGGTGCGGCATTGTTTGGAAGAGAGAATTTTTTTTGGGGGGAGGGGGGGTGAAGGAGAAGTGGAGTTTTTATTGGTGGAGCTGATGAGATTGGAGCATTGTGGGGCGGCCTTAATTGCTCCGGTTGGGAGTTGGGGGTCGTGTCCAGTATGATCCACGTCTCGGCTAAGGAGAAGTGGAGTTTTCATCGGTGGTGCTGATGAGATTGGAGCTTTGCGGGGCGGCCTTAATTGTTCCGGTTGGGAGTTGGGGTCGTGTCCAGTATGATCCACGTCTCGGCTAACAATGTTTTTCTTGTGATGATTAGATCGGAAAAGGGTCTTCGTTGACCAGTGTCAATCAATTAGAAAAATGAAAAAAATATAAAGTACCATCATTTTCTCTAAATAAGAACTTAAAGTGACATATATGTGACTTCAAAAAATATACATGAACTTAAGTTAAAAGATAGAGGAAAATCATATGAATATAAAGAGTATTTAGAATTCATTGTCAAATGATGTGGGATAATATTTTAATATTTCTAATAAAATTACGATGAGTAAGACAGTTGTAATGTGATAAAACTTCTTGAATTCATTCGATACAAAATAATTGCCAAACTTAAAAAAAAGAAGAAGAAGGCAAATGGATGAAGATATTAATCTTTTAGTTAGCTAGACCTGCGGGGCTACCGGAGCTAGATAGGAGAAAATCTACACGCCTAGAGCACGTCATCACGTCGCTACTTGATAATACTAATCTAGATCACAGTTGTAATTTCACGATTGATATGAGCCGTCTACTCTTTTGAAGAGACGTGATGTACGATCATTTTGATATTTTTCTTATGAGGATATGATGAGGTTAAATGAAAAGTAAGTATCATGAAAAGTAGGAAATATTAGAAAGAATTAACATCAACGTATTTCTATACAAAATCTACCCTCGCCCTTCACTCGGCTCTCAATATCAAACGGTATGTTTGATCGACTCTATAAATTCTTTCACCAGACTTTGTCTCGGTGATGAGGTAATTTTTACAGAAAGTCGTCTTTCAGTTTTTTTATAAGATTAGACAAGTTCCATGGTGACTCCAGACAGAAAACTACAACTATAATTACGAAACAGGAATTGAAAGATAAAAAGATTTGTTTCTTTTGGTAGCGGCTCTATGAAAAGTACAATGTGGCTACTTAAAACCTACAATAGATAATTACAAAAAGTTATGTCAATGATTTCATTGACTCCATTGTCTTGACAGTTTCATTTATTATCTTGACAATTGCTTTATTCTACTCCATTGATGGTTACTTTTACAATCCATTGTCAACTCCACTATTTATCAATTCCTTTAAATTGTTAATTCGTCCGGGCTATCGATTTCACTTGTCGATAACAACTAAAAGTCGGTCATTTTCAAGTGTAAACACAAGTATAAGAAGCAATACTCGGACACCCGGAATCCAAACTCTTTCCTTTAGAAAAGGAAAATCAATATGCAGTATCCGAGCTTATACGATCGAAAAAAGATTATGCAATACTCTTATGGTATATTGTTATAAAGAGTTGAATGGAATGTAATGTATTTAACAATCTCTGCTTAGTTGGCACACATCAAGATTCAATTAAGTGCTAATCTAAAGCCCCACCTAGATAATTTAGATGGCAATAAGTAGTAAATTAACTTCTAATCACGCCATACTAATTCCGTGTAAATCTTCCTTAAAAAGGGCTTTGCCTCCTAAGCCAATAAGGTCCAATTATGGGTCTAAGAAAGATGAAATTACGTCTAAGAAAGATTAAATTACATCTTTGGCATGAGGTTTCCTTTGCTAGAACATCCTTGAAATCAAGACGCATGCCCATTGCCATTATACGTAAACTCGTTTAATTGATCTCGGGAGCGCTTGCGTAACGAAAGTTCATTAGGATAAAGTAAGGTCGGGATCGACGTATCTTTTTATGATAAACAGAACTAATTTGCAATCATTTCATTGGAAAATTACGGTCAGACTTTTGGGACGAGGATGTCCTGAATCACCGTATCAAGGAATTCCACCTTAGTCTATGTAGCTATTGTTGTAAATCTTGCATAGCACACCCCAGTGGACAATACACTTTATTATATTTGTTAGAATATTTAAATAATAAATCACGTATTTATTTATTTATTTATATATTTTTTTTTTGTGGCAGGAAGAACCAGCTTGTATTGACAGTGCGCCGTAAACCCCCTGGTAACGCTAGCAGAGAAACCACCACCCCTACGCCACGCTTAAATCGCCTAATGATCCGCCAGCCACCCTGCAACTTGCGTTGCAGGGGCTTCGAACTCCCGACCTCCCTGAGGAGGACGTTGTAGAGCCTACCCAGCGGAGCCACTTGAGCCGGTGGTTAAATCACATATTTATTTAATAACTTAAACTTTTAGAATAACTAGTAGTGTCCTACAAAATCTCACAATTTCCATGAAAAGTTCTACAACACCCATGATTTTAAGTAATGAGTCATCATCATTATCACGCGTAACAAATCCTTGTCAAGTAAAGGCTTTTTAAGGGGGCAAATCACATCGCGTGGTGTATGCAATACAAATCGAATTAATCAGTGTGCCGTCTTGGTCATGCTTAGATGTGGGTAAGAATTATGTCATTGTAATGTTGGAAATTTCATATAATATGGGCTTACATTAATTAATTGATTTTTTTTATTTTAAATAATCAGGTTAATGGATATTCCAATATTTGTTAAACTCTTAAGTGATCTTATTAAATTGGGTATTGACATCTATTAATAACTGGCCTAATTGAGCAATAAAGTGTAAGCAATTGTGTTAAACTGAAACCCGTAATGGGAAGAGCCCAATTGACACGTTATTGATTAGGGTTTACTAGATCCACTCACTAACCTATAAAATGGTAGGTTATACCTATTAGTTGCTTAATCCCATTGAAAGCTGCTATACTGAAATAGGTCATAAAGAGGAAGATTTGGCATTCCAATAGATCTGATGAGATTGGAGCATTGTGGGGCGGCCTTAATTGCTCCGGTTGGGAGTTGGGGGTCGTGTCCAGTATGATCCACATCTCGGCTAAGGAGAAGTGGAGTTTTCATCGGTGGTGCTGATGAGATTGGAGCTTTGCGGGGGCGGCCTTAATTGTTCCGGTTGGGAGTCGGGGGTCGTGTCCAGTATGATCCACGTCTCGGCTAACAATGTTTTTCTTGTGATGATTAGATCGGAAAAGGGTCTTCGTTGACCAGTGTCAATCAATTAGAAAAATGAAAAAAATATAAAGTACCATCATTTTCTCTAAATAAGAACTTGAAGTGACATATATGTGACTTCAAAAAATATACATGAACTTAAGTTAAAAGATAGAGGAAAATCATATGAATATAAAGAGTATTTAGAATTCATTGTCAAATGATGTGGGATAATATTTTAATATTTCTAATAAAATTACGATGAGTAAGACAGTTGTAATGTGATAAAACTTCTTGAATTCATTCGATACAAAATAATTGCCAAACTTTAAAAAAAAAAAAAAGGCAAATGGATGAAGATATTAATCTTTTAGTTAGCTAGACCTGCGGGGCTACCGGAGCTAGATAGGAGAAAATCTACACGCCTAGAGCTCGTCATCACGTCGCTACTTGATAATACTAATCTAGATCACAGTTGTAATTTCACGATTGATATGAGCCGTCTACTCTTTTGAAGAGACGTGATGTACGATCATTTTGATATTTTTCTTATGAGGATATGATGAGGTTAAATGAAAAGTAAGTATCATGAAAAGTAGGAAATATTAGAAAGAATTAACATCAACGTATTTCTATACAAAATCTACCCTCGCCCTTCACTCGGCTCTCAATATCAAACGGTATGTTTGATCGACTCTATAAATTCTTTCACCAGACTTTGTCTCGGTGATGAGGTAATTTTTACAGAAAGTCGTCTTTCAGTTTTTTTATAAGATTAGACAAGTTCCACGGTGACTCCAGACAGAAAACTACAACTATAATTACGAAACAGGAATAGAAAGATAACAAGATTTGTTTCTTTTGGTAGCGTCTCTATGAAAAGTACAATGTGGCTATTTAAAATCTACAATAGATAATTACAAAAAGTTATGTCAATGATTTCATTGACTCCATTGTCTTGACAGCTTCATTTATTCCATTATCTTGACAATTGCTTTATTCTACTCCATTGATGGTTACTTTTACAATCCATTGTCGACTCCACTATTTATCAATTCCTTTAACTTGTTAATTCGTTCAGGCTATTGATTTCTTCAAGCTGTTATTTCCTTATTCATAAATGACCGAATGCTACTCTCATCGACTAAGTTTGTCACTTGTCGATAACAACTACAAGTCAGTCATTTTCAAGTGTAAACACAAGTATAAGAAGCAAAACTCGGACACCTGGAATCCAAACTCTTTTCTTTAGAAAAGGAAAATCAATATGCAGTATCCGAGCTTATACGATCGAAAAAAGATTATGCAATACTCTTATGGTATATTGTTATAAAGAGTTGAATGTAATGTAATGTATTTAACAATCTCTGCTTAGTTGGCGCACAACAAGATTCAATTAAGTGCTAATCTAAAGCCCCACCTAGATAATTTAGATGGCAATAAGTAGTAAATTAGCTTCTAATCACGCCATACTAATTCCGTGTAAATCTTCCTTAAAAAGGGCTTTGCCTCCTAAGCCAATAAGGTCCAATTATGGGTCTAGGAAAGCTGAAATTACGTCTAAGAAAGATTAAATTACATCTTTGGCATGAGGTTTCCTTTACTAGAACGTCCTTGAAATCAAGACGCATGCCCATTACCATTATAAGTAAACTCGTTTAATTGATCTCGGGAGCGCTTGCGTAACGAAAGTTCATTAGGGTAAAGTAAGGTCGGGATCGACGTATCTTTTTATGATAAACCGAACTACTTTGCAATCATTTCATTGGAAAATTACGGTCACACTTTTGGGACGAGGACTTCCTGAATCACCGTATCAAGGTATTCCACCTTAGTCTATGTAGCTATTGTTGTAGATCTTGCATAGCGCGCCCTAGTGGACAATACACTTTATTATATTTGTTAGAATATTTCAATAATAAATTACATCTTTATTTAATAGCTTAAACTTTTAGAATAACTAGTAGTGTCCTACAAAATCTCACAATTTCCATGAAAAGTTCTACAACGCCCATGATTTTAAGTAATGAGTCATCATCATTATCACGCATAACAAATCCTTGTCAAGTAAAGGCTTTTTAAGGGGGCAAATCACATTGCGTGGCGTATGCAGTATACAAATCAAATTAATCAGCGTGCTGTCTTGGTCATGCTTAGATGTGGGTAAGAATTATGTCATTGTAATGTTGGAAATTTTATATAATATGGGCTTACATTAATTAATTGATTTTCTATTTTAAATAATCAGGTTAATGGATATTCCAATATTTGTTAAACTCTTGAGTGATCTTATTAAATTGGGTATTGACATCTATTAATAACTGGCCTAATTGAGCAGTAAAGTGTAAGCAATTGTGTTAAACTGAAACCCGTAATGAGAAGAGCCCAATTGACACGCTATTGATTAGGGTTTGCTAGATCCACTCTTTAACCTATAAAATGGTAGGTTATACCTATTAGTTGCTTAATCCCACTGAAAGCTGCTATACTGAAATAGGTCATAGAGGGGAAGATTTGGCATTCCAATAGATCTGATGAGATTGGAGTATTGTGGGGCGGCCTTAATTGCTTCGATTGGGAGTTGGGGGTCGTGTCCAGTATGATCCATGTCTCGGCTAAGGAGAAGTGGAGTTTTCATCGGTGGTGTTGATGAGATTAGAGCTTTGCGGGGCGGCCTTAATTGTTCCGATTGGGAGTTGGGGGTCGTGTCTAGTATGATCCACGTCTCGGCTAACAATGTCTTTCTTGTGATAATTAGATCAGAAAGGGTCTTCGTTGATCAGTGTCAATCAATTAGAAAAATGAAAAAACTTTCAAATAGAAATATAAAGTACCATCATTTTCTCTAAATAAGAACTTGAAGTGACATATATGTGACTTCAAAAAATATACATGAACTCAAGTTAATAGATAGAGGAAAATCATATGAATATAAAGAGTATTTAGAATTCATTGTCAAATGATGTGGGATAATATTTTAATATTTCTAATAAAATTACGATGAGTAAGACAGTTGTAATGTGATAAAACTTCTTGAATTCATTCGATACAAAATAATTGCCAAACTTTAAAAAAAAAAATGGCAAATAGACGAAGATATTAATCTTTTAGTTAGCTAGACCTGTGGGGCTACTGGGGCTAGATCGGAGAAAATCTACACGCCTAGAGCACGTCATCACGTCGCTACTTGATAATACTAATCTAGATCACAGTTGTAATTTCGCGATTGATATGAGCCGTCTACTCTTTTGAAGAGACATGATGTACGATCATTTTGATATTTTTCTTATGAGGATATGATGAGGTTAAATGAAAAGTAAGTATCATGAAAAGTAGGAAATATTAGAAAGAATTACCATCAACGTATTTCTATACAAAATCTACCCTCGCCCTTCACTCGGCTCTCAATATCAAACGGTATGTTTGATCGACTCTATAAATTCTTTCACCAGACTTTGTCTTGGTGATGAGGTAACTTTTACAGAAAGACGTCTTTCAGTTTTTTTTTATAAGATTAGACAAGTTCCACGGTGACTCCAGACAGAAAACTACAACTATAATTACGAAACAGGAATCGAAAGATAACAAGATTTGTTTCTTTTGGTAGCGGCTTTTTGAAAAGTACAATGTGGCTATTTAAAACCTACAATAGATAATTACAAAAGGTTATGTCAATGATTTCATTGACTCCATGGTCTTGATAGTTTCATTTATTCCATTATCTTGACAATTTCTTTATTCTGCTCCATTGATGGTTACTTTTACAATCCATTGTCGACTCCACTATTTATCAATTCCTTTAACTTGTTAATTCGTTCAGGCTATCGATTTCTTCAAGCTGTTATTTCCTTATTCATAAATGACCAAATGCTACTCTCATCGACTAAGTTTTGTCACTTGTCGATAACAACTAAAAGACGATCATTTTCAAGTTTAAACACTAGTATAAGAAGCAAAACTCGGACACCCGGAATCCAAACTCTTTCCTTTAGAAAAGGAAAATCAATATGCAGTATCCGAGCTTATACGATCGAAAAAAGACTATGCAATACTCTTATGGTATATTGTTATAAAGAGTTGAATGTAATGTAATGTATTTAACAATCTCTGCTTAGTTGGCGCACATCAAGATTCAATTAAGTGCTAATCTAAAGCCCCACCTAGATAATTTAGATGGCAATAAGTAGTAAATTAGCTTCTAATCACGCCATACTAATTCCGTGTAAATCTTCCTTAAAAAGGGCTTTGCCTCCTAAGCCAATAAGGTCCAATTATGGGTCGAGGAAAGATGAAATTACGTCTAAGAAAGATTAAATTACATCTTTGGCATGAGGTTTCCTTTACTAGAACGTCCTTGAAATCAAGACGCATGCCCATTACCATTATAAGTAAACTCGTTTAATTGATCTCGGGAGCGCTTGCGTAACGAAAGTTCATTAGGGTAAAGTAAGGTCGGGATCGACGTATCTTTTTATGATAAACCGAACTAATTTGCAATCATTTCATTGGAAAATTACGGTCACACTTTTGGGACGAGGACTTCCTGAATCACCGTATCAAGGTATTCCACCTTAGTCTATGTAGCTATTGTTGTTGATCTTGCATAGCGCGCCCCAGTGGACAATACACTTTATTATATTTGTTAGAATATTTAAATAATAAACCACGTATTTATTTAATAGCTTAAACTTTTAGAATAACTAGTAGTGTCCTACAAAATCTCACAATTTCCATGAAAAGTTCTACAACGCCCATGATTTTCGGTAATGAGTCATCATCATTATCATGCGTAACAAATTCTTTTTAAGGGGCAATTCACATCGCATGGCGTATGCAGTATACAAATCGAATTAATCAGCGTGCTGTCTTGGTCATGCTTAGATGTGGGTAAGAATTATGTCATTGTAATGTTGGAAAGTTCATATAATATGGGCTTACATTAATTAATTGATTGTTTATTTTAAATAATCGGGTTAATGGGTATTCCAATATTTGTTAAACTCTTGAGTGATCTTATTAAATTGGATATTGACACCTGTGACATCCTGATTTTCCAATTCTGTTTTTAATAAAATGAGACGGGCATTTCATCTTCACGCATATAATTCTTTTCCTTGAGTTGGCCACTCATGTGAAAACTAGTCTATTAGGTGAAGCCGGTAAGAGATTCTAATGCAT
This sequence comes from Eucalyptus pauciflora, assembly GCA_007663325.1. Taxonomy (NCBI): domain Eukaryota; kingdom Viridiplantae; phylum Streptophyta; class Magnoliopsida; order Myrtales; family Myrtaceae; genus Eucalyptus; species Eucalyptus pauciflora. The sequence continues at coordinate 650,530 of VMYD01000010.1, read as the reverse complement.
CAGACTCGAGAATTTGACCAAGAAGTGACCTTTCGACCAAGCTAATCTGCAAGAGTCTTTACGGCACAGTTAAAAATCGATAAAAGATCGGAGATAGGTTGACTCGATAGAGGCATGTGATCAAGTGTGGGTGATTCCACCAGATCGCACAATTCTTGTCGATCGGCACTGGACCGGCTTTTCTGTCGTTTGGGTATCATGTGTCTGTATTTGAAACCTTGAGATTACCACGACAACCGAGAGTCGTCAATGTGTCAAAGATGTACATTGTGGCTTGAATTGATCAACCACAAGTCAAATGCACGAAAATTTCTAAAAGCTACTCCGTAGATTAGGACGCGCTAATATCGTGCCGGAGTGAAATTAACCATGGATTAAGATCGAATTCAGAAATTAGAAGCCCGGGTGTGTCACAAATCATTTTAGGAACATTGAGTCATCTTTGGAAGATTTTTCATGCAAGCCGAGTTTTTCAGCAAAATAATCATAGTATGGTTAATTTAGTTTAGAAAATTGGTAGGCCCATTTTTTGTTGTATTTTTTAGATCAAGATGGTTCTATGGTCAAGTAAATATATGAATTGAAGTGTGGTGACATTGGATTAATTTTATGGACTTCAATTTGGCTCAATTGGAAGTTGATTGAATGAATTGTGTTGTACAAGATTTTGAAGAATTCATGCCATGGAGGAAAATGAAATTTGCACCCATTGGAATAAGGTTGTGGGAGATTGAGATAGTAGGGCGTGACATCATCAAGTGATGTCATCGTGGGGCTTGTGTGGCTAGGATCTTGACAAGTGGAGGGTGGATATTTGCTCTTGGAAATGTGGGACATCACTTCACCCATCTACATCATCTTCAACCTTGGGATTTTCTTTTGGAATTGGGAGGAGAGAGAGAGGGAGTTATGACCGGACCAACCAGCCAGACGCCTGACCGGCAGCCCCTCTGCCCGCTCGCTGCCGCCCGTCGCCGTCGTCGCTGTCGCTCGTCCACGTGTGCCGCTCCCCCTTCGCCCGCATGACCGACCAACCCGCGCACGACTCCGCCCTGCTCGTGCGACCCTGAGCCTCTCGCACCTCCTTCTAGTTACTACCGCCGTTGCCAAGGCCATCGGAAGACTCGCCGAAGCCGCCGCATCAACCACCTAAGCTACCGCCGCCTGTTTCCGTCGGTCCCGCGCCTAATCGGCGACCGGAGCGCCTCTGCCTTGCCTTGGACAGCGCCGGAGTTCCAGCCCTAGATCTAGATCTTCAAGGCTCATTTTGGGTGCCTTCCGGTCCTCTTTTGGTGCCGCCTCGAGGAGGTTTTCCGACCACCTCGCCGTTATCTTCGCCGGGGACTTGTCGAAAAGCGATTCCAGTGAGTTTAGCTCACTAAACCTTGATTAGAGGGTTAATGATGCTTAGGGTGTTCTTAGTTTAAGCTAAGTAAGCTTAGGTTGTTAGATTAGTTTAATTAGGTGTGGATTAGATTAAGGGGTGTTTAATTAAAGTTAATTGGATGGTTATGTTAGTTTAATGATGATTGGACTTAATTATATAATTTTGAATTATATATGTATTTCGAAATTATTATATTATTTAATAATATATTATATTTCGAATTTATTAAAATATTATTATTTAATTAATTTTCGGAATAAAATTAATTATTTAATAAATTCCGAAAATTATTTCGGGACCTTATATTCTCATAATTTTGCGCTGATCGCTGTTGTGTATTCATATTTTGAAATTGATGGTTGGATATTATAAATTGAGTGTGGATTATGAAAAATATGGAAATGGTCGAGTGGGACTGTAAAGCCATTAAATTTTAAAAGGGTCATTTTGAAAGGGTCGAGTGGGACCGTAAAGCCATTAAATTTTGAAAGGGTCGAGTGAGACCGTAAAGCTATTAAATTTTGAAAGTGCCGAGTGGGGCTGTAAAGCCACTAAATCTAAGAAAGTTGCTTGGTGGGGCTGTGATTACCACCTATAAATAAGTTGTGTCCTAAGGACCGTGATTCATATTTGGGAATTGAGTTGGAATAATTGAAATGACTGGAAGTGGTCTCATTGATATGTAATCGATTAGGTCAATTGATCATTGCTTTGGTCTGATGTTGTGAATTGGTTGATTAAATGGAAATGACCGGTGAATGGTCCAATTGACGCTTAATCGACTAGGTCGATTTAATCGATGCTTCGATTTATGATGTGATTGCTTAAGTGATATGAACTGTGCTAACCTGCAGGAAGAAACTGAGGCGAGGTAAGTCCTTTGTGTGGTGTGGTTAGGCCACCCTTGGGTGTATTTTCTTTCTAATAGGGGTTTAGGGGGTTGAACTTGCTGAGACAATGTCTCACCCCATTGTGGGCTTACATTTTCAAGTCCTTAGTAGACGGAGCGGCCAGTTTGTTATGGTTGGCCTTGTGGAGTTACAGAGGTGAAGTTGAAGGATTGGAGATCGTGTTCGACTTATAGGTCGTAGGACGGTCTCTTTTTATAAGCTAGCATTTTGTAGACTTTTAGTTGTAGACCTCTGTTTGTAAACTCCAATGGTTTATGTAAGTGATTGGTTGTGAAATTGCTTCTTGCTTTTCTATCCCGTATTTCATTGTCAGGGGTTTTATAGTACACTTCCGCATATGCATTAATAATGAATTAGGTCGGCGACGCGTCTTGGGAACGTTGCATTTGCATGACCATTGTTTGCGTGCTCGAGGTTCGGGGCGTGACAACATCTATTAATAACTGGCCTAATTGAGCAGTAAAGTGTAAGCAATTGTGTTAAACTGAAACCCGTAATGGGAAGAGCCCAATTGACACACTATTGATTAGGGTTTGCTAGATCCACTCTCTAACCTATAAAATGGTAGGTTATACCTATTAATTGTTTAATCCCACTAAAAGCTGCTATACTGAAATAGGTCATAGAGAGGAAGATTTGGCATTCCAATAGATCTTTGATGTTGATCTATTTTTTTTTCTTCAAGTGAAGTAATGGCTCAAACAGGTATATTTTAATTCCGTTGTGCTTATCGATCTCAGTGTTTTACAATTATATATGGATCTGATTCTTCTTGATTAATTAGCTATTTATATGAATAATTTTCTACATGTGATATCAGAGCACGTCATATATGATTGTAGAACCCAATTTTTTTTTTTTTTTTTTGGACAAATTCGAAATTTCCCTCTTTGAGCCGAATATTGGCGTTATTTTTTCGTATGGATTTTTTGCTCGATTAATTCTAAAACCTTAGGACTTTTGTTCTACATGTTGAAATCTTTCCAACCATTTATAATTTGTATAATTTCATTGAGAATTGAATGAGAATTTTGAATTTGAAATTCTTGGGTTTATACATGGAAAAAGTTCTAGAATTTTAAATTACATACAATTGATTGATGATCTTTGTAAATTGTTGCACAGGTATTGTTTTATATAAGTTTTAGCATCTTTTGGTTGCATTAAGGTAAGTTTTTTAGGCTTAAACATGAGAAAAACAAAATTCGGCCATGGGTGTTAGATCTGAATTTTTTGAAGCTTAAATGTGGAAGATTTTCTTCATTTTTTCTTCGTTTAATTCATTCTAGTAAATTATATTGATGCTAGAAGCAAGACCCATGGAGAGATTTCATCAAAAATCAACTATTCTATGTTTTTATTTTTATTTTTTTATGTTTCAGGTCAAAATCGGGTCATGTGACCGGGTTTTATAGAGGTTCGGGACCCGGCTGGAGGTTAAAGAAGACCTCCAGCTGGGCTTGGACCAAAATATGGGCTTTCGCCCATATTCTATTCAAATTTTAGTAAACACACCTGGGCCGGGGACAAAATATGGGCTTATATGTTTTAAAGCTTCTAATTCTAGGCGTGAGCCTAGAATCTAGGGCTCCTGTGGATTGGGCCCAAGCGGAGGGAAGGTTCTTGGGCCTCGCTGGTTAGGGCCCGCGGGAGGGTCCGAAAGGCTACTAATAGGTCTTGGGCCCTACGGGAGGGTCCGAAAATAAAAATAATAGGGATATGTGCGACTAAAGTCCTAAAACTAATAAGGAAAGTGCAATTGAGTCATAAAACTTACAAAAAGTGCAATCAAGTCCTAAAACTTATCAAATTGGTTCAATTGAGTCCTAAATTTAACACCGTCAGATTTACTAACGGTAATTACTGATGTGGCGCTGATGTCATATTTTAAATGAATTTTTATTTTCCATATGGCTTTTTAAAATTATTTTTTATTTGAAATCTTTAAAGTTAGATTTAAAAACTAAAAAGGAAAAACTAAAATTTATTTAAAAAACAAAACTGTTGAAAAAAAAATGGCACTGGCGGGCATTTTTGTCGTAGCTACCGCCCATCACCGGAGGCGGAAGCTCCACCGGTGCCTTTTTTTTTTTTTGAACAGTTTTGTTTTTTTAAATAAATTTAGCTTTTCCTTTTTAGTTTTTAAATCTAATTTAAACAAGAATAAAAATAATGTCAAAAGCCACATGGAAAATAAAAATTCATTTAAAATGCCACGTCAGCGCCACGTCATCAATTTCCATTAATAAGTTTGACAGTGTTAAATTTAGGACTCAATTGAACCAATTTGACAAGTTTTAGGATTTGATTGCACTTTTTGTAAGTTTTAGGACTCAATTGCACTTTCCTTGTAAATTTAGGACTTCTTTTGCACATATCCCAAAATAATATAATCATAAAAAAAAATTTAATTTAAAAATTGTGGCAAAAATTATTGTTTGATAAATGCAATATGATATTGGGAAACACATGTTGTAAATTGTTTCATATTGTTAGATGAATTTTTGGCATAAATTTTTGGAGTACCATATTCATAAAAATTAGTATATACAACAATTCACCCAAAGGGGGTTATTGTGTATATTAATTTGGAAATTAGCATGAAGATTAATTCCCAAAATTAAAAGATGGGGATGTATAATTGAAAAATATTTATCTGCCCAAAGGAGATAAATATTTTGAAAATTATATGTAATTCACCTCTATATTAATATTATGGAGATGTATAATTTAAAGGATTTGTCTGCCCAAAAGGGATGGATCATTGACAATTATATGTAATTCTTCTTGTTGTTGCTTTATATACTTCATGCTATTGAAAATAATGGTACATTGTACACTCTACCCAAATGGCAGTTTATAATATACTAATTATTTTTTGTTGAATTGCTTATTATCCCTAATTGATCTTATTGCATTATGTGTGACAAACAGTTACCTTTGTTATAAATAACAACAATGTCACGGTTGAAATGTTAATTGAATCAAACTTCAAGAGATGAAAGCAAGATATGGAGTTTGCTCTAGGTATCGTGGATATGGATTTGGCTCTACATGAGGATGAACCTTTCAAGCCCCATGATCAAAGTACTGCAGATCAAAAGACTCATTATACTAGATGGGAAAAATCTAACCGACTAAGCCTCATTACTATGAAGAGGTCCATTACTAAGCATTTCATTAGTGGTTTGACGGAAGATACAAATGCGAGACAGTTCCTTGAAGCAGTGGGATAAAGATATAGAGTCTCAGATAAGGTTGAAGCTAGGAACTTGCTGAGTGAGTTAACAAACATGAGGTATGATGCTGCTATGGGTATTAGAGAATTTATACTAAAGATGATCCACATTCAGTCCAAACTTAAGGCCCATGAAATTGTCATTTCTAAAAAAAATATTGTGCATCATGCCTTAAATGTTCTTCCAACTGAATTTAGCTAGATTAAGACTGCTTATAGTGCTCAGAATGAGACATGAAGCGTCAATGTCTTGATTACCAAATATGTGACTGAGGAAGAGAAGTTAAAGAATGAGCTGTATGAGTCCACCCACTTAATTGCCAATGCCAAGTTAAATTCATCCAGAGAAAAATGAAAACCTAAAGGGTCAAATGCTCATGGTCCAAAGAAAGGTCAAGACTTCAAGAAAAATGGGAATCATGTGAGAAATAGAGATAAGGATTTCAAGTGTTTTCACTGCAAGAAGCAGGGTCACAAGAGAACCAATTGCTATAAATTTCAAGCTTGGCTAAAAGCAAGAAAAGAAAGTCATCAAGGTGAGTTGTTGGTTTGTTTTGAATCAAATATGGTTGATGTTCATTTGGATTTTTGGTGGCTTGGTTTGTTCATGTGACTACTACCTTACAAGGTCTCATAAATCTAAGTGCATGCGGATCCCTAAAGTGCCATAACTTGGCAGAAACGGACACTTAAGTGCCATAACTTACGAAATGTACACTTAAGTGCGAAAATCGGAGGGGGGAGGGTCGGTGACGGAGGGGGGACCGGTGACCTCGGCCGACCGGTGGCGAGGGCTCGCGAGCCCTCGCCCTAGATCGGGGCGAGGGTCAGCGGCCCTCACCACTCGTCACAGATCTAGGCGAGGGCCGCCGACCCTCGTCGGATCTGGGCGAGGGCTGCAACCCTGGCCCCAGATCGAGGCGAGGGCTCGTGAGCCCTCGCCACTGATCGACCGGGGTTGCCGGCCCCTGGCCAGGGCTCGGCGACCCTGACCGACCCTCCTCCCTCTGTCGTCGACTCTTCTTGGCGACGGCGTTAAGCCCTCAGCCACCTCCTCCCCCCAACTTTTTTTTAAAATTATTAATTTTAAATGTTTAAATTTTTTTAAAATTTTTAAAATTTTAATTAATTTTAATTTTTTTTTAGTTTTATAATTTTTAAATATTTAAATTGTAATTTAATTTTAATTATTTTTTATATTATTTTTTTACTACGTCAGCCCAAAACGATGCCATTTTTGCATTATTTGGCCACGTCAGCGTTTTGGTCGGACTTTGGCCAGAGTGGCACTTAAGTGTACTTTTCGTAAGTTATGGCACTTAAGTGTCCATTTGTGCCAAGTTATGGCACTTGAAGCATTCTTTTGCCCAAATCTAAGGAATCCAAGTTTGAGGGAGTCAAAGCTTAAAGTTGGAAACGATATTGGAGTTGATGTGAAGCGCATAGGGACAGTTGTTTTGAATTTAGATTCTGGTTTTCAGCTTATTTTGAACAATGTCTTTTATGAACCTGGTTTTAGGAGAAACTTAATATCTCTTTCTTCACTTGACAAAGTTGGATATTGTCTTTATTTTGCGAATAAAAGAGTGGATTTGAGTTATGATTCCAAAATTATTGGGAATTTTGTTTTGTCTGATGGATTATATCGATTATCCTTATCTCTCGATAGACCATATTGTTCTTTCAATGTCGAGAATAATTTTGCTAAGAGATCTTTAATCAAAGAAAGATCTTCATTGCTATGGCATAAGCGATTAGGGCATATCTCCAAAGAAAGGGCAAAGCGACTCAAGGCTAATATTCTTCCTCCTCTTGACTCAAATGATACTAAGACTTGTATTGATTGTGTGAGGGGAAAATTAACTAAAACCAAGAAGAAATGCGTTACTCTTAATCAAAATCTATTGGAGATAATTCATACTGATATTAGTGGGCCATACTCAACTACATTGTGTGGAAATAAGTACTTCATCACGTTCATTGATGATTTCTCCCGTTATTGTTATGTTTATCTAATTAAGGAGAAGACTAATGCTCTTGAAATGTTCAAAGTGTTTCGTATTGAAGTTGAGAAACAATGGGGAAAATTATCAAGATTATTAGATTTGATTGAGGTGGTGAATATTATGGGTGATATACCGAAACTGGACAACAAATGGGACTATTTGCTAAATATTTGCAAGACTATGGTATTGTTGCTCAGTATATAATGCTTGGGAGTCCTGAACAAAATGGTATAGCTGAACGACGCAATCGCAAACTCATGGAGATGAAACGAAGTATGATGGATAGTTCTAATTTGCCTAAATATTTATGAGGTGATGCAATTAAAACATCAACTTATATATTGACTCATGTACCTAGTAAATTGGTGTTGAAAACACCTTTTGAATTGTGGACAGGGAGAAAACCTAGCTTGAATCACTTTCTAGTTTGGGGGTGTCCTGCAGAAGTGAAAATTTATGATCCTTCTCAGAAGAAGACCGAATCGAGGACTAGTAGATGTTGCTTTATTGGATACCCTAACCATTCCAAAGGGTATGAGTTATATTGTCCTATTACAAATGAAATTCCCTAGACAAATGATGCGGCTCCAGAAATGCCCGTGCGAAGATCACAACGACAAAGAAGACCAACACCTCTAAATGATTATCATGTCTATCTTGAAGAAGCTGATTTTGACATTGGAAATATGGTTGATTCGGCAATCTTCAAAGAAGCTCTTAATAGTGATCAGGCAGATGAATGGTTAGGAGCGATGAAGGACAAGATGATTTCCATGTCAACTACTCAAGTATGGAAACTTATTGATTTACCTGATTGGCATAAACCGCTCGGGTGCAAATGGGTATTCAAAACCAAGAAATACAATAAAGGGAACATAGAGATATTCAAGGTAAGGTTAGTCGCAAAGGGGTACACACAGAGAGAATGCATTGATTATACTGAAGTCTTTTCTCCAGTGTCCACTGAAGACTCTTTTCAGATAATCATGACATTGGTGGCCCATTTTGACTTAGAGTTTCACCAAATGGATGTCAAGACAGCTTTTTTAAATGGAGATCTAGATGAAGAAGTGTATATGCAGCAAAGGGTTTAAAGAAGCCAGAAAGAAGCATATGGTGTGCAAAATTCAAAGGTCTATCTATGGTCTCAAACAAGCATCACGTTAGTGGTATTTGAAATTTCACAAGATTGTAAGATCATTTGACTTTAAAGAAAACAAGTTTGATCAATGCATCTACATGAAAGTAAGTGGGAGTGAATATATTTTCTTAGTACTTTATGTAGATGACATTTTACTTGCTAGTAGAGATGTTGATCTATTGAATGACACAAAAAGTTTTCTATCTACAAAGTTTGATATGAAAGATCTTGGGGAAGCCTCTTTTGTTCTAGGTATTGAGATTCATCGTGACAAATTTAAGAATGTTCTGGGGTTATCTCAAAAAAGTTATATAGATCGTGTTTTGAAAAGATTCAATATGCAGACCTACAAGTCAGGTGAAGCTCCTGTTATGAAAGGAGATAAATTGAGCATAGAACAATGCCCCAAGAATGATGTTGAAAAAGAAGTCATGAAGAATGTTCCATATGTTAGTGCAGTTGGCAATCTTATGTATGCACGAGTATGTACCAGACCTGATATTGCTTTTGTTGTGAATACTCTTGGAAGATATCTATTGAATTTAGGTCATGAACATTGGGTTGCAACTAAAAAGGTGATGAGATATCTACAACGAACAAAAGACTCCATGCTCGTGTATTGCAGAGTTGAGGAACTAAAGGTGATTGGATATTCAGATGCTGATTTTGCTAGTTGTTTAGATGATAGAAAATCAACTTCTAGATATATTTTTATGATGACTGAAGGTGTTATTTCATGAAAGAGCACAAAGCAAACATTGATTATGAACTCTACAATGTATGCTGAGTTTGTAGTGTGTTACGGCGCGTCAATTCAAGCAGTTTGGCTCATAAATTTGATCTCAAAATCACGAGTTGTGGACTCTATTGCTAGACCTATGGTGATCTACTATGACAACATTGCAGCTGTGTTTTATTCCAAGAATGACAAGATCAGCAATGCGTTCAAACACATGGAGATCAAATATTATATTGTTAAGGACTTGGTCAAAAAGGGAGACATTGTGATCAAGAATATCATAATTGAGTCCATGTTGGCTGATCCTTTAACAAAAGGCTTACGACCCATTTTGTTTAAAGAACATGTAAAGAATATGTGTGTTCTAGATTCTTTTGATTTATTTTGTTAGTGGGAGCTATATAATTTATATTTCTAGATATTATGGTTATATGCAAAGTGATAATGCTTTCATAATGTTTGTTAAAGCATTTATTTTCAATGATTATTATTGTTGATTCTATTGTTAGTCTTTATCTTGTTGACTGAGAATTGGAAGTATAAAATAGTATCTTTAAACAAATTTTAGTTTAAAGTCAACTGGATGTCACTAATTATGAGATCTCATGTTAGATTGTGACATAGTCGTGCAATTTCATGTTATTTAGAAATTGTGCTAATGCAGTTTCATGTCATTAAGAAATTGCACTGAGGACTGATAAGAAATAGTGTATATTTTGATCACATATTGGCACTATTTCTTACTACACTACTAGGCCCATGATCCATGAAAATATAATGTTTATTATATGTGATTATGGAAGATCATGTGTTGTGGTATATTCTTAACACATTGATCTCCATAGTCTTATACTGAGGTTATATATGATTGGATTGGTTTTGAGATGCCATTATTGGAATATTATTTTTTTAAGTTGTGGCCACGTAAAACAAAATTTTCAATTATTAACCCGATAGTGTCTTTTTCAATATAAAATCTTTTTTTCAAAATAAAAATAAGTTAATTAATGCAACCCAAGTGGGAGAATGTTGGAAATTTCCTATAATATGGGCTTATATTAATTAATTGATTTTCTATTTTAAATAATCGGGTTAATGGATATTCCAATATTTGTTAAAGTATTTTTTAGTAATATTATTGAATTGGATATTAGCATCTATTAATAACAGGCCTAGTTGAGCAATAAAGTGTAGGTAATTGTGTTAAATTGAAGTTCGTAATGGGAATGACCCAATTGACATGCTATTGATTAGGGTTTGTTGGGTCCCCTCTCTAGTCTGTAAAGTGGTAGGTTATACCTATCAGTTGCTTAATCCCATTGAAGCTGCTATACTGAAATAGGTCATAAAGAGGAAGATCTGGCATTTCAATAGATCTCTAATTATCAAGTTGATCTATTTTTTTCTTCAAGTGAAGTAATGGCTCAAATAGGTACGTTTTAATTTCGTTGTACTTATCGATCTTGGTGTTTTACAATCATATATGGATCCGATTTTTCTTAATTAATTAGTTGTTTATGTGAATACTTTTCTACATATAATACTAACAAATAGGCTATGTTAGCACTGGCTCTAGCAGTTCAAATCAATTTGTTAATGCCATAGAGTGGAGTGCACGACTTAAATTTTGTTTCCGTATGTACGGTGGAACATCTGATTCACAGGACGTTTCGTTCAACGATTTTGCATGGTATCAGTGACAGGCGCAGGACCTTATTTAAGGAGTGACATCAACATGAATTTGCAATATACAGTATTCATTACCTCAGAAGATGGGGTACAAAATTGTAGTAATTTACACTAGCTTGTCAGATGCAAGAGAGTCACGGCCACACACCACCGGCCCCCAGCCAGTCGTCAGGTCCAATAAACCTCCTTAACTAAGCTAGCATAGAACTGGTAATTGTATTTCGTTAAGCAAGCTAGCGTAGACCTGATAATTCACGGGAAGAGAAAGCTTGCGGAAGCTCTCCACGCATGAATTCAATGCGACGAACAAGTTACATCCATCTTGAAATCAACGGGAAGTTGCTCTACTTCTCCCACTCATGGATGGAAACAGGTCCCTGTGACCTCTGACTAGTCCTCGAGATATTCACTTGATTCCACGTATTTGTAAGGATTATCCACATATCTATTTTGATTGAATATATCTTTGCTTGATTATATTTGATATTATGTTTGTCTTGTTACCTTGTATAACCATCTCGTATAACTTATAAATAGGTTAATGTAATATTAATTATAGTATATTGAAATATAGAAAAAATTCATATTCTTGTCTTTCGAATATCATTTCTATTTTTTCAACTGCCACCAAGTATAATCACAGTCACTCGATACTTCACTAGATAAGATGAATAGTTCTTGCCTCTTCTTAAGGGTCAGACCATAAGTTAGGTGGTGATATAGATTGATATCTCATTTTGGTTTGAATGGACAGTAAGGGGTCCAATCGTGAATCAAAGTGGATATATATCCTTGAAACGATTGAGTTACGTGTTAAGATGGTGATTCCTAAAAAAGGTGCGGGGAAAGATAATGAAATTAGTTTCAGGCATTTCGATTTTGATTATGATTTGATTTGATTTGAAATCGAAATCTACAATTTTATTGAACCGGTTTTTGGAGTTAGTCCATTTGATTTGTAGGCGATGTTATATTTGTTATGGCGATATCTTAAAGATGGCGTCGTTGTCTTTTGTCATAGGTAGATCCTATCATTTTCTTTCTCTGTAAACCCTTCACATAATTGACCGGCGAACGTACCCTGTTCATGGGCTTGGCGAGCGCTTGGCCTCTCCAAGCGCGCGGATGGCCGAGGTAGCTCATCGTGCGCCACCGCCCCGCTCCATCTAGGCCCAAAACCAATGCCGCACTCCGAGAGGACGGGCGACGACAAAGTTAAGCTCGATCCCAATCTCGGCCTTGCCTGACCCAGCCCCCGGATTCGACGCGTGTTCGAGTAGGTGACCATTTCCTCCAATGTTTTTGGGACTAGAACGGGTCAGACAGGGCCAAAGTTTGCTCGTAAATGTAAAGACTGGCGAAGTAGAAAGGGCCTAAGCTCGCCTCACCTAAGACATACATGATCAAACAAAACAAAAGCATGGCGTAATATTACATACTTGAACATTACATGAACATTATTTGCGCAAACAAGAATTTCTGTCCACGCTCTACGTCACTCCTAGAATTCGAGTGCAAGGCGTATAAAGAAGAGGACGCATTCCTCTTAAGGATGTTGCTTACGGTTTGCATTTTGGAAAATTTCTTTGCTCAGGCCACTTTTCTCTGCGATGTCTTTCTGAATGTACGAGGAGAAGCTGTCCATTGAGCTGAAATACTCCATGTCGGTAATTTGAATCTCGTCTCCTTTGTTGTCCATCAAGCGAGAAGCCGCCAAATGGTTGCAGGAATACTTGAACACGTCATACATCGTGATTGGATTCGCCGTAGACGACGCAACATGGTGCGCATCGATGTCAGGGTTTGCAGTTCTCCCGTGCTTTGCCATGGCCGTGACAATCGCATTCGCAACTTTTTCTGCTGGTACCTGAGTGTCGTCCAGAATTGCAGGGTTTCATATTTCCTTCACATGGATTTCAGTACAAGAGTTCAATTTTCTTACTTGTGAGCAAGCGCAAGAAAAGGCTTACTCTCTTGCATTTCAGGGCAAAGCTTAAGCTTGCCAAGAAACAATAACTCAAGGCAAAGAAATTCATTGCGCGAAACTGTGAAAGTTGGGTAACAAACTGCTTCCACCCCACTGGTCGAGACCTCTGTTGGTAAAATACTAAATACACATTTATATGTCATGCTTAATGGAATTTCTGTCTCCCACACGCTTTTTAAAGTTACAACAAAAATAGTTTTCATATTGTAACTTAAGCTTTTACAATAATTGACGATGATCTCATAAAATTTTACATTGTGTTCAAATTTTTCTAGACCTTTAAATCGCATGTTGTGTTATACTCAAGTAAAAGTACTCCAACGTGTGAACTTATTTCATATGTTCTAAGAGAAATGGCGATGCATATCTATTCGTATCCCGAACTATAAGATATTCATATCCCGAACTGTCTATCTTACATCCCCAGGTACAAATCCAAAATAAAACGGATCGGATTACTCCCTCACCACGTCCATAACCGTGTTGGGATCGACTAGGAAAACAGGGAGTCGTCCTTTCCCGTAGGACAAGATCAAGGGTTCGAGCACTCTTCATGGTACCCGTATCCTTGAATTCATCCAGGAAAAGGCTCTTGAAAAGTACTCTCGATCATGCTGGGACGAACGATGACGACAGGTACTCTTCCTCTATCTGCTTTTATCATCGTCTCCCCATGGCCTTGGTCATTTGATATACGTTCTACCACCCATACATTCTTGCCCTGAACTCATACACAATTTTTATTCAATCTCAGCATATGGATAATTTTGAAAACGTATGAGCACCGATACATGAAAAGTATAGAAATATTTTGATAATTCCTCATCAAAATTTAGACAACAACAAATCTAAAATAGTCTCGTGGTTTCAAAGTATTGGGTAAAGCCATCTCTATTATTTCAACTTTAGTCTAGAATCTCGAGAGAGATGTTCACCTGGCCAAGCCAATCTCCTTCAATTTCTGAGGCACTTCATTTGGAGGGAGTGTTTCGATTAGATCCGAAGCCAAATTTATTTCGTGATGGACGTCCAACTTGCTTTGAGTCGACGAATCTATTCTGCTCTCCCCCATTTCAAAGGCCTTCTCCATTAATATTCCCGGCCTCTCTCCATTAACATACGCTATAAAAGTATAATTAATAACAACAACAATAATAATAATAATAATAATAATAATGCAGGGATAAACCAACCGAACTGGTAAGTTTTATATTTCCTTGACATGTATTATCGAAACAAGTGTTCATTTATTCTTACTCGTAGACAGGTGCAAGAAAAGGCTTAGTTTCTTGCAATTCTTGGCGAAGCTTAAAAGCCGAGAAGGCGCAATGGTGTTCGCGGCGAGAGCTTCGTCGTACCTACATATATATATATAGCAAGGAGCGAATATCAGCTAAAGCATTCCTAGGAATGGGAAAGAAGGACGATAGCAGAAGAAAAGCGAAATGGATCGGACGTGTCTTTTGAGATTAGGGTTTTAATTTCGGTCAAAGCGATGTTGATCCAGGCTTTAATTAGATCCTGCAGATACTTACAATCTCATAGAACACAAACAACAAAAGCTATAATAATATAAAATTAAAACTAAAGATACCTTTCATCCAGAGTTGTGTTGGCTGCTGAGTTTACGATGACATCAACTCCTTGCGTTATCTGGCGAAACGAATCATCCCCTCTTCCCATGTTCGACTCCCGAATGTCTCCCTTAACTGGAACGAGCTTGCTCAACATGAAATTCGTGTACTCTTCTCCATACTTTTGTTGCAGGCATATGAACAGCTCGCTCCCTATTATCCGGAAAAATAGAGACGGACAAAGATCTTTTTGTGCTCGAAAAGAGCACGTTTTACAACAATGAACATTAGCAATGGGAGAATTACCAAAAAAGTCATAAACCTATTGCAATTGTGCCAATTTAGTCATAATTATTTTTTTTTGCCAATTTAGTCTTAAACTTTTTACAATTGTGTCAATTCAGTCCATCCAGCTAAAATTGACTGGCCAACGCTGACGTGGACGCCGGCCAGGGACAGCTGGCTAACGAACGTTGATGTGGCCATTTTTTAATATTTTTTTCTTTTTTTTTTCCCACCTTCTTCTTCCTCTGGCCGGCAAGGCCGCTAGCGAGGACCATCGACAAATCTGGACGGCGAGGCTCGACCTCGCCATGGATGGGCAAGGCCAAGCCTCGCCAGATCTATCGACCTCTCGCGCTTCTAGTCATCGGTGACCCGGGCCAGGGCCCTGCCGCCCCCTTCAGACTCATCCGCCGTCCGCACCCTCTCCGGGGACGCCCTCGAGATCTGGTGATAGTCCTCACTGGTGGCCGGCAAGGCTACCGTCGCCAGATCTGGCGATGGCGGCCTTGACGTTGCTAGGCAAGGCTCCTCTTCGCCAGTGGCTGGCAAGGTGAGCCTCACCAGTGGCCAGCGAGGCTGACCTCGTTGGCCGGAGGAAGAAGAAGGTAGGGAAAAATAAAGAAAAAAAATTCAAAAATTAAAAAAAAATATATTTAAAAATATTTAAAAATTGCCACATCAGCGTTCGCCGGCTAGCTATCCCCGGCCGGCGTCCACGTCAACGCCGATCGGCCAATTTTGGCCGAATGGACTGAATTGGCACAATTGTAAAAGGTTTAGGATTAAATTAGTAAAAAAATAATAATAATTTAGGACTGAATTGGCACAATTACAATAGGTTTATGACTTTTTTGGTAATTCTCCCCATTAGCAATGAATGGAGCACACGGCCTGCACACAAGTCCGAATATGAAAAGTCGAATGACGATTTTCAAATTCAAGATGCAGATAATATATATCATCTCACGGCACGCCGACCTCCTCTTTAACTCTGTCCGTGCAGCTTGCTCGTCTTTTGCCTTGATTAGCAGGAAGATCTTCCCTAAGTTGGGTGCGACGCGTAAAATACTCTCAATGAGAACTGTGAACAATAGTTTGAACGCTTTGCTGAGTCTAATAACCGTCTATGGACGCAACCAATGGAATTGGTACAAAGAAAACGAATGAGTCCATTATCAGTCATTAATATTTTATCTAAAGATTGCTTAGTGCATGTATCTGTATTATCGCACTCAAAGAACACCAATTCCCATCATTTCGAAAAGGAGTACTTCCACGACGAACGTGAAATTATTTCCGTTACCTTTCGCGAGAAACCCAATCGCACGAACACATTTTAAACGACTTATTTTCGTTACCTTTCGCGAGAAACCCAATCGCACCAGTGATGAGAAAATTCCTTCTCTCTAGGAAGTCAATTATTCCGATACCATCTCATGATTCCCGAGCCATATCCATGATGGTGGGAGAGGTGGCAATGGTGGCAACACGAACGTCATAGCCGTTAAATTAATGTCTCGAGTTTGAATTCGGATGATAACTTATTATACCGAATTTTGTTGATAAAGATTTTTCAAGTAGAAGAAATTCGGTGGAATCGCGAAGGATTACAAAAGGGAAATAAAGATAGAATAAAATAAGGGAAGCAAAGTTTTCTTCTTTGCTACTTTGCTGCGGAATCCTAATCGTGAAGAAATCCCCTGCACGTGAAAGATAAAGTGGTGGGCCCAAGGTCAAAGTTTGACCTTGGGCACACACGCACGCACACATTCCTGTTTCGCCGATGGAATTGAAGGGTGGAAGCCAAAATATGCAGGTGGGCCCAACTGGGCACACACGTATAAAAGGAAGCTGCTGAAGCCCTTTACGGAGTAAGGGAGCCGCGAGAGAATTTTAAAGAAATAAACCCTACGTTGAAGAAGCGAGCGTGAAGCCGCACGTCCGCTGAGCCAGATTCCGCGAGAAACTTTGAAGAGATACGCGGATTTTGTACATATGCAAACCAGACGTACGTAGAGTGTTGTATTTTGAGCTTGAATGCGCGGTAACCCAAGTAAGTTGTTTATTTATAAATATTTTGGATTTGGGGTTAAATCTAAATGTAGGAAACACTTGAGCGTGTGAGTGATTGTAAACTCTGATACTCCGATTATAGTGGATTATTTGCTGCTGGCTCTCCCTGTAGACGTAGGTACCGATACTCGGACCGAACCACGTAAATTTATATTTATAGTGTCCTTATTTTTCTCGTTTATTTCTCTAGTGATTTCGCGTTGACGTAAATTGCAACATCTTGTCGTTTTCGCGTATTATATCCCAACAATGACAATTGCAGTTATCCTTATCTTTGATGGCCATGTTTTGTGGAGGTGCAACATCTCGGACATTATTTTGAGAAAATCTTGATAAATGAAGTAATGGTTCTCGAAACCCTTTTGAAGATAGGAAGGTGTTGTTTGCTTCTTGATTGGAATGGGCTCTAATGGCCGTGTGCGGTGATGCAATCATCATAGCGGATTTACAAGGCAATGTTGCTGATGCGAAACCAAGCAAGAACGACGACATTCTGCTGATGTTTTTTTTTTTTAATTATTTATTTTATTTTTTTGTGTCTTGGGAGAGGATTGATTTGAAGTGACGTGCAATGCAGAAGTAGGGGAAGAAGCCCGTTGCCTATATATAATCAAGCGATTAACCATTCGAGCTCACGTCCCCAAGTTACAGCGATGCTGGTCGGTGATCAATTGCATCCGAGGGAAAAGGGTATGAAATGGGAACATAGAGAAAAGAAATATAAACGTATTGATTAGCTGAAGTAACGAGATAATTTACACAGATCATCTAGGCTTAGCTTAATAATGCGTGGGCTGACAAGTTGGAGTTGAAGCATCTTTCCCATCTCATGCGTGAGATAATTCAAGAAGATGATCCATCATCGATAAGCTAACTTAAACTAATCATCCTTGACCAATGTATTGAAATGGGAAAGCAGAGAAAAGAATTATAAACGTATTGACTAAGCCGTAAGCCGAAACCACATTTCCCATGCATCCCGAGATCATTTAAGCAGATGGTCCATTATTGATGAGCATCTTTCCCCATGTATGGACAGATATTCGTACTCCTGTGTTCCACCTACTCAACAAAGCTTGTCGTGCCATGCGCAGGGACTGCATTTATTCCTTAATTACGATTAAATTAATGAAGATAATCACGTATATGTTCCTTATTATATTGGATGTGTCTAGTGTTTAAGATCAACCTAGAAACCTACTGCAAGTTCTATTTAATCTTGTTTGTCATTGCTGATGCATCCTTTGCAAGTTCCCATTACGTACTTGTGCCATGTCATTACTAGATGTGGAGGTCGCAGTTAAATTTTTCAGTTATGATTAATATATGACTTCATAGTAAGGATTCTCTATTACACCAAACTTCTTCGAAAGTACCATGCATTTTCTGAAAACAGAGACTACAAATTCTTGCTCATTTACCAGAGAAAATATTAGGTGCAAGGCCACCTCAACAAAAAATTAACCCATTCATCTTGCGACACGTGTCGCACAAGGGCTCACTAATGGTCACTGTCTCTCCCTCTCCCTCTCCCTCCCCCACCATCTCGCCCCTCTCTTCTCTCTCTTCTTTTTATCTTTTATTTTCTTCTTCCTCCTTTCATTCTAACGAGGACGACAACACCTTTCACCACCTCACCGCCATCTTAGTTCACCACTTCACCGCTATTTCAGTCCTCCATCCTTGAGCTCGAGCTCGGTGGACAAACTTGAGCCTCTGATTTTGGATCTAAGGTCAAACAAGCCCTAGATTTGTGATTTCGGGCTCAGCTGAACTAGTGTATGGATTTCTTTATCGATGACTCTATCATCACATGCTAAGCTTCTATCTTAAAATTATGGAATAAGAGATTTAATTGGAACTTCCCCTCGACATAACTAATATAAAAATGTTGTGTTAATATTATTTTACGACTTTTATTTTGGTATACTAGGTCAAGTGAAGTCTAGATAAGCTTTTGCGCATTTTAATTGGCCCACTTACTCATGGGATCTTAAGGATACAATCCCACACATTGAATTAATGAATTCACGGTGGTACTTGTGACATCTGCAAATTTCCATGTTTGATAATAATATTTAGGACTAATTTCCACGACCGAATTGCCAAGAGTTCAAGGCGTTATAATTAAGTTAATAGATTTTGATGTGTACATTAATGGTGTAGAACGGTGGTATTTAACTTGCCACCATATTATTTGTAGAAAAGGAGCTAGTATATTCTGAAATTCATATTCGATGATATTCAATATTCAAATTTATTGAATTGAGATTTTCCTAATTTTGCATATCTTTCATTGATGATTTTAATGGACTCAATATTTTTAGACTCGCCAAAATTCATAATCAAATGTTCCAAATGAATATCGATTTCAAAAATCTCCACTTCTCTTCAATGGGCACGTCACTACTCTTTTCTCTACTAAAATTTTTAAACCCATGCTTTAGTTGAGATATTGAATTTGATTAGCTTTGACATCATGCATGACTTCATCAATTTTAACCATAGTCCATTAATACATGGTGACTCATGCTTATAATTCATCATTGTTTTGGTGACCCGGGCCTATAATTCATTAATATATTGGTGATTCATGCTCATACTTGGCCAAGCCATCCTCTTCCATCAAAATATCTTCTTTTGATTAATCCCACTGGACCATTTGTATTTTAGCTATTTTCAATAGGATCACTCGAAGTATTTTTATTGAACCACTTATACCTCTCCATTTTAGGTATAATGATTTTAACTTAAGGGTCTTTATCACTTTAACCATGATTAAACAATCTTATTTCTTTTCACCTTTGCCTCAGCCAAGTATTTGAATATGAAGAACTTTTAGATTCTAAATATTGACTTCTCTACTTCATTAACTTCTGCTTACCAACTTCCTTTTTCTTCAACTTTCGTTTTTAGCTCTTGCGAGTAAAAGCGAAGGGCCCACACTTGTATTATTTTTAAAATTTTTGAATCAACCTTTCTGGTCTGAACAATGTAAATCATTAGTTTGCACTGCTTTCCATCAACCGGTTTTGTCATTTTGAAATCAAGTTTTGTTGATTTTCGACTTTGTAAGTGTGATCAGGATGCCTCGAGAAGTGTTTCGAGATATCTTAGGAGTTAAGATACCCCATAGGTAGGGATGCCCCGGAGGATGTATCAAGATGCCTCGAAAGTCGAGATGCCCTACTGTGTGAACTAGATGCCCCGTGTATGTCGGGTTGTCGCAAGAGAATTCGAGAGGAAAAGTAATAATGAATATGATGCACGACCATCCATATGCGTACTTCATATGTTGTGTTATCGATTGTAACCGTGCATCATAAAATATTATGCCTTCTACTTGTATCCGAATGGATAATTTTATGTCATATTGATCTTGAGTAGAGAATATATAAATTCTCACTCATTTACTACCTGTATTCTTCCTACATGTAATTCAATTTTTGATCCCAGAAACTATTTGGTTTAAATAATTATATGCATTACCATTTTATGGCACGAGCTCGTCCGTAGTAGCTACCTTATTAAAGGGATCCATTTGATTTTTCTTTTATGCAAAATTAAAGGAGAAATTAAAAAAAAATTAATTAATTACTTCTAGCGGTGTTATTAGACGCAATTATTGAAACGAAATCATTGTATTCGGTGCCTGATGTTTTAGTGGATTTTTCATCGCATTCACAATGATTGGAACTAGGAAACAAACGCAATGATTCAACTATCAAAGTCCATTTATCTTGTACTCCGGTGAAAATGAACTGTTTGCAAAATATTTGCTTCATTTGAATTGCTTAGAAAATTGAATTAATGAAAAAAATTTATAGTCAACAAAAAATATATACTTCGATTTAAGAAAAATGACTTGCTCCTTTAGAACTCGGAATTCATTGTCTATAATATGACTTGATCATCGTCGTCGCAAAATCATCTCGAATAGTCATACCCAAGAGTCCATTTGACAGACCCAAGACCTCAGCCACCTGATCTTGGGTTCTCTAGCGCTCGAACCTAAGTGCCCATCCCTTGGACATTGACACTAGCCCTCGAGACCCCGGTGCCTAGAGTTGGGATGCCGATGCCCAAGCCTTGGACGCCACAACCTAGAGCTAGATTCCAACCGCCCAAACTTGGGACGCCTGCCAAGTCCCAATGGCCGAAGCTTGGACTCCAAACTCTGATGTCTACATTGGACGTCTCCAAATTGCACTTGAGTCTTTTTCTCAAAAGCATATTTCACAACTTTTCAATATCAAACATCAGAAAATTACTTTCATTTGAAGTCACAAAAGACAATTAAACACCGAAAAATCAAATATTTTTTCTTGAAAATAACTTCTTTTGAAAATATTTTCTAATGAAATTTATTTTTCGTAAAGTAAACGGAGCCCATATTTCGAGTTGATTTATCAAGTTGATCATGACTTGAAGTTAAAGATTGAAAGTGCGGAATGACGGCCCTCCCGGTGCCAGGATTATCCAGGCAACAAGGCAGGCACTCCGCACATCATCGTGGAATTGCAAGAATGAGAGAAAGACAGCATTTGGTTGACGTTTGCTGTTTGCCTGGAGATAGGACCGATTGAGGTGAGTTACAATGCGAGAGCTGGGGGTATCAATTTGTTGTTTTGTATATAATAAAGCGATTGACTTTGGAATGACGAAAGCGGGGGCGGCAAGGTCTAATTAACGTCGAATGATGATTCGGGTCCTCTCTGGTGTAGCAATATAGGCTCTATCCCTTTGGCATTCTAGAAGGATTCGCGCGAGATCATATTGCGCCATGGATTCCTTCGCTCAGCTGCTTGTCTCGTTCTCAAGTCCTCTGGCACGCGCTGTCCGTCTCCAGAAAACGAGAGCTGGAAAAAGGGCGGAGCAAGGCCAGGCTTTAATGAATGGGCTGGGCTGTCTCCTTTCGTGGGCTTCATGTTTAACGGGCCTGTTTGATGAGCTGAGGTTTTTGTGTGTGGACTGGGCTAGTTAGGGCAGCGGCTTCTGGGGCCTAATTGGTGGATAAAAATGGACTGGAGGCGACGGGCTTGACGGGCTTTTATGGATTAAACGAAATTTTACTTTGTGAGCCGATAAATATTGGGCCAAGAATCAGAAAACCCCCATCATTCTTTAAATTCATTTTCTATTTATTTTTTTTTATATTTTTAAATTTAGTTCTTACTCTATTCTTCTGTTTTTGCTATTTTCTTTTCTTTTTTTTTACTTTATAAGAAAGATCACTTGAATTGTCGACAAAAATTCAAGTGTCTACAACTTTTGATGAAAGGACTCGCTAAGGTGTCCCCCAAGGGTGTGTAGGAATTGATGGAACTTGTGAAATCGAGATGACTGGGTCAACTCTAAGATTGTGGCCAAAGTCATAGGATCGGTTATAAGTTTCAAAAGTCCGAAATTTGTGAATATAGAGTAGGTTCTAGGGTTCAACATCATATCCCCCTCGTGG
The DNA here is from genome assembly GCA_007663325.1 of Eucalyptus pauciflora. Lineage (NCBI taxonomy): Eukaryota > Viridiplantae > Streptophyta > Magnoliopsida > Myrtales > Myrtaceae > Eucalyptus > Eucalyptus pauciflora. Next base: position 628,042 of record VMYD01000010.1, on the reverse strand, counting down.
CTCACTCCGAATACCATATTCGAGAATTTTGTGTAGGAGCTAATATTACATGGTTTTTGAGCCAAGCTAGTTCAAGTTTACAAGGTTGGGGAGTTGTGGGTGCTAAAATATGTCTCGAACTTGAGCTCATTGAATGACTTTATGTGATTTCAATTATGTGCTTAGAGCATGAAAGTTCAATGGCATCTTAAAGATTATGGATATTATTTTCATGTTGAAGATGTAGGCCCCGTTTGGTTCAGCATTCCCAAGGGGCTTTCAGCCTCGAAAGCCCCTTAGGGAAAATTTTACCTGTTTGGTTCAGCATTCCGAGGCATCCTTGGCCAAATGCTAGTATTTGGAATGCTCTGGAATGCTGAAAGCCCAAAGCAGGTCCGGCTTTGGGCTTTCAGCATTTCGAAAATGCAAGTCCACATTTACTATTCATCCGTTGACCTTTTTTTTTTTTAAACCGATCATCTTCCCTACACCCCAACCGCCGTTGATCGGCAACGGAGTTTCATCATTTTTTATTTTTATTTTTTAAAAAAATAATAAAAATCCTTTGCAAATGTTGGGTTCACCTTTTTTTTTTTTGTCATTTTTATCTTTTGACAATCAATAACCAACTTTTTATAAATACACTAGAATGATCATTAATTAACGAAGATGATTAATATTACAATAATTAAAAAAAAATTATTCAAAGTTGAAAACAAATCTAAAATAACCCTAGGCCAAAAGTTGAGCTTTGCATCTAATCTATAATCAAATTCTTTTAATATAATTTTTAAATAAATTTACTAATATATCTTTTATATTACTCTTACAATGAAAATGTAAAAGGTTATATAGTCATTGTTTTTTTTTTTTTTACAATTTTAAAAATACTAAAACTAAAAAACTTAATTTGGTTACACTAAAGGGCTTTTCAAATATATGTTTACCAAACAGTATTGCATTTCCCTAAAGCACTTTTCAATTATAATTTACCAAACAGTCTAGCATTTCGAAAAACCCCTTTATTTCAAAGGTATTTGCATTCTCCCAAGGACATTTCCCCAAAGCCGAACCAAACGGGCCCGTAGTCAAGACTGGAAAGTAATATTAGCTTCGACTTTGTATTGGATAAAGTTTATTTTGAAACCCATGGAAATTATCCTCAGAGTTATTTAAGTTAGCCCAAGGAGAATAGGAAATTTGGAAAGTCCAAACGTAGACTTGAAAGCTAAGATTTGGTCAAACTTAGGTTTATCTATTAGTTCCTTGTTGACGGAATTCTACAAGGACTTCTCAGTCAAGTGGGTTCTATGATTATATAAATATAATTTTTCAAGGATTGTTTAGTGTGCCTTGCATAAATTATCCAAGAGACGTTGTGAGTGCTCCAAAGGAAGCGTTGTTATTGTGCACGTCTTGAAGGGCCATTTGGCGAGTGCTTGGTCGTGGATTTTCTCTGTTGCTTTCATTCATGCAATTACATCGACAACTTTTATGTGTTATAGTCAATTAAATTCTTGTGGTAAGAATTTGTGTATAATTCCTTCGTGGATTGAGAGATCATTTAACAAGTAATTGTTGGGCTAAACACTGTATGAGAAATTGGGTGTAATTGGGACTTGGGAAACACTGAAAGTGTTTTAGTGACTCGAGTATGTAATATTTGTTGTATCGCTTGATATATAGTGGAATTCATTACTACTCACCCTGTAAATGTATCACTACGATTAAATTACGTAAATTTGGTGTCCAATTATTTTCTTGCTCTATCTATTTTATTATTCGACCGCTCGTCTTTCCACAACAATTGGTATCTGAGCTAAACTTGACTAAGTTGAAGTGAATCGATGATGACAAAATAAGGAAAATTGAGAATCGACAAATTTGAGGGGAATGATTTTGGTTTTTGAAAGATGTAAATTAAAAATTATCTCTATCACATGAAATTGCATTTACCCCTATCTAGGAAGAAGCTAGAGACAATGAAGTAAGCTGATTGGGAATTGTTGGATATACGAGCTATGGGTGTTGTACGGGTGACATTAGCTCATAATGTTGTGTTTCACATCATGAAAGAGAACATGGGTTTGATGAAAGCCCTACTAGATATTTACAAGAAGCCCTCTGCGATCAACAAAGTCTATTTGATAAGGTGTCTGTTTAACTTGAAGATGAGAGAATGTGTATCAATTATAAATCATATTAATGAATTGAATGTGAAAATTAGTTAATTGAGTTCAATTGAAATTGACTTTGAAGATGAGGTACATGCTTTGATTCTATTATTCTCATTGCCTAATAGTTTGGATACTAGTGTTACTATTGTTAGTAATTCCTCTAGATCAACAAACTTGACATTTGATGAAGTTTGAGATTTAATTCTGAGTGAGGACATTCGTAAAAGAAAATCTAATGAACCTATATATACTGCTTTAGTAGGTGAAAACAGAGGAAGAACTAGCACACGTGTTAGCAGGAGTAGTATAAATATGAACAGACGTAGTCAATTTATAACTAGTGGTGTTGCTATGGCAAGATGGGGCATCTTAGAAGAAATTGCTTTAAGTTGAAAAACGAGAAGGGTAAGGGAATTATAGTTAATTCTATAAATAATGTTGCAGTTGTAGCTAATGGTAATTTGGATAGTGTTGATTCCGTCTTGTCTATCACTGATCATTTGTCGTTTGATGGATGGATTATGGATTATGGATTTTGGTTGTTTGTTTCATGCTACACCAAATAGAAACTAGTTTATTAATTATCAATGCATTAATAACAGTAAATTATTGTTGACACCTAATATTTTAGAAAATAATAAATTAAATAAAATTCGGTTTTGAAAATCTTTGTTGTTGCAAATATATTCTCATTTCAAAATTTTAAAAAATTAGTTGTTGATTTTGGAGCCATTTTCTTGTTGAGTGGTTGAGTAAATATGTGCAAATATATTGGGAAATATTCACCTACAAAAACAAACTTGAGTTTTTCCTTTATAAATGGAGAAGCCGAGGCTTCGGTTAAAGGGGGGCTTCGCTTTGTCGAAAGAAAGAGCACAAAAGTCCAAAAGTCAAAAATGAAGAAAAGAGATTTCTCATCCGATTGAGAAAAAGTGAAAAAGTCTTCTGCAAAAAGGGTGTCAGAGAGAAAACTGCAGACAAAGAGGTGAGAGAGAGAGGCAACAAGGAAAGTGACCGGTCGAGGGACTTGAAGAGAGAGAAATAAATAAATAAAGGGAGGAACAATGTCGTCTTCCTTGAGGATTCCCCCCTGATCGCGTCGTCCACCGCCGATTCACCTCCCAGCTGCGACGAAGCTTCTGTTTTGTAGTTCCGCCACCACCGGAGTTCCTCTCACCCGCGATCCCGCACCGCCACGCCTCTGCCCGACGCCAATAGATCCCAGAGCAGCTTGCCATCATCGCTACCCTCCGCCTGAGTGTCCCTGCTGTCGTCGTTCATCACCCGCGACGCCTGTGCCAGCAACTCGCGCTACCACCGCGTTGCTCACCACCGCGCGTCCACTCCTCATCCGCGCCGGTAATCGAGCCTTCAAGTAACGCCGCCCTCGTCCCGCCTGCCCATTTGTGCCCGAAGTCAGCAGCTCCGCCTTTGCCCTCCACAACACCAGCAGCCCCGGCGCCGTCTAGCCCTGCTGGAACCCAGATGCCGCCGCACCTCTGCTCCACCACAGTAGCTTGCCACCTTGCCGCTTGTCCGTCACCTTTCGCCAAAGCCCAGCACCGCCTGCGCCCGCCGCTCCTGCACGCCCGAGCGACACCCCCTGCTGCCACGTGACTTTTCCTTGGGACTATTCTTTATTTTGCTTTGTGCATGTGTTTTTTTTTTAGCAACAAAAAGTTGTTTCCTTGATTAGGTAATCTATTTAGGCTAAATTTAGATCAAATATTCTATTCATAGTGTTTTATTTTAACTTGATTTGTTGTGATTGATTTTTATTATTATTACCCGATTAGGAAATTCGTCATATTAAGTCATAATAATAAAAAATATTGAGCCGTGAGACGTCGGGTTAGATTTTTGATTATTTCGACTTTTTATGGCAAAATTCATGAATCGCTTTGCATTATTGATTCCTATTAAAATAATATGCCATTGATTTCCATGTATGGATTATTTTTTTCTATTTGACGTGTTATTGTTATTCGCTCATCACATGTCATACATCATATTAGGTATTTAGGTCCATACACATTTCATATTTGAAGCAACGCATTTTAGTTTTTTTTTTAGATTCATGTAGAATTAGGATGATTTTCCTTTAATAAAACCAAAAAAAATAAAAAAGAAGAACCAAAAAAATAAAATGTCATTTAGGTTATTTAGATTTCATAATGTGCACATTACATGTTGCATTTTAATTAGTGGGTTATAGTTTATTTTCTTTTAGTATTCCCATCATGTAGTTTTTTTTTTAAATATAAAAAATAAAAAATGCAAAAATAAAAAATGCCAAAAAAATTAGCATTGCATCATTACGTTACTTTCTTTTTTAGTAAAAAATTATTAGGTCATTTAAAAATAATAATAAAAAAAAAACACAAAGGTCATTTACTTAGTTAATTACTAGGTTAGTTCATAATTAATCACATTTCATATCATTATTTTTAATATAGGTTGCACATATATAAAGTATAATTTATCAGGGTTACATTATAACAAAAATCACAAAAAGAACATGCATATAGAATTACCATGTCATCCGTCCCATATCATGTAGTACATGCATAGTTAGGATCATGTAAGTTAGATTGCATATACATTGTGATGGTTCAAATTAGGCCATATGAATTGCACTTCACATATCATTAAAGTAAAATTCATGCATACTAAGTTTAGATTAAGATTACATAATCATAAAAATTAGGTGTCATGTCATTTAGAAAATCATGTTTAGGGCATGCATTTTTGTTAACATTTTTTAGAAGTTTTTTTTTAGAGAATAGACTTTAATAAGGTTGTAGTTTATAATTTCTTATGAATTTAGCATTTTGATTTATTGAATGTTATTTCATTGATTGTACACCCGCATGACCACCATTTGCATGTTAGTATCTTAGGTTAAAATTAATCAATAATGCCTACAAAATATTTTGAAATTAAAAAATAAAAGGTACCGAAAGTATTCTCTAGTTCGCAAAAAGTAAAGTATTCTCCCATACTTTATTTGGATTTCTAATCAACCCTAATTGGTTAGTGGTGGCTCCAATTTGAAATATAATTGCATGTTTAAATGGGTTAATTAGTATCAAGTCGCGATTGGTAGGACTTAGGAGGGTTCGCGCCAAGTCTTCGGACTTAGTAATCCATTAACCTAGTTTTAGGTGATTCACTCAAAACTTAGGTCGCGACAGCTTGGCGACTCCGCTGGGGACAGAGTTAAAACTCGTAGTGGACATAGGCATGTTTCTTTTTCTTTTTTTTTAAAAATATTTTGTTTGGCATCATGGAAACAAGGTACGCTCCTAACATGAAGTGTTTTTGCAAATGGGAGGTATAAGGGGAGTAATATTTGCTAATCCTTGTCTTGCAGCAGGAGGGTGTAAGGATGAATGATTTATTTTTCCCTAATTAGAAGTGTTGTTTGTATTATAAATTGTTATGCATGATTTTCAAATTGTTTTAGCACTACACATTGCACACACACTGGACCGCATTTAAGGATTCTAGGATGGTGTTGAGAAATGGACCAACCTCGAACGTGAGACCGCGATGTAGAGGTTGCCTTTCTCAACCCCGAAAATTTTTCTTGGTGTCAAAACGTTTATAATTGTTCAAGAAACTGCGTGACCATGGGATTTTCTTTTGACTGAGCTAGAGCTAAGAGGACCCAACATTTGTACGCGAGACTGCGACTAGTCGGTCCATCCTCTTAGCTCTAACTTGCTAAGCCTTGTAGTTTAGGTGTTAAGCCTCACATCTCATGTGCCTGTCTATGTGGTTGCCATTTTTCTTTGTGAAGTAAGTATTCTTACCTTATACTATGCAATCTATTTACTTTATTGCACTTTCTTTTGGTCCATGACACTAGGTCGATTGTAAGCCTTAATCTATATACAATGGGGAGATCTGATGTTCAATTCGTTCCAACTCCTAAGATTGAGCTCAAAGGGTGGTGGAATAAATTAAGTAAAGAAGGTCAATATTATGTGGAGTCGATATTGGGACAGCTCATCCCCCTTTTGGATATTGGAGTCCATAGTGGTGTTTTGTAAGCTATCTCACACTTTTGGTGTCCCGAGACGGCTACCTTTATTTTTGGTAAGAATGAGCTAACTCCAACGCTAGAAGAATATAGCGTTATCATAGGAATGCCCCTTGGGATTGAACTTGTTAGGCCACCTCTTGGTATGGAGCCCACATCGATTTTATCTCAATTTCTAAGAATTAAAACTGATGAGGTTAAGAAAGTTTTGAAAGCTAATTGTAATGCATGCCCATTCTCCTTTTTGGCCGATCATTTTTCAAATCAATCTTCAATGCGTCAAAAGGGTAGGATATTCATCTTAGCAATCTTTGGATTTATAATCTTTCCTCATCGAAAAAATGCCATTAATCCTTCAATTGCATGGGTGGTTAGACAAGCATGCGCCAGCATGAATTTTATAAACATGATTTTGGCTGAGACATTTTTGTCCCTCAACCGTTTTAAACAAAATGGAGGAAAAATCATGAATGCCTCTCTTGAACTTTTACAAATTTGGTTTCTTTCTCACATGAAGGAGTTTGGTCGTTTCATGCATCAAGGTGAAATTGATGATTCTAATCACCCAATAAAGAGATTTTCAATCTTAGAGAAAAAGTATACTGGAAAGTCATTTTCCGATTGGGTAACTTTTCTAAAAGATCCAGATCTTAAGGGCTTCCTATGGTATGTTAAATGGTTCCATGTTAGCGTGGCTCGTTTTTCTCACAAGACAGATAATTCAGTTCCACTGATGGGAATCACTGGTGCAACATCTTACTATCCTTATAGAGTGGCCCGCCAGTATCGAGTGCTCCAAGATATCCCGCCTCCTCTCCGAATAGACTTGTTTCAAGCTCGCTTCGTGCGCAAGGATCACAAGTACCTCGATGAGATCGAACGCCTTGAAAATGCATGGAAGGAATGCCATCCGAAAAAGATAATGGTGCCTAGAAGGTTGAAGGGAAAAGAGAGGGTTTTTCACGCCTCCGACTATTATATCCACCATCATGAGATCCCTCAAGCTCTACTTCCTGTGATACCTAAAGTGACCATGAAGCCCACTCGTAAAGCACAAATTGAAAATCTTGAAGAAACGGTGGAAAAGAAGGAAGCTCGTATTTCCGAGTTGGTTCGACAGAACAAGAAGCTTCAAAAGACTGTGATCTCCCAATTGTATATAGAAAAGAGTCGCTAGATTTAGGAGTTTAATTCTGGCTTTAGGGTGTTATATCAATTTCTTAGATTGATGTTTTAGGAATTTAATTTCCTAGGGAGTTATTTTAACGTTTTAAGTTGATGTCTTTGGAATTTTATTTCACTTAATAAAATAAACGATTGACCTTTGTCATGGGCCAATCTCATTTGTTATAATGCTTACTACCTTTTTTTTTACATTGCTAGGTAACAACACGGCTCATCCAAGATTGCCAATCCGTACTCGTTCTAGAGTAACAATGGCCGATGACGCCGAAGAAATGCGTGTTGCTGAACAAACTCGTATCGTCGCCCTCAAAACGGAAATGAATCAAGTTCCGAATGTCCTTGAGCAGCTCTCTAAACAAATCGATTCTCTCCAAACAAATACTGTCTCATCAGCTCTGCAAGTTGAAGTGGTGTTACCACAACATGCTCCCATGGCTGATCCAAAAGATAAAGGCAAGAATATATCCACAAGTGGCCCATCAGGCTCTAATGATGTCTCCAGGGAGAAAATTACTGACACGCCTCAGATTATTGTTGATGAGGAGATACAAGTGATACAGTCGGCTGTACCGAAGACTGAGCAAGAAAAACGCTTGGCGAAAATCGAGGAGAAACTGAAGCAGCTGCAGGGTGCATTTAGCCAAGACCCAACTGATATGTCGCATTATGCAAAGATCAAGATACCAAAGAAGTTCAAAATGCCAGACTTTGAAAAGTATGATGGCACCTCTTGCCCGAAGATCCATTTGTAGACTTATATGGTTAGGATGACCCCATATGTTGATAACATACCCCTGATGATTCAGCAATTTCAAGCAAGCCTGACAGGACCGGCACTACAGTGGTACATTATGAAGAAAATTAATCTCCTAGAGACTTGGGAGGATTTGACTAATGCCTTCTTCAAGCAATATAAGTATAATATTAATGTCACTCCATCTTGAGAGAATTTACTTCGTACTGAGAAGAAGAAGACGGAATATTTCAAGGCCTATGTCACGAGATGGAGGACTATAGCTGCTTAGATTACTCCGGAGCCGACAAAAAAGGAGCTGATGGATTTGTTCATGAAGACACTCCCACCTGAATATCGAAATCGGATGTTAGGATCGACTGCCAAGTCATTCAATTAGCTAATCCCTGTTGGCGAGCGAATTGAAGTAGCATTGTGTGATGGATGGGCATCTGATCAAACCAGCTCCTATAGGAGCATCTCAATCAAGAATGATAAGGAACCTATAGTGGAGGTTAATGCAGCTTATGTTCAGCCACCTCGCCCAACTTCGAACACTCAACAGGAAGGAGTATGACCATTCTTTGGCCAGCAGAAAAACTCTTCCAGGCGTCAATTTACGCCTCTTCCTAAGCCATTGTCCAAGATCTTGCCAACTCTTCAGAAAAAAGGATTACTCGCTAAGGAGCCTAAGCAACCTAATCTCGAGCGTTTCCCCAACTATGATCCGTCCAAAACATGTGCTTATCATAGGAGGGAGGTAGGGCATTTTGTTGACGATTGCTATACGCTGCAACACAAAATCCAAAATCTTTTGGATGCCAAGGTGGTCTCATTCCGCGATGCACAGCCGAACATCCAGAATAACCCACTCCCTGACCACCTAGAAGCTATGAATGCCATTTTCAGTTTTGATGCTGAGCCCACCATGTTTCAAATGATGCATGAGGAAGCAGAAGTGATGGACACCCTAGGGCAACCAAGTGGCAAGTTCGATTACTATGTAAAGTATTCGGCTCCTCCCAGCTCCTACATCGACCCACGGGATATCATCCCAGATGAATGGGGTGGCATAGATGATCCCGCACCTCCAAAGATTAAGAGCTCTGCTGACGCACTCGAAGGAATGACTGAATTGTTTAGTGTTTGCCATCAATAAAGCTCGAGAGTAGGAGAATTTTAATTATTTGCACACTCCTTTGCGCAGGAGTCTTTATCGCTTTCCGTATTTGCATATTTGCATTTTCAATTCTAGGATTTCTCTCATTTCAATAATGTAATTTGATTTTCATCCAATAAAATACATGGAGATTTTCATGTTTTAAGGGCATGTTGAAGTACACCAAACTAGCCCTGTGATGAAATCCTACCAAAAGAAAATGGCAAGGAGCTAATTCTGAAGGCTGGGCTTCTTCATGTTCCCTTTAAAAAGAAAAATTCAAAATAAAATAATTTTCAGCATGCATCTAATTTACCTTGTTTGTTTCTTTTAACTATCTACTCCATGTTTCAGGTGCTTTGATCTTAGCAGAAATGGATGGGCGTGAATTCATGAATCCTGTAAACTTTGATGCAGGGGCAAAGAATGGATGTGAACGATGGTGTCCTATTTTTGTAAGGAATCTCTATGAGCTCCCTTACAAAGAGAGGACAAGACATGGACACCTAATAGTTTTGACTTTATGGGCATGCCCTCTTGATCATTATAGAATGCTTTCACATAATATTGTGCAATTCATCAATTCCACTTGAAATTTATCAAAATGGATAATTCAGTGAAAGATGTCGATTTACTTGAGCATGCTAAATGAGATGTGAAAAGCAAGCCTAATCCCACACACAGTCCCTTGTCTATACATTGTGAGGTGAGTATGAAAGCATTTTGTGTTTCAAGGTGAAGAGTTTTCTTGTGAAAAGTATGACTGCCGAAATGACGAGAGGCAGTTCATTTTCCTATCCCAAACATTACAGGTGATCCATTACTTAACCCTTTTGAGCCTATACACTTATGGATATTCTTTTCAAATTACCCTTGTCAAGAATCACCCCACATCGGGGCAACTAGGAGATAAAATGACATCATGAAGTGAGGAAAATGAATTGAAATTTTCTTGCTCTCACTTGCATCAATCTTCAAGTCGTGCTATTACATTGAATTTATATGGTAATTTAAGTGCCTTAGGATGACGAAGAGCATTTCTTTCACTATCCTACACACTTATATCCTTTGCATAGCCCACTTGAGCCTGCGATTTCATTTCTTTTAAACCCAGTTGGTGATCATCCCCCACACTAGGGCAAGGCAAGAGACAGATGAAGACCCTTGAAGGTTCGAGTGTCATTTAAAGTATACTTGACACACGCATTGTGCGCAAGAACTGAGATCAAAATAGAACTAAGGGGCATGAAAAAGCAGTGTGCTTGATAAAAGCAAGGCCAATGCCCATGAAAAGAAGAGAGAAATGACTGATGAATTGGGGGGCATAAAAAGCGGTGTGCCTGACCAATGCCCATCATCAAAGAAAATGATTTTAAAAGAAAAAATGTTGAGAAAAGATCTCCAGTTGAATAATCATTGGCATCAAGTGATAAACTCTTGAGCCAATAAAGAAATCTGTCAAGAAGACAATCAGTGGCGAAGAAAACTGGTGGCAATGTCAAGATGATCACCAACTTTGACCCCTATACACATCTTTGAGCCTAACGATCCTTTCGTTTCTCAACCCATGAACCCAGCCTATGTTACGTCCCTTACAAAGTCTCTTCAGATTAGGGCATTTGAATTAACATAGGAATTCACATGTTTTAAGCATTGCTCGAATAAGTGTGAGCAAGATTATTTCTTTCTCATTTTGCAGGGTTCTTGATTTGTAAACCCGGGGATGATTACAAAATTGTTCTTTCAATTGCTTTGACTCGAAAAGTCCCTTTGTTAAGCCATTAACCAAGCCCGCATTACAGTCCTTGTCAAAGACCTCTTAGATTGGTAAGGTCGTACTGCTTGCAAGAAAATTCGAACTCTTGTTGACAAGATGATGATAAGATTGAGTGATATATTTTCGCATCAATGGTCGGGACAAATAACCCCTCCTAAATGAGAGTGAGTGAAAAAAGTCTTTCACACCAAAGGTGTCTCATTTAGCATGTTCAAGAGATTCACAGCTTAGTGAAAATTGTCTTAATGATAATTTTTCCCGATGAAAGCTTGATAAAGCCATCATGCATGGACTTTCATTGAATTTTTCCTCAAAGACCAAAAATTTGTCTTTGAAACCCTGAGTTTTTTCAGTCATTTTGGTGCTTGATGAGAATTCCAAGTACCCATTTATAAAATGTTTTCAAATGTCTAGTGTGAGTTGCAGATGTTTGAACCTATAAACGCTTGATGTGATTTCCAAGTGTTTGTCTTTCCAAACATCTGATGTGATTTCCAAATTTTTAGTAAATGTTTTCAAATGTCAGACATAAGAATTAGATTTTTGAAATTTCAAGTACTTGATGCAATTTTCAGGTGCTTAGAATCTGATGAGAATTCCAGATTCCTAAAGACTTTGAGCCTTTCAATTATCTGAATGGAGTTCCAGATGATTGTCAGATCTCATTGGAATCATTTCACACCTAAATCCCTAAACAAGTACGACAGGTACGTGTTCTTCTTTGCATTTGCATTTCATTGGTCATAGACACATTGGAATCTATGTTCCTCACCAAATCATTGCATTTACATTGCATCCTTTATTCTTTATAAAAAAAAAAAAGTCATTGACATTTGCATATTCATTTCATATTTCATTCTGCATGGTTTAAATTTAGGTGTCATATATCTTTGAAGGAAACCTCTACGAGCTTTCCTTTAAATAGGGGCAGCTGTTGACACATAATATTTTAGAAAATAATAAATTAAATAAAATTCGGTTTTGAAAATCTTTGTTGTTGCAAATATATTCTTATTTCAAAATTTAAAAAAATTAGTTGTTGTTTGATTTTGGAGCCATTTTCTTGTTGAGTGGTTGAGTAAATATGTGCAAATATATTGGGAAATTTTCACCTACAAAAACAAACTTGAGTTTTTCCTTTATAAATGGTGAAGTCGAGGCTTCGTTTAAAAGGGGGGCTTCGCTTCATCGAAAGAAATAGCACAAAAGTCCAAAAGTCAAAAATGAAGAAAAGAGATTTCTCATCCGATTGAGAAAAAGTGAAAAAGTCTTCTGCAGAAAGGGTGTCAGAGAGAAAACTGCAGACAAAGAGGTGAGAGAGAGAGGCAGCAAGGAAAGTGACCGGTCAAGGGACTTGAAGAGAGAGAAATAAATAAAAAAGGGAGGAACAGTGTTGTCTTCCTTGAGGATTCCCCCATGATCGCGTCGTCCACCGCCGATTCACCTCCCAGCCGCGACGAAGCTTCTGTTCTGTAGTTCCGCCACCACCGAAGCTCCTCTCACCCGCGATCCCGCATCGTCGCGCCGTTGCCCGACGCCATTAGATCTTGGAGTAGCTCGCCATCATCGCTGCCCTCTGCTTGAGCGTCCCTGCCATCAACGTTCGTCACCCGCGACGCTTGTGCCAGCAACTCGTGCTACCATCGCGCTGCTCACCACTGCGCGTCCACTCCTCGTTTGCGTCGGCAACCGAGCCTCCAAGTAACACCGCCCTCATCTTGCCTACCCATTTGTGCCCGAAGTCAGCAGCTCCGCCTCTGCCCTCCACGACACCAGCAGCCCCGGCGCCGTCCAGCCCTGCTGGAACCCCGACGCCGCCGCACCTCTGCTCCACCACAGCAGCTTGCCACCTCGCCGCTTGTCCGTTGCCGTTCGCCGGAGCCCCACACCGCCTACGCCCGCCGCTCCTGCACGCCCGAGCGACACCCCCTGCTATCGCGTGACTTTTCCTTGAGATTGTTCTTTATTTTGCCTTGTGCAGGTGTTTTTTTTTTTTAGCAACAAAAGCTATGCCCTTGATTAGGTAATTTCTTTAGGCTAAATTTAGATCAAATATTCTGTTCATAGTGTTTTATTTTAACTTGATTTGTTGTGATTGATTTTTATTATTATTATCCGATTAGGAAATTCGTCATATTAAGTCATAATAATCAAAAATATTGAGCCGCGAGACGTCCGGTTAGATTTTTGATTACTTCGACTTTTTATGGAAAAATTCATGAATTGCTTTGCATTATTGATTCCTATTAAAATAATATGCCATTGATTTCCATGTATGGATTTTTTTTTTCTATTTGACGTGTTATTGTTATTCGCTCATCACATGTCATACATCATACTAGGTATTTAGGTCCATACACATTTCGTATTTGAAGCAATGCATTTTAGTTTTCTTTTTAGATTCATGTAGAATTAGGATGATTTTCCTTTAATAAAACCAAAAAAAAAGAAAAAAGAAAAAAGAAAATAAGAAGAACCAAAAAAATAAAATGTCATTTAGGTTATTTAGATTTCATAATGTGCACATTACATGTTGCATTTTAATTAGTGGGTTATAGTTTAATGTTTTTTAGTAATCCTATCATGTAGTTTTTTTTTTAAATATAAAAAATAAAAAATGCCAAAAAAATTAGCATTGCATCATTACGTTACTTTCTTTTTTAATAAAAAATTATTAGGTCATTTAAAAAAATAATTAAAAAAAGAAAAACACAAAGGTCATTTACTTAGTTAATTACTAGGTTAGTTCATAATTAATCCCATTTTATATCATTATTTTTAATATAGGTTGCACATATATAAAGTATAATTTATCAAGGTTACATAATTAAAAAAATCACAAAAAGAACATGCATATAGAATTATCATGTCATCCGTCCCATATCATGTAGTACATGCATATTTAGGATCATGTAAGTTAGATTGCATATACATTGTGATGGTTCAAATTAGGCCATATGAATTGCACCTCACATATCATTAAAGTAAAATTCATGCATACTAAGTTTAGATTAAGATTACATAATAATAAAAATTAGGTGTCATGTCATTTAGAAAATCATGTTTAGGGAATGCATTTTTATTAACATTTTTTAGAAGTTTTTTTTTTAGAGAATAGACTTTAATAAGGTTGTAGTTTATAATTTCTTATGAATTTAGCATTTTGATTTATTGAATGTTATTTCATTGATTGTGCACCCGCATGACCACCATTTGCATGTTAGTATCTTAGGTTAAAATTAATCAATAATGCATGCAAAATATTTTGAAATTAAAAAAATAAAAGGTACGGAAAAGGCGTTAGATTAATCTAACGTAACCATGTCTCCGGACCTACTGAATCTCTAGTTCGCAAAAAGTAAAGTATTCTCTCATACTTTATTTGGGTTTCTAATCAACCCTAATTGGTTAGTGGCGGCTTCAATTTGAAATATAAGTGCATGTTTAAATGGTTAATTAGTATCAAGTCGCGATTGGTAGGACTTTGGAGGGTCCGCGCCAAGTCTTCGGACTTAGTAATCCATTAACCTAGTTTTAGGTGATTCACTCAAAACTTAGGTCGTGACAATTATAATTAAGGAACAACGCTGAATGCAATGTTGTAGGTGCTGATGATGTTAAAATTATAATGCATGATGGTATCAAGAAAACATTAACTAGATTGAGGCACAATCCAGAATTGAAGAAGAACATGATTTTCTTGAGTGCTCTGGATTCCACTAGGTGTCAATATTTTTCATAATGTAAAGTTCTGAAAATTGCTCGAGGTGCTTTGGTAATAATGAGAAGAATCAAGCACAATGGCTTATATGAACTTCAATGTGAGATAGCGATAGATTTCGTTGTGGAGACGTTAGATGCATTTGCTCGAGAGTTTGACTCATGGCATATGCCTTTAGGAAACATTAGTGAGAGAAATCTCAAGGGTTTAAGTGAAAGAAATCCATTATGTGCTTATATTGCTAACCAATTGAATGTATGCAAGTATTGTATCGACATAGATGGTGCTTATAGCGAGGTGCGGCCTTTAGTGCCAACAATTGCTATAACTACTAATACTAACAAAATATGCATTCAATCTCCAGACAGATATGAATGCAACAATGGTTTTGCTTAATCTGTGGTAGAGAAGGTTGTGTTGGAAAATCCTCATGGAGTAGTTAAAGGTGTATGTGGAGTTGGTATTCTGATGAGGTTCTCGGTTAAGGCGAAATTCAGGCAAGGTTTGGACTTACAAAATGTCTATAGTGATTGAGCCAATCGGGAGGCCATGAGAGAGTAGCAATAAAGTTCAAATTTTTAGCGAAGCGACTGTGACTTGACTCAAACATCAAGCCAATGTGAATATTGTTAAAATATGTTTCAAGCTTAAACTTGTTAAATGACTTTATCCGATTTGAATTATGTGCTCAGTGCGTGAAAGTTCAAAGGTATCTTAAAGATTATGGATATTATTTTTATGTTGAAGATGTGCTCAAGAATAAAAAGTATATTAGCTTGGACTTTGTTATGGATAAAGTTTGTTTTAGAAACCACAGTAATTATCCTTAGAGTTATTCAAGTTGGCCCAAAGAGAATAGGAAATTTGGAAAGTCCATGGACTTGAAAACTAAGATTTGGTCAAACTTGGAGTTTATCTATTAGTTTCTTGTTGACCGAATTCTACAGGGACTTCTCAGCCAAGTGGGTTCTATGGTTATAGAAATATAATAAGGATTGTTTAGTGTGCCTTGCATAGATTATCCAAGAGACATCGTGAATGCTCCAAAAGAAGTGTTGTCGTTGTGCACGTCTTGAAGCACCGTTTCGCGAGTGCTTCCCCATGGGTTTCCTCCGTTGGTTTTGTTCATGCAATTATACCAAGAGCTTTTAAGTGTTAATGTCAATTAAATTCTTGCGATAAGAATTTGTGTATAATTTCTTTGTGAAATTGAGAGATTATTTAGGGATGAATTGTTGAGCTAAACACTACGTGAATTATTAAGTATAATTGGGGCTTGGGAATTACCGAGAATGCTTGAGTGACTTGAACATGTAATCTCCGTTATATCGCTTGATCTATAATAGAATTCATTATCATTCGTTCCATGAATATAGGTCATTATGACCGAACCCCATGAATGTAGGTCACTGCTCGTCTTTCCACAACAATGGGCACACCAATCTTTGCGACAGAAACAACTTAATAGTATAACACAAATGGTACACAAAAGTATAACAACAAGGCATACTATTATTAGATCTTTACTCTCACTTTCGAATCGAGAGACAGTGGGAATTACAGTTCCATAGATATTACAAATCTAAAGATTGCATGTAGAGTGACAACTTCTGAACTAACACAACTACGATGACAGATATTAACTGAAATGTTCCAAAGTGACACAAATTGACACAATTTTTAAATGCATAATTTAATTTATCTGTTAAACAAGAACATGCTACTTAGCATTAACAAGGTCATAAAATCTGAATTCCACGCGTGAATGCGGATTCCCAGCCCTGTAAATGCATCAACTTTATTGTACAGCAAAAATTGATGTTCATGTTCTACGGGATTAATTAGAATTTGGTCAAGAGGAGGATGCCTTCTTGATGATATGCCTCTTTAGACCTGGAATATGGGCATTTGCGAAGTAATCCTCCCAATTTATGCTTCTCAAATCGATTGGAAATTTATTGCCCTCTTCGGTCGACATTTGTTCCATCAACTTTCGTGTATTCCAACTGTCGAACCTGTCAATATACGGTATGTCCATGTAAATCCTAATCAATTACCAATGTCACACAAAAAAGAAAATCTCAAACACGCAAAACACCCATTAACGAAATTTTGCGATATGTATGTGTGTGTGTCTATATATATAATTAATGATTATTACCTTGCACGGTAGAACATGTAGGGCTCGTACAACTTAGCCAAGTGAATCATACTCTCTGCCATTCTCTTGCATCTTGCTTCAAGCCTGGAACGTTGCTTCGGGTTTGAATTAGGGCCAATTTCTTTGCTCAATCCACTTTTCTCTGCGATGTCTTTCTGTATGTAAGAGGAGAAGCTGTCGATTGAGCTGAAATACTCCATGTCGGCAATTTGAATCTCGTCTCCTTGGTTGTCCGTCAAGGGAGACTCTGCGAAATAGTCGCCGGAATAGTTGAACATGTCGCACATCGTCATCGGATTGACCGTGGACGACGCAGCATGGTACACGTTGATGCTGGGGCTCGCGGTGATCCCATGCTTCGCCATGGCTGCGATGATTACGTTCGCAACCAGGTCTGCCGGTATCTGATTGTTGTCAGGAAACAATAACTCAAGACCAAAAAATTCATTGCGCGAAATTGCGAAAGTTGGGTAACAAATTGCCTTCACCCCACCGGTCAAGACTTTTGTTGGTAAAATACTAAATACACATTTATATGTCATGTTTAATAGAATCCGGTCAAGACTTTTGTTGGTAAAATACTAAATACACATTTATATGTCATGTTTAATAGAATTCCCGTCTCCCATGCGCTCGTTGAACTTACGACAAAAATATTAAATTTTCTTCTCATACTCGTAGCTTAAGTTTTTAAAACAGTTAGCAATGATGTCATAAGATTTCACATTGTATCGGAGCAGGAGGTCTTCAGTTCAAGTCTTTCCAAACCTTTAAATCACATGTTGTGTCATACTCAAATAAACATACTCCGACATGTGACCTTATTTCATATGTTCTGAGAAAAATGGCGATGCATATCCATTCATATCCCCAACCGTCTAACTTACATCCCCCGGTACAAATCTAAAATAAAATGGATAGAATTACTCGCTCACCACGTCTATAACCGTGTCAGGATCAACTAAGAAACCAGGGAGCCGTCCTTTCCCGTAGGACAAGATCAAGGGGTCAAGCATTCTTCATAGTACATGAAAGAGAAAACACGTATTAATCAATGCCATCATATTGCGATGGTAATTATAATTGTTGATAAAATGTAAAAATAAAAATGCAACCTGTTTCCTTGAATCCATCCTGGAAAAGGCTCTCGAAAAGTACTCTCGATCACGCTAGGACGAACGATGACAACCGGTACTCTTCCTCTGTCTGTGTTTATCATCATCTCCCCCATGGCCTTGGTCATTTCATATATGTTGTGCCACCCAAACATTCTTGCCCTGATCTCATACATGATTTTTTTTTTTCAATCTTAGCGCATGGAACTTATCGAAAACGTATGAGTACCGATCCATGAAACATGTAGAAACATTTTCATAATTCCTGCCCAAAATTTAGATGTCGACAAGTCTAAAATGGTTTTGTGGTTTCCAAATATTGGGTAAAGCGAATCTCTATAATTTCAACCTTAGTTTAGAATTTGGATAGAGATGTTCACCTGGCCAAACCGATCTCCTTCAATTTTTGCGGCACTTCATTTGGAGGGAGTGTTTCGATTAGATCTGAAACCAAATTAATTTCGTGATGGACATCCAACTTGCTTTGAGTTGACGAATCTATTCTGCTCTCCCCCATTTCAAAGGCCTTCTCCATTAATATTCCCGGCCTCTCTCCATTCACATATGCTATAAAAGTATAAATAATGATACGGGGATAAATCAACTGAAATGGTTATTTTTTTTATTTCCTGGACACGTATTTTCGAAACTAGTGTTCACTGATTCTTACTCGTAGACAGGTGCAAGAAAAGGCTTAGTTTCTTGCAATTCTTGGCGAAGCTTAAAAGCCAAGAAGGCGCAATGGTGTTCGCGGCGAGAGCTTCGTCGTACCTACACACACACACACATATATATATAGCAAGGAGCGAAATATATCAGCTAAAGCATTCCTAGGAATGGGAAAGAAGGACGATAGCAGAAGAAAAACGAACTGGATCGAACGTGTTTTTTGAAATTAGGGTTTTGATTTCGGTCAAAGCGATGTTGATCCAGGATTTAATTAGATCCTGCAAATACTTACAATCTCATAGAACACAAACAACAAAAGCTATAACAACATAGAAAAATCAAAGATACCTCTCATCGAAAGTTGTGTTGGCTGCTGAGTTTACGATGACATCGACTTCTTGAGTTATCTGGCGAAACGAATCCTTTCCTATTCCCATGTTCGACTCCCGAATGTCGCCCTTGACTGGAACGAGCTTGCTCAACATGAAACTCGTGTACTCTTCTCCATACTTCTGTTGCAGGCAGATGAACAGCTCGCACCCTATTATCTGGAAAATAAAGACGGACAAAGATCTTTTGGTGTTCGAAAAGAGCACGTTTTCCTACAATGAACATTACATGAACAGAGCACGTAGCCTGCACACGAATCCGAATAAAAGTCGAACGACGATTTTCAAATTCAAGATGCACATGCAGATAATATTACAGCACACCAACCTCGTCTTTGACTCTGTCCATGGCAGCTTGCTCGTCTTTTGCCTTGATCAGCAGGAAGATCTTCCCTACGTTGGGTGCGACTCGTAAAATCTTCTCAATGAGAACTGTGAACGATAGTTTGAACGCTTTGCTGAGTTTAGTAACAGTCTATGGACGCAAGCAATGGAATTGGTACAATAGAAAATGAGTTCATTATCAATTATTAATATTTAATCTAAAGATTGCTTAGTGTAGATGTCTGTATTATGGCACTCAAAGAACACTAATTCCCACCATTTCGATAAGGAGTATTTCCAAGACCAATGTGACATTATGTTAGGACGAAAGCATTTTAATTCGCTTATTTCCATTACCTTTCGCGAGAAACCCAGTCGCACCAGTGACGAGAAAGTTCCTTCTCTCTAGAAAGTCAATTATTCCGACACCATCTCTCCATTCCTGAGCCATATCCATTACAGTGGGAGGGGCGGCAACACCAACGTCACGGCAATTGCGGTTATCCATATCTTTGATGGCCATGTTTTGCGAAGGTGCAATGTCCCGGACATTATTTTGAGGAAATCTCGGTAAATGAAGGAATGGTCCTCGAAACCCATTTGAAGATAGGAAGGTGTTGCTTGCTCCTTGATTGGAATGGGCTCTAATGGCCGTGCGCGGTGATGCAATCATCATAGCGGATTTACAAGGCAATGTTGCTGATGCGAAACCAAGCAAGAACGACGACATTCTGTTGACGTCCGTTTCTTTTTTTGCCTAGAGAGAGGATTGATTTGAGTTGAGGCCCGATGCAGAAGCAGGGGAAGAAGCCTGTTGCCTATATATAATCAAGCGATTAACCATTCGAGCTCACGTCATCAAGTTACAGCGATGCTGGTCGGTGATCAATTGCATCCGAGGGAAGAAGGGTTTGAAATGGGAACACAGAGAAAAGAAATATAAACGTATTGATTTGCTGAAGTCACGAGATAATTTAAGCAGATCATCTAGGGTTTAGCTTAGGGAAAATTATCCAAAAAGTCTTAACCTATTGCACTTTTGCTAATTCAGTCATAAACCTTTTAACTTTGTCAATTGAGTCCTAAACTTTTTAACATTTTGTCAATTGAATCCATCCGGTCAATTTTGACCGGAATTTGATGACGTGAATGCGGACCATCCTACGTGACACTATCGGCGTTGACATGGACAAAATTTATTTTATTTTTTAAATATCGTTTCTCCTTTTTTTAATTATCTTTGTATTTTTAATTTTTTTTTTCTCCTTTTTTTCCCCTTTTCTTCCTCTGGCCGGTCGCCTAGTCTCTGACAACCGACCAAAGGCCGCAACTGGCGAGAGTTGGCCTCCCCGGCCTCGGGGGAGGTCACCCTCGCCGACATCTGGCGACAGACGACCTCGCCGTCCTTAGGCAGGGCTCGCCTTTGTCAAAGGCCAGCAAGGGTCGATCTCGCAGTTCTTAGGTGAGGTTGCCCTCACCGAATCTAGCAAGGGGTGACCTTGCCGACCTTGGGCAGGCTCGCCCTTGGTGAATCTAGCGAGGGCGAGCCTCGTTCACAGCCGGCTGGGTTACCCCTGGCCAGATCCTAGCAGGGGCCACCTCGCCTAAGGCCTATGAACCTGACCCTCATGGGCCTCTGGCAAGGTTGGAGAGGTCGTCCCTTGCCAAATCCCGGCGAGGGTGACCTCGCCTGAGGCTGGCAAGGCCAACCCTCACCGGTCATGGCCTTTGGTCGGTCACCAGAGGTTGGGCGAACTGGCGACCGACCAAAGGAAAGAAATAAATAAATAAGGAGAAAAAAGAAAAAAAATTAAAATATATATATTAAAAAAATTGTCCAAGTCAACATCGGCGTCCATGTCAGCAAATTCATATCAAAATTAACCGAATTGACTTAATTGGCAAAAAGTGAAAAGGTTTAAGACTCAATTGACAAAGTCGAAAGGTCTATTTTTGAAATGTTAGATTGTTTGGTTCAGCTTTGGAGAAATGCCCTTGGGAGAATGTAAATACCTTTGAGGTAAATGGGTTTTCTGAAATGCTAGACTGTTTGGTAAACTATAACTGAAAAGTGCTTTAGGGAAATGCAAGACTGTTTGGTAAACATATATTTGAAAAGCCGACCAAATTAAGTTTTTTAGTTTTAGTATTTTTAAAATTGCAAAAAAGAAACAATGACTATATAACCTTTTACATTTTCATGTTGAGAGTAATGTAAAAGATATATAGTAGTAAATTTATTTAAAAATTATATTAAAAGAATTTGATTATAGATTAGATGCAAAGCTCAACTTTTGGCCTAGGGTTCTTTTAGGTTTGTTTTCAACTTTGAATAAAAAAAAAATTAATTATTGTAGTACTAATAATCTTCGTTAATTAATATCATTCTAGTGTCTTGATAAAAAGTTGGTCTATTGATTGTCAAAAGATAAAAATGACAACAAAAAAAAAAAGGTGAACTTATTCGGTGGATGGTGAAGTGACCAATTGTGGATGCTAATTTTTTTGAGTAAGCACCGCATATAAAAAGGGAGGTCCTCATTAAGAAAAATAAAATCAAGTTCCTCTCATACAAATTTGACTAGAAAGAGTCATTTCATGATAGTAAACATGGTCATATATGTCCAGAAAAAAGAAATTCATTAATAAGAGGACTAGCATTCTGCAAATGCTGAATGTCCAAAGCAGGAGGTCTCCACCGATTTAGGCTTTCAGCATTTCAAAGGTCGGCATTTGGCCAAGGACACTTTCAAATGCTGAACCAAACACCAATTTTTTTTTCCAAAGGGGCTGAAAGCCCCTTGGGAATGCTGAACCAAACGAGGCCTAGGACTAAATTGACAAAAGTACAATAAGTTTAGGACTTTTTGGATAATTTTCCCATTTAGCTTAATAATGCATGGGCTGACAAGTTGGAGTTGAAGCATGAGATGATTCAAGAAGATGATCCATCATCGATAAGCTAACTTAAACTAATCATCACCGACCAATGTATTGAAATGGGAATGTAGAAAAAAGAATTATAAACGTATTGACTAAGCTGTAAGCAGAAACAACATTTTTCATGCATCACGAGATAATTTAAGCAGATGGTCCATGATTGATGAGCATCTTTCCCCATGTATG
This sequence comes from Eucalyptus pauciflora, assembly GCA_007663325.1. Lineage (NCBI taxonomy): Eukaryota > Viridiplantae > Streptophyta > Magnoliopsida > Myrtales > Myrtaceae > Eucalyptus > Eucalyptus pauciflora. The sequence goes on along the minus strand of VMYD01000010.1, from coordinate 605,482 downwards.
GACAGATATTCGTCACTCGTGTCCCACCTACTCAACAAAGCTTGTCATGCCACGCGCAGGGACTGCATTTACTCCATCTCGATTAGATTTACAAAGATAATCACGTTTATGTTCCTTATTATATTGGATGTGTCTAGTGTTTACACTTTGTTTTGAGATTAAGCTCGACACCTACCGCAAGTTACTATTTAATCTTGTTTGTCCTTGCTGATGCAGCCTTTGCAGTTTCCCGTTACGTAGTTGTGCTAATGTCATTATTAGATGTGGAGGTCGCAGTTAAATTTTTCAGACTTATGATTAATGTATGACTTTGATTCTCTATTATACCAAATTGGAATAAGTGCTGCAGAAGTCTTAAAACTTGTCACGAAAATGCAATTGAGTCCTAAAACTTGCAAAAAATGCAATCAAATCCTAAAACTTGTCAAATTGTTTTAATCGAGTCCTAAAGTAACACCATTAGCCTTTTTAATGGAAAGACGTGGCGCTTACATGGCCTTTTAAATAATTTTCTTTTTTCATATGGCTTTTTAAATTATTTTTCATTCATTTTTAAAAAAATAGATTTAAAAAATAAAAAGAAAAGTTAAAATTTATTTTTAAAAATTGTTTTAAAAAAGGAAAATAAAATTAGTGACTCCTCCGCCACCACCGCCGCCCATTACTGGAGCGCCAGGGCGAGGACCGACCACCCCCACCCCTTCGGTGATGGGCGGTAGCTACCATTTTTTTTTTTTTGAACTATTTTATTTTTAAAATAAATTTTAACTTTTCTTTTTTAATTTTTAAATCTAAAATTAGAAAAATTAAAAACACCACATGGAAAATAAAATTTAATTTTAAATGCCACATCAGCATTTTCCATTAAAAAAGTCAACGGCGTTAACTTTATGACTCGATTGAAACAATTTGACAAGTTTTAGGACTTGATTGCATTTTTTGTAAGTTTTATAACTCAATTGCATTTTCGTGACAAGTTTTAGGACTTTTGTAGCACTTATCCCTACCAAATTTATCACAAGTTTACCAGTTTGAGTAAATTTTTTAGAGGTGTATGAATTTATAAATTTGGAAGTTTTTATGATCAATAATTAGTTTGGAATAAATTTGTCAAAAATGTATCAGTTTGAGGTTTTTTGTAATATCAACCCTAAGTTATTTGTATAAAAGTAATTAGACAAAATTGATCCAGTGAATTGTACCATTCGACTAAAAAATAAATAATAAAGTTCACGTTACGGTTAAAAAAAATTGCACTGCGTGATTGGGTATTGAAAATACAATTTGTACTCAACTATCAAACTACCATTAAATCATGAGCATTCAATCTTGTTTAGAAAGAAGTAAATTTCATTTGGTACGGTCTTTTCTAAATTTTTGTGGGAGAAAGTTAATTTACAAAGTTAATGTTGGCCGAGTCCACCTTCATTTGAGGCCCAGCTAGCATTAAATATTTAAAAACAAAAAAAAAAACAAAAAGAAGTGGAAGTGGTGGTTGTGCAAGTGGATGGTCCAAAAGTGAAGAGGAGAAAGAAAAAAAAAACTGCAGAAGAAAGGGAGAAGAGAATAAAAGAAGAGGGCTAAAACTTTGTGGCTCCGATTCAAAGTTCAAATATTAACGGAATCAGCTCAAATTTAGTATGTTGTTCGTGAGACCAAAGGCTACAAGTTGATGATTTTTGTTTGTTGAGAACCGTCTTTGAATTCTTTTATTGCGGTTAAGGTTTTCATGCTTCAAACTTATTTATCTACCTATGTGGTGAGGAAAATATGATTGTAATGTTGATGTTAAACATCTAGTGTGTGACTAGAGAAGAATATTTTATATATCCTACTATTCTTGGTAATTAGTGGATGTTTTTGGGCGGTCCATGGTTTTTCCCATATTGGGTTTTCCACATTAAATTATTGGTGTCGTTATTTGATTTATCTACTTATTATATTGGTATTATATTTGTATATTATGAGGCTATACATTGTTGATTGTTGCTGGAGGTTAAAAGATTTTTAGTTGATTTAATTTCGGGAGAGAAATTGATCTTGGATTGGGTTTAATTTGTGGTGAATTGTGTCTCCGGGTTCTCCCCAACAGTTAATATAGTACACGATGTGTAACCTAAACGGCGATCTACATCTTTTTTTGATTAATTTCCCCAATGAATTCGAAAGTCTTCTCTAAATCAACGAAGTCTTTTCGTGGTGCCTTCTCATGCGTGGTCCGTCATTTTTATTTTTTTTTTTGGTCAGTCCTACTCTAATCCTATTCTACACTCACTCTCAGACTTTTGCCCTGCCTCTTGCAGGGCGTGGGAGTCGAAACCCACTCTTGAAACTTACGCGTCCCCACCCCATCCCCCCTGAGAAGGTGGGGATTTGAACCCCTCACCTCCCCCTTCCATGTTGGAAGGGTGGCCACTAGGGCGAATCCTAGTAGGGATTTTAATCGGTGCATTTTAATCAACTCACATTCAATGACTTGTCAGGGGTTGCAGGTCTTTCTCAGTTATAAAGATGGTTCAATCCTCTTATGTACTTAAATGCGCGTGCAATGAACTAGCTCGTCACCGAAAATATAGATCTGTCATAAATATTTAGACAGGTAAAAATTTTGCAATCAATCTTAAAATTATTGTATATAAGCCAATTCAATTTTAAATTTTTTAATTTTACCAATTTAGTTTTAAATATTTACAAAAATTATAATACAATCTTTCCGATCAATTTCCGCATTACGCTGACATGATGATGTGCCACATAGGATGGACGATTAGCGATTATTGGACTATTACGTCAATGATTTCCGACGAAAATTGACTAGAAGGTCTACATTGAAACTTCGCGTAAAAAGTTAGGATTAAATTAATAAAATTTATAAATTTATAAATGATAGTCGATCTAGCGGAGAAAGAGACATAGGTCGGGTAGTTCGCTCTAGTTTGCTCCCGTACGTCCCGTGCAGTCTGCATTTTTTCAATTAATTTCCTCCGTGCAATTCGAAAGTCTTGTACCTATGTCCGCGTGTTCCACGATACTAATTAGGTGACGAACCTCTCCTATTGGTCTCGTGCACTATCCATCAGAGTTTGACCATCCTTCACCTAAAAATATCAGGTACAATTATGAGGCCAACAAAAAATTAGCCCATTCATCTTGCGACACGTGTCGCACATAGGCTCACTGTGGGTCACTGTCTCGAACCTCTCCTATTGGTCTCTTTTACTATCCATCAGAGTTTACAGTATTTGAACTAAAAATATCAGGTGCAATTATGAGGCAAACTCAAGAAAAAGTTAGCCCATTCATCTGGCCGACACTTGTCATAAATAGGCTCACTGTGATCACTGTCTCCCCTCTCCCTCCCGAGCCCGCCTCTCGCCCCTCTCTTCCCTCTCTTCTTTTTATCTTTCATTTTCTTCTTCTACCTTTCACTGTGGGGGCACCCCCTTTCATTTTCCTGTACCACTCCCAGGTATTTCATTGGGGAAGGTGTTGCAGGAATCCAGGGTGGGATCCTTGCCCTTATCGTGAAGGTAAGGGTGGTGGCAGAGAGCCTAGCGAGGTATACCCATTTTCAACCCGAAGGGGAACCTATTGAAACGGGAAGCCTTTTAAGGTCATGCTTAGGACCAATTCAGCTTGGGACGGGTCCCACCTTGGCTGATCCCCCCTATCCCAGGGGGGATCCCTTCATTGGTAGCGGCCCGCCTTGTTCCTTGGGATTTTTGAGAGATCCCTAAGATAGAACTCCATCCCCGGTGGTTAACCCCGCACGGGCTTGGGGGAGCCTTTTAAGGACATGCTCAGGTCCGTCCCTCTCTTCTTTTTATCTTTCATTTTCTTCTTCTACCTTTCATTCCAACAGGGACGACAACAAATGTACGTCCCCTTTCACCACCTCATCGCCATTTCAGTACTCCGTTGTCGAGCTCGAGTTCAGTCGACAAACTTGAACCTCTGATTTTGGATCTAAGGTTGAGCAATCCCTAGATTTGTTATTTAGAGCTCAGCTGAACTAGTGTATGGATTTCTTTATCGATTACTCTATCATCACACACTAAGCTTCTATCTTAAAATTATGGAATAAGAGATTGAATTGAAACTTCCCTTTGACAAAACTAATATAAAAATGTTGTGTTAATATTATTTTACGACTTTTATTTTGTTATACCGGGTTAAGTGAAGTCTAGATAAGCTTTTGCACATTTTAATTGGCACACTTCCTCATGCAATCTTAAGGATACTATCCCACACATTGAAAAAAAAATGCATTCAGGGTGGTACTTGTGACATCTGGAAATTTCCATGTTTGATAATAATATTTAGGACTAATTTTCACTACCGAATTGCCAAGAGTTCAAGGCGTTATAATTAAGTTAATAGATTTCAACGTGTAATTAATGGTGTAGAATGGTGGTATTTAACTTGCCACCATATTATTTGTAGTAAAGGGGCTAGTATGTTTTGAAATTCATATTTGATGATATTCAATATTCAATTTATTGAATTGAGATTTTCCTAATTTTTTATATCTTTCATTGATGATTTTAATGGAGTCAAAATGTCTTCAGACTCACCAAAATTCAACATCAAATGTTCCGAATGAATATTAGTTTCCTAAATCTCCACTTCTCTTCAATTGGCATGTCACTACTCTTTTCTCTACTAAAATTTTTAAACCCATGCTTTAGTTGAGATATTGAATTTGATCAGCTTTGACATCATACATGACTTTATCAATTTTAACCATAGTCCATTAATACATGGTGACTCATGCTTATAGTTCATTATTGTTTTGGTGACTCAGGCCTATAATTCATTTATATATTGGTGATTCATGCTCGTACTTGGCCAAGTCATCCTCCTTTTCCATCAAAACATCTTCGTTTGATTAATCCCACTGGACCATTTGTATCTTAGCTATTTTCATAAGGACCACTTGAAGTATTTCTATTGGACCACTTATACCTCTCCATTTTAGGTCTAATGATTTTAACTTAAGGGTCTTTATTACTTTAACCATGGTTAAACAATCTTATCTCTTTTTGACGTCCGTTATGGGATGACCTCCTTCGAATGAATACTATTTTGCAAGATGTGCCGTGGCTGGTTGCAGGAGATTTTAACGCCATCAAAGATCCGTCAGATCGCTTTGGAAGTTCGAATACTTGGATTCCGTACTTCGACGAATTCGCAAATTGTTTGACTCACTCGGATCTTGACGACTTGAGGTTCGTTGGCCTCCGCTTTACCTGGTTTACCTCTTCTGGTGCATCTAGGAAAATGCGTAAAATAGATCGTGTATTGGTTAATACCAAGTGGAGATCGGAATTTTCCTTCTCGGAAGCCAAGTTCTTGAGTCAGGGTATCTCTGATCATTCGCCGATGGTGGTTAGGGTGCTCAACCCTACACCGAAGAATAAACCCTTCAAGTTCTTTGATCTTTGGGCGGACCATCCTCAGTTCTCCAATATTGTTCAACAAGTTTGGAATCAACCGGCCACAGGATATGCCAGCTTTCGTCTTGTCTCCAAGCTTAAATTGCTAAAAGCTCGGCTAAAGCTTCTCAATAGAGAAGCCTTCTCCAATATTACAGAAAGGACAGACCTTGCAAGGGAAGCTCTTTGGATTGCCCAAGCTGATCTTATGCTTGATCCCAATAACCTTGATCTTGCACTTCTTGAGATTAATTGCCGTAAGGCCTTTGTAGACTTGCGAAGGGATGAAGAATCTTTCTATAGGCAGAAATCGAGAATTCGTTGGTTGAAAGAAGGTGATAGAAATACAAAGTTCTTTTTTCATTCGGTAAAGAGACGGCAACTTGGGAACAGAATTTTATCGGTTAAAGACTCGATAGGTGTGCTGCATTCCGAACCATCCTTGGTTCCGCAGGTGTTTGTCTCCTTTTTTGCTGACCTCTTGTCTCCTCGGCCTCTTGCATCTGTGCCTTCCCTTCAGGTACTTAAAGGAGTCATTCATAGACCTCTCTCCAGTGAGCAAGCCGATCGTCTTTCGGCACCGATTCTTCATGCTGAAATCAAAGACACTCTTTTATCTATGGCCAAAGGCAAGGCCCCGGGCCCTGATGGATTCACCGTGGAGTTCTTTATTAAGAGCTGGGAGATTGTCGGCTCTCTAGTGATTGACACTGTCCAAGAATTCTTCGCTTCTGGGTGCCTTCTTAAAGAGGTAAATAATACTATACTTGCCTTGGTTCCGAAAACTCCTAATGCTTGTGCAGTAACTGATTTTCGACCCATTGCTTGTTGTAATGTTATATACAAGTTTATTACAAAAATTTTGGCAAATCGAATGGTTCTAGTCTTGGATGACTTGGTTGATCCTGCACAAAACGCCTTTGTCAAAGGAAGAAGAATTAGAGATAATATTCAACTAGCTCAAGAGCTTTTCGCAGGTTTTCATCGTGAACCCTATCTTCCGAAATGCGCGGTAAAAGTTGACTTTCAAAAGGCTTATGACACGGTTGATTGGAATTTCCTCCAGCTTACTCTTGAAGCCTTTCGATTTCCGGATTTTTTTATTCGGCTAGTTATGGCTTGTGTCCAGACTCCTAAGTATTCTATTGCAGTTAATGGTGAGCTCCATGGTTTTTTCCCTGGGGGACGTGGTATTCGTCAAGGAGATCCGATGTCTCCATATATGTTCACACTTGTTATGGAGGTGCTTTCTGGCTTACTAAATACAAGAACTACCTTGAAGGAGTTTAATTTCTATTGGAGGTGTAAACCTGTTCGGTTGTCTCACCTCTTCTTTGCCGATGACGTCTTTCTATTCAGCCAAGCGGATTGGTCTTCTATTACCATCCTTAAAAAGGCTCTTGACCTTTTTTCCTCTTGGAGTGGGCTCTTACCGAATCGTAGTAAGAGTGAGATCTTTATTTCAGGAGGTACTCAGACTATGCGCAATTATATCGTCATGGCTTTTGGGTTTCGGGAAGGAACCCTCCCAGTGAGATACTTAGGAGTGCCGATCATATCTGCTAGGCTCGGGAAAGCAGATTGTATCACCCTTGTGGAGCGAATTACTGCCAAAGCTCAATCTTGGACTCAAAGGTTCCTTTCCTTTGCTGGGAGATTACAATTAATCAGGTCAGTATTACATTCGATTCAAAATTACTGGTCCAGTATTTTTACGTTGCCTGCTTCGGTTATTGCTAGTATAGAAAAAATCTTGCGCCAATTTTTGTGGAAAGGCCCTACCCTTGGGAAAGGTGGAGCCAAGGTATCGTGGGATGATGTTTGCCTTCCCAAATCAGAAGGAGGCCTTGGAATCCGTAAGTTAAAGAATTGCAATAGAGCTGCTATGTTAAAATATATCTGGATTCTTTTCACGGACAAAGAAGCCTTATGGTGCCGTTGGATCCATTCAAACTTTTTAAAGAAGGATAATTTTTGGGTCGTGCGATCTCCTACTGTTTGCTCGTGGACCTGGAAAAAAATTCTGGCTTTAAGAACTGATTTTCGGCAATTCTTTGCATGGAAAACTGGGAATGGTCGTTCGGTTTCTGCTTGGTTTGATAATTGGCTCCCCAAGGGACCTCTTCATCTACTGCTTTCAGAATTGGTTATGGACTCTTCCCCTCTTGCTCGGAATGCTGCCGTTGCGGACCTCTTCTCCCCTTTGAGGTCTTCGGTTCGCATGATGTTGGATTCTAGGGGCATCTCTCTCCGGGAGGCGACTTCAAGGGCGGATAGATTTTATTGGTCACCTCATCCCTCGGGTTTGTTCTCGGTTTCCTCTGCTTGGGATTGTATTAGATCAAGGACTCGGGTTCCTTGGTATCCCCTCATTTGGAATATGGACATTGCTCCAAGATTTCAATTTATTCTATGGCTTATCACCAAAAAGCGGTTGCCTACCCAGCAGCTTCTTCTCTCCTTTGGCAGAATTGACTCTGCGTTGTGTGTGTTTTGCAATGAAATCCCTGACTCCATTGACCACCTCTTTTTTGGTTGCCACATTCCGGCCTCTCTTGCCTTTTTTTGGGCCACAAGGTGTAACCTTTCGTGGCGTTCCAGGACCTGGGACGACATTCTCTCTTGGGCTGCTAAATTTCTATCTGGTAATGACTTTTACCATCGCATGGCTCGATTTTCCTTCGGTGCTCTATGCTATTTGATCTGGAAAAAAAGGAATGACTGCATTTTTAGAGGTATCCCGGTTGTGCCTTCTGCTCTTAAGAACCATCTTATCAAGCTTGTGAAGGATAAAGTGTTAACCTTCTTCAATATTATGGATTCTCCGCGGAACAGGCATCTTCAAAGGAATTGGGACCTTCATCCCTCCATCTTTGCGGCTCCTCCTGATTCGTTGTAGGTTGGTGGTGCTGCCCTAGGATGCTCGTGCTAGCTCCCTTTTGCGCAATTGTCCCTTTCCTTCCTTCTTGGATTGGAGGGTCGGTTGGTTGGGTTGTTTCTTTAGTATTTGTTTTTGCTTTTCGTTTTTTCTCTGTTGTCTTGTGAGGTTGGTCTCCGGCCCTGCGTGGCCTTTTCTTTCTTCGCTTCTGTTTCGCCTGTTGTTTAGGCTCTTGCTTGCTTTGGCCGCCTCAGCGGTTTCTCTTGCTTCCGGCACCCTTCCTCTCTTGTAGACTTTTGTCTTATGGAGGGCAAGTTTTGTGGTGCCGGTTCTTTTGTAATTAGTGGTTCAAAGCTCAATACATCTTTACCTTTACCAAAAAAAAAAACAATCTTATCTCTTTTCACCTTTGCCTCAGCCAAGTATTTGAATCTGAAAAACTTTTAGATTATAATTATTGACTTCTCTACTTCATTAACTTCCACCTACCAACTTCCTCCTTCTTCAACTTTCATTTTTATCTCCTGCGAGTAAAAGCGAAGGGCCCACACTTGTATTATTTTTAAAATTTATGTCTCAATCTTTTTGGGCTAAACAAGGTAAATCATTAATTTGCACTGCTTTCCATCAACAGGTTTTGTCATTTTGAAATCAAGTTTTGTTGATTTTCGACTTTGTAAGTGTGATCAGGATGTCTCGAGAAGTGTTTCGAGATATCTCAAGAGTTGAGATACCCCATAGGTAGGGATGCCCCGGAGGATGTATCTATCAGGATGCCTCGAGAAGTGTTTCGAGATATCTCAAGAGTTGAGATACCCCATAGGTAGGGATGCCCCGGAGGATGTATCAGGATGCCTTGGAAGTCGAGATGCCCTACTGTGTGAACTGGATGCCCCGTGTATGTCGGGTTGTCCCAAGAGAGTTCGAGAGGAAAAGTAATAATGAATATGATGTGTGACCATCCATATGCGTAATTCATATATTGACTTATCGATGGTAACCATGCATCATAAAATATTATGCCTTCTGCTTGTATCTAAATGGATAATTTTATGTCATATTGATCTTGAGTAAAGAATATATATTCCATGTGTTTAGCGGTGAGAACACTAGATGATGCTCCATTGATTTCAAGTGTGGGCTCTTCTAGGCTCATATCTCACGCAATGTTAGGTTTTATTCTTTGCTCTTTAACAACTCAAGTAATTCTAGGAGACTCCACTAGCATATTCGAAGACAGTTAGAAACCAATTGAGATACGAGAATGTCTTCTCGATTCCTATACAACTAGAAATTCTTAGGACGGAAACTTAAGTATACCAATGTTTCTATTAGCACCATTTTGATAGCTAACTAGATAGTTGTTTAACGTAAGCGATCACACGATCTTGATTACCAATTATCACCCTAAAGGTATCAAAGCCGCTAAATGATCATGCAAGTGTTTCTTTCATGATTTTCATTAGGATTCTAAACTAACCCTAGCCTATTCTAGAAATAGAAAATAACACTCAATTTTTTTAAAGATAGTACGCTAAATAAATACCCAATAAATTAAAAGTGATTATCTAAGGGTGCGTTTGGTTCGGCATTTGGAAAGCTCATTGGGAAAATGCAAAGCAATTTAGCCTAAAGGGCTTTGGAGGAAATGCAAAGACTGTTTGGTAAATTCTGCTTTGAAAAGCAACTTTGAGAGAAATGTTGTTTGGTAAAAAACACATTTGCAAAGCCCATTTGGTGATTAATCTAAATATTTTAATTTTTATTTGTTTAAAATTTTAAAAATAATGTTTGCGACTTTTTTAATTTATATTTGACAACAATGTTAAAGATGTTGTGTAAACAATTTTATTAAAATTAAAATTCCTGTTTTTTGCTAAAAAAAATCAAATGGAAAAAATTTACGTGCTCTCTTTCTCAATTACAATAAAAATACTTTCATTACAATAAAAATATGATAACATACTTTGAGGAAAGAAACTCATTATCCTTAAAAATTACAAATATCTTTAATTACTTCATAAATTCATAGCTATTTGATCACATAAACGTGCCATGTCATATGCTACATCATCATTTGAAACATTACCCTCCCCATTTACATCATCAGGATCCGTTGTATATAAATTTGGATCCAAATCTACTCTAGCAAAATGTGTATCATTCAGGGCATTTCTTCGTATATAATTGTGCAAAATCATCGTTGCTATCACAATTTTCACTTGCTTTGTATATGGATAACTTGGCATACTCTTTAAAATCTTCCACTTCTTCTTTAATACGCCAAAAGCTCGCTCAATTTCTGATCGTAGTGAGGAGTGAGCACGATTGAACACTTCTTTATAACCCGTCGGTTGTGGACCTCGTTGAAACTCAGGTAAATGATATCTAACTTCTTTATATGGCCCCAAATAACCCATGGGATTTGGATATCCAGCATCAACCAAATAATATTTATCTACACAAAAAAGTTGTAAATTTAATTAACATATAACACATACATATATTAATGCATAAAAACCATTAATTAACGAACCTTTTGGAGGATGAGGAAATTGTAAATCATGTCTCCTAATGGCTTCATAAAAGATCGAGTATCATGAGCTGTTCCCTCCCAACCGGCCCACACATAAGTAAATTCCATGTTAAAATTACACACGGCCATCACATTTTGCGTCGGTGTTCCTTTTCGACCAATAAAACGAAGTTGTTCACTCATAGGTACGACCGCTGGAATATGAGTACCATCTATAGCTCCAATGCAATCCTAAAACAAGAACAATAATATTATTTGATTTATATTTAATTCATATTTTCTATTGTATAATCATAACTTACCTTAAAATGTGGAAAAAATCTTGTATTATTTCTGATCTTCTTTGGAATTTCCTTGAATTATCGATCGGATGGTTGGATCAAATTTGCTCCCATTTCACATACTTTATCCAAAACATAGCTAAATAGCCTGAATATGGTTTCCCCAGAATGCTGAAAGCGCTCTTGTGCTAACCTATTACCTATATTATGTCCTAAAGTATGAAGAAACAATCCTAGCATTTCTGCAACATCAATATTTCTAGTTTCTTGCAAACCATATCGGGTCACTAATCATTCATTAAATTATTAAACACAATTCTATCCATTCTAAACATTCGATAAAACCTTTCAGGATTAGCATTCATGTCCATCAACTCTCTTAACCATACATTTCCTGTATATGATGAAGTCATGCAAGGTATTTTTTTACCATATATTGCCTGATAAACACCGCAAGTATGTGCAGCTGCACAAAGTTGCCAATATTATTCTTCCTCTTTTTCATGGTTTTCTCTTTCAGGATAATCATCCATAACTGATTAAAGTAACAAAATAGAATTAGAATAAGAGATATAATAAATTATTTAGATCATTCATCAACAAAAAACACTTATCATATATATATGCAAACTTCATTCAATAAAAAGAACACAAATTAGAAATAAGTCTGATAATATAGCATAAATATGTCTCGCCAACTAAATAGCAAATATGTATCAATTACAATAACATTACACATGAAAAATATAAATAGCAAATATCCTAGTGAGCCCTACGTTGTGCAAACTTATACTTGAGCCATGTGACTTTTTCTTGTTCACCATTTAAGTTCATAAAGATTTGCCTATTATCTTTCTTTTCTGAAAAATAATCTAATGCAAAAAAATATAACTCTTGATCTTGCTCAATCTCGGGTATAGCTTTCAACGTCTCTATGAGTTCCTTGTAAGGATCAAACTCTTTGGCATAGCTCCTACTTTCAATAGCTGAACAAATCCTCTCCATTTGCGTTGCTAGCTTATCAGCTGTACTTTTCTTTTGTTTCTTTCCTTGAGATTGTCTCACCGAACTCTGCGATGATCTTTTATCACTTTGATGTTGTTCACTAGTCTTTCCACCCACATTGTCCTCTATATTATCAGCAGTAAATCCTGTTGAACCACTGATGTCAAATTGTGTGGCCACAACATCCTCATCAATACGTAAGCCTTGTGCAGGATTCCATGTGATGCTTCCAGTGGCAACAGTATCTCCAAACATTCTATCCAATAAAACTTGAAGATCCGGATGTATGCCTTTCATTCTAAAAGCTCTAACCTTAGGATTTTCCTGTTGTGATAAACATTTTCGTGAGTTTTATAGAAAAAAGATGAACTTAAAAAAGTTTAATAAAAGAAGGGAAAAAACCTGAATTTTCCTCTCCCACCATTCATCACTTGCATCAATGGTATTCTTTTTTGGATCCCATCCTAATCCAATTTCCTTTAGGATCAATGTCCTCCATCTTTTCCAATCTTCTTTAAGATTGTCCCACTTACTCTTCATTTGACCTTTATCATACTTTTTTGCCCCTTAGGCCCTCAAACTTCTCAATTATAACCGTCTAGCCATCCCTTTTGTTGTTTGCAGGACGATTGCCATTGTCAATTTGTTCAACGCACAACTTACAAAAGGTTTCAACATCTTCAGGGCTCCAAAATGCCTTTTCTTTTGATGAACTTGCCATCTACTAATAAATGCAACATTAAAAAATGCAATTTCAATTTAAAGACAATAGACAACAAATGCAATCCACACTGAACTACTTTTTCCAATTATAGATATTCATAACCTCAAGCTAAATCAAAAGGTTTTTGTTTTAACAAAGCAAAACAGATCAATCATGGTGAGTCCATTAAAATGGCAAATCACTGCCCTATATAATAAGAGAGACCTTCAAATCCTAGGCCCACAATGCACATAAGACTATTAAAATGCATAGACAAGGACAAGATAGACAATAAGGGCAGCATGCAAGCCAACGCAACATGCAGCATAGAGAAAAATATTCACTTTCTTCAAGAATGATGCTAAAACAGGGGCAACAGCCTGATTCTGATTCTAAGACTATAGAGGCAGCAAAATTAACTAATTAAATATGTGCAAATGTTAACAAGTCATGCACATTATAATGAAAAAAAGTCATCTCATGTCTTTACCAATTCTTCTGTTGACTTGGTTAACAACTAGCACCATGACACAGTCTGTTTATGAGTACAACATTACACATCTTTAGGAACTCCATGAAGTTCCAAAAAAGTAATTCTCACCAAAATCTTTTCCATATAACAGGGACACAACTTTCTGAGCATTCTTATAAGAAGATTAGAGCCATGTAAGAAGGTGCTATGATATCCATCTCGCTATGATGGAGTCTAGACTTAGCTTAAAGAGATAGTAAGGTAAAGCTGATTTGGTCCTAAAGGAGATGATAGAGAGCCAGACCATGCATTACTCACCACTACCATTCTCCCAAAGCAAAAAAAAAAAAAGGCAGAGCGATAATAAGTGTTGGGATCGTCGGATCCCCGAAAACCGGATTCGGCACTTAAACCGAATCCCTAAATCAATGCGGAAGATAAGCCCGGGAATTAAACACGTATCACCGATCGTAAAGCACACCACGGATTCGAGCGTACCTTGTTGGCCACTGATTAGACATCGATGCCGTAAAGAGGAAGAGATTTCAATCCCATTCGATCCGATGTCGAAATATCGCCGTGAAGTGAAGATGGCGTCGCTTCTTGGCTTTTCTGGGAGAGAGAACTTTTTGGAGAGAATGAGAATGTTCGTACAAAAATACCAAGAGGTGTCTTCTCCTTCTCTCTCATCCCTTTTATAGGTTCCTCTTTCCACGGGCCTAATTCCCGTGGGCCGGACCTTTAGGCCCATCGTGGCCGGGCCAACTTAGGCCCATTATAATAAATCCATCATCTCCCACTCGCACATGGTGGGTCAAAACCAACATGGGCGGATAGGCCCAACTTAGGCCCATCAACTGAAAATCCTCTTTTCCTCTTTCAACATTCATACCGGTGAATAATCCGTACGACCAGCATACTTTGAGAGCTCGTTGCTATATATCTGTTAGGAATATATAACAGCTCATATTGGGCATCATTTTCCGAGTAAATTTAGTATGCAGTACCCTAGATCGATCGATCACATTTATATCTCTCTTAATCTCATTCAAACAATGATATATTTATTGTATTCACAATTATGATTATCCCAAAGACAGTCATAATTGGTCGACCTATGAATACAAAACCACAATGTGATTCTACAAATCCGATCTTCCTCTTTCCTTCAAACTCTCAATTTCAGTTCAACTTGCTTTTCTAGAAATGTCCCATTAGATCGAATCATCTCATGACCATTGGCAACATTCTAAGATAGCAAACACTAAATAGAAATCTTGAGAATAAGTAAGAGTCATGAGGGCACTAAAAAATGAGGAACTCTATTCCTCAAGAGTCTCACACGTCATAAAAGTTGAGATCATAACTTTTGCCATTCTTATAGGTCGTCTCATGCATACGTAGTATGAAATATGTATTACGGTATTAACTCCTTTCCCATGGAGCGTATGTCTACACAATCAATACCGTACAGATGATAGTTCAGACATACCCAATGTCTAACTTGAGTTCACGTATTTACTCATTCACAAAATTCATCAGAACTCACATCTGGCATCTTAGACAGATAAAGTAAAATGTGTGGGTTATTTTACTTTCGGACATCGTAAGTACTATGTCCTCATCTTAACACTCAGTTAAGGCGACATACGTATTTTAAGCTTGAGCTCTCGATTATCACCTAGATAATAAGCTTAAAAATCGTCTCTTCTCTATTTATCACATAGTAAATAGAGGCGATTACCCGTGTGAGAGGGCTAATCTCTTATCTGTCCGACTCTCAACATAATATAATGCACTAAGCATTAAGATGCATAAAGATCAAACAAAGATTCATAGGCATTAATGATGAAAACACAAATTCATTCAATGTGAACAACTCAGGGAAATTACAATATCCAGTACATCAGACTCTACGCAATCCTAGAGATTTTACATGACCACAAAACATATCTCTAGGTATTGGCTTTGTCATAGGATCTACTACCATTCTATGCGTAGATATGTACTGTAAGTTCACATCCTTTCGTGCAACCATATCTTTGACAAAATTATACTTGGTATCTATATGTTTGGTCTTGCCGTGATATTTTGGATCTTTAGTGTACGCTATAACTGCTTGGTTATCACAATTAACTAATAATGGATTTGCAGCTTTCTCAATAACACCTAAATGATCCAAAAAATCTCTTAAGCTAAACTATTTATTATATTACTGCTGATAATGCCACGAACTCATCTTCCATCGTGGACAAGGCTATACACGTTTGTTTCTTACTGCTCCAACATATGGTGCCAGTATTCAATAAGAAAACAAACCTAGAGGTAGATCTCTTTTTGTCTACACCTCCTCCCTAATCAGTTTCAGAATAGCCTGTGAGTCGCAGATCCTTTCCTTAATAACTCATCGTATAATCAACAGTTCCCTTTAGATACCTCAGTATTGTCTTAACGGCTTTCCAATGTGCTGGACCTGGATTGGATTGGTATCTACTCACCATTCCAACTGCAAAACATATGTCGGGTCTTGTACACATCATGGCGTACATCAAGCTCCCAACTGCACTAGCATAAGGAACATGTTTCATTTGTTCCTTTTCTTGTGGAGTCCTCGGACACAGTCTATGGCTCAATCCTTCACCTTTTACAATATGAGTGTCTATGGGTTTACAATCTTGCATACGAAATTGTTCAAGAACTTTATTTATATATGTTTCTTGCGAAAGAGACAACGATCTCTTCGAACGATCTCTTGAAATCTTAACTCCAAGAATGTATGCAGCCTCACCCATATCCTTCATCTTAAAGTTGGAAGATAACCAACTCTTGACAGTATGAACAAACTCCATATTGCTTCCGGCAATCAGTATATCATCAACATATAATGATATGATCACAAAATGATCATTGGATCTTTTGATATATACGCAATGATCCTCATCAATCATTGTAAAATCATATGCCATTATGGCATTATGAAAACGTATATACCATTGTCTCGATGACTGCTTAAGGCCATATATCGATCTCAAAAGTCGACATCCATTTTCTTCTTGGCCTTTCACTATGAAACCAGCAGGTTGTTCCATGTATATTTCTTCCTCTAATTCTCCATTGAGGAAAGAAGTCTTTACATCCATCTGATGTAACTCAAGATCCATACTAGATACTATTGCCAGAATAATGCGAATCGAGGTAAATCTCACTACAGGAGAAAACGTATATTCATAATCAATTCCTTCCTGTTGATTATACCCCTTCACAACAAGGCGAGCCTTATGCCTTTCTATCGAGCCATCAGCCTTTCGCTTTATTTTGAGAACCCACTTGTTCCCAATAGCTCTGCGTCCTTTTGGAAGATCAACCAGTTCCCAGACTTGATTTGATTTCATTGGCTCCATTTCCTCTTCCATTGCATGAATCCATTTTTCCTTACTAGGGCAATTTAGAGCCTCATTAATATTTCTTGGCTCATCCTCATCTTGTGGAGCAACCATAAAAGTTTCCCCTTCAATGTCAAAACGTCGACGGGGAAGACTTTGGCGACTTGTTCGCCGTATGGGAGTTTGTACACTTTGCACATCATTCCCCATTATGCTCCCACTGGGATTAGATAATGATGATGTCGTCTCATTATGTGGTTGCAATTGAGAATGAGTTGAATTCAATTCATCACTTCTCATATTATTCCCACTTGGACGAACTCCACCAAGATCATTATCTTGATCCGAGGTTTCAAATAGGGAGTTGTCTTCCCCTATTTCGCCCTTCTTAGGAAATTCATCCTCTAAGAATGTGACATCCCGTGATTCAAATTCAGTTATACTTCTACTTTCCTGCTCACCTATGAACACATACCATTTTTTAGTGTTCCGAGTATCTTATGAAAATACTCTTCTTTCCTCTGGGACCCAATTTCCCAAACTTGTGAGGGGACTCATGTGTATAGACAGCACAACCCCATGGCTTAAGAAAACTTAAGTCCGGTTTTCTACCTGTCCATAACTCATATGGAGTGGAAGTAACTGATTTGGAAGGCACTCGGTTAAGTATATAGGCAGCAGTTAACAACGCATCACTCCAAAAGGTGATAGGTAAGTTAGCATGCGCCATCATGGACCTAACCATTTCCAGTAGGGTTCTGTTTCTTCTCTCCGCAACACCATTTTGTTGAGGAGTATATGGAATAGACAATTGTCTTTCTATTCCTTTTTCATCACATAATTTTCTGAACTCATCAGATAAATATTCTCGACCTCGATCGGATCTCAATGCTTTTATTTTCTTGTCTAATTGATTCTCTACCAGGTTCATAAACCTTTTGAAACAACTTATTACTTCAGATTTGTGAGAAATCAAATAGACATATCCGAATCGAGTATAATCATCTATAAAAATGATGAAATAAACAGCCTCATGCCTTCCTCTCACATTCATTGGACCACAGACATCAGAATGGATTAAGTGCAGAGGAAATTCAGCTCTTTTACCTTTTCCAAATGGTTTCCTTGTCGTTTTCCCTTCTAGGCAATGCTTACAGATGGGCAAATCGACTTTTTCAATATTGCCCAACAAGCCCTCTTTGGCTAGTCTATTCATACGCTATTGGCCAATATGACCAAGTCTAGCATGCCATACATTCACATCATTATCATATGTATTGGGAGACGTGAGAAGGGAATAACAAACATTTGCATTAACATAATCAATATCCAATACAATGAAACCATCCAGAAAATAACCATGACCATAGTAGTTTGTATCCAAATACAAATCTACACATTTATTATGGAAGTTCATATTAAAACCTAATTTAACCAACACTAAAACAGACACTAAATTCCGACGAATCTCCGAAGCATACAACACATCATGAAGGAACAAAGTGTGTCCATCACGCATATTCAGTTGGCATGTGCCAATTCCTTTCACTTCAGCTCTGGAGTTGTTTCCCACATAGATCCACTTAGTTCCAGTAGGTACTCATTGGAATTCCACGAAGGATCCTCTATCCTTCGCTACATGGTCTGTCGCTCCTGAATCCACAGTCCACAGAGGATTAGATTCAGTCAAGAATACAGAACTTGACACATATGCAAAGTTCCCAATTGTACCAAGGGTGTGTACCTTCTTTGGCTCGCGACAATTGCGGGCATAGTGACCCTTCTGGTCACAGTTGTAACACTTAACCCTTGAGATATTCTTCACATGGGGACGTTTTCCTCTCTTTTGTTGGTTAATTCTTGGTTTCTTGCAAGAAGGACTTGATCCCTTGCATTTCCACATATTGAACGAATCAATGCGCTTGCGCTTAGAGCATGAAGCCCCTTCTGAGCTAACAGCAACACAAAAAATATATGTTTCTTGCTCTAATGCCTTGAGGCGATGATCAGCTAGCTCAAGGTGGCGCACAGCATCCTCTAGATCTTCCATAACATGGTCAAGAGCTTTTAGTGTTTTTTTTGTTTTTTCCAGCACATATTGAATTTTCATTTGCCAAATTTCATAGTTGTCACCTTTGAGCTTTTCACCTTTGTTCAACTCGACAACTATGCTCTTTGTGGCTGAAGCCATTGATCTGAACACATCAGACATACATGCACGAGTTATTAATGCCTATCACTTATGCATCTATTTTGCACAAAACCCATCATATTAATTAATAATTTTAAGTAAGGTTTCAGAATCAAAAGGTCACTATGTTTCCAATCATCCTCCAAAAATCCTAAGTTAAAACTATCATTAATATGATTGTCATATGCAAAATCAATTCTATGAAGCTATAAAAACTTATATTATTACCCACAGCAACCAGCAATCACAGAAAGCAGCAGATAATTGACATACAATATAATAATAATGCTTTCACTCAATATTGCTAACAAATAGGTTGCTATATCAACAACAATCAGGTAGTTAACATTACATAAGATGTTCACAAAGAACACAAATAAAAATAGCCATAACATTTAAAAACAAGGCATATTACAACTAATAGGGAAAGCTGCTACATGGTCCAATTTCTTTTTCTTTTTCTCTGTAAAATTCTCAGGCATTCTTGACAGCCACGGAAAAAACAGACGGATATCCCTTAGGATTTCTCCTACGCACATTCAGTCCTGGCCCAATTGAAGTCATTCCTTGGGTCGCAGTCTTTGTGGCTCCTACCCGATGATATTCATCTACGAATGCCATTACTAGCTCCTTATAGCTAGTAAATCCTTTGACCTCCCGTAGGCGATTCAACACTCCTTGCCATTCTAGTGGAAGAGTGTTCATAAAGAATCGCATCATCTGAATATTTGGCATGGGACAACCGTTCCAAATGACTTCCTGAATTTTGTTGTTGACCTCTATGACATGATCAATTATGTCATCACTCTCTCATCGATAACCATTCAAATCGGCTATCAACCTTGTAAGCCTTTCCTTTTGTTCATCTGACATTGTGCGCATAGATGCGCGCGGCTTACGGGGAGGCATTGTTCCTGCAACAAATGCAGAATAAAAAATGGATTACATATAATCCACATAGACATAATTGAAAAAAAGAAACAAATTCCTTTTTTTTTTTTGGTCAACGGTCAACGGTCAACAACGTCAACGGTGGTCAACGTTCAACGGTCAACCGAGAGGGTTGTCGGATCGGTCGGACCGGTCGCCCAGGTCGAACAGACCGACCGCACGTGCCGCGCGCGTGCTAGGCGGGTCGGGTCGGGTTGCCGGCCGGTGACCGTTCGGCCAAACGAGCCGGTGCTGACGTCAGCGATGACGTCACCCCGGTGGTTACCAACCGTTGGGTGACGTCATGCTGACGTCACCACGCGTCGGTCCGTGGACGGCGTGCTTGATGGGTGGCGGCGCATCGCGGTTCAATCCGCCGTGCGCGCCCATGTCCGCCTGTGACGGGCCGAACCGGCAGCGTCTGAAGCGGCGTCAGCGCCACCTTGAGCCATACGGCCTTGGCGATGGGGGCGCGTGCGGTGTCGTCCGGCGACGTGCGACATGTCACCGGACTCGTTTCAACGTCGCCTTCCTCCCTATGCCTTCAGATTTTTATTTCGACTTACGAAAAATCGGAAAAATGGGCGAACATGCTCGGGTGTCGGGATTCATGGCCCCGATCCGTACGGCCGAAATGCATTTGCGAAAAAATCAATCATAAACAACAAACAGATCGGGAAAAACGTGAACCGATGCTCTGATACTAATGTTGGGATTGTCGGATCCCCGAAAACCGGATTCGGCACTTAAACCGAATCCCTAAATCAATGCGGAAGATAAGCCCAGGAATTAAACACGTATCACCGATCGTAAAGCACACCACGGATTCGAGCGTACCTTGTTGGCCACAGATTAGACACCGATGCCGTAAAGAGGAAGAGATTTCAATCCCGTTCGATCCGATGTCAAAATATCGCCGTGAAGTGAAGATGGCGTCGCTTCTTGGCTTTTCTAGGAGAGAGAACTTTTTGGAGAGAATGAGAATGTTCGTACAAAAATACCAAGAGGTGTCTTCTCCTTCTCTCTCATCCCTTTTATAGGTTCCTCTTTCCACAGGCCTAATTCCCGTGGGCCGAACCTTTAGGCCCATCGTGGCCGGGCCAACTTAGGCCCATTATAATAAATCCATCAATAAGAAATAAAGTATCCTCACACCCATAGAAGCTCCTATTTTCAGAATTCAGTGAAAACTATTTCCAGTACATTTCCATAATTCAAGTCTCCAATAATTCAGCAAAGATTTAAGCCCTCATGAGGTCAATGTGCTTATGATAAAATAAGTGCTAAAAACTCATAACAAAACACTGAAGACTATAATTAAACCTATAAATAACCCATAAAGACAGTTTTTGTTTTAACAAAGCAAAACAGATCAATCATGGTGAGTCCATTAAAATGGCAAATCACTACCCTATATAATAAGAGAGACCTTCAAATCCTAAGCCCACAATGCACAAAAGACTATAAATGCATAGACAAGGACAAGAAGGAGGGGCAATGCTAGTAAGTTTGGCAATCGACTTGAGGTGAAGAGTACTAGGCATGCCTTATGATCCCGAGAGGAGAGATTTAGGGCAAGTATTATTCCATTTCAAGTTCCCTCTAGCATGTGCTGAAACTGAAATTGTTGAACTAGAAGAGGATCTATTGAACTAGAAGAGCACAACTATGAAACTTCCAGATTTCTAATACCCAGAATGATTCCCCCCCTCCCAATTCTTTTATTCTACAAAAAGGTTTAAAAAAAAACCTTAGACGACCCTCTATTGGAGCGGTTCCATCAGTTCACCACCTTTGTCCCGCCGGGAGAGGTCTGATTGAATCGAAACTCGAAGTCAAGCCCAAAACCCAGGACGCGAACGAGAACGGCAGGGGAAAAGGGAAAGTGAGAGAACCCAAACCCAGAACGCGAACGAGAAATTCATCACTCTCGCAGTTATATCTTTAATCGGGCACAGCAACGAAACAACCAAACAAGAAATCGCCATTCGCTTAAGAAGCACGACGAGAAGGGACTGAAGCGAGCGAACCTGGATATGGCGCGAGAGCTCCGCAATCTGTTGGACTGGCATTCGCGAGCACGACGAGCGTAGGAGAGAAGGAGAACCAGAGGCGAGCGATCGTCTGCGAAGATGGGTTCGAACTGAACTCGACGGCGAAGGAAGGAAAGAGATCGCGGGTGGCGGAAGGGACGACAGAAAAAGGCAGAGCGATGGAAGGGTGGGGGGGGAAAGAGAATGAGATCTAGGGCTGCGTTAGGTTTCTTTTTGTTTTCAAAATGGGCAAAAATGGTTTTTCAATAAAGTTTCGAGGGTAAAATAGGCAGTTTACGATTTTCATTAAAACCACCCTTCAGCATTCCGAAAATGCCGAGGAATGCTGAAAGCCCAAGGCTCCTTCAGACCAGCCTTGGACTTTCAGCATTTCCAAGGGCCGACTTTCATTTGAAAGCTCCTTCAGATTAGTTGCCAAACACCCTGCTTTGGACTGAAGGAGCTTTGGGGGCTGGATGGGCTTTCTAAATGCCCATCCAAACGCACCCTAAGTGTGGAAATGTAAAACCCATAGCTTGTCGAGTAATAAAATACATGGCCTTTTCTTTTTTAAGCCCAAGACAGCAACCCCCATGAGCTAAATTCATGTTGAGTCTAATTTCATGTCCAAAAGATCAATCTATCTAAATCCAAGCTATATCCACATCAACCACTAAAACCCTTAAACAATAAGCATTATGACTAAAAAAAAAGAGCTAAATCTAATGCTAAAAATTAACAACCTAATCAAGGCCTCTTATTTCTTACCATTTTCTGATTTTTTTAATCTTTCTAATTTTTTAATATTTTTTTAAAAAATTATTATTATGTATTTTTTTATAAGTCCGAAATTAGGAACCCAGGTTGGACCCCAAGGCCCAGTCCAAACAAAGATAGTGCCCTGGTCTGAACCGAGCTGGATCATGGAAACGCTCGGGCTCTTAAATCGAGCCCACTTTAATAGAAAAATTTCCAATGCCCAATCTACAAATATAATATTATTTAGCCCAATTTTGACTAAAGCCGCAACAAAACCTAAGCCCAGCTTCTATTGGGACCGAAATTAGCCCAAGATCCCGTAAAATAAGCCCAACTTGTTATCTCTTTCGGCCACATATCCCTCGTCCCCTTCAAGCCAGCCGCGAACGAGCGGCTCTCCACCCGACCATGGACAAGCGACCTCAACCATCCTCCATCTCTGCCAGCCACCGGAGATCTTTGAGACTCGTTGATGACTAAGGACCTTCATCAGCCTCAGGCGACGGCCACCCTCGGGCGAGGGTTGCCCATGCTTGGTCTGGCAAGGGTCGTCCTCGCTAGCCTAGGCTTGAGTGTCCTTCATAGGAGGGCGGCGATCTTTGCTGGCCCTTGATAAGGTTTGGCAATGGCCGGCGAAGGGAAAAAGGGAAAAGGAAAAGAAAAAAAAAAGTAGAGAAGGAAAATAGAAGAAAAAATGAAAAATAAAATAAAAAAATTAATAAAAGTTCAAAAAAATACTAAATTATTATTGTCCACATTGACATCAGTCGTGTGACATAGAACACTTGACATCCATATTAATTCTAGCTAAAATTGGGTGAATGGATTCAATTGGTAAATTGTGAAAATGTTTAGATATTAATTGGTATAATTAAAGGGCTTAAGACTAGATTAGTAAAAATGCAATAGATTTAAAAAAAATTGGACATTTTTTCCTTGGAAAAGCCGAGACTCGGCAAAATGCATCAATACTTTTCTATTATGATAGATGCCACCCGTATAAACTATAGCTTGAAGGGTGTTCCATAAGCCTCCCCACAACCCTCTCCACTCACGTGCAATTCAAAAAGAAAGATGACAGAGCAAATGTCTCAACAGGCCATGTACCAGACAATTCGCAACGCAAGACAGCAAAACGATTGACTTACATGTGGAATTGAAGATTGAAACGGTCGAATTCCACAATAATTTAGAGTGGTTGATTAGTTTAGGATAAGAAAAAATTGCATAGAAATCACTTTTAAAAACTCGATTTATTAGTGAACGGAGATCATATATATATATAAATGTAAATTCTGCATATACAACTCACAAGATATTAGGTGAAAAGAAATCACGTGTATAAATGTAAATTCTGCGTACGCAATCCAGAAGATGACACCGGTATATTTTAACTTGCAAGCATATCGATAATATTAGGTTAAACCGTTTGATTGGGTATCAGATGACATGTGCTGTGTACGAACCGTTTTGGTTCCTAAAGCTGCTCTGGAAACCGGAGCTCTATCATTGCTCTTTCATTCACGTGCGTCAAGAAAATCGGCAGAGATATCGGACGATTCAGACATCTACGAATCTTGAATGAAGCGAACATTATCGACTCTCTAAAATTCAGCGGCGGAGGAGGCGGCGCCGCTGCTTTGGGGCGGCGGAGCTTTGACAAAGCGGTCGTGCTAAGCCACATGGCTTCGATGTCACGTTACCCGCTTCGTGCCGTGATGAACAATGTCGGCCCTCGGTCGCGGTGAGCAGCACGCGATCTCGACATCGGGGAGCTTTGCTTGGATCTTTAACGGCCTCCCCCGTTCGGCGGTCCCATTCACGGCAGATCCGATTGGCCCGATTCGAAACAGACTCCTGACCTAACCGTTACCGTCTCCGTTCCGGAAGCTTTCCCCTCTTCGCTGACCAACCACGGATGCAAGAAGAAGGGAAGAAAAGGATGTGAGAACCAACTACCTACGAAAACGAACGGTACCGGTGACCGACACGATGGGATCACCAGCATGCAAGACGGTGTGAAACACGTGAACCCTCCTCCGCCTTATTACGACAACCCCACTGCCCCGATCGCTTCCCGTGCGCGGCCCCACGGAAGCTCGTGCAGCACAAAGAGGCTCTGCATCGTGTTCTGCGAGCGCGGTCTGGGTGGTGTAGTTGGAAGAAGAAGAAGAACGACGGCGAAGATGATGGCGGCGAAGAGAGGCGCGAGGGGATGGTACCGATAACCACCTTCTTCATCTTCCTCCTGTCCTTCGTCTCCCTCCTCTCGACGCCGAGCCAGCCGACAATCCCGTCCCGCGGCTACGAGGATCAGATTCGAGACATCTCCGTGTTCTCGGCGGTGGGCTTCGGCTTCATCCACCCGAATGTCCACTCCTTCCTGTAAACCGGACCGGCAGTGACCGGCGGTGGCGGCGGCTTTCGATGGTATGCTGACGAACGCGTCGCCGGAAGAGTCCGACCCTAACCCGATTTCGTACTCGACCTGCTTTGCTTTTCCTCATCTGGGTATTTGGTGGTGACCCGATAAGTCTGTTTCCGTCCAATCGGATTCGGTGTAGGAATTTAATTAAATTCTCGTGGGAGAATCGAAGTCGGATACGCCTGCAGGTGCCGTGACGTCCTGCGGTTGCACGCTCGACAAAAACGACCGGTAGGTATGGCGCGACCAATTTTTCGAGTGTGAACCACATAGGTTTTGGCTAATGGATTGTTAAGCCTAAACTTAACTCGGGCTCTCCCAAGCCCATACCAATTCGCGACTTAGGTTGGAGTTCTTAACGTGCAATTGATTTTTAACTAGGAATCGCCACTAATCTATTTTTGGTGGGTCGATTAGAAACCCAAGTAAAGCAACGGGAGGTTTACTTTACTCCTACGAACCAGAGACTATGGGTACGGGGACTTGGTTACACTAGATTTCTCTAATGCCCTTTCGGTACCATTCTTAAAAAAAATGTTTGGTAAGCAGTTTGAATTGATTTTAAATCTATTTCCCTAACATGTGAAGTGATCATGCGAGTGCGCAATCCACCAATTTAACACCCAGATAAATAATAAATAAATTGCAAACTTACCTCAGAGCAACGAAAGCATCTGCGTTGTTAGATCAAAATTCACATTATCAACCCTAGATATGATTTCTAATTAACGCGCAATTTCTTTTTCTTTTCTTTTTTTTGTTTTCACTTTATTTAATGGGAACTTAATCTATATGCAATGCATGCTAGTAATCTAATTATGACATGGCAACATGACCTAAATTACATGACATGGCAATATGATCTAAATTATATGACATGAATAGAGTAAATCATAAAGAGATGCAATAATTAAATGCAATCTAAATGACCTAATTCTATTGACAGGCAATTTCTAATTAAATTGGCCTAAAAAAAAACTAAATGACGTGCATTTCATTTAATCTAATCCTAAATAGCATGTTCATGACATTTTTTATTTTTTATTTTTCCTAAAAAAATGCAATTTATCCTAAAAAAGGAAGTAATTTATCCTAAGACATTTTTTTTGGATTTTTTATGAAA
The DNA here is from genome assembly GCA_007663325.1 of Eucalyptus pauciflora. Classification (NCBI taxonomy): domain Eukaryota; kingdom Viridiplantae; phylum Streptophyta; class Magnoliopsida; order Myrtales; family Myrtaceae; genus Eucalyptus; species Eucalyptus pauciflora. The sequence goes on along the minus strand of VMYD01000010.1, from coordinate 579,328 downwards.
TTCGAAATTAGGTAAATGCGAAAGTTACCTAGCTATATTAAGATTCTATCTAATTTATATTAAGGACTAGGTTATGCTAAACCCTAATTTAAACTAAGATGTTGTCTTAACTTAGCAATCTCTATCTAAAAAAAATGAAACCAATTTATTCTAAGGCATTTTTTGGTATTTCCTCTTAAATTCGAAATTATAAAAATATGGAAATTATCTACCTAAATTAAAATGTCATCTAATTCGAATTAGGAATGAAGTTATGTCAAATCCTAATTTAAACTAGAATGTTATCCTAACTTAGAAATCCCTGACTAAAATGCAATCTACTTAAGATTTTTTTTATCTAAACTTATAATGAATTAAAAACTATTATCTAGAATTAAATTACGTGCAATCTTACTCTAAAATGCAATGACATGCAAAGATGCTCTAATCCTATATGATTTATGCATGATGTTTTTTTATTAATTTCGAAATTAAAATTTAATATGCAAATCATATAATAAAAAAGACTAACATTCTAAATGAATAAGCTTTCTTTTGTTTTCTTTTTCATGATTCAAAATAAAATCTCTATCTAATAGAAAAACAAACCTAATCCTAATTCAATTTATTTATTTTTTGGATTTTTTTTTATTTTACAAAAATAAAATTGACTTAAACACCATGACGTCAAATCAAACAAGATAAAATTGATATTCGAAAATTGGCGAACCATATCTCGCGCATGAGATCGGGTTGTCCAATTTTAAAATTAAATCGTGAATCGAATCTCGGGCATGAGATCGGATTGTTGATTTTTGCAAGGGATTGCGAGTCGGATTTCGGGTGCGAAAATCGGACTGTCAATCCCTAATTTGGGGCAATTTCAATCATATGCATCGACAAATATCTCAAATAAGGTGAGGGAATATTCGAAAATCAAAATAGATAAGATTTTCACCTAATTCGAATATTGGTTTTCGAATTCCGATCTTCGAATGGCTACTCGCAATGCAACGTGGCGGTGCTCGGTTGTTCGAAAATCACCCGATGGGTTCCGCGAGACCTCTTGGAATCCACTGGACGATTTGACTCAGTCCGTTAACAATGCTCGGTGTTGCGGTCTCAAGAAAAGAAAGAACGCACTGGAACTTCGGGCGGCTTCGGGGTGAGGGTGGTAGTAGCAACGTTGGGTTTTCTCGAGTTCCATGAAAACCTTGAAGCCTCGTGTGGAACGTGAGTGTGAGTGGACACTCTCTGACAGAGTGGTCTCCTTTCTCCCAATTGGCCGAGAGTGTTCCCTTTGTCTCGAATTTTGCACTATCTTCAATGGCTTTTCATCCAAAGTGCCAAGTCTTCTCCTTTTATATAATGCCTTTGATTTGGCGCTTCGGCATGAATTATCGAAGGCCACACAGTGTTGGTCGTGTGGCTATGGGAGGGTGGCACGAGATAGAGCAGCGACCCGTCGGTGTCGTGGGCTGGTCGGTGGTGAATCGACGGGACCGTGAGATTTACGACCAACAACTCGTCACGGGCAACAAACGGAGACGAAACAACAGCACGTCATGGGAGCGAGGACTTCACGAAACGGCCGATCGTTATTGAGGGGCAGCAGGCGTGGTGCGGCAGCTTGTCGAGACGATGGGAAGTAGCAGCGTCGAGATTGGGGGCACTCAGTCAAAGATGACTAAAGAATTTGACCTACCACTCTCATTCACTCTGTCTTTCATGTGATTTCTTTTTTTGCGTGTGTCAGACTCACAAGGGAGAAAAAAAAAACTTTTTTACCTCACGTTCTCTCCTCGGCAGTGTATATCAATATGCGTGGCCGTGTGTTTTTCTCTTTTTTGTAGCCGAATATTCAATGTGTGGTCTCCCCTTTACTTTGCGCGCGATGTATTTTTATAGGTCCAAAAAATATATTCTCGCGACATATATTTTTTTCCTTTTTTGGTTGCGCGCGATATTCCCTTTGATTATGTAATATTTCTTATTTTGAGTTAAAGAATATATTACTCAATATATGCCCCACGTGCAATATTCTTTTTTTGTATTTTCCAAATATTTCATCCGAAAATTTCCTTTCCACCCAAAATATGTCACCCCAGGGTATATTAGTCGAATATGTGAAAATCACACTTGAATCAATGCTCGTCGTCGGTTCAATGCTAAATGCAAAATAAATGCGCCTAAAATCTATATGCTATGCAATTAACTATTTTTTTTCCAGGGATAAAATTAACCCCTAGTTTTTTAATGCAATAAATGACTAAATGGGTCACCAAAATTTAGGTGTCAACAAGGTATTATCGTAATTTCGCTTCCTCTTGAAGTTCGGAAGGAGGTGGGTGACGATCGCCGGGGGATCCTCTCGAATTGCTGGAGGGTGGCGAAGATGCATCTATGGCCGTCAATGAAGATCAGAGAATCATTCAAGTTCGGCTACTTGCAGAACTACGAGTGGAACCTCCGACGGATGAACAACGAGAAGCAATCGGCGGCGATCAAGCAGAAGCTGCTGCGGAGGGAAGGCGGCTCTTGGAGCTGCTTCGCTTTTTTGGAGTTTCTAGTAACCTTGGACACGTGGACAATGCAAGTACTGATATGAGTGAACATGAGGTGCACCATGAGAGAAAAGAAGTTTCCATGTGTAATTTCTCCACTTAAGTCATAATAAGGGACGGGCTCTTTATCCTTTGAGTTGTCTTCCAAGGCAGATATTTCCTAGGCACATGAAAGGCAATGTTCAATGTATTGTGTCTGGGAGCATTATTCAACGGTCTGATAAAAAAACTGCTTGAAAGTGTTGTCTCTGATTACTTTCATGTGGGAGAATGGTGACTTCAGTCTTATTGTAAATTTTTCATTGCTTTAAGACTTATAGCATCTCATCATGAAGCCGCCAACTAAGGGAAACTATCTTCTGCTTATGATAATACATGTAGTGATCTTGCACTTTCATGATATTAAGTGGAAGCACATGTTCTTAGTTGCATTGTTTATGTGACATCCCAAAATTCAACCCTGTTTCGACTAAGTGAAATGGGCCTTTCGTCGACGTGCCTACGGCCCTTTTTCTCTGAGCTGATCACTCACGAGTTAACCAACCCATTGAGTGAAGCCGTTAAGGGATGTATCCGCGATGAAAATCCCTAAAAGCTACTTAATTGGTTGGATTGGACTATCGCGTCTGATTGATTTTAACCACGAAATTAAACTCGATTTCGGGAATCGAATTGTAAGCGTGTCATAATTCTTTTTTTTAAGACTTCGTCTCATCGTCCGTCAATTTATTGACGAGTCCGAAATTTCGAGAAAGAAATTATCGGAAGAAAAATTGAAGACCGGAAGAAATTTAAAAGGGAAAAAGAAATGAAAATGAATAGTAATTTTTGAATAAGGTAAATTTTTACTTATTCTTGTACTATTTCTTTTTTTTCTTTTTCTCCATTTTCTTTTATTTCTTTTTCTCTCTCTCTTTTCTCTCTCCTCTCCCCTCCCCCTTTTTGTGCGGACACCCCACCTCCACCGAATGCCCCCAAGCCAATTCCATTTTGGTTTTCTCTTCTTCTCTCCCTTTTTACTTTTACTTTTTGACTAGTCAATACCTATCTCTCTCTCTTCTTCCCCATTTTCCACCCCCACGTTAACAAAAAGCCCCCATCTTCTTCTTTTTGGCCGAACCAGCAAAACCAGAAGGAGCTCGCCGGACAGCCGCCGCCCACACCGCGCACCACCCGCCGCCCTCGCCCGCCCCAGGCGCGTTCCGCCGCCGACCGCCGCGCGCCCGCAACTCACCGCCGTCCGCCGCGCCCGCACGCCCGACCGTCGCCCCCGTCCCCATGCGCGACCAGCTCTGCCCAGCCTCTGTTCAGCCCTTGTCCGGCCACCTCCGGCCACCATTTGAGCTCGCCGGACCTCCACCGACCCTCCCCCATGCCGTGCCATCCTTGTGGTTGTGTTTTGTGACTGTTTTGTGAGTTTTTACAGCCATCGCAGCCCCTCACGACTGGGTTTCCAGCCACTTCCAAGGCCGCTTTGGGCCGTTTCCGGGCCTCGGAGTCGTGCCGTGCTTTGGGGTTTGTTGTTCCCCGCGCGAGCCCGTCGATTTGGTACCGGTTGCGTGCGATTCCGGTGGGTAATCACACTAATGCTTGCTTAGTGGGTTAATTATGCTTAATTGGTTGTTTAGTTTATTTAATTAAGCTTAAGTGTTTTGATTAGGGTTTATTAGTTTTTTTTATGCAAATTAGTTAAATTGAATGTGAAATTAGCAAGTAGACATAGTCTACTATTTACTGAGGGTAGCCCGGGAATTTTCCGACCCTTTATCGGGCTTCAATTTGATATTTTGGGCCTAAGTGAAATTTTTGGCATTTAAATATTATTTTTCGAAATTAAATTAAATAATTATTTATTTTCCGAAAATTCAACTGTGATGGTCAGCGACCGGAATATTATGCTGATGACAGTGGTGAAGTCCATTTATTTAATCGGGCTTTATTTTGAGCTAAATTGAATTTCTAATATTTATTATTTAATTTTCGAAATTAATTATTTAATTAATTAATTTTCGGAAATTAAGGCTGAGATGGCCGACGACCGAAATCTCGTGCTGATTTTCGTGGCGCAGTCCGTTTATTTATTTGAGCTCTACGTTGCTTGAAATTAATTAAATTGTGAGATTTTAGGGATTTGCCCTAAATTTAATAGAATTGATTGAGATTGAATTGTTGTTTGGAAATTGGCCAAGTTTGTTTATCTAGCATTCTTATGCTTTGTTGAGTTGCAAAGTATGTGGAATGGTGAGAATGAATCAGAAGTATCAGGCACAGTGTATGGACCTACGTGGTTCGGTGACTAAGGATGTCACTGGCGAAAACGACGCCTTAAAGAACGCACGTATCAGTCTAGTACTCATATTGTTATAGGCATGCATGGTTCGGTGATTAAGGACATCACTGACGAAAATGGTGTCTTAAAGAACACATGCACTTGTCTATTGAACACATTATTATAGGCATGTGTGGTTCGGTGAGGTGGGACATCACTGGCAAAAACGACGCCTTAAAGAACGCACACAGTTGTCTGGTGAGTACATGGTTATAGGCATGCATGGTTCGGTGATGGGGAAGATCACTGGCGAAAACGGCGCCTTAAAGAACGCACGTATCGGTCTAGTACTCATATTGTTATAGCATGCATGGTTCGGTGATTAAGGACATCATTGACGAAAACGGTGTCTTAAAGAACACATACACTTGTCTATTAAACACATTATCATAGGCATGTGTGGTTCGGTGATGTGGGATATCACTGGCGAAAACGACGTCTTAAAGAACGCACACAATTGTCTAGTGAGTACATGGTTATAGGCATGCGTGGTTCGGTGATGTGGGATATCACTAGCGAAAACGGCGCCTTAAAGAATGCACGCAGTTGTCTAGTGGATTAATCACTTTGGTGAACTTGACGCCCGAGAGCACTGATATGGCTCTGTGACCGAGTGCACTATGGGAGATTTTGTGGTGTGGAGTCAATGACCTAGAATGGTCCGTCTGACATGTAATCGACTAGTTCGATTGACAGTGATTTGATTGATTGTTCGCTTTGAATTATGAAACGTTATATATAACCTTGAATTGCAGGTTGAGACTGAAGCCAAGGTAAGTCCTCTGACTTGTGCTGTGCTTAGGCAACTGAGTAGTGTATTGGTTTCCTAATTGAGTCTTAGTGGGGTAGAACTCGTTGAGACGTAGTCTCATTTCGGTTGTGAGATAACATTTCAGGACCCCGATGAGGAGCTGAGGAGGAGGAATCTGAGAAGGAGAATGATTTTTGGAAGAAGAAGATAGCATCGAGAGGGATCTTGAGTATGATCTGGATGGACTGAGATCCCATCTTCTTTTGTGAACTCTTTTTGATGTGAATAGAGCTAGAGTAAAGGGTTGCGAATAGTTGTGAAATACTATGGTTTGTATTTTGCATAAAAGTTTGGTTATGAGTTTCAATATGAAAGTATGGCCCTACTTTTCTATCCCATTGCTTTATTGTCTGGAGATTTTCTTTATACTTCCGCTTGCGCTTATAAAATGAACAAGGTCGGCGATGCGTCCTGGGACGTTGCTATTAATCGACCAGGTGAGGGATGGGCATGTGTTTGAGGATCGGGGCGTGACAGTTTATGCAACTAAGCCCACAGGTTCTGCGCATTTAGGGTGAGGTTTGAGTGGAGAACATATTGGAGGTCTTCCTTTGTGTGATTTCTAATCATAGTGGATTTCGCTTTGTACAATGTTACTGTATGGAGAGTTTGCTTGCCAAATTTAATGTGTAGAGAAGAGTATTATTGACTGAGGCCCCATGCTTTAAACTATGCTATCTTTCTTATACGTGTATATGTCATTGTATGTACGCAATAAGAAGAGAAATGTTCACTGTACAGGTTTTGCTAACAGAGTTCAAAAGCCTTCCTCCGTTGTTTGGGGTAACACCCAATGCTGTCCATGAATTGACTCTTGCAAGTAAGATCAAGTTTACTCTTTATTGTATTTGATTCTTTCTCCTTGTTGTGGGCCTAGAATGATGCTTTAGTGGTATGCAAATAAAAGTGGAGAAATCTGATTTTTTTCAATCTCTTCTGCTTATTTGTCCTACCTTTTTTCTGTAGTTCTTATTTGTTTTGGTATGTTACTTCTCGCACATGGTTGCTCAATGTCTTATATTTATTCTCATGGCTTTTTTTAATCTAATTTATTGATGACTTTAGACAACTTTTCAAATTTGTGAATCTAAAAAGGGTTTCTTTCTACTCAGGATAAGCCATTTGTAGATCTCCCTGTCAAGGCAGTTTCATCATTTGCAAAACCAAATATACAATGAGCGAATCTTTAATAAGTGAATCTAGCGGTACAAATAGAAATAAGCTGAGATCTCTTACATGGAAACACTTTAAAAGGATAGAAAATAGCCAAGATAAAGCCGAATGTCTATATTGTGGGGCTATTATTGGTTGTTCTACTATTCAAGGGATTAGTGGGATGCATAATCATTTAAGTAAATGTAAGAATTATCCATATGCGAATGTGGAGAAAAGGCAAAGAAGTGCCTCGAATGAATCTGTTGGGGTTGGTAGTTCTATTTTAGCTGATCCTTGGAAATTTGATCAAGATGCTAGTTGAAAAGATCTAGCGGCGATGTTTATTATTAGTGAACTACCCTTCAAGTTTGTGGAACTTGAGGCATTTCGAAAATTCGTGAGTAGAATCCAACCAAAGTTTTTAATCCCTTCAAGAAACACATTAAGGGAGGATTGTTATAAGTTATACCTGGAGGAAATAAACAAATTGAAAAAATATTTTTTCGATACTTCTCTAAGGGTTTGTCTTACGACTGACACATGAACTTCATGTCAAAATCTAAGTTACATGTGTCTTACTGCTCACTTTGTAAACGTTAATTAGAAGTTGCAAAAGAAAATTTTGAATTTTTGTCAAATCCCAAGACATTCAGCTGAGATTATAGGGAAAGGAGTTGAGAAATGCTTGGGGATGAAAGGCATTTTTTCTATCACTGTTGATAATGCTAGCTCAAATGACTCGGGAGTTCAATACTTGAAGAAAATACTTAACTCTTGGAATGCTCTGATATTATTAGATGAGTTACTCCATGTGAGATATTGTGCTCATATTTTCAGTTTGATTGTGAGAGAAGGTTTGAAAGATATAGATGATTCCATTGTTAGAATACGTTATGTGAGATCTTCTTTGTTGAGATTGCAACGATTTAAGGAGTGCATTCTGCTAGAAAATATTGATTCCAATAATCTTGTATGTTTGGATGTGGAGACTGGGTGGAATTCAACATACCTGATGTTGGAAGTGGCCTTGAAGTTTCGAAATGCTTTTATCTCATTAGATATTCAAGATAGAAGATTTGCTGAAGAGCTTTCCAAGGTGAGAGGGTTGCCTATTGATGATGATTAGGATTATGTCCATCGATTTCTTCCTTTCTTGAAGTTGTTCTATGTTGCGACTTTAAAAGTATCAGGCTCTTCTTACGTCACTTGCAATGATATGGCAAAAGATGTATATGGGATTTATATGATGATTGATAAATATTGTGAAGATGAGGAAAAGAGTTTGCAAGAAACGGCCAAGAGAATGAAGATCAAGTTCAATAAGTATTTTGGCAATGTGAACGACATAAATCTCACATGGTTCATTGCATGTATATTTGACCCTTGACATAAGATGAAGTATGTGAAATGAATGATTAATAAAGTGTATGAAGGCAACCAGGCAGAAACTTTGCGAGATAAAGTGACAAAATCTCTGATATTATTGTTTGAGCAATATCACACCGGTACATGCCCCCAAAGCAACATGAGATTAAAGGGGACAAGGACAGTGAACATTTGAGGTCAAGTACTTGATGTATTTCGTAGCTCCTTGACCTCAATGATGGTAGAGGCTCTTATATGTACTCAAGATTGGCTATGATCCGCACCACTTTCACAATCGATCAAGGAGGACTTAGAAGAACTTGAAAATTTCGAGTCAGGTGAGAAAAAAATAACCATGGAATATTTATATCTTTCAATATTACAATTGATATTTCAATTCTCATTTTCATTGTGAATTTAATGCAGAGTTGTCATCTACAATCATAGACCCGAATTCAATAGCAATTTCTCTTGATGATTGACAAACTCAGATATAAGAATTATCCATATTTATATCTTTCAATATTACAATTGATATTTCAATTCTCATTTTCATTGTGAATTTAATGCAGAGTTGTACCCAGCTCAGGAATTTGGTCAATTTTCCGGTTTTTATGTTCTCTCTTTGAAAGTTTGGAGGGCCATTTTGCAATTTCATCTTGTTGATAGAGCTCTTGCAGATTGGGAGATAAAGTTACATAGGCTTGTTATGTTTTTAGAGGAATGGCATTCCTCCAATTTTATAATGTAGAAACAAGACTGAATGTTTCAGCTATTGGTTGACTGGGAGCTTAAGCTTTTATTTTTGTCAAATGATAATTTAAGGTTTCAAAAAAGCCTCAATCAAGTCTCAAGCTCATCTTTGATGGAATTACACGATTAGAAATGGCACGTGGCAAGTAGCCAAATATTCCACATGGAAGCCATGTCGGATTTCCTATGCTTCAATTTTACTGGTGGTGAGCACACGATTTAATTGGGACTTCTTAAACAAGTCTTCTATTGATCAAACCAAAACTTTCAAGTCTAGAATGGACAAAAAATCAGAAACTCTAAGATTTGTTTTATCACTTACTAATATGTTATTCAGGAATGGGATAAAGTAAATACTTTTTGCCAATAGTTTTTTTGACACTTATAAACTTTTTTAGTAATTTATCAGTACGGAAAAAATTCTTTCTTTTTTTCAATTGAACAATAGAATTGTCTCTTAGAGAATCATCAAGACTCAAGAGAGATTATGTTAAGCAATTGTTAAATTGGATATCATTTTTTGGCCAATGCTTAAAAAAAGGGAATGAAGTATATGATCTAAATTGCAAAATCCTCTAAGCTTGAACTGCAGTAACATATTGAATTTAGATTATTTTGAGTTGAACAAAAAAAAAAAACCGAAAACCGAAAGCTGAAAACTGAAAACCGATTCGGTTTGGTTCGGAAGATTTTTCTAACAGTTCAGTTCAGTTCGGTTTTTCAAAAAAACCAAACCGAACCGAACCAAACCGTTGACACCTCTAGATATGAATACAACAATGGTTTTGCTTTGTTTGTGGTAGAGAATGTTGTGTTGAAAAATCCTCATGGAGTAGTTAAAGGTGCATGTGGAATTGGTATTCTGATAAGATACTTGGCTATGGCGAAGTTCAAGTAAGGTTTAGACTTGCAAAATGTCTATGGCGGTTGAGCCCATCAGGAGACTATGAGAGAGTAGCAACATAGTTCAAATTTTTAGCGAGGCACTGTGACTTGACTCAAACGTCAATCCAATGTGAATATTGTTAAAATATGTTTCGAGCTTGAGCTCGTTAAACGACTTTATCATATTTGAATTATGTGCTCGGCGCATGAAAGTTCAATGGCATCTTAAAGATTTTGGATATTATTTTTATGTTGAAGATGTGCTCAAGAATAAAAAGTAATATTAGCTTGGACTTTGTTTTGGATAAAGTTTGTTTTAGAAACCACATAAATTATCCTTAGGGTTATTCAAGTTGGCCTAAGGAGAATAGGAAATTTGGAAAGTCCAAACGTGGACTTGAAAACGAAGATTCGGTCAAACTTGGAGTTTATCTATTAGTTTCTTGTTGACCGAATTCTACAGGGACTTCTCAGCCAAGTGGGTTCTATGGTTATATAAATATAATTATTCAAGGATTGTTTAGTGTGCCTTGCATAGATTATCCAAGAGACATCGTGAGTGCTCCAAAAGAAATGTTGTCATTGTGCACGTCTTGAAGCGCGGTTTCGCGAGTGCTTGGTAGTGGGTTTTCTCCGTTGGTTTCGTTCATGCAATTATACCAAGAGTTTTTATGTGTTAATGTCGATTAAATTCTTGTGATAAAAATTTGTGTATAATTCCTTTGTAAAATTGAGAGATTATTTAGGGATGAATTATTGGGCTAAACACTGCATGAGTTATTAAGTGTAATTGGACCTTGGGAAACACCAAGAATGCTTGAGTGATTTGAATATGTAATCTCCATTATCTCTCTTGATCTACAATGGAATTCATTTCCACTCGTCCCGTGAATATAGGTCACTACAACCGAACCCCGTGAACATACGCCATTGCTCGTCTTTCCACAATAGTGGGCACACCAATTTTTGCGACAGAAACAGCTTAACCAGTATAACACAAATGGTACACAAAAGTATAACAACGAGGCATACTCTTATTAGATCTTTACTCTCACTTTCGAATTGCTCACTTTCGAATTGAGAGACAGTGGGAATTACACACTTCCACAGATATTACAAATCTAACGATTGCATGCAGAGCAACAACTTCTGAACTAACACAACTACGATGACGGATATTAACTTAAAAGTTCAAAAGCAACACAAATTGACACAATCTTTAAATGCATAATTTATTTTATCTGTTAAACAAGAACACGCTACTTCGCATTAACAGGGTCATAAAATCCGAATTCCACGCGTGAATCCGGATTCCCAGCCCTGAAAATGCATCAACTTTATCGTACAGCAAGAATTGCTGTTCATGTTCTACGGGATTAATTAGAATTTGGTCAAGAGGAGGATGCCTCCTTGATGACATGCCTCTTTAGACCTGGAATATGGACATTTGCGAAGTAATCCTCCCAATTTATGCTCCTCAAATCTATTGGAAATTTATTGCCCTCCTTGGTCGACATTTGTTCCATCAACTTTCGTGTATTCCAACTGTCAAACCTGTCAATATACGGTCTGTCCATGTAAGTCCTAATCAATTATCAATGTCACACAAAAAAGAACATCTCAAACACGCAAAACACCCATTAACAAAATTTTGCGATATGTGTGTGTGTGTATATATATATATATATATATATATATATATATATATATATATATATATATATATATATATATGTATGTACGTATGTATGTATGTATGTATATTTAATTCGTATGTACGTACGTACGTGTGTATGTATGTATATTTAATTCGTATAATTAATGATTATTACCTTGCACGGTAGAACGCGTAGGGCTCGTACAACTTAGCCAAGTGAATTATACTCTCTGCCATTCTCTTGCATCTTGCTTCAAGCCTGGAACGTTGCTTCGGGTTTGAATTAGGGCCAATTTCTTTGCTCAATCCACTTTTCTCTGCGATGTCTTTCTGTATGTAAGAGGAGAAGCTGTCGATTGAGCTGAAATACTCCATGTCGTTAATTTGAATCTCATCTCCTTGGTCGTCCGTCAAGGGTGAAGCCGCGAAATAGTCACGGGAATAGTTAAACATGTCGCGCGTCATCAGTGGATTGACCGTGGACGACGCAGCGTGGTACACGTCGATGCTGGGGCTCGCGGCGATCCCGTGCTTCGCCATGGCTGCGATGATTACGTTCGCAACTAGGTCTGCCGGTACCTGATTGTTATCAAGAAACAATAACTCAAGACCAAGAAAGTCATTACGTGAAATTGCGAAAGTTGGGTAACAAATTGCTTCCACCCCACCGGTCAAGACCTTTGTTGGTAAAATACTAAATACACTTCTTCTTTTTGTAACTGAGGATCCGCCTGAGCCCCATTTTGCTTACGCTATTCGGGGTCATAAAGTCCTCCAGCACCCAGTGGCACCTTCGGACTTTAACAGCGACTATACATCGGGGGAGACTAGCACAAGACCCCACCACCATGGCCCCTCACTTATAACGCTGGCAACTGCGGGTTTTGACCTCTCGACCTCGGCGATGAAAGAGAAACTCTCAACCAACGCAGCTGCCCACTGATGGGTCTAAATACACATTTATATGTCATGTTTAATAGAATTTCTGTCTCCCACGCGCTTTTTGAACTTACAACAAAAATACTAGATTTTCATCTCATAGCTTAATTTTTTAAAAGTTAGCAATGATTTCATAAGATTTCACATTGTATCAGAGCAAGAGGTCTCGAATTCAAATCTTTCCAAATCTTTAAATCACATGTTGTATCATACTCAAAAAAAGTACTCCAACGTGTGAACTTATTTCATATGTTTTGAGAACAATGGCGATGCATATCCATTCATATCCCGAACCGTCTAACTTACATCCCCTGGTACAAATCTAAAATAAAATGGATTGAATTACTCACTCACCACGTCCAAAATCATGTCGGGATCAGCTATGAAACCAGGGAGCCGTCCTTTCCCGCAGGACAAGAGCAAGGGGTCGAGCATTCTTCACAATACATGAAAGAGAAAACACATATTAATCAGCGTCAGCATATTGCGATGGTAATTATAATTGTTTTTTTTTTTTTTTGTAATTCAGGAACCGCCGTATAGCCGGTAGCCAACGATGTAAACCCGGGGGAGCACTAGCGCGGGAACCCACCACCCACGGCACCCCACTTAAGTCACGCAACATGACGAGGAAGGGAATCGAACCCTGGCCTTTCGTGTGGCCAGTGTCCCCCTAATGCAACCTGTTTCCTTGAATCCATCCTGGAAAAGGCTCTCGAAAAGTACTCTCAATCACGCTAGGACGAACGATGACAACAGGTACTCTTCCTCTGTCTGCATTTATCATCATCTCACCCATGGCCTTGGTCATTTCATATACGTTCTGCCACCCATACATTCTTGCCCTGATCTCATACACGATTTTTATTCAATCTCAGCACATGGAACTTTTAAAAAACGCATGAGTACCGATCCAAGAAACATGTAGAAACATTTTCATAATTCCTCACCAAAATTTAGATGTCGACAGGTCTAAAATGATTTTGTGGTTTCCAAATATTGGGTAAAGCGAATCTCTATAATTTCAACCTTATTTTAGAATTTGGATAGAGATGTTCACCTGGCCAAACCGATCTCCTTCAATTTTTGCGGCACTTCATTTGGAGGGAGTGTTTCGATTAGATCTGAAACCAAATTAATTTCGTGATGGACGTCCAACTTGCTTTGAGTGGACGAATCTATTCTGCTCTCCCCCATTTCAAAGGCCTTCTCCATTAATATTCCCGGCCTCTCTCCATTCACATATGCTATAAAAGTATAAATAATAATACTGGGATAAATCAACTGAAATGGTAAGTTTTCTATTTCCTGGACATGTATTTGCGAAACTAGTGTTCACTGATTCTTACTCGTAGACAGGTGCAAGAAAAGGCTTAGTTTCTTGCAATTCTTGGCGAAGCTTAAAAGCCAAGAAGGCGCAATGGTGTTCGCGGCGAGAGCTTCGTCGTACCTACACATATATATAGCAAGGAGCGAAATATATCAGCTAAAGCATTCCTAAGAATGGGAAAGAAGGACGATAGCAGAAGAAAAACGAACTGGATCGAACGTGTTTTTTGAAATTAGGGTTTTGATTTCGGTCAAAGCAATGTTGATCCAGGATTTAATTAGATCCTGCAAATACTTACAATCTCATAGAACACAAACAACAAAATCTATAATAACATAGAAAAATCAAAGATACCTCTCATCCAAAGTTGTGTTGGCTGCTGAGTTTACGATGACATGGACTTCTTGGGTTATCTGGTGAAATGAATCGTTTCCTATTCCCATGTTTGACTCCCGAATGTCGCCCTTGACTGGAATGAGCTTGCTCAACATGAAACTCGTGTACTCTTCTCCATACTTCTGTTGCAGGCAGATGAACAGCTCGCACCCTATTATCTGGAAAATAAAGACGGACAAAGATCTTTTGGTGTTCGAAAAGAGCACGTTTTCCTACAATGAACATTACATGAACAGAGCACGTGGCCTGCACACGAGTCCGAATAAAAGTCGAACGACGATTTTCAAATTCAAGATGCACATGCAGATAATATTACGGCACACCGACCTCGTCTTTGACTCTGTCCATGGCAGCTTGCTCGTCTTTTGCCTTGATCAGCAGGAAGATCTTCCCTACGTTGGGTGCGACTCGTAAAATCTTCTCAATGAGAACTGTGAACAATAGTTTGAACGCTTTGCTGAGTTTAGTAACAGTCTATGGACGCAAGCAATGGAATTGGTACAATAGAAAATGAGTTCATTATCAATTATTAATATTTAATCTAAAGATTGCTTAGTGTAGATGTCTGTATTATGGCACTCAAAGAACACTAATTCCCATCATTTCGATAGGGAGTAGTTCCAAGACCAATGTGACATTATGTTAGGACGAAAGCATTTTAAGCGGGTTATTTCCATTACCTTTCGCGAGAAACCCAGTCGCACCAACGACGAGAAAGTTCCTTCTCTCTAGAAAGTCAATTATTCCGACACCATCTCTCCATTCCTGAGCCATATCCATTACGGTGGGAGGGGCGGCAACACCAACGTCACGGCAATTGCGGTTATCCATATCTTTGATGGCCATGTTTTGCGAAGGTGCAATGTCCCGGACATTATTTTGAGGAAATCTCGGTAAATGAAGGAATGGTCCTCGAAACCCATTTGAAGATAGGAAGGTGTTGCTTGCTCCTTGATTGGAATGGGCTCTAATGGCCGTGCGCGGTGATGCAATCATCATAGCGGATTTACAAGGCAATGTTGCTGATGCGAAACCAAGCAAGAACGACGACATTCTGTTGACGTCCGTTTCTTTTTTTGCCTAGAGAGAGGATTGATTTGAGTTGAGGCCCGATGCAGAAGCAGGGGAAGAAGCCTGTTGCCTATATATAATCAAGCGATTAACCATTCGAGCTGACGTCATCAAGTTACAGCGATGCTGGTCGGTGATCCATTGCATCCGAGGGAAGAAGGGTTTGAAATGGGAACACAGAGAAAAGAAATATAAACGTATTGATTTGCTGAAGTCACGAGATAATTTAAGCAGATCATCTAGGGTTTAGCTTAGGGAAAATTATCCAAAAAGTCTTAACCTATTGCACTTTTGCTAATTCAATCATAAACCTTTTAACTTTGTCAATTGAGTCCTAAACTTTTTAACATTTTGTCAATTGAATCCATCCGGTCAATTTTGACCGGAATTTGCTGACGTGAATGCCGACCATCCTACGTGACACTATTGACGTTGACATGGACAAAATTTATTTTATTTTTTAAATATTGTTTCTCCTTTTTTTAATTATCTTTGTATTTTTAATTTCTTTTTTTCTCCTTTTTTTTTTCCTTTTTCTTCCTCTGGCCGGTCGCCCAGTCTCTAACGACCGGCCAAAGGCTGCAACTGGCAAGAGTCGGCCTCCCCGGCCTCGAGGGAGGTCACCCTTGCCGACATCTGGCAACGAGCGACCTCACCGACCTCGCCAGCAAGGGTCGGTCTCGCAGTTCTTAGGCGAGGTTGCCCTCACTGAATCTAGCAAGGGGTGACCTCGTCGACCTTGGGCAGGCTCGCCCTCGGTGAATCTAGCGAGGGCGAGCCTCGTTCACAGCTAGCTGGGTTACCCCTAGCCAGATCCTAGCAGGGGCCACCTCGCCTAAGGCCTATGAACCTGACCCTCACGGGCCTCTAGCGAGGTTGGAGAGGTCGCCCCTTGCCAAATCTCAGTGAGTGTGACCTCACCTGAGGCTGGCAAGGCCAACCCTTGCCGGTCATGGCCTTTGGTCGGTCACCAGAGGTTGGGCGAACTGGCGACCGACCAAAGGAAAGAAATAAATAAAAAATGAGAAAAAAGAAAAAAAATAATAATTTTAAAATTAAATATATATATTAAAAAATTTGATCAAGTCAGCATCGGCGTCCATGTCAGTAAATTCCTATCAAAATTGACCGAATTGGCTTAATTGGCAAAAAGTGAAAAATGTTTAAGACTCAATTGACAAAGTCAAAATGTCTATTTTTGAAATGCTAGATTGTTTGGTTCAGCTTTGGAGAAATGCCCTTGGGAGAATGTAAATACGTTTGAGGTAAATGGGTTTTCTGAAATGCTAAACTGTTTGGTAAACTATAACTGAAAAGTGCTTTAGGGAAATGCAAGGCTGTTTGGTAAACATATATTTGAAAAGCCGACCAAATTAAGTTTTTTAGTTTTAGTATTTTTAAAATTGCAAAAAAGAAACAATGACTATATAACATTTTACATTTTCATGTTGAGAGTAATGTAAAAGATATATATTAGTAAATTTATTTAAAAATTATATTAAAAGAATTTGATTATAGATTAGATGCAAAGCTCAACTTTTGGCCTAGGGTTCTTTTAGGTTTGTTTTCAACTTTGAATAATTTTTTTTTAATTAATGTAGTATTAATCATCTTCGTTAATTAATTATCATTCTAGTGTATTGATAAAAAGTTGGTCTATTGATTGTCAAAAGATAAAAATAACAACAAAAAAAAAGGTGAACTTATTCGGTGGATGGTGAAGTGACCAATTGTGGATGCTAATTTTTTTGAGTAAGCACCGCATATAAAAAGGAGGTCCTCATTAAGAAAAATAAAATCAAGTTCCTCTCATACAAATTTGACTAAAAAGAGTCATTTCATGATAGTAAACATGGTCATATATGTCCAGAAAAAAGAAATTCATTAATAAGAGGACTAGCATTCCGCAAATGCTGAATGTCCAAAGCAGGTCTCCACCGCTTTAGGCTTTCAGCATTTCAAAGGTCAGCATTTGGCCAAGGACACTTATAAATGCTGAACCAAACATCAAATTTTTTTCCCAAGGGGGCTGAAAGCCCCTTGGGAATGCTGAACCAAACGAGGCCTAGGACTAAATTGACAAAAGTACAATAAGTTTAAGACTTTTTGGATAATTTTCCCGTTTAGCTTAATAATGCATGGGCTGACAAGTTGGAGTTGAAGCATGAGATGATTCAAGAAGATGATCCATCATCGATAAGCTAACTTAAACTAATCATCACCGACCAATGTATTGAAACGGTATGTAGAAAAAAGAATTATAAACGTATTGACTAAGTTGTAAGCGGAAACCACATTTTTCATGCATCACGAGATAATTTAAGTAGGTGGTCCATGATTGATGAGCATCTTTCCCCATGTATGGATAGATATTCGTCACTCGTGTCCCACCTACTCAACAAAGCTTGTCATGCCACACGCAGGGACTGCATTTACTCCATCTCGATTAGATTTACAAAGATAATCACGTTTATGTTCCTTATTATATTGGGTGTGTCTAATGTTTACACTTTGTTTTGAGATTAAACTCGACACCTACCGCAAGTTACTATTTAATCTTGTTTGTCCTTGCTGATGCAGCCTTTGCAGGTTCTCGTTACATAGTTGTGCTAATGTCATTATTAGATGTGGAGGTCGCACTTAAATTTTTCAGACTTATGATTAATGTATGACTTTGATTCTCTATTATACCAAATTGGGATAAGTGCTGCAGAAGTCTTAAAACTTGTCACGAAAATGCAATCGAGTCATAAAACTTGCAAAAAATGCATTCAAGTCCTAAAACTTGTCAAATTGTTTTAATCGAGTCCTAAAGTAACATTGTTAGCCTTTTTAACGGAAAATGCTGACATGGCGCTTACATGGCCTTTTAAATAATTTTCTTTTTTCATATGGATTTTTTAATTTTTTTTATCATTTTTTTTAAAAATAGATTTAAAAACTAAAAAGAAAAGTTAAAATTTATTTAAAAAATTGTTTTAAAAAAATAAAATAAAATTAGTGGCTCCTCCGCCACCGCCACCGTCCATTGTTGGAGGGGCAGGTGACGGTCGTCGGCCCTAAGCGGGGGTTGCCGACCCTCGCCCTGGCCAGGCGAGGACTAGCCACCACTAGCCCTTTCGGTGATGGGCGACTGCTGCCATTTTTTTTTTTTTGAACTATTTTTTTTTAAATAAAATTTAACTTTTCTTTTTAAATTTTTAAATCTAATTTAAAATTTAAAAAAAAAATTACAAACACCACATGGAAAATAAAAATTAATTTTAAATGCCACGTCAGCATTTTCCGTTAAAAAAGTCGACATCGTTAACTTTATGACTCGATTGAAATAATTTGACAAGTTTTAGGACTTGATTGCACTTTTTGTAAATTTTATAACTCAATTGCATTTTCGTGACAAGTTTTAGGACTTTTGTAGCACATATCCCTACCAAATTTATCACAAGTTTACCAGTTTGAGTAAATTTTTTAGAGGTGTATGAATTTATAAATTTGGAATTTTTTATGATCAAGAATTAGTTTGGGATAAATTTGTCAAAAATGTATCAGTTTGAGGTTTTTTGTAATATCAACCCTAAGTTATTTGTATAAAATTAATTAGACAAAATTGATCCAATGAATTGTACCATTCAACTGAAAAATAAATAATAAAGTTCACATTACAGTTAAAAAAAATTGCACTGCGTGATTGGGTAATGAAAATACAATTCATACTCAACTATCAAACTACCATTAAATCAGGAGCATTCAATCTTGTTTAGAAAGAAGTAAATTTCATTTGGTACGGTCTTTTCTAAATCTTTGTGGGAGAAAGTAAATTTACAAAGTTAATGTTGGCCGAGTCCACCTTCATGTGAGGTCCAGCTAGCATTAAATATTTAAAAACAAAAAAAAACAAAAAGAAGTGGAAGTGGTGGTTGTGCAGTGGATGGTCCAAAAGTGAAGAGGAGAAAGAAAAAAAAAACTACAGAAGAAAGGGAGAAGAGAATAAAAGAAGAGGGCTAAAACTTTGCGGCTCCAATTCAAAATTCAAATATTAATGGAATCAGCTCAAATTTTAGTATGTTGTTTATGAGACCAAGGGCTACAAGTTGATGATTTTTGTTTGTCAAGAACCATCTCTGAATTCTCCCGTTGCGGTTAAGGTTTTCCTGCTTCAAACTTATTTATCTACCTATGTGGTGAGGAAAAGATGATTGTAATGTTGATGTTAAACATCTAGTGTGTGACTAGAGAATAATATTTTATATATCCTACTATTCTTGGTGATTAGTGGTTATTTTTGGGCGGTCCGTGGTTTTTCCCATATTGGGTTTTCCACATTAAATTATTGGTGTCGTTATTTGATTTGTCTACTTATTATTTTGGTATTATATTTGCATATTATGAGGCTATACATTGCTGATTGTTGCTGGAGGTTAAAAGATTTTTCGTTGATTCAATTTCGGGAGAGAAATTGATCCTGTATTGGGTTTAATTTGTGGTGAATTGTGTCTCCGGGTTCTCCCCAACAGTTAATTTCCCCAATGAATTCGAAAGTCTTCTCTAAATCAATGAAGTCTTTTCGCGGTGCCTTCTCATGCGGGGTCTGTCATTTTAAATAGGTGATAAACTCTTCATCCTCCGCGAGCATCGACCCCACTTCCAGTAGGGATTTAATCGGTGCATTTTAATCAACTCACATTCAATGACTTGTCAGGGGTTGCAGGTCTTTCTCAGTTATAAAGATGGTTCAATCCTCTTATGTACTTAAATGCGCGTGCAATGAACTAGCTCGTCACCGAAAATATAGATCTGTCATAAATATTTAGACAGGTAAAAATTTTGCAATCAATCTTAAAATTATTGTATATAAGCCAATTCAATTTTAGATTTTTTAATTTTACCAATTTAGTTTTAAATATTTACAAAAATTATAATACAATCTTTCCGATCAATTTCCGCATTACGCTAACATGATGATGTGCCACATAGGATGGACAATTAGCGATTATTGGACTATTACGTCAATGATTTCCGACGAAAATTGACTAGAAGGTCTACATTGAAACTTCGCGTAAAAAGTTAGGATTAAATTAAAAAAAAATTAAAAAAATTATAAATGATAGTCGATCTAGCGGAGAAAGAGACATAGGTCGAGTAGTTCGCTCTGGTTTGCTCCCGTACGTCCCGTGCAGTCTGCATCTTTTTCAATTAATTTCCTCCGTGCAATTCGAAAGTCTTGTACCTACATCATCGTGTTCCACGATTCTAATTAGGTGACCAACCTCTCCTATTGGTCTCGTGCACCATCCATCAGAGTTTGACCGTCCTTCACCTGAAAATATCAGGTACAATTAGGAGGCCGACAAAAAATTAGCCCATTCATCTTGCGACACGTGTCGCACATAGGCTCACTGTGGTCACCGTCTCCCCTCTCCCTCCCGAGCCCACCTCTCTTCCCTCTCTTCTTTTTATCTTTCATTTTCTTCTTCTACCTTTCATTCCAACAGAGACGAAGACAAATGTACGTCCCCTTTCACCACCTCATCGCCGTTTCAGTCCTCCGTCGTCGAGCTCGAGTTAGGCCGACAAACTTAAACCTCTGATTTTGGATCTAAGGTTGAGCAATCCCTAGATTTGTTATTTAGAGCTCAGTTGAACTAGTGTATAGATTTCTTTATCGATTACTCTATCATCACACACTAGGCTTCTATCTTAAAATTATGGAAGAAGAGATTGAATTGAAACTTCCCTTCGACAAAACTAATATAAAAATGTTGTGTTAATATTATTTTACGACTTTTATTTTGTTATACCGGGTTAAGTGAAGTCTAGATAAGCTTTTGCACATT
Source organism: Eucalyptus pauciflora (assembly GCA_007663325.1). NCBI lineage: Eukaryota > Viridiplantae > Streptophyta > Magnoliopsida > Myrtales > Myrtaceae > Eucalyptus > Eucalyptus pauciflora. Next base: position 558,260 of record VMYD01000010.1, on the reverse strand, counting down.
TTAATTGGCCCACTTCCTCATGCGATCTTAAGGATACAATCCCACACATTGAAAAAAATGCATTCAGGGTGGTACTTGTGACATCTGGAAATTTCCATGTTTGATAATAATATTTAGGACTAATTTTCACAACCGAATTGCCAAGAGTTCAAGGCGTTATAATTAAGTTAATAGATTTCAACGTGTAATTAATGGTGTAGAATGGTGGTATTTGACTTGCCACCATATTATTTGTAGTAAAGGGGCTAGTATGTTTTGAAATTCATATTTGATGATATTCAATATTCAATTTATTGAATTGAGATTTTCCTAATTTTTTATATTTTTCATTGATGATTTTAATGGAGTCAAAATGTCTTCAGACTCACCAAAATTCAATTTCAAATGTTCTGAATGAATATCAGTTTCCTAAATCTCCACTTCTCTTCAATTGGCATGTCACTACTCTTTTCTCTACTAAAATTTTTAAACCCATGCTTTAGTTGAGATATTGAATTTGATCAGCTTTGACATCATGCATGACTTTATCAATTTTAACCATAGTCCATTAATACATGGTGACTCATGCTTATACTTCATTATTGTTTTGGTGACTCGGGCCTATAATTCATTAATATATTGGTGATTCATGCTTGTACTTGGCCAAGTCATCCTCCTTTTCCATCAAAATATCTTTGTTTGATTAATCCCATTGGACCATTTGTATCTTAGCTATTTTCATAAGGACCACTTGAAGTATTTCTATTGGACCACTTATACCTCTCCATTTTAGGTCTAATGATTTTAACTTAAGGGTCTTTATTACTTTAACCATGGTTAAACAATCTTATCTCTTTTCACCTTTGCCTCAGCCAAGTATTTGAATCTGAAAAGCTTTTAGATTATAATTATTGACTTCTCTACTTCATTAACTTCCACGTACCAACTTCCTTCTTCTTCAACTTTCGTTTTTATCTCCTGCGAGTAAAAGCGAAGGGCCCACACTTGTATTATTTTTAAAATTTATGTCTCAATCTTTCTGGGCTGAACAAGGTAAATCATTCATTTGCACTGCTTTCCATCAACCGGTTTTGTCATTTTGAAATCAAGTTTTGTTGATTTTCGACTTTGTAAGTGTGATCAGGATGCCTCGAAAAGTGTTTTGAGATATCTTGAGAGTTGAGATACCCCATAGGTAAGGATGCCTCGGAGGATGTATCAGGATGCCTCAGAAGTCAAGATGCCCTACTGTGTGAACTGGATGCCCCGTGTATGTCGGGTTGTCCCAAGAGAGTTCGAGAGGAAAGGTAATAATGAATATGATGTGCAACCATCCATATGCGTACTTCATATATTGTCTTATCAATGGTAACCATGCATCATAAAATATTATGCCTTCTGCTTCTATCTGAATGGATAATTTTATGTCATATTGATCTTGAGTAAAGAATATATATTCCATGTGTTTAGCGGTGAGAACACTAGATGATACTCCATTGATTTCAAGTGTGGGATGTTCTAGGCTCATATCTCGCGCAATGTTAGGTTTTATTCTTTGCTCTTTAACAACTCAAGTAATTCTAGGAGACTCCACTAGCATATTCGAAGACAATTAGAAACCAATTGAGATATGAGAATGTCTTCTCGATTTCTATACAACTAGAAATTCTTAGGACTGAAACTTAAGTATACCAATGTTTCTATTAGCACCATTTTGATATCTAACTAGATAGTTGTTTAATAAATTAAAAGTGACTATCTAAGTGTGGAAATGTAAAACCGATAGCTTGTCGAGTAATAAAATACATGGCTTTTTCTTTTTTAAGCCCAAGACAGCAACCCCCATGAGCTAAATTCATATTGAGTCTAATTTCATGTCCAAAAGATCAATCTATCTAAATCCAAGCTATATCCACAGCAACCACTAAAACCCTTAAACAATAAGCATTATGACTAAAAAAAAAGAGCTAAATCTAATGCTAAAAATTAACAACCTAATCAAGGCCTCTTATTTCTAACCATTTTCTGATTTTTTAATCTTTCTAATTTTTTAATATTTTTAAAAAAGAATTATTACTATGTATTTTTTTATAAGTCCGAAATTAGGAACCCAGGTTGGGCCCCAGGGCCCAGTCCAAACAAAGATAGTGCCCTGGTCTGAACCGAGCTGGATCATGGAAACGCTCGGGCTCTTAAATCGAGCCCACTTTAATAGAAAAATTTTCAATGCCCAATCTACAAATATAATATTATTTAGCCCAATTTTGACTAAAGCCGCAACAAAACCTAAGCCCAGCTTCTGTTGGGACCGAAATTAGCCCAAGATCCCGTAAAATAAGCCCAACTTGTTATCTCTTTCGGCCACATATCCCTCGTCCCCTTCAAGCCAGCCGCGAACGAGCGGCTCTCCACCCGACCATGGACAAGCGACCTCAACCATCCTCCATCTCTGCCAGCCACCGGAGATCTTTGAGACTCGTTGATGACTAACGACCTTCATCAGCCTCAAGCGACGGCCACCCTTGGGCGAGGGTTGCCCATGCTTGGTCTGGCAAGGGTCGTCCTCGCTAGCCTAGGCTTGAGTGTCCTTCACAGGAGGGCGGCGATCTTTGCTGGCCCTTGATAAGGTTTGGCAATGGCCGGCGAAGGGAAAAAGGGAAAAGGAAAAGAAAAAAAAGTAGAGAAGGAAAATAGAAGAAAAAATGAAAAATAAAATAAAAAATTAATAAAAATTCAAAAAATACTAAATTATTATTGTCCACATTGACACCAGTCATGCGACATAGAACATTTGACATCCATGTTAATGAATTCTAACTAAAATTGGCCGAATGGATCCAATTGGTAAATTGTGAAAATGTTTAGATATTGATTGGTATAATTAAAGGGCTTAAGACTAGATTAGTAAAAATGCAATAGATTTAAAAAAAAAAATGGACATTTTTTCCTTGCAAAACAGAGACTCGGCAAAATGCATCAATACTTTTCTATTATGATAGATGCCACCCGTATAAACTATAGCTTGAAGGGTGTTCAATAAGCCTCCCCACAACCATCTCCACTAATGTGCAATTCAAAAAAATAGATGACAGAGCAAATGTCTCAACAAGCCATGTACCTTACAATTCGCAACGCAAGACAGCAAAACGATTGACTTACATGTGGAATTGAAGATTGAAACGGTCGAATTCCACAATAATTTAGAGTGGTTGATTAGTTTAGGATAAGAAAAAATTGCATAGAAGTCACTTTTAAAAACTCGATTTATTAGTGAACGGAGATCATATATATATATATATATAAATGTAAATTCTGCATATACAACTCACAAGATATTAGGAGAAATCACAGTGTATAAATGTAAATTCTGCATACGCAATCCAGAAGATGACACCGGTATATTTTAACTTGCAAGCATATCGATAATATTAGGTTAAACCGTTTGATTGGGTATCAGATGACATGTGCTGTGTACGAACCGTTTTGGTTCCTAAAGCTGCTCTGGAAACCGGAGCTCTATCATTGCTCTTTCATTCACGTGCGTCAAGAAAGTCGGCAGAGATATCGGACGATTCAGACATCTAACGAATCTTGAATGAAGCGAACATTATCGACTCTCTAAAATTCAGCGGCGGAGGAGGCGGCGCCGCTGCTTTGGGGCGGCGGAGCTTTGACAAAGCGGTCGTGCTAAGCCACATGGCTTCGATGTCACGTTACCCGCTTCGTGCCGTGATGAACAATGTCGGCCCTCGGTCGCGGTGAGCAGCACGCGATCTCGACATCGGGGAGCTTTGCTTGGATCTTTAACGGCCTCCCCCGTTCGGCGGTCCCATTCACGGCAGATCCGATTGGCCCGATTCGAAACAGACTCCTGACCTAACCGTTGCCGTCTCCGTTCCGGAAGCTTTCCCCTCTTCGCTGACCAATCCCGGATGGAAGAAGAAGGGAAGAAGAGGGTGTGAGGACCAACTACCGACGACGACGAACGGTACCGGTGACCGACGCGATGGGATCACCAGCATGCAAGACGGTGTGAAACACGTGAACCCTCCTCCGCCTTATTACGACAACCCCACTGGCCCGATCCGGTGCGCGGCCCGACGGAAGCTCGTGCAGCACAGAGAGGCTCTGCATCGTGTTCTGCGAGCGCGGTCTGGGTGGTGTAGTTGGAAGAAGAAGAAGAAGGACGACGGCGAAGACGACGGCGGCGAAGAGAGGCGCGAGGGGATGGTACCGATAACCACCTTCTTCATCTTCCTCCTGTCCTTCGTCTCCCTCCTCTCGACGCCGAGCCGGCCGACGATCCCGACCCGCGGCTACGAGGATCAGATTCGAGACATCTCCGTGTTCTCGCCGGTGGGCTTCGGCTTCATCCACCCGAATGTCCACTCCTTCCTGTGAACCGGACCGGCGGTGAGTGACTGGCGGCGGCGGCGGCTTTCGATGGTATGCTGACGAACGCGTCGCCGGAAGAGTCCGACCCTGACCCGATTTCATACTCGACCCGCTTTGCTTTTCCTCGTGTGGGCATTTGGTGGTGACCCGATAAGTCCGTTTTCGTCCAATCGGATTCGGTGTAGGAATATAATTAAATTTTCGTGGGAGAATCGAAGTCGGATACGCCTGCGGGTGGCGTGACGTCCTGCGGTTGCGCGCTCGATAAAAACGACCGGTAGGTATTATCGTAATTTCGCTTGCTCTTGAAGTTCGGAAGGAGGTGGGTTGACGATCGCCGGGGGGATCCTCTCTCGAATTGCTGGAGGGTGGCGAAGATGCATCTATGGCCGTCGATGAAGATCAGGGAATCGTTCAAGTGCGCCTACTTGCAGAACTACGAGCGGAACCTCCGGCGGATGAATAGCGAGAAGCAGAGGTTGCTGCGGAGGGAAGGAGGCGGCGGCGGCGACGCCGATACGGAGGCGGCTGAAGGGGAGGCCGCCCCGGGTCGTGGGCCTCCGTCGGCGATCGCTTTGTGGGGCAGAGATTTGCTGGAGGTTCTTTCTTGCTTCTACTGTTGCTACGCTTTCGAAGGTAACGCATTCGGCCCGGCTGTTTTCGATGTTTTTTGTCTACTGTGAAAATTGCCTGCGATTCGAAGTTGCCCTGCTTCTTCTGAATGATTGTCGTTGCTCTTCGGATTATTTCCTGTACCTGCTTTGAGATGTGTTCAATCGCAGTTATGGAGAGAAACGGGTCTTTATCCTTTTGTCTTACTATTTTCAATGTTTTTGTTTGTGAAATTGCATAAGATTTGAAGTCGTTGCTCTTCGGACTGTATTTCGTGTACCTGCTTTGAGATGTGTTCGAGCTCCATTATGGAGAGAACTGGTCAAATCCTTTGGAGAATCTTGATTGGCATCGATGGTTGAAAGCGCATAGGTTCAGGTTGAAAATTGGCTGTCGAAATACTGATACTCAGCCAGTTCTTGATTGTGATTCTGTGCTTCAATTAGTCACTGTTTCCAACCCGGCCTACTTAAGTGGAGGACTGGGATGACAAATTGCTGTAGAGCACTGGGTGTTAGGATTTTCATTTTCTACTGAAGTACTCAACGTGAAGTTACGGTTGGACTATACTATAGGATGACGGTAGATAGGTATGTAGGAAGGATTTCTTTATGCAGTTGAAAGTTGTAATGCATCCCTGTTTGGACCTGTAAACGTCGGTCAAACAACAAGTTTAGTAGACAATACGCTACACAAAAGTTGAGTGTAATAGGATCCTTTTACATTCAATCAGTCAGGTAAATAGTGGTTTCAACTTAGAAGTGTGTATATGGGCTAGAGTGAATTACACCGGTGAGATTCGCTTGTGCATTTAACTTCACGGGTTAGCTGAAAGTAATCTAATCAACTGCTAAATAGCAGCTCCCTGTTGAAGAGCTTTCTAGGCATTTGACTATCAGGAGGAAACATTCCCTTTCTTGCCTCTCCCAACCCTATAACTACCATTGATATTATTCTTCTTGTAGACAAAACGGCAATGTTACTTTAAGAAGGTATATGGAATATGCTTACATGTCCAGGTGCAGGGACTGATATAGTGCTCTGCTGTTAAAACTTTTGCTTTTTAGTCAACCATGGTGGCTTGGCTTACTATGGTGTGAGTCTTAGTTAAACGGTCAGGTTACTTAGTTGCATCCACTTGGTGGTATCTTGTATGATAACTAATAGAGGTTTAGGACACTCAAACCCCTCAAGTCTCTCATAGAATAGGAAACATGTGTATGAGATCATGGTTTGATTAGTGAGTTGATGAAAAGTCGGGGTTTGAAAGCTGGAACAGAGATCTGTCCTAGGATTGTTCTCTCCCTCTGTCAAAAGAGAACTTAATGACGTGTTTCCTAGAGATTTATTGGAAACACAAATTTACATTTTAATGATCGAGAGCTGTATTGACAGTGTGAAGGAATGTAGAAGCAAAGGGGAGGTTTTTGAGAAGCTCTTTTGCCTCTTTCATTGGTAGAGAATTCTTTTAGATGCTGTCGAAATGGTAATCTATTTCTACACCTTGGTAACCCTGCCTCTTCATAGACATGCCAATCTATTCGCCATTGGTTGGAGTCCAAGCAATGGCTCCTGTCATTTTAAACTGCTTGTGTACGTACAAATATTTGTCATTTCTCCAGAGACTGTCCCAGAAGAATGCACGTCTCTCGTTCTCAACATCGCACTTGTATGTGTGGTGCTGTTGCTGTTTGAATTTTCATAGATCGATACCATCATCAGTGCCTTATCCCTGTTCGTGCCGGAGTGTTTTCATTATCTTATTCGGTAGCTGGGAGCTTTAATATTTTCAGAGACTGTCCCAGAATAACGCACGTCTCTTGTTCTCAACATCGCACTTATATCTGTAGTGATGTTGCTGTTTGAATTTTCATAGATTGGTACCATAATCATCAATGTCTTATCCCTGTTTGTGCCGGTGTGTTTTCATTATCTTATCTTGTGGTAGCTGGGAGCTTTAATATCGCTGAAGTTTGGTGGTTGTGTGTGTTGGACAGTTAGGCACATGAAAGTGCAACACAAAATTTAGATAAGGGGCAGTTGAAATGACTAAGCTGAGGGAGTTGGGACCATTGATAAATTCAGTACTTGAGAGGGATGAATTGCTAGTGGGGACAGTTATAGCATACAATTACTTTTCCGTGCTAGATTCATCTTGGATTCTCTTCTCTCTCTCTCTCTCTGAAATTTTGCATCTCCATAGCTAGACCAGTTGCATTTTTGAGTTCCTTTACCATAAGCAATTCAATGCTTACCGTCATTATGCTGTTATCATAAGCTGATCACATCTGACTTATGAAATCTTTAACATGCGTTCACTTCTGGTTTTACTGCAAATCACTTTGGCAACAATCTGTATGCACATTGTATCCTTCAAGCGCCAACTTTTTGCCTAGTCTTGAAATACTTTTGTCATCTGTTGCAATCCACGAATCTTGCTCTTGCAGATTGTGCTGATCAAGAGTGCTGAGGCGCACCCCTCGGACAGTTCACCTTTCCACTTCATATTTCCATCTTTCTTTTCCCCTTTTCCCCATCTTTTTTTAATTGCAGTTCCTATATCTGTAAATGATGTATCGGTGGGGTGAATTGCTGTGACAGAGAAGTTCCTCTTTCTGGTTGCTCTAGCTGAATAGTTGTAAATAGTATGTGGGGTAGGGTGCATTTACTATAACAGAGAAGTTCCTCCTTCTGGTTGCTCTAGCAAAATAGCTGGAAAGGGTTCTCATTTAACTCCTTGCTTTGTATTGGGGGGACATTGGCTTCCTGCAAGGTTACCCAAAATCTCTGGTTTTTATCCCATCGGTCCCACTCTTTCTGGCCGCACGAGCGTGGTGTTACTTTAAACCCAGTCCTGACGGTTTCTGACAGAGTGATGCTAATAAAGTAACTCTTTATGATGCAACATGCATGTTAACTTGGCTTGGATTTCCAAGTCTCTTTTGCATAAACAAAATCAGACCCAATCAATTTTACGAACACATACGAGTATTTTACCTTATATTGTCCAAAAGTTAATGGATTATATAATGCAATCGAGAGGCTTAATTGGGTGGACGACATCTAAGACACATTCAAAAAACTCAAAATCTTTATTAGATTGATTTAAAGAATCGAATTCCGAATGAAAGCTATTAGTTTTTACTTTTAATTACTTGTTCTCCACATGATTTGAAGAATCAAATTCTTAATAGACAAGATTTTTATGTGACGGCTAAGAAAGAAAGAAATCACTGCATGATCACTCAAATCCAGAGAGAAGATCTTTGTAAGTAAATTCATATCAATTAACAGATGCATGAAACTAAAACTATAGGATGACGACAAATAGGTATGTAGGAAGGATTTCTTTATGCAGTTGAAAGTTGTGATGCATCACGGTATGGACTTCTTAACGTCGCTCAAACAACTACTTTAGTAGATAACACATGACACAAAAGTTGAGTGTAATAGGATGCTTTTACATTAAGTCAGTCAGGTAAATAGTGGTTTCAACTTAGAAGTGTGGACATGCGCTAGAGTGAATTACACAGGCTAAGTTTTCTTGTGCATTTAACTTTATGGATTAGCTGACAGTAATCTAATCAACTGCTAGCTAGCGGCTCCCTGTCGAAGAGAATTTTAGGCATTTGACTATCGGCAGGAAACATTCCCTTTCTTGTCTCTCGCAGCCCTATAACTTCCACTGATATTATTTCTTCTTGTAGACAAAACGGCAATGTTACTTGAAGGTACATGGAATATGCTTACATGTCCAGGTGCAGGGACTGATATAGTGCTCCGCTGTTAAAACTTCTGATTTTCAGTCGACCATGGTGGCTTGGCTTACTATGGTGTGAGCCTTAGTTAAGCAGTAAGGTTACTTAGTTGCGTCCATTTGGTGGTATCTTGTGTGCTTAACTAAGAGGGGTTTAGGACACTCAAACCCCTCAGGTCTCTCATAGAGTAGGAAACATGTGCATGCGAGTTTGATTAGTGAGTTGATGAAAAGTGGGGTTTGAAAGCTGGAACAGAGATCTGACCTAGGAGTTTGCTCTCCTTCTGTCAAAAGAGAACTTATTGAGGTGTTTCCTGAAGATTTATTTGAAAAAACAGAATTGCATTTTAATGACTGAGAGTTGTATTGACAGTGTGGAGGAGTGTAGAAGGGGAGGGGAGGTTTTTGCGAAGCTCTTTTGCCTCTTTCATTGGTAGACAATTCTTTTTTATGCTGTCAAAATGGTATCTATTTCGATACCTTGGTAACCCTGCCTCTTCATAGACACACCAATCCTTTCGCCATTGGTTCAAGAGTCCAAGCCAGGGGGTCCTGTCAGTTTGAGCTGCCTGTGTACTTAACGAATAATTGTCATTTCTCCAGAGACTGTCCCACTCGTCTCTTGTTCTCAACATCGCACTGATATGTGTGGTGCTGTTGCTGTTCGAATATCATAGATTGATGCCATCGTCATCAGTGCCTTATCCCTGTTCGTGCCAGAGTGTTTTCATTATCTTTGTTGTGGTGGCTGGGAGCTTTGATATCTCTGGAGTTTGGTGGTTGTGTCGGACAGTAAGGCACATGAGTGTGCAACACGAAATTTAGATAGTGGGCGGTTGAATGACTAAGTTGGGGGAGTTGGGACCTTTGTTAAATTCAGTACTTGAGAGAAATGACTTGCTAGTGGGGACAGTTACAGCATACAATTACTTTCGTGTGCTAGATTCATCTTGGATTCTTCTCTCTCTCTCTCTCTCTCTCTCTGAAATTTTGCATCTCCATAGCTAGACCAGTTGCATTTTTGAGTTCCTTTCCCATAAGCAATTCAATGCTCCACGTGATTATGCTGTTATCATAAGTTGATCTCATCTGACTTATGAAATCTTTGACATGCGTTCGCTTCTGGTTTCACTGCAAATTACTTTGGCAACAATCTGTATGCACATTGTTTCCTTCCAGCGCCAACTTTTTGCCTATTTTCGAAATACTTTGGTCATCTGCTGCAATTCACGATTCTTGCTTTTGCAGATTGTGCTGATCAAGAGTGCTGATGCGCACCCCACGGGCAGTGCACCATTCAACTTCAAAGTTGCATCTTCTTTTTCCTTTTCCCCCTCTTCATTTTATTGCAGTTCCTATATCTGTAAATGATGCATTGGTAGGGCGAATTGCAATAACAGAGAAGTTCCTCTTTGCGGTTGCTCTAGCTGAATAGTTGTAAATAGCATGTGATGGGGTGGGGTGCATTTACATTGACATTGCCCGTCTGGTTGCTCTAGCAAGATAGCTGGAAGGGTTCTCATTTAACTCCATGCTTTGTATTGGGGGGACATTGGCTTCCTGCGAGGTTGCCCAGAATTTATGGTTTCTATCCCATCGGTCCCACTCTTTCTAGTCCCGCGTGCGTGGTGTTTTCAAGCTATAGTCCTCACGGTTTCTGACACAGTAACTCTTTATGATGCCACATGCATGTAAACTTGGCAAAAGATTGATTGGGTCTGATTTTGTTTATGCAAAAGAGACTTGGAAATCCAATCCAAGCCGAGTTAACATGCATGTCGCATCATAAAGAGTGACTTTATTTGCATTGATGCCAATACATGCGCTTATTTCACGCTACATTGTCCAAAAGTCAAACGGATTTTACTATGCAATCGAGAGGCGTAATTGGGTGCACTTCGTCTAACGAGGGACAAGATTTTTATGTTATGGCACATAGTAACACGGCTAAGAAAAGAAAGCAAGATCATCCCACGATCCACCCAATTCCAGAGAGAAGATAAGATCTTCGCAAGTAAGTTCATATCCAATTGACAGATACACGAAATCAATGCCATCCGCATTCACTTTGCTTCCCGGTTTAGAATATTATTCTTTGATCCGTTCGCAATCCTACGCCCCACCGTCCAGGGCGGCGCGTGCGTCGCCTCCGCCGGCTCCCGAAGCGGCGGCCTCGGCCCTGGCCACGAGCCACGCCTTCATCTCCCCGAACACCTTGTCCACGCTCTCGTCCGGCTCCCCGACCAGCTGGTGCCACATCCCGGGGTATATCCTCAGCGTCTTGTCCTTGCTGCCGGCGCGCGCGTGCAGCTCCTCCACGCACGCCGGGTCGCAGACGACGTCGTCGCCGCCGTGCACGATGAGGAGCGGCACCTCCACCTCCTCGAACCGCCCCTGCAGCTCCCGGCAGACCCTAAGCAGCTCGAGCGCCGTCGCCGCCCGCGGCCGCGCCACCGTCCTCCGCGGGCTCGCGAGCGCCAGCGTCCGCTTCCGCTCCTCCTTGAACGACCGGTCGGGGATCGACCCGCGCGTGGGCACCACGTGCCAGGTGGGGATGACGGCGGCGACGAGGAAGAGGAGGTGCTCGAGGGGCCAGGGGGGCTTGAACTTGGCGCTGATGCCGCACATGGCGCCGTTGAGGACGAGGCCGGCCCAGGCGGCGGGCTGGCGGAGGGCGACGTAGAGGGCGATGGCGCCGCCGAGGGACTCGGCGTAGAGGAAGGCCGGGAGGCCCGGGGCGTGGCGGGCGCGGAAGGAGTCGAAGAAGGCGATGCAGTCGTCGACGACGGGGTTGAGGTCGGGGATGTGGGCGACGAGGCCGTCGGAGAAGCCGTGGCCCTGGTGGTCGAGGGCGCAGGTGGCGAAGCCGGCGCGAGCGAAGAAGACGGAGGTGAGCTGGATGAGCCAGCTGGACTCGCCGGTGTAGCCGTGGACGACGGCGAGGACGCCGAGGGTGGGGGTCGGGGGGAGCGGGGTCCACCACTGGGTGAAGAGCCGGAGGCCGCGCGGGTTGGTCACGAACTCGGACCCGTGGCTCACCGAGTGGCGGGCGTAGAACTCGTCCGGGGTGAGGGCACCGAAGGGGCTCGCCTCGCTGGCCTCGGCGATCGGGTGCGACATCGTTTCGGTAGAGAGAGAGAGAGAGAGCGTTTGTGTGGTGGAGAGAGAGGCGGAGGAGGAGTGGAGTTTATACTGGTGGTGGTGATTGCTCCGGTTGGGAAGTTGGATGTCGCGTCCTGTATGATCCCATGCGTTTTTGGCTCACAATGTCTTTCTTGTGATGACTATATCGGAAAATGTGTTCGTTGACCAGTGTTAATCAATTAAATAAATAAAAATAATTCAAATAAGAATCCGGAGTAAGCTTTCGTTTTCTAAAATAAATATCAATGTCGCTTTCGAAAAAACGCTTGAACTTAATTCAGATGGATGATGAGAGAACGCATAAATATAAAAAGCATTTGAAACTCGTTATTAAATGAAATGGAATAATATTTTTAATATTTTTAAAAAAATTACGATGAAGCTGTAACATGATATAACTTCTGGAGATCATTCAATAAAAAAACATTGCCGGCCTTAAAAGAATGGCCAATGGATGAAGATACCAATCTTTTAGTTAGTTGGACCTGCTGCGAGGCTACCTGGGGTTAGATACGAGGAAATCCACACGCTTAGAGCACAAGTCATCATCACGTTGCTACTTGATAACATTCATACAGATTGAAGCTGTAATTTCGTAATTGATCTTAGCCGGCTACTCTTTTGGATAGACATGATGTACGGAATATTTTGAGTTCTTTTTCTTATGAGGATATGATGAGGTTACATGACAAGTAAGTATCATAAAGAGTATGAAATTTTAGAAAGAATTGATCTCAACGTATTCCCTTCCGAAATCTACTCTTGCCCGTTACTCAGCTCTTAATATCAAACAGTACGCCTGCCCGGCTCTACAAATTCTTTCGCCGGACTTTGCCTCGATGACGAAGCACTTTCATTGAAGGTTGTTTTTCGATTTTTTTTATAAGATTAAACAGGCTCTGTGACGATTCCATGGAGAAAACTACAAATATGATTATGACACAAGAATTGAAAGATAACAAGATTTGTTTACTTTTGCAGGGGTCTATAAAGAGTACAATATGACTATTCAAACCCTACAATAAATGGTTTACAAATGGTTATATCAACCGTTCCATCAACTTCACTCTTTTGATAGTTTCATCTACTTTATTATATTGAAAACTATTTTATTCTACTCCATTGATGATTACTTCTACAATCCATTATTAACTCCACTATTTATCAATTACTTTAACTCGTCAGTTTCTTCGGGCTATCGATTTCTTCGAGCTGTTAATTCCCTCGTTTATAAATGACTAAATGCTGCTCTCATCGACTAAGTTTGTCACTTGTCGTTAACAACCAAAAGTTGGTCATTTTCTTATTTAAACACAAGTATAAGAAGCAATACTCAGAAACTCAGAATCCAAAATCTTTCCTTTAGAAAAGAAAAGTTAATATGCGGTATCCGAGCTTCCATGATGGAAAAAAAGATTACGAGATACTCTTATAGTATCTCGTTATAAAGACTCGAATGCAATGTAATAATATACCTAATAATTGATATACCTAATAATTGTTGCTTGGTCGGCGCAGATCAAGATTCAATTAAATGCTGATCGAAAGCCCCACCTAGATAAATCTAGATGGCAATAAGTTGTAACTTAGCTTGTCATCACGCCATACTAATTCCGTGAAATAATACCTTGAAAGGGATTTCCTACCTAAGCTAATAAGGTCCTATTATGAGTAATCACGTCTAAGAAAGATTAAATTACGTCTTTTGCACAAGGTTTCCTTTACTCGAACGTCTTCGAAATCAAGACGCATGCCCGTTACCATTATAATTAACTCATTCTAATGATCTCGGGAGCGCTTGCGTAATAGAAGTTCAAGTAACAATTAGGGTAAAGTAGGGTCGGGATCGACATATCTTTTTATGATAACCAGACCTAATTTGCACGTTTGTTATTGCGGGATCATATTTCACTTCATTGGAAGATGACAATCAAACTTTTGAGGTAAGGACTTCCCGAACGACCATATCGAGGAATTCCCCTATTAGTCTATGTAGCTATTGTTGTAGATCTTGCAAAGTGCGCCCCAGAGGGCAGTACGCTTTCTTATTTCTATTAGAATATTTAAATAACAAATCGCATCTTTATCTAATAGTTTAAGTTTTTAGAATAATCAGTAGGTCTCACAAGTTCTCACAATTTCTATGAGAAGTACTACAGCACCTAGGATTTAGGTAGTGAGTCCTCGTCCTTGTTGCTCATAATAAATCCTTGTAAGTAAAGGCTTTTTAAGGAGGCCAATCATGCGGTATACAATTTGTATTAATCAGCGTGCTATCTTGGTCATGCTTAGATTTGGGTAAGAATTATAGCATTATAATACTTAAATGAAGTCGATCCAAAGTTTGTTTTCGCATGTACGGTGGAACATCCGATTAACCGGACGTTTCGTTCAACACTTTTGCAAGGTATCAATGACGGGCGTAGAAACTTATGTAGGAAGCGAATCAACATGACCTTGCAATATCATATAAGACAGGGTACAAAATTGTAGTCTAATTCACGCTAGCGCGTCAGCTGCCGGAGAGTTGCGGCCACACACCGCCAGTTTCCCGGCCCGTCGTCGGGTCCGACTAACTTCCTTAACTGAGCTAGCATAGAACTGGCAATTGTATTTCGTTAATTAAGCTAGCGTAGACATGACATTTCACGGGCAGAGAGAGCTTGCGGAAGCTCGCCACGCATGAATTTAATGCGGTGAACAAGTTGTTGGCACATCCATCTTGAAATCAACGTGAAGTTTCTCTACTTTTCCCACTCATGGATGGAAACAGGTCCCTCGTGACCTCTTACTAATCCCTGACGTATTTACTTGATTCTGCATATTTATATATATATATATATATATATATATATATATATATATATATATATATATATCTTTTGATTGAACATATCTTTATTGATTATATTTGATATTATGTTTATCTTGTTACCTTAGATATAGTTGCAGAAACTTGAACTACTCACTCCTAGGGGTGTCAGTAACCAAACCGAAAACCGAACCGAACGGAACCGAAAAATTCGGTTTTTTCGGTTCGGTTTTCATTAAAAACCGAAATTTTTCGGTTCGGTTCGGTTTTTATCGGTTAACTGAACCGAACCGAACCAACAAATAAAAGTGGAGAAATATGAGTTTAATAGAAAAAAGAAAACGAAAACCGAAAATCAAAGGTTAAAAACCAAAAACTAAAAAACCGAAAAACCGAACCGTACCGAACCGAAATTTCGGTTCGGTTCGGAAGATTTTTTTAACGGTTCGGTTTGGTTCGGTTTTTCAAAAAAACCGAACCGAACCGAACCGTTGACACCCCTACTCACTCCTTTATCCGGAAGAAAAAGAACGAGAAAGGATTTTTGGTCGAATCATTTTGGATCCTCTATCCATGAACATTAACAACCCACTCGTGCGTAGCGCAGTTGATTGAGATCTCTCATTCCAACGCATGGAGGTTAAGGGTTCGAAATCCTGCGTTGCTAGCGATTGAAGCGGGGGCCCCAGCGGTAGGTTGCTAGGCCAGTTTCCCCCGAGGTATAGTCGCTGTTGGTCCTCCACCGCGGAGGCCCGTGAGACCCCAAATTGGTGTAAGCCGACAAAGGCATGCTCCGGCGAATCCTCGGTCACCAAAAAAAAAACATTAACAATGTGTGTGGCACGTCACCTGCATTTGAAGTTGAATATGAAACATTGAATGATGATTTTCCAAATTCCGAATGATCATGCAATCGATAGCAAAAATATATTTATCATCTTACAGCACGCCAACCTCGTCTTTGACTCCATCCATGGCTGCAGCTTGCTCTTCTTTTGCCTTGATCAGCAGGAAGATCTTCCCTACGTTGGCTGCGACGTGTAAAATCTTCCCTATGAGAACTGTAAACGATAGTCTATATGCTTTGCTGAGTTTAATAACAGTCCCTGGACGCAACCGATGATATCGAAACAGTAGAAAACGAATGAGTTCATTAACAATCACTAATATTTAGTCTAGAAATTGCTAATTGCAGATATCTGGATACTCGCATTCAAATAACATCGCTTCCCATCGTTTCCAAAAGGAGCATTTCCAAGACAAGCTTGACATCAAGCGATTAACTATTTGAGTCCATGTCCTCAAATTCCTGGAGCAAGAACCTTGTCATTTGCCAAGACGAAAAGAGAGACGTGTTTGGAAACGGTACATGTACGCACGTGCAGAGACTTTCTGACATGTTAGAAAAGGTCAATGGCTCGATCCAGATTTCATGGAAAATCAAAATGACGTGAAACGAAACCAGACTGTCCTTTGCATGCAGAGTCACGAGTGCTTAACGCAAGATCCTCTGGAAGTAATGATCCCAATATCTGCACTTAAAAGAACCCATTAACTCCTCAATGGCGTTCGATCACTAAGCGTATAAGCCCCGTTTCCTCATTTGTCGTCTTCTTTTTTCGATTGTTTCCCTCTCTGGGGGTGGTCATGGATCTATTCATGGGCGAGCTAAATGGCAGGCTCAGAGTTTCGGTTGCGGATTCGACTATGATGTGGATTGTGCACGAGGCGATGCACAAGGCCCACGAGAAGGTCAAGTCGAAGGACGTGATCTCGCGCCTCAACGAGATATCCAAGTTCTATGAACTGGCCGTGATTCAACTGGAAGGGTGTCTGAGGTTTGTCCAAGAAGAGGCAGATTCTGGCGCTCTCGAGACCCCCCACCAGGATCTGCTCACCGATTTGGCCGAGATCAGGAACCATCTCCAGGGCCGCCTCATAGAGTCGGAGATGGCGATCTTGGAGAAGGACGCGGAGTTGGCACAGAGATTGGAGAACGAGATCAGGCTCAGACAGGCACTGGACATGAAGGAGATCGAATTGGCTTCTTTGAGGAGGGAAGCGAAGCTTGAAAGAGAATCGAGGGTTGAGGGCGTTGAGGACTCGAGTTCAAGCAATGTCTGGGTTAGCGGTGGAGATGAGAGCGGAGGTGGTGAGTTTTGCGAGCTGAAGATTTCAGTGGATCAACAAGTGTTGAATATCAAACAGAAACTCGATCCTGATTACGATAATGAAGTGGTCGATGTAGCAAAAGAACATAGGAGTCCTAGTAACACGGTGATCGAGCGAATGGGCTCTGACATCGACACACTGAAGGAGACTCTGGATCTTGCTTTTGGGAAGATGCAGAGCGCCATTTCCTCCTCGGAGATGGGACCGATGGAGCAAGAATGGAGGTGGGGCATCGAGAAGGATATCAACATCGTGTCGATAAAAGAATTC
Organism: Eucalyptus pauciflora; assembly: GCA_007663325.1. Classification (NCBI taxonomy): domain Eukaryota; kingdom Viridiplantae; phylum Streptophyta; class Magnoliopsida; order Myrtales; family Myrtaceae; genus Eucalyptus; species Eucalyptus pauciflora. Next base: position 541,119 of record VMYD01000010.1, on the reverse strand, counting down.
ATTAGGGGTATTCAGGAGCATTGCGAGTCGGTGGAATCGAGAGTCACGAAGCAAGCCCCAAGTACGGTGTTTGGAGAGGATTGGTCAAGTCTTATGCACGAAATCGCGCTGCTACGCTATGAACTCGGGTTTTTGATCAGCCAAAGTGATGTCAATTTTGTCGGGGAGGTAAGAGGAAGCGAGACATTATCTACCAAGACAAAGTCCAGAAACAGCACCCCAAAAGAAGCAAAGGAATTCCTAGGCAATGCTTTATCAAAGATCGGAAATGAAGGCCATGAGAGGAAGCAGCGACAAGGATATGATGGAGAAGACAAAGAGAGCCACCTAGTTGCGCGGATGATAAAGAATCACGAGTCGATTATTCAACAAAAGAGTGAGGAGCTGAATTGGCTCGAGAGCAACATTTTTCTGAGAAAGGGGTCTTCTTCTAGTAGGAAAGAGAAGGATCCTAGTGGATTGAAAAGAAGGATCGAAGAAGTTATCTGGAGGTCGGACAAAATCCTGAAGCGAGATGCGAAGCTAAGCAAAAGAATTAGTGACTACCGTGTAGGTGCTTGCGAGGAGGAAAAGAACCAAGAAACTATGTCCGACCAAGTGGAGGCACATGCGGATATTGGGGGAACTGGTGCTCGTGCAGCATTAATTAAACAAGGGGACAGAACTCGAGTTCCATGTGAAGCAGAGACAACGACGAGCGACGAAATAGGGAGGCTCACAGAAGAAAAGGAGCTGATAGATTTGCAAAGCATTTTAGCGGATGAGATCTACATCACACTGTTGAAGTGTATGAAAAATGAATGTCGTGCTGAGTTGTTTGATTATGAATTAGATCTTCTGATAAGGCAAGGCGTACTCTGCAATCTAGTGAAGGAAGCGACTGTCGAGCAGAGCGAAGAAATAGCTAGGAACAAGATGGAGTCCTGGATCAGGGAAGAGTTGTATTCTATATTTCTCCTTGAATCGACGAAATATCAGAGCTGTGCTTATTGCTCGAAGTTGGAACTCCATGATGATCAGGATGTCAGAGACAAGGTTACATTCACTAAAAATCCTGCTACTCCCGTTCCATGGGAGCATTGTTTGCAAGACCAGATGAATTGTGCAGTACATGCAGTCGTCCTACGCGAAATCCTAAAGGAACGGAATAATGCTGTCGAAGATTTTATAAATGAGATCCTTGTTACGGAGGAGATTGGTCATATTGTCTCCAGCGAGGTAATTAAAGATTTGGTTGAAGGTGCTAATTTCGCATTGAGTTGCCATGGAGAGTTAAAAAATTGTATAGAAGATGTATTATATGAAGCTGCCGATCAAAGCACTGCATATTCCAGTTTAGAATGCACATTGAAGGAAGATGTCTACATGGTTTTCCTAAAAGAGACCACCAAAGAATGGAGAGAAAAGATAGATGCTTGTGACATTGAGAGAAGTATTTCTGAAAAAGAGATGCATCAGTTTGTCGTCGGCGAGTCTTCGAGACACACTTGTGATCGCCCCAGACAAGCTGAATCACAGAGAAGAGTTACTGCTGTAAGCCTGGAGGATCCAGACGAAGATGAGGAATTCACGACCACTACAAATTCTCATTTCGAGAAACAAACTGAGATCAATATTCTCCGAGAGACCTCAATCAATGAAGAAAATGATTTTGCTTCTGAGAGGGGTCAGAGAGTACAAAACGAATCAGAATCTCCTTTTCGAACAGCAGGCAGGTGCATTCAACAGGCTCAGATTCAGGAGACTTTAAACATGGGCATCGTCAATGATCGAAAGCCTTCCATGGTCGAACCGAAAGAAATCAGTTCAATGCAATTCTTTCCCTCACATTTAGCATCTCAACCTCTCCAGGAATTTTCTGAAGCAATATTGGATTTGCAGCAAACATTGCATGACCGTCTAGGGAAGAATATCAAGAGGTACTTCATCTAGTTGAATTCACATTGTGCCGCGGTGCTTGTGATATTAATCGAATTCGCCTATCCAAGTAACATGGAATCCCAACCAACAATCTGCGACAGATTTAGGGAAGAACCTGTTCATCCCTCTTGGTTCCTAGGAATAATCTCATTTGGATACATACACTCTCCTTGCTCAAAGTTGCTAGCACACAGCATGAAGCCTATTTCTTTCGATAACACAGAGAATTAAAAGAAACTTCTTTACTCTTCTCTCGAGCGAAATCATGTAACAGTACGATGGTTCTTTACAGACTGAACGACGTGAAGAGCCAATTACATGCCTCATTTGAACTAGTTGAATCGCTCAGGAGAAGAGAAATACTGTACAGGAAAGCCTTCGTCAGGAGATGTCAGAATCTTCAGAAGGCCGAGACCGAGGTTGCGCGAAATTTTCACTTTATTTCAGTTCTACCATGTTGTCCTTGTAAATGAAGTCTCCTCTAAGGAGGCTTGGATTCCTTCCACATCCAGATTTGACGACATAGGACTTCAATATTCTGTTCATATTTAAGTGATTCTCCAAATTTCCATGGAACAGGTGGATTTACTGGGCGATCGGGTGGACGTGCTTCTTGAATTACTCGAGACAATATATGCAAAGCTTCGCCAATCCCCCGTTTTCCAGAAGCATTTCGAGGTAACACAATGTGTGAAATTTTCACTTCAGGGAGGCACAAACTTCAACTGGTCTACTCTGGTGATGATTTCAACGTTGCTTTTGCGCAACAGTTTCGAGGGACAATCTTGATGGTTGACCATTCGCTTCTCATGCATTTGCAGATCTCTGAAATTCTGGGGCTGATCAAGAAGGAGTTGATCAACCGGAAAGATCGAAGCGCCTAGAAGTTGCTCGAGGAGTTAGATAGCCATATCATCAACCATGTCTCTGGAGTTTACAGACAAACGTGAAAACTTGGGATCACTCTTTTCTCAACCATCCATGAAAATGGCAACGGATAAATCGATTAAAGGTAGTTCGGACAGATTAACGTCGGCGTCCATCGACTATGTTCTTGTTCATTCATGTTAAAAATTGCAACTTTCATTGAACAAGATAAATGAATTACAATGACGGCTTTCGGGGGTCCCACTCCCTAGATATTTGGAGCTCCTCCTGCATATTTCCTCCGGCCACGACCATTCAACTCCAATCTCTCTCTCTCTCTCATGGCCACACGAGTACAATTCATGCCTCTCTCTTCTTGTACAGTCAATTCCGGCGAGCAAGCGCACTCGTACACTATCTGTCTTCTTCCATGGCTGACTCCTCACCGTCGTCGGAACGCGAAATCGTCCGGTGACGCGACGGCTCTTTGCCATTCGTCTTCCTATTCCCACCACTTCACAACGCAGAGGATAAGTCGCTTCCACCACGCGAAGAAGGAGGACCACGACCCGCCATGGCTGCGGGCGAAACCCGCTCGCGCGAAGCAGGAGAGCGAAGCCGTGGAGGTTGCGGAAGAAGGGTCGGAGAAGAAGGGAACGATGGCTGGTGCTGTTGCTCTGATCGTCGGTACTAGCATCGGCTCAGGAATACTCGCACTCCCTAAGAAGGCTGCCCCTGCTGTAAAACCTCTCTCCTTGCTAATTTATTTCCTTCTTCTTTTTAAATGGCAAATTTCGTTGTTGATGTATCCCCTGGTTTTGATTACAAATTGAAGAATCTATGTTCTTCTTGTGGCCTTCATTGCGGTGGATTGAGAATTTTGCGCTTGAAATGGACTGGCGATGGCTTTTCTAATATTCGGTTGATGGTGAATTTTCCCCGGAGAAGAATTGTTTGCCGATTTTTCTGTTTTGAGTCTCGCTCTAGGAACAGTATGATAGTCAGTCAGGCGAAATGCTGATTGACCTGTGTGTATAATACAGCAGGCAAGTTGGGTTTAGTTAGGAAAGATGGTGGAGCTAAATTGAAGTAGTTGAGATTACTTCGCGTGGCGTCTATTAGGAAAGCTAAGCTTTTTTTCTCTATTCGAAAGTAATGGAATGCATGTTAACAGGATGAGAGTATTTAACGACACTCTCTTCGTATGTTCTAGGGACTGTTTCCAAGTTCAGTATGTATGATCTTGTGTTGGGCGTTTCTCTTGATTGAAGCGCTTTTGCTTGTGGAGATCAATGCGAATATGTGGAAGAGAAAGAAGAAGATAAAGAAAGGAGGAGAGTATGAGCTGGAGATCATCTCTATCAGGACGATGGCTCAGGAGACGTTAGGAAAGTGGGGAGGCGGTTTTGCCACGGTCACTTATGTGTTTCTGGGCTACACTTCCATGGTCGCATATTGCTCCAAGTCTGGCGAGATCCTTTTCCATCTTATAAACCTTCCAGCTTCGTTTGCGGGCTTCTTCTTCACCGCGCTTTTTGCCTTGCTCATATCAGTCGGTGGAACAACAGCCACTGATAAAGTGAACCAGTGGCTCACTGCGTCCACGATAGGTATGCGTAGAAGTTTTTGTGATATGATAACTCTAGCTGAATTCTACCCACTAAGTAGGCCACGACCTGCCATATGAGCAATCAATCGTGCATACATGTAGAAGGTGGCTTCTGAAAAGGCACTCGATTTTTTCCAACATGTCAAGTGATAATCAATAGAGAACATCTCAATTTAGTTTCTTTCTCCAATTCATCTTTTTAGACCCTGTAAACTTTCCCTGCATGTACACGCATTGGTGCCGCACTCTGTCTGATTATCAGGTTTGTTGGTGGCGATTGAGGCGCTTGCGGTTGCGCTCGGTGGATGGTCGGGTTTTGGGGGAAGTGGAGACTGGGAAAAAGTTCCGGCAACAATCCCAGTGATGATCTTTTCTCTGGTTTATCACGATGCAGCACCTGGTAAAGATGATAATGAAAATTCTCACGCATTTCTCAAGAAAAAAAAGGGCAAGCTGTCGAATTGATTACCACTCATTTGCTGCAGTAATCTGTGCTTATCTTGGAGGTGATCTTAAGCGTATAAGGAACTCCGTTTTGCTTGGTAGTACTATTCCGTTGCTTGCTTTGCTAATATGGGATACAATTGCACTCGCTCTCTTGAACGATGCAAATCGAGATTCTGATCCTCTCGATTTGCTGCTGAGGTAACTCTGCCTTGGCCCTGGATCGCCTCCAAATAGGAAATCCTTCTGTGGCCAATATCTTCTAATCTTGAAGTAGCTTTTGTATTTGAGATGGCTGCAGCAAGTGATTGGATAGTATTTGTAAATATGACTCCAACACTGGTTTAGCTTGAAATGTAAATGTAAACAAAAGAGTAACTCTTTTCGCAACCACAATTATGTTGAACCTTACTCGCACTTAGATGATATCTTTCATGTTTCACGCATCCGACAAATCTACTCTAATCAAGTCTGTTTCACCTGGAACAGTGTAAGATGGAGCGGGGTTCCGTTGATGGTGGAGGCCTTTTCGCTACTGGCCATCGGAACATCACTAATTGGTACTCTTTTGGGATTCTCAGAGTTCTTCAAGGAGCAATTCACAAACTACAAGCTTCAGTCGCCTTCAGTACAGATATTGCAGGTAATGGAGGTAGCTTTCTTAAGAATCGATACCATTTTTGTCGTCTTCAAATTATCTAATTCGGGAAATAATGGGAATACCCTTGATATGCTTTAGCTTAATTTTTTTGCTGTTAAAGGAACCGAAGGAGGTCTTTGGGGTGAGAAAATGGTGGGACAGAAAGAAAATTAGCTTTGCGTCAGTAGCGATGGTCGTTGCTCCATCTATTCTGGTGTCGACTACAGTTCCAGATGCATTTTCAGCAGCCACAGATATTGCTGTAAGTGGGATGAAAGATCGTTCTTATCCACGTATAGATATGCCTATCTTCAAACAAAATTAACCTTTGAGTACACTAATTTAACTATGAAGGCACGATGGACTGCGTAGACTTATCAAGTTTCGAGCCAATCATTTTACTGTTTCCTGAAACTGTCATAAGCATGAGAAATTTTAAGAACGTAAAAGATGTCTGTGGAGAGAAAGTTACAATTTCTGTTTGGGCAATCCAACATGCGAAGCTTGAGCCTTGTCACGGGTCGATCAATTTCGGTCGATCCAACACCGTGCGGCCTTAGGATCGGTGATCCTAAGTAAGCCTTTTCGCTCACAACACACGCACAAAACAAAGAGTCGGAAGCACAAGGGCGTATGTATTTCACTTTGAATGAGCTGAGCTCAAATGAGGGAGAGGGATCCCTTTTATACAAGTTCGTGACTAATCTCGGCCGTTGGATCGTCCCTCCGATCCAACGGTTACATTTGAATTCGTAACATCATTACAAGCTATTTTAGCAGGCTACTCGCTGGTTGCGTGCATGGGGAGTCCGCCCAAGCGCAGGCACGAGTCAGACGCAAGATCAGGGCAGCAGGGTCGGATCTGGGTCATCAGAAGCGTGTCAGAGCCGTCTGACGCGGAGCAGGCGAACAACTCCGGATTGGTGCAGGGGCCTTGACACGGATCGACCAGGGGCTGCTCGCTGGTCGTGCACGGATCGTGCATGGACGGATCAGATGCGGATCCTGGCTGATCAGCGGATCGATCAGAAGACCGATCCGGGATTGATCATGGGTCGATCAGTGGTCGACCATGGACTGATGCGGGACTTGGTCGGGGCAGGCGTCGATCGGGGCGTTCTTGGCTACGCCCTCCTTCGTGACACGACCGAGCATGGACGTTCTTGGACATGCTTATCCGTTCGGCCGTGTCATTCTCCCCCACCTAATCAGGCGACGCCCTCGTCGCGTCTGTGGCATGGAAGGCTTCGATGTGCTTCTTGAACTGCCACAGGCCCTCGGAGGGTTCCCAACTTGCTTCATTTTCGGGAAGGCCTTTCCATCGGACGAGGTACTCCCTTCGTGGAGCACGGTACTTCTTCCGTATGATCCGGTCGGCCATTATGGATTCGACATCCCGATCATAGGAGGTCTTTGTCCCGAGGGGTGCTCGCTGTGATGTACCCCGATCCGGATCCTCCTCATCCGTATGAAATGGCTTCAACATGCTCACATGGAACACGGGGTGGAGCTTGAGCTTGGACGGTAAGTCCAGCTTGTACGCCACCTTCCCGATCCGCTGCAGCACTCGAAAGGGGCCTTCATAGCGACGGATCAGCCCTTTGTGCACATCACGATATCGAAGGACGAGGTGTAGCTTGGCCAGCACCAAGTCTCCGACTTCGAATTCCACGTGCCGTCGCTTCTTATCGGCCCACTTCTTCGTGCGTTTCGCAGCTCTACTCAAGCACGCCCGCGCCAAGTCTGCATGTTCATCCCATTCCTTGGCCATCTTGTACGCGGACGGGCTGCTTCCTCGATACCCCGAGGCGATCGCGCTCGGAGTGAGCGGTTGTTGCCCGGTCACGATCTCGAACGGACTTTGGTTCGTGGATTCACTCCTCTGTAAGTTGTAGGAAAACTGGGCAACATCGATCAATCTAGCCCAATTTGCTTGCGTGTTGCTCACATAGTGCCGAAGATAAATCTCCAGCAGTGCATTCACCCGCTCCGTCTGTCCGTCGGTTTGGGGATGCATGCTGGTGGAGAAGTTGAGATTTGTTCCCAGCAACTTGAAGAGTTCTGTCCACAACCGCCCGGTGAATCGAGGGTCGCGATCGCTCACGATCGTGCGTGGAACACCCCAATATTTGACGACGTGCTTGAGGAATAGCTTGGCTGCTTCCTCGGCTGGGCAATCTTTAGTGGCCGGCACGAACGTCGCATACTTGGAGAACCGATCTACCACGACCATGAGGGTCCGACACCCTTCGGACTTGGGCAAGTTCACGATGAAATCCATCGAGACACTTTCCCAAGGTCTTTACGGTATGGGTAACGGCACGAGGAGTCCCGCGGGCGATCGTTGCTCGATTTTGTCTTGCTGACAAACGAGGCAAGTCCGCACATAGGCTTCAACGTCGTCCCGCATATGGGGCCAATAGTATTGATCCTCGACGAGTGCCATGGTGCGGTGGATTCCCGGATGTCCCGCCCATTTTGAGTCGTGGCACTCGTGTAGGATTTCCTTCCGCAGCTTCCCGTGGAGCGGCACATAGAGTCGCCGTCCTTTGGTGTAGAGGAGATCCTCCTCAAGCCAGAACCGCCTCGTCTTGCCCTCTTGAGCGTATCGAAGGAGGGCTTGGGCCGTATGGTCGTGCTTCAGCCCCTCCTTGATACGATCTCTCCACGGACAGCCGGGCCGGCTCACTGCATTAGCCAATTCGAACTTCCTGCTTAAGGCGTCGGCCACGGAATTGGATTTTCCGGGCTTATACTCTAGCGCGTAATCGAACTCGGCCAGGAAGTCTTGCCACCGAGCTTGTTTCGGGCTGAGCTTCTTCTGAGTTTGGAAGTAGCTCGTGGCCACATTATCGGTTCTCACCACGAACCGTGATCCCAAGAGATAATGCCTCCACGTACGAAGGCAATGCACCACAGCCGTCATCTCTTTCTCTTGGACCGTGTACCGTCGTTCGGTATCATTTAGCTTTCGAGATTCGAAAGCAACCGGATGCCCTTCCTGCATCAAGACACCACCGATAGCAAAATCAGAAGCATCGGTCTCTACCTCATATGGTTTGGTGTAGTCGGGCAGCACTAGCACCGGCTCTTCAGTCATGGCCTGCTTCAACCGCTCGAACGTCCTTTGACACCGATCTGCCCACTCCCACGGTTTGTCCTTCTTCAGCATGTCCGTGAGTGGCACGGTAAGGTTCGAGTATCCCCGGATGAAGCGCCTATAGTAGTTCGTGAGACCGAGAAAGGATCTCAGCTCCGTTACCTTGGTTGGAGGTTCCCAATCGACGATGGCGCGGATTTTGGCCGCGTCCATCCGCACTCGTCCACCCCCGACGATGTGCCCAAGGAAAGGGACTTCCTCTTGTGCGAAGGCACATTTCTCCCTTTTCACATACAGATCGTTCTCCCGAAGGGTCCGAAAGACTCGCCCCAAATGCTCAATGTGTTCCTCAAGCGTTCGGCTATATATGACTATATCATCAAGGTAAACTACAACAAACCGATCAAGGAACGGATGCAGTACCTTGTTCATGAGGGTGCAAAACGTAGCTGGCGCATTGGTCAAGCCAAAAGGCATGACGAGAAACTCATATGATCCATAGCGGGTCACACACGCTGTCTTTGACTCATCCCCTTCGGCAATCCGCACTTGATAGTATCCCGATCGAAGATCCAACTTGGAGAACCATCGGGCTTCCCCGAGCTGATCGAACAAGTCCGCTATCAAAGGAATCGGATACTTGTTCTTGACGGTCAACTTGTTCAATGCCCGGTAGTCTATACACATGCGGAGAGATCCGTCATGTTTCTTTTGGAACAAGACAGGGGCACCGAACGGAGCCTTGGATGGCCGAACATATCCGGCATCGATCAACTCCTTGAGTTGTTTCCTCAGCTCTTCCAACTCAGGTGGGGCCATGCGGTAGGGAGCCATGGCCGGTGGTCGAGCGTCGGGCACAAGCTCGATCCGGTGGTCGACTTCTCTCCGAGGAGGGAGCTTCTTTGGCAGCTCGGGTGGCATCACGTCTTGGAAGGTGTCGAGGACTTGGGTCACCTCTTCCGGTACCTCGTTCTCTTCCGGGCCTTCCTCCTTCAATGCTGCCAAGAAGGTCACCTCTCCTCTCCGTAATCCCTTGTTCAGTTGCATGGCCGATAGCATTTTCCTATCGTGTCCCGATCCACGGTAGATCGGGATCATGCATTGACACCGCTTATCGAAGATGCAGATGCAATCCGCGAAGGGCATGACACCCGCATTTATCCGATCCAGGAATCCCAAACCGAGTATGAAGTCATAGTCATCTAGGGGGATTACCTCGATATTTTCTCGGCTACACCAAGGACCAAGGCAGAACTCCACGCCCTTGGCCATGCCGCTGGTTGGGACTTCTCTGGAATTCACCGTTTTGAGCCAACCGGCATCACCTGTCTCGACCGGAAGATTCAGCTTCTTCGCGGCCTCCTTGGATATGAAGAGGTCGGACGCCCCGGTATCCACGAGTGCACTCATCGTGGTACCTCCGATCTTCACATCCACGAACATCATACCTTTGGATCCCTTGGCCTTCTTGGCTTTGATCGAACCAAGAATCCGTAACGATCCCAACCGCACTTCGTCTCGGGGCTTATCCTCCTTGCCCACGGCCGCTAGCTTCCCTCTCTTCGGGCAGTCCCGAGCCATATGGGGACCTTCACAAAAGAAGCACTTGTATGTGCGTGCTTTGTGATAGTTTCCACCATAATTTCCAGCACGGCTGGACTCGGGTTGGTTCCTCGGAGGACCTGAAGGCGGTCTTCCTCCGTTTGGACGCTGGTATCGATTCCGATCTCCCCCACCAGTACCCTTTTCTCTAGGTCGAAAATCGGGCTTGGTTAAGGATGCCGGTCGATACTCCACAAGGGACTCGGCCACGGAAGTGGCCGTTGAGAGATCCGCTGCATTGCACCGCTTCAGCTCTTGTTTGACCCAGGGTTTGAGTCCGCCCATGAACTGGTGGAATGCCTCGGTCTCGGTCATGGATGGGATCTGGAGCAACAGCTCCGAGAATCTCTTCACGTAGTCGCGGACTCCGCCTCTTTGCTCTAGGCGTTTGAGTTCTCCGCGAGCTTCTTCCTCCGCATAAGCGGGGTAGTAGGTTCGTCGAAACTCTTCGACAAACCGAGCCCAGGTTGTGATAGGATCGCCATTCCTACCATCCGATCAACGCCGCCACCACAACAACGCATCATCAGCTAAATACATGGCTGCGGTGTTTACCTGGATCACGTCGTCGATCATCCCCATGGTCTGGAAATACCGTTCCATGTACCACAGGAAGTTATCCACGTCCTTTGCCACCCGGGAGCCCTTGAACTCCTTTGGCTTGGGTGCATCGGTACGGGATTGCACGGTGATCACCCCGTTCACTCGTGCGGCTTCAAGCTCCGTGACCTTGCCTTTCAGCTCGGCCATCTCCGCGCGCATGGCTATCATCGCGGCCTCCCACGTCTCGCTCCGCTGCTGCATCTCATGCGTGAGGGTACCCATCACCTCGACCCGGAGCTCTCCCATGCCGGCTTGGAGTTCCTGCACTTCGGCCAAGAACTCCTCCCTACCAGCTTCCGCTCCCTCAAGGGTCTGGTGTAGATCATCCACAATGGCCTGGACATCTGTGACGGTCCCTTCTAGGAGCGTCACCCGATTCTCCAGATCTCCACATTGTTCCCTCGAACACGAGGCAGCACGGCCCTTTCTCGACCGAGGAGCTTTCACAGCAGGACGCCCACGATCATCTTGATCAGCACCTAACATGGACGCAACATCTGCTTGAGAATCAGCCATCGCGATAAGAACACTGGCTCTGATACCACTTGTCACGGGTCGATCAATTTCGGTCGATCCAACACCGTGCGGCCTTAGGATCGGTGATCCTAAGTAAGCCTTTTCGCTCACAACACACGCACGAAACAAAGAGTCGGAAGCACAAGGGCGTGTGTATTTCACTTTGAATGAGCTGAGCTCAAATGAGGGAGAGGGATCCCTTTTATACAAGTTCGTGACTAATCTCGGCCGTTGGATCGTCCCTCCGATCCAACGGTTACATTTGAATTCGTAACATCATTACAAGCTATTTTAGCAGGCTACTCGCTGGTTGCGTGCATGGGGAGTCCGCCCAAGCGCAGGCACGAGTCAGACGCAAGATCAGGGCAGCAGGGTCGGATCTGGGTCATCAGAAGCGTGTCAGAGCCGTCTGACGCGGAGCAGGCGAACAACTCCGGATTGGTGCAGGGGCCTTGACACGGATCGACCAGGGGCTGCTCGCTGGTCGTGCACGGATCGTGCATGGACGGATCAGATGCGGATCCTGGCTGATCAGCGGATCGATCAGAAGACCGATCCGGGGTTGATCATGGGTCGATCAGTGGTCGACCATGGACTGATGCGGGACTTGGTCGGGGCAGGCGTCGATCGGGGCGTTCTTGGCTACGCCCTCCTTCGTGACACGACCGAGCATGGACGTTCTTGGACATGCTTATCCGTTCGGCCGTGTCACTTTGCTTTTCTAAATGCTTCATCCGTGATGTGATGCAGGGAGGGTATTGTATGACAATGCTGTATGGCGTTCTTCCGCCAGCGATGGCTTGGGCTATGCATCATTCAGAAGAATGCGATGACACCGAAAAGGATGGACTATCGAGAGCAAAGCCTGCACTCGTTGGAGTCGGTCTTTTTGCTTGCGGAATCGTGATGGAGCAAGTTCTTCAGGACGTGTTAGCATTCATATACCAATAGCAGGACGCACGAAAAACCCTTCAGATGAAGTTAATTGTAGAAAGTACGGTAGATTATCATCGACATTCTTGTCTTTTCTTAAGTCATTCTCCTGGGCCAAGTTAGATAACATCTTGGACGATGAATTTCCACTGGAAAGAAGAATCCAAGGAGGGAGATGCGGATGGCACGTTGGCGAAACATGAACAAGCGTCACCAGTTGGTCAAGATAACGACAGGATGGTCGAGGTTCTGCTGGGTAGTAGCAGCTCAGATTCGCCTCGATGTCAATTTAATTAACTGTCTGCAGTGAACGTGCGGTTGAGACATGGTGGTCTAAGTTTGATGTATTCAACAGATAATGATGTGACCGAAGCACACCTAACCCAAACCCATGTTAATGTCGCTGTTTACTTTCCATTGTTTCTTCTACGACGAGAAAACCCGCCCATGTAAGTAATTCCGGGGACCATGAAAATGTCATCTCGTTGATTATATTCCTTCAGAATGTACTAGCTGGTTAGTATTTGATTATGCCATCATGACACTAAATGCTATCCTGTATTTCTCTAGTCGTGGCATGATAGAGTAGGACTAAAATAGTAGGATGTCGAAAACCCAACGACCTTCAGGCCCAGTGCTGAAAAACAGGCCCAACGCCACGAATTGGTTTCCATTCTCGTGTGCGCGGCCGCTTTTTGGGTATGCTAAGTGATGGGGGCACGGCAGATTCACATGAGCTCATGTGACAAGTCTCGAAGAGTAAATTTGGGCGATGGAATTGAATGGAATGAAATGGAAATGGGATGTTGTATTGCTTTGGGTGCGTGCTGAGGTGATTTTAATGTGGGAGGGAACAGAAGCGTATGGGGGGGCTGGGGAGGGCTTCGGGAGGAGCAAATGAGAGGGATGGTGGACAGGGATTGAGAGAGATAGATAGAGAGAGGGAGGGGGGCGACTTGGTACGTGGAGGGAGTTAATGCGAAGGGACGGCCGGCCAGGTAGACAAGATAGCTCCGCTTGTCTTTTCTTCCTTCTTTCAACGCGGGTTCCCTCGCTACGCTCCAAAATCCCCACGTTAACATCTCGGCACAGTTGTGAATTTCGTATGATGTCCTCTGTCTGTGCGTTCGTGCGAGAGACGCGCAAGCCTCTTGAGCACTGTAGCCGGAGCTTATCCTTATTTCCTTTCCCCCCCCTCCTTAACTTCGGCGGAGGAGGAGGAGGGGTGGCGGTGGCGGTGGTTTATCTTCTTCCCAGTTCGTCCACGTCTAGACCGTTGCTTTCGATAGGCCGGTCTCGCCGCTGTCTCGAGTTAGCATGTAGAGTGTCGGCACTGTGCACGAACAATTCGATGTGTCTTTCACCGTGTCGGGACCCGTCACGGCTTAATGCAAAATGAAGGGAATGAATCTCTCGTCACGCTCTTGGGAAAGAAATCTGGAAGATCTGAAAATGCCCAAGTCAAAGGGAGTAAGAAACGGGAGTTCCTGGGACTGGAACTACGGGAGCAATTGTGGAAGGTCCCACAGCCATGAATGGTGGTCATTGTCAGCCACAAAATCACCAGATTTTTGCACATGCACACCCTCTCCCTCCTCCTCCAAATGTAAATATATCTTACCACATTGTTCTGTAAACGCCAGGATCAAATTCACGTACATAAAAAATAATCATTTTCCTTGTAATGTAACTCCAAAAATGTTATAAAACCGGTCAATTCATAAAGCGTAAAAAAGACAAAAGATGAAGTCAACTCCTCGAGTTCAACGTCCATTACTCATTATTTTCTTATAATTTATTTTTTAACTTAAAGTTGCTAAAACTCTTTATTAGTTTCTATATCACCAAAAATCCTGAACCGATACATCGTGATAAATCTAAAAATTGATTTCAAAAAGGGTGCATTAATTTAGAATTTTCTTTACACAAAAATCAATTTGAAGTAAATGCGGTGATTCGAGGGTTTTCGTTTTTGGTATTACCCTTTTTTTCTCCTTTTTTGGATATTTGATATCTTATATTCCCATGCATTTGCTAAATAACCCCCGAAAGAAATATTACCATTCTAGTTCAATAAGTACTATGAAAATTGAGATCATTCAAAAACTAAAAATCATAAACCGATACATCATAATAAATCTAAAAATTAATAAAGAAAGGGGTGCACTAATTTGGAATTTTATTTAATACAAAATTCAATATGAAGCAAATTCCGTACGCGTACATTGATTTGAGGCTTTTTTTTTTGGTATTTCCTTTTTTTCCTCCTTTCTAGGATATTTGATACCTTATATTTCCATGCACTTGCTAATTAACCACCCCAAAAGAAATATTACCATTCTAGTTCGATAAGTATTAATGAAAATCGAGACTCCTCGAGCCGCGTATTAAAATTAATTAACCCTTGTCCTTTTGTTTTCCCACCCAATCATCACCAAGCCCCCGACAGGACATTCACTTTCACCTGACCGGGCCCCACCCGGGCAAAAGGTAATTACCAGTCACCAACGACCAAAAACTCTCACTGTTCCAGCCCATCGTCTCCGTCATTTGTCCGACCAAAACATAAAATAAACTAAAAAAACTCCGTCATTTGACTGCACTGTACTCGTCAGCACGTCAAGCTGGGCCCCACCCTCGGCTCCCTCCCCTACTCCGAGGGCAAATTAGTCCGAAAATATTTTATAGGCTTTATTTATTTTGCGAAAATTTAAATATTTTTTCTATTTATAACAATTTATACCTAAATATTAGGAAATTATTTTTAAAAATTATGTTTATTTCGCCAAAAAAATGGAGATGAACGAGGCCGGTCTCGTGTACGTGGAGTAGGCAAAGAGGGCGAACAGTCTCTCCTTCCCAATCTAGTGGGTGGGTCTCCAGTCTTTAGCCTTATCTGGGCCCTACACGGGGAGGAAAGAGAGGAACAGTTGACGAATTCACCCCAATCTCGACCGTCAATCACGAAACCGGGAGAAACTGAGCACGCGGGGCCCGCGAGGGGGACCCGGGCCCAGCCGGGGCCGTCGGATCCGGACGAGAAAGAATCACCGTCGGTGGAACACACGGCCATCATTAGACAGCCTTAAACCCGGGGTTAGGGAAATGATATTGCCGTCGCCCCCCGACCCGCCTGTCGAGTTCAGAGTGGCCTCGCTTCGCAATATAAAACCAGACACCGCGGAGATATAGAGAGAGAGAGAGAGAGAGAGAGAGGACATGCTCTGCAACTGCTGCGGTCCTGTTTCCTCCTCCTCGGGTCCTTCGGGCTTCGCTTTGTCTCGGTACATCTGCCGCTCCATGTTTTCGTCGAGCTCTTGATCTTTCGAATTGAATGCACCGTCGTCTACCTGCCCCACTATTTGCGCATGTGTATCCCGGCGTCTGTTGACGTATGCGTGTATTGCTGCTCCTGGGTACGGAGGAAATAAACGCACCAGCGCGCACGCAGTCAGCGGGAGACAGAGAGAGAGAGAGAGAAAGAGAGAGGCTGACGGGTGGGTCGTTCCTTCGTTCCTTTTCCTAGCAACGGACGAATTGACCGGAAGCCGGCTTTGAAGTGGGTCTTGCCGAGGGATTTTTAGTCGTGGGGGGTCTGCGGATGGTGCAGGAATTTGCGGGCCGGCGATAGATAAACTGTGAGACCGAGGGCGTTCCGATGGCGAGCAATAACAATAATTCATCGGAGATGCAGGAAGAGCCGAGCATCGACACCGACAAGCTCAGCTACGAGATCTTCTCCATCCTGGAGAGCAAGTTCCTCTTCGGCTACGACGACCACAAGCTCTGGGTCCCCAAACAAATCGACCCGAAACCCGCCGCCGACCAAAACGACCTCTCCTCCATCAAGAACCAGCGGGGCAAAATCTGCATCCTCGCCGTCGACGGCGGCGGCATGCGGGGCATCCTCCCCGGGAAGGCCCTCGCCTACCTGGAGCACGCCCTCAAGTCGAAGTCCGGCAACCCGGACGCCAGCATAGCCGACTACTTCGACGTCGCCGCGGGCACCGGCGTCGGCGGCATCTTCACCACCATGCTCTTCGCCACCAAGGACCACAGCCGGCCTCTCTTCCGCGCCGACGACACGTGGAGGTTCCTGGCCGAGCACGGGCGGAAGTTCTACCGCTCGCAGCCCGCGTCCGGGTCGGGCGGGTTCCTGCGGAGGCTCCTGCGGGGGGGCTCCGCCGGCTCGACGGCGTCGGCGACGGCCGCGCTGGAGAGGCACGTGAGGGAGTCCTTCAGCGACGGGGCGGGGAGGGAGCTGACGCTGAGGGACACGCTGAAGCCGGTCCTGGTGCCGTGCTACGACCTGACGAGCTCGGCGCCGCTCCTGTTCTCGCGCGCCGACGCGCTGGAGAGGGACGGGTTCGATTTCCGGCTCTGGGAGGTGTGCCGGGCCACGTCGGCGGAGCCCGGCGTGCTGGAGCCGGTGCAGATGAGGTCGGTGGACGGGCGGACGCGGTGCGTGGCGGTGGGAGGGGGGCTGGCGATGAGCAACCCGGCGGCGGCGGCGATCACGCACGTGCTGCACAACAAGCAGGAGTTCCCGTTCGTGCGGGGGATGGAGGACCTGCTGGTGCTCTCGCTGGGGACGGGCCAGCTCCTGGAGGTGAGCTACGAGTACGACCAGGTCAAGGCCTGGAAGGCCCGGGACTGGGCCCGGCCCGTGGCCCGGATATCCGGCGACGGGTCGGCGGACCTGGTCGACCACGCGGTGGCCATGGCGTTCGCCCAGTGCAGGGGCGGCAGCAATTACGTGCGGATTCAGGTAGCGTCTTCCTCCGCATTATTTTTCGGATATTTTTCCTTTAATTTTCCTTGCATTTATTTCGCGTCATTACGGGTTTTTGGCGGGGAGCGTGTCCTGCTTAGGATGTGGCTTTTCTTTTGCCGTCTCTGCTGCACGAGACAGTGTCAGCCAGGCTGGTATGGGACGATGATGCAGGGGACTTTTGTCCTGTCTTTGCTTGCTCTGATGTCAGTCGCACGCTCGCGCGCGCTTGCACATTTATGTAACTTGGATTTCGGTTGCTGGAGTGGCCAACCAAAGGACATTGCAAATCGGGTTTGGTCGAGACCTCGAGAAAGTTTGCTTCTTTTAAGTGTTTTCGGTGCGCTACGTTTGACTGCAATTTGCGTGGCTAGCTAGATTGGCTCCCCATTTATGTAGCCACCCCTTTCATCACATGTTGAAGACACCCTTCATTGATGGCGGTGCAAGACCGGAGTAATAAGCGGATTAAACTAATCTAATTCATTATCGATGCTAAATTCTATCTCTGCAACCCGGCATTTGTCTGATGTCTACGCGTTACTTAATTCAGATGATCTGCCTAGTTTTGTACCCACTCCTGGTACATGGAATGGTATTCTTTTGGGTATATTCTTCTCTTCATATCTCATTAATTCAAGCCATCAGAGGTGGTGCCCACCTCCCATATGTATAGTCAGATGCTCTCGGTTTCTAGATATCCCAAAAAGAGATCTCTACTCTTTCCAGAATTAGCTCACTGCTGATAAATGAGAGGGCCAAGAGACTAAATTTATGTGCTGTCAGCGTGCTGAGAGGATGCTTCTGATTTTCCTATTTTCGTGCTTTCTGCTTGTGGTGGCACCTAAAATCCAGTTAAAAGCAAGTGGGGCTTACCCTTTAAGCTACATCTGTGGTACTTTCTCTCAATTCTGCAAATAGTCTAGGACTTTCTGTGGGAATGGCTATGTTTTTAGGTCCTTCCTAATCTTTTTCTTAGGCTCAAGCATAAGACCTTCGCCACATTACCGACTGCCGTAGGAGCCCTTTCTGGTTTTTGATGCGTGCTGGCAAAGTGCCCCGTTAAAAGGAAGGCTACTGCAATTCGTGGAGTAGCATTTGCGGTGCATAAAGAAAATGTTTCAAGTTTATGTTTTCTTGAATATATTATTAGCTTAGTTCGGTAGATATATATTAAATCTGTCTTAAAGTCTTTTGCCTTAGGGAAATTCATTGTGCTGATTAAATTGATTACTGGAATCTCATTGTGCATTTATAAGTGTTTTTGCTTAGTGGTCTCCACTCTGATCCCAGAATCATAATTGTGTTTTTTCAGGCAAATGGGTCCAGCATTGGTCGTTGTGGACCGAATGTTGATACAGACTGGAGTCCTAACAATGTAAAGATGCTGACAGGGATAGCAGAGGAAATGCTGAAGCAGAAGAATGTTGAATCGGTGCTGTTCGGTGGCAAGAGAATCTCGGAACAGAGTAACTTCGAGAAGCTCGACTGGTTCGCCGGAGAACTTGTGCAGGAGCACCAGAGGAGGAGTTGCCGAATCGCTCCCACTGTTGCTTTCAAGCAAGCTGTTCCTAAACCCACCCAAACTTAGCTTCGAACGAAACTCGGGTCCGACTTAGCACAAGAAGGTAAGCTTTCCTTTTCCAGGCAATATCAAGTAACTCTCCATCTACTAGGCGTGCGTGGGTTGGTAGAAGCTTTTTAGATGCTCTTAGTGCATGAAAATCCACTCTTCCGCATATCAATCTCCTAATAAACCCGAGCACATTGGCATTTCGCTCCTCCACTTGGAGAGGCTTCATTGAACGTGAATTCAGTCGAATCAGCTTCACACAGACATATACCCAAAGCCGAAGTCGCTTGTTCCTCAATCAAACTTGATAGCCACCAAGATTTCCCATGTCATAAAATTTAAAAAAAAAAAACATTATAAAGTGGTTGTGCTAATATGTCCGAGGCTAATGAGGTTTCGGCACGGTTCTAAAATATGGGAAGTAGGTTTGAGCCCTTGTCAACTTCTGTCCTCTGTTATTGTCATCTTGCATTGGTTGGGGATTCAAGGAAAAAGATCAAAACCACTATAACAACCGGTGGTTGTGTCACTGTTGTCCAAACCAGGGAGCTACGTAGAACCTTATGCCAAGGAAACGTGGGGTACAGTCCCAATATAAAAACCCAGGAAAAAGGAAGAAGGATGGGGTCTCCCGACCCCTCACCGTTGTCCCCCTTGCCGACATCGGCTGTCCTAAAAGGGGCATCGTGGTCATTGTGTCATGCATATTTTAGAGGGCCACCGAGAGGGCAAAGGCGGGTTTTATGTATTCTCTCTCCCTCTAGGACTGGCCTTTCGAGCATGCAAAAGCTATCACGGCTTCTTGGTACGGGGTGGGTTTTCTTTCTTTCAGGGGTTTAGGGAGCCTTTGGATTTCAAACAAAATATTCGTCTGAGAGTCTAAAGGGAAGTCCCACCATGAAAAGGCCCGGTCACCGCCCTGCTTTTCGTTTCCTAGCTTGAAGAAAACTTTGGTGAGCCCCTAATGCAACACATGTGGCGTACGTATGTCCATGCAAAATCTTCCCGCAACCCTACATTGACCATTCCGTGTTTGATTTTTTGGGTTGGATGGATTCGAGGGAAGTGCTTTTCTTGATCTGCTAGTCAATTCCCACGCTTTTCGCGAACTTTATTACGACCTGCTTATTTTAAGTTTCGATGGCGGGGGAAACCCCATGAATTTGGATAAATCGATGAAATACCTCTTCGGATGGAACTTTACCTTTTAAACTCGTGCTCTTTTTCTTTGATTAGCCTTTTTTGTTTACTTGAGAAGCCTCTAATCCGTTCTCTTGCTAAATTAAGTTAGCATCATACCTCGGAGTCACGAACTTGTGTTTAATTCCCGGAAGTGAACGAATAAAGAAAATGCTCCAGAGAGGGCAGAAATAATACCAAAGTGTCGGTGCACTTCTAACCCAAAGCTGTACCAAGAAACATTCTGGACGCCTGGGTCCTTGAGGGGACACGCTGCGAAAGAGGAATGTGACTCACTGTCTTTGGTCCCAAAAGGAGAGAAAGCAGGATCCCTAAGTTTGAAAAATCCTGGTGAAACTTGGCTCTATTCCGGAGCCCTATGTATCAGTGCAGGGCCCCGTAGCTTACTCGCCGCTCCACCAAGATTCTGAGGCTTTCTGTAATAGTGGGGGTGCTTGCTGGGTGCTCTTTTCTTGTAAATAGTGAACTGAAAAGAACGCTTAAGAAAACAATTCTTTGTTGCTTTGCTGATATACAGGTTGCAGCAGAAGAGGCCGAAAGAGAGGAGGGAGAAACTGAGGGGGAAAGGAACAGAAGCTACACAGTCCATCCAGCTTTTACTTTTCAAAGGGAGGGAGGGATTGAGTGAGCTAAAGAAAGGACAAATTGAGTGTAACAAAATTTGGGGGTTGGGAAGATCTTAGGTGGGATGCTTTTGCCTGCCAGAGGACCGGCAGCGTGGTGTCCACTTTATAGCTTTCTACAATAGCAAGTAAGAAAGTAAGCAAAAACCAAAGTCCAAAGAAGAGCTGCTTCTTTTTTGTCTTTCTTTTCTTTTGCTCTTTCTTTTATTTTTTGGACGGAGAGTTTTGCAGGGTCAAAGAAGGATTACCTGCGAATCTCCCCTTTTCTCTTCTCAGTTTGAATTTGGGAGGGCGACGTTGCTTTCCGCCTTCTTCATTTCGCCCTACCCGCCTCTGTTCTTTATCAGATTTTTCTCCGTGTTTTCAATCATCCATGCCAGGACCCTCAAGGGGGCCTTGGATGATCTTGGGCTTGTTTGCTTTCTAGTCTACTTTCTATTTCTGTGGTTTTGTCTTCTGTAGATATGTAAGTGGTGAAAATAGCAGTTGAGCTTGGCCACCTTTGTGATTTTTCGAAGCAGCCACAGACCCATGTCCTTCCCTCAGCATTGAATCATTGGCATCCCCCATACTCGGGTGCTGGACACTCCTGTATAAGTATGAAACGTTTTTACCCCAGAAAAGGAAAGAAAATGAAAATCCATGTGTAGAATCTCTCTCTGGTTTTCCTGTCAAAAAGTCCCTCGTGAAAATCCATGTTTTTCTCTCTGTTTTCTATGGAGCGTTTGCGTGTGTGAAACGACGGTCGCCGCTTATTAACGCGTTAATTAGTATATAAACTTTGTAGATCGATCGTGTCACATTTCCGCCGTTGTCTTTATCTCCCCCTTTTTGGAAAGAGCTCTCGGTTGCTTCCGCGTGCTCCGCCACTTTGGCAAGCATAATGTGTGCGAGAAGATTAGGGAAATGAGATGATTAAAACGCAGTTTGGACTCCAGAACATGTCTCCTGCTGCTTACTTTATATGCATTGAAAGACAAAAAACTGCGTGCTTTCACAGCTACCAAAACTGGAAATTCTTGCCAGAAAAGATCAAACTACTCGAGCTAGACAATGGATGACTTTGACACGTCATGATTAGGTTCGCACCGAGGCTTTCCAACTCGGCCTATAGTCAGCGTCCCTATCGTTTCCCGATTTAAGATTAGCATTTTCCTTCTCGAGGACGAAAGACGAGATTGTTAGAATCAGCCAATTATTAAACAGCCGTTTCCTTATCTGAATTATCGAACGGCTAATGTAGGCAAACCCTTTTGACTGGGTAAGATCCCAGCGTCTCGCAAATCACGCGCATGCCATACGTTCCATGGGGATAATTACCAAAAAAATATTAAATATATTGTTCGGATGTCAATTCAGTATTAAACTCTCCAACTTGATCGATTTATTTTTTAAATATTTTCATAATTTGTCAATGTAATTATTTCAATCAATTTTAGTCAGAAATCATTAATGTATATGCCGACCATATTACGTGACACAGACGGCGCTAACATGGATAATTTTTATAAATTTTAAATATATTCTCATTTCCTCTTTTCCTCATCCCTCGCCAAATATTGGCCAAGCAAGGGCCGTGGCCAGTGGGATAAGGCTACGAACCGACCGAGGAAAATAAGAAAAATTAAATAAAAGAAAAAGGAAAGAAAAGAAAAGGATATTAAAAATTTACAATTATTGAGATCAATATTAATGGTGCCATGTAGACTAATATTCACATCAATGATTTCCAGTCAAAATTGATCGAAAGAATTACATTGGCAAATAGTTAAAAGATTTAGGACTAAATAGGCTAAATTAAAATATTTATAACTAGATTAACATCCGTATATTAAGACTTTTATTTTTTTATAACTTTTCCCGTGGGACAACTCTACTTCTATTAGTACGTCCCCAAGAGAAGCATATGCGACTGCATATGCCAAGCTTCTTCTGAATAATGGAAATTATATGTGGCCTTGAATTGCTTGGCATCGCTTGATTCGAGGCAGCATCCGATTGGATCAATTTGGCACGTCAAAGAAATAATGTGACCTTCCTCCTGTACTTCCTTCTTACCGTCTTTTGTCTCCTTTAATTAGCCCAAGTCCTTTTGGCAGCATCGTATCTAGCGACGGCACGACCTTCACGGGATCGGTCGGTCGGTCTAGATACTCAGTAAGGAAAATCACGGGCTGAATTGAACGTCGCTCGAGTGCATGTGCATTGCCGAATGCTGACCTAACCCGGGCTGATGAGGATGGTGGTGGAGACAAAGGGACAGCTACAAACACACAGTAACTCCGAGGAAATCACGCCGGGTGAATCGGCTTTTCACAAAGGTTGTTGTTGCCTCGGTACGGCGAGCTCTCTTTAGTTGACGTGACGATGAATCCATTGCATAATCAATTCAACTCCTAAGTGATCCAATGTCAAATCCTAGGTTTACCTCCCAAGTTTCCCACTTTCCGCCCTATCCCAACCCACTTCGCATCATCCTCAATTGCCCGACAGCATTAGGCCAGCTAGAATCACGCTCTGTAATTTCTGACTTTTGGCCACACAAACACAAGCTTTTACCCTACCAAATGCGTTAGGTTTATTTAGAGATGAGCATACTGAAAATCATAAAATTTAGTACGAAAGTATAATCGAGTTTTAAAACATGCCATCAAAATATAATCAAGTCATACAATTTTCAAAAAGTGTAATTCACTAAAGGACTCGTTTGGACTCATTCGATAATTTTTAAAACTTAATTGTACTTTTGAAAATTTTAAGATTGGATTGTATTTCCGTAACAAGTTTTAAAACTTAATTATATTTTTCGAAAAATTTATAACTCAATTTCACTTCAGTGATAAATTTCAGAATTTTCAATATACTTATCCTGTTGGTATATAGAGATGGGCATTCACAAGAAAATTTGTAACTTTCTATTCATCGGAAGATAATGGCTTTGATAAGAGACGCACAACGTCTCTTCCTGAGTGAAACTTCGTCCCCTCGGGAGTCTCCTTTACGCGATGTTTAACTTGACCTCGCTCGCGCCGAGTTCCCTTTCTCGTGAGCTCGAATCGATAGCTTCCCGCGATAATTGGCTGCAATTGTGGAGATGCGATGGTTTTCACCCTTAGGTAAAAAGAAGAAGATGTCGCGCATCCTTTGAGACTATAAAGCAAGATAGGCACTTAATTTCCATATTCGAGATTTGGCCCCCCTCCGTGATCGAATTCTCCAATTTCGTCCACCAGAAAGAACTGTTACTTCACGCCATCATTATCGAGCGAAAGGCCCCCCCGGCTGTCGGTGGTTGGATGAGTCAAGGATCATGATTAATGGACTTAATTATGACTAAAGTTTAACAAACAACGCCCCCCCTAAAGAGCTAAAGCAATGTGGAACAAAGTGAGATGTGGCCCGTGAACTGAGCTCTTTTCTTTGATGTGTTGGTACGTTAACTTTTGAAATTATTGGCACCGCTTAATATAAATTTGTAGATGCTCGGCATCGCGCCAGTGTTCCAATTCGCCTCCCCTTTTGTGGATCTCCTCTGCTTTTCTGTGTTTCCATCGAATGATGGGCGGACTTTGGCGTTTGTTTGACGGCCTTTCGCTTTGGCAGCCCTTATTTTGCGGGCGCCTTTTGCCTTATTTTATCGTAAGATGATGTTGGGTCGTCTACCAAATACACTCCGACGCGACGTTAATCGCTCCCTCCCTCTCTCTCTCTCTTACGCACGAGTCTTTGTAGGTTATGCGACGCGACGTTTAATGGACAAATCTCGTTTAATAAAGAAATAGTGGGCTGTCTTCTTTCGGCCATTTGGCATGTAAGACTACTCTCATGTCCGATCAACGTCTTGTTCCTATCTCCAATTATTCGTCTATCTCCTTCCGAGTGATGAGTTGACTTTGAACTTATCCGGAGGGACAAGGACAATTTGTACAGCTTGTTCCTATCTCTAATTCTTCAGCCGAAAAGGAGATTGACCAACTTATATTCATGTGTAGTACGTTTGTTAATTTCTCGCGGTATTGAGGGATCGAGCCCTTGACCCCGAGTCCAGCATGTCTGAATTCCACCCCCATCGAGCACATATTTTGGAGCAAACTGAACCGGAACTTTCGGTTCATTCTGCATGCATTAGATAAGGCGAGATCGAATGGAGAGCACGGCCCATTAGTAAGTACTGGATTAAGAGCGCCGCTAGTCCATTCAGCTATGATCTTGGGGGTAAAATATGTTCAATTTCAAACAGAAAGTTCGATCTGCATTTTAAGTTTAAGAAAACTTGTATTACGATCTTTAATTGGGTTGTTCCGAATGCATTTGGCGAGTACAGTTTCCAGTGTTGCAGTGCCTCACTCACGAGCTAGTTCTATTAAAGGTTTTGTTGTTTTTTTATATTATCACTCTGCATATTACATCGAGACAAAATGAACTTATTAATGGTGAGAAAATAGCTAATTATCGGAAAAAGGTAGGCGTACTTACTTATCACATGAATAGGTTTGTTCTACATTCCTAACAAAAGTAAAGTACACCCCCCTAGTGTTCATTTTATAGCATCCATTCATTATACATGCTTGGCCTGCTTAATCAAGAGATGGTTAATGAAGATAAATGGAAGGATATTGATTTAAGCTATGTGAAAATAGTTACGTACATATCTCACAAATATATTTTATTTCAACAAATCTGGTGCAACAAACTTCGGTACGACGAGTATAACTTATAAGAAGAGCTCAAACATATTAGAAATCAGAAGTAGAATTCTGATTTTATTTTAACTGTAGAGTTTCTTGCGCCTATCTCACAATTACAAATCAGAAGAAAAATACATGATTAAGAAAGGGTCCAACTACAAAAAGGCTTAAGACAATTTTAAATTGCCCTGCCATAGCGAATTATCAGGGATACTGTATTCAAGACGAAGCCTCAACGGCAGAGATGGTTTCACAACTGGTTTGCTACCTCCTCTGAAGGGGCAAATTCAATGCCTCTCCGAGCACTCGACAAGGACAGAGGGTCTTGCAGCTCAGGATTGATGGGAAAGAGACAGCATTGTGCATAGTGCGCCATCAGTTGGTCGACGAGCACTAGCGCAGCCATGGCTTCTACCATTGGAACCGCTACATCCAAACAGTAAATGCAAAGGTTAATTATTTTAAAGGACATTTCGCACTTTTGGACAATCATCATCTTTAAGCAATAGGAGCTCTAAAAGCAGTCTATCTTATTTCGAGATCAAGCCCTGAACATAAGAGCCTCCCAATATAGTTCGCATATAGGTTACTACTTAATCAAGGCATAATCATAGATGCAAATTTAAGGGAGAACTAGTGAGGGAACAGAAATGGAATAACTACTGGAGACATACCCCGTGGGACAACACAAGGATCATGGCGACCACGGGCAATCAGGTCTGTTTCTTGTTTCTCCCTAGTAACTGTGTGTTGCTTCTTCTGCAGATACATCATAAGATGGAATCAATGAAAATGGCATTAGGGCAACGAGAATAATATCCTACAATTTGACACGTCAAGCATGACAAATCTTGTGGATGATGTCCAAATGAGGAACTAAGAGCTAGCCCACTGCTTACGAGACTGAAAGAAGGTGCTCAACATCAATACAAGACCTCAGCACAACCGCAGCTACAACCACAGTGTCTGCACATTGCAAGCAGGCAGGCTTACGCGCTTGCCTGAATCTGCAGCAAGTGTCTGCGTGCGTGTGCGCGTGCATGCATGTGATAGAGAGAGAGACAGACAGACAGAGACAGAGACAGAGAGCTTACTCCGATAGTAGATGTTGGCTTGAAAGCTACTCTCATGTTTATAATTTCACCATTGGATATACCACCCTGACAGTCACACAAGAATACCTCCCCAAATCATTTTCTTGCACATAGAATAGAAGAAATGCTAAAATTTCAACCCTATCTACTAGGAGAACAATGCCGTATCAGAGCATACCTGTACTCCACCAGAGCGATTTGTTCTTGTCCTGATCCTTCCATTTTCATCCACACAGAATTCATCATTATGCTGGCTACCAGTCAAATAAGTCCCTGAAATTTATCATAAAGCATTAAGGAAACTCAACTAATTTACTTAATCGCCCCCATCTAATCCAAATCTATTCCCTCCACAGCAGAACTGCTGTACCTGCAAATCCACTGCCAAATTCAAAGCCCTTGGTTGCAGGTAAAGACAAAGCAGCCTTCGCCAGCAAACCTTCAAGTTTATCAAAAACTGGTGATCCCAGCCCCTGATATCAAGTTGCAAAGTTAATAAGCTTTTAATGATTCACCATAATGAGAATGTGTGTCGTGCGCGCGTGCATGCGTGTGCGTGTATGCGACACCATATAGCATCTGCATATTCTTTTTATATTTACATGCATATCCAAAACAACGTAAAGACAGCGTGTCAATCATCTTCATTAATCATTCATTCATTTAGTGTCTTTCTGGAGAGAGAGGTGTCAGAAAAGTTCTTACACGGGGAGCATTCCTAATAATGCATGTAACAATGCCACCAACAGAATCCCCTCTCACTCGAACAGCATCAATTGCAGCAATCATCTTCTCAGCATATGCAGGATCTGGGCACCTAACGATGTTACTCTCAATCTGCCAATATACACCACAGGTTTTAGCTAGTTATGCAACATATCACAACCAAGGCAGAGTAATTGAAAGAAAAAGTAAATGACAACAGAAGTAAACCGACGTTCCCATATCCTTTCCATTAGGGATTGGAGCCACACAACTTCCCCTTGATGTTAGAGGTAAAATCCAGATTGCAGATCAGTGCATGCCGCAGCTAATCCTAATATTATGAAGTTCTCACAACGTATAGATAACTCAACTATACTTTGCTGTTAATCATGACTAGCTCAACTAAGCATACACATAAAGTAGCAGCTCCACCCTTTCCATTGGAAATATAGCAAGGAACTCCTGAATGATGAATTTGAGTTGCAACAATAAAATCAAACACAAAAATTTTTGGAACGTTTCTTAATTTATATATCATCACTAAATATGAAACTTGCCCCAAAATTTCGGGTTCCCCCAAAATAAAGAAAGAGTTGTGTCATTTATACCTGATCGAGGGTCAGAGTTTCATGGTCAACTAATTCTTGTGGAAGTTCAACGTTATGGACTTGAGAGACATAAGCAAGCACCTGAAGACAAAATTATGGGAAGCCTGTATTAAGAAAAAGATAAGACAACAAGAAAATCTTTGATGATATCAAAGGACATGCTCGAGAATCTCAATTTAACATGGAATGTGTTATGCTACTGCCCAGACAAGTGGCCCCCACTGAGGTTGTCAATGAATCATAGACATGTAAATCTAACATAAAAGATTCTACACCATTTGAAAACCTTAACCTAAGCCATGTCTCTCTTCTCTTCATGCTCTTTACCACTGCTGCCACCGCACCACTACGTCCAATGGAGGTCGTCCTTCCACTGTCTTGCGAATCATTATCTATCACAAGTTAATGACTCCGTTGCCAACAAAGCAGTCGACCAATGAGCCAGTGGCTCTTTTGTCAGCAACAGGAATGACGCTAAATCCATCGAGAAAGGAGAGACCTCTAGTAGTGGATGTTGGTGGGAGGAGCACAACTCCTAGACTCAGTCAAGGGTGACAGCATTATAGTGTCTTTAGCCGTTGATGAAGAGAAGGAGGTGGTGGGGGTGAGGTTAAAGGACAATGAAAAAGGGAAGAAACCACAGAAAAAGAAAACACGACAAT
Source organism: Eucalyptus pauciflora (assembly GCA_007663325.1). Classification (NCBI taxonomy): domain Eukaryota; kingdom Viridiplantae; phylum Streptophyta; class Magnoliopsida; order Myrtales; family Myrtaceae; genus Eucalyptus; species Eucalyptus pauciflora. Next base: position 512,961 of record VMYD01000010.1, on the reverse strand, counting down.
GACTTAGGTCCTCTTTTTTCCTTTTTGGTGTATAAAAATATGAAAGAGTAATTTCTTCTTCATAGCATAGGAAGGTGAGCGAACGAAACATGCATATTAAGTTAGAAAGAGAAAGTGAGGAGGGAGATCAGTATGATGGGGTTGTCTACTGAGCAAATGTTGTCTTACAACCATAGGTGGCTGAGGATAAAGTCGTGTCGGGCTTTAGGTCCCATCTGGTTCGGCATTTGCAATGGGCTTTGGGACTCTAAAATCACTTTGAGAAGTTGCATTTTCGGAATGCAAGTATTGGCCTTGGTTACTGTTCATCTTCTCTGAAGACCGCCGCACAGAAAAGCCGATCGGAGGCCGACGACCACCGGCCAAGGGGTCGCTCGCACCGGTGACCGCTGCCTGAGGGTCGCCCAACCTCAGCGACCGTCGCCAGACCTCGGGCGACGCCTAGGTCGCGTGACCCAAGCGGTGGCCTGAATTGTGCGACCCAAGTGGCCGCCTGAGGTCGCGAGACCCTAGGCAACAGTTGCCTAGGATCAGGCAACCTCACCTGAGGTCACCCACCTCAGGTGAGGCCATCCGGGGGCCAGATCTGGCCGGCCGGCCACTGAACTTGAAAAAAAAAATTACAAAAATCTTTTTTTTTTTTTTTAATTTAATAAAAGTCCTTTACAAATGTAATTTTTACCAAACGGCATTTTAGCCAAAGTTGTTTTGCAATACACTTTAAAATTACAATTCACCAAACACTATTTGCATTTCAGAAAACTCCCTTAGCCCAAAGGTATTTGCATTTTCCTAAAGACATTCCCTTAAAGCCGAATCAAACGGGGCCTAAGTGTTACTGCTGCTGGGCAGCAGCATAACCTCACCCTTTGACATAAGCTACTGTACTTGATATGCATGGACTAAAGTAGAGAGAGTCTAAAATCCTATAATGCAGTACACCAAAAATCTCAGTCACAAACTTTAAAGCAATCATCATTTCCATATTGTAGAGAGAAAATCTGTGACAGCAGATTTTGTACTTGTCATTCCAAAAGAACTTATAGGAAACAAAACAAATGATCCTGCAGCTCCACTTTAACACCTGCCTACATAAGCATGGTTGCATCCGCATAAATTTAAACACAAGCACACGTGACAGTTAACAGAAGCATTCGAATTACTAAGTAAGAAAAATATTCCCGCAAGGACTGCTCTCACATTGAATTGAATATAATTTACTCACAAGCTTCTCCAGTCTTACAATTTTCACTTGCTTAATGAAACTCATGCAAAGTACCAAAGAACATCATGATAAATCGTAGAAAAGGAAACCAAAAATCAAAGCAAATGTGTCCAAGCTCGGAATCACCATTGTTTCATCTAGGGCAAAGAAATCAAAGAGTGAAGAAAATGAAGGCACCTCAGTTCCTGAAATTTCCTTAAGAATCTTTTTAGCAATTGCCCCAGCTGCAACTCTTCCAATAGTTTCTCTTGCTGAAGATCTTCCACCACCCTGGTAACAGAGATAAGGGGTAAAGAATGACAGTAAGTTTCAACACATCAGTCTTTTACCAACATTTGGCCTCGGACCTTTTTGGTTAAAAAACAATACCTGAACTGATCTCACACCATACTTCATATCATAAGTTGCATCTGCATGAGAAGGCCTATAAGCTATTGACATTTCACTGTAATCCTGGAGAATCAAAAGGCAGATATTATGTAAACTTAAGGACTAACGCAATAAGGAGATTGTGAAAAAAGCTGTCAATTAAACAGAAACAAAAGGCAAGTCGGCATCTGAAGAATTTTTGCAGGTTTTGGCCAGTGAACAAACTAAATAATAAATGTTTTACGTCATAGTACTTATCAGCTAAAAAAGTAACAGACTCCGACTATTTCTTGAACTTTTTAATCATTTTCCCTTTAGCTATTTGACAGGCAGAAACAAGATGAAAGCAGATAGGTTTCCCCCATTAAACAGCATCTAAGGTTCCTCAGAATTATCTATGTCGATAACAATCATTTTCATGAGAGTAAGTCAACATAGCACAAGATATCCCATAAAACAAACAGCCTCAATGCACAACATAAATGCATCGAGGCTAATTCTGCCTCAACTGTTTTTAACCAAAAGGAGATCTCATTTCAACCATATAGTTCACAGCAAGCAATTGCAAACTCCTGAACAGATCACTTTTCTTCAATGTCAATCTGAACAAACATTACAGTATCACCCATGATAGGATACTCACATGGCCTCTCTGATCAGTATTGGGAACTAGTACCATGATTGGTGTCCCTGTGGTCACTCCTGCAACCAAACTTAATAAGCTTAATATTCATTGTAATCACAAATTAGTATAGGGTTTTTTATCTGGAAAAGACCACTAAAATCGATGGATTGTAAAATTTGCGCATAAAGATCTTACCATCAGAGACTCCTGAATATATTCGGCATGTATCCGTCTCTTTTCTGGGGGTAGTGATGCGGCTCTGGCCCGGTCGTCTGGATGCACGAGAATGAATTTGTCAATGGCAAACCAACAATCAGATGATATGAGATTATACTTTCTATAACCCAATGATCAGACAGGACAGCGTGATCTCCATGATTGACACAACCAATTATTTTCTTAAGCATGAATGCATTAACTGCAAGGGCTCGAGGCAAAGTACCTTCTGTCAAGATCTACTTGGAGGTCAGCTTCTGAGAGGGGCAACCGGGGAGGGCATCCATCAACTACACAACCTACACCCCCTCCATGAGATTCTCCAAATGTGGTAACTCGGAAGTGAGTCCCAAAGTTGCTCCCAGCAGCCTTTATCTCTGCAAGCATTCTGAGGTGAGATCTGTCCAAGTATAAATTCCACAGAAGGACTTCGACAACACATCCAGGTTTCCAATTCCTCTATCCTCAACCAAACGATCAGGAAAACTGATAAATACGATACTCTCTGGGTCTAGCAGGTATTAGAAAGAAAAGGCCAGCATATTTCCATCTAGTGCAAGTTTGTAATGCCGCATTAGCCAAGGACCACGACAGACTAGGACTGGTAACCGGGAAATGACCTATGTCTTTCTGTTTCTATTCGTCCAGTCATATCTATTATAGGATCAGACATATAACATATAATACAAAATTCCACAAATTAAAAACCAAACTCAGCACCGGAAAACAGATTCTGCCAATTGACAACCAAGATCAGTGGCAACCCACATACCCAAAACTCAAAAAGATAAAACCTTTACCAAGACAAAGCCCGTACACCCACACTACGAGCATGGAAACGTAAAATTTTTCTTTCTTTCACTTATTCCATCTGATCAACATCCTTCGCATCCCACCCACGCACTCCCGCGCGAAGACACAGAGAGAGAGAGAGAGAGAGAGAGAGAGAGAGAGACTAACGGAGATTTCTGGAAGCCGGGGTGCGGATCAAGAACTGAAGGGATGGCCTACTGAGATCGGAGGGCAGAGAACGGAAGGCCGAGACGGAGTCGGCAGCCGACGACCCAAGAAACGGCTTGGTCGATACAGACGACGCCATTGGAACAACCTCTCTCTCTCTCTATCTCTCTCTCTCTCTCTCTCTCTCTCTCTCTCTAAAACTCCCCAGAAACGAATTGGGTCGAGACGGGAAAAATGGAGGGGAGGAAGGGAGGGCTGGAAAGTCTGAGAAAGATGGGTTCCCCTCTCCTCGCAGAAACAGCAGGTAAATGATTAGGAAACTCCACCTACCCCCTTCGAGTCGTTACCTTCCGCCTACGAGGCTTTTGGGGTTGGTGGGGGAGGAGAGGGAGTGGATATGATGCATTTTGTGACTTGTGTGTATGGTTTGGTGTGGTTGGCCACATGAAAAGGAGTCAACTCGAAGCTGCACCGCGGGTGGGCGCTCGAATCAGATTGGCGTGATCAAATCATTTCGTTAATCTTATTTAATTTAGATAACAAAAAAATGCTGATGCGACTTATCTTATTTTATTTTTTCTCTTACGTGACAATAACAGTTGAAATTATTGTTGTTAAAATTTGATTTTTAGCAAAATTCTATTTAAATTACATTGAAATAAATTAAATTATTTAAATAAAATAAAGGAAAAAGGAAACCAAGCAAATGTTGCAAAACCTAGCTACCAAGAATAGTTGGCAAAGGGTGGGCGCAGATCAAGCGAGGGTCGTTGGTCCTCACCCACATCTGGCTGAGGGCCACCAATGGCAATCAACCCCCACTAGTCGAGGGCGATAACCGCCTCCAAATTTGGGCGAGGCCCTGTACGTCCTCACTTGCGATCGACAAGGGTTGCTAGCAACCCATGTTGATCCTTGGCTAGCCATCTCCAACCCTTCCCATGTTGTGGTGGCGGTAGTCAGGGCCTTGGAGCCCCTCATCATTTTCATTCCATTCTTCTTTTTAATTTTTTTTAATCTAATTTAAATAGTATTTGATTAAAAAATGATATTTAGATAAAAACAACATCATTTTAGCCTTATTTTTCATGTTTTAGCTAGGCGTGAATATGGTTCTAGGTTCCGGGCGTTCTAAGTTTCATGTTCTAGGTTCCGTACAGGTTCTACCTAGAACCTACCCATAAGAACAAATTCCTTATTTTTTGAAATTCGAAACACACCCTATCAAAAGATGTTAAACAGGTGGGTCGGGTCATTAATGAGTCGATCTAAATTGATACATTAACCCATTTATGACCCATTTATGTCTAATGTAAATTTTTTGACTCATACCCGACTCAACCCAACCCGATCCATACCCGACCCGACCCATATTAATAAAATATTTTCATATTTAACCAAATTTAGGAAAACTTATTCTTATGTTTTTTTTAAAGATTATATTACTAAAAAACTTCCAAACAATACAAATCCAATTAATAATTTTTCAATTTTTTATAATTTTTCAAAAAAAATTATATATATAAACTAAAATAGTTTTATACAACACAAATTTAATGGAAATTTTTTATAAATTTTAAAATAATTATTTTAAAATTCGAATTTTAATTATTTTTATTTTTAAAAATTAAATTTTTTTATTTTTTTAAAAATTAAATTTTGTATTATTTTTTTTAAAAAAAAATAAATTTTTTCTTTTTTCTTTTTCTTTTTTAATTATAATTTTCTTTTTTCTTTTTTGTTCTTCTTCTTCTTTGGCTAGCCGCCGGCCATGACAACGGTCGGCGGCCGGCCATAGGCGAGCCTCAAGCTCGCCTGGCTCGCCGACACCGGCGAGCTCGAGGCCTCGCTGAGCTCGCGGGATCGGTGAGCCTCGAGCTCGCCGGCGTCAGGCGGGCTCGAGCTCGCCGGATCTGGCGAGCCATGAGCTCGCCGGCGTCAAGCAAGCTCAAGTCTCGCCGGGTGTCAGTGAGGCGGGCCTCGCTAGATCCGACAAGCTCGAGCTCGCCCGACACCGGCGAGCTCGAGGCTCGCCTGGCCGATCGCCGGCCATTGCCATGCCGACGATCGAAAGAAGAAGAAAGAAAAAAAAAAGAAATTTAAAATAAAAAATAATTATATTTTCGGTTTTTATAAAAAAAAAAATTGTAAAGTTAAAGAGAGAAGAGACTAGAGAGAGATGGTGAGGCTTTGAGTTAAAATAAATAGGTTCATTTTTAATGGGTTGATAAATGGGTCAGAGAGCTGACCCATTTAAGATCCATATATTTTAATTTTGACCCATTAAAACTCATTATGGGTATTTTAGGAAATAAAGCTTAACCCATTAACGACCCATTTAACCATAAATGGGTCAATAAATGGGTTGCACAACCCATTTAACACCTATCACAAGTTCTAGGGTCGATTCTCGAATTTACCCAAGTTCCACCTGTATTATCAATTAAACAATTGCAGTAATTAAAATATTTAATGAGCACCACTTATTACTATAATTCACTAACCATAACTTATATATAGACACACACAAAATATGAACATAAATAAAATAAAAGTCTTAGTCATAAAATGGAAGTTCAAACTAATGCTTCTAAATTATACATTCATCATCGAACAACATGAAATATTACGAGATTATGTAGGTTTTAGGTTACAAGTTCCAAGTTCCTCAACTAAGAACCTAGAACCTACTTATCGAAACAAGTTCCTTATTTTTTGGAACTTATAACTTACCCTGCATACCTTAGAACCTAAAACCAATCCAGTTCTCAAGTTTCAGGTTCTACCGTGGAATTACGCTCATCCCTAAGTTCCAAGTTCCAAGGTATGTTGGGTAAATTTCAAATTCCAAAAAATAAGAAATTTGTTTTTGACAAGTATGTTCTAGAATCTTAATTGTTGGAACCTAGAACCTAGAACTTGGAACAAGTTTTAATGTTTTTCTTAGTCCATGTCTTCGCGCGATCTTATGATAATCCATATTATTCAACGATAAATGTATAATCTAGAAGCACCAATTTGAGCTTCCATTTTATTACTGAGATTTTTACTTTATTAATGTTCATATATTTTCATGTGTCTTTATGGTTAATAAATTATAACAGCAAGCGGTAGTTATTAAAGATTTTAATTTATTGCAATCGTTAAATTAATAATATAGATAGAACCTAGTAAACCTTAGAACTAACTCTAGAATCTGGGACAGGGTAGGTTCCAAGTTTTAAGATATGCATATTAGGTTCGAGGTTCCTAATAATAAACAATCTATTTCAACGAGTAGGTTATAGATTCCATATTCTTAATGGAATGTGTATGAAACATGGAACCACTTATCCCTAATTGTAGCCACATAGGATACAGAAAAAAGAAAAAAAAAGACACGTCTGTTTTATTCTTAGTCAAATTGGATGGAGTTAACGGAAGCACTTAATTACATCAATTCGATAGATTTTAGAAATTAATTGCACTTTTCATGAGTTTTGAAATCCAGTTGCATATTTTAGAAAAACCATTTTCATGAGTTTTGAAATCCAGTTGCATATTTTAGAAAAACCAATGCATGCATCCCTTCTTTTAATGATGGCTACGACAGAGAGATGCATAAAGTTGATTTTATTTTTTTTTTCAATTTTCCTTATATTTTACCTTCTTTCTTTTGCTTTCTTCCTTATCATATATATTTATTTCGTAAAAATAAATCATTTATAAAATATTTTCCTAAATAAACAAAAAATATTTCCATTATTTTTTAAATATAAATTATTATTGATAATAAAAATAATTTCAATTGACTAATCATTTTAAGTAATACATGTGATAACTTTCAAATCAATCATTTCTCGCGAAATAAATTGAGTTTTTGTTTGCCAAAAATGTCTAAATCTGAATGGTGAAAAGTACAATCGTCCCATTTCTCAATTTCCTCTCTTTCTCGGTTACTAAGGGTCTGTTTGTTAATGTTCTTTGTTTCTGTTTATAAACAAAATTTCTGTTTTTTTGTTCCAGGGAATAAAAAAAGAACAGAAACACGTTTGTTTGCATTTTTGTTCCAAATCTTTTTTTTTTGTTCCCAATAACACATTTGGAACAGAAACAAAAAACAATTTCTTGTTTCTAAAACAATTTTTTAAGAACAAATTTTCTCTCTCCTCTCTTTTTCTTCTTTTTTTTTTCTTCTTTTCTTTTTCTTTTTTCTTTGGCCGATCGCCAGCCTCGGCCATGGCCGGCGACCGACCGTCGAGGGCAGGCGACGCCGTCAAGGGCCAGTGACCTCATCGGAGCGTCGCCGGCCCCCGGCGAGGCCAAGCATCGTCGGCCCCTGGCGAGGGGCAAGGCTGGGCGAGCTCGGGCTCGCCGGATCTTGGGAGCCCGAGCTCGCCCAGCCAAGGCGAGCCCGAGCCTCGCCGTGGCTGGGGGAGGCCGCCGGCCCTCGTCGACCGATCGCCAGCCATGGCCAAGGCCGACGACCGACCAAAAGAAGAAAAAAAAATAAATATAAATATATTTAAAAATTAAAAGAAACAAAAAAAGAACACAAATTTACTAAACGTGTTTCTGTTCATTTTTTATTCCCGGAACAAGTTTACCAAACGCGTTTTTTGTTCAAAAATTGTTCCCCGGAACAGAAACACTATTTTTTTTTTTTCCTGTTCCTTGGAACAATTTTTAAACATAAATATTACCAAACGCGCCCTAAGCCCTGTTTGTTTGTGTTTGTGTTTTTTGTTTATAAACAAAATTTCTGTTTTTTTGTTCCAAGGAACAAAAAAAGAACAGAAACGTGTTTGTTTGCGTTTTTGTTCCAAATCTATTTTTTCGTTCCTAGGAACACATTTGAAACAAAAACAAGAAACAAGAAAAGCGTGTTTCTTATTTCTGGAACAATTTTCTCTCTCCTCTCTTTTTCTTCTTCTTTTCTTTTTCTTTTTTCTCTGGCTAGTCGCCGGCCTCGGCCATGGCCAGCAACCGGCCGTCGAGGGCTGACGACGCCGTCGAGGGCCAGAGACCTCGCCGGAGTGTCGTCGGCCCCCGGCGAGGCCGAGCCTCGCCGGTGGCTAGGCGACCCCAAGCTTGCCCAGCCAAGGCGAGGCCGAGCCTTGCCGGTGCGGGGCAAGGCTCGACAAGCTTGGGCTCGCCCAGATCCGGCGAGCCCGAGCTCGCCAGATCCGACAAGCTCAAGCTCACCCAGCCAAGGCGAGGCCACCAGCCCTCGTCGGCCGGTCGTCGACCATGACCGAGGCCGGCGACCGGCCAAAAGAAGAAAAAAAGAAAAAAAGGAAAAATAAAATAAAAATATTAAAAAATTAAAAGAAACAGAAAAGAACACAAATTTACCAAACGTGTTTCTGTTCATTTTTTATTCCCCGAACAAGTTTACCAAACGCGTTATTCTGGTCAAAAATTGTTCTTCGGAACAGAAATAATTTTTTCTACTTCTGTTCCCTGGAACAATTTTTTAACAAAAACACAAACAAACGCACCCAACACACTTATTTTTCTTAATTCGTCAATTTTTTTTTATATCAAATAACAAAGCTCGAAGGCGCAGAGTTTCAAATTATGGATTAATGGGAAGAAATGGCAAAAACAAAGTTTTCTTCAATCCAGTATGTGGATTTGTCAATTGATTCTTAAATTATCTCCTCGCAATGGTTAATGACAATTTAAGATAGTATTAGAAATGGGCGCATAGCATTACATTACATTATATAATAAAAAATAATAATAACATTACATGACATAGGAACGAACATGCTTTGGAGTCGTTTAAACTCCTGGCAAGTTGAGTTCAAATGAACATTTCAACTAAACACATTCAGTAATCGTAGAACCGTTCGTCGCCGTTCTTCAAGAAAGTGCTTCCTTTTCTGCCGTCATGGACATGCTCTCCTTCGACTTGCCCAGGGGACGAGGCTCGGCAGGGTCCTGCAGTCATCAGCATAACGCCATTTTACATCATTTCAAAAACCCTTCCTTTACAAAGTTAAATTTCCATCCATGTCATGTAACAATTCTTGATCGAGTAACGTTCTTTTTGCTGTGCTTGCCTTTCGCTGATCGGTTAATCGTCGGTGCGCCGTCATGGACCGACTAAAAATCAGGAGTTGGGGGAGGAGACGAAATTAGTCCGAAATTCAAACAGCACGTGCACGCTCGTTTTAATTCTAAAAGGTTGAAGAGAAAGATTTGGGAGATAATCCATCGGTTCCTTTCTTTAGGAAAAATACAGAGGAGGAAGGAAATGTTGGAGCGTAGGTTTTGGCCATTGCTTAATCGTATGCCGCTTTTCGTTTCGGTAATGCAAGCTGCGTACTAATGCAAGCAGCAAAAACAAGAACAATTATAAGTAATTTTTACTTGAAAAAAAGAGAAAGATTTGGAGTTTCCTTGGTTTAACTTGTAAATTTTAGACACCCTTCGGATGATGATACTTTACCATCTCATGTGCGTGCAATCCTGGAGCACATAAATCCATGTAAATCGCTATCTAAAGTTCTAAACGTTGGCAGTATATGGCATTGTACGGTCTCACATGCCAATAGACACAAATTCAACAGAAATAACTTCTAATTAGAATGAATAAATTCTTTATTGTTTCGTAAAATGAATGTATCTTGTTTTTGTCAATGAATAACAAGGTAAGGCACAAACAGACATTTCTACCTATCAACTATTGAAGAAGAGAGCGGGAGAGGGATTACCAAATTCTCAGCATTCTGAATATCCATCACCGCCTTCACCGGTGCACGGGCCTTCAAATTCATTTCATCGTACTCGTCTTCAGGGTTCGACAGGGTGACAATGGCCCCGCCCGCCCCGATTGAAGCTTCATTATCATGTATCACGACTGTTCTTATGACGATGTTCAGATCAAACGTCTGATTGATAGAGAAAAACCCAATGGATCCCGAATAGATACCTCGAGAGCAGCTCTCCAGAGAATCAAGAAGTTCCATAGATCTCAGTTTAGGCGCTCCCGTCATTGAACCACCTGGAAATGCAGCTCTAACACAGTCAACTGCGCTAACATCGCTCCGCTTCTTTCCACATATTGTACTCACCATGGTATGGACTGTGGCATATGACTCAACATCCATGAGATGAGGTACAAAAACAGAACCAGGCTCACAAACCCGACCAAGGTCATTTCTGAGAAGATCGACAATCATCAGATTCTCTGCTTGATCCTTTTCACTGCCGGGCAGGGGGAAAGAGAGGGAATCAGCTTTCTCAAGAAAAATCAAGCACTACCAGCGAACAGATGAACAAGTTCATTTCTAGAACTATAAATCTAGCCTTCCTAGCTTCTTAGATGTAGCGTCACCTCCAGAAACCCGACAAAGGATACAAAATCTTTGTGCACAAAGTGAGTGAAGCCAATCATTTGGACAAATAAAGTAGAGTTACAATTAAGAATTTTGTTCTGCAACATTTTCCTCCACGCAACCAACCAGCACATACACATTACGCAGACCCACAAAGAAAACGGTAATGAAGAATTTGGGTATTTATAAGCGAAAACTTTACCTGTACTGCAGTTGCAATTTACGCTGTTCATCTTCCTCTTTTGTCACTCCCCGAGCTATGGTACCCTTTATGGGCTTTGCCTCCAATACACCGTACCTATCCAACCGCAGAAATCTCTCAGGCGAAGAGCAGCAGATGTGGAGATTCTCCTTTGCAAAATTAAGCCAAGCAGCATATGGTGCTGGATTGCTTTCTCTAAGGTGAAGATACAGTTTCAGAGGATCCATCTCCTCAACTTTTTTCCTTATTTGGTTCGTAAAACATAACTCATAGCTTTCTCCATCTTTTATATACTCCAAGCACTTCCTGACATCTTCCATGTACTGCTCTTTGGATTTCTCAGCACAAAAGCCTGCTTCGTGGGGGGAAATTGTCGTGGACACTGTATTTTTGTTCTTTGGTTCATCTGTAGGAGCTGCTCTTAAAGTAAGAAGCTTTTCTTCTGTATTATCCAGCCATGTTGTGGCAGGTGTGTCACGGTCATGTATTGACATCAAATAAACATCGTCATTCAGATGATCAACCACTACAATATTATCAGCAAACAGAAAACAAGCATCTGGAGCTGTTGACTTGTGACGATTAGTTGCTGCACCACATTCTACTTTAAGGTTATACCTGAAATGCAAGAAGACATGATAGGTTAGTCCACAGACAAAGTAGAGGGCATAAAAGAGGAGGAATGTGCATAGATACAAATATCCTTCTTAAAATAGGTCACATGCACATTCAGAAATGCAACCGTTTTCTAATGGAAATGCACTAAAAGTAACAGATAAGAAGCATTCCAGAAACTTTTTCAACTTTAATCATAAATTCAGAGATAAAGCCTGATGGCAACATTTAACTGACATCGTACCCTATGTACCCGACAAATCCTCCGTAAAACTCAAACGGTAACCCTTCAAAATCTTTTTCTTCACAATGAAATGATAGAAGCTCCTACAAGAAAGGACAAGAGAAAGCAGTTCATAAATCTGGATACACTGAAAAGAATAACTATAGCCACAGCAACTTGATTTAGCCAGAACACATGAAGACACAAAACAAGTAAAGGGTGAAAACTGTTTGGGCTTCTTGACTAATAAAAAATCAAAGAAGCTTCAAAAGACTTATCTTCTGGCGTGACACAGAGAACAACAGATGAGATCAATCATTTAAAATGAGCTTATTCAAATTTAAACATGAGCGAGAGGGAGACAGATTCAAATCTAGGTAAAGAAGACGGTGTCAAACTATTACGACTCCATTCTCCTAAAAGAATGAACTTATAAATTTCCTTTGTGCCCACTCAGATCTCAGAGAAGATATTAGATATACCTTGTTCAAGAAATTAAGGAAACCTTTTTCCAAGTATGTACTACTAGCATGGCCATGAGCATCTTCAACTGATAGATAACCTCCACAATGAGTTGTATCACTGTCCAAAAAAAAAGTCAAAAGCATAAACTAAACCCAGGACATAAATGCTCAATTATCATATTTGATAGATTATTACTCAACCAATGGACAAAAGAGATAATCAGCAGATAAATTGAAACAAGCATCATCATGCATAAGACTAAAATTTAAAGCAAATTACATCTCTACTTTTCTATGTTAGGAGATGAGATCATCGCTAATCCATACCTTCTGTCGGTCAATCTAAATGTCAGTTGCTTCCAAAGAGGTCCTCCTTTCCCACCCATAAAAGAAAATCTAGCTCTTCCCTAAATATAAAGATGACATCAGACAAACAAAACCACCAAAATGAACCAAACTCTTGCCAATGAAGATGCATGATATATTTCTAGATATCCAAGTGGCAGCATGGCCACATGAAAAGGGTGAAATGAGAAACTCAAAGAAACCATGAGAAGACTCAAATGACAGAAGGTTCCCAATATAAGTAAAGAAAACTGAAAAGTGCATTCTTCCTCTTCCTGACAGACAGACCTTCTCAATTGACGAACTATCCAACCAAAAGGTATTCTCAGCCTTGTCATCAGAAAAAAGTTCACAGAACATGTTCTTGGCTCCGCCGAGTTTAGTAGCCGAACCTTCTAGCCTTCTCCACGTCAATTTAAGTCGCTTCATGTCAGTGGTTGCAGGTGAAGTTCCCAGATTTGACATACCAAAGCAGCTCCTCTCGTCCAAATCATACAATGGTCTTCTGCTTCTAGTAACCTCTTGAAGCAAGTGATCACCATTAATCTCCACTGAGGGAGTATTTGTTAAATGAACTTGTCCTGACATATGATTAGCACGAGGCACCTGGATTCGTGCTAAAAAAAGTTTACTGCTCAGAAATAGATAGAGTCAACCAATACGATAATAACAAGTTCTCACTAATAACACTCAAAAACAAAGGCCAAAAAAAATTTGAATCTTTATCCTGAATAACGGCAACGATAGTACACACAGGAGGTAAAAAGGAAGTCTTAGACAAACCTTCCCCCAACAACCCAAGGAAAAAGCAGAATATGTACAGTTGCTAGAAATAAGTTGCTGTTACCAGTAAAATGAGCATATCTCCTTCTGAAGAAAGAGGAGTTTGATCTCAGCCAGTAGTCTTCAGTTATTTGCCTAAAGTTCTTGAATATCTGTCTCCCGTGACAAGTCGCAACACTCTCCGGATGAAACTGGCAGTCAGAAAGGTCAGTGGAGTGATTGAAAAGACGCCGTACATTTGTTACTTGTACAAGGAAGAAACTAAAGCACCTGCACACCATAATGAGGCCAAGTAGAATGCATGATGCCCATAAGGACTTTTCCGCTTTGTATGTCTTCAGAATGGCTAAAAGGCCAGGAGTTTTCGTTTCTTATGTCTGAAAATAAAGTTGAGTATCCTTCCCTAGTTTTAGCATAGGCATCTGGAGAAACAACATTGTCCTCAGAAAAGGAAAGCGCATCACTAGAAGTGGTCCATGCTATAGGGATGAGTTCTTCAGGAAGTGTTTGTGCATCTAAAACAAGGGAATGATACCGAACCACCTGTGAGCATGTGCCGGCAGAATTCAGCAAAAGCTGTAGCAGAAAAAGAATCCGCTCCAATTGTGAAACTCTTCACATTTTCTGGAGAGACTAACCTTAAATCCCGAGTTTCTACCAGAAGGAATGTCATGAAATAGCCTGCTACCACTATGCTCGATCTCACTGAAGCAAACAATACACGGTGTGACAAAGCCAACAAATTGCGTCTTCTCATTAAGAAAAATGAAGATTGACTAAATATCGTGAGAGCAAGCATTCAGATCATCATTCAGCAAACTCACAAGGTATGCCTCCAAGATGATGAACAAAAAATCCTCAATAGACCAACAAGAATTATACAACCTGGCAACCTTGTGAAAACATACCTCAAGCGACCATGGACTGGTTGGGATGCATGTACAACTTTTGCGCCATGTACGTAACCCAAAGCCTATTGAACAACAAGTCATTGAACATAAGCATGTTTTTGTTGCAAAAATTTCACCCATTATCATATCGGAAGATGCAAACTCATGTGAGACATCAGCAGGTCAAAAGCCCGATTTGGCATTAGAAGAGTTGAAACAGGCACTACTGGGACAGCAACTAAACTCTAGACAGAATAAAGTTGGATTTGGATGGCAATCTCTAGACTCAAACAGGTACATGCACGTCGCTGACAAATTAGACCAGAGATGCAACAATAATCTTAAAACAACCTGGTGTCCGAGGCAAACACCCAATATTGGTATGTCCTTGCACTCAAGCAACAGCTGAAGACATATTCCTGTAAGATTCCAAAATTTATCAGAAGCAATGACGAGGAAATGCCAAACATATTGGTAGTGACAATAGAAAAGAGTACCTCAATGTGAGAACACAAAAACAAAGATTGACCATCCTATTTGATGTTGCTCGAACTACAGTAAAAGTTCATCCAAATATGGATCACCATTTGCTCTACAGTAGACTATGGATTTCTTTCACTGACTTTCCTAAACAGCTGGAGCATTTTCTGTATCAAAGTCATTTACTCTCCTAAACTTATGGTTTTCTTCTTTCAAAATTTTCTCTCTTTCTCGATGTCAAGCAGTAGGGCTTCTTTCCCAATTACATAAAATTAGCATGTCATAATCAGTTCGATGTCTTTCTGGTATCAACATGAAGTGCAACACCTCGTTGCCACATTCTACCAGGAATATCTGGCAACACTTAATGAACATGTCCTTTTAAGTCGCAAAAGCCAGTGACTATAATATAATTCAGAACTTCGAAGCTGGATAAAGCTAAATAAACAAAAATTAGAATCAGCATCCACCTTACCTACATCTGCAGGGCATGTTGGAGAACCAGGTCCAGGTGATATAACTATATTATCGAACGCATTTTCTTCATACAAGTGGTGATATATGTCCTTCCACGTCCAACTATCATTCCTAATCACAACAGGAGGCACTGCGACAATAAATAGCCAAAAGGAAATGAATCAATACAAGATCCCATTTCGAGAAGACCAATTTGTTCATGCATGAACAGCAGACATCATCTGTGCCTTTGCCCAAGCAAAACAGTATGGATTGGCCCATTCAATCTAGAATAGTGTCATCGTATTGGGGGCTTTCCTAAAGGGACATGCAACATGATGTGTCTACTCCTCATTTCTAACTACAAAAATACAATTGAAACATTTACAGTCACTTCTAAGGTACTAATGAGAAATTCTATTAATTTTTCCCAGAAAGAACACCACTTTAGAAGTTTAATAAGAAAAAAGCCAGTTCTCTAAATTTAAATAAAAGCAAAGGTTTCAGCAGTCTATTGATTTAAAGGCTCATTGAGGTACTACATTCACCATGTAAAATTGATGGAGAAAATGAGAAAATAGCAGCAGCATTCGCCAGAGAATTATTTCCCTAACAAAGGTCCAGATGACTTCACAAAATTCAAATACGGGTGAAATGGCTCACAGACAGTTCATTGAGTCTAGATTCAGAGATGGTTTCGATATAATTATTTTCCTAACAAATGTCAAAATGTCTTCACAAAATTCAGATACAGGTGCAATGGTCAAAGACAGTACATTGAGTCTAAGATACAGACACGGTTTCGATAAAATTCCTTCAAAGCATGCCTAGTGACATCCAAGAACTCTCTCCATTAGCCCCAGGTTCATATTGGCATCTCATCGTTTGCTTTAGCTCTTTTGTTAAAGTTTCAATGGAGGGAAGGCGAATTTTTATTTCATAGCAAATGAATGAAGCAAGGTAGCACCTTCTATGAATGGGATCATGAAAGAATAAAGACAAATTGATATTGAACTGGAACAAGCATGCAATGAACAGAAATGACTTACCCCCATTGATAACTGACAACTCCTGGTAGATGTTGTATGTGTAACTATCGTAGTTGTCAATCAACAATGTCCTCACAAAGTCCAGCTTCTCAGGACGCTCCTCCACCTGCTTCTTCCCCACAAAAGATCCTTCTAGGTGCCCAGGCATCAAATGGCTACATGTTATCATGTTCTTGCTTCCACAACAAGATCTAGTTCTCCTCGTGGATCTACTAAGCATTAAAGCTGGTTTAGGGTTCACATTCACGTGATGTAGACCCTCAACAAAGGGCAGTGTGATGTCCGAACGCCGTGAACACTGACTAAGATTCATTTCCTCCCAAGAATGTAGAAGCCAATTAAGAGCAACTGCCCTTAATTAACTTGGCACTGCACAGACTTGACTCGCAGCGAGATACTGAAAACAGAAGAACACATCTGCATTACCCGCACAGAGAGAATTCACAAGTTAGTAACCTAGGATTAACTTTCTTTCGCTGCTGATAGAATTCCTAAAGATTTTACAATTGACAAGAATTTCAACCAGAGAGGCACACACGTCTAATCACACTCATTAGGACAATGAAGTTGGACAATGCAACAAAGGATGAAAACATGACATGTTAAGAACCGTTAACTATTCGCAAACATACATGTGTTAGCAGGCCGCCTCTTCCATCCCGTCTCGAGTCATGACTCTGCGAAAAAAACCAGGGGCAAGTGAAGGTCGCCGACCCAGAGAGCTCAGTGCCAGGCAAAAGACCACGGCACTAGAACTCCTGGCAAACCTTCAACAGCCGCGTTTCTGCATCAAAAGGAGGCCTACGTTACCGAAAATCCAAGATCACGGGAACTGAACGGCAATCGGAAATCGAGGAATAACCCAGATGGGCAAAGGCCACGAGCAAGCCCTGTCCACGAGGGGAAATTGCATTGCGAACGCTACCATCCCCAGGCAACAGAATCTAGCTAACTGGGTTAAAAAGTGTAAAAGACTTGCGACAAACACGGAGGCCTATAAAGAGAAACTGGAGAAACCGGTCCAACCCAATTCCTCCTCCTCCTCATAGCTCCCGCCAAAGTTCACATCCAATACTAACGGACAGAATCAAATGACACGCGAATGCTCCCCCCGGCAACATGCGCAGACGGCCGCCAGACAATACAAGACGCGGAGGGGACAAATCTCGCATACAGAACATTGGTCACCAAGAAAAGCCGAAAGCGAGGACGGATCCCGCATGAAGACAAAGAAAATCCCAGAGAGGCGAAGGTCACCTCGCGCTCAATGCATGCGCCCCTCGCGGTTCAATGCGGTAAAGAGAGAGAGAGAGAGAGAAGAAATGAGAGGTATGGAAGAGGATTCGGTGGGGGTGGCGAAGAGGCGGACACGGAGAGGGACGACGAATCGGGGCGTTTCCAGGGGTCGGGGGGATGGGGGGGTGGTGGGGCCCACCCGGTCGGATCTCCCCCTCTCTCCATTGGACCGCTAGTCGCCACTCCGCCGGCCGACTTTTCCATTTTCGTTTCGCCGTCGGGTAACCGGATGACCTCCTGAGCCGGTCACCGCATCTCGCTTTTGATTCTCGCGTGGCTCCCAGGACAAGTCCCGACGAAAACGCACGAGCGGATCGTGCTTTGAACGCTCTTAGATCGCGGTGAATCGTGCTCTTGGACATGCGCACTGCTCTTTCTATTTCGTTCTAACCTTCTTTCGGAAAATATAATCATCGAACTTAGTTTGTGATTCCATCCTTTTTATCCAAATGAAGACAAACAGCCAACATGGTAATATTTTCACGTGATGAGATTTTCGAGTGGTGTTCATGCGACAGCTTACGCTATCATCTAATAGGTTTCAAAATGATTACTTTCCAAGCTTGAAATTTGAAATTTATCTTGTTAGAATTGATTGTACCTTGTTCCGAAATCTATTGAGAACACGTTTTTTTATTTCTCCTTTTTTTGGTTTCATTGTTTATAATAAAATAATGCGAGTAACAAAATGGTTTAAAGTAAAAGATGAATGAGAGCAAGAGAGCAAAAGCAACTCAGGAACAAGTGAGGGCGAGCCATGAGTGAGAGAGGAGGCGGGTGAGAGATACTCATGAAATGTCTATGCAAACTTAGGGAGAAAAAGATGTCAGAGAGAAAAAAATTAAGGTTTTTAGATTTTACGAAACCGATTCCAATTTCAGCGTGGTTTCTCGATGGTTCTTCACTCGGGGGCCGGCTTTTAGCAATTCTAAAAAGTTGGACTAATTCAACAATAACTTGAAACTTGACTGGTTTTCAAGATAGTTCGATCTAATTCTTTAATTCCTAAATAGAACCGGTTCAATTGTACAATCCTATCATCTATATAATACACAAAAAGTTGAAAGCAAAGTATAAAAAGACAATAGAGAGAACATTTTAGAAATGGGAGGATCAAATCATGCAAATAAAAGCAAATCATTAGACTCAATTGCAAGTTTGCAACAACTAGAGCGAGAGAGAGAGAGAGAGACTCCGTGGCGAAATTGAATGAAAAAATAATACGAGATCGACATCAGATTCCGAACTTTATCCTTCCAAGATCACGTGAAGATATCAAAGCCACTGAAGATCAGGAGTGATCATCACCTGCGAGATTTCCCGACCACCACGGCATAAATCCCTCTCTCTCTCTCTCTCTCTCTCTCTCCTCCCCGTGTCTGCCATTTGAGTCCATTCTACAGTCTTATTTATAAGCAGGGCCGTGTCCGAACTCCGGTGCCACGCTCCTTGCTCCGCCGTTGAGATGACATTACCCCGGTCGGTGAGGGATCTGCACGACCGTACAGATGGCCATAGCTCTCCGTTCCGCCGTGACAAGTGTCGCGGGACATCCAGGAACGATGCCCCCGCAGCAGAACTCGTCTTCCTCCGATGCCAAATGCGACATGGTCAGAATCCCGATGCGCCGTTGCCAAATGGAATCGCGCATGGATCTCGGGACATCATCTTGATCGCCGCTCGCAAAACAGAGCACCTACCGCGTTGGATTACCCTCTCGGGCTATTTGCCCTTGCACCGTCGAGCTAGTTTTAAGCAAAAAGTCTCGGCCTTGACTACTCCGAGTGGAAATGTTTTAAGGCAAAGAAGATGGAAACGTTCGGGGGTCCGGCTGCCATTTTACTCTGTTCAAGTTTCGTCGGAGGCGATGGCGAAGTGTCTACGAGAAGATTGGTGAGGAGTAGAACGCACGAGTAATTTCAGATCGTGGTTTAGGAGACTCGCCCCCCATCTCGTTTTGATATCCCGTGAGTCTTGCAGAAAGAGATCGCAACAGAGAGAAGAAGACGTAATAAAAGTTTAAACAGAGCAAAGAACAGAGAAAGAACGGTCTTCTTGGGTACGAGTGGTGAATAGCTAACCTGCTGAGGGGCAGTTTGGTCACTTCGTCGAAAGTGCTGTCTCCAGAGGTCGTGGAAATAGAGTTTTCTCTCAAATACGTACCTCCAAAAAAAATAAAAGAATAATCATTTGCATCTGTTTTATTTAGCTTCTAATGCCATAATGGCGCTATCATAACCGAAAACCATCTTAGCCTGTCTTCTACTCGGTCCAAGAGGAATCAATTCAACTTGATAATCGCACTCCTCACTCGAGATTCGACTCGTGTTATTACTTGATCAACGAAATATTAATAGGTCATATGACACACGCGAGTTAATAGGTCATAGTACATGCGCGATATTTTGTATATATAAGTAGACTTTTTTTCCTTAAAAAGTAGTAATTATTTGTGTAAACTTAAACCACTGGGGTCCGCCCCAGTGACCATACTTCCATCTTGGAAGTGGGAGGTTGAGGGTTCAAATCCCCACCTTCTCATGGGGAATTTGGGGTGTGGAAGATTTCATTTCAGGAGTGGGTTTCGACTCCCACGCCCTGCACGGAGGCAGGACAAAAATCTGAGAGTGAGTGTTAGAGTAGAATTAGTGTAAGACTGAAAAAAAAAAATTCGGTCAATTGAAGTCGGTAGGTGCCGTTTTTGAATCTTGGAAAAAGGTGGGCGTGCGTCTATTTTTACTGTATTTCTGGTAGACCACCGATCGCTTGTGCGGGGGTTGGTGAGGCTGGACAGCTCCTCATCTTTCTTAATCTTCCTTTTTTTTTTTTTTAAATGTAAGTTTTCCTCTTTTTCCATTTTCCTTTTTGGGCCGATCTTCCAGGTTCACCAACCCCAACTACCTGGGCCCCACGTTCTTTCTTTTGCTTTTTATTTTTTTTGCTCGTGGGTTGCTGGTGACCCCAGCTAATCATTTTTCACACTAAGTGCTAATTGCTTCGCTAAGAAACTCGATAGACGTTCATTCGAGGTAGAAATGTTTTAAGTCTTTACGTACACGTTCGATTTGCCCGGTCCTTTCAGTGTTCATGTCTTGTCTCGACGATGAAACAATTTTGATAGGTAGAGCCATCACATGAGTATATCAAGTCGGATTTGATCTAACCCAAATTGATATGTTTAACTCATTTTAACTCATTTCAAAGTAATACAAATCTAGAAACCTATACCCAATCAAATCAATGCTCGATCTGTCTTGTCCTAACCTATATCACTAAAATACTTTTATATTTAACTAAATATAGGAAAATTTATATCCAGCAAAGCCGAATTTGTTGTAGTCTCTATCCCACATTTGTCTCTTCCGGTCTCTATCTCCTATTTATGTATTTTTCGAAGGAAAAAAGAGAGAAAGAAAGCGAGTCAGCCGGTACTAGTAATAGGGATGAATCGGCACAGACACACGATATTCATCGCCTTTCTTCGCCTTGTTTCCTTTCTTTTTGACTCTTTTTAGGTTAGGAAGGAGCAAGCCTTTTAGGTGTAGAATTCCACATCCCTCACCCTCTTAAACCTCATCTTCGAGCCTTAGCTTTGTAGAAAGAAGGTTCAAAGAAGAAAACTCAGCTTCACTCAGCCTTGTACTAAAGGTAACCCCTTATTTCACAAGGCATTCTTGCAAAGAAAGAGTCGAGCCTAAGCGGTTCGAGCCTATGTGACCAATGCTAGCATAGGCCTTTCAACCTTAGGGGATTTAGCTCTATTAATTCCGATTGTAAAAAGAGATACAATCTATTCATCTGATTCACTATCACAACCCAACAGCATATCTATGGGCATTAGGACTGCTTTGCTCCTTCTCTGGGCACATTCGATACATCCACCGTCACTTCTTCTTATATCGTTCATGCTCCATAGTCAATGGCTCACTTCTCATCTGGACTGGCTTTCAAAGTCAATGTCGGAATGTCGATTAGATAGTCTGTCAGAGAGAATCCAATCCTCTAGAATGAATGTCTAGGTTGCATTAATACTTGTCTGATCTTCCAGTCAATCGGAAGAGAATGACTAATTGTGACTGTGACTAAAAGAAGAGAATTCAAACAGTGATAACCAATAGATTGTACACATAGTGTACCTGAAGTTGGAGATAGACGAACTCACTGGCTGTTCGATGGAATGAATGACTATGGAGAAGATGTACCAATCACTGCAATCGGAGTTCATATTGGATAATCTAATTCTAACTGCCTTATAGAAGACTGTCTCGATTAGCTGTTAAGGATTGTTATCATGACTATCAGATAAGCTACTTATTGAACTACACTCTTGGACTAGGATTGCTTGCTTATCTATTTAATTCAATGCATCATCCTTTTTTTTATATGATGTGGTGCTAGCATTGGGTTGAGATTAGGATTGAGAAAGTGCTGCCCAAAGAGCTACTCTACTAGTACTAGACAAGCTAGGTAGGCTTGCTTCGCATAGGCTACGGCTCTCCTTCCCTACTACTTCATGCCAGGAGAGAGCAATCAATCGAAGAGTCATATGTGGAACACATGCAGTGAAAGTTGGCAACCAAAGAGAAAGAACCCCGGGCGGGCAAGCCGGTACAAAGACCTCCGATTTTAGAGCTGGCACCAGAGAAAGCAACCAAGCAAGCAAGCAAACCAAGTTTCAAAACCTCTCCCCATAAAGCAACCAGTTCTCACTCGGAGACCAATAAAGCTTCAAGAATGCTGTAAAGTGATCATTCAGACCGATCCGCCATGTGAAAGCGAGGTTACGGGAAGTTAGGAAAGACAGAGCCGAAGGAGATGTTTTGAAGAAAAACTTTCCATCTTAATGGAATTCTTAACAGAGAAGACGAGAAAGGAAGTCACATCTAGTAAAGAAAGCCATGAGCAGACACCAAGAAACTAGTATCGATTATTCTACCAAGGAGCAAGATACAAACCTGGTATAGTGGTCAGACTCAAACTATCAAGTATTGGCAAAAAGTAAATTCCATTGACTTCAATGTAACCAAGCCGTAACATTTTCATAGAAGGAAACCTCTCGTAAGATTTGGGTCCTTTCGAGCAATTCCTACTAATGACTAACGGCTGACGGGTGCCTTAACTGAAAAAAAATCCTCAATGGATACCTCCGTGGATAAAGTAGTACTATAGTACCAACAATAATAACGTAGCCCATCCCTAACCCACACCCTCAAGATAGACCACTCAAGAAAAAGCCTTCCTGCATACAGCCAATTGTCAAAATCCAGCATTACTAATCTGAGTAAGGGTGCTAAACCACTTAACTAGGTACTTCATATGGACTGCAAAAAATCCACATGGGTGATGCGAATTCATCAAGTTACAGATCAAAATAGGACGAAGATTCTTACTTAGATCACGTACTAAAAAGAATAGAAAATGATGGCTAACTGCTAGAACTCGAAAACAATCCCTTTCCTAAGTGAATGAGCATGCGATAGAGATGAGTTGGTTTTAAGTAAGTTGTGAACCATTTAACACTCATACTAAGTCCATTTTATAACCCCTATGTTAGGCCTAAACCTAATTATGACTCATTTACTGAATATAACTAACTCATATAATAATACAGTCCATTAAATATGAGTTAAGAAATAAGTACACGATCTATTTTGATCGGTCTAACGATTGGCTTGCTAAAACTTATGCCCATTTGACACTTGAATCGTGAAATTTTCACGAGCTACACAACTAAGCGCATGAATTGCTTGACACTAGACATATGAATCATAATGAATGACGATGTTTCAAAACAAATCGAGAAAAGTATAGCATGTAATGATGAATTAGAAATCCTTTATGATTCACTTGCTTATGTCCACCAACTCAAATCAGGACATGATAGTTTAAATCTGTCGCTTCAAGATTTGCACTGCTAAATTCATTTAAGCTTCACTCGGCTCCCAAACAATAGCATTCTAAAATATGCTATTTAATCGATGTAATTATAGTAGATAAAGTGAGAAGTGACCTTGTCATCTTACTTGTATTTGACCATTTCATTTGTTTTTTAGCTTACTGAAGTGTTTATTTATTTATTTATTTTATTTTTTTTGCTTTTCCTCTAAACTTATGAGCACATAAAAGACTAAAATTCTGAAAAAGTTCCATGTGATTTTAGGTAGCCACATCTGTAGATTTTCAAAGGCTCCGGATATTAATACTCGTCAAATAGAATCAACTCACAAAAAGAATACAAAAATAAAATAAAATAAAATAAAACAACAGTCGAGGTGGATCAGCGTCGTGTCTTGGATTGGGTCCCAACCGCATTTACACTTTCGAGATGCTCCATAAGCCCAAACCAAAAGGGCCAGGCCCGTTACCCGAAAGCCCATTTCCATGGGGCAATGTCGGAGCTCGCGTGAAAGAGAATCCTTAGAAAGGCCTCTCCAATAGAGAGGGTAGACATCCAAATCTTGCCAACGTGGTTTTTAATTTATATCCAACTCTCCGTCTACTTCGTGAAAAATAATAATTTTAAAAATATATTTTTAAAAAAAATGATTGGTAGTGTTGCTTAAAAAAAATGAATGAATGAAAAATATTTTCATTGTCCATAAAAATGTCTATACATATATATTATTGATAATGGAAATATTTTCCGTTGATTATATATTTGAAGCAATATGAAAAATCATTTTTTTGGAAATTTTTTTCTAAATTATTCATTTTCTTGAAATAAATGGAGCTAAAATTTGAGATTGTATCTGTCAACACACGAGACGATTGAAACATTGACTAGAGACACAATATAGAAACATAAGCTCCATTTGTTTCACAGAAAATGAATAATATGTAAAACATTTCCAAAAGGGATCACTTATATCATTTGAAATAATTAGTCGATGATATCAACATCAATTTATGTCCAAACATTTTCATGAATGATCGAAATATTTTTCATTCATTCATCGTTGTAAGCGACACAAGTGACCTTTTTTAAAACATATTTGTCAAATCATTTATTTTTTCAAGAAACAAAAGGAGACTAGAATGCTTAAAATCTTAATCTTATATATGCTATCAAAAGTGTACAGGCAATAATGCGTATTAATTTATAAGTAGACACAAACGTACCTTGAAAGCATTGTCAAAAAAAATTTCTCTATCACTTCAGTTTAATCTATTCAAATTTACATGTAAGTTGTGTTAGAAAAGTCCCACATTGAAAAATTGAAGGAGAGTAGTTAATATATCATAGTTAGCTCATAACTCATTCAGTTAATATTTTGAATGAATATGTTCATAGACTTAGATTTGAGCTTCCTTTTGGCGATCTTCCAATAAAGGCATCAAACTTTGTTATACACTATTAACAAATAGTATCAAAGTCAATGGGTGGCGTACTCTCAATTCGCATCAATGCTTGATTAATATCTTTAGGAAGGAATCTCGTCACCATTGCGGTTTTCACGTAACTTTCATGATTTAGTCTAGCTAAGAAGACCTCTCTGAACACGGGTGTTGCAATGTAGTAACGCGGTTCTAATGGCGATTTCATGGTTCGACCCGGAAAAAGTGACAAAAAATAAAAGCAGTTGTTAGAGATTCAAGTTGAGACATGTTGATGCATAATGATATACTTGAATTAAGGAAAGCATACCTAATACTAAGATGCGTAATAAGGACAAATTGTTGAGATACACATGTCATGAAAAACTAGTGGTGAGAGCCGGTTTGGGTTCAATCTAGGAAACGGAGTGCTTTCGGGTTCTAAGTTTTTGAAACTAAAATGGTATGGTTCCCAATTCCCGATTTTGAGCCTAGAACCAGACCGATTCACCATAACCATGGCTTCTTTTTTATTTTTTTTATTTTAGGGTCTTAGTAATCCTAGGTTTATATTGCTTTGTTACCTGCACCTCTTTTCTCACTCTCGCAGTGAGAGTCCACCTGCTCCTCTTCTTTCAGTCCTAGAGCAACAATTTGAGTGTTAGCCCGGAATTGGGTTCAAGCTTTCCCTAGCCCCTTCTCATCAATGGACTCCTGGCGTATACAAAGGAGTGCGGTTCGTTCAATAAATTCCTACCTCTCTATCTATCTCTGAGATGTTTGGAATTTTCTTCTCTAAGAGCCTGAAGAGCAGAACCTCCTCTGCGAGTCCTGAAAATCATTCTCCACTGGAGCTCCAGTAGCCTGGACGTGGTGGTGCTAAAGTTGATCAGCATGTGAACGACTCGACCAGGATCCTATGGTGCCTCGCTCTCTCCTGGCGATCAAGGGCTACTTCCACGACCAGCCATTGACGACCTCAACGTTTGGTATCGAGTAATGGGGTCATTTTAGACATGTTTGATGTTCACTTTGCGCGTGTTGTCGAGCTGTTTGATTTTCTTTCACACCAATCTCTTCTACTTTGCGTTTTTGAACGACCGAAACCAATAATTATACCATCAAATGATTCACATCCACTGTCTTGGAAAATCATAGTGCTTTCTCTTTTCCTATTTTCTAATTATTGCGTGGATTGAGAAGAGCTTGAGAGGTGTGACAAGTCTCCCGACAAGTGCCATGTTTTGTTTCTCTCTCTTAACGAGCTTTGGCCTAGTTCCCGGATAGATATCAAAGCTAAACTGAACTGATCGATTCTGGGAGTTTCCAAAATCGACTGGTCCCATTCCCAGTTCCAAAGTCACAAGGTCGGTTCCAAACCTATACTAGAACCGATCGTGAGCTCCCTCTTAGCAATCTCTTCAGAGGAATGTATGGAATTTCTGCAGGATAGTCTCAACATAATCGGAGCCAAAAACTAAATGTAGAAGTAGGAAAGTGTCTTTTTCCATTTCTCTGGCTCATTAAACATTCATTTATCCTGTTCCTTTTCCGTAGAATCAGCACAATGATTGTGATCCACAAAAAAGGAAACAAGACATCTGAGTCGACTAATTTGTCATCCCAAGGAAAAAGGAAAAGCATAAAGGCAAAGGCAGAATGATATCGAAGTGCCAAGATACTATATGCGCTGCATTGTTGGGGAAGTGACATCGATTTTATGTCGTGATGATTCCTTTCTTTGAACCGAGTGACCCTTTTGTTCGGTCCACACTCGCTCTTTCTTTGTATTCCACATACTTGAAAAGGGTCATGATTATGCAGACTAAATGCAGGTTTTCAATCATTTTTCATCATGATCCCGCTCATGTCGATCGCAAAGCCAGAACGATCAGACAACTGTGCATGCCCATGATATTCATACGGACACTTGTTGACATAGTGCTATTGACTAATGATTGTGTTAGAACGTGGTCAAAGAAAAATTCACAATCCTCCTTCTCCTATATCAAAGTTTGGCCAATGTCAGGATTATCTGAAAACACCCGTTTAGATTATGAGAAATGCTGCACGGAACTAAACAAACTTATCGAACGACGCGGCAAGTTCAAATCAAGTGTTGAAACAGATGGAACCCATGCCGTGTCGTGAACGATTGGCTTATTTAAGTATTCGATGTGGAATTATGGAATCCTTTAGCGAAAAGGAAATTTTAGTAAGAGATCTTAGTAGCACTTTATTTGTATGTGGAAGATACCATCAGGAGTTGAAGCGTCGATGCCTATGCAAATTCAGGCCCCATTGAAAGTGTCCTAATTTTATGAACTTTGAAAGTTCCATGCTTATTTGAATTGAATTCCCAGTTGAGTTTTTTTGTACACATTAAGCCCTTTGTTTGTTTCTTCTCTTTTCAGTTGCTTAAATCTTTGGAACTATCTCGAGTCCCTAACTAGTACACTTGTGCTAGGTTAAATTAGTCGAAATTTAGCGGAGTTATAAAAATTTCATTCACGTCACTCAAAGTATGTACAAGCGAGACAATAACCAACACTTTTCACAAGTGTCCGTTGTGCCGCACATATCCCTCCTTGGGCTTGTTCAGATGTGGGTTAAGATCACGAGATTAGAAGTTGTAAACTTGGAAATAATCACTTGATTTCAAAAAAAACAAGCTACGTATTCTACTAACTGACATGGTTTGCCCTCGGAGAAACTGAGAAAAAGAGAACGATGAAAACTAGGGTTTCAGGTGCCCACAGAGAGAGGGAGAGAGAGAGAGTGAACGAGAGAGAGAGAGTTGACTCGTCGGAGTAGAAAAAGCGGCGGAATGCAAAACAAACGGAGCGAAGAAAAATGTTTTTAGTGGGGATGCACGATAACGAGAGAAACTAAAACATGCGTTGTCAGCTTTGGGTTGTATTCGAGGAACAAATTTTTTTTTTTCCATGTTTTTTCCTTCTCTGTCTGTTGACAGACCATAAGCAAAAGGAGACAAAAACAAAGAGATCAGAAAAGAAAAGATTATGCGAGTGTTTAAAGATGCAGACCACTCGATCCTGCAAGAAAGGACACATAAAATAGATAAAATTAATCCGTGCTCCTCGTCAATGGACGCAGCAGCAGCTTCATGCGCGAAGATTATTGTCTGTTGCACAGAGTCTGAGGAGGTTTGTGGTTAGCAGAGAATTAGGCGGTCACAGACCGCAAGAGAGAGACGACATTGGGGAGTCCAGCTCCAGCAAAAGCAAACTAAAGAATTTGGATGTTGATTTTCTTGTGATTTTTCCATCTTGGGAGAATTCTTGAGATGATATTTTCAGTCTGGGAAATTTCGAAGAAACTTCATTGCTGGTAACTCACTTTTGTAGATTATTAGTTATTAGTTTCTTTCAATGCACATGGAAAATCTTATTTGATTGGTTCCTTGGGCCCTCAAAAAGGAACTAGCAGAGCTTCATTTTTGCGAGCTAGAATATGTTATAGGGTTTTGCTAGCATAGTTTTTAGGGTACCGTGAGAATAACAATCTATTGTGAGCTACAGATTTTTGAATAAGTAAGTCTCGTGGTAAGTTATAATTATTTATAATTTGATTTTTTGTGATCTAGAATAAATTGTTATTATCACAATACATTAAAAACTATCACACAAATTATTTCTCTATGTCATATGTATATTCGTGTCAATAAATTTCAATAAGTATTAGTAAGTATCCAAAAATTATTGATAAAAAAATGATTGGTAATTTTTTTAGGTAATTTGTTAGTATCTTGTCAAACCTTTTATGATTTATTTTCTTTATTTTACCAATTACAGTTGTTGGATTAACGAACCCACTTTTTTATTGTGTGACTTACCAAAATTTCAAAATTATAAACCATTATATGAAATTAGGAATCCAAATTAGAGTGATTTACCAATTATTTTTCATATGAAATTACAAGCTAGTTTTGGAATACCAATTCCCATTTAAATAAATTACCTGTATTTGATTGTTCTTTTTAAATTATCGACCTCAGTAGCATTTAATGGTGTCCCGACTTATTTGAGCGAATATTCCCATCAAGTCTCTTGATACAACTTTATATAATAAGATATAAACAGTACGTCAGGACAAAATATGATTTGTGTCTCGTATTTATGTCTTTTAAAGTTTTCGTTTTGATTATAAAAAAAAGTATGTCCTAATTGAGCTCGAGACCACCATGTTTTCGTTCTTTATGTAAGATGAAAAGTTTTTGATTTTCGAAATAACATTTGAAAAGTGGAAAGGAAAAACCCATTTTAGGAATAACTGTGCACCAGTATCCCGCCACAGTTGTAAGGGAAGGTTTTTGTTTTAGAAATCAAAATATACAGGTTTTCCACCACAGTCATAAGAAAGGGTTTTTCTTCTTTTATCTTCAAATGGGATGACGAAAATATCAAAAAGGTTACTCTCCAGTTCATATGTTAAAATTTGAAAATTGTCCCTTGTTTTCTTTAGAAATTATTTCCAAAATAATGTCAAACGACACGGACCCCTTTAAAATTTTAAAAACTATCACACAAATTATTTCTCTATGTTATATGTATATTCGTGTCAATAAATTTCAATAAGTATTAGTAAGTATCCAAAAATTATTGATAAAAAAAAAAAAAAACAAGGCCTAAATGAGCTACATCATGTGCTTTTTTTTTCCCCTTTTCTTCTAACAAGAATATTAATACATGCAAATTCGTGGCACTACTAGTATTCCCCCATGTATGCGGTTTACTCCGTTTTCATGGAGGCATTAAGAGAACCTTATAGATTCATGGAAAAATATTCTAAATGTGGATATCGGGTCATTTTCTTAGTGTTTTTCAATCGAAATCCGAGTTGAGTTCCGTTTCGTTTCAACCTCTGCTCAAGAATAACAGTTTGTAATTTGAGAGATGAGAATTGTTTATGTACGAATATACATTCTTGAGAGAGAGAGAGAGAGAGAGAGAGAGTGCATCCAAGATACAAACAGCAAGAGGAGGAAGACAGAAGCAATGGCTGCAAACACCCAAAGACCTGCGTGTCTGAGAAACCTGACACCCAGATTAGATTCCCACACTTGTCCTTTCCCTTACTCTTTCTTCGCTTCATTTTCCCTTTGTTTGCCTCCTTGTTGTTTTCCTTGTTTTGCCATCCTTTACATGGATTCTCTCCCTCTCTCTCTCTCTCTCTCTCTCTCCTGTCGTGCGAGTTGTCGAAATGGGTTCCTCCAGCTTCGCCATTACCATCACCAACATTTTCTTTGGTTCACTTTTTCCATCATCTAATTTTTTTGTTCTTATTTTCAGGATTTTGTTGAAGGGTGTCTCCTAGACACCTGTAAGAAGCCATTTAAAGTGAGTTCGCAATTTTCCCCATACTATTTTTCTGAATCACACTTAATTAATATTTTGAAAATCAAAACACTTAATATCGTGTACATTTTAATAAGTGCTCTGGAGACACTTATTGACAAGATTTATATTTCTATATTTAGAATTAATGGCGGATTCTTTTTTCATTTCCACAATGTCACCAAAATCTAGATCACTATTGTCCTAGATAGAGTTAATTGTGAATATTTTTACAAAAAGCTAAAAACATTTGCCGCCAATTCAGATTGAACTTATTCCACCTATATTTTATGAAAAATTGCGATTGACCATTGTGATGTTAAAACTACATCGATATGAGTTATTAGAACTACTTACAAGTGATGACCATTGGACTTATTGCCGTTCGGAGGATGGGAGCTAGACAGCTCTTGCCCGAATTGGAAATAAGTGTTGTCCACTTATCGTCAAACCTAAGAGATCTTCTTTTAAGCAATATGTTCAAAGAAGTCTAAGAAAATTTACCCCTTTAGGTAGGATGTAGGTTTTAACATATTCAGCATTTGTGCATGGTGCGTTTTCACTAAAATATGCATTGCACTTTCGGTGAGGACGACGCTCGAACCCTCCTAGAGCAAGCAGATTTAAGGTCTAAATCGAAACCAATCCACTTTAAAAAGCTCTACCTGTACTTCCACTGTATGCTTAAAGCATCATGCATGTTGCTAAAACAATGCCATTGACTCTCTTTTTTTCCATTCTTTTTCTTCCCCCTTTAAAGTGGTTGGTGGGTGGTTGCTCACTTTTGACTATCAAAAAAGTGGCTCTCTCCATTCTCTAATTAGGAGCGTTTGGTTCTTGATCATGTTCGCTTTGTAGATGGCATTGTTGTGCTCTGGACATTTCTCAGTTAGTCCAGGAGGAAAAAGAGGAAGAAAACAGATAAGTTGAGACTAGTCTCTTCAGCCGAGAAATGAATGCTTTCAAATCAGTCTGTGGACAAATGGTGAACTTAAAAAGCAACTTTAGTGGGTATAATTAGAATTCTCCCATTAGTCAAGAGCATAATTATGGATGGAGAGCCGCATCAGACAACATAATAATCCCACCGGAAAAATGACCATCAAGCACGCATGTGAACGAAACTGATGGGACATAGAAGACGTAAATACAGCAGCTCCCGGACTTTAGTTGTCTCCCTGTCGAAGTAATCGCTTCAAATATACGTCCATCAAATGCCTCGATACCATGATAGGCACGATTGATTGAATACCGACGAAAAATTGAGAGAGGAAGACGTAGGTGCTAAGTGAATGGGTTACTGGAATGATTTAACTGTTTGTACTGAATGGTGACTATGGATTACTCCTGCAACAAAAAAAGGTAAATATGGATTGGACCATGATCCGTCTCCAATTAATTAAACCGAAAAATCTCCGAGGATGTAAACATGATCCGCGAGGATATGCCACGCTACTCGCCCAGCCCCGCCCCGCCCCATATTCACGGTTTGCACATTGGAAGTTGCATGAATATTGTGGGAGCTGCTGTTATCAAGTATGCATATCTTGTTATTAGACCCATCCTATTTTATCACATCTAGCCTGATTAACTATACGTTTTCACGTGAATATCTCCTCATTAGTATCGCTGCTTCGCCGGCTGGTTCACGTACAAAAGAACATGATCTTGACTACTTAATATCAATGTCGAGTTAATCTCTTTCTTTTTTGTGATGTGTGGGATAATCTTCCAATCAAGCAGCTGCCCCCCCAACAATAGATTGGGTTACCATCCATAAATTATATAGAAAAAACGTGCTTTAAACCTAACTAATAGATGATTGAAGCAGTAACGATATGAACTAATAGATGTTTCGAGACTCGCCATTTCACTTTGCATCGCCATCCTATTGCGTTCATTTTTTTATGTTTTCTTTTCTCTCTCGAATAATAAGAAAATATTATGTTTACTTTCCCATGGACCCATTTTGACCATTTGTCGAGAACATCTCCCATTTCGATCTACTTCGGGATAAAAACAGAGGAAAAAATGAAGAATTTAATCCAAGATCAATGCAGGATATACGCCGAAGGAAGTGATTAAACTTTACATTTGTACTTATAACATCAACCCTGAAAATAATGTAGCACTATGGACTGATACATACTCTTATGAAAACCTTGCTCATTCGCAGAGAAAAGTAAACCATGTAAATGTTTTGAAAAATATGAAAATCGAAAAGGGCAGCTGGTCCTGCTATAAACGGGAATCGCGACACTGCATGAGCATGAGATGATGAAACCATATAGCAGACGTTCAGAATGCTCAGAGGCAAGTCTTTGTGCTCTGGTATTCCATTATGGAAAATCATTTTCTTTTTTTGCAAGAGACGTCAAATTAAATTGAAAGAGAATAAATGAAGAGAGGGAAATTGGGGTGGAAATTGGCAACTTGCTTCCGACGAAGGCGTTGCGTGAATCACAATTTAGCTTACATCCAACACCTAGATGAAATGGTCCATTTCTTTTGCCTCTTCCAGTTGCTTAAATTGACGGTTTCTTCCATGGATGTTTGTTTCCGGAAGAAGGAAATGCTTGAAAACGATTGTTCACGTGATAATTCCAACATGAACCTCGACAAATCATGTTTTGCATTTCCACGTGAAAGACAAGAAAGAAGTTTGATAAGTTTGAACTTTCAACTGTATTTTAAAGCATATAGTAGGAAAACAAAATTGATAGTTAAGAATTTTTGTCTCACAACCTATGCACATAGAATTTGATTTGTTTTCCATATTTTCCATCTTTTACCTCGTATTCTCATTTCAAAGAAAACCCTAAATATGTCACCAAAGTCCTTGTTATAAAAGAGAGGATACTTCAAAAGCCATCAACTTTGAAAAAATAATTGACATTTATGATATCATTTTTCCCATGCATGCACTAAACATGAGAAACCCGTTCCATACTTATCAACATGTTCAGTACAGACATTTTTATGTATACGTGTCTAACATATATTACAAGTAAGTAACAACAATTTAAGTGACGAAAACATGTCTCTAACTCTTGTCTCACAATGTCCTCGAACGCATCGATGTTATATATGTGCATGATTTGATTTTTATGGTGGGGAATTCTTTTATAATAGAAAAAAAAATTCAAAGCTGGATACAAGTATGTGTGACAGTTGTGCGGACGGATCAAGCAAGATGATGAACAAAGTTGATTATGTAGGCACAGAATTAGTTGTGCTGCGATTGATTTATATTTTTAAGGTGCCTTAAAGGAAAATGGACAAAATTCGATCAGATTCGCTGTGGCCAAAAAGGAGAGAACTACTTCACCATTAGCGTGCACTGTGATAATATATAAAAAGAAATACGCAAAGCTATAAAGTGAGGAAAATGGTGGAAAGAAAAGGGCAACAAGGAAAAGGTGGGGAGGGATTTTAATAATTGTGTTTTATTTTTCCAATCTCTATTACTTTTTGTAAAATTTTAAAAAGAAAATCTTTAAAGGAGGAGGAGTAGGGACATGAGGGAATCCATGTGTTCCAAGCACTTTCGGACAAAGTGAGCTTCAGAAGAGAAAAAGCAAACCTTTTGCTTTACGACCCAAGAAAAGGAGATTTCAAACACAATGAAGGGAGAGAGAGAGAGAGAGAGAGAGAGAGAGAGAGAGAGAGAGATGGGGCATGGGGGTTGATTACTGACCACGCAATTTCCTAAGCCAAGACCCTCCTCTCTCTCTCTCTCTCTCTCTCTTCTCTCTCTCTCTCTGTTGTCTATATTTAGTGGCAAGCTTCGGGTGCAACTTCAACCCCACATCTTCCTTCTTTCCCTCTCGAAACTACACACAGTTTCATCCCCAAGCAAGAGAATAGCACAAACCTCCCGTAGCCATTACGTAGTTCTTGTTCTTTGCCCTCTGGATTTGGCTCTTCACATGCCAATTTAAAAAGGGTTTCACTTTCATAAGTCTCCCAAGAAAAAACCCTTGGTTTTGATCGTCACACCCAGTTTTTCATCAGCTCAAATCCTCAGATCTCCAAATCTTTTTCTTCAGTGAAACATGCTACTACAAGCCCTATGCTTTGAAACCCTAGTTTTTGCTTTATACGAGTCATTTTAGTGCTCAACTCCCTAGCTAGGGCATTGCAGTTTGGCATACGGCTGTGGACATTTCGTTCTCTTTTTTTCACTTGCGTTACATTCTTGAATTCATTTTTGTCCACATTACGAATTATTTGCATAGGAAACATAGCCTTTCTGCATAATTGCATGAGATCATACAAACAATTATGCGGACATATTCGCGTACATATGTGCCTGGCTCCCTGTATGCCATGTGCAGAGAGCGCATCGGAGAATCGATGGCCTCCGCGGATGGCGTATGAGGAGCCAAGCATATAATTCCCCAGTATGTTCTTCCTTTCTGCACTTGATTTTGTTCGCAGGTCCGAAAAAGTTCTCACTTTCTTCATCATCTCCGAGAGGGACCGGAGTCGGGGAAGGGTAATAGCATGCGGTGGTTCAAACTCAAGACCTTCATGGCGATGACTTATCCAGCATAGGACTGCACCGACTTTCACAGGTCATTTGAGGCATCTTGAGGCCAATTTTAACAATGGCGAGGTGGCAATTTCCGCAGGGATCAGAAACAAACACTTTGTATCTGAGAAAGGTAATAAATTTTCTACGATTTTGCAGAGTTAAATCAGGAGATTATGATTTGAAGTACTTACCTTTTATTAGTAGTCTCGAATCGTGAATATGCGACGGGATTAATAGGGACCATGATGAACCAAGATCTGTTACGCTTGAAACGAGGAATACTCTTCTCGGAACTCTCAGAAAAACCAAAATTCCCATTGCTCTTTTTTTAAATCGCGGCGTTTTTCTGACAACATAGGAGTTACAAAAGCTCACATTAAAAACCCTCCCCCATCATTTCTCTCCCGAAAAGAACCATTTGATGCTTCACGCCTTGTCTCATAGATTTTCCATTATCATGAAATTACTGTGCTACATAATTTCGAAAAGCTTTGTTTTTCGTTGAAGGACCAGCTCATGCTTCTAATACTGATATCAAATCGACGGAGAATGCAATTTTTTAGGTAGAAGTTAGGAAAGTATTTTATGTATTGAATGCTACCTCTGACGATGTTCTTTTAATTCTACTCGGTGCTTTTGTGTAATTCAAATTGCAAATGGAAGCTGTGCATCATGTATTATTTTGGGGGCCTTGAGGCAAAGCAACTGGCTTGAGTCTGTTTGGAATGTTATCCATTGATGAGGTTAAGCTCGAACTTGTGATGCTTGACTTGATCGGAGATCCCTATGAAAATGCTCTTCAGACTGTTTTTCCAGATGATTTCTTGTTTAATATCATTATATCTTATGTGCCATAACACCGCACCTAACCTCGGTATAATCAATCTATTTCATTTACGCGACGGTTTTTGAACATTCATGCTAAGCTCAAATTGGCGCTTGACGATAGATTTAGAATCAGGTCTCTGATATGCAAGTTGGGATTTGATTTTTAAAATCATTAGTCAATGCTCCGCTGCTCGATTTTCCACCCCCAGGAAACAAGAGAAAGCGAAATCGCATGCGTGAGACAGGGCCTTTAGACTGTCTCACGGACAAGAAGCAAACTAAAACATCCTTCTATTGGCAAAAGAAAACGTGTACTGTATAATTAAATAGAACACACCAGTCTATTTTTGGCCTCATCGAGGAGGCAAAGTGATACAGCTTATCATCCGGTAGTTCTTGTGTATCTTTTGTTAACTGCTTGGTTCTACTTTTACAATGATCAGCTGAGAAATGGAGCATCATTATCAGCACTTGTTTGTTAATCTTCGTATCACTAAATTGCCATTCTAATCATCAGATGTGCACTGGACATTGCCTAATTAAGCTGGTGAATCCAACTAAGGAGGAAAATATCATGTTTCGCTTCAAGAATGTCGTGATTTCTGAGGTAAGAACAATTTAAGCAAAACCCTTTAGAGCCATGACCTAGTTAGGTAGATGATAGTTACCCGATTGGACAAGGGATCCAAAGATTTATATCCACAGGAAGACTCGGATCATTTGACATCATCATGTACGAAGCACAAATACAAGCATGTAGAACTCTATACCTTAGGAGGGTCTATTTTCAAATCATTATGAACTTGGAGACTTCCGTTTCTATCTTGAATGATTTCCAATTTGGCGGCACCTATAATATGACAAAGGACGCTCATTTTCTAGGGCAAAAACTCAACCAAATCTGTTTGGATTTGTGGCATTTATAAAATATACTTTTGGCAATATACTTTGAGGTCATGTAAATAGTTAGTCACGTGATCACAAAATGAATCGGTCATTTAGGAAGTTTAGGGTCCAACAAATCGAATGCCGATCATTACTAATGTAGAGCTAGAACAGAACCGATGAGTTATTTAAATTTCGTAACCATGTTTCAAAAAGTAAGTGGAAGTGAATAATACTTTTGTGAACATCATTAGCTAAGAAGAAAGCTTGAAATGTCCCATCTCTTTCTTCATTATTAACCCTTAAGGGGGAAAAACAGAAAGGAAGAGTCCCATCTCCTTTCTTAGGTTGGAGAAATTAGACAAGTTGACAAAAAGCAAAAGAACATGATAATGAACTTAGCTAGTTAGGGCTTATCCTGATGAGGCTCCTCTAGGGTACAAGAAACCTCCTCCCCTCTCTTTCTCCCTATCTCTCTATAGACACAAGTACCCTCTCTTTCTCCCTCTCTCTCTCCTTTCTCTCTCTATAGACACAAGTAGACACAGACTCAAGTCACAAGACAAGAGCCCATCTGGTCAGGGTAGATGGGAGAAAGGAAAGACAGGTATTGGATTCTGGAGAAAGTAAAATTGAAAAAGAAGCAAAAAGATGAAGAAATCAAGAGAGAGAGAGAGAGAGGATGATGATGATAGGCACCGGGGAATCTTGGGTTGCACAAAAAGAGGGACCACACCTGTCTCTCTTTTCTGTGATTGGGTCATAGGGAATATGTTATACGGTCAAAGTAAGGTCAAAAAGGACATTGGCTCAGGCTTAAAGAAAAGGAACTATCCCCCATTTTCTCTCTCTCTCTCTCACTTTTTCCTTTTCCTTTTCTTTTATTTTTCCTCTCTTTCTGGGGGGACCACTTCCACCGCATTTTGGGACACCTCCCTCTCATCTCGACTGGATTTCACAATATTTCATTTCATTTTTCTTCATTTTTCATTTCCAATTTAGCAAAGTACAAAAAATATAAAAAGAAGAGAGAAGAAGAGTACAGCTAGAGTGAGGGTCCTGAGGACAGTATGCCAAGCCCAATTGGATGCTGTTTTCGATTGTACTCGGGTTGTCTAGGAAAGCAGATTCTTTCCTATTCTACCTTAACCTTCTGTTGGGAAGAACACTGACCGCTAGTAAAAGTACCCGTCATGTATTCTCTTCAATATTCGAATTTCAAGACCTTCCTTCCTTCCTTCTTTCTTTCTTGATCTTTTGGTTGAGAGATAGAGAGAGAGAGAGAGCTTGAGCAACTTCAAATGTTTAAAGTGCGTCTTTCATGATCCCTGGGCAGAAACTATTACATCATTATGGGGTTTCTTTTCTGGTCTTGGTCAGAATGGAACCGAGTTTTATTCATCAATCTCGGGAGCTTATGAAACTTATTCTGCCCTGGAGTTGTGCGTTGGATCGATATGCTGATGGGTTCGAAGCAATAATGCCATGCGCTTTGCAGCTTTCACACGAACAGTATTCGTGCACGTTCAATCTTTCATCTGTTTCGTGTCCATTCACACGGGGAATGGTGTCCTCCCGGTCATTTTGGTGTCGCTTATGAGTAAAGTTCTGTCAGCTCTTGATAAGCCCTCTATTGTTTTTAAGAGATCTGGATGTTTATAATCTGAGGCTACATTTAGTCGTCAGGATAAAAACATAAATAGTCTATTTTATCCCATGTTTAATTTGTACTCAAAATAGGATAAAGGCGCCATATAAGCGGATAGAAGTACCCATATAGGGGTAAGATAAAGGTAAATAAGAAGTTTTTACATACATGGTATGGAAGCTATTTTCTGAAAAGAACTATCTTCTCGTTCTTATTCTCTTCCGTAGTTTAGGTTTATGTTGAAACTTCACGGCCCCTCCATATCCTCTATTTCATGTTGAAACTTCATGAAAGGGGCAAGAGAATTGAAGCTCATTCGCCTTCTTAATTGTCTGATTCATGTCAAAACTTCACAAAAACAACAAGAGAGTTGAAGCTCATTCTCATCCATAACTCTTTGGTTCATGTTAAAACTTTATGAAGTAGCCAGAGAATCGAAATACTATACTTTTGGGAATCATACTTTCTCTCTTTTACCAGATCTGGCATTCTCTAACTGATTTATCTTGTTGATGCAGTGTAGATTGTTTACATATATTATCATAGTTGATACTATGGCTTTGAAATGTTTTAATGAGCTCAATTGCTATATGTAGGGAAAAGAAAAAAGAAAAAAAAAAGAGACACCAACAAATGAGTTTACAAGAAAAATAAACCTCACTTGATGACAACCCATCCTACAACAATCAATCTAAAACTCCAAATGACACCTACTCATAGCTGTACCAATCAAATGGGTCTTAAAAATTAGGCAAAAATATATGTGTCTTAAACGGGTATAAGTTTGACCCATTTATAAACATTTTAAACCATTTTCAAAATCAATGAAAAGCCTGGCCACTCGTGATCTCGCTTCACGATCTTCTCTCTCCGTCTTCGCTTCCATGAATTCAATTCGCTACTACCTTCACCGCCTATTGCCAACTTCATGCGACCCATCTTTGGGCTATATGAGTCATAACCCGAAAGGTAATACATTATCAACCATGAAATTAGTAGTACACCCAATACGATCTTCTTTCTTACTCTATTTGATGATGTTATGAACAAAGTTTAAAGAGAGTGGAATATATTTTCCTCAAATTGAAAGCCTTTCTTACATTTTAACCAGTAACCTTCCTTTAATAAATAATATGAAAATTTTCTAAAGTAGTTATATTTAGGAGTTGTTTTTCCTTCCTCTCTATTGGATCGGGAGGACATAAGTTGGACAACATGTAAGGCATATTTTTTATTTATACCGATACACAGTTCCTCCCAAATGATAGACAAATTAAGACATGAAAAATATTTGGCATTATTATTGCGATTCACCAGACAATGAATAGAATATAGCAAAATCTCTAGATTCCATATACTATCATATCTAGTTGTACCCTAACTAGAAATCTGGACGACTAAGACAGCCTAAATATAAGAAGTTCTGCGGGCTTAATGATTTCTTGTACATGCTGAATTGAACTCTAATGACTTATGTGGAAACCCTAGGTTTTGGGTAGATGTCATCTAGCAAGGCAACATCAACCTCCTCCGCTTCAAAACTATGCGCGCGCTCACAGAATGTTTGACCTCCTGCGCGAGAAGCTCACCCACACGCACGCTCATATGTCGAACTCTTTTTTCTCTTCCAGCAAGGGAAAAGAAAAAGGAGAAGAGACGCACGTAGGACGAGAGTTTAGTCAGCCCATAGAATTCAATCATCTCGTGTTCCAAAAAGCTTAAACCAGTTTTAGAATCGCCAAGCTAGGGTTAAAAACTTATAAAGCAAGTAACACCTCGTGTGTCCTCGACGTGGACTGCTCTTGCGAGAATTCGGATTCGGTTCCATCCCATGACGTTGAAAATTCACGAGCCCTTCTTTTTCCATTGGGAATAAACATTTTGTCATCATTGAAATAGACATTGCAATGCTGGGTCTCATGTGTGTCTCCATCACGTTTTCATTCTGCTGTTTCGGTACACTCCGAATTGGCCCATCAAGGGGTAGAGGGGTGTTTGTCCTAGGCTTGATCAAGACAAAATGATATATGAAAAGTTCGTGACCATCATTTCCCTCGTGTCGTGTACTGAAAATCATAACATTTTTTTATTGAGTATGCTGATGAGGAGGCACCAATAAGTGAGACCCTTGTAATATTTTCTAGTGCCTTTCATCATTTCAAGTCAACATCGAAAAAGTTTCAACAAGAAAAATAGTGGTATAGTAAACAATAGCGTAATTTAGATTTAGATGATAGCTTTGGGTTGTGTGTACCACTGCATGTTAATCAAGGATATTTTACACAGAAGATCTTGGATTGAATATAATATATATATATCCGACCTTTAACTCTACTAGTGAGATCATCTTCTTTGAAAGAAAAATTATTCGGAATATGTATCTTGTGTGTTGCGATAGGGCGAGCGATCGAACAATAATATAGACAGAAAAGAAAAAATAAATCGAACACCAGATTTACGTGGTTCAGTCGTAAAGACCTACGTCTACGGGGAGAGCAGCAACGAATTTCACTATAGACCAAGCGATACAAGGAGATTACACACTCAAGTCACTCAAACACTCTCTCGGTGTTTCCCAAACCCCAATTTATCCAAAACCCAAAGTGTTTATAAATAAACAACTCACTTGGTATAAACTCAAGACACAAAGTTACCGCGCGTTCAAGCTTAACACAATACGCTCTACGTACGGCTTCGCGTATCTCTTCAAAGCTTCGCGCGGAGGACTTGCGGCTTCGGACTTGCGGCTTTTTATTCCTTCAGTGGCTTCAAAAACGCTGGATGTGCAGCTTCGTCTCTTGGCATGTACGTGCAACCATCCACCGAAAAAGAAAACCCTTTCTTTCTCTGCCGCTCACGCCTCAAAACCCAGAGAAGGAAATTATATCAATTTATATATGTGTGCCCAGGTCAAAGTTTGACCTGGGCCCACCACCACTTTTGGATTCTTGCACAAGCAGAAGACTTCACGCGCAAACTCCTTCGGCGTAGATTTGATGAGGAAACTTGCTCCTTTTAATTTTATTTCCTCTTTTTGTAATTCCTTCGCGAGTCCACCAAATTTCGCACTTTAGCAAACGCTCAAACTCGAGTCATATTTAACAATCTCCACATTGGCTCGACGTTTGAGCCAAGTCACAATCGCTTCGCAAAAAATTCAAACTCTGCTGCTACTTTCCTATAGCCCCGATGGGCTCAACCGCCACAGATATTATCCAAGTCCAAGCCTCGCTTGAACTTCGCCATAACCGAGAACCTCATCAGAATACCAACTCCACATGCACCTTTAACTGCTCCGCAATGATTTTCTGACATAACCTCCTCAACCGCAGATAAAGTAAAACCATTATTGCATCCATATTTATCAGAAGATCGAATACATACCTTGTCAATATCAGCAGTTACAGGAACCATTGGCTCTATAGGCTCCACCTCGCTATGAGCACCATCTGTGTCAATTACTTTGCTAGTACTCATATACACTACCTCAGGAGTTTCTGATCGCAACTCCATCTCAAGCTGAACACCGTTCAGATCCGTTTGAATATTGCTATAATCACTCCTAGCAAAAAATATTGGAGACTCATCAAGGGTAACTTCTCTGCTGTCAACAGGTGAATTTATATCCGGGCACCACAACTGATTGCCCCACTCACCTTGTGCATAGCCATGGAATATGCACCTTGCCCTCCAATCAAGCTTACCATCACTCACTTGAAAATAACACAGGCAACCAAACATTCTAAGAATAGAATAATCAGCAACGTTACCTGACCACACTTCTTCAGGAGTCTGCCATTCAATAGCAGTTGATGGGGATCTATTCACCAAGTAGCTTACCGTACTTAGCACATAAGCTAGAACTCTCCTAGCAATACCAGCACTAGAGATAATTTTACGGGCCGTCTCTAGTAATGTTCTTCTCGTCAATTCTGCAAATTGTTGTGATTTATTGGCACTAGTGTGGTGTTTCACTATGCTCTCTTTCATGCAGAATTTATTTGCCAGCTCCGAGCAGAACTCCATGCTATTGTCAGTCTGCACATGTTTGATCGACTTACCAGTTTCCATCTCGATCAAAGCTCTTGACTGCAAGATCCTGACACCAGCATTAAACTTGTGCCTTGGCACAAACACCCAGGTCTTCCTCGAGCAGTCAAAAGACTCTCGAACAGATGCATCTGACGTCTCCGCAGTGAAATTTGTCACTGTCTTACCTTGAAGTTTATACAAGCCTCCATGCTTGATTCCTTTCATTATCACCAAGGCACCTCGTATAACCTTCAAAACTCCACTTTTTGAAGAATACCTGCAACCAGCTGAATCTAGGGCACCCAAGGAAATTAAGTTCTTTTTCAACTCTGGAACATGCTTTACTCCAGTCAATGTCCTCACAATACCATCATGCATTCTGATTTTAACATCACCAACACCCACAACATCGCACTCAGCGTTGTTCCCTAACTGGACTTTATCACTACCCGTGCACTGATAAGTGATAAACCAATTTCTATTTGGTGTGACATGAAAAGAACAACCAGAATCCAAAATCCATCCATCAAGCGATGAATCATTAGTGACAGACAAGACATAATCGGCACTATCTGCTACAGCTGCAACATTATCTGCAGAATCAACCATAACTCCTTTACCCTTCTCATTCTTCAGCTTAATGCAATCCCTTCTAAGATGCCCCCTCTTGCCACAACTCCAACAGACAACATTACCAGTTCTAGACTGACTACGCCTGTTTATATTAGTACTACTATTACCCACACGTGTTATAGATCTTCCTCTATTTTCATCTACTAAAGCAGCAGATACAGGTTCGCCAGATTCTCTTCTACGAATGTCCTCGCTCAGAATTAAATCTCGAACCCCATCGAAAGTCAAACTTGTTGACCCAGAGGAATTACTAACAACAGTAACAGTAGTATTCCAACTATTAGGCAATGAGGATAACAGAATCAAAGCACATACCTCATCTTCAAAATCAATCTCAACTGAACTCAATTGACTAACAATCACATTGAATTCATTGATATGATTTGCAACTGACGCACCTTCGCTCATCTTCAAATTAAATAGACGTTGCATCAAACAGACCTTGTTGATCGCAGAGGGCTTCTCGTACATATCCGACAGGGCTTGCATCAAATCAGCAGTGGTCTTCTCCTTCAAGATGTTAAACGCGATTTTACGAGCCAACGTCAGCCGAATAACACCCATAGCTCGTCTATCCAGCAAATCCCAATCAGCTTGCTTCATCGTCTCTGGTTTCTCCCCAGATAAGGGCAAGTGCAATTTCATCTGGTAAAGATAATCTTCAATCTGCATCTTCCAGAAACTAAAATCCTTCCCATCAAATCTGTCGATTCTCACTTTTACTTCTTCTGTCGCCATCGATTCGCTTCAACTTAGCCAAGCCTGGCTCTGATACCAATTGTTGCGATAGGGCGAGCGATCGAACAATAATATAGACAGAAAAGAAAAAATAAATCGGACACCAGATTTACGTGGTTCAGTCGTAAAGACCTACGTCCACGGGGAGAGCAGCAGCGAATTTCACTATAGACCAAGCGATACGAGGAGATTACACACTCAAGTCACTCAAACGCTCTCTCAGTGTTTCCCAAACCCAAAGTGTTTACAAATAAACAACTCACTTGGTATAAACTCAAGACATAAAGTTACCGCGCGTTCAAGCTTAACACAATACGCTCTACGTACGGCTTCGCGTATCTCTTCAAAGCTTCGCGCGGAGGACTTGCGGCTTCGAACGTGCGGCTTTTTATTCCTTCAGTGGCTTCAAAAACGCTGGACGTGCAGCTTCGTCTCTTGGCATGTACGTGCAACCATCCACCGAAAAAGAAAACCCTTTCTTTCTCTGCCGCTCACGCCTCAAAACCCAGAGAAGGAAATTATATCAATTTATATATGTGTGCCCAGGTCAAAGTTTGACCTGGGCCCACCACCACTTTTGGATTCTTGCACAAGCAGAAGACTTCACGCGCAAACTCCTTCGGCGTAGATTTGATGAGGAAACTTGCTCCTTTTAATTTTATTTCCTCTTTTTGTAATTCCTTCGCGAGTCCACCAAATTTCGCACTTTAGCAAACGCTCAAACTCGAGTCATATTTAACATTGTGCCATAAGTTCTTAATTAATAAAAAAAATATGTCATTCTTCGACTTTTTAACAAAACAACATTGCTCTCGGTTGAACAAAAATGCTCATCGGCCCACTTAGCTCGGTCCAACTTAAGCGGGCATGTGAGACATCATGCTCATGATGATGTCTATTATTTTTTCATGAGTAAGTGCTGTTAAAGATAGTGAATTGAAGACAGGATCTGTGGCAATACATAAGTCTGTGGCAATGCATAAGGAAAAGAAAGTGAAAACGAAGCTCGTGACTGAGGTGCTCTGCTGATGTTGTGTTCATGACAACTGGTGCTATGCTTGTGGCAATGAGGAAGAAGTATAGAAGATGGTGAATTCTAAATTCAAGACCGACATGAAGAGAGAGATTGTTCTTCACGAGCTTGAAGACTTTAACAGGAAATACACGTGCTCTAATACATTAGGGC
The DNA here is from genome assembly GCA_007663325.1 of Eucalyptus pauciflora. Taxonomy (NCBI): domain Eukaryota; kingdom Viridiplantae; phylum Streptophyta; class Magnoliopsida; order Myrtales; family Myrtaceae; genus Eucalyptus; species Eucalyptus pauciflora. The sequence goes on along the minus strand of VMYD01000010.1, from coordinate 468,280 downwards.
GGTTAGTCTGTTAGATAAGTAACCGAAGTTGTTAAGTCGGTTGTAGAGTCTGTTCGTTTATCATCTTCTTCCTCAAGTCTTCTATAAGCTGTGATGTACTCTGTTTTTCTCGATATAGAGAAAAGAGGATAGAAAAAATAGAGAGAAAAAGAGGTGAAACGAGATTGTATTACAGAAGAGATGAAAAGCTCTCAGTGAATACATGTTTTGTTCTTCGATTCAAGTAATACAGAAATCCTTTCTCTTCTACATCTTGTATCTTGTTCTTCGTTTCTTCACATGGTATCAGAGCTTTCCTAAGAGCTCGAGTTTCCTCTACTATACTACTCGAAGTCTTAATAGAGCTTATGTGATCCATTTCGTCTGTGTGATCCAGACGACAGCAAGAAGTTCAAATAACAAAGTTTGAGGTGTCTATTCGATAGTAGTCAAGAAAGCACATCTTCAAAAGTTTCTGGTAGCAAGGATACAAAAATATCATTTTTCCGATCCATGTCAATATAGCCAATTCTGTTACAATAAAATTAGTTGAAGATAACTTCCTACTTTGGCAAGCACAGTTTCACAGGTTCTTGCGAAGTCAGGATCTCTTTGGATTTATCAATGGCGAAACACCACCACCAGCTCAAATGATGCAGGTTGAGATTGAAGGTAATGAAACAGAAGTGGTGAATCCTGATCATATAGATTGGATGAAGACTAATCAGTTAATCTCATCTTGGATAAGTAGAGCAGTATCGAGAACATTTTAAGCTTGATCATCGGGCTAGAGACTTCATATGAGGTATGGCAGACTCTCCTTAATCATTTCACACAAAAGTCTGTGGCAAAAGAGTTCGAACTAAGAGGAAAATTGCAAACATGTCAGAAAAGAGATAGAACATTGAATGCTTATCTTCGAGAGTTCAAATCCATTTGTGATCAACTTAATGCCATTGGAAAACCTATTGATGAGATAACCAAGATGTTTGGTGTTCTTGAGGGATTAGGTTCAGAATATGAAAGTTTCAAAACAACAATGTATTGCTTAAAACCTCAGCCTGATTATGATGAGGTTATCTCTCAGCTTGAGAGATTTGAAACTAGGCTATAGACTTACTCTGTAAATCAATATAATCTTAATCTAGCCTACTATGGCCAAAGAAAATCTGCTGGAGTTGTGCAAAACTCTAACTTCAGAAACCAAAGAGGAAATGATCGAGGAGGATATAGCTATGGCAGCGGACATGCAATGAGTATTAGAGATCGTGGTAATGACTTTGTTGAGACAAGAAGAAATCAACACTACAAAATGAATAATTTGAATCTGAATCAAGAAGATCAGATTAACAAATCACCACACAACTGATCTAACTATGGACAAGGGTTCAGACCATATGCACGTCCTGCACAAAAGTATCGCGCTACTAAGTCATATCCACCATAAAATGCAGCATCTAATCAGAGTATGCAGAATGCAAAAGTAGCAAATAATAGTCTATTAGAATGTCAAATTTGTAAAAGACCATGACATATAGCACTTCGATGTTGGTATCGTTTTGATAATTTATATCAAGCAGATGAAATACCAATCGCACTAGCAGCAATGCACATTGAAGACTCTCATGGCACTGAATGGTATCCAGATACAGGAGCCTCAGCTTATATCACTGCAGACCCTGATATGCTTCAATACTGCTCTTTATATAGTGGAACTGATACTGTTATGATAGGAGATAGGTCTAGTTTATCAATATCCTATGTTGGTAATGGCTTATTGCATACAAAAACTGGCTCGTTACCATTGAATGATGTACTGATAGTTCCTAAAATCAAGAAAAATCTACTTTCTGTTTTGAAGTTAACAGATAATTATCCTTGTTCTTTTATTTTTGACAAACACGGGGTATATCTGAAGGACACCTGCAACAATTCAATAGTGAGGCTAGGAAGGAAAGTCAAGGGACTGTATCAAGTCGACCCTAAAGTCACAGAAGCTTTCTTCACTCAAACTCAAAAAGAAGTAGGAGAAGATTTGTGGCATCAGAGGCTGGCACATACCAGTTTAAAAACAGTGAAGTATTTGCAGAGTCAGCACCTAATTCAATGTAATTCAAGAACTCAAAGTATATGTAGTAGTTGTCAAATTGCTAAAAGTTCAGCTTTACCCTTTCCTATGTTAGACTATACATCTAATACTCCCCTAGAAAAGGTACATTGTGATGTTTGGGGACCCTCACCAGTTCAGTCTTTCCAAAAATTTTGATACTATGTCATTTTTGTGGATAATTTCTCTCGATACAGTTGGTTATATCCAATGAAACAGAAGTCAGAAGTCTATGATATCTTTGTCATGTTCCAAAAGCAAGTCGAGAATCAATTTGATCATAAGATCAAACTCTTTCAGTGTGATGGAGGGGGTGAGTTCACTAGCAACAAATTTCAGAGCTATCTACAACAATGTGGAATTAAACAGAACATTTCTTGTCCTTATACACCATAACAGAATGGACTCTCTGAAAGAAAACATCGACATGTGGTCGAGCTAGGAATGGCAATGTTGTATCATGCCAAAGTACCCTTAAAATACTAGGTAAATGCTTTTATGACAGCAAATTATATCATTTATTTGCTTCCTACATCAAAACTTCATATGCATTCACCCTATAGTAAGTTGTACCAACAGAAACCAAGCTATACACATTTAAGGGTCTTTGGATCTACTTGTTATCATTGCCTCAGACCATATGCACAACATAAGCTTGATCCAAGATCTCTTACATGCATATTTTTGGGGTATAGTGAAAGACATAAAGGATATTGATGTATTCTATCCACTAATGGACATGTCTATGTCAGTCGTCATGTGGTATTTGATGAAATAATTTTTCCTTTCACCAATCGACTACCAACTGAGTATCATCAAGGTGCAGACTTATACAAACAATGGATAAATGGAATAACTTTTCTAGACTCTATAGCTGCAGCACATGTTCAGCATAAATCTAATGAACATATGGAACATCTGCAAGATACAAGATTGATACAGAATATCTACACTCCTGCATTAGATTCTACTGAAACACCACAAATGCATACTGAGGAACCAGTATGCTCTATGCCAGCATTAGGGGTGTGCAAAATACCCGGGAACCGCCCGGACTGCCCGGAACCGGACCGGAACCCCCCGGAACCGGCGGTTCTTGAGGGAATCGGTCCGATTCCCGGTTCCAATTTTTCGAAATCGGTGGGTACCGGTCCGGTTCCCGATTCCATGGGCGGATCCGCCCACCCGGACCAGACCGGAACCTTTTCAATATTTAACAAAAAAAAAGTACTAAAAGAAACCCTAGATTAGATCTCATCTCCTCACTCCCTTCGTCTTCGGTTCTCTCTCTCTTTGTCTCTTCCTCGATTCCTCCTAGTCCTATCGCCATTTCGATTCCTTCCCGAGCGTCGACGCCACCGCCGTTGCTCCTCCGCCACCGTTGTTCGCCCCCTTGCGTCGGCCACCACCTGCCATAGCCGCGGAAAATTGTTTTGCGACCGTTCTATGTTGAAAACCCGACCATAGACCTCCTCCCCTCCTTCCCAACTCATAGACCCGACCGTTCTATGTTGAAGACCAAAATTGTTTCGCGTCAAGATCGGTTCCATGGATCCACCCGGGAACCGGACCGGACTGGCGGTCCGGTTCCCGGGTGGATCCATGCAACAAACGGGTGGATCCCGGTTCCAATTTTTCGGAACCGGTCCTTAGCGGGCGGTTCCCAGTTCTAGGTTGGAAACCGCCCGCCCGGACCATGCACACCCCTAGCCAGCATCCACTCTGCCATTAGAAATCAATACTGAACAAAGCAGCTCTTCAGACAACACACAAGGTATAGTGTATGTTCATCCTATGCAAACCAGATTAAAGTCTGGAATAGTCAAACCTAATCCTAAATATGCATGCTTGGCTAACTATAAAGTTCCTCTTAAACCAAAAATAGTCAAATCAGCACTGACAGACAGAGGATGGTATCAAGCAATGCAAGATGAAATGGATGCTTTATACACAAATCAGACATGGGAACTAATGCCTCGCATTGATCATATGAATGTCATAGGGTGCAAGTGGTGTTTAAAACCAAACTTACAGCAAATGGTCAGCTTGATAGACTCAAAGCTAGACTAGTAGCTAAGGGGTTTCATCAAGAAGAAGGTATTGATTTCACAGAGACCTTCAGCCGTGTCATTAAACATGCTACTATTCGAATTGTTCTGTCTGTGGCAATGACAAAGCATTGGCCAATTCATCATCTTGATGTTAAGAATGCGTTCCTACGTGGCAATTTGAATGAAACTGTGTATATGCAACAACCACCAGGTTTTATACATCCTCAGAAGCCTCATCATGTATGTCTGCTTAAGAAATCCTTGTATGGTCTTCGCCAAGCACCAAGAGCCTGGTTCGATAAATTCAGTAACTTTTTACTTGAGAATGGGTTCTCGTGCAGCACCACTGATTCCTCATTGTTTGTATTTCATCATGGCTCAGACACCATACTGTTATTGCTCTATGTCGATGACATTGTGCTCACTGGTAGCTCAACTTCCTTACTTTCCCACTTGATTCATCTACTGAGTCTTCAATTTCATATGAAGGATCTTGGTCTTCTACATTACTTTCTGGGCATTGAGGTTAAACAAACTTCACAGAACCTTTTCCTTTCTCAGACCAAATATGATCTTGATCTACTTACTCGAGCTAATATGAAAGACTGCAAACCTATTTCTACTCCTCTCTCATTACGGTCTGTAGCCATGACAACTTATGACACATTATTACAGCATCCTCTTGAATATCGAAGTCTTGTGGGTGGACTTCAGTATCTTACTATAACTCGTCCAAATATTGCTTATGCCACTAATATTCTTTGTCAGAAGATGCAGCAGCCCATATTAGGTGATTTTCACAAACTCAAAAGGGTTCTTCGATATGTGAAAGGCACTGTTGATCTTGGTCTAACCATTCATTCCAATAGCTTCATGCATTTATATGGTTTTGCTGATGCTGATTAGGCAGGGTGTAGTACTACAAGGCGATCTACCACTAGTTTTTATACATACCTTGGCTCCAACCTCATATCTTGGTAAGCAAAACGACAATCTACAGTCTCTCGTTCCTCAACAGAGGTTGAATATAGAGCTTTAGCCACAGCTACAGTTGATCTTACATGGATCAGTTTTGTACTTCACAACATTGGCATCAGTTTATTTGCTCCAACATCTCTCTTTTGTGACAACAAGTCAACCATTGCTCTCTCACTTAACCCTGTTTTACATGCTCACACAAAGCATATTGAAGTAGACTTTCATTTTGTTCGTGAAAAGGTGGCTTCCAGATCCTTAATTGTCTCTTATATTCCCAGTACTCGCCAAATTGCAGACATCTTTACCAAATCTTTACCTCGCTTTCTACATTTTACTCTTTGCACCAAATTGGGCTTGGGGTGTCTACCCCTTCCCAATTTGCGGGGGGATGTTAAAGATAGTGAATTGAAGACAAGATCTGTGGCAATACATAAGTCTGTGGCAATGCATAAGGAAAAAGAAAGTGAAAACGAAGCTCGTGACTGAGGTGCTCTGCTGATGTTGTGTTCGTGACAATTGGTGCTATGCTCGTGGCAATGAGGAAGAAGTACAGAAGATGGTGAATTCAGAATTCAAGACCGACATGAAGAGAGAGATTGTTCTTCACGAGCTTGAAGACTTTAACAGGAAACACACGTGCTCTAATACATTAGGGCGGTTAGTCTGTTAGATAAGTAACCGAAGTTGTTAAGTCGGTTGTAGAGTCTGTTCGTTTATCATCTTCTTCCTCAAGTCTTCTAGAAGCTGTGATGTACTCTATTTTTCTCGATATAGAGAAAAGAGGATAGAAAGCATAGAGAGAAAGAGAGGTGAAACGAGATTGTATTGCAGAAGAGATGAAAAGCTCTCAGTGAATACATATTTTGTTCTTCGATTCAAGTAATACAGAAATCCTTTCTCTTCTACATCTTGTATCGTGTTCTTTGTTTCTTCACAAGTGCATGGTATACAATGCGTTTCGATACTTACGATGGATGCTTGTAGGCTTTGAGAAAAGTTTGTATCCTTTTGAAAGATCAAGTGTTTGCATTCTTGAGAACAAAACTGGAAAAATCATCAAGCCTGCAAAATCTAGATTACCAAGAGCACCGGCATAAACTCAAATCCACTCAATTAGATTACCATCCTCGATCTCATTAGCTCTCCCCGAGAGATACATGCAAAAGGGGAGCCCTCCTACTCTCTCTCGAAGAGGTTGGTTTCTTATGATTTGTAATATTTAGATCTTTAATGAATATTCATTAAAAAACCATTTAAGGAATGAGTCATTTTCAATAAAATACCCTGTTCGTGTAATATTTAATCGATGCATTAAAAATTAAAACATCGTCTCATTCGAATATTATCAATCAGGGAGTAAAATTCAAATTTGTAACTCCCAACGACATTAACCTCCTCCCGCCACCGCCAAAACGTGCGGCCACTTAACTCCGCCACGTATCGCGACGTCATTGAAGAACATGCAAACCGGAGAGGAGAATCCTCGCCCCGGACCGCTCGATCGCCAGTAGCCTCTTTACACGTGGCGAGACTAGCATATGCCGAGAGCAGCGAATCCTTTCCCCGCCTTGCTTTCGTGTCCACTCGCTCTCCGGCTCACCGGAGCCACAGAAAAAGAGCTCGCAAAGCTCGATGTCCTCCGCCATTGCCGCGATATCTTCCCGTTTCGCCGACCGGTGAACTACCACCGCGCGTTCGCAGCGTCACGAACCGGTTATACTCGTACCCTGCCGCCGCCCGATGGCGACGACGGCGTTCGCTCTGTCGCCGCCGCCGTCCATGCCTATCTCCGCGCTCCGCTCCAACTCCCGCGCGCTCGCGGCGAGGGCGTCGGCGTCGGCGTCGGCGGGGAAGAAGCGGAGCCGAGTCCGAGCGTTCGGGGATTTCAGCCATTTCGCCGACGCGGTCAAGAAGGACGCGAGCTTCCTGAGGAAGAGGATCGGCAGAGGCATCGAGTGGGCGAACGAGGCGCTCCGCATCCCGTTGGTCGCCAAAACCCTCGACGACGTGCTGTGGCTTAGGGTTTTGGAGAATCCCGACGCTCCTCCCGTCGAGGATTGTCCTTGGCCTCGACCTTGCTATCCGGGTAAGGTCTTCCTGAATTCGGTCGTTCGCTCGTCTTTACGTGGAGTGTGCTTCGACGAACATGTCGTCGTCCTTGCTTAATCGGAGCGCATTTTGCTTGTTTGCTGGCTACTTAGATTGCATTTTCATCTTCGAAGACCACTCGAGGGAACACTAGGAGAACCTGAAACGGTCTCGTTTACCGTAGGCGCACGTGTTAACGAAGATGTTTGGTTCAAAGTTCGCTCTTTTAGTCTCGTATTCTGTCGCTGTCTTGTTCCATGGTTTGGTGTCATTAATTGGTGAGAGCTAGGAATCGAGGCTCCAATGACTGACCTGACTTTTTCCTTTCCTTTACTCCTGATGCTGGAGTGGGAAACAGGGAGAGCACTGGCCGCACAATGAAAGATCAGGGCATTGTTTTACGCTGTCTCGGGCCCTCAATGACATTGTTTAATGTCATGTTTGACAGAACTCTCTGGGTTGGACTTGCTCATGGCTGATCTCAGAGCTTTGGAGGCATACATTGCTTATTTCTACTGTCTATCAAGGGTCTGGTCAAGGCCACTTCCCGAAGTCTATAATGCGGAAGATGTCACTTATTATTTCAGCTGCAGACCTCATGTTGTGGCCCTCCGACTCCTTGAGGTAGGTAGCTAAGTTCCTCAGGATTGATTGACACATTCTGGTGGGAGTACCATGCTGGATTGGGTCCTTGTTTCGCTGGTCACCTGCATGTTGGACGGGATTCTTCCTTTTTGGGTCAGAAATACAATGTCTGACGATACTAACTTGCTTACACTACAAACATAGGTCTTCTTCTCCTTTGCATCTGCCACTGTCAAAATTCGAGCATCAGGAATCGCCAGTTACTTGAGATTGAATTCAGATAAGGACAATAATGGCAACATTTCCCAGTACAATTTTGGGTTGGCGTTGAAAGAAACAATGTTAAATCTGGGGCCCACTTTTATCAAAGGTAAATTCTTCTGGGATTGTATTTGAGCATATTGTTCGACTGTAAGCATGAGTTTCCCACACTTCTCTCTCAAATATGCTTGCTGAGTGACATTTCTTGCTACTCATAATGCTTTTAGAATCATATTCTGGGCATTTTATTTTGCCATGCAGTCACAAGATTGCCAACTTGCTAGTTACGTCCCTTTGCTTGCTAATGCAGTTGGACAGTCGCTTTCCACGAGGCCAGATATTATCGGTTCTGAAATTACAAAGGTTAGCTGAAGGCCTCTGTAATATGGAGAGGCTTGATTATAACCTGAAATAGTGTTTGGTAGCTTGAAGATTATCCTGTTTTACATTTTGTGCCAATCATGCTCTTACTTCTTGTGCATACTTTTCCAAGATGGCTTGGTCGAGTTTGATCTCACACAAATCACCCCATATGTTCTTATGAACAGGGATTTGGTAACTTGATCTTCAGTCAGGGAAATTTTTTTTTTGACATGAAAGTAGTTTGTATGTAGAGCAGTATCCTTTTGGGCTGTATGTTCATAAAACAGCATGCAGTTCTGAAGTATTCAGGAATCTTCATGTTCTACAAATTAAGCTATGATTGCAGGCACTGTCTGAGCTGCATGATCAGATACCTCCTTTTCCCAGGACTGTGGCCATGCAAATCATCGAGGAAGAGTTTGGCTCTCCTGCCCAATCAATCTTCAGTCACATTTCTGAGGATCCCGTTGCTGCTGCATCATTTGGTCAGGTGCCTCCATACTAGACTGAAGTTCATTGCTAATGATCCATCATTATTAATTTAGCATGCCACAATTGCAGTGTTTAGCATTTTATATTGTCCTATTGTAGGTTTCACATATTGTGTGGAAACTGGCATTCATTGCAGGTCTATCGTGGAAAGACTCTTGATGGACTTGATGTGGCTATAAAAGTTCAACGTCCTAATTTGCGACATGTGGTCGTGCGGGATATCTATATTCTCCGTCAAGCGGTTAGAAACAAGCTATTTCTACTTTCCGTGTTATTTTTTGATTTCTAATTAATTAATTTGTTTAAACGTTTCAGCTGGGGCTTGTGCAAAAGATAGCTAAGAGAAAAAGTGACCTCCGACTGTATGCTGATGAGCTTGGGAAAGGTTTAGTAGGAGAATTGGATTACACCCTAGAAGCGTCAAATGCTACAGAATTTTCGGTAACAGTTATATCTTGTATTTGTCTTTTCATTTTCATTTATCAAATCCTTATTTGGAGTTCATAATACTTGTCAAATTTAACCACCGCTATAACTCACCATTCTTTATTCTATGTTGCAACTTTGAAGTAAATTTGTTCATTCATCTGAACTTTTAGACCATGCTCAGTGACCGAGCACACTTCATCTTAACTTAGACAATCAACATCCTTTTTGCATGAGAAAGTTTTGGTGACTTATGCTATCTAGACAAGCACAGAGGAGCTAGCAAAATGTCAATAGTTAGCCCTTATTATAGCAAAATGACTGGTTGTTATTTGTAAGCCCTTTTATTTGCAGCTTGACTGACACTAATTTGCTCTCTGTCAGTCAGAAGACGTGTAAATGCTCTTGCTCCTTATTGACTCCTGGTTGTAATACAGGAAACTCATTCCCACTTTACTTTTATGCGTGTTCCAAAAGTATTGGAACATCTTAGTCGGAAGAGGGTTTTGACAATGGAATGGATGGTTGGTGAGAGCCCAACTGACCTACTTGAAGTTTCTACTTCAAATGCCATGGTTGGTGGCTGTGCTTACTCTGAGAAGCAAATATTTGATGCAAAGAGGCGCCTTCTTGATCTGGTAAGTTGAGAAGTAGATAATTACTTTCTCTCAAGTGTTTGACTATGCAGTTTAGCAGTCCTTTAATTCAAAAACAGGTGGCCACACCTTCCCAAAGAGGCTCAAATGCATCATCATATGTTCTAAATCTGCTCCATTTCTCAAGCAAATGGTGATAGATACTTCTTCATAGCACATTTCAGGTTAGCAAAGGGGTTGAGTCAACATTAGTTCAGCTCCTTGAAACAGGATTGCTGCATGCAGATCCACATCCTGGTAACTTGCGCTACACATCAACAGGACAAATAGGGTACGCTATCTTGTTCTAAACATTAGATATAATCTTGGTTATGCGGTTCAAACCTAGTTTTTTCTTTTCTTTTCTTTTTTTTTGGGTCGGATGGTTCGAACCTAGTTATAACAGTAATATTGTGCCATTATGCTGGTGATTGTGTCAGGTTTCTAGATTTTGGTTTGCTTTGTCAAATGGAAAGAAGACATCAACTCGCGATGCTTGCATCCATAGTACACATAGTAAATGGAGATTGGGCGTCCCTTATTCAGGCTTTGACTGAAATGGATGTCGTAAGGCCAGGAACTAATCTACGGCGTGTTACCATGGTATAGAACTCTTCTTGCCATCAACTTTGCCATACTTTTGCTCGGAGCTTGGAGATTGAGAACTGGTCCATGAAACTGTATGGCAGTATTTGTAGCATTGTGTTGGAAGCCTCAGACAGAATAAACCCAAATTGGCCAATTCTGAGAATGCTTTGATGATTCCGATGTTGATGCATGTTCTTTCAGGATTTGGAAGATGCATTGGGAGAAGTGGAGTTTACGGATGGGATTCCTGATGTCAAGTTCAGTCGTGTAAGGACATTTTGACCTTTTTTTTTATTTTAATTTATTATTGGTCAACTTTGTTTAGCCAGGAGCCTAGTGTATAGTAGTGTTATTCAGTGCGGTTGATTTCCAGTCAGTGTACGCATATTGAAACAATTGTCTTCCTTTTACTTTTAGTTACTGAACTGACTTCATCTTTTAAGGTTCTTGGAAAAATATGGTCCGTTGCCCTCAAGTACCATTTCCGCATGCCACCATACTACACTTTGGTCCTACGTTCTCTTGCATCTTTGGAAGGTAAAAGTTGGGCTCTTCTCAGTAAAGTGTCTCTTTATATAATTGTTACATAATAGCAACTGGATTTTTCATGTGTCACACTGAATTGAAGAAAACCAGAATAAAAATTAAGTATAGGAACATTTACCATACCGAAAGGTTTCCTGCTTTAGACGGAGTGTACTGATTATTTCTCATCAGCAATGTTGAAAAAGAATAAAAAGTTAAGATGGCTTTATTAAAACCAGCAGCAAAGAGAAGATGCATTTTTGGATGTGCTTCTACTTTAAAAGCATTCTTGGATTGAGCTATCTCATGAAGTCTCTTTCAATTGGCCTGTCATAAAACTTTAGACCAGAACAAAATGAACATGTATGGGGTACTCCATGTTTACTAGTCTGAGATTATCGATTTTGCAACAAGATATTTGGAGAGATCAATATGCATCTGCAGTTTTTCTTGATTTTCATGATGATTAATGGAATATCCATTTAATATATTCGAAATTTTACTAAGTTTTCACCTAATATGATTTAGATAAGTAAAGGAGACTGTATGGTTATTATGCAGGATTATCCCTGTTGTGTAACATCATTATTTCTGCAAAGTCCTAAATTGTCTATGTTATGTCCTTGTGGAGCTTTTATTATGTCTTCAATAGAAACCATATGGATGCAAATATTTGGTTAAAGATACTCGAGCATATAAAAAGAGTACTCTGCTGCTTATTGGTTGGATCTTCTCTTAAGAGTTAGTAAGGACCACATAAGAGATAGCTGGAAGACTTTACCTACTAAATTTTGAGCTGTGAAAGCTTTGGATCTAAAGATTGTCCTTAACATTTTTCTAGAGAAGACAATTTTTTTTCTTTTTACATCTCTTCTCCCACACGTGTTTTCAGGTTTGGCAGTAGCAGCTGATCCAAATTTCAAGACTTTTCAAGCTGCATATCCATATGTTGTCAGGAAACTCTTGACTGAAAATACAGCAGCAACAAGGAAAATTCTTCATTCGGTAGGAAAGTTCTCCAGAAAAAAAAAAAAAAAAAAACACCTTCTCTTCAAGTCCTAAAATGTGCTGCCACATTCTGCATTGTCATACATAATGTACTTGACACTCCCAATGAATAATTATGGATCTGAAAGTAACTTCTCTGATGTGACTTTCTGGGTCTCGAGGCCCATCTTTACTTTAAGAGTTTTTGTTGCTGATGACAAGTATTTTAGTAGTTTTTGTTGTAAATGCTTAAATATCATTGAAGAAATAGCTTTCGGAACATTGAGATCAAGTGTTTCTGCTGTTTTCTCTGTGAGCAATGTTACTTCTGATGTTTCTTCAGATGACATTTTACTTATTGACCAGGTCATTTTCACCAAGAAAAAGGAGTTCCGGTGGGAAAGGCTCTCTTTGTTTTTAAAAGTTGGGGTCGCTAGGTATTCAATCTCTCTCACAGACTGGTTGCGTTTTTTCTCTTACATATCCTTTGCTGATAATCAAAGAGGGGACTGGTAGTTTTATCATTATGTGTTCAACATCATCTACTGTATGAAAGTTTTCTTACCTTCAGAAAATGATGGGAAGTTTGTGCATTGTTAGATATTCACAAGACATGAGAATGCCTTGGTCAGTCTTACTCATTATATGACTCTTAACCTTCTTTTAGAGTAATTTACAAACCTTCTTAACTGAGTTTCTGATGTTAGTCACATTTCTCTGCAGAAAAAGCATGCAAGGTTCAAGAGCCTTAAATGACGATGCTTCACTTGATATTATCCCAAACAAAAACAGCAGTGCTTTTGATGTCGCGAATTTGGTCTTAAGACTTCTGCCCTCTAAACAGGGTGTTGTGCTTAGAAGACTCTTAATGACTGCAGTAAGTGCATCTGAGCTACTTTCTGTCTTCCTTTTGAGTGTTTTGCATTAGTTTTTCAGTGGTTAGAGATATGTATGATGCTTCATCTGCATCTGATGCTTTGAAATATATACCTGGATTAATGCTAGTAACAAGCATAAACTGATGCAGAGCTGATGATGGTTTATATGAATCACCAATGGCATTGCCTCCAGACAATTTTATATGCAGATAGCATTTTAGGTACATACTCTCATTATATCTATTATGCAAGCAGGATGGAGCTTCTTTGATCAGGGCAATGGTTTCAAAGGAGGGGGGATTCTTCCGGCAGCAACTGTGCGGGATAATTGCGGAGATACTATACCAGTGGATGCTTGGAGCTATTGGAAGCAGCACTCGAGTAGCTCAATACAATTCCCGAGTGAAGTTGGCTAGTGGGACAAGCAACTATGAACTAGGTCCATCATCCGGAAGGTCCACGTCCATCTATGATTATCAGTCCATCTTTAGAGATAGACGGCTCAGGGTCATCTTCTCGAAGGCCCTTCGTTCTGCACAAAGTGATCCAGTGCTGATGCTGAGATTCTGCTGGTCTTCACTGGTTATCTTCGTGACAGCTTCAGCTTTGGCTTGTCATAGGGTGGTGGTGAATCTCTCTGAAGCCTATCTGGGCCCTTTGTCATTTGTTCCCAAGCGATTCGCAATCAGCACATGAGATTCGTAACTGGTAACATCAGGATAAGTGGCCACCGATTGCAGTGCAGATTTTCAAGGATTCTTGGTAGTGCAGATGGTTAGGGCGAGCATCATCTAAAAGCCCAAGTGACATGCAGTTTCTTATTGCTCGTGTTATCTATGGAGAGCTATTGGTTAAAGCCCGACTGACATGCAGTTTCTTATTGCTCTCGAGTTATCTATGGAGAGCTATTGGTTATTTACCCATTACTCGACCCAAACCTCGGTTGCATTTTGTGGTGGGAGCCGGGAAGTGATGAGGGGCAGGATGAAGGGGGGTCTATCTTGCATGAAGGATGCTAAGAGATGTGGAGGTGTGTAGAATAAGGGGAATTATGTACAGAGTAGTGTAAATGTGTAGTATACCAGAGAATTGATATGCCCTCTTGGGAGCGATTGGTCATTTTGGATCTGATTACCTCTGACTCTGAGGCTGATACATTGTAATTAAGTAGTAAAAGAAGTTTAAGCATTGGAAAAATTGGTGAGTGTAAAAAAGTAAAACCATTATGTCAAAATCAATCATGTGGGTTTCGCATTTGACTTTGGGCATTACTGTTTACCATTTGAAGTACAGATCATATTTTATTTAATGCCAAAAGCCCAAATTTTAATATTCGTGTGGTTTTTAAGATTCAAAAATTGCCATAAATTCACGTATTCTCTCAAACTGACCTTTTGATTTGACAAGAGCTCAAACTAAGGTTCTTCGTGCTTTTTGGCACCATCTCTGTTGAAAGTGGGGAGTAGCAAAAGACTGCGGTTCACGAGCTGATCACTATTCATTCACAGGACCCAATGATCGACATAGGTTCTTGATCTAAGTTTGATCAACACTTATTTATGAGCATTGTACTTCTGAATCTCCATATATTAGAAAAAAGGCAAAAAAAATGAACTGAAGTCAAATTAAACTCCACCTATGCCTTACTCTCTGAAAACCAAACGGTCATGCCGCCAAAATCCTGCGATCAATGGGCTTTCCTACTCTCTAGTCCTCAGTCCTCACTCTCGCTCTCCCCTTGAATTGGATCATTTGCAGTATTTGCAGTGCGTATTCATGGTTGATTGACGTCGGAAGATGGCTTTTTTGTCCCATTCACGAGGCTATGCAAGGGCCTTGCAGCAGTGCTCATCGCCAGGCTCTATCATATAAACATTTCCTGCTTCTATCGGTTATCTCGCTCTAGTTCCTGCCAGGTACTTTGGTTTCACCTATCTACTTGCTCAGAAGCATCCGTTAAGTAATCGTCAATGCAAAGCAGCTACTCTTGTCCTGTTTGGTGCTTTGCTGGATTCTGGCAGGAAGCTTCTGAGTGTTTTTTAGATTATTTCAGCATCATTCCCTCTGTTTAATGAGCATCTGATGAAGAGAATCAACGCTCGCTTAGCGAGCTGTAAATACTTCATGTTGCCGAATGGTGTAACGAGTAGGTTAGCTGTATGTGAGTATGCACACAGGTTTATATCAACGTCTCAGTGCAGAATGGCAAAATCTCTATTAAGACCTGGTTTGCATAGGAATATCTCAAGCGGTTAGTGTGAAAAGGCACTTAAGAGTACATTATTTATGTGATGGTGGACTTTACTAAAGCTTGCATATTGGTCCTTCCACGTTAGTGTATTCTTCTGAGGATGCAAGGCATACACTACATGCATTCAAACATCACAGCAAACTGACAGATTGCATTCATGGATGATCCCACTATTAGTGCATACAGTAACTTTTGTTTGTTTAAAAGAAAAACTGTTAGGCCAATTCTATCAAAATTCCCGAATTTTGGATCAGGCAGGTACAATCCAGAGATCGAGAAGGTCAGGCATTGAAAGAAATGCTTGCAGCAGAGAGGTTGGTCGAGGCAAGCGTGGCAGAAGAATCATGAAGAGATGCCATGTGGAATGGTTGATTACTTCTGACAATCTGAATGTCAGGTTACTACCGCAAAAACACGTTATGTAATGTTCTCCCAGGGTTTTGGTTGAGAAACTTCTCATCTCTGCGCTGCTTGTGCTTTGATTGATCTATACATAGATACAATGATTGGACATACAAAAGGCACGGAGCATTCTATTTTCCTGTCCTGTTCTCTATCCTTTGCTGAAGGAGTGGGGTTTTCTCAAACAAGTGAAGGACCAGATATTTCCTTTTTTATTCAACTTCGGCAGTACGAAAACCCTACTTTAAGTTGCCAAAATGGAGTGAGTCAGTTTATTTATATCATTTAATGCATTCACAGAAGATAGAAATTTAGTCTTACGTTCTTCAGTGCACATCAAAATCTAATGCTTGACAGAGAAGAATGCTCCCAAAGTCGCACATAATTTTTCCGACAGAATCAGTGTAGAAACTACAAATGCATAATCAATGAACTCTTACAGAACGATTAACCCTGGCCATATCTACTTGACCTATTGTCTAAACATCCTTTTACAGTATATCTCATGTACAGCTTGTACAAAACTCTAAGTAAGATGCATTGCAGCCAACTATCAATCAACACCACTAAGAATGCTTCTGAAATGAGAAATCAGATAGTGCTATGTCGATTTCATGTTGATTACTTGTCGAGTTTGGTTGTTGGGTCGATCCCTCTTGTCCTGTGGTATCCAAATGCCTGCTATCAATTCCCTGGTCCTGTGGGGATTGCAAGCCTATGACTGCCCACTGTTCATTTTCACCATCAGATTTCCTTGGAGAAGTGAGAGGGCTATCGAGGCTCCTCTGTCGGTAGTGGTGCAGGAGATGGATAGGTGACGAGTCATGCTCTGGAGTTGCTGGCACGGTTACAGAGGGTGTTGGGTTATTTGAGTGTTGGCTGTGCTTGACATGCCTCCTTGCACCATGGTGCCAATGCCTCAATGCTGTTGCCACTCGATCATGGAAGATGGTGGGTTTCATGGTGGATCCCATCTGCAAAACAGGAGAAGTATCATCTCAATATTCATTGAAGAAGAGCCTGTCTTTATTTTTGAGGGAAAAAAATCACTACTGTGACACTCTGCATTATTAGAGTGATACGATCAAGAATCCACAAGTCCTAACCTGGGTCACTAAGGCGTAGAGTGGCAAAGTCACGTAACTGCACAAAATCTGTATGATGACCCTGGAGAAATGAGGAATATGCTTTATGTTAGAAGCTTGTTCGGAGGACATTGGTGGAAACCGACATTCACAATGAAATTCGATCATCCAGTTAATAGCGCTGGATGGATCGGTGGCATTTTAAATCTTCATTAGTTGCCACGTTCAGAACCCTATCTGTGTCTTGATTGATCGAGACTCACCCCATTGCAATTCTGATGATGATTTCTTCGGGCTTGTAGTGGAAGCAATTCTGCACTTTGAATTGCCACTGAAAGCAGAGTTAAGTGGAACAATTAGTGAAACTATTTCAATTGCATGACAAGTAAATACAATACAGAAGTTAGATCTTAGACAAGTCTCACTAGGCGAAACTTTGATCATTGGAGTTTTTATTAGGTTATTTTCAGTAGTGTGCACTGCATGTCCAAACTAGGAGGCTTCAAAAGGCTATTTAGGCATTGTCTCCTTCCCAAATAAAACCAAGAATTATTCCCTCTATTGAAAAGCATGTTCAGTGATCATGTTATGGTTAAACTAGGGGAAAGTGCTCGCTGAACTGAAATACTCACTGTGCTCCAGACGAAGAAAGCCAGTTGAAAAGCATTCTGCAAAGAAAACAACGTGAATAACTTGTAAGCATAAAATGTGATCTGAGATGATAATATACAGGATTTTCCAGTATCACAGAAGTACAATCAGTGAGATGCATTCAGTTGTAAAGAAGTTTTCTAGTTTTTGTATTCAAAGTTTACCAAAAGCTGCTCTGTTTTCTACTCCTCTAATGCAGTCCTCAGTATGTCTATTTTGATTTTATATATCTTCATACTCTCTGTTATAGTTCAGAAGAATATTAAGTTCAACTTTTCTCATCTCCTCTTCGAGGACACTCCAAGGAGCCTATTCTGTACTCCTTTTTTTGCCTAATTTTCAAAGTCAATGGGGCGCGTTAAACTTATTCTTCACAAACACTGATGCTTGAAAGTAACAAGATAAAGGAAAGTACCTGAAATAGGACAAAGTGAATTAAAAAGAGGATGAAGCGTGGCCGACCGAACCAGAAAAGCTCGTCGCCTGGCTGAACCAGCGGTGTACCCTTGACCACATCCCCTCTCTCTTGAATTCTTAGTCCCATTTTTGTGATAATGACTTGTAGCTTGGTTCCTACCATCAGTATTATCTGCAAAGGTCAATTTACATTGGTCAATAATTTGTAGTGTATTTACTAAGAACTTGCGAAACCAACTTAAATGGATGAAGTAAAATATGTCATAGATCAGTACTTACTATCAAAGAAATGAATGGCAACCACATGTAAGAGTACCATCCTGCAGTTATAGGGAAAAGAACAGTCTTTACTCATCAAAAGGTTACTGTAGCAACTCTAATGTAAATTTTAATTACCAACATCAACATAGAAGAAAAAGCTTTACATTACATCTTAGCCAAAAATAGAGACGGATTTCATGTCTTTATGCTGAATCTGTCAAAAGTTATTTGAAATATTAAGACCATTGCTCAAAGGTAAGATTTTTGGTTGCATTATGATTTAATAGAATTTTAGAATGAAATAGAATTCATATGTGACTCTTGTCCGTCTATTGCTTTCCCAATGATACATTGGACCTCAAATTACAACTGAGATCCATTTAGCTGATTAGTGAACTTGCTGATAAAGTAATCTTCTATGACATGATGCTAATATCTTCTTTTGCAGAAATTTTCCTGTAGCAATTGGTCATATGCTCGAAGCAGAACTTACCGTGTGTATAGGACAGCAGGGACAACACTGCAGTGAACCATATAGTAGGACTGCAAATACAGAGACAGAATTTTTAGTTGCATCATCAAATGGATAGGATATAACGGCAATAAGCTTTGGTGAGGTCGAAAGCACGAACCTTATCCCAACAATCACTTTGAAATCCTCTTCGAGTGACCTGGAGATGTAATTCTGGAAGTCAAACCTGGGTGCATTTTCGGGTGCTAAATGCGCCTGCAAAATACATATCATCAAAAGATGAAACTCAATTTTAACTGTCTCAAAAGGGATAATTGAATTTTCTGGGGTGATGCTTACCATGATAAAGCCATGTCTCAGTACCATGTAATCAACCTTTGTGACTGATCCAAGGAATTGTCTGAAGAAGCACACCTGGTGCAGAAGAAGAAACCCATGTGAGATATTCTTCCCTCTCAGCTCTTTAATGGAACATTAGTACAATATTTCTCTTGGGAAACTATCATGTTTCGCGGCTCATTTAACCAAAAATGAAGTTTCCTTAGTGCTTTTCTCTGAGACTGACTAATAATCGATTCCCCATACAAGTAGTAGATTGGAAGTCAATGTCTATTGTGTACAGAAGACAGATTTCATGTGCCCCAACATTATTAAACAAGTTACATTTATATCTACATAACAATTTAAAGCCGTGCTTTCACATATTTATGTCCATGGCAGAGAAATGATTACGATTAGAGAAAATTGATAAAGCCTAAGATCGACTCACAATCCAGAGGGAAATTGGTGAGCGGCTCCAAAAGCTCAAGTGTCTTCTCCCGAATGACGTGTCTCTTGCGAACCTGAACCTCTCTGGATCTGCAACACAACACCATTTTATAATGCCAGTTTCTACTCCACAAAGCGGCTCTAAGTCGCTGTCCCATGTAACTGACAGTATAACTACACAGCGTGACCAGTGGACCGAGTTGATGTAAAATTGTTGCTTGAACATTGACTTGGGCCGATTACCAGTTGAATGACAGCCTGATATTTGTGTATATCTGTCCTTATAATTGCTTAAGTAAAAAAAAGTGAAGTTTGCATATTATTAATCATGAACATGTAAATGTTAGAAAGAAAAAGCAAGTCAGATATATATTAGAAGTTCTCTTGCCAAGTTGATGGCCCATTGAATGCCGGTCCACTAAAAAATTTCTCCTAAAGATGCCTATACCCATACGGCATTCAAGAGTCGAAGATGACACTGACCATTGTAGAATTGGTATTCAGTTGTCTTTGTCTCATTTTCCCACACTTTCCACTTTCTCATCTGCAAAGCAATTAACCTGTCAGACAAACACAGAGAGAGAGAGAGAGACAGAGAGACAGAGACAGAGACAGAAAGAGAGATTGCCTTAAATGTGCCGAGAGCCAAAGTCGTAATGCCGTAGAGCACATGGAAAATGGCTAAGACAAAGATGAAGATGTGGAGCTGGTGTATCCCGTATGCTGTAACAAACGCAAACTTCCCCTGTAACAACGAAGCCACATTCTTGTCTCGTTAAAGACCTGACTTTTAGGGGAAAGAATGCGCCATCAAAATAAACCTCCAAGAAGACTTATTCATAAAAGCCAAAGCGAAGAGGAATCTGTCAGTCGTTGTGCATTAAGATTCAGATGGGAGAAACTGAAGAGCTAGCTTGCCTTTTCCATGCATTTGTCAATTCCCTTAGTGGCCAAACTCCGGCGAGAGATGGTCCCGTCGGAAAAGTCGAGGAGTCTCCGTCCTTTACTATCAACCTTGCTCTGCTCCTCCTCGCTACAAGGAAGCCACGTGGATGCGATCTCTTTCGAAATGCAGATGCCCGCAATGGGTTCTTGAAACACAGTGAGGAGCAAGGATATGAACCCCAGTAGCATGAGCTCTGCACATTAATTCCGCAGGACGTTGAGTCTCGTACTCTAAACATACACGTCTCTGTGCGCTTAAGCTTTCAGATCGAGTTCTTCGGTTAGAAGTTCTTAGTACTCGCATCACTAATCCATTCCAATTACGTTGAACTATCGAGCGTCGCACGCGTTCGGATTGAGAAAGTTTCTGCCAAATTATGAAGGTACCAGAGAGAGAAGAATTTGTATACATACCATTTTTAACCACTTCAAGGGCTTCAAAAAGTGCTGGCTTGCGTCTATTTTTCAGCCACTGCAAGATGAAACAGAGCGCACCCTCACTCAATCTTTTCCACGCAGAATTTCGATGCCAACAAACAAGAAGAAAGAAAGATGTATTCTTACTTTGCACATGTCACGTAAATGTAAACACGTACCTTGCCCAGGAGGTGGATGACATGTTCGATGAAGATGGAGATGGCGAGCAAGACGACGCACACGACCGCCACACTCCATGTCGACGTCTTCTGCAGTGTCCGCTCTAGCTTGTCTTCTTCCGGCATTCTCTCTCTCTCTGTCTGACGACGACGACGATCAAGATCAAGATCAAGATATGGTGTCGACAGAAGGAAATATTAATTTCCAGAAGAGCTTGATGAGTTCTCTTTCTCTTCTTCCCCGGTAGAGTTTGGAGCTCTTGGCTAGCGTTGGTGCTCTTGAAGAGAGAATTACCCTTACAACTTATAAACGTGACTGATGCCATCCAATATATATAGAGAGAGGGAGACTCTGCTTTATGCACTCCACGTACCTCTTCCTGGCAGGAGACGACCATTCAAAGCTTTGACTCTTCCAATCCCGCGGGAGACCGAGGGAGGGACAGTGCAGGCGGGCGTTTGATTTCATCCCAAGAACGGAAGCGTAATAATCTACGTCGCTTCGTAAATATCCGCCAGAAAAATAGACAATCAATTGGAATGGAGACTTGGCCCGAGGAGATGTACACATTGTATTGCTCATCTCCTTCTTTCCACGAAATTCCGTGTCGCATTTCTTGATATTTCTGACTTTGAGGTGGCTTTGTTCGATGGTTTCCATTCTTAGTGCCTTTTTGCTATGTCCTCAAATCATCTTCCGACATGAATTTGATGCGATTGCGATCGTCTCGGATTCCCATTTTAAGTTGGAAATCCTTCCTCCTCTTTAACCCGACGGCCGCTCAATCATTTGCAAAAGGTGGTCGAGTTGACTGATAAAACTTCAAAAAAGAAAAAAAAATTGAGGGCTCTAATCATGTGCGACCCGTCTCCTTTCCGTCCCTCGCCTCACAAAATGTTTGTCTCGTAGAGGTTGAAGCGGTCGCCCGGGAACGTATTTGACCCAACTGAATGTAGAAAATACGATTGCAAAAAAGACGCGGAAAGAAAATTCAGGCAGAAGAAACGACCAATAAATTCGAAATGCCGTGTAATTTTATACCGCCGATGAGGACATAATATGTGATCGATTGTCGAAAGAACGACATTTTGCTTCCGATGAAGCTGACGGCCTCATTCAATGCAATCTCCTAGTTGAAGCATGACAGAAGTTGGAGTACGTTGGCGTCCTATTTATCACAACTTGGGTCCATTGCGTAATTAGTGAGCCCTTGAGATTTTTGCATGATTAATACACCGATGATCAAAATATAAGCATGACCTAATTAATCATGTGACCGAGAAGAAAAAAGAGTTACCTCATTATTGTATGTTCTATGCAATAATCCCATACACGTGATAAATTTTTATATTAACTTCTAAAAAGCCGGTTGAATGGCTAGCCACCTGATTTGTATCCCATTCAAATCATAGCGTCGCGTGCTTATACTAGTCCTTAGGGGTCCATGCCCATCGCTTTGTGCGGGAACCTTTCTTGATGCAAGTGGAACGATTCGCGTATGTTGACGAAGACCGTGTTATAAGGAATGAAAAAGAAGATAAAAAACCGATCAACTCATCAGGCATTCTGTGTACAGATTTCACGAATGTGGATAGAGTCAATTTCATATTCACAGAAACAAGCGGAAGGAGCCGCCGTCGAAGGTGATAGTTGCCGGCGAAGCAGCCGCAATGGACGAATTGCGGGCTTAGAAAGGTCAATAAGAGGGGGGACATGCGGCTTTGCTGTGGACCGTCGACGTTGTGGTCCTCTCGATGATGGAGGGATGATCGTGCACAACTTTTCCGATTGAACGTGTTGGCGTGGACGAAATCGCCACTCGGGTTGGCATGGAGCCCAAGCTGAAATCAATTCCCTCTATTAAATGCCCGAATTTTCCACGTGAAGTTCATTCGGCTCGCCCGTCCGAACCAGATCAAGCTCTTTTTCCGATCTATTTCCCTTCGATCGATTCGGTCGATCTTTTGACCCGCTGGCTTGAGTCAGGCCAAGCAAGGGAAGCCCGAAACGTACGTTGCAGAAGGGACTGACGCTGACACATCCAAGTGGTGCCGAGATGGGGTTTGGACGGTCCATGGTCCGCATCTTAATCACTAGCGTACTTTTCCATTTATTGTCCAATCTAACTAGATTTTGATAACGCGACTTGATGGATTCCGGTCCATTCCGTGCCTCGTGTTCTCTTCCTATCTTATCTAGATAGTGGGTCCTTAGATTTCTAACTTTTGAGCTACTTGTTTAATGGATTGAATTATTGCTTTACGGGATCATTTGTTATAAGTATACATTTGATATTATATGATTGTTTCGGATTCACTTTTTAAATACAAAATAAGGCCACTCAATCGTTTGCAAAACCGAGTCAAAGTGAATGATAACGTCAAATACATAAGCTCGAGAATCACTGTGGTGTCAGGCTCTAATTACGTGCGACACGTCTCCATACTCTCCATCACACGGCTAACAAGTCTGCTGGAGAGGTTGAAGTGGTCGGCGGGGAAAGAAATTGACCTAATTAAATGTCGGAAATGCAAATGAAAAGAGAGGAAGAAAGAAAATTCAGACCACAGAAACAATTAATAAGTTAGAAATGTCCTAACATGTTATCGCGACCCGCGACACGCATGAATGACTTGTATAATAAACTGTCTACATGTTTTTATTCATTGTATAGTGGGAATGTCTGAACTATCCATACATCTCCAAATTGGGGTTTATGAATAGAGGCAATTGCTCTTTTAATGGGAGATCATGTTCAAAAGAGACCCTAACTGATGTCGTGTGCTCTCTGCAACTTCTCGCTATCAAACCCGTCATTCGGACCTTGTTTACATAGAGCAAACGATGCATCTTCTAGATGAAGCATGACGGCAGTTAAAGCCGGTTGGCCTCTTATTTTTTCCCTATTTGACTCCATCGGTTCGTTCATGACCAATGACGCGCATAATTAATGAGTCCTTAAAGTCTCGATGAAATGGTATGTCGCTTGATATACGTGAACACGGGACGGTTTGCGTGTCTCCATTGGGACTGCGTGATAAAGAGGGAAAGAAAAATAGACAGAACTGAACTAACAAGTGTTAAGGCTATGTTTGATCGTCTGGATTTCTAATCATGATAGAATATAAAATCAAAGGATTTTGCTATATCCTATCTACTATTTGATGAATGACAATAATATATTTATATTATATCATATACATTTTTCAATATAAAAGACATCAGTGTAAATAAACCTAAAAGTTTACAAACGGAGTAGTAAAAATCTCTCACAATACTATTCCATAATTTATTTTTCCACTCTTTTCTAAACTATTCTCTTTATTATATCTTTTTTCCCCTTCCATCATTCTCTAATAAAATTTTATAAAATAGTGAATTGTATTAATATACCTAATATACAAAAAATACATAAAATACGCAATATATAAATATATATTTATATTTATATATTGAATTTATATTATAATATAGAATTAAAGTCGCATATAAATAAAAATAAGATTAAATTAAAAAAAAAAACTAAAATTTTTATCTTTTTGTTGTTTCGAATTTCTTATATCAGAGTTCAAATATTTTTTATCTTGAAATATATTTTCAATTTTGTTAATTTTTTTAAAAAAATTATTCGAGAAAAATAACTTTCATATTATAAATATTTAAAATTCTTTCCACATTTATCTTACCTCCCCCATTAAATAATTTTGTCCGGCTTATGTCTTTCTTATATTCGATTTTATTCCATCTTGAATAAATACCAAACGCAAGATTGGATAAAATTTATTTTATCTTATCCCGAATTTTATCTTAATTGCCAAATACAGCCTAAGTTCAACCTGCCTTCTTGTAAAATCCGAGCGTCCTCTCTATCAATTCCACGATTTGTGGATAACCCAACGTAGCATTCGCAAAAAACAAGCGGAGGGGAAGCTGCCTCGGTTGAAAGCGAAAGCAGTTGGGACTGAGAATCCCTGCGTGGCTGAACGACTCGACCTTCGAAACACCGGTCGTGTCTGGTCAATTCCCTCTTTCTTGTAGAGTCGGTAAGCTACAGCGGCCATGCAAATCGGGCCGCGATTTGTCAGCACGAGGGGGAAAAAACGAGTCGTTCTTGAAGCTGAAGCGCTCCAGTTTGACCGCAGACATGGGGTTTGAGCTAGAAATGTGTAGAAGAGTGGTTATGCAGCTTGCTTTCGACAAGGGATGTTGCCCTGCACGTTGCTTTCAAAGTGGTCCTCTTCGCGATGGAGAAACTTGGGGACAAAATGCAACTTGGGTTGGTAGTGGCATCGACTTTCTTGGCAAGTGTACTCCCAAGTTGAAATCGCTTCTGGCACGCGTGACCCACGAAATTGATAGATCCGAATGGTGCTGAGATGGGTTCCTGTCCATTTTGTGGAACCCTCGCTTCGAAACCAGTCTACCTAAGTACCCAAAATTAAAAAGGCGACTCCCCTCGTGTGATTTTAAGGTCTATGGTACCTCAACATCGATAGAAGTTGTTCGAGCGTATGGCTTGTGGGCTTTCGAGAATACTCTTGCCACTTGAAATTTTGAAAGTATCAGAAAGTTCTCCAAGATTCCTTTCTAGAACAGCACAGGAACCTCAAACTAGGTGGTATGGTAATAGTTTTCGCCTCATCAAGTGTCGTCCAAAATTCTTTTTCGACTCTGCCCGTCCCTCCTAAGAGGTACTTTAGAGAAGTCGAAAGAATGTGAAAAAAATTCCGATGTTCATCTGGCATGAAGCCGATGATGAATGGCAGGCCGAGTCCGAGACCAGTTCAAAAGTCATTATACAGGCCCACTCATAATATGTAAAAATTAGTAAATTCTCCTCATGAAGTCACAGCCTATAAAGAAATATGCTCATCTAGTCAATCTAGCTCGTGCCTCGAGCATCGACAAGATCAATAGACTTCTAAACCCATGATCAAGTTTATATATTAGACAAGAATAAAGCGGAAAAGAGCAAAGTGTGATTTCTGTATATTCCACAATGAAAATTCAATGAGTTTATTTATAGGCCTTTCGAGATGA
The DNA here is from genome assembly GCA_007663325.1 of Eucalyptus pauciflora. Lineage (NCBI taxonomy): Eukaryota > Viridiplantae > Streptophyta > Magnoliopsida > Myrtales > Myrtaceae > Eucalyptus > Eucalyptus pauciflora. The sequence goes on along the minus strand of VMYD01000010.1, from coordinate 442,448 downwards.
TTATCTACAATAATAGAATATTAAGATATCAATCATAATCAATCACGATCAATCAGGGAAGATAACGCGCAATTCTAGAAGATATATAGAATCAAGAGAAATATATCTCTATATCCCCTAAAGCTTAAGGCGATGCTGAAGAAATCAGTCAGAGTTTGGAGAAGAGATCTTGAAAATACCGGGATGGATGTGTCTTAGTGAAAACATCAGCAATCTAATCAACCGATGAAATGAGGACGAGACAAATGATGCCATGAAGCATGTGATGGCATATGAAATGACGATCTATTTCGATATAGTTGGTGCACTCATGAAAAACATCATGAATGTTCCAACATTATTATGGATGTCCGGAATCCTCTAGTAGCCGTCGCAACCATAATAATTAAGATGTTATATCAGTAAGAGCACGATACCCTGCTTTTGTGCTAGAACGACAATCTATTTTTTACTATGCCATAAGATTAGTGAGTTACTTAGAAAGAAGTAGTAGCTTGTAGTGGAGTGACAATTACGAGGGTCTCCAACCCAATCAGTAGCAAAATAATTAAACTCTTAAGGTAAAGTGAGCAAAAAGTGAACGAAATTAGGTAGCCTTGACATAGCGAAAAATTTGAAGTACAACAACAAAATGAGTTGTACGTGACAATGTCATAAACTGAGTAACATTGTGAACATCATAGGCAACATTGAGATCCCCTCGAGCAACACACCAATTGCCCCCTTTGTTGCACATCAATCGCCGGCCTATCCATCTCTCCTCCCTCCTCTCGACCATGTCTCTCGGCATCTCAACATTGACGACAATCAAGCAATGTGGGTTCTCGTTGGCGGTGGCGAAATCGACAAGGCATGAGGAGAGAACAAGTTTCATTCAGGAAAAGCTAATAGCGACGAATTGTCAAAGGAAATTGATGATACGAAAGACCATCATGGCCATTTGGGTTTTGTGGAGGGAATCGTGCGGAGGTTGAAAATCACAATCATTTGATAAGAACATGAGTGAGTTGAGAACAATTGATGATTCAATGGATTAATTGGAGAGTAAAGAAACATTTTGTTGTCGGATGCATTGCTACATCACTCCATCGTTGGAAGATAATAGAGTTTTTTTAATTATTTTTACTCAATTCGGCTTTATCCCACTCTCTATTCCAGATTTCATATTTGGCATCTCTTCACATATATCTAAGTTTATCCGGTTTGGAAAATATTGTCAAATACTGGATAGGATAATAATTATCCTATTTTAACTGAAATAGGAACTATTAAATGCAGCCTAATGGATATCTCTAAGAACAACGGCATAAGTTTCAAGACTACTCTTGGTTGGGCGGTCAAGCTTTTCGAGAATCTCTTTCCCTCCTTTTTACTAAGGCTTTTGAAGAATGATCTTGATAACGATTGTCCCCGGCTCATTATAAAAATATTTTCTTTTTAAATACACTAATCATACGTGACACGAGACACACACTGCATTGAAAATAATCATTTTTTTTTAAAACTCTTTCGGAAGAAGACGTATACGTCTTTTTTTATTATTTTTGTTCGAAATATCCCTATAAAACTGTTTCTTTATTTAAATGGGATAGCTTATAAAAATAGTAAATATTAAAGCTGTATATATTACTATACTAAAAAAAGTAATAATAAAGGAAGACAACGAAAGGATTTCTTTTTGCTAGCCCTACTTTTGATACAATGCAAGATAGTGATTTTGCTTTTTCAATTGGGAGAGATGGCTGACTGGATTGAAGCATAGGTGTCCTTTGATGATTGGTGCACCTTTTTTCCTTCTCCCTTTCCGGCTCTACCGACTCCTGTATTTCTTTAATCCTTGATGCATCCTCAACTTTCTATTATTGAGCCCGCAATCAATCGTATACCCACCAAAAATTTACAAAAAAGGAGTTGCTACATTAACTGTGGATTTCTAGAGGGAAAATTTGCAAGTATATACAAAATATGTTGCACAACTTGCACTTAGTATTTACAGTTCTTGGATGTACTCGTGTCCTGTTTCAGCAGCAGCCATCTCTAATACGGATCAACAACACCTGAAATCCAAAAAGAAGAAAAACCCCATTACGAAAAAGAACAAGGGCAAAGCAAATGACATGGAATCATGGTGTGTCCAGCAAGGAATCATTGCTCGAGTCAATTCACTCGATCAAGCCGACCGCACGCAAAGACACGGCGAAACTAATAAGAGGTCTCGCGAGATGAGTACGCGCTCCAACATCGAATTGCGCGAAACAAAAGGTGTCGGCACATGTCCGAGGGGCATTACTTGCGAGCGAAAAGGAAAAGCAAGATGGGGACACTCGGGGTAAATCTCCAGGGCACCCTTCAAATCCCGCGTCCAAAAAGGCAGTCGGGATTCGAATTGAGAGAGCAGAAGAAAGGAACTCGAGACATCTGGTGGATTCCATTTACCGAAAAGCGCACCACGAGTATGAACGCCCCCGAAAGCTTTACTAATAAATTAAGAAGGTTCAAAAGCCCACGACTCTGCAATTTTCGTTCCTTATAAGAAGGTTAAATTTTTTTTTGTGCGTGTGAGAGGGGGAGAGAGAGAAGAAGTAAGCAATGCATAAAGGCACACTCACCACCAGTAGTTCGTGCGTCTTGTGGGCCAGAACTTCATACGGTCAAATCCGTGACCGAAGTAAGAGCGTTCCTCTTCTCTCCTAGCGTTCCGGAAGGCGCAGCAGCTGACGGAGTAGAACAGGATGAGGAACAGGAGGACGAAGACGTTCAGGAGCGAGATCTTGTGCCACGTCCTCCTCGCGTCCTCGAGCGCTCCCGCCTTGCACGAGTCGCAGTCGTAGCACAGCATCGCCGGCTCGTTGTTCCACTTGTAGCAGTCCGGGTCTTGCGGCACCACCGTCTGCACATTGTACACGCAGGACGTCGGCGGCTTGCAGCATCCCGACTGCACTTCAAAGGCAACATTAAGTTTAGCTCAATTGGTAGAGAACGAAAGGAGCTACGCGTACCAATCCATTAGATGGAGATTAACTTTCCTAAATAAGAATCTAGATGGAGATTAAGGAGAATACATGTTAGACCGTAGCCTAACCTGTATAGGAGACAAATCCTTTGTCGAGTAATCAATGGGCGTCCAAGATGCAATCTTCTTGCAAGTCCCCGAGCTGAAAATGCAACTCTTGATTTTCGTCCAATAGCGAGGGTCCTTGACCCTGTCCCTCAGCCACGGCGAGTACGCATCGAGCTCGTACTCCTCGTACTTGTGGCCGGGGACCTCCACCCCGCCGCCCTGTGCGGTGATTACAAACCCGAACGCGGTGAAGACCATCAAGGCGGCTATGAGGCACAGCATGACCACCAAGTAGAGCCAGAGCGCCCACACGACGTTGAAGCACGCCCCAATGAATCCCACCAGGGAAACGATGAGGACGACGAAGCCGATGACGAGGAGCGGCGTCTGGAGGGTGTGTTGGCAGGTGGCGCCGCTCCTCGCCATCCACAGGCCGGCTCCGATGATGGGTATTGCAGCCAAGAGCGAGAGGAGGTTCAAGAAACCGACCAAGTTGTTGCTAAGGAAACGATACGCCATTGTCGAAAGATACTATGAGTGTCTTGTGTATGTGTAAGGACCAAGGGAAGGCGATTCTAATGTGATGTCTTCTTCAGCTTCCGAATTTAAATGAAGGCAACAAGTCCAATTGCGCCTTTAACTTTAGGGCAAAAAGCTTCGACAATTCAAAAAAAAATCATATCTTTGATCTGCTTTTCTTGTCTTTTCGGCATTCCGTGTGCTGGGTGTTCAATTATAAAACTTACATCGCAAACATGAAAATGACCATATTCAATTCGCACTTCTTAGTCATTAAGGAACTCGTGAAATGAGTGCACCTTGTTTCTTTCTTCCTTTCTCTTTTTCTTTTTGAATAGTATGAACCGAACAAGAATACTAAGAAATCGGAGACAAACAATCGAAGTAAACGCAACGTGGCATGCGCATCCTTTTCTCATTTCAATTTATATGTAGAGAGGCTCTTATTTGACGACATAAATTTAAAAAAATAACAAAAATAACAAAAATAACAAAAATAAAATTAAGGAAGGACGAAGAGATAAAAATGAAGTGAAAGTAAAAAAATTTGTTTTTTTAAGGGGGGGTTGGTGAGGGGCTAGAAAGAGAGGCCGGGCAAGGACTGGTTTTTCAAGAAATGCCGGAGCAAGAAGAGGGCGAGCCTGGGCTGGTCCAACGGCACCTCGTGGCCGGCGCCCCTCACCGTCGCGTGCGTCAGGCCCTTGTACTTCTGGCTCCACCCACCGACCTGGATCACCACCACCAACCCATCACGTCAGATTCCGCCATTGTTCAAACCTGGCCATCTTCTTGCGTGATCAACGTAAACGAGAGAGGAGATGACGGTGATTACCTGTTGGAGATCGTCGTACCAAGCGTACCAGCTGGCGGTGGTCTTGAGCCCGAGAGCTTTGATGGAGTACCGGGTCGCCGACAGCGGCAGCACGGCGTCGGTGTCGCCGCTGGTGACACGGCGTTCGAAAGAGGTATCAGAACGAGCTCGTGGGATGAGGAGGAGGAAAAAACGAAGACGAGAGCTGTACCTGTAGACCCAGATTCGAAGGCCTGCGGCTATGAGCTGTTTCAAGATGGGGAGCATCGATTTCGGAGAATCCGTCCAGTTTGCCCTTACCACCCCGCTGCAAAAATAGAAACAATGGATTACGATCCGGATCGCCAAGTGTTTGAGGAAATGCGGGAACGAGGTTTCGAGGGGCCGAGGGAGCGAGCCCCTTGAGCATGGCGAGACCTGCAAGGGGTCCAAGGATGAGGGATGCGAGTGACGTTGGCGTGGAGAGCCCTTTGAACGCTTCGTCGGTTCATGTACTTCTTCGTGTACTTTACTATGCACTCGTCGTTCCCTCTGAACTTCCATGGCTGAGATCAAGAAGAAAGATGATGAGCTAAGAAATCACAGTACTTCGGCCGTGCCGACTGGGGAATCCATTCACGAGATTTACCCAAATCCCATAATCACGAGCAAGAAGTAATAATTGGTCGAATTCGTATTGACTTTTGAACAACATCATCTCCAGATCGCACTCTGCCTTTTTCATGGCTAGATTTTTTAGGTCCAACTAATCCCTTGCATGCAACTTCCACCTAAATTTTTTATCTTTGTTGACGATGAATCATGATTCGGTAAATAGTGGGTAAGAGCTAAGTATATAGTCATGGCTGCTACATGGATGAAAGACCGAGATTTTTCTTAAAATTTTTCAGTGAAAACATACAGTAAGCAAATGAGGGAAGATTAGTGGAGACATAGCATGCTCGGCGTTTCTTTTCCTTTAAAACCTAATGATGACGTTGACTTCAAGATCTTGACTGAATACTCAACCCATCGCAGAGGCTATCACAACCAATGTCACAGTTGAAAGCAAATCCATCTAAATCAAGAAACGAAAAACAACCGAAAAGTGGATGGGTTCGTTTAATTGTCGATGATCTTGAACTGTGATTTCCTTGATACGTCGAGAACAGTTATAGAATGTTTTGTTAAAGAAATAAGGGTAGTAAATTCGTGGCTTTTTGTCCAAAATATGTGTTTTCAGTAGGCTCACCAGGGACTTGTCCAGACTCTGCTTGAGCGTGCCCGTTGCTGGGCAAGGGTTTTTATAAATGCTGTAAGGGTCGATATTCCCAAACTCGGTAAAAGCACGGGTTTGAGCCGCATCGCACTTGTTATGGGGAAAGAGGAATGAATCGTAAGGGCAAGATTCATTCAGGGCTGCGTACGTGGAGTCCGATATCAACCCATGGTTCCACCAATACTCGATCGTGCCGACGTAATCGTAGAAATCATCCAAGAGTGGATTTCCCACCTGCCCAGAAACACCGGATCATAAAAAGACACGAGATATATCGATATCGACCTAACCTATCATCTCTTTCTTGACATAAATCAAGATACCAAGTGATTTTAACATAATAAAATGTCATATTATGTCAGCATGATCGTGAGATCAGATGGTTCTGTGTCCTTAGCATTCTTTCTAGGCGAGAAAGACAAACAAGAACCTCTTTGAAGTCGAGGACAACACAGTGACGTACCATGAAGCCTTTGAAGTTAAGAACCGGGTTGCTGGTCCCGTTGTTGTGCTGTGCAATGACCAAAGACAGCTCAGGAATGTAATGACCTGCAAATTACAGAAAGCGAGCATCAATCAAAACAAGGACCAAGACGGTTACCGGAAAAAGGCGGTGCATGGGATGGGTTTGTACCTGCATAGCTTTCCCCAGCAATGTAGAAAGGCCTATGCTTGTATTGAGGGAACCTCTCGAGCCAATTCATTAGGAATGTGAGGGCATCTTGAGCTGCACTACGAAAACAGCTGGTAAGAAGTGTATCTTTGCCTAGACCGATCGGTGGTGAATTCGTGTTCTCAAATGAGATTGCCCATGAGGAGTCGATCCACGGTCAAATGGATTCAGATGGTTTAGATGAACCAGAGTTTACAGGGACCATTTCATTTGAATGCAGAACTATTTTTGCCTTTTTGATTTGAGAGAGAGAGAGAGAGAGAGACCTGTTCTCTTGTCACCAGGCTTGGATACATCAGAGGATGTGTTGGAGTAAGAAAACCCCACGCCAGCAGGAGAGTCCAGGAAGAGCAAGTTTGCCTCTGCAAGACCAAACCCCATCACAATCAAACCGCACATGAAGAACTTACGACGTAGAATCGCTTTTCATGCACATTGCACCCCACACATCGCAATTCATACTCGCTCACCTCTGTTCCAAGCATAGGGGTTGAGATCCAGAGTCTTGCCATTCGGCCTCACACGAAACGGCCCCACCTCCTCGGACGCACCGTACGCCACCGAGGAGCAGCCAGGCCCGCCGTTCAGCCATAGGACCAGCGGCTTCGACACCGGGTGAAGATGGCGCGGCACCTCGATCAACCAGTAAAACAGAGCCCTCCCGGCACTCGGGTCCACTGTGACATAGCCGGCGTACTGAGAGAAGGTCACATTCGCTGGCTGGCCCGGCAACCTAACGATCTTGTCCTTCTTTTGCTGGACATGTATGGAAGTCGCAGAAGTAAAAGATAGCAGCAAGAGCGCAAGCACTAGAAGAAGGCGAGGCAAAGAAGCAGAATTGTCCTTGCCCATGATTGGGTTTGAAGAAACGTCTCTGTTTAAGCTATCGGTCAGCTTTTGGAGTGGAGTTTGCTTCAGCTCAGTGAAACTTTTGTGAATTGATTTCTAAGTGATGCCTTGGGAATTTATTGTGCCATGTGAAAGATCCCCAGGATTGTTCCGGGATGGCCAGGATGCAATCATTTTTATACTATTGAGAATGTTGCTTGTGAGAAGCGATTTCTTAGCTCAACTGGCTCTGACTTTTCCAAAGGGCAGGCAGCAATACTTTATAACTGACGACGGACTGAGGGTGATCCCCGGTCAGCTGATACTCGGTGTGGTTTTTCTCTGTGTATGCTCTAATTTGTTGAATTTCGCGAAAAAACAATCTCGAGATCACGACCTCTCAAACTAGATGTTTGAACTGTTCTCTTTTTACCTCCTGCCCAAGCGATATTTCTATCTTTTGTTGGGGAGGAAGGAGGACCGACAGAATTATGATTGATATGATTTCCCCATCTCACCTACTCTAAGTCATACTCAAAAACGCTTGTTAGTTACTACATAAGAAAATGGCCTTGTGGGGGATCAGTAGGTCTGGATGTAACCTAATACATTGAACAGAATGTCATCTGGCTACTGACTTCGATGTGCACGTCTCTCTTTTTTAAGCTTTTTCTTCAACGGAAAACGCCGGGCGTGAAGTTCGTGTTGTGGAATTTTATGCAGATCTCCAATGCTCAGCTCCTGATATGATCTGCGGACTTTAATCAGGACGGTCTGAACTTAGTTCACCGAATCCATTCAGCAAAAGCAGGCGTGAAATGAACCTGCCAGGAACCCATGTTGCTGTCAATCTCACGGTTTGGAAAGTTCTTTGAATGACACAAATTTGACGTAAGACCCTCCTCAGAGAGGAGCCATCATTAGATCGGGAACTCACTGGATCCCACCCAAAGTCAAAGCCATCGAGATGAAGGGCTCATCGTGGACAGTTGACCTAATATCGGATCTCTATGAAGCATGTTAAACTGTACTGCTATTCCCATTTATCTTTTTCTCTTTCGCTGGATCAAAGATAAGCCCTCTGTTCATTTGACTAAATCCCCCTCCTCTGACCTTCTTTAAGTCCTCTGATGGCGCCGTTTAGTTTTACAACCATCAGGCATCTCTTGCGAGTTACGGAGCAGATGCCCCCACCACACCAAGTGGGTCGTGCTGTTTAAGCCACAGCATTCATCGTGCTGATCCATCCATCGAACGCCTCTCATCTTCTGGAGATGGACGGTCGACCTGATCTTCTTGACGTTTGCTGAAGAGGGCAATGCTTGTTTATATTATTTTAGCTTCTTGGGAATGAGAAGGGCATTTTCTTGGATCCGGAGAAGGCAGCTCGCTTCACCTCGTGCCATGCCCCAGCTCACGGGCTTCTCTTCTAGGCTATAGAAAGCTAGATTCCTTCTGACGAAATCAAGATTTTTAAATTAGGAAGACATAAATAAATCCACCCATTTGCATTGTTAAGTCTCTAAATCATTATCGGATCTGCGAGTATACTCCTTCGCTCGAGTCTCGAGCCCTTCAATGAATTCTCTTGGTAGTCGGGATAAAATTCGGAATAAAATATGATTTGTTCTATCCTACGTTTGACAATCGGGATAAAATTCGGAATAGAATATGATTTATTATATCCTACGTTTTGGTACTCGCTTGGGACAAAATAAAGTCGAATATAATTAGGATATAGGCCGGATAAAATTATCTCACGAGAGAGGTGGAATAAAGGTAAATAGGATTTTTAATGTTCATAATAGGAAAATTATTTTTCTCGAATAACAAACTTATTAAATTAACAAAATTGAAATTATATTTCAATATAAATAATATTTGAATTCTAATTTAAGAAATTAAAAAATTAATTAATCTTATTTTAATTTATATATTCAACTTTAATTCTACCTTATTATAAACATTCAATATATAAATTATATATTTATACTTAATATATATTTTAGGTATTTTTGTATTTTAGGTATGTTAGTACAGTTTACTATTTGATAAAATTTTATTAAAGAACGATGAAAGGGGATTAAAGAAATAATAAAGAAAATAATATAAAAAAGAGGAAAATAAATTAAAAAATAGTATTACGAGAGATTTTCACCATCTCTGTTTACAAGTATATGCCGTTATATGATATGATATGAATATATCCAATTTTAATATTGCGATACATCAAACAATGAACAGGATATAAAAAAATCCTAAGATTTCATATCCTATCCTATCCAGTCCAATCTTTATCCCGATTAGAAATCCAGACGACCAAACGTAGTCTTTATCTCTATATCTGCCGGTGTGCTCATGAGTCGCGACTTTGCCTTTGTGTCAGTTGTTCTTGATATATGTTTTAAATTAAATTATCGTGTGGATGTTATCTTTCTTCTCCACCAAGATTACTGAATATGATAAGAAAATCACAGATAGAATGGAGGTTTAAGTAATTTTGACGAAATCAAGACCCCCAAAACCCCCAGAAGCAAGGTCGTCGCAGTTAAGAGAGCAAATACGAGTCTTACAGTACATTCATCAATAGGAAAACTCCAAAGAATATTCTTTTCCTGCTGGCTTTTATAGGGTAAGAATTAACTGCACCCAAGTAACGGCTTCTATCTTGTCATAGGCTTATTCTCCAAGAATGATCTGAAAAGAATGAAGGCTTGTCGAGGACGATGGAGCGGAACCTCATGTCCTGCTCCAGTCACCGTTACAAATGTCAGCCCCTTGTATACTTGGCTCCACCCGCCAACCTGTATCACCAGAAGAAGCTTGAGGATAAGCAAGCACATCTTGATGGAATTCTCAATCAACTTTCCTTAAAACTGATTTTGACTGGTTAATATTGACAAGAGAGTCGACAATCAGATCTGTTTTATCTGTCTAGGATACTGAAAGTATCGCCCGTGAATATTACGTGATTAACTAGCCAGGTGATATCGCAGAAGAGAAAGAAGTAGAAAGGTTGTCAAGCACCTGTAAAAAGCTGCTAGGGTCTGCTCTACTTTAAGCAGGTGAGATGTGAGCCGGCATATTACAGATAAAGATCGCAAGAGCAAAAGAGAAATTCGAGTTTGTTTAACCGCAGACAAGTAAAAGAACAAAAGCTCGATTTAACCGTAAAGAGTACAGACCTTTCCATTGTCTGTCCATGGGTACCAATTGATAACAGTGGCAAGCTTCAAGGCATCAATTGAGTATCGGCTTGCGGTGACAGGAACGACAGCATCAGTGTCCCCACTGGAGAGATTTTGATCAGATGCCAGATGAAGGATATAACAACTAATACCGTAACATGACACAATAAAACCCAATAGACGGCCGCAGCCAAAAAAGAATTGTGAAACATATGCACCAATAGAAATGGTAGACAGACAAAAGTTGAACAAGTCATGCTCAGTTTTCTACCCTTTTCTTTTTGTTGGTACGTTTAAAAAGCGGATTTTGACTCCATTGCACAGTTGCACTTTCCACGCAGCTACTAAAAGTTCCACATTTTCTATGGAGTCTACTATTTTCATTCTCACTTATATTATCTCCTCAGTCTTCAGTCTTTCTTCCATTACGTTTATGCATATTCTCACCCTAGTTCCCACAGTGCCTGTTGTACATTTTCCTCATTAATTGAGTATGATCTGGGCACTCACATTCATGGTAAAGATTTAATCTAAAACAATTACATGAATAGAACTAACAATCTGCAGGAGGCCTGCTTAGACATAAGCTATGCTTGAGAAGACTTCCTTGAGCACCTCACTAGATAATCATTCAAAAGGAATCTCCCAAGGTAAATAGAGGAACCATGCCACGGAAACAGAGACTCAAAACTAAATCAGGCCACAGCACATGTTACGTTATCACATTCTAAGAGGAAAAGAAGCTGTTGAAAGATTGATAATAGCCAATAGGCCAACTGGAACAGAAATGCGCTACAACAACGAAAGAGGAACAGATTCCAACAAGGGATGGTACTTTAATCATCAACGGTTGCCTCTACCAAATCAAGTACTCGCTATCTGGTTGTGCAGAAGATAAGTAATATATTTTAACGACTATCAAGTGTCATGATCAAGGATTTCTTCATAAGCAAAAAAAAATTATAGAAAGAGAACAGTGGGATGCGCGAAAATTAGCTGCACAAACTTACCTGTACACCCATATCCTCAAACCGGCTGCAATAAGCTCTTGGTATATAGGAAGCATAGAAAGTGGAGAATCTGCCCAGTTATTCCCAACGATATCGCTGTAGACAACAAAATTCAATAAATTAGCAGATATAACTTTTGCTTGGCGGCCATTTACTATATGACTGGCACGTATTTGTGATCGACTCGAGAGCAATACTGCACCTGCATGGCTTCCATGCATAGTGTATGCCAGTCACATTTGCATGAAGTGCCTTCTGCACTTCCGGTTTATTGAAATAAACCTCAGAATACCTCTCTTTACAGGGATCATATGCTCTGGACATCCACGGCTGAGTATAGGAGGCAACAGAGAATTTGATTTAGAAAAAATCACTAGGCACTTTGCAAGATAGCAACAGAGAAAAAATCACGGTATGTCTTTGTGACAATGAGAATTTCCATGTAGAGTGTTGAGGATGATGAAACAATAAAAAGCTTGAATCTGCAGAAACACTGGGCGAGGGCATGGCAGCCCCCATAGGACTCTGTCAAAAACTCTTAAATGAGAGATATTAAAGGTGAAATCCTTCTTGGATACGCCAGAGAAGTCACTCATCCGATGAGGGTGAGACTCAGTAAAGGGAAGGCTTTCAGTAAAATCACAAATCCCATGGGTGCTAAAGGATCTCAGTTGAGCCAATAGAGTATGTCATTAATGGTTACCAAGCTCTCCAATATCTTATGGAGAATCTGAACTAGAGTAAATTCAGGATCTATGGTAAAGCTTAATCATTGAAGGTCGTTAAGCATTTGTCAAATCCACTTATTCAGTTCAAGTGAACATCGTCCAGTATAAGTACTTACGTAGTGACCCCTTAAGTTGTGCCGTAACGATGAGGTACTATTGCAAGGTCGAGTGAAAATACTGTAAGGATCAATATTTCCTTGCTCCAAAGACGCAGCACCAAGGGCATTCGAGCAGTCTGCCGAGGGGTGCTGTGAAGATCCATGCAGACAAGCAGCTCGGAGGGCACGGTAGGTAGAATCAGAAATCAAGCCATGGGTCCACCAGTATTCGAAAGTGCCGATATAATCATGATAATCATCGGTAACAGCGTTCCCAACCTGAAAAGGGGTAAAAGGAAAAGTAAAGGATTGATGATGCCAGGGCTATCATTCTTCGAATTTGAGAGCAATATCTATGATTACCAGGAATCCCTTAAGATTGATGATTGGATTCCGAATTCCCTTATTTTTTTCGTAAACAAGTTGAGACAGCTGTGGAACGTAATGGCCTGTTACAAATAGAATATGAAAAGTTAGATCGGTCACTTCCCACATGGAGACTCATTAATAACAGCAAGAATCGACGAAGAAGAGCTCCGAAACCTGCATAACTCTCCCCGGCAATGTAGAAATCTCTGTGCTTGTACTCTGGAAATCTTTCAAACCAGTTGACCAGAAAAGCGTACGCATCTTCAGCTAAACCATGTCACATGACAAACCAAGGATGTCAAACTCGAACTCTGCATCTTCTAAGCTAAAATTCTATGAATGTACTACAGATATACCGACGCACTCGAAACTAACCAGTTCTCTGATCCCCCGCGGTGTACAAATCCGAGGTCGTGTTGGTGTACGAGAACCCGATGCCCGCCGGAGACTCGAGAAACAGCAAATTCGCCACTGTCGCAAGCAAATTCAAACAAAAAAAAAAAAAACTCTAATGAGCTGCTATATCTCTGTTACCGGCGGAGCAATCGGAAACGAAACCAAAATCAAATTCTCATTCCACCGCACTCACATTTGTTCCAAGCATACGGATTCGAGTAAAGCGTCTTCCCGTCGGGCCTAATCCTGAAAGGCCCGATCTCCTCTGCTAATCCGTAGGCGACGGAAGAGCAGCCGGGCCCCCCATTGAGCCACAGCACGAGGGGCCTCGACTCGGGGCGGCGGCTCGCCGGCGACTCGACCAGCCAGTAGAACAGCGCCCGCCCGGCCTGCCGGTCCACCGTGACGTAGCCGGAGTACTGGGCGAAGCCGGCATTCGGGGGCTGCCCGGGCAGCTCCCCGATCCTGTCCCGCTCCCGCTCCGCCGCGGCGCCGGCGCCGGCGGCGAGGACGGAGAGGAGCGAGAGCGAGAGCAGCGCCGCGAAGAGTGGAAGGCGAAGGCGACGGCCCATGACGATGGCACGAGCTGCGCACGAGCTGGGGAGGTGAATTGACTGCGGGGGCTGATGGGGATGGAAGGACGGAGGACGGGGACTTTCCCTTTGTGTAAAGGGGCGGAATTTATTGGAGAGGGAGAGAGCGGGATATCGTTCCAATTCAACCGCGAGACGAGGATATTTCCGCGACCGATTGGTCCAGATCCCAACGAGCATTCACACCTCACTGGAACTTAAGGAGATTCCATGTGAGACATGGAGAGAGAGAGAGTATTAAAATTTCGCGGTGGGGAATGAATGATTGGGATTTGGTTGTCAACGAGGGAATTGTTCGTGGAAGGTTGGATTATTCGTTTTATCATCGATGTCTTTAAGGAAACGAAAAAGAGGTTATCTTTCTGCTCATTGCCATTCTTTGTTTACGCATGAGCACCGTTAAACTCCCACGGGAATATAAAGCCCGACCTTCATTTATTAAAGAGCTCCAAAAGCACGTCTTTGAAGCAATTCTCCCAACTCTCACCAACCTCAATAATTTATTACCCGTGGAAAGTTAAACAGTGAATAGGTAATGGGGTCGAACCCCTGAAAAGAAAAGAAAATCATTTGCGAGATAGTGCATCCGCTAAAATCAACAGTGTCACACATATTCAATAATTATGGCACTGAAAATCCCCTCATTTAGTTGCCCAATACCATCATCTAGGACTAATACGTAAGCTAGCAATTGACCAGTTAATTACTTGCCACGAGGCTCAACCCAGCAAACTAGCCACTCGAAAAGCGGGATCAAAATTTCACAATTAAATAGAGAGAGGCTGAGCACAAGGAGATACTTCACAAGCGTGGCTAAGCACGTGGCAATTAGCAAATATTTACCTACCAATTGTTCGACAGAATTTCTCACCAAGATAACGCTCCTGCCAGACCTACATCCATTCTAGGCACAACCTAATACCTAGTGAATATGAACTTCTAGAGAAAAAAAGACAGCCTAAACCTAGCACGCAGGCCCCATACCCCCATCAATCTAATCCCACCCTAGGAGAGTAACCATATGGTGTGAGCCACAGATTTTTTTTAAAGTGGGTCCTACGACGGTTTCTAATAATTTGGACGATCAAGTAAGTAATTATCATGGGATCTATATTCAATAATTTGTAATCCACCACATGTCTTTACTTTTATAATGACCCAAAAACTATTATGCTAGTAAACTCCCCTCCATATATCAAAAGATGTGTTGGGCTTTGTTAAGCTTGATTTTATTTCCCTGTTCATCTTCAAAATTGCCTCTGTGTGTGTTAGTAGATTGATCTAGCGAATGAGTATTTTGGAGCATTTCGTGAGAAATTAAAACAGAAAAAGCATTATCTTAATACAAAATTTCTATGACCTCAATATGTTGATGATCCAAGTCTTGTTCATTATTCAGCATGATCAATAATTGCCTCTAGACGTTTTTTTTAAAAAAGGGTTAGTTGTGAATTAGGTTCAATTCCAATGGCATTTAGTTCATGTTTCTTTCTCCTTTCTAGTTTTCCAATTTTGTCTTTTTTTCCCTATGAATTTATCCCCGTGTCGGTGGAAAAGTCATCTACGTAGATTGATCATAGATGTGTCTAGGCAAGATCCACACGTTCAGTGGCTACGATCATGGTAGTGTATGTGGACAAGAGTATGCTATTTCAGTCAGCCAATCAAGCACCAAAAAGATTACCAACCCACCGCAGGGGGACATGCGTTGCTTGTTCCGTATGTGGTATGCTTTGCTTAGTCAGCCAATCAAGCACATGGGATCTGCTGTTGAACACAGTGGTATTCGACGCGCGAAAGTCGAAGGCACTTTCTTCTGGTTTCGGATCCGACCTGAATTGGCCAGGGGAGGCGAGGAGGAGTCCGTGACGAGATTGATTTGTTAAATGCAGAGAAGTCAACAAATCAGTTAAGAAAGCAAAAGCGAGCGGAGCAGGGAGAAAAGGGACGGGCGAATCGATCCGTGATGGACAGAGGAGCATCGCTCGGAAGCTCCTTCCTCCGTCGGACAATTCTAGCGATGCTGTTTGACGGAGAGAATTGGACTTGTGGCTGGAAGCACTGATGTTCTCGGGCGCGCATCACGGGCGAGCGTGCAATTAAGTCTCTCTTTTGGGGACGCCAAAAATTGAATCGACCAGATGTCGAGAACAATATGCGGTGAGATGTCTGAGACGAGAGGCGGGATTGCATCCCCCATCTCCTGCCCACGATTGATGGAGCTGCCCCACTCCAGCATGTCCCGAGAGCGTTGGACTTTTTTTATTATCCAATATAAAATTCTTACAAAATCAGAGCATTTAATGTGAGAAGAAAGAAAGAGTTTGTTATTGAGAACCCTCGGAATATAAAATGAAAACGATTGGGAGAAAAATAAAATGTTATTATTATTATTATCAAAACTCGAACTATTCATTTGAGGAAACTGGGATTGGGAATATTTAAGATGGAGATTTGCAGAGCGGATGGGGTGGACCGAACCCGTGCCCGACCTCCCCGCATGTGGTGCACGAGATTTTGATCGCGGGTTATATTCGGCCCGTCCGGGTGTGGGGCGAATGTCCATTTGGGATGGGGAAATTGTCGTCGCTTATTGGGGGAGTCAAGCGATCAATAGCGTAACCGACACATGCAAGTTACCTGCCGCTAAGAGCATGCGTATTGACGATTTTATCCCTTTTATTTAGCAATCCATTTAATTCGGAAGGGCATAATGAGGAACATACGGAAAGTGGGATCAAAGGTACTTAGGGTGCGTTTGGGAAGGCCTTTGGAAAAAGCCTTTAAGAAAATGCAAACACCTTTGAGTTAAAGGGGTTTTTCAAAATGCAAACGGTGTTTGGCAAATTGTACTTTGAAAGTCCATTTTGAAGTAACTTTGGGAAAAATAGTGTTTGGAAAGACTACATTTACAAAGGACTTGGTGATTAATAAAAAAAATAAAAAACTATCAAAAAGTAATAAAAGAGTTCGCCGGCGAGGGGCAGGAGGCCGCCGGCGAGACCCGGAGACAACCAGCGAGGGTCGCCTAGGGTCAGGCGACCTCCGGCGAGGGTCGCCTAGGGTCGGACGACCCTCGACCGCCCTTCGCTGGAGGTCGCGCGATCTCGCGACGATCGACGTGACCCAAATCTGATCGCCGAAGGTCGTGCGACCTCGCGGCGACCAGATCTAGGTCGCACCAGAGGTCGCGCGACCTCAGCGTCACGCGAGTCGCACTAGAGGTCGCGCGACCTCAGCGTCACGCGAGTCGCGCCTGAGGTCGCACGACCTCTGCGTCGCGGCGACGCGACTCGCGGGCGGTCGTCGAGACTCGCGAGTGGTCGCCGCAACTCGCCGGTGATGGTCGCCATGACCTCGCCGACCTCAGCAGAGTCCATCGCCGGCCTCTCGAGCTCGTCCGCGCGGCTGGAGAAGAAGATGAACAGTGCACATGTGAACAGTGGGCTTTCAGCCTTGCAAATGCCAACATTCCTCCAAGCCCCTTCCAAAGTAGTTGTCAAACACTCTCATTTTGACCCAAAGGCCTTTAGCCTCTCAAAGCCATTTCCAAAGCAGTTTCCAAACGCACCCTTATATGTTATATACTGGGGAAATGTCTGATGAATCCTGAACCGATTATACGAATGTCAATTATATGCTATATTTTTCAAATTTTCCAACTCAATATTTAATTTGTTGTACAAGAATGTTAATTCAACCTTGGTAAGGGCTGCGAAACCTTTGTCTATAGGTGGGCAACCCTTGTTGGGCTCAGAAGAAAGAATGAAAGAAGGAAAGGAAAAATACAAATAAAAGTTCAAAAATTCTAAATATTTGTCTATATTAACACTGGTCGCACATGCTACCAATTTCTGGGTACAATTGACCAAATTGACTAAATGGGCAAATTATTAAAAATTTTATGACAAAATTGACAAATTTAAATTGGTGAAAATGTAATAGGTTGAGGATTTTTTTTTTTAAATTCCAATTGAGAAATCAATGGTGATGCTTGTGATATTTTGGTGGGACCAGTACCAATTATTGTAGAGGGAGACCATGTTAATATAAATAACTATTAAGATTTGTTATCTAGCAACATAAGACAATACTTCAAAACCCACTCCCATGTTCAAGCCCGTGGAATTTGACTAGTGAAGGTAGTGCATGGAATTTGACTAATGAGGGGTGGTGCATGAACATTCGCAAAAGGAATAGCACCAGCTCTAATACTATGTAAAATTTTGTGGAATTAATTCCAAATGTTTAAAAAAAGCTTAAACAATTTAACATTTAAATATCCCAACCTAGTACTAAGGCCCCATTTGGCTCAGCTTTCTTAATGGACTTTGAGCCTCTAAAGCCCCTCGAGGAAAATATAAGGTGTGCGGCAAATGTTTTTGAAACCCATTGGCCAAATGCCAGTATCGGGAAGATTGAAAGTCCAAAGCAGGTGGAGACCTGTTTTGGGCTTTCGGTATTTTAGAAATACAAGTCCACTTTCATTGTTCCTCTTCCACAATTTGCACTGAGGAGCTATCGGAAGCCAACGATGGCATCACCTGAAAGGTCGTGTGTCATCGGTGACAGCCGCCTCGGGGTTGCCACATACGTCTCATAAATGAGCCCAAAGAAAAATATGGCGCAAACTAAAAGGCATGCATTGATTTCTATCACTTACAGCCGTCAAATGCTCCTATCGTTTGACTGATAGGAAAACAAACGATGTCAAGACCACCATCGCGACTATAAAATCGACCGACCAAGTCAAGTCTTCACTTTCATCCTCGTAGATAAAATGGTTCGCCGCTTGTATCTATACTCTCGACAAAACACAAACCTTATTGTAAGCGAGTGGTCTTTTAACCTCGGCTACTGGCAAAGGTGCTACTCTTACATCGACAGTTTCCTTCAAGCCCGTATTCATCGACGATGTTAGAAACGTTTAGGAAAATTATGATGATTTGTGTATCTCTCGAGATTGTGTGAATATCGTCTATGAATGTGCGTATTATGATTGATATGCTATCTTATTTAATCACTTATAAAAGCCTATGAATAGGTTGATGTAATATTCGACATGATATATCTAATTATATAAAAATTCATCAAATCTATCGTTCACGTTATTCTCAACTCAATATCAGAAATGCACGAGGTGCACTTCACACCCAGTGCATCTAAAAAATTATGCTAGATATATTTAGAAAAATTACGATGATTTTTATATCTCTCGAGATTGTGCGAATATCTTCTATGATTGTATGTATCTTGAGTAATATGTTATCTTATTTAGTTATTTCATAAAACATATAAAGAGGCCGATGTAACATTCGTTATGATATATTAAATCATAGAGAAATTCGTTGAATCAATCTTCCCTATTATTATTCTCAACCGACAAGAGTTCCAACATATTACTTTTTTAAATCATATGAGTTCCATGTGGAGCATCACAATTTTGTTGACTTTAAGAAAGGCCTGACCCCGGCTTCACAGCCTAGTGCCTATTTCTTCCGCACGGAATTTGGGGCAGTTTAGGTAACACGAGAAGGTGGCCTTACCCACGAATGGACCTACCATGTCGTCTTTTTCGTTCGGCCACGAGATGGACCTACCTCCATGTGGAGGCCCGAAAATAAGTGAAAGCAGGACATGATGGCTTTTCGCACGAGCCGATGCATGATTGCACGCATAGGGCCGTGACATTCCCACGCTTTCCTCTTCCCGAAGCCATCTTTTCAAATGATTTTGACGTCGAATCTGTTATTTTTCTCTTTACAAATAACATATAAATAGATCGCCCAATGGACATTGGGCTAATGATAGTTTATGCGAGGAAATGCCTAAATAACGTGATTTTTCTCTTGACCACCCAGAACTGGCCAGGAGACTATTGAGCAAAATTTGTTATCGTGGTTAAGATTAATGAAGCGAACCTAAGAATATTATGGAGTGTTTTTAAAGTCATTGGAAAAAATTATATCCATGCAACCGAGTAAACTATGCCCTGATGCTTCATCGAACTGCATTGATGCACGACCAAGTAACGTTGTTCTTGAGTTGCGTTGGGTTTAATTCCTCGAGAAACACGCCTCTCCCTTCACCCATCTAATCTACATGCCTTCGTTCAAAGCCCTTGAGAGTTAGTCCATGCTCGGCCGAATAGGTTATCAACTTATCATATATTCAATTACAACATCATTGACTCTCTTATGGTGCATTTGATAACCATTATGTTTTTGGAAACAATTTTCGATCAGAAATAATTATTTTTGATTATGTTCCCGATAATAAATTATAAGCATTTGAAGGTGTTTTGCCCAAAAATTTTATTCCTGGCATAGAATTACGTTTGACACTATCCTCGAAATTTATAATCCAAACAATTTTATTTTAATTCTTTAATAATTTTATTTCGTTATTTCCTTTTCTTTATCTTCTTCCTCAGCCGGTCGCCGACCTTGAAATGATCGGCAACCAGCTAGATGAGGGCCAGAGACCTCACCAGAGGGTCGTTAGCCCCTAGCGAGGCTAAGCCTCACCGACAATTGGGTGAAATTGGTCGAGCCCTGGCCAGGCTCGGCCTCGCCAGATCTTGGCCACTATCGTCGGTTGCCGGCAACTGGTTGGGCGAGGTCCGACAAGCTCGTTGGAGGCTCGCCCGGGCTTTCCCCGGCCACCGGCAAGCCTCGCTTGGGTTGGGCTGGGTGAGCTCAGCCTCGCTATGGCAGCAAAGGTGGAAGAAGAAGAGAAAAGGGAAGAAAAACAAGAAAGAAAGAAGAAGATAAAATAAAAAAATAAAAAAATTTGGTTGCCTCGATTTTCGAAATATTCTTGGGAACAAATAATCAACTTTTTTTACTCCTCGATTACACTCTAAATCAATTCCCAATAACAAAGTTGTTCTCAAGACAAAAAATTTACCAAACGAATTTCTATTTCAAATATAATCCCGGAACAAAAAAAATATAAGTAAACACTATTTAACCGGTCGCCAAACGCATCCTTAATATATTTAGGACTAATTTGTTTGGCCAGTTGGCTTGGCGGCTACTGTGATGGACTTTCAAAGTAACTAATGAACTACGAGAGAGATGATGTTGACATAAAACTTTTGAGTATTTCTAGTAATTTTCTCTTTTCTATTGGATAAATTATTCCATATTTCCCTATTTCTTTGTTTTGTAAGACAAAGAAAAATGAGACCCCAAAACGACTAGTCATTTCTAGCAAAACTTCTAGAAGACCATAGACCAAGAGTGATGGCGGAGGCCTTTCAATTTGCTGCCAGTTCCATCAGCGACAAAGCTCACTATTGAGCCTTAGGCATGTCGACCAGGCGGTAAGAATCGCCATTCGTAATCGAAGCAATAATTGACTTCAATTGGTTACCTTAACCCAGCACACTTCCACCGCGGTAACAAGAGCTGGTCAATCCCATAGTGGTCGTCTAGTTAAGGTCGACCATAGTTTCGTAAAAAGAGAAAATTTCACTTATGTAGCGTATAGCAATTAGGATAATTTATCATATCTTGTATTTGATGCATACTCAAAACGGAATAAAAGTGAATGTAAATAGATATAAACTAAATAAAATTATCTCCTTGAGAGGTGGGATAAAAATGAATAAGATTTATAAAGTTATTTTTCTCGAATAACAAATTTATTCAATTAACAAAATTAAAATGATATTTCAATATAATTAATATCCAAATTCTAATATAAGAAATTCAAAATAACAAAAACTAATAATTTAGTTAGTTTAATTTAATCTTATTTGTATTTATATATTCGGATTTAATTCTATTTTATAATATAAATTCAATATAAATATAGATATATATATATATATATATTTATATACATTACATATTCTAGGTATATTAGTACAATTTACTATTTAACATAATTTTATTAAAAAATGATGGAAGAGGAAAAAGAAATAAAAAAATTAATTAAAAATATAATAGCAAATAAAAATGGAGTGGCCAATAGTGTCCCAAGAGATTTTTAACATATTCATTTGTAAAAGTTTTGGTCATTTTATACTGACACGTCGTTTATACAAAATGATGTACGTGGTGTGATATAAATATATCCGACTTTATCATTGTAATCACCAAATAGTAGATAAGATATAGCAAAATTCCTGAATTTTATATCCTGTTATATCAAATCCAATTCTGGTTGAAATTTGGATGACCAAATGTAGCCTTAATGTCTAAAAGCAAGAATGACTGATCTTGTGTCGAATTGAGCCCTCATCCAGTTGAATTTTTTCAAAAGCTATTCATACTATATTGTGAGGTGCTGCATGGTAAAATTTATATTTCTCAGTTTCTCAATTTCTCTGTTCCCCGGAACAGAGAAATTGGAGAAACCCGTTTGATAACACAAACTGATTTCTCTATTTCTGAAACTGATTTCTGTTTCAGAAATTGTTTTGGAGGAGAAATGAGAAGCTAGAAATTGTAGCTTCTCTATTTCTGAAGTAGAAATAGAAACTATTTCTCCACTTCTTCCTTCCAGCCTCCTCTCCTCTCCTCACTATCGTGCTTTCCCCCATTCCTTCTCCTCACGACGCCGTTTTATTTAAAAAAAAAATTAAAAAATTTAAAAAAAAAACCTAGAACCTAGTTTAAAACCTCATTGTTTTATTGAGAAAATAAAATTTGGCGTCCAAACCCGACACTGCATTTATTTTCTATTTTCTTGCCTAACCACCCTTTTTGGAAATAATCTCGCGCAACTTTTTTTTTTCTCTAAAGTTTTCGGAAATAAATTCGTACGTGCTCCCGTACTCAAAATTAATCGATCAAACTTTGCACGCACCTAGTTTAAAACATCCTTGTTTTATTGAGAAAATAAAATTTGGCGTTCAAACCCGACACCCCATTTATTTTCTATTTTCTTACCTAACCACCCTTTTTGGAAATAATCTTGCGCAACTTTTTTTTTTTTCTAAAGCTTTCGGAAATAAATTTGTACGTGCTCCCGTACTCAAAATTAATCGATCAAACTTTGCACGCACCTAGTTTAAAACCTCCTTGTTTTATTGAGAAAATAAAATTTGGCGTCCAAACCCGACACCACATTTATTTTCTATTTTCTTGCCTAACCACCCTTTTTGGAAATAATCTCGCGCAACTTTTTTTTTTCTCTAAAGCTTTCGGAAATAAATTCGTACGTGCTCCCGTACTCAAAATTAATCGATCAAACTTTGCACGCACCTAGTTTAAAACATCCTTGTTTTATTGAGAAAATAAAATTTTGCGTTCAAACCCGACACCCCATTTATTTTCTATTTTCTTGCCTAACCACCCTTTTTGGAAATAATCTTGCGCAACTTTTTTTTTTTTTCTAAAGCTTTCAGAAATAAATTCGTACGTGCTCCCGTACGAAATAAATCCGAAAGCTTTAGAGAAAAAAAAAGTTTAGGAATAAATCGGCACCAAATAGAAAGGTTTAGGACTAAATCGGCACCAAAAAAAGGTTTAGCACTAAATCCGCACAAAGACAAAAGGTTTAGGACTTTTTTGGCACTTCTCCCTAAATTAAAGTGATTTACCAACTTTTATCAAATTAAATTACCATCACAAGCACCAAGAAGAGTGAAGTAAAAGGATGAGGACAACATGATTCATAGAAATAGAAATTTTTTTCTGTTATCAAACGGATTTCTGTTTCAGAAAGAGAAATTTTGAGTCGTTATCAAACAGGTTTCTTTATTCAAAAACTTGGCTGGGGAATAGAAATTGAGAAATTGATTTCTGGCCAGAAATCAATTTCTGTTTCATAAATTTTGTCATGCGCTACCTGAGTATAATATAGCATAATTGCAATTGGGAAAATTAGGCAGTGTTTGTTTGTGTTTCTTTTTTCTGTTCCGAAACAGTTTTTCTGTTTTTTTGTTCCCAGGAACAAAAAAAGAACAGAAACGCGTTTGTGTGCGTTTTTGTTCCAAATCTGTTCTTTTGTTCTCGGGAACAAAAAAAGAACAGAAACGAGCAATAAAAAGTTGTTCTTTGTTTAAGGCAACGAAAGCAGTTTTACTCTCTCTTCTCTTTTTAACTTGTTTTCTTGCTTCTTCTTCTTGCTTTGGCGGTCAGCATTTTCGGCCATCAACCCGGCCAAACCCGGTACGTGACCTGCATATGGATTAGGCGGTAGGCTCCATCCAAATCAGCGAGCAGGCTTCGCCGAGATCTGGCGAGCAGAGCTACTTCGGCCCGTACTTGAGGCTCGCGAGCTCGGGCTCGCCCAGATCCGGCGAGGCCACCGGCCAAAGCAAAAAAAAAGAAAAATAAAAAAGAAAGAAAAATAATGAAAATAAAAAAAAAAACATTAAAAAATTAAAAGAAATAAAAAAAGAACATAATTTACCAAACATATTTCTGTTTTATTTATTTATTTTAGGAACAAGTTTACCAAACGCTCATTTTTGTTCAAAAACTGTTCCCCGGAACAGAAACACTTTTTTTTTTGTTTCTGTTCCCTGGAACAGTTTTTAAACAGAAACACAAACAAACGCACCCTTACCCAACCAGTGTTAAACCTCCTATACGCATGACAATCGCATTAGTAATTTATAGGAAAAATTGATT
This sequence comes from Eucalyptus pauciflora, assembly GCA_007663325.1. Taxonomy (NCBI): domain Eukaryota; kingdom Viridiplantae; phylum Streptophyta; class Magnoliopsida; order Myrtales; family Myrtaceae; genus Eucalyptus; species Eucalyptus pauciflora. The sequence continues at coordinate 418,327 of VMYD01000010.1, read as the reverse complement.
GAAAATATTATTTTACAATTTTGTGCAAGTGTTTATAACTAAATTGGCAATATTAAAAAGATTTGAGATTGAATTGATATTCATACAATAATTTTATGCCCGATTTAATAATTTTATAGTTTGGGATCGAGCAGGTATATTATCCATATTAAATAAAACTCAATCCACACATGTTTAAGGCAGTTACCAACCTAATTTGAATGCGGCAGAATGCAATTTTCATATTATCAACAAGAATCGCCATTTTGTAATTTAGGACTTTCATTGATTTCAATTCCTATCGAAAAATAGATAGAACTTGTTTATTCCGTTAGTTCAGACGAAATATCAATTCACATCGAGTATTGTATAAACTTGCCCGTTTAAACTAATTAACGACGTAAATGTTAAAAAAAACGTCCTTTAGACCTTTGTTTAAGGTCAGTAATTGTATTTCGGAAATATAAATAATTCGATTAGGAGCATGTCATTTTTTAGATGAGGTGTTCCCCTCGGCGGACGCCCAAATTTGTTCGCGCGCTCGTGGGGCCCTGACCGGTTCGAGTACAACTTGGATTTTTCTTGCACGTGCTGTGCTTGAAGTTTCCTGCCTCATCGACTAGCGGACGGCATCCAGGCAAACGACAACCCTCGACTTGTATCCTTCTGTCTTTATACGGGCTTCACACAATCCGACGGTCCTGATTCGGGTGAGTATTTCGCCAGAATAAACGACACTCAGCACGTGTCGACAAGCGTCGTGCCTGACGCATGCTGTGGAAGGACGTTTTTGGAGAAGAGCGAAATTGGGATATTTTGGTTGAACGGGTCAAAGGGCGGGAACCGGGTACTTCTTTTTCTGCTGCGATGACAGAAGACGATAATTTGTTTCGCGAGAAAAAAGTGAAAAAAAAAATTAAAATTATTTTAATTTTGTAACTTGTTTACTTCATATTTTTTCGTAACATAAAAAGATCTCAAATTATACTAATTATAAGATATTTACCCTATATTTTTTCTTATGATACAAAAAAACTCAAAACATAGATAGATATAACACGTTTCTTCTTATGAATGATTTTTAGTAAAGAACATGTATATGGACTTATAATGTTACCATATGTTTGTCAAGTAATTGTCTAGATATAGGATTTTAATTATTGATGCTAGATAATAGTTTATTCGCTTTTTCTATATTGAGATGGGATAAAGGAGTTCTGGTAAAATGAAAAGTGGACACTAAGTTTATAAATTTCCTTTATACATAGCATCGACAGATGAATTGATGGACTAATTATGTTAGCTCAACGAGATAATTGAAGGAGTCTACGCTTGTTGGTGATGGATGTACCATTAGGTGACGAAATTTTATTTTGTGCATCAGACTCGTGTGTGAGATACCAGACTTGACATGCCTCCCATGATTTGATTGCTCGCATGTATAGAGTTCACTAGATGCCAATGCCTTCAAGCATTGCCGTTTTAAAACTTCCTACATTTTAAGACCCGAAAATCATAATTTTGTCCAGTTACCGTTGGCTTTTGCCATGACTCGTGTCTATTGCCACAAAGTTACAAATACCCTTTTAAGTCTATATTGCTAGCATATTTTATATGGCAAATATTATACATGACGTGGTCAGTCAGTCAAAGGCGAAATATTTACACACGTGACTCTGAGTATAATAAATTTATAACATGCGAGCAATGGATTGGTAAGTAACATTATGTCTCCGTTGCTACATAAAATAATCTCTCCTAATCCACGGATAATGGATTCTCTGTATCATGCCATATCAACATTGCCTAATAGACTGGTTGTACTATTTAACTTAACCCAATAGGACAGATCTTTTTTTGGTCCTATTTCTTTTCGAATTACTCATTATTTTTATATTTTTATTAAATTCTAGCCCATATTATCAAGTTAACGGTGAGATGGTGTAGCGTATTAAATCATATAGCAATATCCATCGTCGCCTCGTGTATTTCAATAAACCGAATTTGACCCTATTATATCATATTTAATATTATATCCCCGACAACCAAACACATTTCAAATGAGCAGAGACTTCGCATTTGAATAAATTAGTTAAGGATCGATCGGGAGTGCAACAATAGGACAATAATTCATAAATAGATAGGAGATGACAACCATTTTTTAAAATCACTCAAAATTTCAAATTTGAATCTCCATCACCCATATCGTGTCACATTCAAACATAGAAAGATAGCAATTCAAATCTCATCCAAGATCCTTCCCCGAAAGATTTTAATTTGTCTATAATCCGTTTTTCATTGACCCAAAAAGTCGTGCTCTTTTCACTAGTGTTGAGAGCGGAGGATTACGAGATTTGACGCGGTAACGTCGCATCCCTATTTGGTGGGGTAGGATTTACGGAATCTGAACTTTAGTCTTCACGAAAATAAAGTGAAGGGCTGAATAAAATAAAAATAAAAAATAATTCCGCAGCTCCCATTGGTCGCTTGACCAATAAGGACGAGCCCACTGTTGGTCAACAGCCAATGAGAGATCATTCGCGGTCAACGGCCAATTAGATGCGTTTGCATAAGTGCGCATGCCCCGGGAAACAGAGAAATAAAGAGGATGTTAACTTCCCACTCACTCTTTTTTCCCTTTCTGGCGCTTAAAGGGCGTTAACTTCCCCGTTGATAAGAGTTATTTTATTTTTATTTTTTTATTCTCTATGTATCTTGACGATAATTGAATAAAGCTAGGATTAGTTCTGCTCCACAGTGTAAAGAGAAGCGACTTGATTCATCTGCAATAGAAAATATAGATATATAAGCCGATTTTGCTCTATTCTTTTTTATAATGAAATGAAATTAGCCGGATCGAATTGTAAAATTTTTTGCTCACAAGGAGAAGATTCACCCTAGCTCAAGTAGTTGGACCACACCAATATTACGTGGTTTGGTTTGGATTAGTTCCCATGAAAACTGATATGGCTTGGTTTGGTCAAATTCTCCCGAGAAAATGATCCAATCCTCAATCCTCGAAACTAGGAATTGACATTGCATAGTTTAGTTCCAGAGTTAGGTTGCTGAATTGAATCAATGGGTTGAACTTGAATTGATCTTGGATTGATTTTGGATTGAACCCATTTTAACTATGTTTGTTGTTTGTTTGGTTTTCAAGTGGTTGGAATGTGTAGCAATATTCATATGGATGAATGACGAATGAAGTTTTATAAATCATATTTTATGTCACGTGTTTTGAATTTTCAATTATTTGTCATGTGTTCAACTTTTATGGGTCGTTGCTCATGGCAAGTGAAGATTTACTTTAACTTTCATTTTGCCCAATCAGGGGATGAGTTAGAGACTTTTGCTAGGCTTGTCTTGATGTTTCACTTTTCATTGTTTTGTTGCCAAATGTCACACGATGAATATTTATTTCGAAAGAGTAAATCGATCCTTTTAGAAAATACTAAAAAGTAATCAACCTTAAAACCTGACTGGATCAACAAGATCAGTTACAAATTTCATAATATGAAAATCGACTATGTGAGAGTAGATTTCGAGTTTCATGAATAGACCGACTCAATCCTAAAACCGCTCACCCCTTGAGCCCAACCTTCTTGGTTAGTTGGAAAATCTCATGGAATCGAGATGCCTTGCTCCTCGCGCTCGCGTCGCCACTACTTTTGGTTTTCACAAAGTTTTGCAAATAAAAAACAGGCCACTTGATTTTAACCAAAAAAAAAAAAGAAAAAAAAAAGGGGCCACTTGCCTTTTCCTTTTCACTGCCTTTTGCTTTTCGCAACACTCGGTCTAGTTCACATGGGCCTCAAACGGGCCGAATTTGTTCATTCGAGCATCTTAATGGGCCTCCGGCTAGGCCCCCGACAATGGCCCTGACAACTTGGGCCCACGGCCCCCCGGCAGTCTCCATTCGTCGAGCAAAACGGTAGATTCGGTGGGAAGGATCCGAATTTCGGAGGGTCAAGCAAGGACCCACGATCTGGACACGTGCCGGAAATTCCCGAGGCCAATCTCGTCATCCAAAAGGAAAGAATCCCACGGGCGGGCGCGTGGGGATCACTCGCCCACCCCCTTTCCGCCACCGTGAATTCCCGCCCGACACAGGGGCACTTCCGGGAATGCGGTGGAAAAAACCACCGGGGTGGGGGGGGCCCAAAGTAAAAAAACGTAGGCGGAAAAAAGAAGAAGAAGAGAAGAAAGAAGATAAAGTCGAGCGGGTGCGAGAATAATAATAAAAAAAGGAAGAGAGAGATAGAGAGAGGGGGATATTTTAATATGCTTTTTTTTATTTTATACAATAAAGAATAGTCGCCATTTATTTTATCGAATTTAATAAATGCGGACGCGAAACGGGCATGCAATGCAGTTCAGCGGGGGGGCGTTGAGATCCGAACACACGCGAGCGCGCGCGCACACGAGCGAACCCCTTTTCTCTCTCCTCTCTCCTCCCCGTCTCTCCTCCCCTTGACACTCAAGGCGCTCGCTTTTGTCCCTTATCGGCTCACCTTCTGACTTTCTCGCTCCATAGATTTTCTTTCCTCTCTGCCCAGAAAGAGAGAGAAAAAACCAGTGAGAAAATTTTATTATTTTGATTTTATTCGCGAATAATTTACAGCCGGAAACTCCTCGTCCTCGTCCTCGGCCTCCTCCTGCCCCTCCTGCTGCTGCTTCTGGTGGAGAGAATTGCTAGCCCTAGGGTTGGGATCCGTTGGATCTGGTGCGGTCTGTGGAAGGGAAGGCGTCGGTGCCTGCGCTCGGCTTCTCGCGGTGCTCGTGCCCTAGGCCGTGCAGCGGTCCCTGTTTAGGTCGGCGGGCGGGGTTTGCGGCTGAAACCCGAGATTCGAGGTCTACGGTGGCTGGCGGCGACCGGGAGGCCCGGACTTCGCTTCGGTAAGGCGGTTTCGATCCGATCTCCGGCTGGAAAGCCTCGGGGAGCTGCCCGTTTCCCGGCGCTTTTTGTGTTTTCTTTTTTGTTCTCTTTCTCGTGCCTGGTTCCGAAAAAAAACCCTAGATTTGCCGCGGTGGAGCTGAGGGAGCCTTGGTGAGAGGTGGTTTTGAGTTATATTGGGGTCGTGCGTGGGGATCGTGGTCGAGTTAGGGTTGCGGAGGTTGCGAAAGCCCATGCGATAGGGGTGGTGAGATTATTTATGCCGCCAGAACCATTGCCTTGGGATCGGAAGGACTTCTTCAAGGAGAGGAAGCACGAGAGATCGGAGTCCTTGGGTTCCGTCGCCAGATGGAGGGACTCGTCATCGTCGTCCTCTCATCACGCCGGATCTCGTGGCTTCACTCGCTGGGGATCTACCGATTTTCGCCGGCCACCAGGTAATCTTTTTGCTTTTTCCATTTGTGGTGCCTTTCCGTTTATTTTTTTCCCTTCTGTTTTTGCTTCGGTAGCATGTGTAAGATAGAATTTATTTTTTGGTTTGCATATTCATTTGATATTCTGGCAAGCCTGCGATGGTTCGTCCAGATGATCTGAGTTGAGGCGCTTTTATCTCCTTTGGTCCTTAGGTGAAAAGCAAAGGAGATGGTCCGTAAGAACTTTTTTTTGGGAACCTTTTTCCATCTTTATTTTCTTGTCCATGGATCTTGTTTTCTTTTCTGGCGGTGTAAGTTTGGAATAATATCTTTTTGTGGCGATGAGATTAGTAAAGTTTTGTTCTTTGTTGGGATGGAGTATGGATATTTCTCAAGTTGATTTTTTAAGACTTTCCCTGTTTTGTTTTAAATATTTTCTGAAGGTCATGGTAAGCAGGGTGGGTGGAACCTGTTTCCCGAGGAATCTGGTTATGGCTATGTGCCCTCCCGGTCTGCAGACAAGCTGTTGGAGGATGAAAGCGGCCGCAGATCAGGTTTCCGGGGAGACGGAAAGTATAGTCGAAGCTACAGAGACAATAGAGGGTCGTTTGGACAGAGAGATTGGAAGGTATCTCATTCATGGGAAGCCAGTAACGGCTCTTATACACCTGGAAGGCCAACCGATAATAATTGTCAGAGGCCAGCTGACGTGCTCACACAAACATCTTCCCCTCATTCTGACTTTACAAGCCCAAGGGATTACAATCAGCTGCACGCGAAAGACCATCATGACAAGTCTAGTGATGTGAAGCCGATTGATGCCAAGACAAGTGATGCCAATGGGTCGACCTTGTGCCAGAAGCCTGAGAGCTCACTTGCGGCCGTGGAGTGGAAGCCTCTTAAGTGGCCCCGTTCTGGAAGCTTGTCTTCTCGTGGGTCAAGCCTGAGTCATTCTGGCAGCTCAAAAAGCATGGGGGGTGTTGATTCCGGTGAAACAAAGGTTGGAATATCAACAAAGGACGTAACTTCAGTGCCATCCCCATCGCAGGATGGAGCTGCATGTGTGACTTCTGCTGCTCCATCTGAGGAGATGACTTCAAAGAAGAAGCCTCGACTTGGGTGGGGAGAAGGGCTGGCGAAGTATGAGAAAAAGAAAGTTGGAGGCCTAGATGAAAATGCATCAAAGAATGTCATGGAGCCTGCCCATTCTCTTGGTCTTAGTGTAGCTGACAAAAGCCCTAGACTTGCAGCATTCTCAGATTGCGCCTCTCCTGCAACTCCATCATCTGTTGCTTGCAGCTCCTCTCCAGGTAGGTTGTGTACATTCTCTGTGCAGTCAATTAAATGCTTTTTTCATGATTTTACATGGAAGTGAAACTCTAAATGATTTCAATGTGATTGATGTAGTTGTCCTTCTGCTGTATGCGTATGGGAGTTTAGATGTCTTTCTATATTGCAAGGTTTTGTATCTGTTCGGATTACAATCACTTTGATGTTCTGAAAAGCTTATGATAATTAATTTGGACTTATGTCAAACTCTTTACAGTTACTAGTGATTATTTGGTTGGACTAACATAGGGTTTATGGTGCATATGTAAAAGATTAAATAGATGCACAGGAATTGTGCCTATTTGTGACCGCTTTACACATTTCTGGTGAAAAAGATTTGACAGAGTAGTGGTGTGGGTTTGTTGATTAATCTTAAGTCAGTACGTACTTTTTGATCTTCTTTGCAAAGTTTTCAGCTACTTCTTACTTTTATTTATTACTTACCTCTGGAATTTGAGAAATGGAAAGAATATTGAAGCTAATGTTTGGCCTCTTTCCTGATGACCTAATATCCTGTGTTCAATTGCTATTTTATTGCATTGCAGATTTTGTAGAGCTTTGCTATCGTGCATTGGAAGTCATTTGGATGTTGTGTTGAATTTTCATGTAAACAAAGTTATGTTTGGAGCAATTTCTTTTAGCTATGCATCTATTAAAAATTTGAAGATGATAGAATTTTTAGCTAAGCTAATGTTTGGTCTCTCTGAAATCAATGCTATCCTCTGTTCAATTGTTAGTGTATGTATAGCAGCTTTTATAGAGCTTGCTTTTGTGCATGTTTCTGTTGGGTGTAAAGTTGACGTGAGTTGGAGAAAGACGGTCATGTTGATTTCTATTGAATGTAATGCCTTGTAGAGCTTCTCATCAAGTGTCATTCTAAGGCTGCTGCGGTGCTGATGGGTGTTTTGAGTCAAGTTGAGTAGGCAAAAAGCTCCATATCTTAAGCATTGCAGCCAATTTTTTTTGTAGTCACTTGGGTTTTGATGTTCATTTTTGTGCTTTATTGCGTGCCATATTCCATATTGGGATCAAGTTGGACTGTTTTGATGCGAAAACAAAACCAAGCGTGAGTCTTGGTCAGACGTGAGGCTGACTTAAGATGTGTGAAAAAAGGAAGACATGAAATAGATGTAAAGTTTTTCTAGTTTTTATTATATCAAGGGATGATTGTAAAATATTCTTCTATTTATACTTTTAGGGAAGATAAAGCATATGCTTCGATAATTGGCCAATTTGATTAAAAACCAAAACCATCGTATGACCTCTTTGTCAGAAGAAGACTTTCAATATATGAATTGAATAAGGAACCGAGATAAAACTGTTCAATTTCCTGAGTAGCATTGATCAAAATCATGTGTACTGTATGCTTGACTATGAAGAATCAACACGTTCAAAAAATACAAAGTTGGAAGAAATATCGATTAGATTTCAAGGAGCAAAACCAGTTCTGGGTTGGTGGTGGGTCATCTCACTATATGGACATCATGTGTGGAGTTGACAACCCACCTGATCCGCAGGTGGAATGATGTTGCCATTGTTATTATTATTTCATTGACTTCTTTTTTGAAAACTTTAATCCTGTCTCTGGCTTTGTGTTTTGCCTCCATGTTTTACTCTATGAGATGTCAACCACACTTTAGGGTGAATATGATGATTGGATTAGCATATCCACATCTTTTTGTCTGTTTCTGAATTTTATCGCAGGGATAGCTTTGAATAGTTGCTTTTTTGATAACTCTAACGTATTCGCTGCTATTTTAAACTTTGAATTTGGTAAGTTCAGTTACACTGATTGTTGATTATGGCGGCTTTTGTCTCAAAGATGATAATAGTCATTTTTACAGTTGATATGATTTTAGTGCTTTGATTTTTGCTTGTTTAACTACATCAAATGAGACATTTTACTACATCAAAAGAGATTTGGTGTGGTTGGTCTTTAACTTGGAAAAATGTGCACAGATATTGTGTTAGTTCTGCCGTTGGTTCTTGATGTGTAAAGTTTTATTTTGTTGAACAGGGATGGAGGATAAATCTTTTCTGAAGGGATCGCATGGGGATACTGATCTCAATAATCGTTGTCAGTCGCCATATCCTTGTTCCCAGGATCAACAGGAGGGGTTCTCTTTTAATTTGGAGACAATGGATGCAAACTCAATTGCTAATATGGGGTCTTCACTTGGGGAGTTGCTGCAATTGGATGATCCTAGCTCAATGGATTCTGGTTTCATGAGAAATTCTGCACTGAATAAGTTGTTTTTATTGAGGGGGGATGTTTTGAAAGCCCTGGAGATGAATGAGTCGGAAATTGATTCACTTGAAACTGAACGTAAGACGCTCATTTCTCAGTCTGGAGATCATGGAGCGTGCACAGCATCGTCCAGTTCTCTAGCAGCTGAGGCCAATGCAAAACCCGGTGAACATGATGAAATCTCTAACGTGGTATCTCGGCCATCTCCTTTGGAGATTTTTTCTTCTGGGAACATGGACAAGGGAGGATTGCCTCTTGGTGAAGGAAGATCAGAGGAAATTCATGCTGCAAATAATGCTGAGGTTGATAGCCCTGGAACTGCTACGTCTAAGTTTGCTGAACCCTTCTGTCTTTCGAAGGGAGCTGTAACCTTTGATAAAGTGAAGGAAGGTGAGTGTGCTGAAGATATGGAAGCAACACAGGTTGCAGAGGTTGGAAGAGGAAAGTTATCGCATGAAATATCTGTGGGAAAAACTGATGCATCTCCCTCTAGGGATAAAACCATGGTGCTGTTCTGTGAAGAAGATAGGGCCAATAATAGTGCAGAAATGTTTATTAACTCAGAAATGATGTTACCTGCGTTTATCGTGGCTTCTAATAAGGAGACTGCAAGCAAAGCATGTGAAGTTTTTGACAAGCTGTTGCCAAGAGATCGAAGTAGTTTTGATATATCGAGGGTTACTGATGTTGCATCACGAGAGATTGACGCGCTTGTCATAAATAACTTTGCGATGAGGAAGCGTGCTCTAAGGTTTAAGGAGAGAGCTGTAACTCTTAAATTTAAGGCCTTACACTACCACTGGAAGGAAGATCTGCATTTGCTTTCCTTGTCTAAAGTACGTGCAAAATCTCAGAAGAAGAACGAGTCAAGCCTTCGTGTAACCCTTAATGGAAATCAGAAGAATCGCTCCTCCATTCGTTCTCGTTTCTTGTCACCTGGTAAGTGAGTTAACTGAGTCAGCGTATATGTTCATGCATGTCTGTTATGGTTGTAGTTTTCCTTTCTCAAGTAGTTGATACTGTCCTTTCCTCAAGCTGCATCAGACTTTACTTTTATTGCCACCAGATCCATCAATTGTCACTTTGTAGTCAACTGTGATAAATTATGCTGTTATTGGATATTCCTTTGTCATTTTTGGCATGCTATTTTGTGTCCCCTACTTTTTGTTCCGCATTTCCTTCTGGCAAACTCTATTTAAGAGCAGATGCTCAAATGCTTTTACTTCTGTAGAACAAGATGTTTCACTCCGTTTGTACTTCTCTTTTTAACTTGTTTCCGGTTAGATTATTTTCAGCTTCTACTCTTCTGACACGTTAATTTGACTACATTCGGAGTAATAGAAAGTAAAATGGGGATGATTGAAGGAGCTTAAAATGTCCAGATACTTTAAAATGCTCTCATACAACATTAGTTTAATTGATTATTCTCGTAGTATCATTTCCAGTTACATTCACTTTTAGCATCGTTTCTTCCATGAAAGACATGCTTTCAAAGCTGCAATCTTTTCAGAATTCATGTGCTGTGGACCTAAAAACCAATAAAATAGGCATGCAAATTGAAAGTGGATGATTGGTGGAAAATGATTTTGGCTCTATTATCTTAGTCAATGACTTAAAGCTGAAACTTGAACTTATACTTATGGATTATTGGATTATTGCCCCTTAGGCTCTCCAACAAATTCATCTTGATTATCCCAATTATTCTTTCATGAGGTCGTATTGGGTGGAGTTGACGCTATTTATTACTCAAGGTTGACTCCTGGTGAATATAAGAGGCTCAATTCTTGACTCACAATTGATTGAAGTTGACCAGATTGAGTTGTCCATGAGCTTAAACTAGAGTTCTAGAAGTTCCCCCAAAATAAGTAAATTGAAAAATAGCGCTGTTTATCTTATATTCATGAATCAAATTATAGACCGATTTTAAGATGCCTCTTCCAAGTAATTGGGAGTCTTGCTATAGTAGCTTGACTTGCTTACATCCTTATTCTGCAGCGCATGCAGGCGCCTGTTAGCACCGTTTTCTTAGAGTAGCTATTTACCAGGTTTATGCTGGCTGCGATTTGTCTTTATAATATTGGAGGAATGACAGTAATGGACTCCTCAACTGCATGGAAATTTCTTGTGATTCTACGTATCGTTGGTACTTTTGCCTGATTCTCGTCATTTTTCGCTGAAAGTAGAAATATGGGTTGATATTCTGGTTGTGAATTTGATTTTGAGTGGTTTCTCTGAAATCGTTTGACAAGTGTAGGTTACCACCTTTTTGCACTGTGCAGATGTTCTCTTGAAGCATTATTTTAGGAAACATCGGCTGTTCATTTATGTTCTGATATTCTGAATGTGTTTCCCTTATACCCTGTTGGCCACCACGTGACATGAAATTTTGGGGTCGTGTTAAGAACAAGATATGTTTTGTTTGTCACTGTATGATTCATAATTTTATTGTCCTTACAGTGAGAAATTTGAGTCCGGCACCAACATCAAATGTTTTAAGCTATACAAGCAAGCTGCTCTCAGATTCCCGAATGAAGTCTTACAGGAAGCACTTAAAAATGCCGGCATTGATCTTAGATGACAGAGAGAAGAATGCATCCAGGTTCATATCCACGAATGGGCTAATTGAAGATCCTTGTGCCTTTGAGAAAGAGCGGACAATGATTAATCCATGGACAGCAGAAGAAAGAGAAATTTTTCTGGATAAGTTGGCAACCTTTGGCAAAGATTTCAGCAAGATTGCTTCTTTCCTTGATCACAAGACAACTGCGGATTGTGTTCAGTTCTACTACAAAAACCACAAGTCTGATACTTTTGAGAGAACTATGAAGAATATAGGAAAGCGAGGAAAGTCACTAGCTGCCAATAATTACCTGGTGACATCAGAGAAAAGATGGAGCCGTGAGGTGAATGCTGTCTCTCTTGATGTCCTTGGTGCTGCTTCTGCGATGGCAGCCCAGCGGGATGAATTCATGCTAGAAAGACAAGGATGCGATGGAGGAGTATTTTTGAATGGTTTCTGTAATTCTAGATCATCACGAGCTGATTGTGGTGACTTGGAGAGGAGTAGCAGTTTTGATGTTCTCGGGAGTGAAAGGGAGACGGTCGCAGCTGATGTTTTAGCTGGAATATGTGGGTCCATGTCATCAGAAGCAATGAGTTCTTGTGTCACAAGCTCTGTTGATCCAGGAGAGGGCAGCAGGGAATTGAAGTGTTCAAAGGTGGATTTTGTACGAAAACGACCTTTTACACCTGAGTTTATGGAGAATGTGGAGGAGGAGACATGTTCAGGTGAGAGTTCTGGGGAAATGGATGCCTCTGATTGGACGGATGAGGAGAAGTCTGCATTCATGCAAGCTGTATCATCTTATGGTAAAGATTTTGCATTGATCTCACGGTTCGTTGGGACAAGATCCGTGGATCAATGTAGAGTTTTCTTTAGTAAGGCTCGCAAATGCCTTAATTTGGATTCCTTGCTTCCTATTTGCAGAAGCAGGGGAACCCCTGTCAGTGAAGATGCCAATGGTGATGGTGACATGGAGGATGCCTGTGGCTTAGAAATTAGTTCAGCCATTTGTGGTGATAAGTTGAGCTCTAAAATGGATGAGGACTTGGTTGTCAAAGATGTAAATCAAGTTGAATCTGATTGTAAATCCTTGAACTTTGGGGATGACCTGAACAAATCAGATGGGAACACTGGTAGTGGAGAGTTAAGTTCTGAATATGTCAAAGATATGGAAATTGCGGTCCCTGATGTCTGCCAGATGAGAGATGGGGATGAGGTAGTTTCCGAAGGTGTTGGTTCCATTTCTGCGTCAGTCGGAACTCAGAAATCTATAGCAGATTCAGACGTCACAAGAGTTGAGGCAACTGTAGCAGTAGGCGCTTCTCTGGTAGAATCAGCATCTGTCAGGGAAGATACTGATCACGGCTACCGTTTCTCAGCTTCTGCTGATGCTGAACATGCAATTCGAGCCTGCACAGAAGGTTTTAAAAATATAACATGGGGACAGGAGGCGTTGCTTCCTCAGAAGTGCAATGGCGATACAACTCATCCAAGTAGTTTGCTCTCCTCGTCAGGAGAGTCAGATACGCAGATTAATTCTTCTCGCTTGCCTGCTGATAGAAGCTTGTGTTTTGGGTTCAGTCACAGGTCTGAATCAGAGCATCAGGTTTCGCTTGTTTTGGACCCCGTCGAAATATCCTCCAGTAATTCAAGACATGATGAAAAATTTCAAGGTGCCACTAGATCTCTGTCATCAGATTCAGCTCCTGATTATTGCAAGAATAGTAGAACCCAAGATAGAATGTCGTCGACATCTGATGGGCCACCAACCAAAGAGAAGCACAAGCAATTTGTCAGTAATGATGAATGTTACAAGCATGTCCCTGGAAGTTCCCTGCGGAGCCAAATGGAATCCCTGATACTCCCAGGTTATCCAATATTGCATGCACAGGAGAACAGTGGGTCCACCAGTGGGGAGTTTTCTGATGTTCAGAAACATTTGAAGCCTGAGAATAGTATTACATGTCGATATGTGGTGCCGGATTTCCATCTTAAGAAGTGTACTACCAGCAAATCTCACAGTTCTGTAGCCGAGCTTCCTCTTCTGCCACATAAATCAGGACAACCGACTGGCTTGTCCAAAATTGATATGCCGAGTTTACCAGACTCCCAGAAACAGAGTAAGTCTGGTGATTTCAAACTTTTTGGCCAAATACTCAGCCACCCGCCATCTCAGCATACGCCCAAGGTTAGTGTTCAGGATAATGATGAGAATGGAGCCCCTCAACGGAAGTTTGGCAGCAAGGATTCTGATCTGAAACCCAGTAGTAATCATAGTGAAGGTGGGAATTCAGCAATGCTGAAGTTCGACTGTAACAACTACACTGGTCTGGAGAATGTTCCCATGAGGACCTACGGTTTCTGGGATGGTAACAGAATTCAGATTTCATCTTTGCCTGATTCAGCTCTCTTGTTGGCGAAATATCCTGCTGCCTTTAGTAATCTTCCTCTGCCCACGACAAAACTGGAGCAGCACGTGTTGCAGCCGGTGCCCAAGAGCAATGAATGTGGTTCGAATGGTGTCTCTGTTTTCCCATCAAGAGAAGTGGCCAATGGGAATGGGATTGTGGATTATCGGCTTTATAGAGGCCGGGATGATGGGAAAGTTCAACCGTTTGCCATAGATGTGAAGCAACGGCAAGAAGCATGCTCCGAGCTGCAAAGATATAATGGTTTTGAAGCAGTGTCTGCCGGCATCCAGCATCAAGGGAGGGGCATGATTGCAATGAACGTCATGGGGAGAGGAGGCATGCTTGTGGGGGCCCCATGTAATGGTGTTTCAGACCCCGTGACAGCTATTAAAATGCAATTTGCGCAATCTGATCCGCTGGTGGGGCATCAGAATGGGAATATTGTCAGGGAGGAAGAGTCTTGGAGAGGTAAGGGGGACTTAGGAAGGTAGTGGAAACCGTGGGAGGGCCTTTTGGATGGGTTCCTCGATGGCCGAATCTCTTTTTTCGCCGTCGACTTGTATAATAGCTTTTGTATCGTTCAATTTTAAGTCTTCTTAGCTTTCGTATTGTTCAATTACAATGTAGGGTGAGCGGACATTTCTCAAGTCCGTCTTTTTGGTAAAAAAGAAGAAATGATTGTAGTTGGTTGTAATGGTGCAGCTTCAGCGGCCCCTGTATTGTTGTATTAGGTGGATATACAGCAATAATCTCTGGAAATCTTTTATCCTCTTTCTCTACCCTTTTTCAGGAGGCGGGATGAGCATCTTGCATTATTGTCAAAAGATGCTTTCCACAATTTATAGTGGCGACTATGGTGGGTAGGTCCTCCTAGCCTTGTGTGCTTTTTGTCTTTTGACTTAGTGGCTGCGTTGGGTCCTGTAGCTGCGTTTTGTGTGCCAAGCTTGAGAAACTGTTTTTGCTTTTGCTGGTTATCATATTCGAAAGTCTGCCTTATCACGTCTTTTGAATTTTATGTTTAATTTAAGTAGCGCTTTCACAAGAGGGGTGTTCACATGCTGTTGCTTTGCTAGTGCTATTTTCTTTGCGAAAAATAAGGGAAAGTCGAAAACACAGGAAAAGAAATAGCCTATCAGCCCATCGTTCTCATTGATGAATTCCAACGGCCCAAGTGAAGGTACGTTAGCTGAAGTTGGGCTGGGCTTTAAGGCCCACAACTAGGACCTTACGTATGTGCTGGGTCCATTGAGCCTTTTTGCAGAATTAGTTTGGGCCCTTATTCAATGATCACAACGTGTAAATCTCATTGATCGGCCCCGATAAGCCTAGGCGTCCGTCCATTAACATATGGGCCCTCAATTGCCCAATGCTTTGAACCGTGAGGCCCACTTCAAGTCAAGGGAGAAGCCCAATGGGTCTCGCTACATTCGTTGATCAGGCCAGATGGGCCCTAGCAGGTCCATTAGCCAAAAATAGGGCTCCTAATAATTGGGCCCGGTGCAATGGGTTTCGAGGCCCACTTTCTAGGCCCGTTACGTTCTAGGCCCTAGCAGGTCCATTAGCCGAAACCGAGCCTCGACTGAGCTCCTGAAGTCCAACAATGGGCCTAAGGCGAGTAGTATTGTTGAGGTAGGCCCATATTTGGCCCATTATCCGAAAATTGGACTTTAAAGAGCAATCATTGGGCTTAGACAAGAGCCATCGAACGGGGAACGAAGGTCCTGTGGTTCAATGATCACAACGTGTAAATCTCATTGATCGGCCCCGATAAGCCTAGGCGTCCGTCCATTAACATATGGGCCCTCAATTGCCCAATGCTTTGCACCTTGAGGCCCACTTCAAGTCAAGGGATAAGCCCAATGGGCCTCGCTACATTCGTTGATCAGGCCAGATGGGCCCTAGCAGGTCCATTAGCCAAAAATAGGGCTCCTAATAATTGGGCCCGGTGCAATGGGTTTCGAGGCCCACTTTCTAGGCCCGTTACGTTCTAGGCCCTAGCAGGTCCATTAGCCGAAACCGAGCCTCGACTGAGCTCCTGAAGTCCAACAATGGGCCTAAGGCGAGTAGTATTGTTGAGGTAGGCCCATATTTGGCCCATTATCCAAAAATTGGGCTTTAAAGAGCAATCATTGAGCTTAGACAAGAGCCACCGAACAGGGAACGAAGGTCCTGTGGCTATCGGAAGAGGATGTGCTATACCTAATGGCCCAAGCCTTATCTACGACCCTTGGCAAACGAAGAAAATCGATATTTCTAGCACAGACAGGCTCGTTCAATTTTCATTTCCAAGCCTTTCCTCCCAGAATAATCTAAGAAACTAATAATCTCCGTCGATCACCGTCCTAATAATAATGGAATGGAAAAATTGCTCAAGGAGAATGAGAAAGGCCTAATCCAACAGAAAACATTGCCCTCAACACCAAAAAAGAGGGCAACAAGCTTTACATGGACATCCTCATCCCCGTCCTTACGCAGTGCCTCAATGCAATCATGCTAGGTTTCTAACAGTCCAGATCTTCGAATTTGAAAAGGGAAATTTCTGTGCAATCCATTGCCCAGAAGAGTCGTCCTTACCCAGCAAGATCACTAAAAGTTTCCAACCGACTCTCATTGAATGCTCTGGGCCTCTCCTTGAGTTTGGAGGATAGATGGTAAAGGTGCAGTGATCTTAATTACCTGCGATAGAAGTCAATACACAACTGTCTTGTCATGATAAGTGGGAAAAGCAAACCAACGAGAGGTGAGCTTTCTTAAAATTCAAAGCAAACTTCAGTTAGGATGCATATTATGTGGGCAGTGTGATTTCGGTCCTTTACACAATCTGATCCATGCGATCAATGCAAGAAGTACTTTCTTTATGCTAAGTGTAGGCTATTGTCGATATGTAGTAGCTTCAAATATTCCACTCAGTAATAAATCAAAACGTGTCGAATATTCATGTTGAGTGGAAAAATCAATGCAAAGCTTACGATTCACGTCAGGAGCTAAGAAAAACATGTTACTTAACCTAAGAATGATATCATGTGACAAAAAGGGGGGAGGAGAAAAACAACATAAGAATGATAGCTTGACGGCCATGTATTGACAGCTAAGGCTTAGTTCCGCTCTTACCTCGTCTGTAACTGGGTGTGAGAGAAGCAGTTGATGTGCGTGCAAGAAATAGCCACAGTCCCCTGGAACTGCATGTTGAGGCCTGCAATACCCACTAAGCAAAGCCAAAATATAGAGCATGGTGAGATAGCGCTCTAAAAAATTAGTCAAGTTATAGCACAGGGTAAGTCAAGTGCATGCTAAACCGGTTAGGCAGTCCTCTTATCTTTTCATTTTCAATGATGGGCAAGGAGGCATGATGCATGCTCGCAAAATCTTCTCCAGTCCACTCCTTTCAAAAATGGATCACATTTGCAATAATAAGTGATTATGGTGATTGCATAAATTCACTGAGACATCGATTATTAAACTCAGGTTCTGGGTCCCAATTTGTATTGAACATTGAAATAACAAAGAAGTCAAATCACTGACAACATTAGAAATTAGCATGAACACTCAAAGATCAGAGGTTCCACAGAACAGTTTTTTCACTTTCACTAAAACTTTTCAGAGAGTACTTGGAAACATGCTTGGCATACGGCTTTTAAGCAAGACAACTTGGGTTTTCACAAATTTTGTCATAATAGTTTAAGAAAAATAAAACATCATAACACTTCCGTGGAATTTTTACTTTTTAACAGTTATTTTCCTGTTTTCAAGAAAATTGTTTGTTTTCTTAGAACTTTGAAAAAAGTCATTTCTAACCAGTTTCTGTATTCACTAACCACAATCTTAATGTTTTCTAACCAGTTTACCTTCTTGTTTCTAAATTTACACAAACTGTGACCAGAAGAAGAGAGATCACATTGCCACACTATTTATCTCTATAGAGGCCTTACAAAACTGCCAAGAATTCATTATTGACTGTTAATCCATAAGACATCTCCATACCCATCCTGTGCAAAACCTTCATCCACAGATTGAGAATCAAAGCATCCTGGTTTCCCACCATTGACATAAAGAGGGTCACCTGATAAAGGACATCAAACCAACTAAACATCAGAAACTGTAAATAGCAAGCAAGAGATGAATTCATATTAAAACAAAAGAGGAAGATAGACAAAACTTTGTCACTTCTAAAAAGGAAAACTAAATCACAATTTAAGAAATAATCCATATCAGTTTGCATGTAGGTCCATCAGTCTTATCTTTTGTTGATCTTAAATGACGTTTTCACCTATTAAAGTTAAGGGGAAATGAAGTGAAGTCCAGAATTTTCACAAATTGAGTATACGCCTTTTGGCTGCAGCACTCCACTTTACAAATTTGGTCTATCCAATTTCCAGCTACTTAATTCTTTGCATCAAAAGGAAAAAAATAAACAGAAATCATCAACCAAATCAAACTCATTTCTTGCCACAAGTTTTGTTACTTAAGACATCTGCAATAGTTGAAATTAAGTTCATCCCATTACCTTTTGGGTGATTCGCACAAATTGCATCATTACATTGAAGCCATCTATATCTTGATGATCTTAATAAGCAAATTGACCCCTGCTTAACACATTTTCCATTCTAAGAAGATATTTAATAACCCCTCCCCTCCTTACTGATGAGATGCTTCTTCTTTGTCTTACTTTAATACACATTTTCTCAACGTTTATTGCTTTCGTAAGACTAGCTAATTGCACATCATCTGTGAGAAATTATATCAACATCAGTTAAAAACCTTAATTTGTAAGATGCCTTCATCATAACTGAGCTTCTCACCCCTTGAGTGATCTTGACTAAGAACATGCTGCCATTGTTCAGTTTAGGCTAGATCACAGATTTCCTGTACTATTGTTGCATTAGGGAGGACACCAACAACATATCTGTTGGGATGGAAAAGTACTTCTCAAGGAGAAACTTCATAGCGCTGAATATGTTTATATTGATTTATGCAATGACATGCCCTTTTATCCTCTTGCAGTATTACATCATTTCTTCTCTACGAACAACTCACAATCCTATCTGTTGGGATGGAAAAGTACTTCTCAAGGAGAAACTTCATAGCGCTGAATATGTTTATATTGATTTATGCAATGACATGCCCTTTTATCCTCTTGCAGTATTACATCATTTCTTCTCTACGAACAACTCACAATCCATCACTGTCCCATCTTCAATAAACATATCCAGAATTCTTCTGAAAATATATAACACTACATAGATTGCACTGACAAATACATATTGATGAAAAAAATAAACAAAAGGCGAATGTTTACCTAACAAGGGATGCCCTATAAATGAGAGATGAATACGTATTTGATGTGGGCGACCAGACTGGATCTCAACCTGTTAGAGTCCAACGGAAATGAGTGAACTTGGGCATAAATACACGTAAACTATTAACATTCTAGAGTGTATGATACTTTGTCTAAGATAAGCTGCTTGCACGTGGAAATGTGCATTTTCCAACAGCTAGTATAGACAATGATCGATAAACCGTATATCATAACATATTGAAAAGACGAGGTCCAAAAACAGAAGACAAATAAACTCTTTTACAACAAAGGCCCTGCTCTAAAGCTTATGATTGGGCATGCTTAAGTGGGTAGAGGCTGCGTTTATTTTGCGGAAAATGAATGATTTAAACAACATTTTCCTAATAGTCGCTTATATCGCTTATAAAAGTAAATGAAAATATTTTCATTGTCCATGAAAATGTTTGAACATAAATTGTTGTCGAAAATGAAAACATCTTCCATTAACTAATTATTTTGAGTGATGTGAGTGATCATTTTTTTTTTTAGGAAAATATTTTCCGAATTACTCATTTTTCACGAAATAAACAGAGCCTTAGAGTGCCATCACTTTTGAAGACCTTTTCCATTAGATTTCACCAGTGCGACATGTGCAGAATACCTGAACCAAAGAACAATTTCCCTGCACATTTCTCTCAAGAACCTTAACTTTGCTCAGAGCTGGCTTACCTGGTTGTAACAGTTAAAAGCTGTGTGAGACAGTGATGCATAAATCCCAATTGCAAGAGAACACATTAAAGCAACCAGAAGTTCGGCAGGCATCGAGTGGAGAATTACTAGGAAAATGTGGTCCCTTTGAGGTCATGGTGTTGCAAAATGATAAAACTCATTAAAAAGCATAGTACTGTTTCGGCAATATTATTGAACCTGAGGGGTAAGCAACATAAAGCCCTTTAGCAACACCAGGATACTTTATTACTCCAATTGGCTCAGTAATAATAACCTGCATAGAAGAAAAAGAAGAGCCAATATTTTAAGGGTTCAAAGAAAACATAGAAAGTAAGAGAAAGAAATCAGCACAAAGATGACCAATGCCTTATTCACTTTGGTGGTTTCAAATGAGATAAGTAGCTCCAGACAATAACTAATAACATAACAAAAATCAAGCATCGCTCTTGAAAGGGGACAGAAGAAATAAGTGAATAATCAGCCAGAGAAGACAAGACAAAATGATGCTAAGCACTCAAAGGAATAAATTAGCAAAACTATATTAACAATGGAGAAATTGATGAGGTTCCAAATCAACTGTTCATACAACAACTTTGAGAAATTCAATCCGTTGCTATAATGGAACATTAATTTATATCATTGCTATAATAGAACATTGATTTGTATCGTAGTATTTGATTCTCTATATAATAGTGGAACATGATCCATTGCAAGAACTAGGAATTTACCAAGTGAGTTTCTATTATGATAATTTTGTATAGAAATAAATCAATTGACCACAAATCCTAAGCATGAACTGGAAACCCACCTCTAAATTGGGCTACCCTTGCAGGAAATTGGTTGTTATGGTCAGGCCTGACCACAAAATAAGGCTTGATGAGTCGCTCAAAATGAACATGGTTAAGTCGAATACCCAACACTAACATCAGAAGAGAGCTTGAATATCTGCTGCATCTCGGCAAAGTGCTAGAAGCCCAATTCGCCTGGATTTCTTATTCTTAAATTCCTACCTTCGGTACTTCTCTACTTCTACCTCTTTGAAGCTGACCGATGCAACCATGGGCCTATGCTAAGGGCCTTGTCATCTTAGGCTTTCGTTGCTTTTACTAACCTTACCTCATGTTTCTCTCTGGTCTTCCCATCCTATCTCAAGAAAATGCTTTGCATACATAGTTGGCAATTCCTGACTTAGCGGTTCGTGTTACTCAACCATCTACCATTCCCTCTTTAACTTCCACAGCTAAATATCACCTCAGTGTCTTAGAGACTTGAGGAATGTTATTAGCAAAAGCAATAATAAACTTTTTGCTTTCCCACCAAAATTTAAAATATTATCCAAATTTCGAAAGATTCTGAAAATATTATGTGTATCCACACATCAAAATTTGTACCTTGTGAAAGGTTTGAGGTGTTACGGCCTCAGGGGGGAAAAAACTCATCCGTTGCAAGACTTGGATTAAGCAAAAAGCAACAAGTAAAAGCCTACCCAAACATGCCCTCAGTTTTGCAAACTTCATGCACCTATCCTCTTTATTCATTCAAGAACAAAAAAATAAAAAAAATAGAGAGATCCGTATGAAAATGAAGATTCATAACAGCTCTGCAAAGACAATGTATGGGCTGATGAACCAGCAAAGTTCAAGGACGCAATCTCCAAATTAGTCAAATATAGCATTCTGCATCCTAAACTTGTGAAAAATCTAAATCAGTTTACAGAATAATTATCAACATTTCCACTCACAATGATAAAACTTCTGCATCTTCTTTTACTAGACCATCCAGGAGTGCACGATATTTAAAGTGCAATTCTTTGTATGATATTTGGAATTTAGCCTCTCTACATAGTAATTTCCTTCTGACCTTATTTACATGCCAATGTACTTCAGTTCTGTTGTCCTTAGGGATCAACTATAGAATCATATAATGGAACATGAATGAAGCAATTTCACTAGAGAGAGAGAGATCAAAGAGATCATACACATTGAATTACAATTCTCAGGTAGTTTTGCAGGGGTTATCTACCTTATGTGAGAAGTAGTCTTCACATGAAAAATGAAGTAAAAACATGAGTAATTTTTAACAAATAAAGGCCTTAATCGCATACTTTTTTGTGCTAAATAGCATATCAATCCAAAGCAACAGCACAAATCAAAGTAGCAGGTTCAGACTCATTGAAATAAAGTGAAAGAATGGAAGAACAATAAAGTAATGCAGTAGCATTACCTCATCCTCATCAACTAGTCCATTTACTAGTGCACGATATATCTTTGAAATTTTCCTGACTGAACTGGGCTCCTTAGTGGTATTTCTACATCAAAAGAATTGCAGCTTGGTCAACAAAGCATTTTATTGGGAATAACAATTACCAGGGAGTATCTGCTGTTCCCATTCAACACAAAGAATGAGCCAAAAAGAAGATCATCGATCAAGAGATTCCTCTGAACCTTTTCCCTCCAATGAGAGATGTTCCATCCGCAAAATAGATTGAAAGGCGAGACTTTGCAATCTTTGTCTTGGCACAAAGCAGTATGCCTGTGACCATCAGAATATTTCTTCACTAATCATTGACTTTCCATGATTTAGAAGCAACATGATAAAGCTAACAAGTATGGGTAACATTCAGTTAAATCTCTTTTGTGATCTTCACTCCCATCTCCAGTGACGGCCTCAGCTTTAGTGGATACTTATTTGCAACCACATGCTTCTCATCTAATGTTTAAGCTACTCAAACAAGCAATTGTTGATTCTGAGTAGTCAGACTAAGCTTTCATTAATTATTAGCAGCCAAGAGACTAACCTGATGTGCCCCTTCCAAGCCGATGAACAGGTACAGGATGTGATTCTTGTGATGATAGCAAAGTGCTCTGCTCGCTATCTCGCCATTGGAGCTGTGACAAGACAGTTCTTTGTTGAAAAAGTCCTCCAGGTAAAACTTGCAGCCCAGAGGGCTTGTTGAGAGCAATCTACACAAAGAGGTTCCAAAGAAAGTTGATAATGAGAATCATGCAATAAAACTATGAATAGCGACTATATAGACTCCAAAACAGGAAAATCTCTAGTCCTCAAAGCAGACACAGGTTATCCAAAGTCCTGTTGTTCGTGTGATTCCCCACAACACACCCCAGCCTGAATGTGTCAGTAGCACCATCCTGTGCGGTAGTAGTCCTTTCTAAAACTCATTCCTGTGTCATTCATGCTATATTTATGCATAATTTTACTTCATAAATACATTGATGTTCCATAATAAGGAAATGTAAACAAGATCTGCTCAGTCTTAAGACGGGTCTAACATCTAGGATGTATTATGTCCACAATAATCAGGCACCTAGGCAGCTTATTTATGTCCTAAGAAAATTCTCAATTAGAAATTCCCATCATAAGTAAGCACGAACTTCAGCATTCAAATGCAATTACCATATTATCATCTTCATAGAGGATTTCAAGAAAGTAAGGCGCGTCGGGCTCTTTCCAAGGAAGTCTATGGTAGACTACTTCTAATCCTGCACTGGAAAGTGCAAAGAAAACAAAAGAGAACGAAAATTACGAATGACAGATGTTATGTCTGTTTAACTAACAATAGTAAATACACGCGCGTGCGCGAATAAGCATGACTATTCACCAATAAAAGACACCTTATGCTTTCGTTTGGGTCCGTAACAACTCTACCATCGATTTTAATCTGTAAAAGCAAACCAACAAGCACTTAAAAGGACTCACAATCGCCAACATTGTGACATGTCACCAAACTAGATAGATAACCAACTGAAGTTCAGTTCTTTTGCAGAAGAGGCACCTGTCCATTTTGAATTCGCTGCAACCAACTGCATCGTGATAAGCAAAACACTCAGCATATGGATATCAATTGCCAATACATTTATGGAAGAGAATACACAAGCAGAAAAAGAACCAGACTCTCTAGTCCTTGCAATCCAAAGAAGGAGGGGTGATCTGTTCCAGGGCAGGTAGGTTCCCGATTCCGGTTCCCAGTTTTCGGAACTTAGAACCTACCCTGTTTGTTTGGTCTTGCTTTAGGATCTACCCGGAAACCCTTTCTTTTCGTCATTTTTTCAAAAAACCAGAATATTATCTTCTTCCAAACTCAAAAAAATAGTTTTCTCGATGTTCTGGAACCCGATCCCCCACTTTAACGCGCGATTTTCGTCCGCAATAGCGAACCCTAACACGCTTTTTCTCCGACATCGCAAGCTTGAAACGAGCGCGACCAGGAAGTTGGCGATCAAACGGAATAGACGGCACTCGAGTGAAAAATCAAAATGGACGCACCCTTGGACCGGAGCGGAATTTCCGTATTTGCTCGAATAGAACTGGATGAGCGTCGTCTCTGCAAGATCACATGCTTGAGTTCAGAACAAGTTCAGATTCCGAAGACGAAGACGGCGCACGATGAGAGAGAGAGAGAGAGAGAGAGAGGGAGGGAGGCGACCGTGATCGGAAGACGGAACGACGTCCTTGTAGAGGATGCCGTCGTTGAGCTCCGGCCACGGAACTCCGAATCCGCGTGGGGCGGTGGTCGTCATCTCCTCCCGAGCGCCGGGACTCTCCTCGTCGACCGGCGTTCGAGGGACCTGCGGTTGGTCTTTTGAATTCAACGGGTATCGATCGGAAGGAGCCTCGTCGATCGAATGCGGGTCCAATCACCTTGCCTCGCGTTTGTTCTTTAGATGGGGTTCGGTTTTTCCCACCATCTCGTGAATCTATCCTTATTAAGATAACCTCAGCCTTTTACAAACTCTATGCGACCCTTGCAAATGACAAAACTCATAATTTGAAAAATACTTTCTAAAAATAATCGCTTATATAACTTATGAAAATAAAAATAAAAATTAGATAATATTTTCATATTTTAAAAATATTTAGACATAAATTATTATCGATAACAAAAATATTTTCAATTGACTAATTATTTTAAGAAATACAAACAATCATACTTAGAAAGATATTTTCTAAATGATTTAATTTTCATAAAATAAACAGAACAGAATTGATAGATATCATTCTTTCATTTTTTATTTACATTCTCTATTGTCCTAATCTACATCAGTCTTTTCTAGGAGATAATAAGGTAGCAATTAGCGCGGTGAACATTACATAATCTATGGACCTTTTCATGAATATAATCGCCAATTCTAGGCATAATATTTAAATACGCAACTTATCGACAATGCAGCATATCCTTAGCTTCTCCAAATCTAACTTAGCACCCCCACGTCGATTAGATTGTTTGCAAAATTGCGGTGACACTTCCGGAGATATGATTAATATTACATTGTTACTTTCTACCATGATGTGCTTAATTTCAGAAGATCTATATATTATATGAATCAGGGTAATGTTCTCATCCGTTTACACAGTAACATAGGTTCCGCATAATATCACCCTTCGTTGGGGTTTGCAATGAAGATTAACCCTTCCAGGCATTGTCTCGGGTTCTTGATTTAATCTATTGAAAGGATGCTCAAGCAAGAAGTTAAATTATGACGTATCTTCAATTACAGTACAGGGAGGGATGATATTCTGAAGAATGTCTTTCTTCAAAGATGTAAAAGAAAAACCAATCTATGTTACAACCCCCTGATATGTACATGGATTAGGTAGTTCAGCTACTAACTCACTCACCGTGGTTGCTCCTCACTCATCAGGATAGAGTTGCTCCAGCGATTATCTAGGTATGTCAGGTAGAAAGAGCTCCAAGTTAGCGGGCAAAAACATGACAATGATTCCGAAATAATGACCAGGTTTAGAGTAACATGCACAAATTAATAGCACTTGGAAACAAGAATAGATTACATAGGAAAAGCATGGTAAAATATCTTTAGTTTCCCTACCTATAACTCTGACCGCTCATAAGCAGTTTCAGTTTAAAAGCAGTACCTTCTCAAGTTTCAAATATATCGATGGATGAATGGTATTGTTAAACAAGCGTGAATCATCATCTTTGAACAAAAGTTAAGAAGGAAAAGGATTAAAGATAAAATTGAGTGTCGATTCCCCCTTCCAAGATAAAGTTCACGAACGAATTTCACTCATTCCACATCAGCATCTTACCTATCGAACTTGAGGCTAATGTTCTGGTTTGCATGTTTCAATCAAACTCTTGCTCTAATGAGAACCTTAAAAAAAACTATTTTGGAATGCAGGACTCTCCTCATGAACTTTACCCGACACCGGATGGAGCATATATTTAGGGAGGCAAATCAGTGTGCTGACTCTATGCCCGAGAAGGGTGGATGCTGTGGGAACACCTTCAAATGGTTGCTGAACCATCTGCAGAGATTTTGAAGCTTTTGGAACTTCATTGTTGGAGCTTTAGCTTTCCTAGGACAGCTGGGATTTCCTAATTTAGGCTGCTAATGTTTTAGGAGCTCATCCTCCATTGGTGCACTGATAACAAAATGAATAATAGTCTTCCAACATATTTTTGGCTCAAATGTGCGCCAAGAGAGAGATGAGAATATTCACATATTAAGCCCAAGCATTAAAATAAGAAACAGGCTCGTGCTTTTTCCCCTTTGCGTTTAACTCACCATTTTGTCAAGACAAAATGAGCAGTTAAGCACAGTATGACAACCTACCCAGAAGTTGGTTCACCAGTTGATTTCTTGTATTCTGGCTTCAGCTCGTAGGTTCCTTGATTGGGCCCCTTGTTATTGTAGACACATAGGTCCTTCAGGATGTCTTTCAAAAATTGCTGCAGTGAGAGAACAAGGCATCAACTACAAAAATGTTTGGATCCAAGAGTCACAAAAAATAGGTTCATCAGGATTTAGGAAGTTCAGTATCATTTCTTGCTTCTGTAAAGTAGCTATAATTCTTTAGAGCAAAAATAATAATGCGAGTGCTTGCAATAAGTCAATCCATCAAACTCTCTTCCAGTGGGAAGTATACAAGCCTGAAAGGTAGGATGATGCCCTAGTAGTTTTGAAGACAACGCCCTATTGCTAAACATGACCTGCCGAAACAGTGTAAACCCAAAACTAATTTCATACATTATTGGAGTGCATAGACAGTGTCATTGATTATACCTTAAAATTGAGCATTGGAGCCTCAACTGAAGAGATTTAAGACAAGTATGGACTGATTAAACTAGGCCTTTATTGATGCCTCAATGAGCAATTAATAGAAAACAGCTTGCCGTGTAGCATATGTATGGTCAACTGATATAACTGCAGGACTACATACAAGATATCAACCATCAAGCACGGCATTCAGTATGACTGATAAAAGTTCCTGACATGGATAATCTTTGTATGAAGAACATAGATATCTAATCGCACCGCCCAGCATTCACCCAGCATACAAACTGATACTGAGATAATTTAGAGCTAGGATGAAGAAGCCGCATACTTCAGGTTGGTCAGTTTCTTGGATCAATTGTCTCAAAGTCCAATTTGGTTGCCTTTCAAAGAGCTTAAACATGATCTCCTCCATCTCTCCACGATCTCTTCTTGTTCTTTTCGTTTCCGGCACCTTAGTTGGCAATTTCTTCTTCTCCTATTTCACACAGGTCCTCGTATGTCATGACAGATAAGCAGTGGCAAAGGAGCATTCTCAGAGAATGGCAAGCAAATAAAAGATCCCAAGCAGACACAAAGCAGGCAAAAGAATCAACCACTAGTAAACAAGTCTAGAAGCCAGGGACCCACCATCAATGGCATAGTCCTCATAAGAGAGCCAGTATCATGGTCAATCACCTAAATTAAGGGAGAGAAAAGTTTGGTAAATAATGGAGCATCTTTGTATCACACTGAGAGGACAGTGGGACAAGATGAAGAAACCTGTATCTGTCTAACTCTGTTCATACACTTGGTTGTTCGTTCACGACAGAGTTTTCCGTAAGATTCAATGTTCTCACCATGGGGCCTCATATCAAATTTGTGCAGGATCTTTCCCTCCACAGAGATTTTTCCTAAGCACAAAACCATAAATTTTTAGCTGGGATTGCTAGAGTAAGAGTCTGCAGCCAAATTTAGATTATCCTTCAAAATAGCAGTATAGAAACGTCTATAAGAACTACTGTTTTTCACCAGAAAACACCAAGATACTAGTATGCAACAACTTGAATTGATCAACATAATGCAGTTTTCCGAGAATTGTCAAAGAAAATAAAAACTGATGAACAACATGTTGGAGAAGGTCTGAGACCTCAGCAGTCAGAACCATCATATGAAAGAATTTGAAATTCAACTAAGGTTGTAATTTAACAACAAAGTCACTGATGCCAACTTGATCTTAGAGAAAGATTATTTTTATGTGTACCTTGAGAAGACTCTGAAAAGACAGACGTCGGGATAAAGTCCTTAGACATCTCCATGGAGTATCGCCTTGGTATGTTTCCAGATTCAGTGGAAGCCAATTCCATCATAAACTGAGGTCATTTCACCAAATGTATAAATGCAACAGCACAAGACCAGAGATTAAACTGCAAGCCGTGCTTATCAAAACATAATCAATGTCTATTTCTTTAAAAAACTAAATATAAAGTTTTGCAATAAATATTAAGCAAATTAAAACAAAATTATATATGTGTTGATGAGGAAGATATAGCTAAAGTAGCCAAAGCATCAAAGCCAGAGCCGAGAGAATATTATAGGAGATGTAGCCAAATTATATTACACTGAAAACAAATTAAAATTTTACTCCTCTGACTAGGAATCATTGGTCTCTGTGTCTCTGTCCATAAGGATGAATGAAGGGTGAATCTAAGCACTTTCATAATGTCTTCCAGTTCTCCTGATCCGGTATTATCAATTCAAACGTTATCTTTCTTTAGCAGATTCAATCATGTGGCCACATGTACTGTTGAAAGCGCCATAGTCATTTTCCACTCGATGAAAGAAGTGCAAAACTTGAAAGCATTCAATGACATGTCATTCACCGTATGCTATATATGGTACACAAATTGGCAGTAAGCGTGCCAGCCAGAAATTATATCAGAAGAGCCCAAAGTAATGCAAATCTATCTGTGAGGTTTATACTCCTTGGGACCCCTGCAACCTAGAAATGTAAAAATTTACCCTTAGCATTAGTAGTGAGTCTCCACCTTATCTATAGCGGCTTTTGGGCAAAGAGGAGAAGTATGTCCCCAATCAACAGGTCCCATATTGACATGTTTCGGGGGGCTTACTCTTAACTATTCATGCCAAAATTTACTTTTTAAGTAAAGGTAAGGTTTATCCCGAAAGAAGTAAATGTAGAAAAGAAAGGGGAAAACTGCTATAATGCCGAAAGGCAACGCTTTTACAGAAATAGAAAACTCCACTAACAGCGAAGTTTAGGACACTATTTTGATCAGATGCTGGTGAAGTTGACATGATCACTTCATGGTTGATTGAGCAGATAAAACGGCCATTAATTGCAGAGAAACAAATGCAACATGCA
Organism: Eucalyptus pauciflora; assembly: GCA_007663325.1. Classification (NCBI taxonomy): domain Eukaryota; kingdom Viridiplantae; phylum Streptophyta; class Magnoliopsida; order Myrtales; family Myrtaceae; genus Eucalyptus; species Eucalyptus pauciflora. Next base: position 389,087 of record VMYD01000010.1, on the reverse strand, counting down.
TGTGCGAAAACATGTGAAATCATATGTCAAACGGCAGTCTTGAACACCACAGACCGAAAGCACACTGGAGACCTTGAATCGAAATTCCAGCGACGCAAATCAGAATGCGAAGCAGACAATGACCACAAATCACTAACTCAACGCAATACGAAGACCAAATTCATGTGAATGACGAACTAAAAATGCCAATCAAGGCCAGCCTACAACAATTCCACAAACCAAATCCGCTCGACAACTCCACAGAAATATACTTGTGAAAATGCAGGACACAAACGCGATGAGCTCACGCAACGCAACTCTACCGCAAAACCGGCATGCCCTAGACGATAACGCAACGACGAGGGACTATAAATAAAAATCCAAACCACAAGCCTCACAAGCTTCAACGACAACGGACCGCCACACGCTCGCCACATACTTCGAAACGCACAAACCTCGGAGTTGTCTTCGCCGCCGTGAAGAAGATCGACGGAGAAGATGACCTTGGCGACGGGGAAGGAGGGCGCGGTGCCGTCGCCGCCTCCTTCGAACGCGGGCGGGCTCGCCACGGACAAAGACCGGGAGACGACGGGCGGGCATTTCATGAGCCATATCGATCTCTCCGCTCTGCTCGTGTCGACGAACCCGCCGCAGCCATAGCTAGCGTTCGCATTGTCGCCGGTGGAGGTGGTGGCGGTGGTGGTTTTGGTTCCGCCGCCGGGGCCGTCGTCGCCGGCGGTGCCGTTGCTTCCTTTGTTGTCCATGGTTCGAGAGGGAGTGAAAGGCCGGTGGAAAGCTAGAGAGACAGAGAGACAACGGTTTTTCAGATATTCTCTCCAACAGACTCGACACCTCAGGCCCCCTTCATTATATAAAATAATAATAATAATAATAAATAAAAAATTTAAATTTTATCCCGATTCTGCTTCGAATTTTTTCATTTAAAAGAATCCACAATTTAAATATGTTTCCAAATTTATCCTAAACCTTTTTTTTGTCTAAAATAAATCACAAATTTTAAATCTTGTTTCGAAATTGCCTCCGCTAACCCTCTATCCAAAAAGTAACATTTATTTATTAAAGAATAGTATTATTTTGGAGATAGATTTTCACGCTACTTTATTGAAGTGGATTTGTTATCAATGAAGAAATATCACGTCAAACAACTAATGACGTATGATTAATGAGAAGTATTTAAGATTAGATTGATAGTTTGTGATTTTTTTAGATAAAAAAAAGGAATGGAATAAATTTGAGACTAAAGTTATTGTTGGTGATTTTTTTAGATAAAATAAAAGGAGTTAGGGATAGATTTAGGACTGAAAATAAGAGTTTTTTTAGACAAAAAAATATTTAAGGCAAAATTAAGAATGGATAAAGTTATGGATTTTTTAGGAAATAAGGCCCAGCCCAACCCCCACAGGCACAGCAAGTTTGTAAATTCGTTCTCGATCTCAACTCCATTCCTAAAAGGCAAAATTTGTAATCCTAGTCTCCACCCTCGACCAACTCTAGAAACCCTTGTAAACGTTGGAAGACGGATCTCTACACCAATGAAACTATACATCTTACGTTATAACGCTGTAGTTCGGCCGTTCGAGTGGTCGCACAAGTATTTTCTCGCGCTGTCAGGAGAAGCGTAGTGAGCATCGCTGGTTGAAGTGGCCCGCGCTTAATCTGCTTCTCTCAATTAGAGTGAAACGAGCCAAATTAAAAGCAATATTCATACGGCTGTCAACTCTATCCAAATACCACAAACACTGGCCAAGAATATGCATTGAGAAGTTGAGGAGTATTGCATAATTAATCTGCAGCTTAAATGTTGCAATCAAGTGAGGCATGTCAAGATACCCTCTGGATAAATCAAAATTACAGAATAAACGAAGAGCGGCAATCACATAATTACATGACTCGTTGCTCAATTCGGCTTGGTCTGTACTGCAATCTTTGTGGCAAAAATGGAGATGCAGAAATGACAGGAAAAATGGTAGCTCCACAGGCCCTTCGAGAGCTAAGCACCAGGTTTTACGTGGAGATCGGATCGGACTCACTGCCACCGACAGAATTCTGCTTCCTCTCTGCCTGAAGTGAGCGGCACAAAGATTCTAGCTTCTCTTTCTGATTCTTCAGTTTCTCCATTTGTTTCTTTGAGCGTTCCCGCTGATCAGAGAAAAGAAGATTTTTATTTCTAATATACCACCTAATTGAGCAAAAAAACGACGATAAATCCCCTAACTTCTCGTGCATCCTACGAGGTAACATCAGTCATAACTCCCAAGTTCGAAACTAAGCTTAAGCACTAGCCTTGTCATGAGGAATGGAAAGAGAAAGAAAAGTGCCTAAGCTAAATACGAGCACCAACAATCTCCGGCAACTACTGTTAGGCCTTCTAAATGTTCATCAGAAGCCCACAAGAACATCTGTCAAGTATGATTCACCAAGACGAGACGTGGGATGACTTTCCAGTTAACTGACAGAATTATCCACCATGTTCTAAAGGCAGCAGATCCTAAACACATGAACAACCCAACTGTGACTGACATGCACAACAGGCAGCTAAAGACATCCTCCCTATTTTCCTATGTAAGTCCTTCCTAGGTCCTATTAAAGCTCAAATGCATGAGATTTGGCAATTAAGAAAGGACATGGACCAGTAGCCTGGTTTGAGAAACCAAAGCTGTATATTAAGCTCCGTGTCTATATTCTAGGGTAAGATTAGTTTCATAACTTAAAGGTAGCTGGGAAAAAGACATACACAAAAAATTGACATCAATAATATGAACTGGGTAATCTGTCAATAGATAGGGGTATTTACAACGTAGTCTGAATCGAGATGTTTGTTTCAGCTTACAGAAACACATTGATTTCCATCCACAATATTGAAAATTAGAAAAAGAAAATTCAAAGTTTAACAAAGAAATGAAAAAATAAAATAAAATCTACATGGCGCTGCATGCTGATCTTTGTATGTTTTAAAAGATCTCAAGTACTTGATGTATAAGTTCATTTTCAAATGTTACAACAAACGAAAAAAGCAAAATCCAAAAACAGAGGTCGCACAAACACACTATTAAGTTTGCAATAAGCCATCATTGTTCCTGAAGAATGAACTAAGAAAAGGAAAAACAAATGTAACAGATGTGACACTTACCTCATCAACAAGTTCTATAAGTGTAATATCTGATTTCTGACACTTGTCCTTCAGGAATGCATTTTCCTTCTTGAGATCCTTTATTGATTTTGCCATCTGAGTTTGTGGTGCAGATTGAAAAAAGAATTATGATCAAGTCCAAGTAGCAGATATGCTGATCTGGTACATTGGGAAATAAAAGAATATCATTAGTTAGGTGTCATATAACTCATACCTTCTCGATCTCATGCTTAAATGTTTCAAAGACTTCGTTGCTCTTTGCCAATGCATCCTGCACAATAGAAACAGATTTGACGACCCAAGATGAGTTTGCTTTTTGACGGATAGCATTAATACAAAGAAAACCTTCGAGAGCGAAAGGAGATAGGAAGCAGAAGGTAATTTTCCTAGAATGTATCTGTTTGCTTCACAGGATCGAGCAGATAAATAAGAGGCAGAGCACGCATGAACAAAAGGAAGGTGCAAATCAAGCTAGTAAAGGATGCATAAAATTAGCATCCAATGTCAAATAGTTTAGGCATCTCACCAGTTGGAACTAGGGGTAAGCATGGTCCGGGTTGGGCCAATCCACCCCCTAACCCTAGGACCAACCTGCACAGTGCCGGTCCTCAATTTTTGGGACCGAGGACCGGACCGACCCAATGGGTTCGGTCCGATTCTAGGATCAACTCGGAACCAATTGATAATTTTTTATTTCATTTTTTGTACTCCTTAAAAAAAACGATTGAGGACCAGTCTGATCCAATAGGTTTGGTCCAGTTTCAAGGTCAACCCAGAACTAACTAATAATTTTTTATTTCATTTTTTGTACTCTTTAAAAGGGCAACCAAGGACTATACCGACCCGATGGATTTGATGATGAGCAAGGTTAGTTAAGAAAGGCAAGCGGTGATGGTCAAGTGGAGTGAGTGTCAAACAGAATGAGCATCAAATGTCGAGCAGGGAGCAACAAGCCAAGTGAGCATCGAGCGGCATAAGTGACCTAAAGCGAGCGAGGCGAGTGTCGAGTGTCGAGTGGCGAGCGAAGAAGTTGTTTTTGATTTTAGCAAATTGAAGACTAAGAGGATAAATAAAATAGAAGAGAACGAATACTAAAGGAGGATGCCATAAGGTGCCTTTTTGGATGCCTTGAGGACACCTCACAAAAACATTTTCCTCCTTCGTAATTATGACTATTAACGCCGTAAAAGACATTAAAAACCTAAGTTATTAAAGAATAATGTAAAATTACTTGAACTCCCCACTAAAGAGCTGTTTAATGTTATTGACGCCGTTTATTTTAAGGTTTTCTCTATATAAAAAAATTATAAATAATATTATATATATATAGTTAGGGTTGGTCCGGATTGGACCGACTCGGAACTCTCAGGACCGAAGATCGACCCGCACAGTGCTGGTCCAGAAATTCTAGGACCAAGGACCGACCCAGTCTCCTTAGGAACCAAACCAGGACTGACAGGGTTGGGCTGGTCCAGGGTTGACCTGGACCGATGCTCACCCCTAGCTTGGAACTTTCGGGAAGAAGTACTATTTTTGTCCCTTTTCCTTTCCCTATCCTATTGTGATGTAAGACAATGCCTAGCGGCTCCAAGAGCAGCAAGTTTTTGCAGTGCTTAATTTGTCTAGAAAAGGTAGCCCATAGTTTAGCTGCTAGTTTCATGCAGTTGATAAGGAATGGTGTTGCTTGTTCCCTTGTGCTGGGATATATCTTGAGTGGTTTATTGTCATTGCTTGACTGCTGGTATATGTACTTGTTTCCTAAGATAGGAGTTGGGTTGCTAGAGGTTTTTCCTATGGAGTTGTATTAGAAGTTACTTGGCTTGTAGTGGTGTTTGCCTCCCATTAATTCAGCAGCAATGAGAATGCTTAACTTACCCATAAGAGAAACAAAGCAGCCCATAGTTGGCCAACAATTCTCACGTTTCCAAAAAAAACATGTTAACACTTGATGGTACGCTTGTGTCAATCTCAGATATAACATCTACAAATTTGGCTGTTAAGAAATTAACCCGGTTAAAACAAGGAAAAAGTAACAGCAAAGCCGCCTCATAAGAACAGTGCTAAGATCCACCTGAAGATGCATGCAGCAAAAGAAAGCTACGGTTGGCATTATTTCACATATAACAAATTAATTGAACAGTGAGGATCAGTGCAATCCAAGTCAGACAATAGAATGAAATCTAGCATCCAATCATGCCTCATACAAACAGTCCAAGTTATATGAATACCATCCAATGTAGAGGTTCCTTGCTTTAGGCACTTCCTTAAGGCAAAATAACTGCCATTAGGCAAAGACACCTTAACTCATGCGACTGCAAATATTGGGAAACAAGTGATGGAAGTAACCTGGAATTGTTGGAATTTCTCTCCGTCTGCTGTCAACTGTAACCGTAAGTTTTTCTCAGTTTCTAGTAGCTGTGATACTTGTTCAGCATATACTTTCATTTGGGACTGTTCCTGAATCACTTTCTCCTCATGCTGCTTAATTTTCAAATCAGCAATCTGGAGTTCTAGACTTTTCTGCTTTAACTGCATATTCAAGTTTCAAGCGACAGAATTTGAGCAAAGTCCTTCAGAAATGCAGACTGCAAATCTCTGAAATCAATCAATTTTAAAGAACTTCACCTCCTGTTCATGATGTTGTTCAGAAAGCACATACTGCTCAGCTAGCTGCTTCAACTTAACTTTTAACCTGAACCCAAAGAATTTCATAGACAACTAAATGCATCAGATAGAATGCCGGTGAAGAAGCTAGGAAACAATAATCCAAGACAAGCAATTTCCTTAATACAAGAATCTAAAAATTCATGCAATGGTGCATCCGCCCGCCCGGGGGGGGGGGGGTTGTGTGGAGAGATAGGAGGACAGGCAGACAGATAAAAACCCAATTTTAACAACTGCATTCTTCAGCCCATGCTTACATACAAGTGCTCTCCATATGGCAATCACGAGCATCATTTCATAGATGATACTATATACGCCCAAAAATAATTAGGTACAGGAATTGTAAATCCCATCGAGGAAAAGACATTCCATATAAAAGTGAAACTCCCTTAGATTATTCCACGCAAATGCTCCTAGAATGGGGAACTCTATAATTTTTTTGAGAATACCAAAATATTACGCATCCAGCAACATCCTTTACTTACATATTATTGCTAAACATCATACTTGAGGATTGAAGTGCTGTGTTTCTTATGCATGCGTTAGGCAGGTGGTAGACATGAGCCATTATATAATAGCGAGAACAGACAACAAAAGAACATTTTTAACACAACAGAGCGAGTAAATGTCTTACATCTCATTTTCTTTAAGCTGAGAAAGGCATTCATACTTCTGCTGTTCTAGTTTATTGCTCACCTCCTGAAGAAAGCACATTTAAATTAAAACAAGCACAGGAATGCAGCCATCTCTCACAGAGCACAAGAGACGAGTAACTTATTTATTATCTAACTCCAACTGAGAGGTTTAACTAAGCAATATTAATGCAAGGAAAAAAAACACATTAATCTTGAATTTCTTTTTCTTTGTTTGGAACATTCCTTGCATAGAGATGTGGCATGACAGGAAAAAACCAAAAAAGTAATGAACCTTGATGGCATCTTGAAACTTGGCTGATAAATCCAATCTCAAATTTTGTCCCTCAGTTGATACCCGTTTGCATTCATCCTGCAAATCGATATATAAGGCATCAATTCTCCATGAAAGCCACATTCTAGTACTATAATGGACATCTCACTTCATAACAAACAATAACCTGTACAAACAAAGAAACTGCTGAAGACAGAAACCACGAAAGAAAATTTAATAAGAGCACCATTTGTAACCTTCTCATTTTTTAAATCTTACTTTCTACGACCACTTATGACTTTTTAAAATAAGAGGAAGATTCTTTGCTGATGCATTTTAGAAGAGTAAAGTAACTTAGTGGTGTATGGTAAATCCTTTCAAATAACGTATGAAACTTTCAAAAGAACAATCCATTAAATATCTTATCGATGATGATCAAGTGTTGATGAGTGAAGTCAACCAAATGTAGCTGGACAGTCTTAGGGCAGTCAACATTTACAAAGAAAATCAGAGAGAGAGAGAAAGAGAGAGAGCATTTGGAGCAGATTGTGAAGGAAAAGTACCATTAGCATTTTGTTTTGACGTTGCAACTCCCGACACAGTGACTCAAGCCTGTCTCGAACTGCACTTGCTGTGACAGTTGTAGATGTGAATACTATATCTATATCTTAGGACCATAGATGCTGAACATATAACGATAATTAATGGAAAAGAAATTGGATGTGTGCTAATGTATATGATTCGTGCAACAATGTCAACATTCAAAGGAAAAAGGGGGGAAATAAAAATAGCATTACAAAATGTAAATGTAGAAGAGAGAGATTCACCAGACAATCTCATTTCATGCAACAACTAAGATTTTAACTACGCATGAAGGCTCGCACCAATATTGTGCTATTTTTAGTTTGCACTTGATAGACCTAAATTTAGTGTATTTAAATTACACAAGAGAAGAGAGTTATAATTTCCTTATTGGAAGAGAAGAGAGGCAAAGGAAACCATGTATTAAAAGTCAAAGCCAATGATTTGATATCTAGGCTTAAAATAACCCCCAAAAAAAAAAAAGGGAAAAAAAAAGACTGTTACAGAAACAACTTATGCACTATAACAGCTATGTTCCACTGTAAACTTGCTATAAACTTTAATGTTTAGTGAAATATATTTTAAATCAAAGTTGGGTGAGGCAGCTTTAAAGTGACTGCAACCGAAAGGTGTTTGAGAAACACCTTATGTAAGCTGCAACACCCCTATTCACAGTCGAAGCTACTGCGGAGAAGCTTATGAACAGCCTCCACGTAATTCAGCTGGATTCTCAAGTAAAGTTCACGTTGTTGTGCTTGACGTTGTTGTGCTTGGAAGTTTAAAAGGAAACAAAGAACAAAGTTCATCATGTCATGTTGTGTTTTACAGTTATTACCATAGAGCTAGCAACACCCAATTTAGAGAGGCAAGTACTCTTTTATCACGGTACCTTTTTTAAAAGAAAAAAGAAAAGAAAAAGATACAACATTTCACTTTTTTTTAATATGTTTTATCCTGACTTGGGAACAGGAAGTTCATCATAGAACCTGGTGTTGATTTAACAAGCCTTCACTTAGCTAACAGCTGAACCTAGAAAAGAGAAGTCCTATGACCCCTAACCATCCTCATCAATCAATAAGAGAAATTCTAAGAGAGATAACTCCACGTCACAACAATCACTATTCTTGAGTAATAGTAACATGACCTAGTCAGTGTACATGTGAACCATAGTGCTCTATTTTAGGAGATGAACTGCTAATTTGTATAATGAGGAAATCTTGATTCTCCGACAATTCATAATGCTAAAACAATGTCTTCACAAGAGGACAAAGTTAAACTCCACCAAAATTATCAGGCACCTCAAATTATGGCAAGAAAAACTTGTAAACTTTCAAAGTCATCATGCTCTGCAAACTCACAACATTATTCGACTCTGAACTCCCAATGAAGGCAAATTCTAACATCCAAAAGCATTTTACATTTGTCACAAAATGATCACGTGTGTAAATAATGTTATTTTAATTGATGCCAAATAAAGAACCAATTCGACCAACAAACGACAGTCATTAAAAAAGTGCAGGAGAAGTGTGAACCTACCAGCATCTCGTTCAGCAAGAACTTGTTGATATTTCAGAGTGAACTGTAAAAACTCCTTTTCTGACTTGAAACTACGCTTGGCATTCTTTTTTGCTTCAGACGTTTCCTGAGAAATTAGAATGGGCCAATTTATTAACCTAGATTTCAAGGGTGACACAAGATTAGGAATTAGGAATTATTACATGTTCTCAGAATAGCTCATCATCTTGCTTGGCCATGCATCAACGCATGTCCGCGTTATAGATTAAAGCCAAACGTTCTGTGACATACCAAATGAATATGCCCGATTTAGAGAAAGCATGGCTAAGCAAGATATGGGCTATCCTAAGAACATGTAATAAGTTCCAGATTGACAATTTTAATACAAGTGTTAGTAGACAAATGCCGAAATTTCACGGATGTACCATACCAGCCCTGCTACTTACTTGCTTCCTGTTTTTCAAAGAATCATCTCCATCCGGCAAAGATTTTTCCTTGGCGTGAGTTGGCTGCATGACCAACTTATCTTCAGCAGCTGCAACGGAAGAAGCCCCATAAGTGGAATGAAAAAGATAAAACGAAGCGTTTTAAATAATCAAGCTTCCAAATACTGCCAAAGCAAAGTGCTAAGCATCAAAATACATAAAGTGTAGAAGACCCAAATAACAAGTGGACAAAAGCAAAGAGAATAATGTGAAGGAAAATAGTCTTGACTTCAGGTAAAGATATTTACATTGGTCTGAACTTTGAAATTTCTCCTGAGCTTGTTCTTTTACCTCGCAGGATCCAGAAACCTCTGAAGAATCCTCGGGAGCAGAACCACCCGATCCTGGTGTCAAGGGTGAGCCAAAATTCTTCTCGACGTGTCCACCATCATCCAAATCCACTAATTCGTGCGCTAACCCATCCAAACGATTCCCGCTACCGATCCTAAAATCGCCCAGCGGCTTCTCTTCCTCGTTATTAGGAGTCGCGGGGCAAAGAGGCTCGGCAGTGCCATCAACGAAACCGTCCGGCAGAGCATCCACCTCAGGGAGCTGATTTGCCGCCGGGTTCTCCATTTCACGCGCTGGAACAAGACGAAAACTTATCTCAGCTAAAGAAACCACAAGCATTCATACATGGCAGACTAGGATTATCCGCAGGTTCACTCCTAAGAGAATTGAAAAAAAGGCGAGAACGTTCGGTCCGTACTTCGGAAACGGCAGCAACACTTTCAAAACCGAGAAATTACAAAACTTTCTCAGACCCAACCAAAGAAAAGAGTCCTAGCAAGCCTCTAAACGAAGGAAATCTCAAGACGCGAAATGGCTAATCGCGCGCGACAATCTCCACTCAACAGAGCGAAGAACACATCCGCATCCCCCCCCCCTTCCCAACACATTCATCCACAAAACTCGCGAACACCGAGCAAGAGGTCAAGGCAGGGCGGGAACCAGAGCTCGCCCGATCTACCGGCCGGACGATCGGATCCCTAGGTTTAAGGAAAAACCGACGGCGCCGGCGCGTCGCCGATCCGTTCCGTTTCGCTGCGACGAATACGGAAGCCGCTCGAGCAAGCGATGAAGAAGACCGGAACGCGCCAAGGAGGAGGAGCTGCGGAAGAAGGCGTTACCGTGAGAATTTCGGCGAGGAGATTGCGAGGGGAGGCCGAAGAAGGAAATCGGGATTCGCGGCGAGACGAGAAGAAATGCGACGGAGGCAGGCCGAATCCAGGGCGCGTTTTTGCCTGCGCTTCTTTGGGCGGTACCCGAATGGGAAGAGACGGAGGAGAGTGACGTCACTGTGTTAAGCCCGATTGTAGAGGTGATGTAATAATTATGAATGACGGGGACTAGGGATACGGAGGGAGGGGATATCTCTCTCTTTTTTCTTTTTTTAAATCATTGTGAGAAAATGACCTGTGAACTTTAGATATCGTATTTAAATTTTTCATTTATTTAATATAATTCATAAATTATAGTATTTTCTGAAATTTTTTATATGTTTAATTTAGTCTATGAAATATATCAAAATATTTAATATTATCCTTCCATGAATTCAATTTTAGGGATAATTAAAAACATTTCCATGTAATTTACAGATTAAATTGAATGTATACTAAAAATTCATAGACTACATTGAATAATTTAAATATTCAGGAATGACATTATACATTAGACTATAGTTCAGTAATCACGTTAAATAATTATTCCTTCATTGTTCGTCTTTTTAAATCCTTTTTTTGTTTTTCCATTATCAAAAGAAAAATAAGGTATTAAATAGAAGGACGTTCCAACCGATGAAAGTGGGTCCCAACTGCATCCATACGCGAAATTTTAGCACCATAAGAGGGGGTTGACGCTATTTACGCCGTTAGAAAGTGTCCTTTTTACGTTAACTACCCAAATTACTTTTCAATACCAAAATTTGGTTCAACATCTATCATTGACATCACTCACCCTCCCTAGAAATTAATCTTACGGTCTTCATCATTCATACATCACAGTTCTCATGCGATTTAATAAATATTAAAACATGTCTTCAATTATGAATATGATGTGTTTCCAAGTTAAAAAAAAAACCATTTCCAGTTTCAAGTAATGAATTCACTAATTTGTTGAAGATGATAATGTTGTTAATTTGCGTTGTTAGAAAATTCTTTTGTCTAAAAGTGATCTTGATGGAAGTTTGAATATAATGACAACTTCTTCGCATTCGAATTTATATTCATCAAGAAAGAACTTCGAGGAAACGATGCAAGAGCGGTATTATAAGGTGGATCTCAATTGTCAATTTTCTTTTCCTTTCCTCTGTCTTTTATAATCTTTATGCTGAAGATTGAATGGAAACAAACGAATTGGTGCCTTGAATTGAGTTTCTAGCTGAATAGGTCTTGTTCTTTGCTATTAAGAATGCAAAATATAAATTGTTCTCTCCAAGCTAGGTTCGAAAAGAATAAAAAAGGAAAGTAAAAACTCATGATCATCAATATGCCCAGAAAAAAGTGTTAGTACATACTGATACATGCTTGACAAAGTTGAAGACTGATTTGATCTGTTGACGTAATAATACATAGTTCTTGGTTCTTGGTTCGGCATGTTTAGGACAAGGGCTTCAGACCCTTTTTCTTCGCGTTTCTAGCAAGGGCAGTACATATTTCCTTCTTCCTCTTCTTGTTGCTGTTGTTGTTGTTGTTATTGCTATTATTGTTATTACTGCGATCCTGGTTGTTGTCGACATCGACGACGGCTGAACTCCTTGCTTGAGCTTCAAGGGCATCCTTAATGAAAAATTTCAACTTCCATAACGTGGATTCGTTCTGCATCAGATCGACAGTAAACAGCATCATCAGTGTATTGCTCTTAGCTCCAGCAAAACAAAACTCGTAGAGTGCACGAGAGAGAGAGAGAGAGATTTGAACCTGAGCATCTAGATCTAGGTCCACAAGATCACCCTTTGATAGGAAGTTCGGATCATACTGAGCAACAATCTCCACAGCCTTATCAACATCCTCAACTGGCAATTTATCAAGGGCCGCCGCTATTTTTCTTTTTTCTTCTGTTGAGATTTTCCTGGGATGGGAATTGTCAAGCATATCTTTTGTCAGACGTTTCTGCTGAAAGTTATCAAGCAAATGCATGCACAACAGACATCTAAGGGAGATGCACTACGCAAGTGCATTTTATAGTAACTGCCTCGCACCAAGCACCCACTATATCTCTCATTTTCAGGTCCTAAAGGAAACCGAAAAGAACCAACAACAATCTTGAAGCCTAAAAAGCATGAGAGACGTGAATCTCACAGGACCATGATTTGAAAAGACGTCGCCTTTATGCAAGGACAAGCTTACAGTGTAGAAAGCACAAGCGAGACCCTAACAAGCAACAAGTTTACATACGTTACTTACATCCATGTGCGCTATCTACAAAGATACACAAAAATGCCTCAGTACACTTTACAAACACAGCTTCTGACCAAAAATGAAATAACAAACACGGCTTGATTGTTGAATACAAGAAAATGAGAAACTTGCATGACCAGAGCCAGGAAACAGAAGAGAGACATTACAGACAATTTTTCTATTCTCAATTCCTACCATCAGTTCACTTGAAAACAACACACTACTGACCTGCACTTTGAGATAACACTTGCCCTGATTTCTTCCAGATACACATCGACCTCGAAAAGCTGAAACGGTTTCACAAATTATAGTTGAGAAATAATCGTATATAGTCATCAATTAGGAGATGGGTTTGCTACAGAAGATGATTTCTTTCCCATTTATTGGCTGACTACACTCCGAATGAAAAGCCTCGTCTGTCCATAATGTAATATTTCCCCCTTACACATAAAAATCTGTAGCTTTTATGTTCATTGGAAATTACCTCGCAACTTATTTCCCTGGCCATTTTGGCATTAGCAGCTTCCTTTGCAAGTTGCATATCTAACTGCGCCTCTGCCTCTTCCTGTTGTAGTCTTTCTTCCTACACACACACATGGTTTTGAAATGAAAAGCAAAATTAGAATTGTCATAGCACCTCATAGTAGAAGAAACCAAATAAATAGTCAAACACATTCAGCAGCCTGCCAAACTGGTAATGAAACCCCAAACAGCAAATCATGATTGGTCCTTAAAGACCAACTTACCTCCTCCGTAACTTTAGGATATAGTTGGAGCCACTTCTCCTCAAATTTCCGGAGTAATGTCTTGGCCATGACATGAATATCACTCTTTTCATCATTGTACTTCATAGCATTTTTGAAGACCAGCCTCACATCAGCACATATCTCTCGGACATGTTTATAAGAAGTACCATCAGTGGCCTCCATTTGCTTTTTAATTGTACTGAAGTCCATTGGCTTGTCAATTACCTAGAATATACCAGCAATATAATAAATAAAAAGCAGTAGAAGACATTCACAAAAGATGTAGTGATATTCAAATGAGGCTGTGCACTGCCATAATTATATTCTAGCATTTAATCAAATGAGTTGTGTGGCCCAAAAGGCAAAGTTCCTCACTTTTCACTCTTCATGTTTTCCCCTCCAAACAATGTTATTGGCCAATCACTACCCATTCTTTCCCTCCATACTCACATAGATAATTGCCCACATTCTTCTGAGGTAAACAACATGAGGACAACAATAATTTTCTGCGTGGAAAAATTTGCCAGATAAATCTATGATTACATCCTAGAACATCACATTTAGCTAGTTTGGAAATCCACTTGCTCAAATAGAAAGAGTTGTCGACATTGACAAACAAAAGTTCGCCCTTCAAGAAAGTTGCATTGTTCTGAGATCCAAAAAACTATAGGCATAGACAAGATTTAGCAAGGCTCAATAAACATTGACTAACAATGTCGAACACTCTTAAACACTGATCAAAATAATATTTGAGCATCCCGGTAAAAAAGATGAGAGATCATAAGTACAAAAGCCATACTTTATGATAGTCATGCAAACCGAGAGCTTTGACATCCACAGGTTGCAGGAAGGGCCATGCCCATTTGTGCTGAGTGATCTGAAAGAAAAATGTAAAATGTATACCTCCTGTCAGTATCACTGAAGCATGCCACCGACTTCTCTTCCTATAAAAAAATTCCTTGATGTTCTAAGTGAAGACCTTTTTCCACCAAAAATAAAAGGCGAAAGAAACTGCAAAATCCCATTTGGGAACATAGAGCAAAACCACTGAATTCAATACTTGTCACCACAAATTGGGAGAGTGACTATGCCTCGTCTGGACCAAGACAATGCTCAGAGTATTTGAACAAATAAGGGCTGAGACATATTCAAGAAACATACTCGGGATTGGATCTTTTGAATATTGTACATTCTGACAATCAAAGATGGACAAGTATAAGATCTAACTCTGCCACGGATAAAGCGAATAACATTACGAAGCATATCTCAGCAAACTAAACTCTTTGTGTAAGGAAACATCCTCAACTGGTTTCCAGTGAGCAGCACGTGACTCTGGAAAAACAATAAGGAGTGAGATTGGCTTCAGCAATAAGGTAAAAAGAGAAAAAGGGGGTGCAAAAGGATCCCATCCAATAGCATTTGTGAACAAGGGGTGCAAATAGGTAATAACAGAAGCGCGGATGGATGATCATATGGCCTGTATTCGTGAATTTGGAATGGAAATGAGGAGTATCACTGAGCAGCATAGGACATAAAAAAGGATAAGTTAGGTCAAAGTTTTTTTTTTTTTATTCGAAAGTTAGGTGAAAGTAACATTCACATAAATGTTCTAACATTGAATAGAACCAGGCATTTTCAAGATTAGCTGAGCAACCATGGGACAGATGCACGATTCCACCACAATTGCTGTCTGCCGACGCAAGTACGAAACGACTTGCCTGGCGGAGTATTACGCCAAACTGACTGATAAGCTGCTGCATTCTCTTCGCCGCAGCGGCTTCCCTATTACAAGCATCCTGTTGCAGCTTCTTGAGACTGTTAACCTGCCTCTCCTCCTTGCCTAGTGTGCTACCTTTGGGGGTGGTCGGTTGCTTTTTACTTTGATCATCATAGACTTGCTCGACCTCTTTAACCCTTTTCTCCAACTGTAAGGGGGGAAAAAGATCAAATCAGCACAAGGAGATCCCAGTTTTCCAGGTACAGCAAAACCCAGCATACATATCCAAAGACTAATACGAGTCGATAACAAAGAATACAACTTTACCTCGTCGACCTTGAACAGAATGAGTTGCAGATCGTCCTTAAATGCTTCGATTTCGAAACCGGGATTAACCGTCCCGAGATATGGAATCAAACCATCGAAATCCATTTCTTCCATCTCGCGCTGAAAAAAAAAAAAAAACAAAGAAGTGATTTTTAGTGTTTATTACTGCGAACAGCCGGCCGCAGAAAAACGCAAGAGCGCGCGCGCGCCTCCGAACACGGACGCGACCCGTTTCGCGAAGCTCCGCGGGCTACGTGAAAACTTCATAGCGGCCGGAAAAAAAAAAGCAACCGCAATTCAAGCTCGCGGCTCCTAAAGCGTGCCAGACGGGTACAAGTACAACCCACCTCGCCTTCTCTCTCCGGGTTTTCTGCTGCGCGACCGGACGAAAAACGAAAGCTCTCCCGGCGGAATCAAAAGCGCGGCCTTTTCTTCGGTCCAGGCTGTGTCGATTCCGCGAGAGCAGATTCGAGACTGACGAGAAGATCAGAGGAGGAGAGAGAGAGAGAGAGAGAGAGACTACCCGAAGGATTTCAGACGAGCTCGGTGGGGGAAAGCGAAATCCGACGGGAGGCGGCGCCGCTTCTTGAAAGGGCGGCGTTGCAGGGTTTTAAACAAGGTGGCAGCGAGTCCGTTAACCCTCCCGCTGATAAGAAGAAAGGGACTATTTTACTAAAGAAGAAGGCATCGAAAGAAACGGTAAAGAACGGCTCGGTGTATTTTTCTGGCAATAGTAATTTGAGAAAATGACATGTGGTCAACGGACTAACTAAAAATAGTTAACCTTGTATTTCTATTAATTTAAATTTAAAGACAACACTTTCATATGATTATAGGATTAGTTTGCACATATGCTAAAAATTGAAAAATTACATTGAATAAACTAAAAGTCCAAGGGTCATATTGTACATTGAGTTAAAGTTTAATAATCATATTACACGTTGAATCAAATTTTATAAATCATTTATGTTATTATCACTAACCATTTTTGACATGGTGCGGAGCTACTTTTTTCTCTTTCCAATCGAGCCTATTTTAGGGGTGGATCATGTCACTCGTGAGCAAGCACGAGTCGCATTTTTAAAATCTTTTACCAGTTGAATTAAAATGCAACAGATCAGATCCCAGCCCTTCCAAATCATAAAATCACAACCATTGATAATCATCGAGATTTGCCTCTTGGAACCCTATGTGCACACTTTTAAGTGACTGCTATTTTATTTTATGTTTTTAGTTTTTGATATTTCAGATCTAAATGCATTTCTACTTCGGCGGATGGACGGGTAGACGGTCTGTGCAATTATTTGCCATGAGCAAAACAGCGGATCGCTAGTTAGTAGCAAATAGATTGAATTCTCAGCAAGTCGGTAATTCAACTCTTACATTAGCGAATATTGTTCTAATTAGTAACTTCTTTTTTTTTTTTGAGGGATGGTAAATTCTCATCGAGGTAGGGAAGGGATATAATCCTGGACATAAATTTATTTTTTTTAAATCTAGGGGTCAGTCGTAATATATTGTGTCTTTCAATCCATAAATGGGTAATTAGGCGTTGCATTTCGTTGCTAATTATACATATGCATCAATAAAAGCTACACCGAGAAACTATAATGACTTTTTTTTTAATAGGAGTTGGCGAATCTTTTCATTGATATGATCAATTTCAATTTCAATTTCAATTTTGTCAATTATATCCATAGCAAATTCTCAATAGTAACTATATATAAGTTAGAGATAAGTGCAATATAAATCCTAAAACTTGTAACGAAAATGCAATTGAGCCATAAAACTTGTAAAAAGTGTAATTAAATCATAAAATTTGTCAAATTGATTTAATCGAGTCTTAAAGTTAACACCGTCAACATTTTTAACGGAAAATGCTGACATGGCATAAACATGGCATTTAAAATGAATTTTTATTTTCCACGTGGCTTTTTAAAATTATTTTTTATTCAAATTAGATTTTAAAACTAGAAAAGAATCGCTAGCCCCTCCGGCAATGTGTAGCGACGGCGGAAGTGGCGGCCATTTTCTTTTTCTTTTCTTTTTTAACGGTTTTGTTTTTTTAATAATTTTTAGTTTTTCTTTTCTAGTTTTTAAATCTAATTTGAATAAAAAAAATTAAAAAGCCACCATGGAAAATCAAAATTAATTTTAAATTCCACGTCAGCATTTTCTGTTAAAAAATTAGACGGTGTTAACTTCAGAACTCGATTAAACCAATTTGATAAGTTTTAGGATTTAATTGCATTTTTTACAAGTTTTATGATTCAATTGCATTTTCGTTACAAGTTTTAGGACTTCTATTACACTTATCCATTTATAATAATAGACTCTGCATTTAAGGGCCAATTCCATAAAAAAAAACATGAACTTTAGGTTTTGTCCCAAATCTGGCCCGAATTTTATTTTGTCTACAAAAAATCACGAACTTTAGATTTTGTCCCAAATCTGGCCCAAACTTTATTTTGTCTAAAAAAAAAGCACAAACTTTAGGTGTTGTCCCAAATCTGGCCCGACCTTTATTTTGTCTAAAAAAAAAAGCACAACCTTTCACCTGTGTCCCAAATCTGGCCCTTTGTTAACTCTCATTCCATAGTCATCCGACGTGGCATTTCCACGTTAGCAATAATATCCAACACAGCACAATAATGTTGCATTTGAGTGTTTGGAGGAAGTGTTAAATTTAAGTCTGCCCTCCAATGATGTGAACTTTACAGATGATTCTCATGGGAAAAAATAATTCAGCAGTTTCAGTTCCAGGGATGAGGCACATAGCTAGGGCTACTAGATCAATTAACAATTGGCAAGCTGTTTGCAATGTCAGGAGCTGGGTTGGAAGCAGAAGACTACATTGCCTTAAAGCGAGATATTAAAAGCGTGTGCATCTTGTAGTTAAATAGAGATGTGAAGCCTATTTGTAATAGACTTACTTTATTTTGTTTCAAATAAAGTTCAGGCCAGATTTGAGACAACACCAAAAGTTATTTTTTTTTTATGACCCGGGAACTCCCATATAACCAATAGTCGGCGAGGTAAACTTGGGGTGACGCTAGCGGATGACCTGCAGTTTGTGCTTTTTTTTTTAGACAAAATAAAGTTCAAGCCAGATTTGGGACAACACCTAAAGTTCGTGTTTTTTTTTTTTTTTTAGACAAAATAAAGTTTGGGTCAGATTTGTGATAACACCTAAAGTTCGTGTTTTTTTATGGAATTGACTCCTGCATTTAATATAGAGTCATTCCATTACTAAGTGCCTTGTTAGATATATTGTGAATAGGGAAGATTCGATTTCAAGGTACTTATCGTAAATAATATGACAATAAACAATCCATTTAAAACAATACAATTTCATTTTATTGATTGCTTCAAAAGTAAGCATTTCGTGACACTCATTAACAAACCCATTAAAATACGAAAGGCCGGTGGTGCATCTTCTCATAGTAATTATCTCAACAAACTTGTGTAAAAGCCAAGACTATATGTTCGGAGTCTATATCGAGAATGATGTCCAATACATAGTAGTTGACTTTAAAACTAGAAAAAAGATTGATATAAGTTTTAAGTCAGTGACTCTAGATGTTGCAGCATCAAAAATTGATACGACATACATTAGTAACGACAAAAGTACATCTTAAGTGCCAAAGTTTGGCACGAGGGGACACTTAACTGTCGAAAGTTAGGAAAGTAACATTTAAGTATCATTTAAAAAAAAATGGAACAATTGAGTCCCACCTCTAGCGAACCCTACTATAAATTTTACGTGACAATTTTTTATTAATTTTGTTCATCAAGAAAACGCAAAAATGATGTCGTTTTGGCACGGATTTGAATTTTAATATAAAAAATAATTAAATTATTAAAAAAAAAAAGGAAGGAAGACAGTTGTAGGCGACTAAGGGTTGTGCCCTTGCCGCCGCTGCTACCGCCTCCTCGCCGTCGTGGGGAAGGGCTAGCGATGGTGAGGGGAGGGCCGGCGAGGGTCGCCGGGCCCTAGCAAGGAGGTGGCGGCCAAGGCTCAGCCTCATCGCTTATACTCTCTCTCTATTGTTTTTTGTTTCTTTTGTTTTTTATATAAATGTAGTTTTAAATTAAATTAAATTAATTTTTATATTAATTATTTACCCACGTCATCGGTAAAACGACGTCATTTTGCACTTGTCTTGCCGGAAAATCGTCACGTAAGCATTTTGACTGAATTTTCTTGCTGTTGGCACTTATGTGATCAATTTTGCTCCGATTTTGACACTTAAATATTACTTTAATAACTTTTGGCATTTAAATGTCCATCCGTGCCAAATTTTAACACTTCAGATGTCTGGCACTCCATTAGTAACTTTTCCAAATCCTAACATGTTTGTGAACTTTTTACTACTAGAGTTAATGACCCTAACCTCTCAAGTGATTCTGTTCTAGTATGATGATAAATGAGGTCGATCATGTTATGCATTTTCAAATTGACAAATCAATTATTTAAATATCAGTCGTTTACAATATTATATAATCATTTAAAGAACTCTTTATCTACTTACAGCGAATACAGGATGGAAAAATTTTTAAGGTGTAGTGTAATCGTCACACGAAATGATCGATCCACAGCATGCTATTAACAAAAAGAATCAATCCCATGGGCCATGATCCGATCCGATCCGATCCGGCTGCTCCAAATCATACGGCCCAAATTCTCCACGCCAATTTTAAAAAAGAAATAAATAAAAAAATCAACCGAGTCAAAGTCAGCTCAAATGAATCGCTCCTCGCACGCGCGAGGACCGAGCCCCGCGGGGTCACGCGTGCGGAATGCAGCCCAGGGAAGCCCGCGCCAGCACATTCACGAAGTGGGACCGACACCGCAACGGCCTGAGCAGGCTCCGGTGGCCGCCGCCGCTCCCATCGGCGACGACCTGCTTCCCGCCTTCGGCCGCCGGGAAGAGCGGCGCCGGCGCTCGTCGGCCCTGCCTCTTCCTTATGTCGCTCAGCTCCATCCTAGCGGGGAACTTGGTGATCCCGATCAGAGCCCGGCGCCTCCTCCGAAAGGAGGACGACCCGACGGAGGCGGCGGCCGGGGCGGCGGAGCTCCTCGACCGCTTCATCCGGAGCGAGTTGGACCGGAGGAGCTGCCCGCCGGCGAACCGGATCTTCGCGCCGTCGCGGCGGAAGCTGTCGAGGCGGCCGAACGAGTCGGAGCGGTGCTGCTCGCGCTCGTCGAAGGGGATGGATCTGCCGCAGAAGAGGAAGGCGTCGACGGCGGAGGCGGGGCCGGCGGAGAACTCGAAGTCGGGGGCGTCCCAGAGCGGCGGGGCGGGAGGGCCGTCGGGTTGGTCGAGGGGGGTGGTGAAGGGGAGGTCGCAGAAGGAGAGGGCGTCGTCCTCGTCGGCGGCGGCGGCGTCCTCGAAGTCGCGGGGAAGAGGGGCGTCCGACATGGTTGATGGACTGAGGAAGAATGAAGATGAAGATGAGGAAGCGGTAGAAGTATATAAAGGGTCGGCCCCTGGAAGTGGGATGTGCTTTTTAGAGAGAGAGAGAGAGAGAGAGAGTGGGAGTTTCCGTTGGGAGGAAGGCTTCTAGATGAAGTCGAGAAGGGGGAGGCGTTGGAAATTGACTGGCGGGGTTGGGTGGGCGCTGCAGCGAATTCGCTCCTTTTTCTTTGATGCTTTTGGGTCGGTCTAGTTTGCGCGTCTTGCGAAGAAAAAACGACACCACGTCTAGAAGATTATTTATGAATTTAAAAATAAAAATAAAAAAATAAAGTAAAAGAAGGAAAAGGGATGAGGAGGGGGGGCATTCCGAGAATTGAACTCGGGACCTCTCGCACCCTAAGCGAGAATCATACCACTAGACCAAATGCCCTTTTTTTGATGTTGTTTTCGTAAAATATTTATAAAACCCAAATTAGTATTGGGTTAGCACCAGTAATTCGAGGAGCCGCGCGTCCCACTGGGCCTCCATTTGTGGATCATTCGTCTTTTCGGCTTCGGTTTAGTCCGCGTCTTATGTCTTACAAATTAATAAGATGATCGTCCCGCGGTCCGTCTTGCTCTAATGCTAACTTTTTAGGCCCAATTACCTCAAAAAGAGAGACGTGCTCTTTTGATCTCAAATTTTTTTACCATCTCAGCCCATTGGTCCTATCTTTCGGCCCCCCATCTAAACAATTGTAACGAAAATATGGCTTTGCCCTCTTTCTAAGAATGATGCGGTAGCCAGTAGGGGTGTCAACGGTTTGGTCTGTTTTTCTTTTTGGTTCTTTTCTTTCATTTTTTGGCTGGATGAAGCTCATGTACCTCCCTCCCGGTGCTTCCCTCCCATGGCCATATGACGGCAAAGGATCGGACAACGGCCAATCATTTATTACGTCCTTCAAGCATTTGATGAAAGCTTATCAAAGAAAACCTATGGACACAGTCCTCTTTTTTGCTTTCGAGAAACATAATTACATGTATCATAACTAATTCTTACTGCCTTACGCATGCTGTCCAAACGCATTGCACCGACCCCAAACAGATCACTTCTTTAGTTTTCTCTGTCCAGCCAAAAAATGAAAGAAAAGAAGCCATTTTCTTTGGATGCTGTTCTTTTATATGACTGTCTTCTTCCTCTCGATGACACCAAACAGCATGTAACACATACCAACCAAAAAAAAAAAGACGGTCCGTCCAACAAAGAAACCCATCTCCTTCGGCTCCCCCCACAATCACCACGAAGGCCACTATGACTGCCCAAATTGTTACTCTATTCATCATCCCCTGCGACTAAAGAAAACCAAGAAAATGAAACCTCTTTTCTCGTTCTTTGATTATTATTATTATCATTAATAAACATTTTTTGGAACATGATGAAACTTGAAGAGACTCGAGTTCAGAAGAAAATAAAGATTTATGGTATATTATTGGAATTAGAAGAGGATTTGCGATTTTTCTTTTACCTGAGTTTTCATTGGAGACTTTGCTTTGAACTCCATGTTTGGTAGAGAGTACACTGGAGAGGTCTTTTGCAGAGGGAAAGAGATGATCTCTCTGCCGAATGTGTTTGGTTAATAGTTTGATTTTATTGGTTTTTCGGTTCGGTTTGGTTCAGTTCCTGACACCCCTAGTAGTAGACATAGCTTGTTGTACACATCCATTGTTCCTCCAACATGCCGTTGTCATGACCTATCGAACTAAGGCCCTGTTTGGTTCAGCATTTGGAATGTTCATTTAGGCTCTAAAGTCCCTTGGCAAAATGTAAAAGTGTTTGGTTCGTTTTTTTGCGCGGCTTTGGCGAGATGCAATTGCATCTCTAAATGGCTTTAAGGGCCTTTAGCTCAATGCAACTCTTGAGGTCCTTTGGAAAGTTGCATATTCAAAATGCAACTTCCGGTATTTTTCATCTCTCCGATGGAGAAGCCGATCGGCCGCCTGAATAAAAATAAATATAAAAATAAATATGTTTATATAAGAATAAATATGTTTATATTTTTATATAAAAATATAAACATATCTATTTTTTTTTAAATTTTTATGTTTAATAAATATATATTTATAAAAAAAATATAATATATATTTATAAAAATATATAATATATATTTATAAAAAAATATAATATATATTTATAAAAATATATAATATATATTTATAAAAAAATATAATATATATTTATATAAAATATATATTTATATATATTTTATATTGATATAAACATATCTATTTTTTTATAAATATACTTTATGTTTAATAAATATATATTTATAAATATAAACATATCTATTTTTTATATATCATGAATGTTTGGAATCCATATTATGCAAGGAGACATTGCTTTTGCTAATTCGAATTGAAGGGTACTCCATCCCACTTCTACATTCATAGCTTGAAAAAACGAATCAGATCTTTATATACGAAATTATCAATCAATGCTATCAACGGTCGCCTCTTTCAGTTGATCTTCCACAAAGAGCTCCTTCTTTAACAGCTTTTTCTACCCAATCGCAGAAGCTTCTATATCCACTAAGAGCGAAATCCGTTTGAGTAGAGCAGGGCCTTAATAAGGGTGACTGATAGGTAGGTAGAAGAGAGAAGGGGCGCAGCGAGGCAGAGTAGTGAGTTACAGACAGAGTTCGGAAAGGTCAAATCTTGGATGATTCCATCATACATGATATTTTTTATTCAGACGGTTCGGCCGTCGGATTTGGCGGTCCGGTGGCCAGACTTAAAAAAAAAATATAAACATATTTTTACTTTTTAAATTTAATAAAAGTTAATTATAAATGCAAATTTTATCAAACGGTATTTTGGCCAAAGTTGTTTCTCAATGTAAATTTTACCAAACGATATTTGCATTTCGGAAAACCCCATTCACCCAAAGGTATTTGCATTTCTGCAAATGCATTCCCCAAAAGCCGAACCAAACGGGCCCTAAATCCATTCAATAACTTTTCCACTCTATCAGAAGATGTGTAATAACAAAAAGTTCTACAAAGAGTTAGGGCTGGACATTACTCGGGTCACATGTATCATTACAGTGATCACCCTACATACATTGGGATGGTCGGACTTACACGATAACATAGCAGAGATCATCCCGTGCTCGATTAGTTCCTACCATGTCTTTGCAAAGCAAAGCCAAATGAAAACGATGACCCCACGAGATGGAGGGAGGGACAGCATCCACGCTCGGGCATCATTTTGTGGACTGTTGACCTCAAAGCTAACGATGGGAATCTCGGCACGTGGAAAGAAGTGGAGCCCTTATGAAGCATGGAAGGCAAAAGGCCAAAAGAGCAAAAGAGAAACCTCCAAAGCAAAAGAGGAAGACCCGTCAATTCTTATCAAAAGAAAAAGAGATGGGAGGAAGACCTCCTTTTTGAAAAAGGAAAGGCAATGCTCCAACCGAGGTACGCTCGTGCGTGGCTAGTGGGGCAGGCGGAAAACCCCGCCGATCTAGGAAAGCGGAAAACGCGCCTTTAGGTCGCGACCCCTCGCGTCATCGACAGTAGGCTCGATCGTGGCCCCCTTTGAATCGGCCTGCTGTTCTAGAAGAGGATCCATCGTGCGGATCGTCTCTTCGCCTACCGTGATTTTGTGGAGATTTGAGGGTCGAGTCGCGGTCTTTTCCTCTCCTTATCGTCTCGCTTTTGGCCGTGCTTAAGGAAAATCGCGCCTGTTTAGTGGCGAGGCGGTGAGCACGCCGACAGATTATGGCCACATTTTTTTTTGCCCTTTTCAGCTTTCGGTAAGGTGCGAGTGACAACACATATAAAAATCTCTCTCTCTCTCTCTATGTGATAATGTAAACATGAACATGGTCTTGTAGTTCGATAATTGGTATACTTGTATTCTCGTGTTGAACGTGTATATATTGTTGGGGGTCCTATTGTCATCTTTAAGATGAACTACCAAGAAACTGTGTCTCACAACATCCTGTATGCTTTTTTAAAGAATTGCTTATTTGTAGACATGTTGGTTGATAGTAATTGATAAATTAAATTGCAATAGACATGTTCACGTAATCT
This sequence comes from Eucalyptus pauciflora, assembly GCA_007663325.1. Classification (NCBI taxonomy): domain Eukaryota; kingdom Viridiplantae; phylum Streptophyta; class Magnoliopsida; order Myrtales; family Myrtaceae; genus Eucalyptus; species Eucalyptus pauciflora. Next base: position 364,127 of record VMYD01000010.1, on the reverse strand, counting down.
ACAAGCAAATATGTAGATAATTAATCAAGTGAATAGAAAGAAATGTCCTCGTTTGAACTTTCTCCCCTAGCTATAAATTACACTAAGATTTAGATATGTTGACCCCTCAAAAAAATATTTTTCGCAGATTGTGATTTGGGAGTATTGGAAAAGTCTGCATTGCATCACTAGTCTAATCTCATAGGGACATCTCACTATCACACATAGCTTTCATCACATAAGCAATGACTTCATGTGCTTGATGATGTGAACAATTATCAAGAAGGAAAAAGAGGTCCAAATAATACCCGTTTAGAAATTATTTATCTCATACGTACATGACTAATAAGATCTTTCAAGTCATATGCCTTGCATTCAAGAAACTTTAGAGGTCGCACTATCACGTTGTGAGTCTTACCTATGATGAAAATGAACATGACGATTTGCATGCATTCACACAGATGAATTGAGAAAGGTTCGGGTACCTTGCATCAAAACAAAACATATGATTACATACTCCTCTAAATTATGTATTCTTTTCACACTTTAACAAACACGTATTTATGCTGATAAGTGAAATTCCTGTAATTCAATAGCCAAAGGTTGAAAGAAAAAGTATTACCTTTTTTTTTCCCTCTAACAATAAGGTTTGAAATTCTTCGAGCAAAATGAATGTGATAGAACCCGCTGCACTTGCGCCTTATACTATTGAAACATAAGAAATAGTCGAACACACTTACCATTGCACCCGCATGATATAATTTTCTCCTTTCTTAAATAAAAAATCTTCTCCTTACAATTATTTTCCCCATGCATTTTAACAGAGTTCATTATTTTTTTAGTAAGCACGTTATTTATCGGAATATCAGGCTTGCCGACCAGAAGAAATTTCCTCCTTTTATATACTTTCTAGAGAGAAAGCTGATCATTCACTGATACAGAAGTCAAATCTCTGTCATGTCTTGTGCAGCTGCATAGATGAGCAGCTGTGCTTGATAACGTTTCTCAATCTGGATTTTTGTGGATAAAATAACCAGAAACCTTGCTGCAAGTGGGATAATCTAACGCAGAATATGACACGAATCAACTCCTACACGTCATTGATCGAAGAAGTAACTGTGACAATAATTTATAACATGCAATTTCAGCTCTATATCTTTCATATCATGCATAATCAAATTCGTCCTGTCAGGCACTTAAATATTGACAATGCCCGTTTACCATTCAGGCGAAAAACCATGCCATTCGGGATTTCTTTTTGCCAAATGGTAGGTTTCTAGTCACACCCTTCTCCAATTCTTTCAAAAGAATAATCATCTTGATGCTTCCAAAATAAAAGTTAGAAAGGAAAAAGACGATCTCTGTGGAGCCGCCCCACGGCGAGATGGCGGTCCCTATCCAAACGAATCTGTTCATCGCACGCATCTCGGCTTTTAACAATGTGAATCAAGCTGTTATCAAGAGAAGGGGAAAATAAGAAAAATATTCAAATTGCGATGGTCGTCTAGAACAGAAACACTTGTTAAACGAGAAGATATAAATTATCTATAAATTTGCCTGGTCGTAGCCCGCTCTTCTAGAAGAGCACGGCAAAGGAGCGTACCTCATGATGTATTAGGGGTGAGCATGGTTCCCGGGTAGAACCGGGAACCGGAGAACCGAACCGGAGGTTCCGGTTCGGTTCCCGGTTCTAAAGGGACCGGTTCCGGTTCCCGGTTCCCTTTTTTGGGGAACCGGCGGTTCCGGTTCCGGTTCCGGTTCCTATGGGAAAAGAACCGGAACCGGAACCGGAACCGGTTAGGGTTCCAAAGCCCCAAATCAAAAAAGCCTCGACTCAAGCCTTCAGTTCATTTCACGCTTTCATGGTTCTCTCAGTCTCTCCCGTCCTCTGTCTCTGCCTGTTGCCGACGCTGCTTGCCCTCGACGCCACCGCCAGACGTTGCTCGCCCTCGACGCCGCCGGCAGACTCTGCTAACCCGCGACGCCGCTGCCGGACGCCGTTGGACGCCAGTCGCCCTGCGCTCGCCTCGCCCTTGCCTCCCTTGACGCCGTCACCCCTCGCTCGCCTTGCCGCTCAGCCTCCACCGGACGCCGGTCGTCCCACTGCTGGACGCCAGTCGGCCCGCGCTCGCGCCGCCCTTGATTTCAGATGTGAATGCAACAGATATAGCGAGAGAGAGAGCTGCAAAACTTTCCTAAGAAAAAAACATGGTGGTGTAAGAGACGGTGAAATCTGTGGTAGCGGTGGTGGCTGCGACTGCCGACGACCAAAAGAACCCCGTCGCCGCGAACCCTAACCCTAATTCGAAGGGCATTGCAAGTAGTGGCGACCTGGAGCTGTAGGAGGGAGAGATTGCAGGTGAAGAGGACTTAGCCGAGCAGTCGGCGAAGGAGGAGCCCAAGGCGGACCAGCCGCATCCCCTTGAGCACTCGTGGACTTTATGGTTCGATAACCTTGCCACAAAATTGAAGCAGATGGCTTGGGGTGCCTCCATGCGCCCGATCTACACTTTCTCTACCATCGAAGAATTCTGGAGGTAAAATTTTTTTACGTTTTTCTCTCGAAATTTGGGAACCCAGCTCTAGAGTCGATTGAGTTGTGGTTGGGTTGTTCTCTTTTCTGGGTGATTCTTGTTATCATTGTGTTATGGCTGATGGGTTTGATGGTGTTCCAATTTTGTTCTCGCTGAAAGCAAAGTTTTATGGTTAGGGAGAATTAGTTGCTTTGCCATTATGGTTTTGAGGAGTGTCTGTAGAGGATTGTCGCTAATTCTGAATGCACCGACCTCTGATAGAGAATCCATGTTTCATTGTACAATACATTTGTTCATGTGTCCATCGATGTCTTGTCTTCTTCGTGATCAACATGAACAATGGAAGCGACCTACAGTAAATGCATCTCGAAGGTACTTTTAATTGTCTTAATTCAACAAGTCATGTTTCAATTTATTATTTGTGCACTTGTCTTAATCTAATTTGTCTCATTCTTTTGGTCCTCTGGTGGTCTGGTGGTGTTCAAGTGTGAAAGTTTTTCGTTGCCAATTGCCTCGTGACAATTCCTAATACTTAAGAGAGCGAAGGTAGCTTTTTATGTCTTTTCCTAGTCAGTTATGTTATGATTTTTGTCTTTGGAAGTGGATGGAATACTTTATGACAGTGCACATACATTTGAGCAGATGAATATGCTATCCTATGCTTTTTTTATCAGTTTATACTTTATGACAGTGCACATACAATGACTTGGTTCTGTTGTTGTCTTTAAGGGTCTAATTTCAAAGACTGAACTCATAGATGGGCTTTTGACTACTTGTTTTGTTGTGTTAGTCTCTCAGTAATTATGATATTAATCCTTCTCTTTTTGGCCAAAATGTATTGTTGTTATGCAGCTCCACTTTGTAACTGGTGTGGAACATGGAAAGGAGATAAAATTTGTGGTAGCTGCAGAGAAGCATGATACTGCTCTGAAAAATATCAGGTTCTAGGTTATTCAACTCCTTATACACATTCCCCGTCAGTCTGATATTTTCCGTGACACTTTTTGTTTTTCACCTGCAGGCCATGCATTGGCGCTCAGGTGTGCCAAAATAGTAGTAGAAATGCAGGAAACTCATCAGCAAAAGACCATAAATGTGAGCAACTATTTAGACTTTGGATAAAGTATACCAGTATTGCAGGGGAGGCGCTGGTATATGTGCCTATTAGGTCTCATGAATTTTCTTTTTTCACATGCACAGCTCTGTTCTTTTTGTCATGTTGGCATGGTAGAGGTCCTATAGGAGTATTTTGAACATGCCTTAGTAAGTATGCTGCCAGAGATATATGTAGTCATTTAGCTGTGATGATTTTAGTCTGTGGTCTTATGCTTGAAGTTGCAGTTCTGTCCTTTCCGTCATGTTGGTATAGTAGAGGTCCTTTCAAAGTAATTTAAACATGCCGTAGTACGTAGACTGCCAGAGATATATGTAGTCATTTAGCTCTGATGATTTGGGTCTGTAGTCTTATGCTTGAAGTTGAAATTGAACTTGGCATCATGTGTTAACTTCCAGTATTTTTTTTCTGTACTTTTAAATGTTAACTTCTCTATGGTGTAATTCTGCAAACAGTTGCAAGCAAGAGTCTATGGCCCGAACACAAGATTGCCAATGAGGATGAGGCTAAATATGATGTTGATGTGTCTGCTGATTTGGATAATACCAATTGTCTTGTATCTAGAAACCAGATGGATGACTCAATAAATTCACTTATTGAGAGTTTCCAGGCCTTGATTGCAATCATTGCTAGCTTGGAAATCATCCGCCTGGGATTTGTAATTTTTTTAGGTATGCTGTGTTCTTTTTCCCTACTCTAACCTTTGTACCATGAAAGCAGAAGAATCCAATGACATACTTGATGGAACACTGCTGATCTTTTACAGGCAGAAAGGGTTCCTGATGGATTTGTGCTCAATGTTGTGCGAAGGGAGGACTTGGCATCGCCAAATAGAAGTGGGGACTACAGCTGTGAAGTCTCCAAATGCTTGCAACTGGATTGGCCGAAGAAGGAGATAGATGTGAGTTCGACATCCGAATTTTTTTAGGTATGCTGTTGGTACCTTTTTTTTTTTAATTTGATAGAGCAAAACTAAGTTTGCTTGTAAACTTAAGAGTGGTTTGGAATATCACAATGCTGGCTTATAACATTAGACACAGCTTTTCCTTATGATCTTACCCAATGGCGGGACTAAGCAATTGTTCAAACTTTACCCTGAAAATGAAAAAAAAAAATGAGACCAAAAAAAAAAAAAAGAACCTGTAGGAACCTGGAACCGACCCTGGAACCTGTGACAGGGTAGGTTCCAGGTTCTTGGTTTTGACGGGTAGGTTCCAGGTTCCAAAAAAAGAGGAACCTGTACCCGAGGGTAGGTTCCAGGTTCCAGACGGAACCTGTAAAGAACCGGGAACCGCTCACCCCTATGATGTATGTCTGTCTCTCGATCCACTTCTTTCATGCATATGTAACTTTAAGTTATATGTTCCTGTTCATCTAGAAAGCCTTCCTCTAACAACCCACCTAAGAACCAAACCTTAAGAATTGTCCTTTTCATGTTGATGATATAGGCTCTCTATTTTAATATTGTTCACTAGCCGAATAAAAATGAATATGTTTTGCATGGCGATTCAAGAATAATTCACCATCAGCCCCACCAGCCGGGGCCCCTGTCCATTAACTTAGACCAGTATATATGCATCTTGGAGTTGCTTTTTAGAAGAGTGGAGATAGCCATGTCTGCATGATCTCTCATTAGCCGATCTTGATTCTCTCTTTTTCCTCCTACCACTTAACCTCCAGTCTCTCTTTCTTTTGGCATCATCAACTTCTTGATTCTCATCGATGGCAGCTGAGGAATTTCACCGATACCCAGAAGCAAACTTTGGCCAGGATGATGGGGAGGATTCGTTTGAAGCTGAAGAAACGCTCTCCCTCTGTGATCTCCCTCTGCACAGTCATGGAGCTGCTCATTTGGATGACTTCAACAGCACAGAGAATCAAACCTGCTCCTCTTCTTCTTCTTCTTCTTCTTCTTCTTCTGATAACGATGATGGTGAAGAGGACTTGTTTGAGTTCACGAATCAAAACTTCGCCCTTCCGACTCAGCCTGCAAGCAACATCATCTTCTGTGGAAAGCTCATTTCTTGTGAGGAACCATCACCACAAGTCTATGGAATTCCAAGGGAAGGGCAGGCTTCAAAGCACAACAAACCCATCTCTCCCTCCTCAAGATCAAGACCCATCTCAGAGGGTCTAAAGGGTCAACAAAGCACGGCGCACACGATCCATTCCCCAAGCTCCCCAGTGGCGAGAGGTTCAAAAGTCATGCCACTGGAGAAGTATGGTTATGGAACTAGGAAAATGTCATCTGGTTACAAAGCGACGGTAATGGCCTACCCGACTCCGAAGTCCAATGGCTATTTGTTAATGTACGGGTTGTCGAAATTTCCCATGGAGATGGAGCTGAGAGACAGCAGGAAGAAACACAAGACAATTCCTTCCAGGTTGCATCAGCCCCCTAATGGGAGGGGCGTTGTTAAGGTCAGAGATGGAGATAAAGATCAGAAGAGGCTTTCGGGGGTGATGAAGGCAATCAGTTGCAAAAGTTACCATCCAAATTCCATGGTGAAAACCTCGATTGTCCCAGCACCGCGCCCGTGATACCACGGTGTTGCCTGCTACAGATGTATCGGACGACATTCGCATAGAACTATATGATATAGCGACTGCGTAGGAGGATAGAGTATATGCTCTCGGATGGATAGGTTGGGGAAATTTTTGCTCGGGGCATGCTTCGACTCTTAGTTAGGATTTGATGTTCCGGATATACATTCTTTTGCTTTAGGTGCAATCGACAGTGCTTAGTAAAACTCGGGTGAAAATCTTGTTCCTAATGTTGTTAGGCATGACAATCCAAGGGGCAAAAACTCTTAATTTGTCTTGTTTCTTTTCCTTTGACGTAGAGCAATAGAATGCTATTGAGCTGAGAGGTCCAAGCTTTTCTCAGTTGGAAGAAGCGTGTCAAATTTGACAAATTTGTTGGGAAATAGAGAAAAGCATTTGAATGGAGGACCTACGTGATCATGTAGCACTTGTGAATGCGTAGTCGTAGGTCAATCCAAATTAAATTTGGACCAATATGAGCTATCGAGAGACTAATGGAAAAGTTTTATTTTTTTGGTTAACGGCGTTCCTTGTTTCCCTCTCTTCATTCCGTATATCCCTTGCCTTAAAATTAATGAGAAGAAAAAGAAAAAAACAATTTGAGCGTTCCTATTGAGAACCAGAAAGATGTGCTGACGGTCCAGATACATAGATCATCTTCCGCTTTCCTCCGTCCGAGACAACATCCAACATTTGTTTGCTTCAAATTGGATGTGCTCGATCCCAAATTAAGGGGACTAGTCCGAGAGAAATTTGAAAATAGAGCCTAACTTAGTCTTCAGAGGAGAAAAATACATTCAGCGACCAAGAAAGACCTGCTCAGAATTATTTGTGCTTGCCGGGCAAAGTTTAGTCATCACTGCTGACTTGTCAAAATTCAGAAACTGCGAAGTTGTTTCGTGACTTGAATTATAGCCGATAGGCCCTGGACATTACACAACGTGACGTACAGAGAAAGAATTCGACTCTGCAAGTACTTCAATGACGACTCCAATCCAAGGATTCATAATCACAGGTTCTACAACACCCACATTTTGTTCTACCAATGCGATGATCAAGAGATGTAACAATCTGTAAGAACAAAGACAATCCGGATATAGCCTGCCAATGAAATAAGATCACACTCTCACGACAGATGAAATATCTCACGAACAAGTCGCGATATCTTATGGAAAAGAGGAATTCGAGTGATATTATCGCAGGAGCTAATCTGCCTAATCTCCAACAACAAACGATCCCAACATCACTCCGGCCTATTGACAAAAAGACATGCAACTCTCAACATAATTATCACTTCCGCAAAGAATTATACAATCTCCTAGCCTCGCCATATGTCAAAATTTTACAATTCAGGAGCTACTGCAGTGGCTGGCACAGAAACTTTGATTAGGGATGGTGACCTAACTCGGGATGGAGCAGGGGAATTATAAAAACTTTACATGAAATTTCAGTAATCAGAAAAAAAAAAAAATACTCAGACAAAAATTACACCGAGCACGGAGCACCAAGTGCCAGGCAGGCAGCAGCCACCGCTAGTCCTCCTCGATCAGTCATTGAGATAAAGTAGCACTGCTCAACGTCTTTCTCTTCTTTCTTCTCTTCTCCATATTTCCATTTCTTACACCATTTTCTTGGCCATTAGGCCTTGCAACCTCCCTACGGGTGACAAGCCGTCCCTTCTTCCTAGTTGATTTTTTATGCTCTTCCAAACTGCACGCATATGAATTCACATATTACACTCTCAAAAATGGGAATATGTGCATAAGGCTACTTGAAATCACCGCAGAACCTGAGAGAAGGGCAACCACGGATCTCCAGTATGAAGGCAACTGATATAAGCGATGTAAATAATTGGAAAGACAAGCCAATATCTACTCATCTATTCAGAAGCATATTCGCCAATTGAAGGAAAAATTACATATTTAACTAGATCAAAAACTCTACTTGCAGTAACTGGCAAATCTTTACTCTAATCCACAATATCTTTCCTTAATAATTATAGCCACTCAACATGCTTTTCTTTTTCTAATATAATAAAGTATGATAATTTTAGTATTTTGTTCATCTGAAAAGAGGAAAAGAAAGCTTTAAAGAGATAGTAAAACAGTAAAAAAAAGTACCTAAACTTTTCACTGGTAAACAAGTTCTGTGAGACCGCCTTTTGCATGACGCTTCCATAGTACTGTTTAAAAGAAGCATTTCCGCTGCTCTTCTCCAGCTGCAGTAAACTTGGCATGATTAGTCACTAAGGAAATGCCTTCATTATAGACCACAAGTTTTAGTTTCAGGGAAGCAAACCTGAAGAAATGATTCAACAGACTGTTGATCTTTGGGTGAAAAAGCTACCTCCTCTCTTTTCTTTCGCACAAACTCAATATTCAGCTCCACCTGTAGGCCAAGGCAGCAGGTGGCTTTAGGCATTCATATATAGAAACAAACTGATTTTGACTCTACTTTGGCATTTTTATGGGACTACACTTGCTTGATAGCAGCCAATAGGAAAGAACTTCAGTAACTTCACATCAAGTGAGAGGATCATAGTGATAACCCCTTAAATCATTTGGACAACTACGATCACATGTTGGCCACTCATAATTTGTCAAGGGGTTGTGTCAGATGGATCCGGCAAAGCCAGCATTTGAATTGAGAGAGCTTGACAGGAACTTGTATATGTAGCCAAACATTTTTCACACATTTAAAAAAAAATAGACTCCTCGTAACAAAAATATCTCCATCCTAAATCAGATCTTGGCATTTGACTTACAAAAATGATTTCTAAAGTGCATTAGCTTCCAACTAGAATGAGAAACAAAACAAGTATAATTGTCTTCTACAGGTTAAGAGATGCAACAATCTTTTCTTTTCAAAAATACATACCTGGTCAATAAAACGTTTTGACACGCGCCGTAAACTCTCATTTGTTGTTGCCTCATAGAACTTCCTCAGACAGATGAGTGGTACGGTAGCCAGCTCAGGAAAGGATATGTGGTAGCTCCACTGATCAAAGTGCGTGCAGAGCAACTCAATGGCCGAATAAACACACTGTTCTTGGAAGTTTTGAGACTTTAACCAATGCTTTGGCAACTGTAGAGAAAAGAAGATAATGAATTGGTTACTGCTTCTTTTTATGAGCTCCAAAGATTCAGCATACCGTACACAATTATTTGCAGTCTTGAGATTTGGATTATCTCAAAAACCTGAATCCTATATTTAGTGAAAATCATGTCTTTTAAACCACAGAAATATATCATAGAACTACTGACACAGAACACAATTTTGTAATCCCCTTACTTTAACAGAAGTCGAAAAGTTGAAGTCCTTTCCAGGCTTTTGGCCCACCTTGCCAACCTTGTATTCCAAGATGTCCAATGCAAATGATGCAACAGGTATGAAAATCCCACTAGAACGAGAGAGATGATTTAACCACTGAATGCACTTAATTCTCAAAGGTAAATATCTTGGTCCAAGAAAGAGATGGGCCACCCCATTTACAATCTGAATGATCATATAAAGCAGTGGCTGGAGGTCATGATCACGAATGTTTGATGATACAAATTCAACCCAGAGATCAATGCAATTAGCGAACTGCCAACTGCATATTTTCTTGACTGCTTCCTGCATGTGGACATAAAAAATCAATCCTAGCATGAGAATGCATCCTTATGAACATTCAGAGATTCTTAATAATGTATTCAACATTAAGAACAGGATAAAGCATAAACTACACATTTAGAGCAACTATTAGTGAATGACCAAGCATACTCCTTTTGTACCTTCTTCTTAGTCAATAGAGCCAACTGCAGTACTTTAGCAAGTTGCTGTAGAGAAACCAATGCTTTGCTAGAGGATTTCTGTAGGTCCATGGAGCATAGTTCAACAATGCTATTCCGGAGGAATTGTATATGATTAAACATTCCTGGCTCCAGAAATTTGCAGTGGCCTATGAAGGCTTTGTATGTTTTAATCAGGCAGATATCAAACCAATCATTCCCATACAGAAAAGTCACATCACGTACTACAAGAAAGGCATGTGATGACAGATTTTCGTCACCAGTTGCCCATAAGTGAATTGATATCTACATAGAGAACACCAAAATGTAAGAACTGAAAAGCACATAATGACACTAAAATCCAGTAAATATATATATATATATATATATCATGTGACAGTAAGTACAAAATTGCTTGGATTATATTAGGAAGCCCGATAGTCTAGTATGCCTCAGTAATATAGAAAAGAAAAGGCTGCTTGCCAGTCAAACAAATAGTATGCAACAGTAAGTATGAAATTGCTCAAATTATAATAAGAAGCACGAGATTTCAGTATGCCTGAGTGACATAGAAAAGGAAAGGCCACTTGAAGTACAAGAAAAAGATAATGAGAATAAGAGCAATCTCACATAAATGTCTGACTAGCAGTCTTTGTACCATATGAAATAGTTCCGGATGAGTGACAATATAATGCACTTGACTATGCGAAAGAATGTACCTTGATCAGTCGATGCAGCAGAGAAGGAAAACCAGCAAAACATATAATAGAAGCCCTGAGTTGTGTTAAGGAGAAAACCAAAATCTTAGAGTCTGTAACTTGATTCAGGAGGAACAGGGTGCTCCGCAAATATGATTTTATCAGTGGCTTCATAGTTTTCCATTTTGATGTCTTCTTCATATCCAAAATAGTTTCCTTCTTGCAATTAGAGCATGATATCCCAAGTAAGTTCCGAAATATTTTGTCGGCTTCACGGAGCATGAAGGCCAATATAGTGGAATAAGCTTCGTTATTCTGAATCTTGTAGACTGTGGCGCCATCAGAAAACCCAGTTGATTCACTTCCATAGCGACATGCAGCACGGTAACAATTTAAGAGGCTAGTCAAAGCAGATACATTCTGCATCTCAGTAGCTTCTTGACACCAACCGTTGATGGTAGATGCAGTCAACAGTTTGAGCTTACTTGAGTTTAAGTTTTCTCCAACTGTTTGAGTGTCATTGCCACTTGCCTCTTCATCATCAGAAAACTGTTTTTTTAAAAACATAGCAAACTATCAACCGGATGCTGCTAAGCAAGAACAATATTGAAAACAACAAAGAGAGTGAATGGCCTTCGATATAGTTCAAGCAAAGTTGAGAGCTTAAAATGTCAGTTCACACAACTACCAGTCAAAGACAGCATGTACAATTTTATAAAACCCATGAGCTATAGAGGAGTTGTAGCTCTGCTTTCTGAAAGTCATTTTCTCTTTATTATAGAGAAGGGAAAACCTTAGAAGGGAGAATGTCGGTTCACAAACAAAATAAGCATATGAGGAAGGAGAAGATGGAAATCAACTGAAAGACCTCTTAGATCTTGGTAAGGGTGGACCACCCTTAGGCCAGGTTGTTGTTCCTCTTGATTAAGCATGATAACAGTTGAAATGAAAAACTCTGTGGCAGTCCTTATAATTAAAGAAAACAAAATTAAACAAAATCATTTCCCCTTATGTTGTGTCCCAAATGATTTACCCGAGAGTACATGACACATAGGCTGTCCACAACCATGGAACTCGGTGATGCTGTATGCATCCTGAACATATTCATTTTTTAGTACATGTCAGCGAAGAAATCATATCCCTATACTTTCAGCTTAACTTCATATAACAACCACTCAGCTGTAGCCATCCTACAACAAAAATCCTAGGGTCATAAAAAACTTATTAGTGACATGATATCACAAGCACTCAGAAATATCCAATCAAACTCTTTGTATTATCAGCCATCTAAGCAAATTCTGAACTTATACTGATAAGCCACCGATTCCAAATATAGATGTATGCTAAGGAAAACAGAACATTACAGAGAACATATTCATTCATCATTACCAGCAAACATGTCTTGAATAACTCAGTGGAGTAACAAGGAAACCTACCATTTCTTCATCACTGAGTTGGTGGACATGCTTATCATTGTTCTCCAAAAATTTACAGAAACCTGGATCCTGAAGACAAATCAATTTATGATATTATGTTAGTTCAAGAACATAATGGCACATCGTCCACATAGAAAAAGAATTTAAACGGAAGCATCTTAGAAAAGAAAAGGAAGAAAGGGACCAAATTTGAACTTAGGCACTTTAGTGTTGAGAATGCCATAATGTATGCCAACAATGGTTTTCAATCTACAGCACTAGAAGCAAAGAAGAATCCTGAAATATGTGGTTCTTATATCTCTACATCATCAGGAACAACCTCCCATTCATACAAAGCTGGCCAATTTGAGATTTTATTAAAAAACAAAAACAAAAACCATGCAAAAAATTAATTGAACATGAGCTTTTCTACATAAGGTTGACCAAGCAGTTTTAATATGATTTACCTTTTTCTTTAACTTGTCCAACTTTTTTTTCTTTTCCACAAGCTCTGAATGAATGTCCTTGTTCTGCACAGATAAAGCAGTGACATTGCCATCTTCTGCACATACATCATTGTGTATATATGCAAAAGAGGAAGGGTGAATATCTGAATTTTGATTAACTATTAAAGACCAAATTACAACACCATTCACCTTCTAGGTAAGTCTCGTCATCCGTATCGGCTTGGATGGCATTTGTCGAAACCTAGCGTAATGTCACAAGAAAAGCAAAACAATTCAAAATTATCCAACTAGCAATATGAAAGTGTTACGAGCAACAAGTTCAACACCTCAAGATAGCCATCACTGTCTGAGTCATCTTCACCCAAATCGCTGCAATCTCCACCTAATAATGCATCCAGTGAAATGTCCTCAATGTCTTGAACCTCAGGCTTCCTAAAAGCAAAGGCAGAATATTAGGAAGCAGAATAATTAATGGCAAATGCTTTACAAGTACTTCAACTGTGACTGAAGACAGTGATTTTCATCGGTTGACATTGTGAAACATAGCAGAGATAAGATCCATATTACTGACAATCCAACCTCCAAGAAATCAAGAATCATGTGAAAAATGGAAAACTTCCCGTCACTCAACAATTGAGAAGGAAGCACCAGTTAACTTTCTTACCTTTCACTCGAGAGATCTACCTTGTCACCCTCATGGTCTTCATTCACATCCTGCTCCTTCCCTAAGAAAATCTCCAGTTAATATAAGGCAGCCCACAATTTCATGAACTACAAAGCAATTCCAAAAGGAAGAGGGAAATTCCATCTATATAGCATATATGAAAGACAAGCATCAAAACTGTAAGTATCGTAAAGTCTGTCATTTGAGTATATGATTAATTAATTTGAACAATATACATGCCATCACAGAAATCAAAACTTAGAAAGAGATACAGGTTAGAAGAAGCAAGAAGGAAGGAAAGCACTCCGCACTTTACAAAAAACCACAGTAGTAACTTTTTAGGGACAAAGCATCTTCAATAGCAAGTTCACATACTTCATACGCGTCGATACATTCTCTCTAAAGATACTCTAACAGGTTTCATTTAGACAATGTACCCGAGAATCGCGAACATACATAAAAGTAATGAGGAACCTCTGTAGGAAAGCCCAGTGCAAGCTACTTCTAGTACCGAGTACAACAAAGAACAAACCACGCATTCAAGACATTCGCGTTGCAGCGGAAGCAATCCATGGGGTTCAGGTCGCACAATGCAGGGATGCAACTGCCGTTAGTTACACGGCTTCCATTCTATACTTGGCGAAGCGCAAGAGAATCATCAATTTCTACGCTTAGTAAGCCACGCAGAACCTAAAACTAATCAAAATTCTCTGCTTAGCTGCACTTCGAATGCTGAAAACATTTAAAATAGTTCGAAGAAAACAAAAGAAAGAGGGAGACGAGTGCTTACTCTTAGAAGAAGCTTTCTTCTTGAACATGGAATTCGTCTTCCTCTTCTGCCTGAGCACCGACTGCAGATTCTTCTTCGCGAACTTCCTCGCCTTCTTCCCCAGCTTCGCCATCTCCTAGACGTTTCAAACACCCCCAACGCTCGACGATTCTGCACGAATGCACAACGAAAACCACGTGAACAATCAACAGCATGAAGCGAGGGAAAAGCTCAATCTCCTTGCACGCGACGAACCTTGAAGACCGAGAAATCACACGCCAAGAAGCAGACGCACAGCGATTCTCTTCTTCTTCTTCTTCTTCCTCTGCTCGATTCTCCTCCTGCACAGAGATGAATTCTCGGAGGGGCCATAGTGCAATTTCGGTACATTTGAGGGACCTCGGGCGCGATTTCCACCTTTTTGTCGGCTCTGCCGCCACCCCATGGGAACGCCAATCTCAGTGGCCTGGGCTCACTCGGAGTGCGAAACACTTTCTTTATCGCTCCACCCTCGGATCGGACTACGGACGGCTCGGATCAGCTCTCCTCAAAACCCTAGGGCTTTTGCCTGCGGGGGTCTCTCGTAGAAATCCGGACACTTCGAGGACATATCCGTCACGAGAAAAATGAAGGCGGGACGCACTCTGCTGGACGTGGCGACGTGGCACGATCCGGACCCTCCGTCGGTTCTTGGGCGATGAGATCCGACGCTCGGAAGAAACCCTAATCTCGGCCGACGCTATATAGCTCGCGCTTGGGATCGCAGGAGCAGGCCCTCTTCACTCGCTCCCAGCCACTCTCTCTCTTCGTCCTTCTCCTTCTTTAGCCTCGTCGTTCGCAGCTCAGGTAAAGCTTCCTCCATTTCTCCGATTTCCTTTTCGTGTTTTGCTTGTCGCGAGCGATGTGTGCTTGTTTTGCATGAGTCTCGATTCGTCTGTCCGGTCATTTTGATGGGGAGATTGGATTTTTTGCGCCTTAGATTGCGTCGTCTTCTTCGCCATTTCCGGTGTTGTTCCCTTGTTTTTGACGCTGAGGAGCTTGTGAAATTGAGGTGTGCTTGGCCGTAATCGATTCTATCGTGCTCCTTTCCTTGTTCTGTGTGCTCAGATCCTCGGTTGAATCGTGGTCGGGTGATCTGTCGATGGTTCTGTCGATGGATCTAGCTATTCAGATCTGAATCCCTTATTGTATGTTCGTGTGTGGTCTGGCATGCGTTTGATCTGTTTGATTTATCTCGATTCTTTTAGATCTATCTCAAGACCATTTGCGAGCTTGTCTCTGGTCTGTCTGCAATCTGAAGCAGGATGCATGAATCGTTTTGAATACTGCCGACTTCTTTTTCATGTTGGCTGATTAAAAGTAGATATGGTGGAGCCTATATGCTCTTGTTGAATAAACTGATCTGGAGAGCGATGTAGGAGCTTTTGAATTTGTTATACTATTTTGTTTGTGGACAGCTGATTTGACTTTTTTTAAAATATATTCTGTGTTTTTTTATTTATTGTAATGATAATTTTATGATTAACACATTTTCTTTATTCAAGATAGCAAGCTGTACGGTTTGCTTTTTTAATCTTTTTTAAGCTTATAAATTTAGATATGTGAAAACATGCCCTTATAGCTCAGCGGTAGAGCGTCAGTCTTGTAAACTGAAGGTCTGTAGTTCGATCCTGCATGGGGGCAATGTCTTTTTGAATTTTAATCAAACCCAAATGTGCATTTTGAAACTCCGCTAGCTCGCGGATGTGATTTTTGTTCTTATTTTATTTTTAGCTTTTGTCTAGTTGCTTGATCGGTGAATGATTTTAATTCTTTTTATGTTTAACGATGTTTGTCACAGGAAATTTCCAATTTGCTTTTGTACGCTGTGTGGTGGGTGAGATGTCCGATGTGGTTTTCAGATTTTTTATAATTTTGTGAATGTGCTTATCTCTCTGTATGCTTTGCCTGCAATTGGATGTGATGATTATGTCATGGCTGGAGTTTTATGGCTGTCTAATTGCATGATTTGTATTTTCATCTTTGTCGTCCATCTTTCAGATATCTCATCATGGGTAAGGAGAAGGTTCACATCAACATTGTGGTCATTGGCCATGTCGACTCTGGGAAATCGACTACAACTGGTCACTTGATCTACAAGCTAGGAGGTATTGACAAGCGTGTCATTGAGAGGTTCGAGAAGGAGGCAGCTGAAATGAACAAGAGGTCATTCAAGTATGCCTGGGTCCTTGACAAGCTCAAGGCGGAGCGTGAGCGTGGTATCACCATTGATATTGCCTTGTGGAAGTTTGAGACCACCAAGTATTACTGCACAGTTATTGATGCTCCTGGACATCGTGACTTCATCAAGAACATGATTACTGGAACTTCCCAGGCTGACTGTGCTGTCCTCATCATCGACTCCACCACTGGTGGTTTTGAGGCTGGTATTTCCAAGGATGGCCAGACCCGTGAGCATGCTCTCCTTGCCTTCACTCTTGGTGTGAAGCAGATGATTTGCTGCTGCAACAAGGTACATTTTATTTATATGTACTATATCTTATTTCATTAGCCTTCGGCATTTGTCTATATGTACTTATGTGATAACAATTCCCTTTTTGCAGATGGATGCCACCACACCCAAGTACTCCAAGGCCCGTTATGAGGAAATCGTGAAGGAAGTCTCTTCATACTTGAAGAAAGTTGGGTACAACCCTGACAAGATTCCTTTTGTCCCCATCTCTGGTTTTGAGGGTGACAACATGATTGAGAGGTCCACCAACCTTGACTGGTACAAGGGCCCCACCCTCCTCGATGCTCTCGACCAGATCTCGGAGCCAAAGAGGCCCACAGACAAGCCTCTCCGTCTCCCACTTCAGGATGTGTACAAGATCGGTGGTATTGGAACTGTCCCTGTCGGTCGTGTTGAGACTGGTGTCCTGAAGCCTGGTATGGTTGTCACTTTTGGACCCTCTGGATTGACCACTGAAGTTAAGTCTGTTGAGATGCACCACGAGGCTCTCCAGGAGGCCCTCCCTGGTGACAATGTTGGGTTCAACGTCAAGAACGTTGCCGTGAAGGATCTCAAGCGTGGTTTTGTTGCTTCCAACTCCAAGGATGATCCTGCCAAGGAGGCTGCTAGCTTCAGTTCCCAGGTCATCATCATGAACCACCCCGGGCAGATTGGCAACGGCTATGCTCCTGTCCTCGATTGTCACACTTGCCACATTGCTGTGAAGTTCTCTGAGTTGCTGACCAAGATTGACAGACGGTCTGGTAAGGAGCTTGAGAAGGAGCCCAAGTTCTTGAAGAACGGTGATGCTGGAATGGTGAAGATGATCCCCACCAAGCCTATGGTCGTCGAGACTTTCTCCGAGTACCCTCCTCTTGGGCGTTTTGCTGTCAGGGACATGCGTCAGACCGTGGCCGTCGGTGTCATCAAGAGTGTGGAGAAGAAGGACCCATCCGGTGCCAAGGTCACAAAGTCCGCTGCCAAGAAGAAGTGAGGCTGCTGTTGATTGCAGGATTGCGGAGCTCTATCATTTTAAGTGTCTCATACATGTCTTTATTTGAAGGGCCTCGGATTTTAGGTTTTGCCTGAGGGGTTTGCTCATTCTAAAGTCATTTAGTCGTAGTAACTTTGAGGAGACATTTTAGTTTGCCTTAAATTTTGCTTTTACTAGACTCGTATGGATTTTGGTGACGTTTATATTTTTACTTGGGCCTACTGCACTGTTTTGTCAAATGATCTGTAGTTCCTACCGTCTGACACTCCTATTTTGTATGTGCTTAATTCTAGTGCGTGTGCTTGCTCATGGAAAAGTGAGTGTAGCCCTGGCTATGCCACCTATGCCAAAAAGGTCCGACTGATATATGATCTTCGTGTTAACCTCTTTGAGTCGCGTGATTGAATGGATGGCTAAGATGTAGGAGGGAACAAAACCTTGGGCGAGTGAAGGAACTGCATTTGTTAATGCTCGAAGTCTTCATTGATGCGAGTAAATGATTGGTGAACTTCCGACTGAGGAGTTAAAAGGCGGTCGAGCGTTTTTCCATCCTCCGGGTGGTGGCTCTTAACCCAACCTACGGATCGGAGGTGATGTGGCTAAATTTGTTCTTCATGTATAGAACCAGTTCGACGGCGCACTGCAGGATGAACTATGGGCGAATTTGGCGATTCGTGAGCCATTGCTGCGATGCGAACGGTGAAAATCGGGCGCTGAGTGATGATTCCCCTATTCGACTTATCAAACCACAGACGACGACTGCGGGATTTTCCCACGCTACATCACCGCTGGAAAATTCATTGAGGCGGAATAAAACCGTCCAAAGTGCTACGTTCTGATAATTCAGGGCATGCATGGGCAGATCGTGTCCGGTACAAATTTCTTCTAGGAACTCCTATCCAGGATGTGCTCATATATTGGTTGTGAAAGGGAAATGAAGTGTCAATAAATCTAATGAATACTGGTAAAGCATCAAATCAGCGCGAAGCAATTGTGAGATCTAAACTATTCTCTCCATTTTCCTTGTACGTTTTGTCCAACTAGTACTCTTTTTTCATTTTCATTTATGCTAGACGCTGTGAAAAAATTGAACCGCTGGAAACACTTTAGTTCAATCGAAGGCGTGTGCTTAAAGCTATCCACAAAAACTAAACTCAAGTTCAGACATCGGCAACACACCATCATATGTGGTCCCTACTGGGCTGAGCATTTTACTCAAACTCCTCCATAGAATAATGTTCCAAACAAGGCATAACTTTTGGTGCAAATCGACAGTAACTTTCAACATCCCTCAAAAGCATTGTCTAACGGTAAATCTAATAGTTTTGATCAACACCATCAGCAGAAGGACCAGACACACTTTGTGGCAGAGAAAATTTTAATTTCCAAATTTCATAAATGCAACATTTCCAAGCCAATTTCAGCGAGCACTTTTGACGTTTGTTCACCTTGCTAGCTTCTTTCAACCAAGATAAATCATCATTTCGGTTACCCGGATCTAATGAGAATAGTCGTTATTAAAGGAAAGAGGCGATCTTAATTCACCACCATGATAAAAAAAAAGGCTACCGGAGGGACTGCCCAAAGCTGGAAGTCCAATTGCTATGTGCCATTATCACCACCCACTATTTCCCTGTCTAGCTCATCAATTCTCATTTTCTAAACCTATCACCGAACTTGTCTTGCAAATGAGAAAGTTTTCTCCAAAGCAGTCCTGTTCTCTGATTGCGGGCTCGGCCTAAAAGGGCCCGGACCGAACTAAATTGTTTTCATGCCGGCGTATTTCTTGGGGTCAGTCAGTCCAAGCCCAATATGTTCGGGCTGGAACTAGATTTTGAAAACCCGCCCACCGGGCCCGATGGCCCATTTATTGCTTCCCGCATCGCTACAGTGCTGGAGAAGACAGGATCTGCTACTCCCAGCAACCATAGTATCGCATGACGTGTTGACACGTGATTGGCCGAGACAGGTATCACTACGCTCTGTGCACCGAGTTCAGACTTTTTCTCCCCCTCCCTCCCTCTCCGACACAGATGACCGAAGAAGCTGTCGAATGATACTCCAGAATCCCTCACCGCAATGGTAAGCCAAATCGCCAATTATCAATGTGAAGTTCTTCTCTCTCTCTCTCTCTCTAATTCATGTCAAATTTTCAATCGTTCCGTCGCTTATGCTGCTAATAGAGGGTAGAAAGTGCAGGATCATGTGCTGATTTTTTTGGGAGGGTTTCGATTTTGGGCCGAGATAGATCTGATTTTCGCCGAGATGGAGTCGAACTTTTGAACCCGTATGCCGGTGGACGATGACGAGCCTTGATTATGAACCCCGCCTGTATTGAGATTGTCGGGAGTTCCTGAAAATCTGGCCTTTCGGTTTCTGCAGTTTGTTGAACTCAAATTGGCTGAGCGAAATTCATACATGATGTTTTTTTTCTTTTTTTTGGGGGCAATGGTCGGTTCTGTTTGATCGATTAAGCCATAGGTCTGAGGTGATTCGTGTTCTCTTATTTGAAATTAGAGCTGAGATGGGTAGGTTCAGCAGATTCGTATATTCAATAACGGATTCACTAGTTTCAGGTGATGGGGAGACAGAAGCTGGATGTTCTCCTTCTTTTATTGCTAAAATTTTGCTACCCGTTAACTTTCTTTTTCGTTATTGTCCTCCGTTTGATATCAATTCTTGTGGAGGTTGAAATGAGAACTTTTGTCAGAACTTGCAAGTTATCCTTTGGAGAAGTCTTTTTGGGTTAAGTAGGCTGCTGATATGTCTAGAATTTTTGAAAGTAGATTGAAATCACATCCTGCATTTATGTCGATATGTCTAGATTCAAGAAATTGTCGGTAATTGTCGCTACTTCTCAGTGCAGCTACGTGCTTGATCCCTCCTGATTTTGTCCAGCGACTAGTCCTTGCAACAGATCATTGGCAATAGTGCTCTTATCTAGCGTTTGCCAAATGATTCTCATGCTTTTATATTCTTTCCATAATGGCGAAAAAGAATATCCTGGGTTCGAGTTGAATTGATTTCCCTTTGTAGCACTTAGTTCTCCTGTTTGTGTTTTGGCTCATTGACGTGGTCATTTTTTTAGCGCATGTACACTGACTGTGTTATGCATTCAGGCTACACCGTTACTGGCTGGGCTAGCAGTGGCTGCTGCCGCACTTGCTGGTAGATATGGAATCCAGGCTTGGCAGTCTTTGAAGACGAGGCCGCCTAAACCGCGTAAATTTTACGAAGGTGGTTTCCAACCGAAGATGACTAGAAGGGAAGCCTCTCTTATTCTTGGTTTAAGGTAGAGAATTGGTTTGTTTCCTCTTCTGGATCAATTAAATTGAAAAGAAAAGGCAGCTTTCCAGTGATGGGGGTTAATGGAAGTAATTGACACCAAGCTTCATGCGAAAGAGCATCGGATAGAATGTCACTGTTCCTTGCACATTAAGCGCCTTCATCTGATTTTGCCTGACACGCGACCATAGTTTTGGTTTTCATTTGTGTACTGTCTCGGTTTCATGATACTAGTTAACTGCATATGATGCATAATAATTGACTTCAGACATATGCTTGAGTTGGGAATAAACAGTTTGTCCCTACTAATATGGTTTGATAGGGAGAGCGCCACTCCAGACAAGGTCAAGGAAGCGCACAGAAAAGTAATGGTTGCGAATCACCCAGACGCCGGTGGCAGTCATTATCTCGCTTCTAAGATCAACGAAGCCAAGGATGTCATGCTAGGGAAGACGAAGGGCAGTGGATCTGCATTCTGATGTAACGTATTTTGGGCTGCTCCTATTCTAAGGGGAGGCTTGCTTCGTGCGAATGAGCACACTTCCTCATTGAATTTTCGACTGATTAGTTGCGTCTTTCTGTATCATCTGTTGAAAAAGCTAACAACCCGAAGCACCGCACGCATCGAACGGGCAGCTCAGCCGGATGACACCTCCCGAGAAATCGGCGTCACCACAGACGAGGCTCGTTGAGACTCATTAGCTTTGTCTTTCAGTAATTATACTGAGAGTTGAGGACTTGTGCTTTTGGTGAACCCGTGATGGTACGAAGTCATTCTTGTTTTTCGGGTAGCATTATCTCAATTCGTCAATGACAAATAATGCAGATGAAACGACAGAGGCCGAGATAAAGTCGGGCCCTTTCCGGAAAGCGAGTCGTCCTTTTCTGCCTGGGCTCGTCCGTGGTGCTCGAGCTATCCGGCCTCGGCATCGTTCCTCTGCAATTAGGCCATGGAAACCACGTGATGAGCTAGCATGCATCGTGAAAAGTCGGCATTGTCTAGCGAGAACGATTCGACGGCGACGACGGAGGCAAAACGAGAGCGAGAAAGAATCGGACGGCGGCCGAGGGGCGCATGCGGGAGATAAAAAAAGCCGAGCTGGATGCTTCTGGGCGTACGACACGCATCGGTGATCGGGGCGCCACGTGTTCATTACCAATCCCTCGATCTGAGCCACCGGCTAGTCGTCGCATTCGCTTGCTTCCCATGCGATGTTGGTTGCTTCGGTTTTGTCGGTTTGTCCTTATTTTTTTATTGTAATTTTCGTCGAAATCATTTAAGATTTGGCCCGCAAATCGAAAAAGATAAGGGAGAAGAAGCCAACCCACGAGCCGCATGGCCGAAACGCAGAGCGAATTGACTGCAGTTTTAGGAAGAGTTTTGCATTAATGCAGCACCTAATCTTCGGTACAAGTCAACTCGACCAATGGTAATGGAGTAAAGTGATGTTAGGCGATTTTCGTGTTCGTGGACCTAATAATTGTTCGCTTTTCTCGGGTGTCTAGGTTCGCATGTTTGGTCGCTCGTATTGCACGACGCTGCTGAGTAAAGCAATCGACTGGATTGAAAAGAGGGTGTCAAATCTAATCCAAGTCGACTCGAAACGAATGTGATGTCTTAATTGCAGTATCGCCTAGATTAACTCTCGATTAAATGTAATCCAAATGAATTATAATACCGGACTAATCAGGAATGCCACGTGGAATCATCGTCATCCCCTTGTCGGGTCGGATGAAACGGAAACATTAGAGAAATAAGGAAAAGAAGGAAGAATTTCCATGAATAATGTTTCATATTTTCTATTGACAATCTAGCCGTCCTTGTTGATTTCTCAAGACATACTGACTTATGCTTTTAACTCGTGTTCAATCTGCAAGTCAAATCAATAAGCACCTCCATTGATTTCCTCATCTGTCTTCAATATCATGCAATAATTACCTAAGAAAAATGATCAGATACATGGCAAAAAAGGTTTCTTCCAAACGCATTTCTATAAAGACGTTGGGTATTAAATTTCACGATCGGGATCTCTAATAATTGCTGCTGGTCAATAGGATCATATAATGTTATGCCACGTAATCTCATTAAATGCACGGGATAAACCTCAATCACATCCGAATCAGATCTGGATAGACATTGGGGATTCCATTTGATT
The DNA here is from genome assembly GCA_007663325.1 of Eucalyptus pauciflora. Classification (NCBI taxonomy): domain Eukaryota; kingdom Viridiplantae; phylum Streptophyta; class Magnoliopsida; order Myrtales; family Myrtaceae; genus Eucalyptus; species Eucalyptus pauciflora. Next base: position 341,247 of record VMYD01000010.1, on the reverse strand, counting down.
TAAAACCCCCCAACTAACCCCTCTCCCTCCAGAAATACTCCAAAGGGCAAAGGCCAAGTACTAAAGACACATCCCATCCCCCAGAAAAAAAAAAAGAAAAAAAGTGTATTCCCAAAATGCCCACGTCAGCTTTTTATCCATTACACAATCATTATCCACACCCAATAAAAACATTTCATAAAATACATCTCCACTCCTCTCGTTTTCGCATTTATTTTTAAATTTCCCACATCCCCCATTTCTATACTCGACCAAATAAAAAAAGATCCCCACTTTTATTTCGGTTATCGATAAAATAAAAGAAATATTGACCAAAAAAAAAAAGAAGCGTCTGTTCATTTTATTTTTTTTCTAATTAATTTAAGGCCTCTTCTTCGTCCTCTCCTTCTGCTGCTATACAGCATCTCCCCTCTCTCTCTCCCGTCGGTCGCGGTTGCAAGTTGCATTTTTCCGGCATTGCCCTTCCCTCTCCTCTCTATTTTCTCAAAACGCCACTGCCCCACCGACCCCCACAGCGTTATCCACTGCCGATCACCCATCTCTCGGAGCGCTCTCACCTCGCCGGAGATGAGCGATTCCCGCGTCCTCATCCGAGTTCTCGCCGGCCGTCGTTGCCGCCGCTCCCCCCCGACTCCATTGACATGAGCACACGCCGGCGGCCGCTCGATTCCAGTGTCCGCAGTTAGGGTTATCTTTCCGGGCGGCGGTGGGGGGAAGGGAGGGGAGGGGGCGGCTTCAGTTACGCGCCGTTGAATCGACTGTTGAAGGTCGCAATCCGTCGAACTGAGGCCTTCGATTCTCGCCGGAGCTTCCCGCTTCGAGATTCGTGGATTGCGCGGCGCTTCTTGTGTTTTCTTTTTCCGTTTTCTATGGTAATTTCTGGTGCTTGAGTGATGGTGTCGGCGAATGATCCGATTGAATCGTTTCTAAACACGATTCAAGCGGTCAAAGGCGCCCTGTCGCCCTTGGAATCTGGCATCAGGAAGGCTGCCAAGGACATTGAGTCCTGCTGGCCCGGTTCCAATTCGAAGAGGAAAGGTAGCGGCGGCGTCGAATTGATTGCTCAGTTCGATGGCTGTGACAGGAACAGCAAGTTGCAGATCGGTGTGCTGAGAAAGAAGAGTGCGCAGAGTGTGGTTAGTGATGAGAAGAAGAAAGGTTTCTCCTTTAAGGGCCCCATAAAGAACATAGTTGGAGTGTTTGCCCAAAACCCGGGGAATCGAGATGGGTTGGATGGCAGGAAGGCGGGCAAGGAAAGGGATGTGGATAGAGAGAGGGATGGTAATGAGTCGTGCGTGAATTGCTTGCAGTTTGCGGTGCATTTCTCTCTGTTGGCGAATAGCTTCGTCCAGGCATTTCCTAGTCCGTTCAAAGCGAGCAAGAGACGGTTGCAGAAACAGTCGGATGAAGAGAAGGGCGGTTGCGATGTGAAGTGTAAGGTTTCATTGTCTGAGTTGAGAGAGAGGGAGTGGAAGCGGCGGCACGTCAAAGCGGCTGAGAAAGATGTTGTTGGGGTTGATAAGGAAGACAAGCACTTGCCACTCGAATCGATCGAGTGCCTTTTGGGATTTATTTTTGATCAGTTGGCGCAGAATCTTCCTAAATTCGATCAAGTGGTTCAGCCACAGTTTGAGGGTGATGTTGCGAAAGCGTCCTCTGCAGTAGTAGACCCTCCTGAACAATTTAATCACCTGAGGGCTGTTGCTAGCATTTGGGAAGTTCGAAAAGCGGATGTAAATAGTTTTCTTGGAAACTTGAGGTTCGCGAGAGTGGGAGGTGTGCCTCCAAGTATTGTCGAGGTTACTTCTTCAGTGAAAGAAGAGACCGATGATGGAACTGCAAGTGGGAGCAGAGAGGAATCAAATAGTGGTACTTCGGCGCAGAAGTTGGCTGGCGGCTTACTGAGCATTCCATTATCAAATGTGGAGCGTTTGAAATCTACTTTATCTACTGTTTCTCTGACAGAGCTTATTGAACTTGTACCCCAAATTGGCCGACCTTCTAAAGAGTATCCAGACAAAAAGAAGCTGTTCTCTGTTCAGGACTTCTTTAGATATACGGAATTTGAAGGTATGCTAATTCACTTGAGTATATATACTATGAGGATCTGGTAGGATCCTTCTGCTTGGTACCTGCTTGGAACCGATGTTTTCCTTTTCTCTGGTTTGTTTTGTTATCTGAAAGATATATTCCTCCTTCTATATGTGCTCTTTCAGGGAGAAGGTTCTTTGAGGAACTGGATAGAGATGGTGATGGCCAAGTGACGTTGGAGGACCTAGAGATTGCTGTGAGAAAGCGGAAATTGCCCCAGAGATACGCCCGCGAATTAATGCGCCGTACTAGAAGTCACTTGTTCTCGAAGTCATTTGGTTGGAAGCAGTTTCTATCATTAATGGAGCAGAGGGAACCGACAATCCTTCGAGCTTACACTTCACTTTGTTTGAGCAAGTCTGGGACACTCCAGAAGAGTGAAATTTTGGAATCATTAAAACATGCAGGACTTCCAGCAAATGCAGACAATGCTGTTGCTATGATGCGATTTCTTGATGCAGACAAACAAGGATCCATTTCATATGGACATTTTAGGAACTTTATGCTTTTACTTCCATCTGATCGACTCCAAGATGATCCTAGGTGAGATTCTGTCTATTTAAGCAATCATTTTGGAATATATTGACATTTCACATTATAAGATGGCCAAAGCCAGCGGTAATTTACTTTCTAGTTCTTTTAGATTTTAGTTGATAGAGGATCCATGTCAATGTGAATCTACTGGCTTTTGGTTTACATTGATTTATACATCCATGTTATTTCCTCTTTGATATGATGTCTTGCTCTACTTGAGAAATAATAGGAAAGCGACTCAATCTATGATTGCTGGTTTGGGGGTGGAAATAATTAATAGTAAATTGGTTATGAAGAATGTGAAGTCAGTAGGCAGAAACTTCTGCTGCTGTTGCAGTTAATTTTATGTGAATTTTCTCGGATGGTGCATGATATGGTCACTGTTGGTTGAGCAGAAATGTCTGGTTTGAAGCTGCTACTGTTGTTCCTGTTGCACCCCCTGTGGAAATACTTACGGGAAGTGTTCTTAAATCTGCATTGGCTGGAGGACTATCCTGTGCACTGTCCACCTCTTTGATGCACCCAGTTGATACAGTAAAGGTAAAATCTATTTACATATGCTGATATTACTAAACTGTGTTGTACACAGATATGTTGGAATTGAAGTTCAACGAGGATCTAAACTATTTTTCCCTTAGTTGATGCAAATTTATATTACACCCTTGAGAAGGAGTTAAATCCTTGAGTTAAACATCACCTAGGCATCTGAAATTGATTATTGAGCTTAAATATAGAGATAAGCTAATATTTTAAATTTATATAGGCAGATACTCATGCTGTTTTTGGAGGGATGATAGATATTGCTTAGTGCTATCAGAAACATTTGGGCACTATGTTGTTTATGTTACCTTGCCAGGATGATCCGACCTAATCATATTTGACTTTGGGGCTTGCAATGTGGATTGTAATTATGTTTAAGTAGAGCATAGGTGCTCTTTCTGTGAGGGTATACACTTTCGTCTCTTCCAGCCTCACATGTTGAGGTAGCCATCATGCACTATGTAGTACGCTTGTGCGAGTTGAGCGGGTGTACACAGTAGTGGACATGACTGTGCATCTTGTAAAGGTCCTATCATGATAATTTCTTGGTTTTATCAGACGCGAGTGCAAGCTTCGACACTCTCTTTTCCAGATATCATTGCAAAGCTCCCACAAATTGGAGTGCGTGGAGTATACAGGGGTTCTATACCTGCCATTCTTGGACAGTTTTCAAGGTCCTATGATTTGTCATTTATTTTTATCCTTGTTTGCAATGTGCTTACTTGTTTGATCTTGTGATTGAGACATTCTTTTTTCTTTTTTTCTAATAACTGCAGCCATGGCCTTAGAACAGGAATATTCGAAGCCAGCAAGCTCATATTGATAAATGTGGCACCAACTCTCCCAGATATCCAAGTAAGTTTCACCAATTCCAATTTCGCTTTATTAGTTTTCACAGGCTCTGTTAATAACTTTATGCATAACCAATGAGATTTTAAGAAAACTGCAATAGACCTCAATTATTGAAATTTTCTATTAGTAAGGTTCTGTCTGTTTCATGGAAAATTAATGATCTAGAAAACATTTTCCAAAAAATGATCACTCGAATTCGCTTAGAAAGATTAACAAATGACAATTTTTAGACATAAATTGCTATCAACAATGAAAATATTTTCCAGTGACTTATTATTTCAAGCGATACAAGCAATCATTTTTTGGAAAATGCTAACCAAATCATTCATTTTCCACGAACCAAATAAAGCCTAAGTACTCTATTGCTTTCATTATTTACTGGTTTCTTTTTTACCCTTTAATTCGTTTAGAGGCTCTGTTTGTTTTAGTATGAGCATGCTTGCGGATGTGTTCGTATGCATAGGCCTGTGGGGATGTGTTTGTTCCGTTGTGGTTGCATCAGCTTCAGCAATTTCTGGATAAGATGTATGAATTGTGCCTTTGAAAGGAGCGGCGCTTTTTCATAAGTTCTAAAGTTAACGCGAAGCTATAATAATTGTCAGGTTCAATCTTTAGCATCATTTTGTAGCACTGTTCTTGGGACAGCAGTGCGGATTCCTTGTGAGGTCCTAAAGCAGAGGTTGCAGGCTGGAATTTTCGATAATGTCGGGGAGGCTATTGTTGGTACCTGGCAGCAAGATGGTCCTAAAGGCTTTTTCCGGGGTACTGGTGCTACCCTTTGTCGGGAGGTTCCATTCTATGTAGCTGGCATGGGACTTTATGCCGAGTCAAAAAAGGTACGATTCCTTCGTTTCTCTATGCCAATGCCAGTGGCACAAGTTCTGCTAAGGATTTTGCATTGTCCGGGTGGAAATGCTTAAAATTTTGAATATTCCCTCCTCTCTCCAAGATTTTAGATGTTTTCCTATTTCCCCCTGAACTTCCATCTTCCCACCTCCTCCTTTGCAAATATAGCTAAGATTTTGGATAGGTGTGAGGATGTTAAGGAATTTACGAATTTGCATTCTGGAAGGAGTACTCCATTCTTGTTTGGAGAATGATATGAAAAATAACCCATGATCTATTGTTACGTGCTGTGCATCTTGATATTAGACTATTTGTTTACATATGTATTTTGGGAAAAAAAAAAAAAAAAGAGAACATTTCGAGGTCGGTTGAAATACCACTTTTCAATGACGCTCTGACTTTGGATGATTGTACTTCTGTTCTTGGCGGATGAATAATAGGCGTAGAATAACACAAGTAGTCATGCCACCATGTCTCAGTTTGTGTAGGAGGTACCATCATGTAATTTTATGAATGCCGATGTTATAAAGCATTGCTAGTTGCTGCCTGCTAAAAAGTTGACGTTGTATGATGTGTGCGAATTGGACAATATGACACGAGCTGCTCGATTTCACACATATTGCTGTAACTGGATATACACGTGAAATAATTGTCTGTTTAAAGATGGAAAACGTCAATATTCTCATTTGTTTTTCATGTATATTGGATAGTGAGCAGTAGTTGAGAGGTGTGTAAGGGACGTGCCTTGTTACCATGGATGTAGAATGGGATGGCACTGCTTATCCATTACCTGGGAGAATGTGAATAGTCTTTCACAATTGTTTCAAGAATGCTTGTACTTGTGGCTGATTGAGAACTGAAGCTTTAATGCAAGCTTTAGCTTTGTGGTGGTTGAAATACCTCTTTCCATTTACATGACAAATATAACAGCCAAGTGAAATCTGGCTATCTGTTGAGTGTGAGCAAATCATGTGCTTCATTTTTGTCTTGCATCGTTTTATAATTGATCGAGTTCCACTCACTTTCTTTGCAATTTGATTTTTTTAACTGTTCCTGTGTTTCATGTAGTCCCTCTTGGTCAAATACTGGCTTTGTACTGTATATCACTACTTTGTGTGGTTGGAGATTGTAGAAGTCTTATCAACAAATTTACTCTTTCTGTGTGCTTTCATCAGCTTGTCCAGCATCTTGTGGGTCGGGAGTTGGAGCCCTGGGAAACAATTGTTGTTGGAGCTCTATCAGGCGGGCTAGCCGCTGTTACTACCACACCCTTTGATGTCATAAAAACAAGAATGATGACTGCTCCACGGGGTCGATCGGTATCAATGACGATGGTAGCTTTCTCAATACTACGTCGCGAGGGCCCTCTCGGCTTATTTAAAGGGGCAGTGCCCAGATTCTTTTGGATTGCTCCGCTGGGAGCCATGAACTTTGCAGGCTATGAGCTACTAAGGAAGACCATGGACAAAAATGAGGAGGTAGCTGCCACCAACCCTTTGTCTCAGAAGAAGCTAACCAATTCTGGGTGAGGTTTTTACTGAAGATTTGACCATATATTCCAATCATAAAGCATGTTAATGCTGCCGGGAAATTTTGAGTTTTCTTCTCCACACTTTTTTAACAGTTTTAATCTGTCGACATCCCTGGATACAATTTTGTCAGTAACTGTGATGTAGTTTTCTGCCATTGGTAACAGTGCAACTGTTCTGCTTTAAGTTTTGTAATGTACTAAAAATTCTCTCTTCTGTACATTTGTGCAGTTATTTCGATCAAGTTCAATTTACTTAGTCTTTGCACTTTCGTCCGTGCATATATTGCGATATGTGTTCTACCCTTGTTGTGCGGTATGCCCTTTGGTTTACGGATGCCCTCCTTCAATTCTGTACTTGATCCCATGGGATCTCACACCCACAGGAAGCTATTTTCTACTACGAGAGATGAGTATTGTACGATGGAAACACTCTGATTTTACACGCAGTTGTGATTCTAGAGCTGGTGTTTTCTCGCCCGGCATATCTGTCTGTTCACCTTCTGAGGAAAGACAGTTAGATTTTACTCGTATTATTTAACGGTCAAAAGCGCAGAGAATACATGGAGGTCATGCCTAACTCGTCTGGGCTCAGATAAAGCCCGTCTGATTCTTTGTAGTTCCAGTTGGATGAAGTATTAGAGCAATCTGCTCATTTTGAAACTCAACAGAGACCTGGAACTGTAAATAGGATTGCTCCGGGTGATACTTGTTTCTTTTGTTCTCCTCCCTCCCTCCCTCCGCCTCTACTTCTCAAAAGTGAAAAAAGATGAGAGTCAAGCCTGACATCATCGGGTCATTTTTTTAAGTATATTGAAAATTTTAAAACTTGTCACGAAAATAAAATTTAATTTTTAAATCTTCATAAAGTGCAATCAATTGCATCTTCGTGATAAATTTTTAGACTTTCAGTGCATGTATTAATTTTTTAAGTAGGTCGTTCTACTTAGAAGTTTTAATTACGCTGTTTGTCAATGCAACCAAATTGTGTTGAGAACCTGATTAATTCAAGATCGTTCAATTTAATACAAATGGCAATGGGATGATATGTCTACGGTTCCCACTTAGAAAAGAACGATCAAGTTGCTTCACAAGGTCCTACGGGCGACCGACCCAGTCTTTGGACAGGGCTAGGAGAATTGTCTTCGTTGAGGCTAGAAATGACAGTGTACACTGAGGAGGAGCCGTTCGAAGTCGAACTCCGCTGTTTGGTACTCGAGCCCTCTTAATGATTGATCAAGTGGAAGCCAAAGGTCAATATGGGTTGATGGATGTATATAAGAATCTCGAAGGTGAAATTCCGGGGTTTTCAAAGTTTAGGGATGTCTCACACAACCAACAAGACCATCTTCGTACGCCCCTATATTATGTATTGGCGTTATATCCAACCTTGCAACCTTGCCCGTAATCAAACGATGCAGAGAAGATGCATCCAACATCATCAACCACCATCTCGGTCCATACTCAAGCACACAATGATTCTTCCCCGGCTTTAACTATAATGACGGCATTCCCAATCGTTGTTCATATTACTTCACATCCCATCAACTCATGCACTATTACCGAAAAGTTTCACCTCATCCGCCTGTTTTAATGGAGGTTCATAGGGAGATCCACCATGGCAAAAGCCCTCAGCATATTCAAATCAGAACAAGAAGAATCAGGCGTTATAGGTAGTGTCAAACTCAGAAGAAAACTCAAAATGCGAGCCTCGACTCAATGAACCGCGGATAGAAATAGTTTAAGAAATGATACCGCCTGTTATACTGCCATTTTTACAGTCAAAAGGTGTGGCTATTATTGGGAAAAACGAACATCTATTGATTCACATGAAAATTCAAGTTTCCGACATCGAAGTCAATGAGGGGTCATAATTCCTCAAGCCCAAAGCAAGAAGTACAGAAGACAAGAGTTCTCTCAATTTTATTTTAAATCAGACAAGCAGAACACAATCTTCAATAACTCTGGCCAACTGGCACTGATCTGCTCATTTTTTCATCAATATCCCCAGTAGTCATTGCGAATCTCATCATCAAACTTCTTCTTGAGTTCAGGATGCTTTTCAAAGTATTCATCGGCAGTCATGGTGCTGATCTTTTTCTGTTGAATAATGACAGTTTGTGAGAGAGCGCTCAAAAATTGCAAGTGATTTATTACCTTCTCTCACTACGGAGAACATAATAACAAAGGGTGATTCGCTACCTTCAACTCTTGCACATCTGTGATTTCCTTTTCCAATCGCTCGGACTCCTTGAGGGACATCTCCTCTGCCTCTTTCAGTTCCACCACCTGTAACAAACAAGGACAAGAGACATATTGGAGGGAATTGGTTTCTGATAAGTACTTAAAGGGTCAGGACTAGCGTTAACTCTCACCAGCGCATCAAACTTTGGCTTGTATTGAGGGGTGACTGTGTCCACGTACTTGGGGATCTCTATGCCTGCAAGTGAAACGCTATGAGATTGTAAACTCTTAATAATGCCTCACCCTGCCTAATTTGCTCAGAGAATTCAAAAAGAAAACATGGAAATGTTCCACCAAGCTATCAGTATTGCACTTCAGAGCAAACATATGTCCAAGAGTAGAAGAAGACTCCAGCAGCAATCTGCGTAAATAGCAGGGGAAAGTACCCAAGGACTGCTGCTTGTTCTCCAAATTTAGGTCAATCTTTAGGATACACCATGCCATTATCTTCTCGCTATGTCCAATCTATACCAGGTATAACCATTTCCATCAAGCTCATCATGTAACTTACGGAACGCTACTTAGCTGGCCACTTACATGCAGAACAACTCTAACTCGATTTGACAAAATAGTTCACTTAATCAAATCCACATGCGTAATTGCCTTCATTTCAGATGATTCCTCTGGCAATGCATCAGTGGTGATACTCAGAGAAATTGCACCACAGAAATAAGTGAAATTGCACTCAGCACAAGTGAATACCTTATGGTATGGACAAATAATCAGATAATCAAACCAAAAACAGTGAGCAGAGCATCTCTTTTCATGTGTCCATCCAACGAAAATGTATTGCGTTTGAGAGAACAAGTGCATTAATCAGTTCAGCAGGAGTCAGGGCAACTTACTGTCATAAGCTTCTTTGTACATATCCACCAAGCGAGGCCCAATTCCTTTTCTGTAGTATTCCCAGTCAATAGGTTCAGGTTCCTGCAAGCCAAAGAGTAGGGAAAGAAAGATAAAGGATCAGCCAAAAAGCAGTAAGGCCAAGCACCATAAGTACCACTGCACATCGGGAATCAAATAGAAAAAAATTACAAAAGATAATCATGGCTAATGCTATCGCTTCAAACACCATTGCCACTACACTTCGCGCCAACAATTTCAAGGAAACGAAACAGGCATTCCTGTTTGTTGTACACTATGACGAGCAATCGATGAGTTTATCCTTACAATAACCACATTTCCGCAAAAGAGGTAGCTCATATTGCGCAAAACAGCGGAAATGTTCATCAAATCTCAAAGAACAACAATTTCCAAAGACCAGAACATCAGCTCATGCTCGGCATTCCCAAAGCAGATAGACGTAACCAAATCCACATTTCGGCAGGAGCAGATTGACACGATGTGCCACCGGAAGGTAAATCACAGTCCGCCACCTCGAGAAAACAGCATTCCCCTTCGAATCAGATCGAATCGGACAGCGCATCGCAGCTCCAATCGCAACCGATAAAAAAGAAGAAGAACCGATAGTCCGCGAAAACGCCGAAGATCTACTGAAACGACGCGCAACGCGCGCCCGGCGACCGCCAATCGACGGAAGCAAGGCGGCGGGGGAATCGGGAGAGGCCGGGAGTACCTGACTGAACTTGGTCTCGAGCTGGGAGTTAACCTCGTTGAAGGCGCGGCGGAGGTTGGCGAACTCCTTGCGGGCCTCGTCGGAGACGAGCAGCTTCGCCATGCCGTCCCAGTCGATTTTCTTCGACGCCTTGAACGCCACGTCGGTCACCTTCTTCGCCGTGCCGCTCATCCTTTCTCTCTCCTAGGGTTTCGCCGGCCGATGGCAAGATGGGGAGATTCTAGGGATTCTAATGCGTTGCAAGCTCTACCCTTCGTCCTCCTCTCTCCTCTCCGCTTGCTGCCTGTTCACTCTCTCTCCAATTTTTTTTCCTTTTCCTGTATTTTGGGCTGGGTTCTTTGGGCAAGTGATAATGGGCCTAAACTGAGATTTTGGGCCATGAGGATTGGACCGTGGCCCATTGGGCTGAGTGACGTTCGGGCTGTTCAGGCCTTTACGGGCTGATGGGCCGATGGACTCAGCAGGGATAACCCACGTCCCCATTTTGGAGCAATCGGTGTCGGCCCTACTTTCCATGGACGAAAAACGTTTGCCCATTTGTGGCGAGAATGGCATCATTCGATGCTCGTTTTCTTGATTACCAACATGTCTAGATCGTTCCGGTCGAGACAACTCTCAATGTCGGAACAATTTCACTACGGTGCTCTCGCTTCCAGAGCTACCGATGGCCCTGAAAGTTCAACTGCAGATCACAAGTTACCCTCGTACTCAAGATTCGATTATAATCACTATGAATCATCAGATGGCCTATCGTTTAAAGTGATTTTCAAAAACTAATACATAGATTCACCTTGCTTTTTCGAGCTTACTCGACTTAGGAACAACTTTAATTGATATCTAACTATGTGACGGCACAAAATGTTGGGAATAATTCGAACCCCTTTATGTTGTGTACTTTGAACCTTCCTTCTTTGAATTTTCTCCTTTTTTTTGGGGGGTTACTTTTCTTCCCATGGGCACATAATTCTTCGAGATTAGGTATAGTGTGTCTGCTGAGTATCTTTTGCACGAAGCACATGCACTTATGTACAAAAGCAAAGAAGCATGGACGAGACGGGAGTGTGGAATATAGAGTCGGTATAAGCAAGTAAACAAATTTTCTCATTTGACTTTCTAGAAGCCTCGGACGTAGATAACCATTGGCTAGAGTCTCTTTAAGTCAATTAACTTTGATACAGACCGCCAATAGTTTCGGTGGCTAAGTGAAAAAGACCGCCAATCCTAAGGTCAATCAATCAACTTTGTGCAAGTTCTTTTCCCAGCTAAGAACGTAACTTTTTATCTCGAGCATGGGCTGGACTATCTTTACGAAATCAAGTCAATTAACTTTGATATATACGGCCAATCCTTTCGATGGCTAAGTGAAGAAGATGACCGATCCGAAGCGACGTTACTTTTCACAGGTAAGAACGTAACTTTTTATCTCATAACTAAGAACTTTTCTTGACCCCCTTGGGACACGCTTTGCTTCTTTATCATCCATGCCCTAATGCTTTCCAACCATATATTACATCGTTTCATACTTCGCAGAGAACTAGCACGTAACATGGGCAATCAATCTAGTCATTTGCACACTAATTTCAATCAGAAAGGGAAAAAGGGGGCGTATCCAATTTCTTCTAAAGAAAAAGAAGTATCGACTTTCTCCGTTGGATTACAATTCAGAGCACACCCCTAATCAGCTTGTTAAATTCCACACGTCGCGATAGAATGCAATCTAGAAATGTGGAAAAGAGGGAGCAATTTGGGTAGGGAAAAAAAGACTGAAAAAGACTACCATCGAGAACAGCTCGAGAAGAAGAATCGAGGGTCGGTCAACAATGGAGACTTCCGCTCATTGAATCTACATACGCGTCGAGATTGAATTACGTACCGATAATCGGCACGTGTTTTGGTTTAGCGGTCATTCCTCAGTCGTCACCGATCGACCGCTGCTCGGCATGCTTCGAATGGACCATTGGCGTTCGGGACAAGGGACATGATTCACGGTCGTGTTGCTTCCTCCTGGTCAATCCTCGGTGTCCTACCGTGTTCGCAATCTTCACTTGTGAAGCAAAGCACGCGACGACGGGCCTACGTACGCAATGACGGGGGCTTCGTTTCGTGGACCAGGAAACCTCTGGGGCCCTTGCGTCGCCAAGCCCCACATGCTCCTGATGGAGACGGACGGATGTGTACGTTCACGTGTAGGTCGTGTTTCCACAGACAAGAGCTGTCCCATTTGGGTGTTAAGAAGTTACAGACCGGTTTTGCCGGATTACATGAGATGTTTTCGGTGGTAAATCTCTCTATTTAAATCTAAATCAAGCTTGACCTAATTGAATGCGCCGCAATGCGTGCAGATCAAGCAATTCCGAGGAAATTGTTTGAAAAGTCATTAATCTATTGCACTTTTACTGATTTAGTTTTAAATCTCGAGTCAATCCGGCTAATTTTGGGCAGAATCCGTTGATGTGGACACCAATTGTCTTATGTGGCACGGTTGTTGCCGATGTAAACAATTTGTGTTAATAAGTTAATGTTTTTCAAATTTTGCTATTAATTTTTTTTTTCGATTTTTCTTCTTCTTTTTCCCTTTCTCTTTCCTTTGATTGATGTTGGCCACTGGCTATGGCCGAGCGGCTTGGCCTCACTTGCCACAGGCAAAGCTCAGCAAGGGTCGACCTCACTGTGGCCAAAACGTCGCCTTCACCCAAGAGATGCCTGACGATCTGATGAAGCTAGCCCTTACCTAGGTCAGGGCGGCCTCGCCTAGCATCAGCTTCACCTAGTGAGGCTGCCCTCGCCCAAGGCAAAGGCTAACATTTTCGTATTTGGCCTAGGTGAGATTGACCCTCAACAGGGCTTGCTCTAGCTTGGTTACACCTCACTGGTTGCAAGCAAGGCCGGTTGATGCAATCATGGCCGGTGGTTGACCATCGATAAAAAGGGGAAGAAAGAAAAAAATTAGAAAAAATAATTAAAAAATTCATAAAATCATTCAAAATTGTTTACGTTAGCACCAACCGTTATATGTGGCACTGTCGGAGTTCATGTTAGTGATTTTTTGCCAAAATTGGCCGGATTGACTCAATTAGCAAAAAGAGAAAATGTTTAGAATTGAATTGAAAAAGTGCAATATGTTTATGGTTTTTTCCCAAGCAATTTGTACCTTTGACCAGCCATTTTTCATTTGGTCCCTCACCTTGTCTCATTATGTGTTCTGGTTTCTTTGAATTCTACTATACATTCCTAAACAACAATTTCAATTTTTCTTTTTACGAGACCGCCAGCTGAAGTTCTAAAATGGCGTCTGCCAACAGGTTCTATGTGGCTTCCCATTGGAGAAGGGCCAAACCTCTGCACCACTTCAGTCGTACATGACAATTACACGAGCGGTTTTACGTGTTTTAATGCACATACATGCACTTTGAAAGGACCTTGGACGTGGAATTCTCGTTCAACCACACGTGCCGTCGGTCGTCAAACCGATGTTGCTCTTTCGCTAATGCCCGCAGCTCTTACGCGCAACTTCACATGGGGGTGTCGGGACACATCGGGGCCTCACATCCCCACCATGTCCCTGATGCCGCAAGAAGGTGCTTTCCGAAATGATAAATAACGTGGGATGGGGAACGCATCTGATGCAACATTGACAGGGAACGCCGGTCGATATAGACAGCAGACGAATTTGCTTAAGTCAGACGTGGAAAATGCATTAGCGCATTGAAATGACGTGGAAGAGCGACTCGTGTAATTTCCGTTTATCCCGACCTATGTCGTAATAAAGAGTGCACGAGCCCATTTATAGGCTTCATTAAATGATTACGAAGGGTAATGAGATAAACATAATCAATTGGAGATATGTTTAATCAGAGCAGATATATGCATAATCCTGAGAATAAGGAGAGTCTAGGTAAACTTGATAATATCGTTAACAAGCAGTATGAACAACAAAGAATGAACCGGCGATCTCCATGGCATGTGGAAGATGCTAGGGGGGGGGTCTTTTCTTAACCTTTCAAAACGTTGGTAAAACGCATGAGGACGCAAAAACGAGGTCCACAGTCTCTCCAGCCCTTGGAAGCGGCGGACGTTGACGAGAATGTGATCCTCACGCTCGAAATTAGCCCAAATATAGAAAGAAAAAATAGATCACGCTTACTCGAATTAAGTGATGACGAATGAGATGATGTCCTTATACTATTGTAATAACGGCTAGGAAAAAAATAAACTTGGTGCCTTATTACCTTTTGGGAATTTGTCAGTATCGATACTTTGGTTGGTCACGCATTTCTAATTCACATGTTCAGCGATGGGTACGAACTCATTTTATGCGTTTTTCATGCATAAGGTGAAACATCACGAGCTCGTTGCCTGGCCAAGACCTCAAGTAAATTCATCTCACATTCGGAAGACCAATAGTATGGTCCAAGCTATAAAAAAAAATTGGAAAATGGGCGCAAAAATTGGTCCAATCAAGGCACTTTCGTCGCTACAGATGCCCCTTTGCGACGGCTAGTGGACTGACTTTGGTGGGGGGGTCCAGTGAATACGCAGAAGAAGACCGCAGCAACGACGAATAAAACGTCAGTTTGGAAGAAAATTGAACTGAGGTTAGTACACAAACCATAAAACCAAGTCTTTTCCGAGATAGCTTACCTCGTGTGTCGGGCTTTCCGACCAAAGAAAAAAACAAACTAACTTGGGTGTCGGGGCTATAAATCTCGAGTTCTATTTTGAGTACTCTCTTTCTTTAACTCTTTACGGGTTCCCATGTATTTATACATGGGATTTTTCAACAATTCTCTCATCGATACACACTGAATTACGGTGTTAAGACGTAAAAGGCGAAACCTATCGTGCTCTACGGTTGTTGACACGAGTAAAGCTCTATCTTTCTTGGTTAGGTTTGGGCAAGTAGAGCATGTAGGCACGTATACAGATGTATATCTACCTGTACGGGCATTAAGGTTTGAAGGCACCAGCACTTAGCTTGGCGCGCAATGTGTCGTAGTGAGATATGCCACACGTCACAGGACACCATACATCGAGCCCGTACGTAGCGGGACATCTCCGTTCTTCTTTTCATACCTCGGATTCACACGAACCGCCAAATCCAGATTTGGAAGAACAAAGGACCGTCGTTATAAAATGCGAATTGCAGGCTGATATTGTGAAAAGCCATCGAGAAAAGTAGAGACATCGGGTGCCAGTCTTCGCTGTGTGAATAGAATAGGCGGTCCTCGTTGGGCCGTAAGTGGGAATGCATGCAAAGAGCATCGACTCGGCAGTTGCGTAGACATCATGCCACGGTCGCACTCGTTACTTTTCTAAAGACGATTGCTTCATCACTGGATCCTGTGCTCTTCCCATCGTCGAATGCCTCTGATATATTAACGACTGACTCGCTTTTATTTTGCTTTCTCTTAAAGTATTTCGCGTCCACTCCGAGTTGAGTTGACCTTTAGTCAGATTCGATAACTCGAGTTCGCGTCGCCCGAAACTTGCAGCTTAATCATGTAAGGTCGTAAAATGGGTTTGCAAGGAGTAACGTCACGTATGGAGCAACTACTCCAGTTGAGACCATGCTCAGAAAAGATAGCTTTTGGGTCAAATCCTCTCGAAAAGTAAGAATATATGGTCGTGACGAGGTTTGACTACTGAGCAGAGATAAGATTAGGTCGCATAGAAATAGTAGTATTTGATTTAACAAGGTCATCATAGTCCAAAAGGAAAGCAATTCAGACATCTCTCCCGCCATTTTTGCATGGCGTCTTTTACTTTCCTTCTGAACACTTTCTGTATTAGCAAGCATTTTTTCTGATTTGGGGCCGAGACCCTCAGTTTTGACTATCACGTATCTAACTCTAGCTAACTAGTCTCTCTTTATTGACAATTCCTTCTCCTCTCCTTGCGCCCATCCTTTGCTTCCTCGAGATCCCAACGCGAAGGTCGACCGCCATTGGAGCTCTCCCTTCTTTCTCACGCCCAGAGCTCCCAAGAAGGGACGAGGTTGGTCTCGTCCGGGAAGCAGCTCGCGTCCATCGCAGCGGGGCACTGCTGCTGGAAGCCGGGCTGGTCTTGGGACTGGCTCATCTCCATGCAGATGAGGGCGAACAGGTTGGTGTTCTGGCACTGCAGGTTCGCGACCTCGGCCTGCGCCTTGGCGAGCTGCGCCTGGAGCTCCACGACCTGCTTCTGGAGCTGCGAGATGGCGCCCGTGCAGCCGTACACCGGGTCGCGGATCCGCGCGCTCGCCTCGTAGACCATGCTGCTCACCGCGTCGGCCCTCCGGGACTCCGGCAGATCCTGATGAATTCACGCCCCCAAGGGTGGGACTCTTTGTTAGTCAATGTCGAGCGCAAGCGTTTGACTAAATCCGAGATTTTTTAACCGAAGTCGTATGAACAGAACTTGACAATCAATAGCCGAGCCGAGCTCGACGGGAAACAATAGGACCGGCAGCACTAGATCTTAGCCCAAAACAAGATGAAAGTCAAGGAAAAGCAAGCCGGTCATGGTCAACAACTGCTTAATTAATTCTGTACCCGACCATCGATGGTAATCTAGGGGACCAATTAGCCCGCTATCTGGCATTAATGGTCAAACTGCTTTGACAATGATGCATCAATCACTCTGTCCTCTAGGGTCAAATTAAGCTATAAAAAAAATTATAAAAGACCACAATAATATACTAAGTGAAATAAAACAAAGCAGTTGGAATTCGGTGCATTTATTTCACAGCTAACTCTGTAATTAAAATCATATTTTTTTTCACAAAAATCATTTTCAAAGAAAAAAAAGGCTAGTTTCACATGTCTAGTAGTTTAGAAAAAGCGTTTTTCCTCTTGACAAAAAAGAAAGTCGTTATCACATGATATAAATCTGTTGTCTTCGGTCCATTAAAAAGATTTTCAGTAAATAGTTAGTTTTTTATAATTGAAACAGTTGAGAAAACAATTTCCTTTCAAATAGAGAGACGCTTAATTTTAATAAACCACGTTAAACATGAATAGATTGAACATCACGTCACCTTATCTATTTACAAAAAGGGTTTTTTTTTCCCCTTTGGTTTTTTGAAGGATTCTAAATAGAGAAAGCATTACTAACTTCTTTTTTTCTTTTTCTTTTTTGTGGTCAGAACATTACCAACTTCGATACATTAAACTTCGGTTGTGATGTCCAACCACTTTACGCTCGAGCATCGAAAACGGAAAACTTTCTGGTTCGAAATGCACGACAAGAAATGCATCCGAGCAGAGAGCTTTGAAAAACACAAGTGACCTCTTTTACAATCAAGTCAAGCGGCGGCTTTTTTAAAGCACGAGCTAAAGAGATAATATCACCAAAAAAGAAAAGAAGGGCCTCAAAAGTAACGCGCGCGCGAACCACCCCGCCTGACTCCCGAGTCGCATTTTTGACTCACCGAGTTCACACTGCAAAACTCCTCGATCTTTCGTCTTACCGGAGGGAGGGAGGAGGGAGGAGGGAGGAGGGAGGAGGGAGGAGTTTACCTGCAAGAACTTGATGATGTTGGCGGCGCCGAAGACGCGGTGGGCGATGGTGAACTTGTACGGCTCCGTCGGCGGGAAGTAGGGGGCCAGGACGCACTTCTCCGCGCACCTCCGCCGCAGGATCTTGCAGGCGGCGCAAGGGCTCATGACCACCGCGGGCGGGGACGGCGGGGGCCCGCCGTCGTGTGGCGGGGTCCCCGGGCAGAACTGGGGCTGGGGGGGCGGCGGCGGCGGCGGCGGCGGCGACGGCGACGGCGGGGGGTGGGAGTAAGTGGGCGAGTGGGGGAAGAAAGGAGAGGAAGGGATGGCGATGGGCGCGGGCAGCGATCGGGGCTTCTGGAAGTCCTCGCACATCGCCATTTTCGAAGTTTTAGAGAGAGAAAGAGAGAGGGAGAGAGAGAGGGAGGGAGTTGCAGAGGTGGAGTTGGCGGGGGAGAAAAGCTTGGTGCAGACGTCGACGAGAGTGTTTCTCTATATATAGAGAGAGAAAAGAAGGAGGAGGAGGAGGTGGAAAACGCGGGGCTGCTGACGTCGGGGGCTGCTGGTCGTGAAGTCATCCGTGGGGCCCACGGGAGCTTAGGTGGTCCGCTCAAAGACAGTGGGAATTCCGTACTACCGACGCTCTGTTCGTTCGAAGTTGGGGTTAGAAGACTTGGGAAGAGAAGGTCTCGCGAAGGCAGAAGGAGGAACACCTTCCGCTTTACTTCTTCTCATCACGTTGCCCTGGTCGTTACGGATGCCTGAATTGTCAGAATATACTGCGGAAAATAATTTCCGGGAAAATATTTTCCAAGACTTTCTGACATTCGTTTCACAGAAAGTAAATTCCTTGAGGAAAATATTTTCCATCAAAAGAAAAAAAATCTTCTAAAGTAGGGAAAAATGTTTTTCATTTTTGAAAAGTGGAAAATATTTTCCTCACTTGATCTCTCTTATCTCACACATTTATAAATCTTGACTTTCTACCCCCTTTATTTTTCTTATTTTCTTTTTTCATTCGAATTATTTTTTAATTCGAATTATTTTTAATTTCCTTTTTCTTTTTCTTTCATTTTTTTTTTCTTTTCTTTTTTGTTTCCCATCTTCTTCTTTCTTGACTAGTCGTAGGACTAAGTGAACCTTAAGCTCGTCAATTTCAAACTCGCGCTCGTTGATCTGGCGAGCCTTAAGCTTGATGCTTGCGCTCGCCAATTTGGTAAGTGGAAAATATTTTCTTTACCAAACACCGGAAAATATTTTTCGAAACATTTTCAGGTTTTAGCCGAATACTATAAAATATTGTCATTTTTTTGGAAAATGATTTATGAGAAAATATTTTTTGGAAATTGCTCATTTTCTGCGAAACGAACGGACTCATCAACACTGCCTTATTATCTAATAGTTTATATTTTTAAAATAACCGACGGTAATCCCATGAAATCTTATATAATATCGAAGTAAGAAGGTCAAAATTCAATTTTTTAAACAGTTGATTGTAATGTCACAAATTTCTACATAAATGATATAAGATTTGGATGGGGCTCTACATCTTATGATCAAAGCTCATCACTCGTGGGTCATTTTTTTTTTTGGGATATAGTACTTTTTTTTGTTTTTTGCAGGTGCTTATGCGTTCCTACATTAGAAAAAAAAAAAAATCACGAAATAAAGTTCGTCGCTATTGAGCGTATATTTTAGCCCATTTACCATCAACTATTTTCGCTTCTAGCCACAAAATCCCACCATGTAGATTTTCTTATAGTGTTAATCATATTTGTGTCATGCCCTTGTTTCGAGATTACACAATCAACATTACACCATTGCTAGACCAATCGAAGTGAATGTTTATATTAAGTGTAAATTTTTTGAATACCTAACAAGTTCTATTGTTTTTAGCATGTATTATTTTGCACAAAATGAGTGGTTTGGAAAGTGTTTCTCAAAAGAATGATCATCTATATGACTACAGAAATGAACGGAGAAAAATTATTTTCATCATTCACGAAAGTAATTCGACAGGAATTATGGTTGATAATGAAGATATTTTTCATTGACTAGTTATTTCGAGTGAAAGGAGTGATTAATCTTAGAAAAATGTTTTCCAAGCCATTAATTTTTCGTGAAACAAACGGAATCGTATTCTCAGAGACTGTTGATCGAAGTGTCAATCTCTCCGTTGCATTTTGCGTACGTTTGAGTGGACTTTGTTCTTCATTTCTTAGACCGAAGGTACTGCTTTCATAAGTGCCGGAAGTGGACTTGAGGTCCCTTCTGCGGGCCAAGACCCCATACCTTAAATTACATATCACGCCTAGAAAAAATAAAGAAAAAAAATTCGAGGTACCAAAGTCGTTAATTGACAAGGACGTCACCGCAAAATCCAATGGCTCTACCGTGAAAAAATGGGTGACGAAGATGATGGAATTCAATAGTCGTTTTAATTACGTGTGGACTACGTACCATGCGTGTGCTTGGTGAAGGCCTAAAACGATTTTACTTAATACATAAAAATACAAGTATATATGTAGAGAGAGGTGTAGGGAGCAACCACTTTTATTATCTCAAGACACGACCATAGAGGCTCGACTAGTTGAAGATAATTGAAGGCCACAGAACACCGTGCCGAAGTTTCATGAATTGGTTAAGTTTTAGGGTTGCGGTTGTGCGGATAGTCTTGACTCAAGCGGTCCGCACGCCAATTGAAAGGATTCGAACCCATGAAGTCTTTCAGTGTTTGAAAGATCGAAACCTCTTTAACGTCTTGGCCGATTATTGTATTAATTGTTTCGAGAGTTGACGAATTCTCTTTATCTTTTTCACTCTTTCTCTCCCCCACCCCGCCCTTCAAATACGCACATCCGCTCTTCTTCTTCACCTCTTTCTTCCCATCGTGGGGGATGTGCTTGTGAATCGGAATTCAAGAACATGGTTTTTCCAATTGGCCTTTTGCCCACTCTTTTTCTTTTCTCCATTTCACATATCAAGTGGTGTAGTCTCAACTAGGCTAGTGAAACAACTGTAAAACGGACGATTGTCTCTATTCGTTTGGAGTCAAATAAGAGCATCATGATCGAAAGAAAGTATGCACTTGACTCTTTCCACTGCAACTTTCCAATTGAGGCCATGGACATTACGACGCCATCGATGTTGAATTTACCATTTGTTTCTTTCCAACAAATGATCGGAAGCTTCGTTTGAAGGGAAACGTATCATGCATGTGCTGGTGGGGATTCCGTAGACGTGGTGCGAAAAAAAGAAGAAGGTATTTTTCAACCATCATGTGCGCCATGCCTATGACCTTCGTTCGATAGGAGATGACAAGAGTCATAATTAATTGGTAAAGGAGGTTTGAAAAATTGAGATCTTTTGCACATGGATCCAATTTCACGTTTTATTAACGCATCGGCTTGAGATTTGCGTGCATCCCATTGTCGTCTTTGTTTTCGAGGGTAAATGAGGTTACTTGATTAACTTGTAAATGACTCGGGTTGAACGTTTTGGAGGGGAACATGAACATGCAAATCCGCCGCCTGTAAAACGACAGCCAGCGGGCAAACCCTGGGGTGACGTCAGAGGACCCACCACCCTAACGCCACGGGTAAGAATCCCGTACGACGTCTCTGGGATTCGAACTTGCTCACGAAAGGATTCAAACTCACTCCCTTTCATGAGAGGGATTGAGCCCGAGCCAACGACGCCACCGCAGGCAGTGGTTCGCTGCCTTTGTGTTTGTTTCTTGAAAAATAGCCTTGGCTCCGTTCGTTTCACGGAAAATGACTTTTAGGAAAACGTTTTTCGGATTTTCCAGTGTTTGTTTTACGAAAAATGAACTAGTTAAGGAAAATGTTTTCCATCATTGAAAAAACCAACCTTTAAAAGTGAGAAAAATATTTTCCACTTTTCAAAAGTGGAAAACATTTTCCATAACTTCTTCCATCTTGCTTCTTTTCACCAAAATATTTTCGTTTTATTTTTATGCTTTCTTTTTCTTTTTTAAAAATCGAGTTATTTATTTATTTTTTCTTTTCTTTCTTTCCTTTTCATCTTCCTCTTTGGCCTTGGCCGATCGCCGGCCACGGCAGCGGCTGGCGACCGGCAGCGAGCTAGCTCGAGCCTCGCCCCAGGCTGGCAAGGCTCCACCTAGCCCGATCTGGCGAAGCCGAGCTCGCCCAAGCCCGGCGAGCTTAGGCCTCCCCAGATCGGGCGAGGCGGAGCTCTCACCGGCCTAGGGTGGAGCTCGGGCTCACTTGGATCTAGCAGCGTAGCTCAAGCTCCCGATCCAAGCGAGCCCGAGCTTCGCCGCTAAATTCGGTGAGCTTGTGGCTCGCCAGAGCCTGATGAAACTTTGGCGAGCTCGAGCGAGATCGATCGAGCCTCGAGCTCGCCGGATCTGGCAACTGGGTCTTGGTCGGTTGCTGGGCAGTTGGCCATCGTTAGGCATGCAGCGGCGGAGGAAGGAGGAGGAAGGAAAAGAAAAAGGAAAAAATAAAAAGAAAGACAAAATAAAAAATAATAATAATTTTGATTTTTTAAAAATACAAATAATTAAAAATTCATTTAAAAATATAAAAAAAAAAAACTAATTTTTTGGTCAATTAAAAATATTAAAATTTAATTTTTGATCATTTTTCCCGAACAATTAAATTAGCTAACGAACAGTGAAAAATATTTTCCATTCAAAATTCAGGTTTCAGCCGAACACCGGAAAATAGTCATTTTTCAAGAAAATGACTTCCTAGAAAATATTTTCCAGAAATGTGATATTTTCCGTCAAACGAACGGATCCAATTGTTGTCAAGAATGAAAACAATTTTCATCAACTAAGCGACACAACAATGAACACATCATATTTAGAAAAATAATTTTTCAAGTTATATATTTTTCGAGAAATCCATCCTCATATTCAAAAAAATATTCATTCCATTGAAAGAAGATTTAATGTTAACCTTGCATATGCGATAACTTTTTACCATGTGTAACCACGTGCTCTTTAGTCGGTGCCACGTGAAGCCAGCATCCACCTCCAATCTCTCCACCCAAATTCTCTCAAAATCAATACAATAAGTCGAATTAATTTAAAATGAATGCACGGGTCTAATTTCCTCTTTTAACAGCCGCCCTCCGCCATGCTTCGCAATCTGAACGTAATTAGCCATTGTTATAAAGACAATTAGGAGAAATAATTGCAACTTTTCAAGGAGGAAACCATTTTTAATTTGAAAACGTTTCATGGGCGTGGAAAGTGTAACCGACCGACAGGCGATTCCATGCACGTTCCACTCGCGCGGCCCGGCCTTGCATCTGCCGTCGAAGGAACATTGATTGGACAGACTCAGTGGGGTCGACCGCACGGCCTCTCCTTTACCTTCATCGTTCGATTTCACAAGGCGTTCATGTCGCCCCCCGAGCAGAAGATCGTCGTGGTTTCTTTCTTGGGATTTCACAGCTGTTGATGCGAGGACGGATGTACTGATGCAATGCGCGTGTGATCCGACCATCTTTACCGCAAGTTCAAGTTAATGCCGATTCCAACGATTGACCAATCGCATCGCACGGAACGTTCGATGTTCGTTCGATATATCGTTAGACAACCAGATTTCAGGTCGGACCACTTCGTTCTAAATCGAAGGGCTACGCACAATTCATGTGAAAGTCGGGATCTCTCCGCCCAAATGAGAAGGCTGCAAATTATCGTGACTACGAGTTGCAAAGATGAGGATTCACCCTATATGAAAGCACACAGCAAGCTCGATTTGCAAAGTGGGACATGTCTCACGTTTCGAAAACGAAAGGTGGATGCACCCTTTTTGCATCGCAACAACGTTGTCAATCAAGACAAAGGTTGGACGCCACCTCTCCTAGCAAAAGCTTAAACGACGACACCCCACGACACAACGTGCCGCCCTGCACTTGCTTATAGTCCACCGCCTTTGCACGGTTTCATACCAAAAGAATGTTAGAATTCTAACATAGAGAATTGGTGTGACGTTGAACAATTAATATTTCTTAGTTAGCCCATAATTCATTAGTTTAAATTTTTGAGGGAAGGTAGGTTCAATTGGATTATATTAATTGGTTCGAACTTGAACTTCCACTCGGCGATATCTCTCAATAAAAAAAACCCTTGAATCGAGTCGCTTTCGTTCGTTTTGTCACCATCCATAGGAGCACCCCCCAATTATTAAGAGCTCAAAATGGTCTATTTAGTCTGTGCCAAAGACGCGCAACTTTGTCGAGGAACATAGAGTAGTCACGTCAAATAAGGACGGAGGAACGAGGATCTTGCCGCATTGGCGCGCTCTGTTTTTCAACTCCTGCATTGAATTGGGTTCGGCGGGCGAGAAGAAGAAGAAAAGTTGAACGACGACGAGCGGTCCCGGAGGCCCTGGCCTCATTAAACTAAGGGAGCGCCTTCCGATAGAGAAATGTTTTTAGGACAGAGACGATAATGGCAAGAGGACATTACAAAAATGTGGTAGGTGTCGCGGGTCTTCGTCCAAGTCTTCATTTGTCAAGAGTTGTAGCTGGTACCTTTTGTTCGATTTTGATCACCTTCCCCCACTATGTCGGCTGCTTAGCTTCAAAGCCTTTTCGCCCTGCGATTCTATATATTCTAACACGAGGATGCAGATGTTTCAAACTCCGAAAAGATTATGTTAATCGAGCTTCAATGATATGTGAGTATTGTGTTGTTGCATGGTCTCTTCTGAACAACTGGGAGCGAGTGATTTCAATAATGACTCCGCTAATTTGACGTCAAGGATTTTCCGACCTTTTGACATTTAGACGACGGACAATTAATTAACGTGTAGAAAAACATTTTCCCACGGACTGAAAACAAGAAGCTTAGATTGCGGGAAAACGATTTCTCCTCGTGATAAGAAGGGTACCATTTTTCAAACGATTTTTCCTCATGATAAGAAGGGTATCATTTTTCAAACGATTTCTCCTCGTGATAAGAAGGGTACCATTTTTCCTAAACCACCAAACAAACAAAATCTAACAAACTTCTTTGACAATGATTTCTATGGAAAATATTATTCTTTGCCATGAAATATTCGGCGAAACAAACACGACCTATGGTTAATGTTCACTTAAAGTCGACATTGAAGATTATTCGTATGCTTCCAAACCAGAGACAGTGCGAATCGAGCAACAGCGTCAAGCACTCCTCCTTTGCGGCCTATAATGTTTTTTGTGCGTGGACTTAAAG
The DNA here is from genome assembly GCA_007663325.1 of Eucalyptus pauciflora. Classification (NCBI taxonomy): domain Eukaryota; kingdom Viridiplantae; phylum Streptophyta; class Magnoliopsida; order Myrtales; family Myrtaceae; genus Eucalyptus; species Eucalyptus pauciflora. Next base: position 316,348 of record VMYD01000010.1, on the reverse strand, counting down.
ATGATCGAAAAGTTTCCACACAAGTTTGCATAAACAATGGACCTTTTCTAAAATGCAATGGTTTAGAGCGAATGATCTTCAAATGTGGCTGCGGACCTGCTACAAGGGTGTTTGGTTGGGCATTCCAAAGGGGCTTTGGGCCCCCAAAGCCCCTTTGGCAAAAATTTTGGTGTTTGGCAATATTTTCGAAAGCCCCTTTGCCCAAGTATGAGCATTCCAAATGCTCAATGCTGGGGAGGGGCAGCATTGAGCATTCGGCATTTGAGAAATGCCACGCTACTGTTCACCTTATTCTTTTTCTTCCCCGTCCGTCTTCTTCTTTTTCTTCCCGACCACCTCCGGCAGCCACCATCGCCGCCGCTGCCTGAGGGTCGTGCGTCGCCGGTGACCACCGTCTGGGGGTGGCGCGACGCGCGACCCAAGCGGCTTCGCCTGAGGTCACGCAGACCAGGCGGCGTCACCTGAGGTCCGCGCGACCTCAGGCCGCCAGATCTGGCATCTACGAGCTCAGGCGCTTGAGGTCGCGCCTCCAGGCGGCGACGGCGTCGCCTGAGGTCTCGCCGCCTGGGTCCGTGCGACCTCAGGCCGCCAAATCTGGCGGTCCGGAGGCCAGATCTGGCCTCTGCGCCTCCAGGCACCTTAGGTCGTGGCGACGGCGTCGCCTGATCCGGCACCGTCGGCCGCCGGATTTGATTTTAATATTTTTTTTAAAAAAAAAAATTAAAAGCAAAAGCCCACTTGTAATAAGTTTTGCCAAACGGTATTTTCACACAAGCCACTTTCCAATGCGTAATTTGCCAAACACCCGAGCATTCCCGAAAACCCCTTTAGCCTAAAGATATTTGCATTTGGCCAAAGGCATTCCCTAAAAGCCGAACCAAACGGGCCCATCGATTTCAAAATCTGCACATATCAGCCATGGTAACATTGACGAAATGAGTTTCTAATCGTGTCCGTCACACGTCTTGGAATGCAACCACAGAGCAAGAGGCGTTAGTACCCAAAAGTTCAGAATTACAGTTGACCGAGGCAAAGAAACCTGATCCAAGTTTCAATCTCTGTTCATAATTTACAGTTGGAGGACGCAAAATCTATTGCTCTATTTTCCTTAACTACCGGCACAGGAAATTATACCTGAGTAAACTGTCAAAGCTCTGCATTCACTCGTAATCTCCAGCTGCAAAAGCGAGGTGAGGCGAAAACCCGATGGCACAGAGGATTAACATGAGAACCAGTGAGACGTACAACTGAGGTGCATGAATCGTTATGCATTTACAATCAATCTTGTCGCTGTACAGGCCAAATTTTCCCTTTCCCTTCCTAAGGTTTTTATGGCTTTCAAGCTACTGCTCATGAGTTCCTTCGCCGTTGCTACTCGCTTACTTATATCTCCAATCGCAGGACTAAATAGTCTTCAACCTTATGAAAGAATTAGCAACCGATTCTCACCTGTTTATTTCCTTTGATAGCAGAACTGAACTAACCTAACTAGAAAATTCATGATGCTCAGCATGCCACTTGGTCATTTGCCCACTTCCAGAGCAAATGCAATATCCTTATTGTCCTCTTAGGCTTCAAACAAACGAAGCCAACTGCAATTTCATCTCCAACTCTATCGAAGCTTCAGTGGACCTGCCATTTGACAGTCAAAGACATACAGAAGTAACACTGCAGCTTCTTGGCCAGAAAAGGTAATGTCCCATAAATAAAAAGGTAATGTCCCAATTTGATATTCTTCAGAGATGAGATTCACTTCAACTTACCCTCACTGGAGAAAAATACTTTCAATCAGGCTTAAGAAGTGCCACCGTATTTTTCTTCAGTGCTACACTGAAATTAAAGCAAGTAGAGAGAGTGTCAAAAAGGCATAAGAAGAGTTGCTTCAAATTTATTGTAATTGTTATGACCAATAACTCACCTAGGTAAGTCAGCAACTCCTAAACTCTCAATAATTAGCTACGAGTTGAGCTTGCATTGCAGTGCAACCTAACGCTGTACCACAAACATTTTCCTGGAATAAAAATAGAAGAGACTAAATCTCCAGTTATTCGAAAACTCATGGTGTGAACCTCAGAGTTAGAGGTGCTTTTCACCAAGCAGAGTCACATCAGAAAACCTAAGTTCTTGCATAGGCACCAACTACTGAAAAAATGTTATGTAGATTGTTTCCCATAAAAAAGTTTCTTAATACAAAGATTTTCTACCAGAAAGCAGTTATATTGAAACCAATCAAGCCTAGCTCCTAGATATGAACATTGCTGAACGCAAAAGATTTGACGTTGAAGCCCACAGAACAGGAGAGGAGGGAGAGGGTAACAATACCTCGAAGCAGGTTCTCCTTTTGGTGCAAGGTCACAAATAACAGCACCAACTGCTTTGCCCCCCATGTTGCCAGTATCAATTTAACACCCTGAGAAAACATAATTACTGTCGTGCAACCCTAGAGGTGCTCTTTCTTCTTTTAATGAGCCCAACCATCAAACTGATGTAGGCGATTTTGCTTAGGACAATGCCCTGCTGTTTTGAATCTTCAAAAACTAACATAGCATCCTTGTATTTACTTTGAGAACATAGCTCAATTATCTGTTCTGAATAGGCAATAGAATTTGAATCAAGCTCCTCCGGAGGTTCATTTATCGCAGCGTTTTGTGCCTGCACCTCGTGTATAGAGAAATCCTTTAATTTCCCTGCTTCTACCATCATAGACATAAGCTCCTCCACTTTCTTCCTTCTGCCAGCATCAGTGAGAGCACTGAGAATGGCAGTATATGTATAAGAATCAGGTCCCTTTGTCTTTACTTCCATTTCCACAAGAAGATCAAATGCCTCCTCAAATCTACCTTCTTTACACAAGCTTGATATCAGCGTGTTATAGGTAACCACATCTGTAATCTTTCCCTTTGAGTTCCACGTGCTGAAGAGTCTGAGAGCCTTGTCTAGCATCCCTTCCTTGCAAAGACCGCTAAGTAGAATATTACATGTAAAGACATCAGGCTTAAATGAATTTTCAACCATCCTATTATGAAGTTGAAATGCTTTTTCAACACATCCTTCCCTGCAGTAACCATTCAAGATTGTGTTGTGTGTAGTTTCATCTGGGACTATACCACTCTGTAGAAGCTCAATCAGCTTCTTCATTGCTTCATCAGTTTTTCCAAACTGGCAGAGACCCGCCATGAGAGAATTATAGGTAATAATGCTAGGAGTGATCCCCTTCTCCTTCATCTCATCCCATAACTCTGAAGCTTTATCAGGCTTTTCATCATCAAAATAACCCATGATTAAGGTACCATAACTAACCTCATCAACAAAATAACCGCGCTTGCTGGCACTACAGAGCGTTTCATAAGCCTTGTCAAGCTTTTTCTCCCTGCAAAGAGCATGGAGAACAGTATTCAGAGTGAAGCTATCCATTTTCAAACCTTTACTTCCCATCTCATGCATCAGCCTCAAAGCTTCTTCCAAGTTATTTGCTTTACAGTTTCCATCTATCAAAGTATTATAGGTGATACAGTCTGGAGAGATTCCATTTTCTTCCATTTTCAGCATGGCATCCCTAGCTTCATCCATTTTCTTTTCCTTGCAGTACAAGTTAATGATTATATTATGCGTAACTGCATTTAGCTTCACACCTTTCTCCTGCATTTCCTCAATCAACTTAAACGCCTCGGAGCTGCTGCCCCATTTGAAGCACCCGTCAATCAGAGTGTTATATGTCACCACATCCGGCGACAACTTAAAATTCTCCATATCATCCTTAACCCTAAATGCCTGATCAATCTTACCCTCCTTACACAACCCGCTGATCAACTTATTATATGTCCAAACGTCGGGAGTCATGTCGTTCTGCATCATCGAGTCTATCACCTGCGCCGCCTCCTTCAACCACCCCAATTTGCAATACCCACAGACCAAAATATTAAAAGTCTTTCTGTCCGGCACCAGCCCCCTGTCCTTCATATCCCGCAACAGATCCCTCACCTCTTTCAACCTGCCTCTCTTGCACAACGCATCCAACATCGTATTATACGTCACATTATCGGGCACGCACCCGAACTCGTCAACCATTTTATTAACAAACTCCAATGCCTTCTCAATCTTATTCTCCAAACAATAACCATAAATCATAACATTACAAGTCCTCGTGTTCGGCGACACTCCGATCCTCAAGACATCGCTAAACACCTCCCTAGCCAGCAGCACCGAATGCGAAGAAGGGTACTTCACCAAGGCATTCAGGAGGGTGTTGCACGTGAGCAGGTTGGGCCGCATCCCCGACCGCTTCATCTTGTGGAAGATCTGCACGGCCAGGTGCGGGTGCCCGCACTGGACGTACGCCCCGATCGAGGTGTCCAGGAGATCCTTGGACGGCCGCGGGACGGTGTGGTCGGGGGAGAGGATCAGGCCGTGGAGGTCGTGCGCCCGGTCGGACGCGATGAACGCGACGAGGAGGCCCTTGGCGTCGGGGAACTTGCGGTACGCGAAGAGCGGCGGGAGGAGGGAGAGGAGGAGGGACGGGGAGCGGGCGAGGGACGGGTTGTGGGACTGGCACCATCGGAAGAAGGAGAGGAGTATGTTGGGGCGGCGGGCTAGGGTTTCGGAGGCGAAGATAGGGCGGAGGAGCGGCGGCGTGAGGCGCGGGAGGTGGGGGACCAGGGCCTCGAATTGGGATTTCGTGGAGGTGGCGGCGGCGGTGACGAGGTCGAGGAGCTCCGGGGTCGACAGCGGAGGAGGCGCCGGGGACTCAGCGGGGTTCATCTCCGACCTGCTCCGTGCTCGGTTCAGACGGTCGCCATTGAAGGAGTAGGGTTTTTGAGTGGGGCTTATCGCAGTGGAGGAGAGAAGACGAGAGAGACGGCATGTCGTAGCATGGTTAAAGTGGGTGATATATTTACCACGTTTTACTCCGTAATTAGATTTAGGATTGGAAGTCCAATTTGAGAATTTTCGTCGGTGTAAATCTTTCGTGAAAATATCAATAGGGATTTTTGCAAAACGAATGTGTCACGTAGATTTTGTTTGTTTCGTAAAAAGTATTTTCCTTTTTTTCAATTGTTTGATTCGCTTGAAAAAATGAGTGTTTTTTATTAGTATCTATACTTAAATTAAAAAAAATGATTTTCTATTTCAAAAATCATTATTTAAAATATGACTGAGTATGACATTTGGACTCACTTCAATGCTAATTCTCGAATTCTCGGCATCTAAGATTAGATTTCCATTGTCCGCACTCAAATCCATAAAGGATAACCCAACACCCGTGCCCAAGTCCATTGAGGTAGAGCCCGAGACTTTAGTGTTTGTGCTTGAGCTCCCGACACCTTCACTTGGGTTCATCAAGGCCATGCCCATTGCCTCAACACCCGAACTCAGGTCAACAAAGACCAAGCATGGGATCCTAGTATTTTAGGTCAGATTCCCAACATGAGAGCCCAGGTCCACAAAAGTTGAGCTTGGGTCTTGACACTTGAGTTATGATCCCTGGCACCTACGCTAGAGTCCATTAAGGTCATGCCGAGAGGACACTCAAGCTTAGGTCTCTAGTGCCGGGGCCAAGGTTTATCGAGGCCAAGGGTCGAGACTTCAATGCTCATACTTGAGTCCATCGAGACTAGGCCTAGACCTAGTGTCCAAGCTCGAGTCTATAGAGATTAGGTTCAATACACTAGGACATAAGGTCTAGCTTGGGGCCTAAGTGTCCATGCCCTAATCCTCATCATCCAGGTCAAGGTCCATCATGCTTGGGACCCAAGTGCCCATGCCCTAATCCTCATCACCCAAGTCAAGGTCCATCAAGGGTGACCCGAGACTCTTCTAGTTAATTTTCAAATTTCAGTCAAATATAAAAAAAATATTGCTATTTTCTTAAAAAATAACTTCCTAAAAAAACATTTTCTAAAATTATTATATTTTTCACGAAATAAACAAGCCATAATATTATATTAGAATTTTCAATGAAATTTGCAATAAAACGTGGTTTTAAATTAAAAGATACTGGTAATAGGATAGAATGAGTAATATCGAATTAACTCAATTTATTATCCAATCAAGAAGTTCTTGATACAAAAGATGGGCATCACGAGAAAATATTTTGTCCATAGCGCTTCCTGTTTGGAACCTTTCGAAGTATATACTGAAGAGACTAGAGCCCCAGATAAAAGAGTAGGAAGTTCAGAATGCATTTCAATCGGTTGAGTTTCCCAGCAACGCTCATGAAGTCTGGCCACGATTCAATTTCGTGCTATAAAGCGATACCAAGGCATTGCTCTCTGTCCAACCATCATCCGTGTTCCAGCTACTACGTTGCTTTGGAGAACTAATTACCAGAACAAAGAGCAAAGAACTCCGTTTTGTGAAGTTTCATCCGAATATTGCAACTTCCCGTCAAATTTTTGCAGTAAATGTTAATTCAAAAATAATGTACAAAATTGCTAAGGGAGTCCTCTCCTCTGCTCGGATATGGCATGTTTCATTGGAAAGACCGCAAAGTTGCATGAAGGACTATTCACCTCCCATCATCTGAACATAAACAGAAAGATTCCGAGTGAGGAACAAGATTTCACTCAGCGTCCACTTTGGTCTATTACTTGCATAGTATAGCACACGAATACCACAGTACGTTGATGAAGCCTTACCTTAAAGATATCTCCAAACATCCCTTGCAAGGGATTTCTGCGTTGAACGCCATAGAACCTCTCTGCTATTAGATCTAGAAACTGAACCGCAATTTTCAATGTCAGGAGGTCCACTGAATATAAGGTGTGAAGCCAAAGCAAGCAAGAGTTGATGAAAGTTGATAAGCAGTCTAAAACACACATGAAATTAGAAAATTGCAGTTTTGAGCCATTGATGACCAGTGAGATATCTTAATAGAAATTCAGACTGCATACCTCATGGAATGCTGGATCCCTATCTATACTTGGCTTGTAACTCCCTTTCAACATATTGAAAAGGGGCAATGCATCTCTCTGTAATCTGCATTACAAATCTCTCAATAGTCATTTAATAGTCATGGGAGGGTGAGCTCCTCAATGCATCAGCCTCAAGCTTAACGTTCCTGGCCCTCAATCTCAAGAAAAAGAGGGGATAACCCTATACTGATAATAAGCCGGTACCGTCTATCAGCAGTCGAGGCACACCTCATCTGCTGAGGATGTTCATAAAATCACGCTTACAAATATTAGAACTTTTTGTTTATACAAAAACTTACACTTGTAAAAGATAATCTATGAACTGCATCAAATCTGACTTGGGGAAATCCTGCTGTTTTGATTCCAGCTGCTGCTTTATCCCATCCAACAGATTATTAGCATCTCTTAAATTACCTAAAGATAAGTACCTGCCAGGAGAAGAAAGAATCATAAGTACAACCACTCAAAGCGTTGACATCATTTACACAAAAGGAGAGGGAGTCTAAAAATGGCATATTGAACAGTCCAATACAATTAAATATTGTTGAACCAGCGCATTTTTCTAAACGGGGATTTCAAAGCTTCTACATTTGGTTTAAGTCAACCTAATTCATTCAACTAAGGGAAGATTCCATTCTTTTTACACTTACAAACATAAATACCCCCATGAGTGTGCAGAATGGAACTAATAGATGGCGAAGTAACAAAAGCAGAAAAGGAGAAGAGAACTAACAAAGAAACACAGCATAAAATAATAAAAGAACTTGCCACAGCATCAAGGGCACGTGCAGGTAAAGCCCAAATCATTCAGCTGATATCTCAGTTTCATTATCTACCATACTGTGAATAGACAAAGCTTCAAAGAGATAATAGATGTGAAGGGGAGGAAGATTCTTCTTCCACATTTACCCTGCTTCAGACAAATAATTGGGAGTAATAATCAAATTTTACGAAGCTTCTGCTGAAGTGCAAACACAGAATACAGCAAAGGAGAAACCTCCACTAACAAATGCACACAGACAACATCCAATGAGGTGATCTTTCCATATTATAATCTGAATTAGCTCAAATAATGATGTGAATGAAGCATCAAGGCTCGCAGATGCAACAATTATGAGGAAATGTGAGCCATGTAATGCGGATTTAGCTATTTAATTAGAATCCTGGTACTATTATTAGTACTAATACCGTTAACTTCTTAGTTTCCATTGGCTTCAATTTGGCGAGTTCACATTCCAGACTCCACATCATTCAATGAAGCAAAACCATAATCACAATACCATCAACTTCTGCCTGCTGCTAAGAGAACTTACATTAATATTCCCCGTGCAATTGCCAGATCATCTTCGCCAGGATAACACTGAATAGATAAAGAATTTAAGTGTAAACGTTTAAGTATGAGGAAAAAGAAAAAAGAACTAGAACATGAATTTACAAGGGATTTTTTTTTTTTTCTCCCTCTTCTAATCTGTGAGTCACGTAATGTTTACTCTCAGCAAAAACTCATATATTGAAACTATGGATTAAAACAACCTATTATATAAAACAGAAAGAAAGGAGGAAGTATATCGAGTAAATGAAACCAACCTTTCCCATAAAATTTACTAGAGTTGAGGCAAACTTCTTTGGGTTGTTTCCTCTAACAAAATGAGAGGACACTTTAGCCATATCCTGAAAAGCAGCAATTTATTATATCATCTCTGGAACTTGAACATGGAAGATGACTCTGCATCATATTAACTTTCAGTTTTGGCATCACTGCAGTAGACATTGGTAACAAATCATCAAAGCAAATTTATAAGGCTTGTAACATACACTGCACTCTAGGTACTTTCTAGCTCGAAAAACAAAGGAACGAAAAAATCATATCAAAAGGCAATGTTCCAAATTATATAGTCCAACCTGATAATTTAGGGGCAAAATAAAAGACATGAATACAACCGTGCCATCTTACTTGATATATTGTCTCAGCATAGACCACTGGTTCCAACATGAACATCAAGTCTTAAATATAAAATTCGATATGTCCCGAAGACTTGGACACATAACAGGAATTAGCATTTCCATGTGCCAAGATATCTAGACACATATCAAGCATCGTGATCACGTGCAAAATAATGAGAGTGAAGCCATGCAGTCTAAGGTAGCAACAAAAAGGTGTCCTTACGAGGACTATCCATACTCCAATATTCAAACTAATAAGTAACACATCCGGCCATAGTCTCAAAAATTTTGTGTTGCAGTGCTGAAAATAGAGCTGTAACAAATGAGTGTAATGGAAAAATTGCGTGTTCTCCCTGGTACAAAATTTAAGCCAAAAGATTTGTAACCTATCTGTTCACAAAAGAATATGTGAACCATTAGTTTTACTATGGAAATGCAAAATCATACAGAATATGCAGTTTAATTCTGTTGAAAAATCATTACTAACATGTCATTTGACTGATTTAGCAAACTATTCATGGAAAAAATAGTAAAATACTATTGCTGACATAGTAAAGCGCTTGTAATTAACAAGAATGGGCTTTTTTCCAGTACTTGAAATGAAAAACTGTAAGGTCAAGAAACCAATATTAAGCATAACTATGAGTTAATGCAAATATGACTTGTTGCCAGACATACCACCTCAGGAGATTCAGAGTAAATGTATTCTGCTAGCATAGAATGGAGCTCTGGTGATCCAACCCTATGGGGTCCGAACTGAGAAGACCATCTGCTTATACACAAAAGAAAAAAGAACAACGTCATCAGAACAACTCAAAGGATGACACAACCAAAATTAATCATATTAATGTGTTTGAGGACAGAAATAGATGTAATACATCCTAACATTGGTGAACTCCAGAGCAAAAACTGGGAGTGCAAGTCAAAACAGACAAACAGAACCAACAAGCATACAGTACATATGCTTCCAACTCTTATTCTAATAATTTGGAAAAGCTCCATAACGAGAAGCTCTTTAAAAAAAAGTTTCCACCAGAGTCTTCCACAAAAACTGAAAATCATTGCACAATATTAGAAGTTAATAAGTAAAGCAGGGCAAAAAATACCTATCACTCTGCTCAGGTGAAGAACTATTTTTATAGAGCTTTTCCCTCTATGTTAGATGGGGTACATGAATCTCACAAGATACACTGATTCAAGGTAAATATGGAAGACCTCAGACGAATACACTGATTCAAGGTAAATATGGAAGACCTCAGACGAAAAGGAAAAATGTTATTGCCTAGTCAATGAAAATATCTAGAGGAGATGACAGAAGGAAACAATCAGAAAACTTATGTCCAGCAAATCGATCGCATAATTACTTCTGTCGTGCCACTAGCTTAGAAGGAAAAAGCACTTTAGTGCTATGGTAAACGCATGCAAAAGCAATATAGCCCGAAAAGACTGGGATCTCACTTTAGAGCAGCTTTCAAGAATGATGAGCAGCATTCTACACGCGTTTTTGCTGCTCCAAGGGCTTCTGAAAGTTGCTGCATGTCATCGTCATCGCCCACGTGTTCTGGTATTGACATCTGAGGAAATTTCTTGTAGATTTTTCTGACACGATCTAACAATTGGGAAAATTATAGTTGAAAGCTCCACAAACAATGAGGAATGAAGAGGCATTGACAAAGGCATAAAAAATCACTAAACCTATCGATAAAATACACCGACGCCATTAAAGCAAGTTGGAGTTCTATCTTCAGATCATGCTTCAAAGCTCACGGTCCTAATAATTTAAGATGTATTCACTTCGCGGAACAAATACCTATTTCATTAGTAGAGGACATCTAGAGTTATACAAGTTTCTTGCACTTTATGTTGTATTTACCGTTTGAAATATCACTAAGAAATGGTGTCTATGTGGGCCTACAACTCACGTCCATGGTCTGTCCTCTGCATGTAAGTCTAGGGGCACATGAATGTGAGTGCACTTCGGTACAGTGATGGTGCCGGTGGAGAGGAAAGAGGGGCCAGTCAAAGACTTACCAAGCGTTTCATCATCACAAGCATATTTTCCTTTAACTAGTGCCTCCACAAATAAAGCAGCAAGCTCAGCTCCACAAGTAATCTGCACTTCAGCATAACATCAGCGGACGACTTCAAGTTTTCTATTCAAGGAGGGAGGCGTCAAAAGAAATTCTCACATGCCTAGTCAAATTGACTATATGTCTATCGAGAAGAGAAAATTATCAAGCACGAGCTTCTAGCCGAGACAATACCACAATATATCTCAAATCAAACCCATAGACACTTCATTTTTCTGCTCAATCGGAAAATTTTCATATGAAATCGGAGTTGTACAGATCCCCAACCTGACCGTTCTGCAGCTGTAGGCATGCGCCTGACTCTAGGATATCCAAAGCTTCCGCATACCTCTCAGCAGCCATGTATCTGAAACACGAGCATAAATTCTACATCATTCAAGAGGGTATCAAAGCCCTTGAAAAGAAGGTCAACGCAACCGAGACTACCAGGCAAATTCGCCCTTATAAAATGACAAGGGGCAAGCTTTTTCAGTTCACTGTTAAATCCTTTCCAGAAAAAATTGCTCCCATAACATACAGAGCGGGCACATTCATAAAAACAATTAGACGATCATCCTCTCCCGCTGGTTAATATCTAAAAGATCTGCTGCAGCTAAACAGGAGGCGCATTCAAACATCATTCACTGCTTGCATAGAATAAGCACCGGCTCATTGCAAAATACCAATTGAATGAATGGAATCGAGCAAATTACTGCAGCGAAAAGAATCGCGATACCTAGCACTGACGGACTTGTACATCTGCTGAGCTCCATAGAAATTGCCCTCGCTCACCACTTTCTCCAATTTCCCGATATTCTGCAATCGCATTGAGCAGCAAAGAAAATTCAGAAAAAAAAATGACGCCGCGATCGCAACAAACCCAATCTAAAATCATCCAATCTCGAATCGACGCGGTAACTCCTAACGCGACGAGCGGACATTACTGCCGCGGCAGGCGGTAACGAAACCGTTCTAGTCAGTCCGAAACGCGGCACGGACGACAATCAGATTCGCGGCGACGTCGTCTTCCGCCATCGAAACGGAAATTCACGCAAATCCGCACGAAAGCGACACAGACGCGAGCGCATGCACGGCCACAACCAGAAACTGGAATGGCAGCGAAAGGAAGACGTTTTCACGACCTCTTGCGCGGGAGGCAGGGTCGATCTCCTCGCTCGCTCTCTCGACATGTTCGCGCGCGGCGGATGCTGCGAGCTGAGAGCTTTCCCTCCGGCGAGGCGAAGATCCGATTAAAGCTCGCTCGCTCGCTCGCTGTCTCTCTCTCTCTCTTTGCGCGATCGGATTGCGCTCGGCGTTCTCTTCTCGCGGCGAATGAATTCCCCCAATACGACGTGTCGTTTTCAGCCAGGGAGAGACTTTGCATGTTGCACGTCTCTTTTTTTTTACTTTTTTTATAACTTTGTTCAGTTTATCCTCGGTGATTCTGCTTTGTATTCCAATTTGGCCCAAAAATCTACGTTTCTATATGAAACTAGGCTTTCTGTCGAACGTGTAGATCAGAAGAAATGATTTTTAGGAACTTTTATTAGACCAAGGTTCGCAATTCATGCTTTTATCGTGTCTATGTCAAGTCCAAATTCAACGCACATTGAAAGCTCATTAGTTGCTCTGTTACCACGAAAACCGAACACATTATATCGTAAAGTTAAACACATATAGCCATTTGGGGAGGGGGAAACTCATATAAATGTGTAAAAATATATCGAGATGTATGTAATTATAATTAAATGCATTAGTTTAATATAGAGGTGATCAAAGGCAACCGGCCCGCTTGAGACGGTAAATGGACCTTATATGCCAAGCTCAAAAAAACTTTTATATCAATTCTTCCTGTGTATTAATAACACAGATCGAGCTTAATGTAAACGAGTCTGATGACGTGTCACGCAGGTTGGGCTTGATAGCGGGCCCGGTTGAGCCCGAGACGTCTTTTGGGCCCGTTGAATCTCGGTCACTCTCCGCAATAGAAGAAGTTTCAGTACGCTTTGTTGGCGATTCGTATATCTGCAACTCGCGACGAGACGACGCTCGCACCAGTGGAAACTCTGCAGCTTCGCGCTCCATCAGGGGGAGGATTACGGAACATTCATCGAGCAGGTGATTCGGCTCGCTCTTTAAGTCTCTTCCCTTTGTTTATTTTTTTTTTTCCAGTTTTGTTATAGTCGCTTTGTTCATCATCTTCATCTCGAGCGCGTTCTTCAGAGAGCAATGGATGTTTGCACGGTAGATGTTCGACGAAATGCTTTCCCTCCCTCTTTTAATTTGTTTCCCAACTTTTTGAGTCTTCATCCGGCCTGATTGCGGACATTTTAATCCGTCATATAATATCACAACGTAAAGATAGATCGAACGCATCTTTCGTGGCGAGGCGCCATCGAACGCTAACTGTCGCTCCTCCTTTTTGATGGTTCCCTAAGAAATCTAAATGCGTAACCTTGCACGTATGCTCATAACAGAAGCTTTTATCTCTGGGATAAGGAAGGATTAATTGTTTGGGCCTGTATCTCCATGCGTTTGCTTGCTACTTTTCATTGTCGACAGTTTCACGTTGGGTTTCTTTTGTAACCTCTGGCTGACACATGGGGACTTCTCATTCGAACATTCGAGTTTCTGTGATACTGTTTTGAACGTGGACTCAAGGGAGACGGGGTTGTTTTCTCTGTTCCACAGCTACCATTTTGCAATTAACAACTGATTAAGTCAATTCTTACATCAGTGTACATATTTCTTGTGCAGAAAAAGAAAATTACATAGGAGGGAGCGAAGTGAAGTTGTGTTGAAGATGGGTTCGGAAGCCTTGCAGGCAGCTAAGGTGTATCGCCATCTCCTCAAGGCTGTCAAAAAGCACATAGGCAAGGAAGAAACTAAGAAACACTTCGCAGAATACGTGACCGAAGAATTTCGGAAGAACCACGTTCTCTCAGACCCCTCATCTATCCAACAGAAAATTAAGCTTGCAAAGGATTATACGTACCTCCTTAACAGTATGCACCATCACAAGGTAATGTTAAGTTTATGTCATATCTGTTTTGCCCCTTACTTTGAATTGTTTTTTGGTGAATTGGATGCTTTCTTGCTTGCACTATCTTTGTCGGGAGAAGGGAAAAGGAGATTTGAAATTTTTTACTCTCGCAGTGAATGCAACCTTTTTTCAGCCCACTAAACCATCATTTTTTTCATCTTTTCATAGTTTGTAGGTCCGCTAGCTGGGAAATCAATGTGCTTAACTGTCCAAGTTGTGGTTTTTTATCGATAGAGCAAATTTTTGTTTGTGTGCTGCTTCTATTGAACATTAGTGTTTAGCGGAAGTTGAATGTTAAGCAATCTCTCTTATAATCTCAAACTTTGTTGAGATCTAACATCTGTTTTAAGTATTATGTGTCGGTTTCTTTTCAGAATCATGTCTGTTTGGCAATCCTTTTTCTGCATCAGTGTTCTGAGAATGGTTGATAGAAAGAAGATGATGTACATGTCGTCGTGGATTTGTCAGTTGAGAAATGATGATTTGGCAAAACAAATCGAGAAAGTGATGTTCTTTTTGCTTTTAATCTTTACAAACCTAAACAGAGAACCAGACTTTTTTCCATTATCTTTGACAAAATTTTACTACGAATTTCATAAGACACTCAATGCCACTTATGATCTGGACGAACTTTCTAGTTTAACCAAACCAGGTGACAATGAAGTTCTTTGTAGAAACAGTCGGGCGCTAACATTTCACACTGGCAATGTCTGTGCAGGACCTGCTGTTCTCCTACAACATTGCTGTGGACAGATCAGAAGAGATGAAAAGAGTACTAGGAAAATCAGCTTCCAGTGTGGGCCTCAGGCTCCCCGAGGTTTACCAGCCCTAGCGATGGTAACCTCCACTCGATCTCTGACCGTCACATTCGACTCTCACAGAGGTCGTTCTAGTTCTAGTGGTTTTGCGATCCGTTTATACACGATTGAATTCATATTTGTTTGATCAAGACTTTCGATCCAGCCATTAGACAATAAGGCTGGGGAGCTTTCAGCGCAAGTTGGAGAGATCTTGTTCTCATTTCACATACCCGGGGAGGGTGCATTTGGTTTAGTATTCCCAAGAGACTTTCGGCCTCTAAAGCATATTGAAGAAATGTTTGACCGTTTGGCAACTATTTTGAAGGAATTTTCACTTGAAAGCCAATATTAGGAAAGCTGAAAGCTCAATATAAGGACTAGCATTGGGGATTGACATTGAGCTTTTAACATTTAGCCAAATGTTGAAATTCATTTTTTTCCTTCCAAAACTAACCTCACTAATTCTTTAAATTTCTAATTTTGTCCCTCATTATTTTTTTTATTAAAAAGGGACTAAATTCTTTGTTGGTCGGTGAAAGGCTACGGCCATTGGCAAACTAGATTTGGCGATGATGGCCCTTGGTCGAGGTCGAATGACCTCCGGTGACCTAGGCGGCACACAACCCAGGCGATCGCTGCTTGGGTCTTGCGGCCGTAGGTGGCCCTCACTTGGGTCTTGTGAGGGTTGTCAGTCGCTTGACCCTCGCGAGACCTAGGTGAGGGCTGCCTGAGGTAGCGAGACCCAAGCGGCAATCGCCTGGGTTGCACACTGCCTGAGTTGCGCGACCCTCATCGAAGGTCGGGCAACCTCCGATGGCCCTTACTAGGGTCGCGCAACCCTCGTCGAAGGTCGCCCGACCTCGTGCAACTTTGATCGATGGCCGCCAGTGTCAGATCTAGCTCACCTACTACTGTAGCCTTTCGTCAAACCAGCGAAGCATCTAGTCTTTCTTGTTTTTTAAAAGATTATATGTATTTGAGTCTTTTTTCAATTTTAAATAAATAAAAATTAAAAAAACTATTATTAGTCACTAAAGGGCTTTTTAAATGTGTTTTCTACTAAAAGATATTTCTCTTAAAGTTGCTTCTTAAAGTGTACTTTACCAAATGAGCTTTGCAATTATCCAAAAAATTTTAGACTAAATTACTTTACATTTTTTCAATAGACTTTCAAAATACTTAATCAAATGCATCCTGAATAATACCGCAAGCAAGCTTTCAAAAGATGCTATGATGCATTGGTATTTGTAGGCACGCCTGTAATGCCTGAACAAAAAACCATTATGGTCTCTCATTCCTTACGGTCAAGACTCTTTAACGCATTCCCGTATCAATCCTATCTTATACCCACTTTCTTCCTTTGGACAATTTCCCGTGTTAAACTAAGACACGCGTATCCACAGTATCTAAAACTGAAGTGGTCGTGGAGTGGTGGGTTGTTTTCTGTTCTCGGGATTACGAGTCAGAAGGAGAGCATGCAGCTAACTTTCGGAAGCCCACGCGGCGGACGGAGACGCACACCTGGCACTCCAAGCTCCCTCCGCGGCCGCCACCTGTGTCTTCCTCGCCACCACCCTGCGGTTATATTTCACCGGTTTCGCATTGACAGAAAAGATTTTGCTTCCGCTTCGAAGTCTCACCAGCTCCGAAACCGAATTTAGGATGGGTTCGGAGACGTTCGTGGAGATCATCCTGGCGATCCTCTTGCCGCCCGTTGGAGTCTTCCTCCGTTATGGCTGCGGAGTAAAAATTTCCACACCCATTTCTCTGTTCTCGACTAATTGTTTGTCCTTGTTTTATCTTTTATTTTTTTTTATTGTTTTGGATTGAAATTTGCAGGTGGAGTTCTGGATAGCTTTGCTGCTGACGATTTTGGGGTACATCCCGGGGATCATATATGCGATCTATGTCCTGGTCGGATAGCACGACGACGACGTGGTCTCCTTCTTCCTGTTCTTTTTTCCTTTGTTCTATGAAGTTAAATAAGATCGACGTGTTGGCTCTGTACTTCGTCTTTCGCTCTTCTTCCCCTGGATTTCATCCTGTACTCGTGCGCGATCCCGCTTCGCATCGATCCACTCGGTTCCCATGGTAAGGCATGTATGGCTCCTCGGGATGGAAGTGCGCAAGGCTTGTGGACATGTTCTTTTGCCAAGAAAAACTCAAGACTCGAAATTCAAACACGTCGCGACTTGCTCAATTCAATTTCGAAGACGAGTTGATGATTGAAAGTCCTTGAGAATGAGAATGAGCTTGCAATGGAACCGTGGGAGATTTTTTTTTTTAATTGAATGACCATCGTTTTACAACTTCAAGCTAAGAATGTCTAAATAAAAAGGAGAAACAATGGATAACCATGGTCAGAGAAGCATCAGGACTGGGCCCGTACCTGGCCGAATTTAAGGAATCCAGGAACGGGCTCATCCTATTTAGGCAGAGGGCCCGCGCCACTAGTTACAGTCGAGGAAGAGTATATCCGCGTATCCAAAAAGCGCTTCGACAAACTATATAAAACCTTGGAAAATGCTCCAGGAATTTTCACTATCGGAGGGTGCACATGATAAAAAATTCCTCTGTTTCCCGGATTAAATTATTTTATTTTTTATTTCCCGGATTAGATTATTTTATTTCTTTGGATTAGGTTTGGAATAGAAATTTGTTTGATAATGTAATTTTATTTATTTTTATTTCTAGAACAGATTTGTAAAATTAGAAGTTAGAATTTTTAGCTTTTCAATTCTGGAACAAAAGTAAGAATTAATTCTTTTCATCGTTCACTTTTGTCATCGCCTGTCACTCACTCACCGCCCATGAGAGTCGAACGCCCACTGCTCGTCATCGGCCGCCAGCCACCTGCCATCGAATGCCTGGCTTCGGCCACCCATCGTCGAAAGTCGACCCCTGACTGCCAACCGTCAATCGCCAGTCATCGACCACTCGCCACCAGACATCGGCCACTAATTGCCAGACACTTGCCACCAAACGCCGAATGTCGGACATTGGACTTCGGCCGCCCATCGCCAGTTGTTGGCCACCGAACACCACTGCTAAACGACGGTTGCTAGCCGTTGATCATTAGCCACTGGCCATCGGACGCTGGCCACCAAACGCTAGATCCTGTCGTCGAACGCCGGCCGCTCGCCGCAAGACGCTAGCCATTGTCGCCCCTAGAAATAGAAATTTTATTATGTTATCAAACGAATTTCTATTCCAAAAACAAAAATTTTGAATCGTTATCGAACGTGTTTCTTTGCTCAAAAACTCGTCCGGAGAATAGAAATTGATTTTTGTATTAGCAATTTTATCATGCACGCCCTAAAAACCTTCCGAAGTCGGAGCTCACCATTGTCCCTCGCCGTCGAGCGGTCTCTTTCTTTGGACAAATGGGGTAAGTGCTTTCGCCAAAAAGAATCGATTAAGTTCTAAAATAGTTTCGTCCATTGAAGGTGAAATCACGTGCAATGTATTCTCGAGTTGGATCGAGTTCTATGTGCGACTCCGTGTTCGAATCAATGAGATCGAGAATTGCTGCCTGTGGAATATCAGCTGCACTTGGTTGGTCGGCGGCTTAGTTTAGTGAATGCTACGAACTACATAGTAGTTCGGGAGCACATCCTGGTTCCGTCGTGTTTATCTTTGGACGTTCTGGAATTGGATATCCGCGGTAACTTGGTGTTCATCAGCTCCTGCTGAGCCGCTTCGTGTTGCCATGGCCGTAGTAATAATTCTCTCTATGGTGCGATAGCTCTGGCAATTCTAGCTCAAATAGGCTACCCTTTACAGCAATCTGTCCGTGCTCTATACGTCGTGGCTATGTCGATTCTTGTCGGGGCAGCTTTCGTTTGTGTTCGGTTTCATGCTGTCGCCCATTCTTAGCGTTTGGTCTTAGGAATGTGGCATGCTCATGGAGTTTTCCAATGACGTGCAGGAAGACTCGGGGAATGGGAGCTGGTCGCAAGCTGAAGTCCCACCGCCGGAGGCAGAGGTGGGCGGACAGGTCATACAAGAAGTCCCACCTTGGAAATGAGTGGAAAAAGCCTTTCGCCGGCTCATCCCATGCCAAAGGCATCGTTCTGGAGAAGAAGTAAAGTGGCAATCTCTCTCTCTCTCTCTCTCTCTCTCTCTCTCTCTCTCTCTGGTATTGCGATTTATGAAGCGGGATCTTAGAAGTGAAACTTGTCGCTGGGGATCTAACTCAATCGTTTGATTGGATTCTGCAGTGGCATTGAGGCTAAGCAACCTAACTCTGCTATCCGAGAATGAGCTCGTGTCCAGCTGATCAAGAACGGGAAGAAGATCGCTGCTTTTTTACCCAATGACGGTTGCTTGAATTACATTGAGGAGAACGTGAGTTCCGCAATCTAGGCTTTCTTGAAAACGTGCTGCGACATTTATCCGCGAATCCGAAGCTCGCCCTTGTGTAGAGTCTTTTCTTTCTTCGATGCTATACTTTCCGAAACTTCTATGAAGGGTTCCATTGCAATGGAATCTCTTTCTTCTCCATTGTGAGGCTGAATGAGGAGTTTAGGACAGCCATGTGAGTGTTGTTTCTTCAATTCATTGGCTTTTGCATTGGTGGGTGCAGGATGAGGTCCTAATTGCGGGATTCGGACGAAAGGGCCACGCCGCGGGCGATATTCCCGGAGTCAGGTTCGAGGTCGTGAAGGTCTCCGGCGTCTCGCTTCTCGCCGTCTTCAAAGAGAAGAAGGAGAAGCCGAGGTCATAAGTTGGCCTGGGAGAATTCAGTTCCTTCCTCATCATCCCTGAATGTAGAACTGCATGACTGAAAACTTTGACCAGATACCATGCAATTCCCTGTCACCTTTCTTTCTTTCATGTCCTTTTTGGTTAGGGATCCTAAAGGTGATGCCCTTGTTCCAACTATAGTATTTTTATTTTATTTCTTTTATTTGTGGCAAATGAATCCATGTAATGCTTTTTCATCCTTAACTTCCATTTTTACCCTTGATGTGGAAATTCTTTCATGTCAAACCGTTGCCGGTTTTAATGGAAACGACAACTCCATTTAACCGAATTTGAAGTAGATGTTGCTTGATTAGATTTATGGATTGGACGGTTTAAAAGTTTAAGAATGTGATAGAACATATTGTAAAATGAGAATCAGAGATTTATGGCGTGTTTGGTAACGATTTTGTTCCCGGGAACAATTTTTTATCGGAAATAGTTTTTCTTTATTCTATTCCCAAAAATAATTTTCGAGCAAAATAATGCGCTTGATAACTGTCTAAAATTTCTATTCCCATGATAGAAATGCGTTTGGTGGGATTTTTAATTTTTTTTCTTTTTCTTTTTCGCTTCTTCTTACTCCTTCGGTGGTGGCCGGCGACTGACTGGGCGAGGTTCGATGAGCTTGCCGGAGGCTCCACCTAGCCAAGGCGAGTCTCATTATGGCTTGGCATTGCCAAGGACCGGCGACGCTCCGGCCAAAAGGAAGAAGAAGAAAGGGGAAGAGAAAAAAAGAAAAGACAAGAAAAAAGTAGGAATTAATTCTAGGAATTTTTTCTAGAAATAAGAAGTAATTTTTTTTATACTTCTTGATTCTATTCTAAATCTATTCCTAATAATAAAAAGATAAATTTATGTTTCTTGATTATGTTTCGAATCTATTCTTAGGAACAAAAAAATAAATTTTTGTTTTCAAGAATAAAAATTTTATTAAACGAATTTTTGTTCTTTTTTTCGTTTCGGGGAATAAAAGAACAGAAATAACTGTTCTGGAGATGGTTACTAAATAGGGCCTAAGATGAGCTTTATTGCCTGCGACCCTTGCCGCCCGAAGTTGGGGTGGGCGTTTATTGGGGGCAAGTACCATAACCCTCGCCCATTGAGGAGATGAATAGTGAGTACTAAGGAAAGCCAAAAAAACAATAATGATAATGAAATTTAAAAATTCCAATAAATTGTTATAATTATTTAAGTCAATGTCGACTGTATCACATAAAACAGTCAATAATCACGTTAAGCATTTCAATCAATTTTAGCTTGTATGACGACATTGGTATCTACATAATAAAATTTATGATTATTTTGATAATTCTTTTAAAGAGAAGTGAGTGAAGTAACACGTCACATTGTCATGACCTTTCTTAGTTAATGGTAAAAAAAAAGTAAGATGCAGTCCATATATAGAGAAGATGACTCGTGCTGAATACTGATTGGAGTCGACAATCAAAATCAAAAGCATAGATATTTAAATTTGCATAGGAAAGATTTTTGTTCCTTCCAATTCTTTCCTCTTTTTCGAAGTCAAATCACATGGTTATCCACATATATTCTACCTTTACTTTTGCCACTTTATTCTAGAGACTCCTTCTTCTTCCCCCCTCCTCCCCATGTAAATTTTTCCTTTTCCTATTTTTGTGAAGTTTTTCAAACATTTGTCTTGGAGGAAGAGACAAACAAATTTCACTTGGAATAAATAATTTTTTTTTTTTCCCATACATGCAGATTGAAATCTAGAGTTGCAAAATAACATATCCGGAAACGAGTTTTGGCAGAACTCCAAGCCTTTATGATAGCCCATTGACTCGATGATTTTTAAAAATGCGTGCTCTGATTTTGTTCGCTTTGTGGGTATTTTATAACAATAGACAAAATGCACCATCCTACATCAAAAACAATATGATAGATCAATAGTAAGGGTGAGCGGTTTTAGATTTTGTACAAGCTCTAACTAGAACCTAAACCTACCGTAGGATCAGATTTCTCATTTTTTGGAACTTACAACATATCTTGTATACCAACTTTTAACATACTCTATCACAAGTTATAAGGTCGATTCTAGAGTCTACTCAGATTTCACCTATATTACTACTTGAACGATTGCAATGAATTAAAACATTTAATGATTACCATTTGTTGCTACAATTCATTGACCATAACTTATTTTTAAACAAATGAAAAATATTAATATTAATAAAGTAAAAGTCTTAATCATAAAATGGAAGCTTAGATTAGTGCTTTCACGTTATAAATTCACCATCGAACAACATAGATATCACAGGATTGCGCAAAGACATGGACTAAGCAAAACATTAAAACTTATTATAGATTATAAATTACAGGTTTCAGATTCCTCTAACTAAGAAAGTGAAACCAACTTATTGAAACAAATTTCTCTTTTTTTGAAACATGGAACTTATCTTGTATACCCCAAAAGCGAGAACCTACGGGTTTTTACTAGTCTAATTCTTAGGTTCTAAGTTCTACCTTGGAACCATACTTACCCCTAATTGGGGATGAAAATTGAGGGCAAAAAATGGTGGTTGAGAATTTATAGGTTTTGTTTGGATTAGAGGGAAAAATAAATAAATAATGTGAAGCTATAATTTGAAATGAACAAAATTCCCATTAAGAGGGAACAACTACCTTGGGAAAGATAATTAAGATGATTCTCCAGATAAGAATATACTAAATTGAAAATTGTGGAATTTCTATGCATTTGATGTATCGTGACGAAGAACACATCGACCTATTTATTGGTTTTATAAGATAACTAGATAAGGTAATATATATCAATTAAGATATGCACAATCAAAAAGAGACATGTATACAATCTTGAGGATACAAAAGACTATATCTCTAATATAGGAAAAGATTTTAAAGAATTATCTTAATTTTCTCTAACATTATTCAATTTCGAAAAAAAAGAGTTATTGCTCTACTTCAATTCCTTTTTTTTTTGCATGCTCTGCTTTGTTTGCTTTCGTCCCTGTCCACATATAGTGAAAAATGAATTCAAATCTTAATAGAACAAGTGCATTTTGTTGCAAAAATGCAATCGAGTTATCAAACTTTCAGAAATTGTAATCAAACCTTAAAAACCACTAGCACGAGGCCCTTAGCTTGTATTTTTTTCTTTTTTTAAAATAATTTTTTTTTATTATTTTTAATCTAATTTAACTAAAATTTAGGTTAAAAATATGAGATTTTGATCAAACTGATGTGGTTTTATTGCTTTAGTTAACCTTAACGCAATATAGGAAGTCATGTCAATATTTTCCATCAGCCAAATCGGACAAAGTTCACATAAGAGAAATTTACACAAATAGTCCATGAAATTTAGCCGATGTTCAATTAGATCCATGAATTTTTAATTTATTTAATGTGGTCCTTGGACTTTTAGGTTTATGTTCAATTTAATCCACAAACTATATGAAAATGTTCAATATAATTCTTCCATTAATTTAAGATCATGAACAGCATGAAACATTTTCATATAGTTCAGTGGCCACATTGAATATGCACTAAAAATCAAGGGATTACATTAAACATTATATTAAAGTTTAGGACCACATTGAATAAATTATAAATTCAAAAACCACAATGCACATTAGATCATTATCACTTAATGGAAGGACTTGATTGCATAAATTTGACAAATTACATAATTTAATCATAATTTCGTGATAAATTTTAGGATTTTCGATATATTTGTCCCCATGCTGGTCATTCCCCGGGCGAGGAAGGAAGGAACATAATATTAAAGTAAATTTTCAAGCGTTCTGCTCGAGCTAAACCGTTCGGTTCAGTCCCGTCTTTCACTTTCATCGCTGTTTTTTACCAGTTCGTCCCACTTTCTTTTATTTTTCTCCTTTCCGGTCCCATTCTTTTACTAATTACTCCCTCCTTCTCCCTCCCTTCTCCCTCTCTCTCTCTCTCTCTCTGTGTTCCTCATCTGGGTCGTCACTGTGTTCGCTTTCTGGGGAAGAGATATTTCGCGAGCCGCAGGTAAAATCAAACTATTTCCCAACTCCTCACTCTCTCTCTCTCCCTCTCTCTCTCTTCTGTCTCTCCTCTACATGATATCAAAGTTTCGATCTTGCTGCGCGCACGATCGTAAATCTTGAATTTTGAATGCATCCATCGCTCCAGTTCTTGAGCTAGGGTTTATCGGTCCTTTGCCCATCTGTTGATTTTTCCCCCTTTTCTCCGTCCTCGATGCTTCGAAAGGCTCAAAATTTGTGATCTTGGACTGTATCCAGCTGTCATTCGCCATGGATAAGCAAGAAGACAAGGAGCCTTCGGTCCCCGGCGCATCGGAGGGCGCGACGGCGTCCGGGGGCGGGGATGGGATTAGTGGTGGTCGTCGGAAGGAAACCCTAGGGGGGGCTAGGGAGAGCGGCGGTGAAGGTCAGCGTCGGAGGGAGGAGGGGTCTCTTGCCGTGGAGAGCGCCGCGGAGGAAGGCGGGTTTAGTAATGGGGATGATATAATGGTGGAGGTCCTGGGTTCTGAAGTTTTTGTAGATGGCGTTTGCAGCCCCGGTGATGAGGAGAATCTGAAAGCTGAGGCCGGTCGCGATGGGTCGGCAGGAGGCAAGAAGGGGTTGCAGAGAGATGCAAAGTCTTTGCAAGACTCTGGTTTTGTAGAGGGTGGAGTTGAGGGTTCTATGGGGACCGAGAGTAGGGAACAGGGTGATGAGAAATGTACAGATGCTGTAGAAAGCAAGGTTGAAGATCTGGCTTCGGGGGAAGTCAGCACTATTAAAGACGAAGCTCGAGATGCGGGAATGGATCCTCAGAAGGAGCACGCATCAGATATTGTTGGTGATGGAGACGGGGAAACACAAATTATCGAGGAGACACGGATTATCGAGGAAACGCAAGTTGTTGAGGAAACACAGATTATAGAGGAAGCTGTCGCTGTTTTGGAGGAAAAATTGGTGGCAAAGGGTGTGGACCAGCCTAGTGATGTTGTGCAGAACACTGTAACTGGCGACAAGACAGGAGATTTTGTGGACACTGTCGGTTCTATGCATGCACAGGGCCAAATTGCTGGTGAAAAGGTGATTGGTTCAGGTGCTGAGGTGCAAACAGAGGAAGGCGTAAAGAGTGGACAGTGTGCTGATGTTGGAGTCACTTCAGCTCATGATACACGTGCCCAAGAAGCTGTATGCCCCTCAGCGACTGCAAAAACTTCAAGTTCGCCCACTTCTGTTCTGGAGGAGAAAAGTGCTGCAATGAATGGGGGAGAGAAAGTGACTACCGTGGACAAAATGCCTCCGGCTAGTGGAGTGGAAGCGGTTACCTCAGTTTCAGAAGGGGCGCACATTTTGGAAGTGGAGACAGATTGTGGAGAGAAAGTAGAAGTAGAAGAAAATCTGGGCGAGGTAAACACTGAATGTGAGGACAAACAAACCAAGGTTACAGTTGAAAGCGAAGATAAAGCAACTACACAAGATTTGTCGAATCTTGAAGTTGAAGGCACTGAGTCTCATGTTTCTGATGAAAATCAGGTTAATCTAGATGGAGGACTGGCAGAGAATCTTCAGGTGAAGGCCATAGAAGCTAATGCAGAAGATGGCCACATGGTAGTTGAAGATCAGTTAGGAAAAGATGAAAAGACAACGGCCGCTGCTGAAAGCATAGGTGCTTCTACAACTTTGGGTCTGCAAGATCAAGTCATCAGTGAAAGTAAAGCTACTGGTGCAGAAAGCAAGGTCCTTCCGCATATGATCCCAGAAAACTCCACCTCTGTTGGTACGGATACAACAGGGAATGATCAGAGCCTAGCACTCAATGCAATTCCCATGATCACAGAGGGAGAAGCTCATGAGACTGAGGGTAGAGAAAATGAGTCTAAGGACAATGAATTGGCACCCGGTCAGACTATGGATGCTATGGAGCTGGTCGAAGATAATCAAGCTTGCTCTAATAAGGATGAAGCTCCTGATGTTACTCATTCAAATGTAGAAGACACAGAAGTTGGAGAACAAGCTTCTAATGCTGAAGCTGCTGGTTTAACTAATGTCGATGAAATGGAAATCGATAATCAGCCTACACATAATGAAAAGCAAAAGGCAATGGAGGAGACAGCTATTGTACATGGAGGCTCTAAGCCGGGAAGCGTAATGGGAGTGAACCAAGCTGTTTATAAGTTGCCACCAGAAAATGAAAATATTTTCTCACTGTCTGATTTAGTTTGGGGTAAAGTAAGAAGCCATCCGTGGTGGCCTGGCCAGATCTTCGATCCTTCTGATGCATCTGAGAAGGCGATAAAATATCAAAAGAAGGACTGCTTTCTGGTGGCGTATTTTGGCGATAGAACATTTGCCTGGAATGAGGCATCCTTGCTGAAGCCCTTCCGGGCTCACTTTTCTCAGATAGCAATGCAGAGCAACTCAGAGTCCTTTCAGAATGCTGTAAACTGTGCTTTGAATGAAGTCTCAAGACGGATTGAGTTGGGATTGGCTTGCTCTTGCATACCAAAGGATGTTTATGACAAGATAAAGGTCCAGATTGTTGAAAATACTGGAATTCGAGAGGAGTTAGTCTCCAGAGAAGGTGTGGATGAATCCACAAGCGTCAGTTCTTTCGAACCGGATAAACTACTAGATTATATGAGAACGTTGGCTCAGTGCTCATCAAGTGGAGGTGATCGGCTAGATCTTGTAATAGCTAAGGCACGGTTGTTGGCCTTCTACAGACAGAAAGGTTACAATGAGCTCCCTGAACTACAATTTTGTGAAGGCTTGATGGAAAGTGATGCTGAAGCTCTAAATTTTGATGGCAATATTCATGTGGGCAATAACATGGAATCTGGCACTCTGGTTTCTGAGGACAAGATGGTCTCCTCAGGGCGGGATGGTTTGAAAGGCCCCAAAGGCTCGTCTCATAGGCGCAAACACAACTTGAAGGATATAGCTGATTATAAGAAGAAAGAGAGAAGTTTAGCTGAATTGATGGATGATTCTATGGATTATCCAGACGAAGAAACTGATCTTGACGGTAAAGCTTCTGGTACGCTGGTCTCACCATCTTCTGGCAAGAAGCGTAAAGCTCGGGATCCCAGTGCTGACTCAAATCTTTCAGATGGAAGGAAAAATATCTGTGTTGCAAAAGTTGTTAGTGCTGCTTCATTTCCTAAGCCATCCTTTAAAATTGGTGAATGCATTCGTAGGGTTGCCAGCCAGCTGACTGGTTCTCCCGGTGTGAAGAGTGATAGGAATGGAGCTGGAGATGGATCCGAAACTACTGATGCTGAAAAGGGAAGAACAACGATACCAACTGAGTATTCTTCACTTGATGGGTTACTATCACAACTCTACTCGGCAGCTCTCGACCCCATGCAAGAATACAGTTTCTTGAATGTGCTTATTTGCTTCTTCTCTGATTTTAGGAACTCTGTTGCTTCAGGCCCAGATCCAACTTTAGGTAGAGTATCTGCTAAAAGGAAAAAATCTGAGACATTTGAGTTTGAGGATATGAATGACTCTTACTGGACAGACAGAGTCATCGGAAATGGTTTTGAGGAGCAGCCATCCGATACAGACTGGAAAGGGGATAATCAACTCGTTGCTGTGGAAACCCAAAAGGTGCGTAAAGTGGGCCGTCGTTCATACACAAGGAGACGAGATTTGGATGAAAGCAACTTGCCGGAGGAGAAACCGCCAGGATATGTGGATGAAAATGCTCCAGCAGAACTGGTGTTAATGTTTCCATTGTCAGCTTCTGTCCCTTCAGTATATAGCTTAAACAAGATGTTCAAGCGATTTGGCCCCTTGAAAGAATCTGAGACTGAACTTGATAGGGATGCCAACCGTGCCAGATTAGTATTCAAGAAGTGTTCTGATGCTGAAGTTGCTTTCAACAGTGCTCAAAAGTTTAACATCTTTGGGTCGACGCTTGTAAATTACCAGCTTAATTATTCCGTTTCTTCCCTAGTTAAAACTTCGTCTATTCCCATGCTTGAACTCGAAGGCTTTGAGGAGGCATGTTGATTTCCCCTTGGTGAAAGCATCAGGTATAGTTCTGAGACTTGAAGTACTTGTTCAATTGGTGGACAATTAGTTAGTTATTGACTCGTAAGATTTATCTGAACAGACTCATGGATGATTGGGAGGACGAATTCTAACTGTAATCTGTGGCTTTTGAGCGACTCACTCCACTTCTGTGGACTTGTCAAGGCGTCTATCATCACAACAATGTGCTTTGAAACTGATCCTCATCATATGTACAGTAGTGCTCTCTGTGTTCTGTAGCAATGATGAGCGGCAGATTGGAGATGATGCTGTAACAGTGGCCATCGTCAAGCTTCCCCTGGATTAGAGGGACGGGAGATACTGCACCGATGGAGAACACTTGAGTGTACCTAGCATCTGTTTTTCGGGTTAGAAATGCATTTACTTCTGCTTATTGGCTTATATAAAGCTATGTACATTTAGAAAACCTGTTGTTAGGCTGATGGATCCGGATTTCTGTTCCCTAGTTGATGATGAATTTCCTTAGGACTGCAGAGGATGGCATGTTGACTGAAATTTAAGTGCGTGAGAATTCTGTGAACTTTCAATGGTTGAGCCTAAAGAATAACTGAGATGAGATGTCCCATAATGAGGTTTTACATGGGACTTTATGTGAAAAAACGCATGGGGATAGCCTCTTATATAGTATTGCTGAAGTCTGGGTTGAGCGTAGCGTTTCTCTGCTGGCGAAGTTTTGAATATATCTCTCAAATAGTTGGGAGACCTTGCAGAATCTGAATCTTTTTTCTTGTTCAGGAGACTTAAACCCAAATCCTCTCATCTGAATTTCTGATGTTCTCTTGCGGTGCGGCTCGTGCTTGCTCCTTAGCTCCTTAGTTAGAAGCGGATGAACGTGTAATAGTCCCTATGCAATGCACTGTCGCGTGGTATACGTTCCGAAACAATGTCAATGTACCTTTGCGAAGGATTTGTGCTCGTTGCCATGTTACTAGTCTGGTGCGTATATCAGTTTTTGCGATCGGATAAGAGCCGCGGGTTGTTGGAACCGGGAGCTTTTCGCCTGGCATTTCCCCTGGTTGAAGATTGAAATTTGATCCATTTTGCGCAAGGAAAGTATACCCTGTAAGACCTTGCAACGCTACTGCCACTCAGCTATTTTGAGAGGTGAAGAAGGGCCTCGCGATTACCGTGTTTCACACGCTATTATATCGTGACGAAAATCCGATTGTTGTGAATAACGTATCAAAGCCCAAAGCTTTATCGGCCCTAAAATCAATTTAGAGGTCTGTGGAGACAAAATAATTCAAGTTAATCATTCCAAGGTTCCAAGAACCGTTTCGTTACGTTGGACTTTCAAATGGAGGGCACGACTTTTTGGCTGATTGACTTGTTTCGAAATGCTGTAGCACTATTTCTTTCTTTGAGGAAAATGGCTGCAGCACAAGCGACAAGCACGAAAGGAAGTCGCGAACGACCCAGAATAGATCGACCGAGCAGGAAAGCACGCGTAACAGCAGTTGTCTTTCCCCCGTCTGGTACAAGATTTTTGGGCTCCCATGAAAAGCTTTTGTCCACTGACTAATCATTAGCATTGGACCACGTAGGGAATTCTTGCATTCTGATTTTTTTATTTTTACTTTTTTTTTTTTGCTGTTATAAACTGTAAGATTTTAATTTTCCTATCAAATTATCTTTTGACCAGCAAGATAAAAACTTCATTTGTTTTCGTAAGAATTTCCAATAAATGAATTTTAATTACAAAAAAGATGAATGAATTTTATATTATCTTAATTTACGAATTGCAACTGGACAAATTATGAAATGGTGGAGTGGTCTAAAATTAGTGAAACAAATGTTGAAGCCCAAGCAAATTAATGTTTTATCAAGGGCTCTATTTGTTTCGCAGAAAATATGGATTTTTAAGAAAATATTTTTTAAGAAATCATTTTCTAGGAAAACAACCATATTTTCCGCTATTTGGCTGAAACCTGAAAATGTATTAGAAAATATTTTTCATTGTTTGGTAAGGAAAATATTTTCCTACATGCACCCCTTTCAATAATTTTTTTTATTTTTCGATTTTTTTACTTATTTTTATTTTCTTCTTCTTCATTGGCTAATCGTCGGCCGCCGACAAAGGCTAGTCGAGCCTCGCCACAGGCTAGCGAGGCTCGAGCTTGCCAAATTCCAATGAGGTCGAGCCTTGCCGGCCTATGGCGAGCTGAGCTCGCTCAACATCAGCGAGTTAGGTGAGGCTTGAGCCTCATCAGAGATTGCTAGAGCCTTGCCAACGTCTGACAATCTCTAGCAAGACTCAAGCCCCGCCCAAGCGGTCAAATCTAGTAGGGCTTGAGCTCACCCTCGTTGAGTGAGCTTGGCCTTGCCATAGGCTGGCGAGGCTCAACCTCATTGGAATTTCGCAAGCTCACTCTTGGCCAGTCGACGGCCGCCACTGTAGTGGGTGAGTGTCCAATGAAGAAGAAGAAGAAAAAGAAAGAAAATGAAATATATATATATATATATATATTTTTTAAAAAATAAAAGGGAATTTTTTTAAATTTTATCGGTTTGGTTCGATTAACTGAACCAGTTAAAAAAGTTTCGATTGTCAATATTTATCTGAATCAAATAAGAACCGAACCCAAAAAAAACTAATCTTTTTTGGTTCGGTTCGGTTTTCAGTTTTGTTTTTGACATCCCTAACTTCTATGAGGGACTGTTAGGGCCCAGATACGTGATAATTGGTGTGTTGAGCGCAACAAATCCTAAGGTATCAAGCCTACGGCTCATATTGATCCATGCGCGGAACGGGCGCTTATGAGCTGCACAGTCTCGCTGGGTGAGATGGTGAGAATGGAAGTCAAACTCAAAATCTAGAACTGGCGATCAAATTCATTTGTTTCCGTATCACCAAACATGACATATTAACCGATAATCCTCGTTCTCTTGGCAAAATCAACTTGAATGTTGGATTAAAGCGGAAATATAATGGGAACTCGGAATGTTCTTCACTGGGATTGTTTGTGCCGTCCGAAGCAAAATCCTTATCATCCCACCCTTTTTCTGCTCATTTTTTAATTGAGCTTTTTCTTGTCTGCAATTATATTAAGCAGACCCTGATCCTACTTTTTGCTGGCTGAACCCAGAAAAAACATGCAAGGATAAGCACTTTCTTTCCACCAGACTGCTCTTGAGAGGATCAGAAACTGAAAAATCAATACTTTTTTACACGAGGAGAGAGAGAGAGAGAGAGAGAGAGAGAGACCCATGAGATATGGGTGGAACCCCAAACACATGCTTCTTCTTACATAATGTTTTTGCTCCTTTCCTTTTTTTCTTTTTTTTTTTGTTAATTCAATATAGAACTGGCTGTCGAATGCATTTGTTTTTGGACCACCAAACATGACGATGCGAAATTAACCGATGCGCATAGAACGGACTTTATGGATCAGATTGACTGGATTCATGTATAGTCCTTTTCTCTTTAAAAAATCAATTTGAATGTTCAACTAAAAGAGAAATATAACGGGGACTCGGAATGTTCTTCACTGGGATCCTGCTGTCCGAAGCGAGTCCTGATCCCACCCTTTCTTGCTCAATTTTTTCTGTTTATTTGGCAAGAAAATTGAGCTTTCTCGTCTGCGATTACATTTAACGAACCCCGATCCTACTTCTGCAGTCTTAACCCAGAAGAACATGAAAAAAATATGAACTTTCTTCCCACTGGACCTGCTCTTTAGAGGATCAGAAACTAAAAATCAATTATTACACGGGGAGAGAGAGAGAGAGAGAGAGAGAGAGAGAGGAGTAATTATTTAAAGATTTCAGCTTTATGCAGAGAAAGTTCAATGAAGCCATCAGTGCAAGACCCATAAGATATGGGTGAACCCAATACACATGCTTCCTCTTACATGGTCTTTTTGCTCCTTTTTTTAATTGGTTCACAGCTCATATGCATGTTAGCTAGAGAGATAGACAGAGATAGAGATAGAGATAGAGAGAGAGAGAGAATAAAAGAATCTTATCAGACCCCCCTAAAAAAATTGAAGAATCAACAAAAAGAAAGAAGAAAAAAAAAAGAAAAGAATTGGAAAAGAAGTAGCCGCCCCAGATCAGATAATAATGTTGTTCTGAGCAGTCATCCTCCCTCCTCTTCCCTGTTTCTTCTGGGTTAAATGTTTTATTTTTGCCGCCTAGCCACCTTTTTAAAGCCCTCACCACCTGCTCCAACTGTACCTATTCCACAGCCAAGCACACTGTCCATGTAATATCAGTTTACTGCTAAATTCCGACACAAAAATAAAAAAGAGAAAGAGAAAGAAATCAATTGAAAAGAACCATAGACTATTCACTCAGAACATGCTCTAGTCAGTTCAAGTGCAACACTTTTTATTCGGGCGAGATTCCCTGATAATGATGTTCACCTGTGCTTAAGGTGCCCATGTGATGCAAGGACCGTGCTGTGGTTAAGTTTTACTTTCATGTGAACACTTTTGAAGATTTCAATAATGGACTAGTTGACCGATGGCCTAGTTTTCCTACTGTTAATTGAGAGAGGATTGGCTAAGTAGTGTCAATTTTGCAAGCTGGCATCAGTCGGATGTGCCTTGCCGGCTACTTTTAACACCGACAACAATTTTGGGAGAGAGCGACAGTACCCATTATTTTCACCTGCCAAAAATGGAAAAAGGGAAGAGGGACGGGAAACTCCATAACGGCAGCTGCCCACTAACCACAGATCAATTTTCATAAACTGGGGCCTTTGTTTTCTTGCATTGCAAAACATTTTCACAACTTAATTTCCCTACCATCCAAGACATTTACTCAACCGGAGTAATGTCATCTGAGCAAATTACTTGTAAGATTTTTCCAAGTAGCGGCACCAACCCGCCTGCGACTCGACTATTCACGCTTCTCTCTTAGGTACGAGTCTCGAGATCCGAACTCAGGACCCCGTTTCCTTTTACTCTACAGAGAGAAAAGAAAGTGCTACTTGACTGCCCATGGTATACCCTTTAGAACCGCTGGCGCTGCGCATGCGAATCACAACTTCACGTGACAGAACGACTCGATGTTTTCTCGTTTCTTGTTTCAGACATTGACTAGGGCGAGCCATGTTACCATGTGAGACCCGAGAACCGGACAACGTAATTAATGAGAAAAGAACCAGAGTCACGAGCAGAGTACTGAACCTCAATGTGATCGAAGTCCTAACCTGTGTTGGGAGCAGCGATGGAGGCAGGCTTGGACATGAGGGCCGGGACCGCAGTCATGGGCCCGGCCGATGCCGGCTGGAAGATGTGCGCCGGGAGGCCCATCGTGTGGGACTGGTGGTGGTGAGGGTAGTGGGGATAGAGCGGGTACATCGGCATCATAGCCTGGCTCGGATACACTTGCGAGTAGTGCGCGTTCACGTAGGCCCCTCCGGTGTAGCTTACTTTCTGTGCACCACCAATAGACTCGACCACATTAATTCATCGACACAACGAGAAGAATATCATGCTTAGTTTCCTCAATTGCTAGCTTAACAATTGTTCCGACTACGATTTCTAAGATAATTCAAGAAAAATAAAGGACTCGAATCGAGTCTATTAGTATTCGATCTTAGACCACATGTCGATCGATCCTTTTTGTAACCATTATGAGTGAAGATCCGGAATTAATGATTTGATAATTACTTACGTGGTTGTAGTTCATGTCAGTAGCGATGTAGGCTGGAGAGTACCTGAACATGAGAGAGAAAAAATGGTATTATTATCAGATCATCAAGTATAGAAAAGCAAATCCTAGAAATCGTCAAGAAACCACGAATTAAGCCATATCAAACAGGCGTTAATTATACCCGTAGAAAGGAACGGCCTGATGGTGCTGGTGATGGTAGGGCAAAGCTGGTGTCCCCGCAGGATAATACCACTGCATTTGATGATTTGCTGGTGTGGATGCCATCGACCTTGGTCCAACAATGTTCGATCCTTCATCCCCACAAATTTTATTTTTTTCAGGAAAAAGAAACGAAGCATCAGATCCAATGTGCAAGTTACGACGCTCGCACCATAAACATGCAGATCAAGATTCTAAGTTGCTTTGTTTTCCGTTTGGAAAATCATTCTAACTTTATCGTGGCCGAATTTTTTTTCAGGACATAACTCGAGAATGAATTTCTTGCGTCGCTTCGTAAGTTAATTGCCTATCTCTAGCATTATTCTGTAAGGGACGAGAACAGAATGATCCTAGAGATTTCATTTCCATATAATTACACATGTTTTGAGCAGCTTCCACACATTATATATACCTTGCTGCGGGATAGTAGGGGGAGGAGGAGGAGGAGGAGGAGTGGCGGCGGCGGCCGCGGACTTGGGGCGGCGAGCGCCGAGCGAAGCCAGGTTGCAGTTGGCGCGGCGGCCGTTGATGACCGGCGTCGCCTCCTCGCAAGCCTTCTTAGCAGCTTCAGGATCCTTGAACGTCACCTACACGCCAAACGAAGAAAAATGCCACCTCAGTCGTCAGTTTCCGCACGTCCGAATGCACAGATCAGGCCATCATCCAAGCAAGCGACGACAGTCTAGGGGGCCTCCGAAGGAAAAAAAAATAAAAAATCCGCAGAAAACAGGTTTGACCAATGCGCATATCGAGACGCGAAGCATATCACCGGCTGACGTGCCAGCTCGAAGGGGGAGAAAGGAACGTGCTTTGACGCTCGCATTACGCGATGCAAATCGAGAACAGAGAACGAGAACGAGAACGGGAGTGGAGGGAGCTTACGAAGCCGTAGCCCTTGGATCTGCCGGTGACCTTGTCGAGGATGATGACGGCCTCCAGGATCTCGCCGTACTTCTCGAAGTGCTCGCGCATGGCCTCCTTCGGAGTCTCCCACGCCAGCCCGCCCACGAACACCTTGGTCAGGGTGGTGTCTCCGAACTGGCCCACGCCGTTGCCGCTCATCGTCATCTCCCGACAAAAACACCCGCCGCGCGACGACCGGAACTCTCTCGTTTCTTTTCCGCCCGCCTCTGGACTGGCTAAGACCATGCAATGTCGGAAAGAATCGTGAGAGGTTCTAGAGAGAGAGAGAGAGAGAGAGAAGGAGAAAGACCAAGGGAGTTTATGGAAGGAGGGGTGGTAAATATAAGGAAGAGAGAGAAGTGGAACTTGTAGGAGAGTGGAAATAAAATAAAAAAGGAAAAAAAAAACTTAGAGAGAGAGAGTGACAGAGAGGCAGACAGGTAAGACTTTTGGTGTAGAGAGAGAGAGAGGGCATTTGCCGTGACAACGTGATGTCTCGTTAGTGTTGTATGCAATTTTCATGCAACTTGGGTATAACAAGTGAGGTGGTAATGCACCACCACCACCGCCCCCTAAATGTGCTAGCTCATGTAATAGAAGGGATTAGGATTAGCCTCATTTTTTCCCACGAGGTTGTGCTGTGATTCATAGCCATGTCGTGGCGAGCCTCTAGCTGTGTATCGAATGTGTATTTATCTGATGACTTGTATAGATTGTAGAGAGACACGGATCGCATGTGTCATGTCGAGGTGGGCTACAATTGGATTCATACACTTACAAATGGACCGGATAATCAATTATTCCAATCAAATATTTCTCATCGAGTATGATGCTTTTTGATGCTCTTATGATCACGCACAAAGAAGATAATCGCATTGATCGTGTCCTCACTAGTGCCACCTTTTTGCCAGCAAGAAAGAGGGGTAAAATTATGTCATGATCAAAATTTATATCCTAATGTGGAATTTCCTTCTATGTTGAGCTTTACCAAAGGTGTTTCGAATCATTATCGTTGGTTGATTTTAACGAGACCACCACAATAATATGCTCTCTTAAAAAATGTCGTTTGTGACGAAATAATGATTTTTTGAAATAGAGTTCTCTGAGCCACTTTTGTGAGAGCTCTGTAGATTAGTCGGGTGCCCCAAGAGTCATGAAATGTCTCGCATGTTTCGAGCTCCGGCTACATGGAGCGTGACCGGCGCGCGCCACCGGGGGGGGCGCGTGGGAGATTCCGAGGAAGAGATCCGAAACGACACTGCGTAGAGAGGGAGACAGCTAAAAAGGCCGTACGAAGGGGGGAGAATGGCGTGGTCCCCACATAATTAACGGATTTAACGTACGCGACGCGGAGTGGCTGACCGGAGAGGATGGCAGTCGTCGGGGAGTGACGGAAAACGTTGAAGGCCGGTCCCCTTTTGGACACAATCACGCAGGGAACTGCGAAAGCGCGTAATTACCATATCAATTCACTTATTCATATATATTATCGAATTATTAATCATCATCATCTACTATCGCCCCCCTCTTTTAATGCCTCCAACTAATACTGATTAAGGACGCATTAACACCAACAAATCCTTAATTATCTCTGATCTGACACATTTACTATAAACCTTTTTTTTTTTTTACAAAAAAATCTCAAACTTGTTCATATATTACACATTTACCCTCGTTCAAAGTTCAAAATCTACCAACATAAATGTCAATGGCACGTGTAGCTTATATGAAATAAAAATGATATTGTTTTGGTTGAAAAATCACCTTAACAAAGGGCAAAGTTTTGTGGATTTTTTATGTCATAAGAAAAATTTTAGGGTAAATACGCCACAATGACTGTCGTTTGGAATTTTTTGATTTCATAAAAAAAAAATTCGAGGTATATATATTGAATTTGGAGTTTTTTTAATTTTTTTTTAATTTTAATTGTGCTGCTTGCATAAATTATTCTCCTGATCCTTTTTTTTTTCCAAATTAAATTACGGGATCTACTTATGAAGTTAAGCAACTTGGAAAATTCCAAAAAAGGGGCTCGAGGTGGACCTTGTTTC
Source organism: Eucalyptus pauciflora (assembly GCA_007663325.1). Classification (NCBI taxonomy): domain Eukaryota; kingdom Viridiplantae; phylum Streptophyta; class Magnoliopsida; order Myrtales; family Myrtaceae; genus Eucalyptus; species Eucalyptus pauciflora. The sequence goes on along the minus strand of VMYD01000010.1, from coordinate 280,025 downwards.
AAATAATGGTTTGAAGTGCCTTTGGTTATTTTAAATAAGAATCTAGAGTAGCCATAGTTGTTTCGAATAAGAGTTTGACCTTGCGGGTCACTGACTGGCTAAATTTTCTCACTGGTCCAGGGTGTTTTCGTCCAAATTTTTTTATTCCAACATTGATTGGCGGTCGTTAGCAAAGGCTGACAAGTGCTCGACGACCCTCCCCGACAGTTAGGAAGGGCCCACGAGGGCCTACAAGCACTCCTCGACAATTCTCACCGGTTGTTGGGAAGGGCCGGCGAGGGCCTGTAAGCACTCGTTGGCAATGAGTGAGGACCTGCAAGCCCTCATCAGTTGTGGGGAAGGCCACCCTTGCCTAGGGCCGGCAAGAGCTTGACAACCCTCATCGGTTGCTGGCGAGGGTTGTCGAGCCCTCGCCTAGGGCAAGTGAGGGCTTGTAGGCTCTCGTCAGCCCTTACCAATGGTTGGCCAGGACGCCAAGCCCTCACAGATGGTTGCAAGTGGTGGCCACCCAAGGGCAAGGGTTGCCTCACCTAGGTGAGGTCATCCCTCGCTTGTGGCCGGCATGGGTGGCTCTCACTGAATTAGGTGAGGGTGACCGTCGCCTAGCCCTCTGTGGGCATCATTAGTGGCCGGCCAGCCACCAACAAAGAGGAAGAAGAAGAACTATAAAAAATGAAAAAAAAAGTGAAAAAAAAAGGAAAATGATAAATGACGAAAATGCTATTGATCCCGGAAAGTCAAGTACTTATTTGAAATAAACATAATTATTTCAGTCTCTTATTTGAAACAAGATTCACTTTGGCTTTTATTTGAAAATGTGATGGTATTTTGGTAATTATTTGAAATAAGATTCACTTCGATATTTTATTTGAGAAAATAAGAGTACTTTGAACCCTTTTTTGGAATTTTCTCGAGCAGCTTTATTGAATTTTTATCATTTCGCAGCTGCACAAATTATCAGCCCCACTTTTCACCAAACTCGGATGGAGCCAGCATTAAAGTAATTAAGACAGGAAATTGACATCTTACAGAAAAGCGCCACCCTTTAGTATATCCCCCCCTCCTTTTCCCTTTTGTACTAGATTAATACTCTTTTCTGCTAAAATATTAAATTAATACTTTGATTAGTCCTAAGAAAGTACTTATGGCGTGACAACATGATTCGGCATTTGGCAGTGGCAAATCGTTTCATGATCTGTGAACAGGTTTTTTTCTTAGATTATTTTGTGGCCACCATCGTCCGAACGAGTCGCTATGTAGAATGTACATTGTACATTATCTGAAATCAATACATACTCATGAGATAGCATACATTTTTCTTTTCTTTTTGCTCCCTGGCTCGGAGAGAAACTCAATCTAACCAGGTCTACGTACTTGCAGAAATTAATCGGGAGGTACGATGCATCTTTCCTAAGCTGTAAATCTAAAGAGACCAGAGGCATGGCTCTTTTCTTGAACGATTGTATCCTGTCGTGCTGCAGGTCCTTTTGGAGTGTCAACCTCGTCCTGGCTCGATCACATGAACCCGCTATTCACCGGCATGGCTGTCCGTCCTAGGGTTTTCCGTCGCGGGGCCAGCGAACGAGAGCTTCCAAGATTCATTATTGATCTGCTAATTCGGATCTTCTTTCGGGATCGTACCACGAAACAGTTGGCAGCTACCATGTCCTGACGAACCGGCCTAGCACTCGGATTAATTACTGTTTAAATACATCGAATGCTTAAAAACAACATCGATCGCACCCATGTCATAAAGTTTGCACCGCATGCGTACATGCGACCCCAATTTCAACATGGGTCGCGTTGAAAAACGTCCTTAAAACTCCCGTTCTGGAACGAGACGGGTCGATTTCCAACTCTTTTTCCTTCTCTTTTCTTCTTCTTTTTTGCCCTAATATTCCCGAATAGAATAAAGGCCTGGAACGTGAATATAGAAGCTGGACTGCATAATTCGGAGGCACGTCCCTATGTTGGCAACCGAAGGGGTTCTTGTCTCCGCCGCCTATCACGATTCGTCATTGATTGACGCGCATACTAAAAATTTTATTCTTTCTTTTTTGGGAGGCCCTAGATAGCCGGCTTGATTATTCCGGTTGATTTTTGATTAACTGGGGTGGTCTCGAATTCGGCAAGGAAAAACAGCGTTTCATAATTATCGATTCCGATTTCTAAGCGGTAAAGCGACGTATCACGTTAGGTGGGATCATCAAATCATGGCGCAATCATGAACCGGACGCCAGGAATCCTTCGTTATCGTGCGCTTTTTGGCAGGGCGAATGCAACCGTGTGGGGAAGGATTAGGAGTAAAATGGTAAAGACAACGACAGCGACAGCGGATCGATCCGAAAGAGATGACGATCTTAAACAATCGAGCAACGTTAATGCAGCATTGCAGATTGATTGAAAATCGTAAGTTGACATTGAAACGGATAGGTCGTATACCCATTACGCACATAATCAATAAGATTCCGCAATTAATTAAATTTTTTTAGGGCATTTACTAAGGTTTATTTTTTAATAGAAGTAGGGCGGAGGATCGTTTTTATATTCTATGGGCAGGTCGAAATCCATGAACTGGTAATGGAAAAACTGCGTGCAGCGCAGCTTCTGCAAAATGATCATGATTCGGAGGCAGTGCACGCAGGTCGAATCCTGATTTCTCTTTTCCCCCTAAAAAAAGAAATAAAAAAACTAAAATTCCATTTATTTTCAAGAAAAATGAATAATTTTTAAAGATTATTTCCTCTTAAAATGATCACTCATATTACTAAAAATAATTAGTCAATGAAAAATATTTTCGTTATCGAAAATCATTTATACCTAAATATTTTCGTGCATGATGATAATATTTTATCTTAATTCATTTTTGCAAGTGATGGGAATAATCATTTTCACAATGATTTAAAAAATATCATTCATTTTTTACAAAATAAATGTACCTTGATTATAAAATTACACATGTCGCTATGGAATTTTTGACAAAATAAATGTACCTTGATTATAAAATTACACATGTTGCTATGGATTATATTAACAAGGGTCACGAAAGAACTATTTAAATATGCTTAATTGGAAATTATTCAATTTTAAAAGCAATAACTATCTTGCGTTATATATCTCTACCTTGAAAAATTCAGATTTTTTTTTTCTCAACAAGTGCCTAATAAAAGAAAACATTCTATAATACATTACCTCTTAAAAAAATTGGGTATGCTAAGTGACATGAGGAACTCCCTTCGATGTTGGAGGCAACCAACTTAGTTTTCAATACGACACATCACGTAAATTACCCACATTGATAACACAACGTTTGCTTAACAAGAATTATAATTAGAGAGCTCAAATCTTAAAAAAAAGAAAAAATGAAAGAAAAAGCAGCACCAGCTACTAATAAGGTGGCTGGTCAAATCATCCGCTGTTGACCGTTTCAGATCCCATTTTCAGACATAACCTCACGACAGATGGCGAAATTCACGAGACGAGCCCCACCTCGACGAAGGAGCTTAGCGCGTGGAAGTGGGGTCGATGCGAAGAAGAAGAAGAAGGAGAGAGAGAGAGAGAGAGAGAGAGAGAGAGAGAGAGCAGCTGCCGCGCGCATGACCATCGGCCACGTGACGGGAGAGCGAGACTCGTACTCTGAGCCAGAACGTAATGAATCCCGCTGTCTTTGTTCGTTCTTTCTTTCCTTCTTTCCTCGTTTTTTTTAACGTTCGTTCTCTGTCCGGAGAGGTAACGTGGCCAGCTGTAGGGCAAAAGGCTGGGGGGCGTTCTCGGCAACGTACGAGGGAAAACAAAAGAAAGAAATAAAAAAAAACCCATTTCGCTTTGACCGGGAAGGAGGAGGTGGAGGGGAACTTGCAGAGCCCAGAATAATTACAGCAGAAGGCGACTCATGGGGTGGGAACGGGGGTTGAGCTGGATAGTCCTGAGGCGTGAGTTGGCGAATTGGGTACTCCTCTCTCCCCCGCCCTGCTGCCATTATTCCATTGAAATTGCAGAGATTTAGGAGGTTGAAAAGTTCTTTTCTCTTTTCTGTCTGAAGTTTGAGGAGGTGGGGAGTGGGGACGTTTGATTCTTCGCCAAGGGCAAAAGTTCCCAGAGGGGAAACCCCCGTAAAGATGCTCCGAATCAAATCCGGATGGACGCGTGATTGGTTGCCCCGATCTTCGCTTTATTTCTGATTAGTAATTTCAGAAGAAGATCCTGTCGTTCTGTAGACGAGTGGGCGAACCTAGCGAGGCTAGGGTAGGGATCTTGGTTAGCCCCACCTAGATAGAAAGCGATTCTAAGAAACGTCCAGAAGACACTGCACGGGGTCTCCTTTCACCGCGGTTCCATGCTGATCGATTGGAAAATTGGGGCCATCGGGGTCTTGTAATTTGCGAACGCCAATCGACACATTAACCTTCAAATTACTAAATTGGGGTTCACATGGACCCGAAAGCCACGACATTTTACTTTTACTACCCATTATTTTTCTTTTTGGGGGCAAAAAGCATACGTTGAGTTATTCTACGTCCACAACCGAGACCTGAAATGACCGGTCCTAGTCTTTTCAGAAGTTCGGTCTGTCCATGCATTACTTATAGTTCAACTGCTCAGTTTCCTCAGTTCAAGGAACGGTAAATGTCGATTATTAAAGCGATAATTGGGGTATTATCTATCAGCGAATGGCCCTACACTGCGAGAGAGAGGCTAGGGATCGACATTATATCGATAGCCCCGTATTTCATCTGATGGAATACAAATTTCTAGACGAAGACAAAGCGAGATGTTCCCACGTAGACTCGGCATGTGATTCTCCTTTTGGTCGCTTGTGAGTCGTGTGACGAATACGAGATTATTCATGCCGCCCACTCAAAATGCCAAAAGACAACACAGAGAGAGAGAGAGATAGAAAGGAGGAGTCCTTGGGGACGGGTCAAGTTGGCCATGGTGGCACGAGGGGGGAGGGGTGAGCTGGAAGGCTCGTGCACGCCAGAAATGATGGTCACGTCGTGTCTGACTGGACACACATTTGTCCCCCCCTAACATTTATTTATGCGACCCCCCTCCTCCCGCATCCATCCACGTTAACACCAGCTCAGGCCCTGACCCTTTCTTGTCCCCCACCCCATAAAATAAAGGGAAAAAATACAGGAAAGCGAGAGTGAGGATCAGAGGCCAGGACGCTACGATACGGAATGATGCCCGCCACGCTCGCCTATCGATCGGTATCATCGTGGCTCACGTGCGCGTCACGTGTCGCCCTTGCGGACGCGGCCGAACCCCTCACGTGCCGCACTACCTTCGTTACACCGACCGGTCGAACTCCCCCGACCGGGCCTTCACTTAGGATCGCAACTCTGGACTACTCAAACGAAGAATCGACGACTCCAACTGTCCTGGCATCCCAGTTGTCGCACGAGGTCCTGGCTCGTGAGCGGCAATCACCGTTCGATTACATCATGCAATTACCGCCATAAGATGTAGCCGTCATGGATGGAACACTTTCTTATGAATGTTTTTTAGAAAGATTTCGTTCAAGCGAAATTCTCTGGTCCTGTGCCATTTGCTTGCTGAAAGGATACACACTCATCAATTGAATCGCTATACCAAGACCCCTTCCAGTGACCGCAGATTCAACATTCACGAACAGACGACAGTGAGCTTTTATCTTTGCTAACAAAATTGTCAAGCCTCGACAGAACATTCCGCGAGTTGCCAATCTGTTTCGACATCAAATGGAAAGAAAGGTCGTACCACTCTGAAATTCGGTGTCCAGCAAAAGAAGAAAACATTAAACCTATAATTCAAGAGCAATTAAAAAATGACTCAATCCTCACAGGTCACAAGACAACTTGAAATTGTCAATTTTTAGATCGCATTTAAAGGTAAAAATGCATGTGCTTTTAAATGATAAATCCACATCCAGCACAGAATATACAGATCGGATTCATATCAGTTGGAATCTGTCACAGGTACGAAGAAACAGCTAAAAAGGCGACAGGGTCACTACAGAGCAGTACGCTACGCACATGACGGGCAGAACTTGCCCCGTGCAGAACCACAACCATACTCGTCCACTGAATCAAGCCTGTAAGCAACACTCATCCCGTACCTACACGAGAAAAACAAATCTGGGGTTTAATAAACCACCAGAAACGAGAACTATGATCACGTCCACCGCAATAACACAGTTACCGTCAAATCCTCTTAAAGGCACAGGGTCGCTACCCAACGGTCAGCTAAGCTATTGTCAAACGTGAGATATTAGCTCGAGCGGATGATGGCACACCACAAAAATTCCCCAATTGTATAAGTACAATAAAATTCTGCTAGTGAAGTTAATTTGTATAGCCACCGCAGAACCATGCATGGCCATTGCAAACATGATATCCACTGGACAAAGATAAGCATAGTTGGAAATATTTTAAACCCATTTCGGGCAAGTGATGCACAAGCATTCAGTAGACAGAGAGGTTCTGGTTCGTCACAGCTCTTTGATATGTTCAAACCATGAGTGCAGTCAAGAAGTGCTCTGATGAAGCATAGGTTTCAAAAAGATGCATTACTTGAACTAAGGAAAGCCAAACAAGCAAACATGCAAATGAGATGCTCTCTTCATCAGTAAAATGAGCGCCATCACATGGGAGGAGTCCTCCGTCTCACATGAAATATAGAATCGAGAGTTGAGATGCATCGGCTGAAATCTCAATATAAAAAGTCGATCAGGTGCTCAATGAGTGAAACAAAATTTACAGAATATCAGGCAACTGTAACTGTTTTCCTAATTAAGAACAAAACATCCTAGATGTCAACTTTCAATCCCTCACTATTCCAGACCTACAAGTACACCATATTGTGAAGTAATATAACGACATTAAAGATGCTTTTTCAATATTATTCGCCTATTTCTACCTCGCCATTCACCACAATATCTATAGAAGAGGAGCTCCTTGCACCATGCTTCACCTCCCACCGTAATAGCTTGCATATGCTGCATCTATGTCTGCAATGCTCAAAGAACTTCCATGAGAACTAACAGTAACGATAGGACCAAAAACCACTTCTACATCCAACTATCCATCATTGTCAAAACATAAAACAAAGGGAATTCTTACCACTTTAGCCAACAACTGTCCGACTATCACTTCTCCGGAAAACGTGAAACAGAAACTACTTGCTACCTAGATGTCAATCTATTCCAAGTTTACCCTGAGTGTGGATTGCTCCAACACAAGGAAAGAAAAATGAAACATATTACATCCTTTGTTTTCTATGCACTTCAATGTCAAAGGCTCCTTCAGACCACGGTTAAATAAGATTACATGCTAAAATTATAATACTACCTTTTGTCAAACACACATTTAAGCATAAGATTATAACCTAACGATATATCATGAAAGAGTAAAATGACTATGTTGGGTCATCACCAGAAAGGCTTTAGTACACATTTGCAATGTGTAATAAAACGGAAAGAGCATGAAAAATTGCAGAGTGGTTGGGAATGAACTGTTCTAGTGTTTCTTATCCACCCCTTGTTATGCGAAGAGAGCTCTATTGCAACATACACACAAATTTGATTTGAAATTGAGTTTGTGTGGAGGATTGGCTTCCACACCGACACATATCCAAACCAGCCTAGTTAACAAGTCCAACTCTATTGATAGTATCTTCTTCCAATGTCAATTCCTTCATCACCAGTTTTGCAATACTGCACGTCATGTCACCGTATCTTGATATAATATAGCAAACACACAAAAGCAGAGCACAAGCAGATCCAGGCCTAGCAAGCACAGGGTGTCTGCTAAAGAATGGGGGAGGCAAGGAAATATGGAGTAATGAGGTACCTGAAAAAGAGCTAATGTGATTCATTGATGCGCATTGACGTAATTTACTGAGCCCTGTTGACCGAACTGCCATATTAACCAAAGAACACAAAAATTAGGGCGTATCATTAAGTATTCACTTTGCCAGTCAACAATTAGCTATAATCTAAGCACAATCAAACCACTTAACAGCAGACACTATTCTCAACTACATTTTACCGTTTCAAAAAATTTACAAAATTTACCCGAAAACGTCTCATTCTATTGAATGAAATTATTTGTATAGAGCAGAGAAGAAAACTGTAACACTTCTTATTTGCCTTTTTTGGTGCCATATTTGAGGGTGGAATGCCCCATATCATTGAGTATTATCTCGGTTAAGGTAGAAAAGCACACCAATCCCCTTCTGCAATACATTATGGACTGGTCGTTTCTGATCCAACAAGGGACTTCGCACAATATCACCTCACTGATTGTAGGTTTGCGTGGTATCATGAGTTCATGGTTCATTCACAGTTTTCGGAACAATAAGACAGCATCTATAAATGGTTAGAACTATATATATATATATATATATATATACAGAGAGAGAGAGAGAGAGAGAGAGAGAGAGAGAGAGAGAGAGACCTGTGGATTCATATAGCCCACAGGCTGATTCAATGAAGCCTGCTGAACATACTGCAAATCAACAAAAAATGGGAAGTGCAAGACAATATGAGATCTATAGATATTAGCTGAAAAACTCAAGACTTTCATTTTGAAAATATGGCCCCAAAACATTTATCATGTTTTAAAGAGAATAGACAGTGCTGCACACCTGGACATTCTGACCAGGCTGACCTCCTGAAACATCCTTTCGAGCTGACCCATCTCCACCCCTTGCAGAACCTTTGGTGTCACCCTATAAAGAGATTAATATACACAACCTCATTGAACACAACTAAACCAATTAACCAAAAAAACCTAAGAAACTATAATAGTGTAAAATAACAGACCTCTAACTGTTCCATTGCAGCCATCAACGTGATCATCCCCGATTGAGACATTAACCAAAGAGGAAGCATGTGTCAGTAAAATGCATAATGAAAATGTAAAGAATCTAAAGATGCAAAAATTAAAGAATGGAGATATCAATGTTTTAAGCCAAAAAACAAAATCAATTCCCTTTAACTTATTTCTTAAGCCAACAAAACACCATTATAAATTAGCACGTTTTCATTGTACAACACATTCTAATTATCTAACTTGAAGTAGCTCTAATACAATGTTGAAAGCCAAAAATGCTAAATCACAATACAGAAGGATGCAACTGTCATTGTTAGCAAGAGATTGGCTTTTACAAACCACTCAATTAGTAGTGGCTGCAATAAGAGGAAACCAACGGCATCTTGGAACTACTGTAGAATGGCAAAAAGGATGCACTTCACCATAAAACAAACAAAAGATAATTGTCTCTACAGCCCCGACAACAGAGTAGTAGCTGCTCCACAAGCTTCAGCACCATAAAGTACTCCAGAACATCATTAGCTATCCTCTAGTCAACTAAACTAAGGCTGTAACCCCCGGCGTTCACATAGAAAAAGTGCCATTTGTGCTAGATAACAAAAGGCAGTGAAACGGCAGCTCTAGTTCTCAGAATTTTAGAACATATACAAAAACAGAGAAAGAGAAGGCAAAGAAAAGGAGAAGGGACAATAACTGAAATAAAAGAAACTTAAACAAGACAGTTTTTTCCAGCCATCAATGACATTGCACTGCAAGCTAGACCTCAACCAACTTCAAAAATTATAGGTTTATTTCCCTAAAACATAGAGTACTTTGATGGTCAGCCAAGCAGCCATCACAACAACTGAAGCATTTATATACGTAAAAAAAGTCACACATAGATAGGAAGCATAACTTACCTCTCTATACCTAGCCAGGTAAACCTTGAGTGGCTCAATATAGTCTTCAAACCCCAAGGTTGCCATCGCCCATAACAAGTCATCACCATTAATTGTCTTTCTCTTCTCCTTTTGGCATTTGTCACTTGCCCTAAAGAGAATCCGAATTAAACAAAACTACTGAGCAGGAATTTCTATGGCATTTTTCTAGTTTCTCCAATAACTTTTCACCCAGGAAACCCATCCTGATGCGGAAATCGACAGAGCAAAGTCAATATTGTTTTTCCAACGAGAGCGATCCCAAAGAGAAAAAAAAAACCCAGCCACCAATCAGGAAATCAAATTCAACTCCAACAACAGCGATCAGAATCGCAAAAACCGAAGACCTAATCCACGCGTGGACCCCACTTAAAGCAGGAAGCGGGCAGTGAAGTGAACTGATAGAACCAGTGATACCGACCCGCAATCTGCGCACACAATCCAAGCAAAACAAGACCCATTCCAAGCAAGCAAAAAGAAATCCGTAGCACGTACTCGCTGGTTATGAAGCTGATAAACTCGGAGACGCACTCCTGGACAGTATCCTTGGCGTCCTTGGCGATCTTCCCATTGGCCGGCAGCGCCTTCTTCATGATGCGGCTGATGTTCGCGATCGGCAGGTACCTATCCTGCTCCCTCACGCCGCCCGACTGCGGGCTCTGCTCGCCGCCGCTCTCGTGGCTCCCACCGCCCATCGGACTCGCCGGTGCTTCCGCCATCTTATCGATAACCCAGCCTGCTCGACCAAAAAAACAAAAGAAAAAAAGAGCCAAACCCTATGTTTAGCAACACCATGCCTACCTACAGAAATGGATGTACTTACATATACAAAGCGCGTACAAAAATTAGGTATCCGTGTTCCACATCGGCATTCATCAACCAAGAAATTCGAAGGAAGAAAAACCCTCAATCTACCAAAGAAATCGCCGCCGATCGATCAAGCACGCGCCGGACTAATCGACCGCGAACCGCGAGGCGCGTCGGAATCGAACGCCCGCCGTCGATTCGCCGCGCGCGCATCCGCAATCCGACATGAAACCCGGGGGGGAAGAAAACCCTAGCAGGACCTCGGAGCCCCGCGCACGCGCCCGGAAGAGAGAGAGAGAAGAAGAGAGAGGAAGAGAGAGAGAGAGAGAGAGAGAGAGCGACGAACCTGGAAGGGAGAGGAGGAGTGAGAATTCGATTCGTATTTGGCGCGCGCGTCGCGGTTTTTTGGGGTTTTATAAGGGGGGGAGAGATCTGACGACGGAGAAGGAAGGGCAGAAGCGCGCAGAGAGAGGAAGAAGAAGATCGATCGGAGGAATGAATGGGATTGGATGAACTTTGAAGCTTTCCTTTTTGAAGAAGAATGTTTTTTTCTCCCCTCTCTCTCTCTCTTTTTCTTTTTCTTTTTTCTTTAACTTTTTTATTTCGGGAGGTTTAATCTTTGTCGCGTTTATGCGATTTCTCGGCTCCCGTTCGGCGGTCGTCTCATGGGCCTTTACCTGGGCTCGCTCTCGGCGGGCCCAATTCGCCGCGTTAAGATCGAAGTTCGAACCACCTCGTCAAGTCATTGCAGTCCTGGAAATCTGGCATCGGTTGATAGAAACGGGCGTGAGTGCTTTTCTGACTGTTCTACCGTTTTCTTGTGTATTTCATTAGAACGACAGAAATCCCTTTTCGGTTTACTCGAGTGCGTGAAACGAGCCGGTAGCATCGGATGCGTGAAACGAGCGAGAGAGAGAAGAAAGGTTATGTACAATCTCTAAAATCTTTAATTTGTGGATAGGTTCTTGTTACACTCATTTCAGTAAAGCACACGAAGAGGAAGCCGTAATGCTGCGTCTAATGGAGCTGGCACGCGACATCCTCACGCGATTGCTCGCTCCCGAGAATGGCTCCGGTTCTCAGCACCCATCCAAGAGATGAAGTAGAGTTCCCAGGAGGAGTTTACTGCGACGTCATGCTGTTCCTCGGATCATCTGGAGAAACGGAAACTTCCCCAACGGCAGACCAAGAATCGTTCAAAACAGAATGTCTGAAATCCTTTATGGTAACACAGATCCTAAGACAAAAGTGAAATCATCGCAGTTGTATGCCCCGCTCTTCCGCATTTGGAATCAGTAGATCCATCACTCTGAGATCATTCTGCACGTTCCGTGCGAAATACAGCTTAACCAAAAGAAACCGGAGGCAGTCGTGCATGTTTTTTCCTTATTCGCTGAAAGAAAAGAGAACAAAAAAGACATAAGTTTTCCGTCATTACTACGCAATGGACAAAGCTTCTCTATGGTAATACATGGGTAAATTTTTGCGAGGGATATGGCAGTAGCACCAAACATACATCCCGCCCGACATGTAAATAAAAACTGGCTGAAATTTCATAATAATGATTGTGATCGTACTCGAGTTGACAGATGCGGGATATTCGGAAGCATTTCTTTTGGGCTCAGTAAGGCTCATGATGAATCCAACAAGTGCCCTTCTAACATTGCTTTCTCCATGATCTCCTTCTGCTCCTCAAACACAGAAGCATCAGAACAGATGGTTTCACGTAACACGTGAAAGATATATAACAGCAAATGTAATTTACCTGGATCATTGTCGTGATCATCCCTGGACCATCCTGGTTTCCAGCAGATAAAAGAGAAATGATGACATCAATAATGACGAGCCAAAAAAATTTCAACGAATCACTGTCAAAACATTCACAAACCTGAAACTGCTTCTCTTTCCAGGCCACCTCTTTGTAGGTCCTTGATTCTAGTGACGCATATTCACTTGGAACTAGAATTGCATCCACATGCTGCAGAAGCCTCAAACCATCTGCAGCCACCGAAAACCACATGGAAACTAATAACTATTGTCCCCCAACTATAGCTAGGAAGAGCTCAAAGTTTGCATGTGATTAGGCCGGTCTATGTTATGGTAAATATACCTCCACTAGTCAGCCATTCTTATCTAAATGGGTTATAATAACTACGGGACTGTTTGTTAACATTTCTTTTTTTTGTTTTTAAACGGATTTTGTGTTTTTTTGTTCCAGGAAACAAAAAAAAGAACAGAAAAGCGTTTGTTTGCATTTTTGTTCCAAATCTATTTTTTTGTTCCCGGGAACACTTTTGGAACAGAAACAAGAAAAACTTGTTTCTTGTTTCTGAAACAAAAATTAAAAACATATTTTATCTCTCCTCTCTTTTTCTTCTCTCTTTTTTTTCTTTCTTTTTTCTTTTTTTCTTCTTTTGGCCGGTCGCCGGCGACCGGCCAAAGAGGGCCGGCGGCCTCGCCTTGGCTGGGCGAGGTCGGGCTCGCCGGGCCATCACCGGTGGCTGGGCGAGCTCGGGCTCGCCGGATCTGGGCGAGCTCGCCCGTCTGGCGGGCGTCGGCGAGGCTCGGCCCGGCCACATCGCCAGCGACGCCGCTCGAGGGTCGAGGCCGAAGTCACCGGTGGCTGGCTTAGCCCGACCAGGCCCAAGCGAAGTCTCCAACCACGGCGAGGCTCGGCCTCACCGGGGGCCGACGAGCCTCGCCCTGGCTGGGTGAGGCCGCTGGCCCTCGTCGGCCGGTCGCCGGCCATGGCTGGAGCCGGCAACCGGCCAAAAGAAGAAAAAAAAGAAAAAGAAAAAGAAAATATTAAAAAATTAAAAGAAATAAAAAAAGAATACAAATTTACCAAACGTGTTTCTGTTCATTTTTTATTCCTGGAACAAGTTTACCAAACGCGTTTTTTTGTTCAAAAATTGTTCCCCGGAATAGAAACATTTTTTTCTATTTCTGTTCCCTAGAATAATTTTTAAACAGAAGTGTTACCAAACGCACCCTACATGGCTCCAGGAAATATTTATGCACTCAAGTCTAATTGAGCAATTCAATCCAGAACACGAGCCATCAATTGACACAACCTTCAATGCAAGCTAAAAATACCATCTCAGCATCTTAGGGTGCGTTTGGTAACACTTCTGTTTAAAAATTGTTCTAGGGAACAGAAATAGAAAGAAACACTCGGCTCGGTTGAGTAATGTAGTTCGCTCGGCTCGCAACGGACTTGTTCTATTCTAGTGGAAAGACATTTCTCTCTGGGAAAAAACATAATCTTTCTATATTTGTTCGTTAGAGCTCATCACTGAAGAATGGTGGCTTGACCTTTTGGAATTAGAGAAGAACTTCTTCTCCGGGGAACAATTTTTGAACAAAAAAACGTGTTTGGTAAACTTGTTTCGGGAATAAAAAATGAACAAAAACACGTTTGGTAAATTTGTATTTTTTTTTTTATTTCTTTTAATTTTTTAATATTTTTATTTATATTTTCTTTTTTTTATCTCTTTTTTCTTTTTTTCTTCTTTTGGCCGGTCGCCGGCTCCGGCCATGGCCGGCGACTGGCCGACGAGGGCCGGCGGCCTCACCCAGATCCGGCGAGCCCGAGCTCGCCCAGCCACCGGGGAGGCTCGGCCTCGCCGGGCCACCTCCACCTCCTCCGGTGTCGGCGAGGTCGAGCCTCACGGTGGAGCTGAGGCTCGAGTCGCGGGGCGCGGCGCAGCCCCCCTTCGGGGCCGCGCAAGGTCGCCGCCCTCGACGGTATCCTGGCGCGGAAAGAAAAAAAAAAAAGAGAAGAGAGAGAAAATATGTTTTTAATTTTTGTTCCAGAAACAAGAAACAAGTTTTTCTTGTTTCTTGTTTCTGTTCCAAAAATGTTCCCGGGAACAAAAAAAATAGATTTGGAACAAAAACGCAAACAAACGCGTTTTTGTTCCCTGGAACAAAAAAAGACAAAAACTGTTTAAAAACAAAAAAAAAGAACATTACCAAACAGGGCCTTACCAACCAAGCATGCAAATCCACATTTTAAAATCATAGTAGAAATAAGGGTTTCCTTCTAAATTCCAATGAGACCAAGAGATTCATGGCGCAGATCTCTGCAGAAGACAGTACAGGCATAATACTATAGCTGGTGGCAAAAGAGAGAGATTTTACTCGTGATGAAGGCCTCTTCCCAAAGCCCGTGCATTGACCACGAAGGTGCCACTTCTCGAAATGGAATTCCCTTGCTCAAGCATACTCTGCATGTCCCATTGATGTCAATGATGATGTTTGAAGCATAAAAGAGATGAGCTTTTTCTTTGCATTAAAACTCATCGTCTAAAACAATGTCTCAAAATTGGGAGAACTTGATAATCATCACAAGAGTGTGCACTAACTCAGCCTCTCTTAGTTTATAATCGACCAAACAAGGATAATATGTCTCATTTTTCTGGTGACACAGCAATCAGTTTTTTCATGTAGATCAATAGCTGTGTATCCTCCAAAAAGGTTTCCCCACAAGTGGTGGACTTACTCGATCACAAGTTGCCTTAGAACACCAGGAAGGACGCCATCACTTACAGGAGCTGTCTGCACTTCGAGAGAGGAATAAACATTCTTCCCTGAATGCACACCTTTCCCATTGTCTTCACCATTGTCCTGAAAAGAGCATTTAGTCAGGCACTTAGAGCTGAAAAATAACCCATCAAACTGTAGATTCCCAGCCATGCAATTTTAACATTTCTTTCCAATAAGTAAAACAAAGAATGGAAGTTTAAGATCGTCATTTACTGTCATTGATTTGAAATGGACACATAACTGAAACACAAGATATGTCATCTCAAATGAGCAAATCATAATTTTCCAAGTTACTGGTGTCCATTTTCCGCAATAATAACCACTGAAAGACATGAAATGAGAGTAACTATCCACAAGCATTGAAGCTGTAACTAGTGACCCTTATCAAGAATGGCAAGTTATTGAAGCATGACCAAGAACCTTCAGGGCAATTGAATTTCTGTTAAAATGAATGCCTTCTTAGATGCTCACCTTGCGGCAGATGACGAAAAAGTTAGTTATAGTTCCCTCAAGTATATGATCACCATCATCTGACAGCAATAGCTCAGTTACAGAAGGAGGCCTCAACTGCTCCAGAGGCTTCCTGAGCCTGTCAACAAAATGAAACTGGCCTAAGATCCACAGGAACAGAAAAGGTTGTCAGAAACTAATACGAGGAACCCAGAGAGTAGTAATAATATGTGCTGGCCCGGCAGTGGTAAACGTAGCTCATTAAAAGGAGATTCTGAAAACACCATGTAAAGATTTCATCAAGAGTTGAACTAAAGTTTCAGTTAATTATAGAAGAGCATAGTGAATGAAAATACATCAACTGGTGATACGTACTAAAAGTTACACATTTACTTTATTTGAAGAAAAACAAAGACCAAAGATCATCGTAAATTTCTTATGGAGCTTGCAACCTAACCTTACCCAATCTGAATACTTTGCGGCAGCAACACTCCTCCCTCTTCCCACCAGAGCCAACCGTGCGCCGCTTTGCCCAGCACCAAACGCAGGGGGAACATAAGCACTGACATGAACATGAACATCGAGAACACGATCGACCCTCTTTCTATCGACATGCACAGATTTCATCAAACTCTCCAAATTCCCACTAAGCAAAACCGTGATGGCCAATTCCTGCCCCATTTCTCTATCTCTCCTTGCCCGAGGCAGCACCTTCCTCGTCGACTCATTAACCAAATCCGGAATGCCCGGTTCCCACACCGACAGGGCCATTGACGACGCGGACGATGCATCCACAGGCCAGCTTGATCCGAACAGCAGCCGCGGCTCCGAATTCAACAGGATCTTCGCAGAGTTGATCAGCCTGTTCAGGTGCCTCCCCCAGAACAAGATGCAGGAACCATTGTTGTGAGTCCGAGTGGTCGTGTACGCCCCTGACACAGTTTTCACAATGCCCATAAGCAGGTACCTCATGCATAAGCGTGCACATGCAGAACCTATAGCTCATGACTCCATTACGAACATGCAGTTTCTTCCAATTACAGCAGACGAGACTCTGGCTGAGGAATTAGAGAACCGCAAGCTCCGATGAAACCGGTCACTAAACCGTTCCGACAGGCTGAATTTCATCCCTTTCTCGAAGCTACAGACATGGGAAAATAGCCGGAAAAAAAAACGCCGGACTCGACTCCTACCCAGGAAAGAGAACAGAAAAGGGTGTCAGAAAGACGGTACCCGGATGGGTTTCGAGGAAGGAAGCGACGGTGGGAGCATCGGAGGACTGAGAAATGACACCATTGCTCAGCAGGAACCTGCAAGTCGACATGGTTTCTAGCTTCCCTTCTCGCCGCCTCGAGAGAAAAGACTGATGCACAAATCAAAACAACACGGATCGAAATCGGCGTTTTGAAGAAGATGGGCCGTGGCCATTGACTTTGAAGCCCAGGCCCAATAAGATTCACTACTTTCCCAAAAAATAAACAAACAGCTAAATATATAAATAACTTCGTTTTTTCCCCAAAAATATATATATATTCCTAAATTCTGACATTGTTGCTTGCAAACGAGTGATCACTCTTACAATTTTCATTTTTTTGCTTCTCATTTAACATATTGAAGAGATTAAATTCTCAGCGAAATTTCCCCTTTTAGCAAGCGAAATAGTTTTATGTATGCGAAATTGAAAAAATGGCACAAATTCTACACGCATAATTATGGTTATATGCCATTATTCATTAACTATCGACACTTCCCGTGCTATGTACTATTTTAATCATCATTCATCAAAGACAATTATTTAGTTTTATCGGTAATTCGGTTGTTGATCATTAGCCTCTAGTCTTTAGTCATCAATTATTGACATGACCAAACAAGCTAATTTTTTTTTCTCAAGTGCTTCTCTTTTCATTTTTTTTTTCTTTTTATCACACACGTCACCAAGTCAATAATCAAATCTAGCTTCAATGGTAACTGGACAAACCGAATTTTGTGTTCCATAAAGAAGATTACATCAAAGACATTGTGGAAATCCAAATTGAAAAATTATTGGTCGATTCAACATAACCATGTTGAAAAATTTCCAAATTATGAACGGTCCGATATTATTTTTTTCTGGGGAACTTTATAAAATGTTAGCTGTTGACACTTTTTCCCCCTCTTTTTTCCCTCTTCTTCCCAAGGGGGGAAAATTCTCAAATGGTGTCTAACCAGCCTTTCTTGGCATGGTGAAGTGAAGCATTAATGCCAGAATCCACCACTAAATGCAGCAATATCTCTATAAACGGCAAAGGAAATCCAGTCCCATTTAAGTTCTTGCCTGCGAGGACTGCAGCAACTTACCAAAACAAGCCATGGCGGCCAGAAGGAAAATGTTCATGCATGGTTTTTCCCCTTTTTGTACGGATGAATATGGTCGGGACTATCCCATTTGATTAGCAAGTGACAAGAAAGTCTACATCTGGCAAGGCTTGGCCTCAATTTACACGGCAATTCCTTATAAGGAATTGCAGCAGATTACTCTTTCTATGTATGCATCGTCTCTCCAACAGTCGCCAATGCGAAGAGCGCAAGATCGCACCCGTTCAGCACCTATAAGAAGAACCCGCCTCTCTTCACCGTCCAGAACAGCTTGCCGGGAAACTGGGATCGAATTCGAGCTACAATGGCTGCTGAATCTCGTCCTGCTCATCCGCGACAGATGCTCCACGGTCTCTCCCTCGACGAGTTCTACTGCTTCCATCGCGCCGACAGGAGGGTCTACTATCGGCTGGTCGTCAACCTTAACCGGGACCTGAACCAGTCAATGCAAGTGATGGGGCTCCTGATGTGGCTGGAGAGGGCGGGCCGTGACCAGACCCTTGTGGCCACCGTCCTGAGATGGCCCGACAGCGTGCTCAACGCGCTGGCCGATGAAGCCGTTGAGTGCCTGATTTGCATGCAGATGGATGAATTCCTGTCCCCGTCGAGGAGCAGGGACATGTGCTTCACGCGGAACCTGACTAACCGTGAAATCGGGCTCGGGTTCTTCCATAAGCATCGCGCCCCGATCCTTCAGGCAATTACTAAGGTCATCAACGAGGTCTGCGTGCTAGCGTTCTTCGACATGATCCAAAAGGTCGCGCAAAATAGGGCTAGGACTAGTAACGCGAACGCTAAGAGCGGCAATTTCGCAAACCCGAGAGAGCAAGGTTACGGCGATCAGTCTGTATATCCAATACCACCGGTTCCGTACCAAGGTATTGGGGTCGGACCGCCGAACTTACCATCATCATTCATCCCGCTCTTTAGAAAAGGAGGGTATTTAGACCTGATTTTCGGGGAAGATTACGAACAGGAGGCGCAAACCTGGAACGACAATTACTTCCTTGGCGGCGAGAAGAGCTACTCCCGAATCGAAGACGACGCCGGGTTGCCGCCTGACGAGCGGACCATATTCTTGACGTTCTCCAAGGGATATCCTATTCTGGAAAACGAAGTTCGCGAGCATTTCACCCGGTTCGCTCCCCCTCCATCACTTCGTTTCTAACGGCACAGCGGGTCGCACGATACTCTTTCTTAAGCTAACCGAATTCGTGACTACGATTCACATTTCGATTTTATCTCTCGATCTTGTCTGAATATTTCGATTATTCAATCAACAAGGCAATTAGAACAAAACGATAAGAGGGCTAATGAACATTAAGGGTTGCAGCAGAGCTAAGATTTTCTCTCCTCCCTTGATGATACAGGCGGTTCGGAAACTTCATAGAGGAGCTGCACATGCAAGAGGTGCCGCCGGAGGAGCAGGCCTTGTACGCGCGTCTCGTGGTCCGCCCCGCCTCGCTCATAGACACGATACTCAGCGGCAAGAGCAAGGCGAAATTCACCATCAACGGGAAGCATGTGTGGGCGCGCCGGTACGTGAGGAAGGCAGTCAAGTCGCCGCCGCTGACCGCCCATGAAGTTCCGTCGCCTCCAGCACAACCATGAGTCGTATTCATGGTTATTCGTCGGCGTCGTCGTCATTGTTGTAGCGTTCCAATGTATATTTTGCAATCAATTTCCCGCCATTGATATGGCAATTTTGAACCTCGGTTACTTGGATTTCCTAGC
Organism: Eucalyptus pauciflora; assembly: GCA_007663325.1. NCBI lineage: Eukaryota > Viridiplantae > Streptophyta > Magnoliopsida > Myrtales > Myrtaceae > Eucalyptus > Eucalyptus pauciflora. The sequence continues at coordinate 260,398 of VMYD01000010.1, read as the reverse complement.
AAATATGGAGGATCTTATTTATATTTCTTTATCTTTGCAAATGATTATTCTTATTCCTCTTCTACAAAAGCCAAAAAGTCCTAAAATTGGTAAATCATGTTAATGACATATCTTTTGTGAAAAATGAATGTTTTGCAAAGTATTTTCCTAAAAATGATCAATTATATCACTCATAAAAATGGATTGACGATTTTTTTTTTATCGTCTACAAAAATATTAGGACATAAATTCTTGTTGATAATGAAAATTTTATGAAGCTGTATAAATTATAATATTTAGAAAAAAAATTTAAATCATTTATTTTCTTGTGAAATAAATAGACCCTAAGACAAAGTCGATAAGTGAAGTCTGTACATGGTATTCAAGTGGCAATAACCTAGTGAAGACTAATGATATTATTGCCATGAAAAGGACCATGTTTGATGACAATCCCCGGTTCTTTTATGTAGTCAAGCATGAATTATGCAGTGAACCGACAAATATCAGCGACAAAAGAACAGTCAGGTGACATTGTTGTTAGAAACACAAAATGGCATAAACAAGTTGTACTCATTTTGTTATCAGTAATCCGAACAACCCCATCCGCATGAATCTCCATCCTGAACATTTCGGCTTATGCTGATCTAGCTCGTGATTTCGAACTTGAGCAGATGAGAATCGTCGGCCCGACTGCAGGAGTTCGATGGTCAATGAGAACAAACCCCGGTCTTATAGAGAACCAAGACATCAGTGCTGATCAAGTGGTTCATAAGTGGATCTGTAAGTTCGATTCTGTTCGATATTCACGGTCGACGTGCATGAGATGGCGATCAAGAATAGGCAGTGCATGAATATCGAGTAGTGTCGGGTGGATAGAGCCCAGTTTAGCGCGCTCTCATGTATTACCCTCGACCTCACACGATGCATCAGCAAAATTCGGCTTGATCAGGAACCCAGGGGCACGGGATCGATGTTCGCAAGTATACCTCAAGCTCACATCCTATGATGAACAGAAGAAACGATGACACATTTTCTGGTTTGCTCTCAGAAATCAGGAACACCACCTCTTATTGCGAACCAAGAGACAAAAGTCGGTCTTTCTGAGATGGTGGATATACAAAGCACCCAGTGAGTTCTCAAGAGCATACACACATATATATGCAAATCGTATATCATCTATACTACATGATCGGTCATAGGTTTTTTTGTGCACTTAGTTTATAGGAATTAAACAAACCGAATCCTATATAAATTAAGAATGCACTCTAAGAATTGGGTTGGTTGCTATGTCCTTTCTTGCTGTTTCTCACCTAACCTTCACAAGAGAGAGCATGGCGACAAATTGGTCATGTGGACCACAGGAAGATGAATCAGAAGCCTCGCTTAGCTTCTGTAACTGAAGTAGGCACGACTGGCTGTATTATTGTGGACACCGTTTTTCTGGAGACTTACTGGGAGCTGTGGAGGAGGGTGAGGAGTGGCTGTGGATGAAGAGAATCCTGATGATGCTGCATAGGTGAACAATTGGGCTTGTTGAGACCCATTGTTGGCATTGTTGACATTGCCATGCTCTGGCAATCTGTAACTTGAGAACCTCAATGCCGGAATCGCTTCGACCCTCTTCTCCATTGCCTTTCCCTGCAGTACAGTAGAAAAGTTCGTCAGCAAGCAAACTTCTTCTGCTAGATCGGAAATCAAGCAGCCTTGGCTTGTGGCTGCTCGTGAGTTGTATAATGTCAAGTGGATAATATCCATCTTCACTCAATGTTCATGCTTTTAGAAGATGAGATTGCTCAGCACTGCCAGCTCTATGGCGTGTTTTGAATTGCTTCCAGAACATAAATTAATGGAACATTTGAGTGTAGAATGATATATGTAGTCCAAGAGGACAATTAGCAAGCACATGGGAAATAAAGAGGAGAGATCTGAAAACGTTTTGCTGAAAAACCAATAAAAAATTTCGGTACTTTTGACATGATAAAAGTGCTCAGAGCAGCATACATAGTGTCGGCCATGTATCTGAGGCAAAAAGTTTAAGAAAATTACGCAGTAAAATCTGTCACTCAACAAAAATGCGGATGAAGAAAAAAACTGATAAACCCCCCCCCCAAAAAAAAAGAAGGTTCCCTCTTGATTTGGATCTTATTTTACATCAATCATTTAGTTCACGGATCCGTTGCGATAGATGTGTGAGATAAGATGGGCATCAAGATGCCCCCTCCCAAAATGCATTGCTACATAGTAAACATTTTTCGTAACATGGTGGCGAATGAGGTTTCTTAAGGTTTTGAAGACCCAACACTAAACAGTACTAGCCAAAATGAAACATGGTTTTTCATCAATAACAAGCCCATAATTTCAGTTAATGAGGACATATTTTGACTAGCCAATTGAAGCAGTTATCTTAGCATCCAAATAAGTAAAACAAACGGTGTTTACAAGCAAATAGAATGGAAAGAACGACAAGGAGCTAAGTACCTCATAATTTGGTGCGAGTGCAGGATACAAGGTTGACCAAATGGGAGGACTCCTTGATGCCATTCCAATATTGGGAAGTTCTCCACCCTTGTGAGCAGAAGAAGAGCAACCGACCTGCAAATTACGAGTTATGAAGACACGATAAATCATCAGTTTCTAAAGAAAGAGGCAAAAATTGTACAAAATACTAGGCAATTGCATGATTGATTGAAAAACTACCTTCACGATATTTGGCATCTCGAGGTCGACACAACGAAAGAGCATATCCCTTTGAGTTCCAGCTCCCATGGAACTACTTGATGGCAGAGACATTCCGAGGCTCAGATCAAGATTGTGGCCGCCGCCTGAAACCCCATTAAACAGAAGAGCTTCTTGTGATCCATTGTCACATCGTGGCAACTTTCGATTTAGTCTTACAACCACAATTAAGAACCTAAAATATCAACTTTAAAGGACTTCAATTGAGCTGTACCTCCAGCTCTGGGATATGGCTTAGTGTCTCCCTCGTAACTGCCTGGCTGGAAGTTCATTACTGCTTCCATTCCATTACATTTGTTTGCCGCATTGTCAGAAGCCCTGGAATTAGAAAGAAAACAAAGAGGAAGCATCTCGTCTGATCAACTAAGTCCACCAATATGCAGTAGAATTATGCACCTAGTGCTTAGAGAGGGAGAAAAGGAAAATCGATTTCTAAGATCACAAGGACCTCGGAGCTTCAATTTCAATGTCAAATAACCCAAGATAAATTTACCTGCAAATAAGCACCATGACTTTGAAGATAATAGGAGCGAACCTGATCATCTTTTTTCTTACTTACATTTAAGACAAGTCATCTTAAGATCTGATTCCGATTTGAGGAACCACCTTAATTTTGTAAGTTCTGAAGGTTCAAGTTTCAGTTTTTGCATCAACCAGATTCGCCAGTGAGTTAAAAATATCTCTGAATTTAAAGAACTCGCGAACAAGAATTCTTACTTGTTCCCAAGTAGCGGCCCCGCTCTGGCATCCCATCGACCACATTTTTGCAGGGTCATGCCCCTATGTTTTGAGCTTCCTCTAGAGATTCCAGTGCTCTGGCGGCGAAGTATTTGCACGAATTCCTCTTTCGTTAAATTCATTGTCTGTAACTAATTAGATAACAGTCATCAAACAAAGAACCACTTCCAGAAGATCATTGGTATGCTATCTACTCATCAATGAATAGAACCTGTTTCATGTCTTCCTCATAGTCATTGATATTGAAATTGATGTCTGCATCGACTCCCCTAAACTTGATCGCCGCCCGATCATAAGCTCTGAATTAAAGAGTTCCACATTCGATTGAATAAGGAATAGGCATCGAGAATCCTCTACAATTGGCAAGCAAATTCAAATTCAAAACACAAATCAAGAACTCACCTAGCAGCAGCATATGCAGTGTCAAATCCACCTGACAAAACCCAGAAACAACACATAAGACATCCCAAAAAGAAACACCAACTTCACGGAATTAATTCTCATTTATCTTTAACAAGTACGCATATGCAAGCGAATTGAGAGAGATTTTGAGAGAGAACCAAAAAGGAAATCCTCTTACCTAAATACACTTGCTTCCCACAATCCCTGCAACGAAATTACCCAAAAGAAGAATTAAGTTAAACACGTGTTCTTAATCAGAAAAGGAAAGAAAACATTGATACGAAAAAGGACAAGCCAAGATCAACATCTTCGGATGGACTTTAGACCTCAATCAAATGCAATGCAACATACAACATATCAAGAACAAAACCCAATTATCGCTAAACCAAGCACACCTACACACCATATATGCGATTCCCATCTTCCAGTTCGCCGGTAAAACGTGACACCGCGGTACTGGGAGCTCCGGGACCGGGGACCCCTGCGGCTCTTCCGTTGCTTCGGCTGCAGAATCCTGAACTCCGTGGGAGCTCCAGCGGGTTCGCCAAAGGATAAGTTCAGCCACTGCTGCCTTGCAGGCAACCCCAACCCTAATTCCGCCACCTCGTGGCCGTGCTCTCCGGCTCCGGCAACCGGAAAAAGCTGCCGTGTGATCAGCCCCGGTGGCGAGGGCGGCGGGTCTCCGGCCTTGAATCCGCCTTTGCTCCCTTTCTCCTTCTCCTTCATAATATAGAATATGGAGGAGGAGGAGGTGGTGTTGGAGGAGTTCTCCTCACCGGCGTTGCCAGAACCTTCCTCGGCGCTGGCGACAATGGTGGAGTTGGAGGTCCCGGAATCTTCCTCCATATCGTAGTTGCCGGAGGCCTTGTGAAGCTTGGTCGCTTCTTCCTCCTCTCGCTCTTCCACAGCAATCTGGTTCTTGTCGTTGTCGCAGGACGAGTCGCTGGAGATCATCTCGAGATTGAGATCCAACATGGTATCTTTTCTCGACGCGCCTTTCTCGTCAGTGAATCTTTAAAAACTGAAGTGGGTCTCCGCGAAAATCTCGAATCTTTATGGAGCAAGGAGGCCTCGCGAGGGGAGGACAATCTCCAGGAAAGCCGAACGAGAAGATGCGTGCACTATGTCGAGACAAATTGAGTTGTCGAGAGAGAGAGAGTTGCTATGGCGATCGGGGAGAGGATGAGTGAAGAGTGAAAAGCTCAAAGGAAATGCATTTTAAAGGAGAAGACGAGGAGAGGCTGATTCTTGTTTAAGGTGGTGAAGAAAGAGACGGTTTTTTCTGTGGTTTCTGTGGACGAATGGAGAGGAGGCCCGAGAGAAGAGAGAGACAGAGAGAGAGACAGAGACAGAGAGACGACGACGACGACAGATGGAGATAAACAAGAAAGGAAAAAGAAAACGAGAGAGAGAGAGAGAGAGAGAGAACAACCGATGATCAGCGACAGTAAAGCAGAAGTAAACTGGCTCAGGAGGGACTGGAAGCGAGCTGAGTTCGTCACATGAAAACCAAAAAATCCAATGAAAATCGATGACTTTCTTTTAAGGAAAAAGAGAAGGAACGAGGTAAAGGAGGAAGGAGAAACTGGGGAGTGGGGCTGTGGCGGACGTGTTAACAGCAGCGGCAGAATTCTTACACTTGCCCCTCGTTACTGGATGCCCCCCCTCCACCTTGCACTACTGAACCTTCTTCATCCTTCTTTTCCAATTCCAAGATTACACTCGACATCATAAAGCTAAAAACATAAAATAATAATAATAATAATAACTGTAGTATTACAACATATGAGTTATTTACAAAGAGAAATCAGATCAAGAACCGCTGACGTTAAAAAAAAGGAAAAAAAAAAAAAAAACCTTGCACGAACAATTTCATCCGAAGACAGGTCAGGAGGTGTATAGTTAAAACCCTAAATCCGGGGTTAATAACATCCCTTGTGTAGATTCTATTTTGCACCGTCGGTATATGTTGGATTACTTTATTTTGTATTTTTCTCTAATTACGCCTCTGAGTTGAGTTACAGGCATGGATATTACATGCCTACTAAATTTTAATCAGTACACACATGAGAATTTCCGTCCAAACATTACTGGTGATGGAGGAAAATACGGTTCTTATGAATAAGTATTAAGAACCAATATAATCCATGATGACTTGCTCCATTTACTATGCAATGATGTGGTATGCCCTCATAATGCATCCCAGCACGACCCATTTATTTAAATGGATATTGATCTAGAACACGTCGTATCACATGATTATTCTATTATATATCGGCCTTGAATAAGTCCAGCATTACTTCATAGTTAGAACACCCTCTCACTCATGCTCCACGCTTAGACATCGATGTCCATGGAGGATGTTTGCTTTAGGACTTATCTTTATGTGCAATGTACTATGTAGGTGGCATTGCTATTCTTTTTTGACCCCATTAGTTTGGAGCAATTCCTAAACTTTTTTGGCGTTTGTCATACGTCGAGATTAATGATTAATGAGGCGTGAGCAAGGGATGGAACTAACCCTTTGACAAGAGGAGAAGCATAAATGATTATATGGGTTTGATATGATGACTAAGTGACTTGCCACCTTTATTGATTTGAGGGATGGCTTTCCTTAACATTGATTAGAGAACCATTCTTAGAGCCAATTTGCAAAAACACACTCCGCGATTTAATTGGTCTTGTGATTAGCTAGGGAACATGAGGTGTTAATGACAATATCATTAGTATAAAATACAGAGTTTACTTTCAGATGTGTGGAACTGTCGACTAGTGCTGCAGAAAGTTGTAGTGCTTCAGTCATAGGTTTGCAGCCTTGTGTAAGCAAGTTCAAATCTCTAAAAAGAATTAAAAAGCCCGTAACGAAGTAATGGCAAAAAATATTAATTTCGTTCAAATCTCTAAAATGTATTATTATAGTAATGGCCAAAAAAAAAATTATTTCACTTCGATTGATTTTGTTTATGGATCTACACGCAATCAAATTATCTCTCTCTCATGCCGGCGAGGTGGTAGTCGAGACGGGGGTCAATGCTAACGCAATAGTGGTTGAGGCAGAAGAGCGTGCCCCACCAAGATAACGGATTAGACAAAGTGAAAGTTGTACCTTGAGTGTACATAAAAGGCGACAAAAGACCATGTTTTATCGTGTCATTACTCACATATTATATTTTAGATTCACATGTTTAGGCATTGTGACGAGACAACTCCAGTGATCGTTATCCAATAGTCAGCTAACCATGTCCGCCGAGCAACTCTTTTAAATAATTCGTCTTCTACCATCGAGATGCATGTGCTGTGCATCTACACCATAGCCCACTCTGCGAATGTTTTACGAGAGAGGGTTTCTCTACCGAAAGGGGGCAAAAAAAGCGTCCGCAAGATGGCTTCATCATATGCAAATCGTGCCCATTTCTTCACGTAATCGACCGGGAAGGCCATCCTTTTCTTCACCACCTAACCCTACATTCACCGGTCAAAGTAGGACAGATTCGGTTGGCTCATATGGATCTTCACCTCGTTGCTTGCGTTGACTGGACTATTCGGCAAATTTCATAGGGCGGTAGCCGCTTTTTTTTGTTTTCGAAGAATCACTCCAACTGGATCAACGTTGCCAGCCAATAAAAATGAACCCTCATCTTTCAGGTGTTGAATGGATTTGAGTAAACCCCACGTTAGCTAACCCAAGGGAATCCCCGGCGAGGTCGGGATCGAGGTGTTTTTCGAAGGGAAATAAGGAGGGGTTTTTAACCTCCTTTCACACGGAATTCCTAATAAGCGTGAGTTATTGACTCGCGACACGCCACCCATTGCTCCTACTTAATTGAGTGATCCAATTAAAATGTCCGGACCGCCATGGCATAACGAGCAGTTCGTCACTAATAACGTTATGAGAAGTCTATTGAAATTCATTATTAGAAAAAGGAGAATTCGCAATAAGGTATTCGTAGGTAAGCCTATCGGAAGGATTATCATCGAATCTTGCCTAGCAGAATAACTACAGAGCTAGTGACAAACTCGATGAGGACGGCGGGCTTTACCCGACGTCCCTTGATACCAGGATTGCACGGGCGCCTATAGCGTTCAGGATTTTCACGGCGGCACAAATTGCACCAAAGGGGTTGGGAAAAATAAATTAAAAAAAAAAAAAAAAAAGCAGAAAAAACACAGTTTAAAAGCAAGGGTGGAAAGAGACATTGAGAGCTCAATCGGCGTTTTGCAGAGAGGAAAAAATCGGTATAGATCGAGCACACGAGAAAAGTCTGTGAAATTAGGGTATGGGGTAGGGGTCAGAGATCCGAGTGGCTAAGAACCCCGACAGATGGACGGAGATGATCACATCCTGATCTCCCGAAATCTGGTGCGGACAACGTTGACTATGCCATTAATGGTCACTTTCTTTTTTTTTTCCATTTTTCGCCGGGGCAGGACCACCGCCGACCTGTCCTCTTGTTGCCTTATTTAAACAAGACGGGTCGTCACCGTTGATTGGATCCTGCCGCGGATCCGACGGCTTGTGTCCGTTATCTCCACTCTCCAGGCCCGGGTCCACAAAAATCAAGCTGCGTGACTTTTGAGTTTTTTTCTTTCTTCTTGTGATAAAGCCTTTAAATAAAAAAAAATAAAATTGGCGACATTTAATTTCGCCAGTTTTGAGACCCCATTAACTTAAATGCCCGCCTTCCGTGGTGGATGGCCTTTGCGTGTGTCCCATTATCCTATTTTAATTTCTACCTTTTTAGGGCTTTTGGGACCCTAATCGACACCAATTTAAAGAAAAACTTCATCAACTAACAAATAAGAAAACAGTTTTCAATTTTCCCGTAATAAGCAGCACTTTTTCTCAAATGTTCTAATGAAATTGCTATCAAAATATTTCGAATGAGGAAAACATCAACTTTAATCGTGACACATTCAAAATTCAAATGTCAGGCAGCTGTCACTTGAATTTATATAATAATAAAAATCTCGCGATCCGAAATAAAAGTCGCAAGAGAATAGTCTTAAATATTGACAAACGCGTCGAAGATCGAGGCTTTCTGAATAAATAAAAAAGCGATTTGTTTTATGGGTAAAAAGAGGGAAAAGGGGGAAAAAAGGGGGTTGAAGTTTCCTGTGAAATTCGGTTGGATGTTGAAGTGGAGGAAAATGTAAGTGCAAAAAGGCATTAATAATATAACAACAAAATAAAAAAACATAAAAAAATAAAAAACCAAAAAGGAAAACGACGAGGAAGGAGACGAGGAGCGGCCGCTATCCGGCCCTGTCCTTTCCTCGGCGCCCCGACCGACGTGTCCGCAAGGGGAGGGGCCTTCATCGCCTGCTTTTTGGTTCACACCGCACGTAAGTGCCCTGCCCTTTCGACGTAAGTACCCCCCCCCTACTTTTAAGGTCAAACCTCAATTTTTGGGGATTCAATTTTCTTAGGATTCAATGTCCTCATGAACGGTACCCCTTTAGTCCTTTGATTTCCCCTTTTGTTTTTGGGCCCGTGGAGATGTCCAAATCGGGAAGTAGGGACCTATCGAGCCACTCAGGAAGGGAGCGGCGATATCGACTCTAGAACAAGCGCTCAGAACCTTCAATTAATGCTCATGTCGGGTCACTCGATGAATGTGATGTGCTCCCAAATATGATCTGTAAATTGCATGCGCTCCGTCTGATTGTGTAAAGAGGCGATGCCCCGTTAATGAGATCGAGGGATTTTACGTTACTTCTAAACCAGGATTGGATGTTTGGACTTGCGGCTTCAATTTAGCCGGAAGAGATTCGACTGATGTGGGCAGGTTCGGACAGCTCCTAATTCTTGAATTAGGGGCTCTAGGGGCACGTGAAATGTAAGTCAAAAAAGGTCTCGCGAAACAAAAAAGGAGAGGAGCACATCTGAATTAGCGTGTGAGCGACTGGACTGTAGGAAATCTCCCCCCCTCGATTTATTAAAGGAGTGAATCACGTGTTTGATGCATCTGAAATTTTGCATTTTGGCCCTTCTCTCCAACCAAGAGCCAGCAGCATTTTGGGACCGACCATTTAATCTTTTCCAGCAGGTTCGGTGAGCACCAATTTTGACCAATCGCTCCATCTCTCCTTTTAATGTCAAATTCCCCTTTTTTTGCTCTTAATTCTTTTGAACATATATATATATTTTAGTTCCGCTTTTCATTTTCTCCCCCTAAAAATAACATCCTAGGCATATCATTTCCAATTCCATAATTTCGTCCGGAAAAAGTTGCACTAAATCCCCATTTTGAACGCGCTGATAATTGGAATGTGGAATTTCGAAACACTATCGAAAAAAGCTATAGATATTGTTCAAGAGTTAACAGCACTACTTCTTTTTTCGCGGAAATCTCTGGCGGAGCAATGTAACCGAAAATGGGCAAATTGAAAGGGACAAATACAAGGAGACAAAGGCTTGTATTTTGAAGCTAAACTAACATTGATGCGTTAGGTTAGAGGCTAAGAGTTCTACTCTACTGGCTACTCATTTGACCATATCTACTTTGCTGGCTACTCATTTGACTACGTCGCATGCAAAAGTCAACGGAAAGTTAAGAGGAATTGGGGGGGGGGGAGATTCATTGCCTCTAGGATGTAGCCATTTGACTTCGTCGCATACAAAAGTCAACGGGAAGTTAAGAGGAATTGGGGGGGGGAGGGATTCATTGCCTCTAGGATCTTCTCGAGGCAAAGGAAAAAGTTTTGCCCTCTTTTTCGACCTCGTAGTACGACGCAAGTTAGATGCAAGCCGGACGCAAGCCAAACTTTTGTCAACCCATCCGATAAGAAAGATATCGCTCCATCCAATTTAATGATTAATGCCATATAGGTTGATGCGAGCAGATAATATTTTTCAAAAGGACGTCAAGTCATCTCTCAAACTCCAACAAGACATTAGTCAGATCTTAGCTAATCAACCGGCTTGTCATCTCAGGGAAAAAAAAATTGTCAATAATCCAAAACGTGCTCCTTATTAAAAAAATCCAATCCTTAAACGTTCACGAACAAACGGCCCGATACGAAGACGGCCCCGCGACACAAAAAAATCAAGGGTCGAGAATTCATTCAAGGTCGATATTTTCAGGTTTTTTTTTTTTTTTATCTCTCGTTTTGTAAGTCAAGAGAGGCTGAAATCGAAAGGAAAGCGAAAGGAAAAAAAAAAGGACATCATGGTGTCCTTTGATCTCCAAGGAGACATTAGTCAAATTTTAGTTGAGATCTCTCTCTCTCTTCTCGTGATCCTTTGTGGCATTGACATTAAACTTTCAGCTAATCAACCGGCTTGTCCATGTCTTCGGAAAAGAACTCTCAATAATTAAGAACGAAGAAATGGCCCGATACGAAGACGGCCCCGCGCCATGAAAAGATCGAGGATCGAGAATTCATTCGAGGTTTGAGGGAGCCAATTATAGGCACACCTAGTCCCGAAAAAAATAAAAAATAAAAAGAAGAAGATAAATTACACTATTCCCACGTCGATATTTTTGTGTTTTTTTCCCCTCGTTTTGTAAGTCGAGAAAAGGAGTGAAAATGAAAGGAAAAAAAGGGGAAAGGCCAACCACCATTTTAGTGGAGGAGAAAAGGATGAGCCAGCCGCGGAGAGAGAAACCTTAATGGAGACAAACGCGTCTCGTCCCGTTGTTCGTCCCTACTGCGGACCAAAGCCGAACGACCAAATGAGCGAGCGAGTGAGCGATCGATCGAAAGGCCACGATTTAATCGATGTCCTCATGTTGATACGACGCACGCCGGGGAAATGGAACTACACCGACCGGGGGTCCGGGTCCGGGTCCGGGCCGTCCATTTCGCCCCCGATATGGACAAGGAGGACGTGATTGATCGAAGGGAGGGAAAGGGACGGGGCGCAAGAACAAGAATCCTGTGCTGGTCGTCCCACATCGGAACTTTCCTCTTACGGTAATCCCCTTTATATTCTCATTTATATGTTCTCACGAAAGCACTCGATCGAGTAGCCAGACCGCGACCTGCTCTCAGATTTCTCCCCCACTGCCCCCTTTCTCTTCGATTCCTTCTTTCTTTTCATTTCCCCTTTCCTTTCCTTTTCTTTTTTTTTTTAAAGGAAATTCAATTTAAGGTAAAGCAGTCTTAATAATAATTAGGGTTAATCAAAAAGCTCAAATTAATATACATGTGACAAAATTATCTAAAACCATTTTTTTTACCATAATAAACTAAAAAACCGATAAACTCGTGACAATTTACCCTCTTAAATTTTAACATCAAATTATCTAATTGGATTATTCGTGGCAATTAACGGGGGTATCAGTTTGGAGTTGCCAAAAAGAAGCCTTTTTTTATGGATAAGAGATGAATGAAGCCTTACGAGTAAACTGCCTTACAGCTTCGTGGGGAGACCGTCGAACTAACTTTTGGCAATCAATAGATGTGAATTTGTTACAAATTTATCAGTTTAAGGTTTTTTGTTGTAAAAGAATTTAGCTTTGAAAAAAATTGCAATAAATATAACAATTTAGGGTTTTTTGTTATTAAAATCAATTTAAGGTAAATTTGCGGCGAGTATACTAATTTGTGATTTTTCGTAATATTAATGCAAAGTATTAAAAGCCATGGCGACTTTCAAATTATCATGAGTTTTCATTATTTCTATTTAATTTCGCTTACATGTCGACGTTAATAAGAATGTGATATCAAATCAAGTAATCAGACAGCTTTTAACTAAACCGAGAATTTGCAATACATTTTTTTTTTCATTTTCTTCATCCGAGCTCCCTTGATTGAGTGATCTCCCTAACCACCCCATTTATACTTCCCCCAAGTGGACAGCAATAAATAATGAAAATACACGACATGGACACGACAATTTTAAGTGCATAAAATACAAATCTACGAAACGGTTGACTTCATCCATAGTAAAGAAAATTACAAAGATAATGAATAGTGAAGCTTTTCTAACAATTCGAGGCACGAAATGTGATTGTCCCATAAAATATCATATATATAATTATATATATACACACAGCAAAAAAATATTTATGATTCAATCTCTTCAATCATGATGTTAATAGTACGTATGACTCTACAATAGTATAATAATTCAAGTGGAAAATGGGATTTTTCCATTTCAAGAAAGAATAGTAAAAAAATTCTATGATCCTCTGTATGCATGTGTTTTTTTTTTTGGGGGGGCCAAAATATAGCGCCTGCAATGAACTATAGTTTTTAATGTACTTAGACAATTGTGCAACCTTGGATCGATGAGCCATCAACATCCTATGCATGGTTTGATAAGGACCGAATAAAAATCGATTTAGAAAGTTACAATGCCTGCCGGCCTTAGATTAGCAAGTGCCTTTAATTGGTTGATTTCCCCGCCCCCTTTTGGTAACGAAAGAAAAACCTCGTGTGCTTTCTATTATGATGTTATTAGTAGATACATCTCCACGGTAGCATGATAGCTCGGAGTAAAAAAAACAGCACTATCCATTTAAAAAAAGCCGGCACAAAGAAAATTCTACGTCCATCCGTGTTTATGGGTTTTTTTCTTTTTAACTAGTGTATATTGCCGGCAAGAAATGAATTTTCAAAGCACCATGACAAATGGGCAAATCTCGGATTAATATGGCATCCCAAAAAAGAAAAATCAAAGATCGATAAGCTATCGATAAGCCATATACAGATCGATAAGAACCGATTAAACATTAAATCCCACGATTCTAAAAAGATTGTCGGCCTTAGATTAGCAAGTACCTTTTGATCGATCAATCAATCTCCCTCCCTCCCTCCAATAATTAGGAAAAAAAAAACTTGGATACTCCACCTTTTTATTATATGATATTTATATAAAATATAAATGGGAATCTAAGTCGATCCCAAACTAGGTCCAATTATTGCAGCCCACGAAGCATGAGTACGAAAGGAAGATAAGGTTCGCTTGGCGGGCCCCACCGCTGCCCCCAGCGCGAGCGCGCCCACGCCCTCCTCCCCGGCGCGTGACGCGATGTGACCGTACGTTGCGGGTGGGGGCACACGAGTGCCTAACCTAACTCCATTTATGACGCGATGGGTGACGTCACGCGGCCCGATTATTGTAATTGCCTTCCACGCCATTTGGCATTATAATTAATCGGGATTGGCGGGAGCCGTGACGCAGCGCCTTACGCTGGCAACCCGATCAGACCCGTAATTTATTTATCGAATCTTAAATAAATTCGAAAACCTCGTGATTGGCTAATCAATTTTTATTATATCTTTTGCCCCATATATAGAATAATATTCAGGCAAATGTTGTTTGTACTTTCCGCTCGTTGTACTCTCCGCTCGAAATGGAAACCTGCGGAAGAAGAGTGCGGCGCCATTAATCATTTTTAACATGGGAAGGCACCGAGGAAATACCCTTTTTTTTCTTATAATTTAGTGCTATGTGTGTATATATATATATATATATATATAAATAAAGTTCAAGGGAAAAAAAAGGAGGAATATGTCAATTGCATATTGGAATATTCTCAAATTGCAAATATTAAAATGAAGTCTCGAAATTGTATAATTCAGCGATCGGGAAAATTAGATTCCTTCGACGCAAATGAGAACCTCCATCCATGACTTGCACCATCAGACACACGTCATCTATAATTGGTCGCGAGCGATTAATTTAATCAGACTCGCCATTATTGTCGATTCCCAATCTGATTGAACCATTATTCTAAAGAAGGCTTATTGAAAATGTTTAGGTTACCATTCAAGGCTCAAGAGTGTGATAGAGTCGTAAATCATATGATTACACAATGAAAGCAAGTAGGAACGCGCAATTTGACTTTTTAAGTGCCATCGAATTGGGTTTTATTTCTCTTTCGTCTCCTCTTTTTCCCCTCCATTTTTTAATGGCAATGCATGAAATCCTAAGTCATTATGTGCTCCGCATGTTGTCTGAGTAGCATGAATGTCATTCGGTTATACAACGAAAGTCGTTGGGAACGCGCAATCTGACTTTCTTATGCATAAGCAAGTTGGGTTTCATTTCTCCATCTTTTCAATTTCAATGGGCAATGCATGAAATCCTAGGTCATGCTCTGCTCGGCATTTGGTCGAGCAGCACGAGGTGTCCTTCCAAGTAGGGGTGTGCAACCGGACCGGGTCAACCCGGTTCCCGGATCGGCCCACCCGGAAAACAGGGTCGGGAACCGGTTCCGGTTGAAACCGGTCCGGGAACCGGTTCCCAAAACTGAGACCCTGTTTGAACCGGTCCGGGAACCGGTTCCGAGGGATTTCCCACCCGGGAACCGGTTCGCCCGGACCGGTTTGGGAACCGGTTTGGGAACCGGTTTGGGAACCGGTCCACCCCTAAAAAAAAAAAACGCCAAAACCCTAATTTGAAGCTGCCGCGCGCGATTCCTCGCCCCCCTTCCGAAGTTCCGAGGGATTTCTAATTTTCTATCTTTACCTCTCTCTCTCTCACCCGGCGCCCGCGACCTCGCGATTCCTCGCCCCCCTTCGCGAAGCTGCCGCAGCCCGCCCGCCTTG
This sequence comes from Eucalyptus pauciflora, assembly GCA_007663325.1. NCBI lineage: Eukaryota > Viridiplantae > Streptophyta > Magnoliopsida > Myrtales > Myrtaceae > Eucalyptus > Eucalyptus pauciflora. The sequence goes on along the minus strand of VMYD01000010.1, from coordinate 245,041 downwards.
TTGCCGACGCCCGCGACCTCGCGATTCTGGGCGCCACCGCCGCTTTGACCAGACGCTAGAAGCCGTCGTTCCTGCCGTGACTCCATCCTCAGCCCATTCGTCCGAGCCCCCTGCTCACCAACGAGATCGAGCGACGCTGCAGTGGCCGGTGAGCCCGCCTTCTGTCCGCAAGACTCCTCCGCCGACGCCTCGCTCCTGCTTCTGCCCTGCAGCAACTCGCCACCGCGCCAGAGCGTCGCCCGCCTTCGCAAGACTCCTCCGCCGACGCCTGCGCCAGTCACCCCTCTGCTCACCCGTGCCTCCCTCGTCGCACCCCTCGCGCTCGCACCACCGCCTCCCTGCTGTTAGGTCCTCCTCTGCTCGAAGTCGACGCCCGACAGATCTGCTCCTCCGAGCCTACTCCTGAGCGACGCCCCTGCCCTGCCGCCGAGAGCCCAGCTCTGCTAGTTCACGGTATGCCCTAAATACCAGATCAGTAAAAGTTACAAAGATCATGCCTAAAATTTACAAAGATCATGCCCTAAATACCATACCAGCTCTGCTAGTTCACTGTTCTGCATTATCGTTTCATGAACAGGTAATTTCATTGCTCTGTTTCAGTGATTCACAAAATTGAGATGTTGTTCTAATGCTGATTTTAGACGAGAAACCATTTCAATGCCATAATTAGACTAGTAATTTTGTTGCATGCAAGTTTTTGTTGAAATGTGTCCATGAAGCCGCAAAATGTATTCTCGAGAGAGAGTTGATTATATATGTTGACTGAAAGGTTCACTAATGCTTATATATCAATAGAAATTTTAGATTCATATATATCATTGTTTTTTCGCGAAACTTGAACATGAAATCGAGAATAACATCGCTGTTTGTTGTGTTGCTCTGTTTTGTGCATTGAACTCCTGATGTTGGCTGACATAAGTTGCTAGAGAAATGATTGGGAGTTGATGGCTTAAGCGTGGATCTCCAGAAGCATTCATCTCAATTTGTTTTTTCCTATCCACGCTCTAAATTTCTGCAACTCTTTGATTGTGGCTGATAGTGGTGGTCTCGCGGCCAATGGAGGTGGTCACCGGTGAAGACTGCCGGCGGAGCAGTATAAATTTAGTTAACCTCCATTGAAGACTTCCAATTTCCTGGAACTTCTATATTTGGTTATGTGGTCTTGGTTTGCATATCGAAGGAGATACTGAGAGGGATGAATATATTAGGGTATTTTGGGTTTTAGAAAGTTTGGGCTAGACTTAGTTTAGGTGACTTTGAGCCGATTCCAATGTTATATTGAGAGATTTGATTTACTATGAAAACTAATATGTTTTTGTAGAATCCTAATGTTATATAATTTTTTTTTTCAGTTTTCAGCCAATGGATCAAGACAAAGACATATCAATGGAGGTAGAGGGACATAATGAAATGAGTCCACTCATGGAATTGCCATTCCATGGAGCTGATGAAGTGGAATCTGCAACCATGGGCGCGACAAACAAGGTGAGGGTACCTAACTCTCATACTGCTTCGGGTAAAAAGCGAGCTAATCAATCAGATTGTTGGGATCATTTTTCGAGAATTATAGATGAGAAAACACAGAAAACAGTTAAGGTGAAGTGCATTCATTGTGGGATGGATTATGTGTATAATGTTGATCATGGAACCTCTACTATGTGGAAGCACGTGAGAAAGTGCAAAAAGTATCCTCGCACAGATAAAAAGCAAATGTTGTTTGCATCACGTGACAAAAGTGTGATTGGCGAGGTTGGGGAAAATACTACTAGTGATAGTGTCTTGACGACATGGAAGTTTGATCAAGAACGTTGTAGGCATATGCTTGCTCGAATGATTATTATTGATGAGCAGCCATTTTCCATGGTTGAGCGTGTTGGTTTTCGGGATTTTGTTACTGAATTGCAACCTCTTTTCCATCATCTTTCACGATTTACAATGGCAAGAGATTGTATGAAGTTATATCTAAGTGAAAGGACTTGTTTGAAAGCTTACTTTGGTAAGCTTAAATCTAGGATTGCACTCACAACGGATATGTGGAGTTCCATTCAAAACTTGAACTATTTGTGTCTTACTGCACATTACATTGATGAAAATTGGCAGTTGCAAAAAAGAATAATCAATTTTGTGATGATGCATAGTCACAAGGGTAAGGAGATTGGTAAAATGGTGGGGAAATGCATTTATGATTGGGGAATAGAAAGGAAGGTGTCCACAATAACAGTGGATAATGCAAGTTCAAATGATGTGGCCGTTAGTTATTTGAAAGAAAAATTTTCAGAAGAAGGATTTTTGATTTTGAATGGTGATGCTTTACATATGAGATGCACTGCTCACATACTTAACTTGATAGTAAGAGACGGATTGAATGAGGTGCGTGATTCTATTGCACGCATTCGAAACATAGTTAGGTATGTGAGGAGTTCTCCGGCTAGAGCTAAGACATTCAAAGGTTGCATTGAGATTGAGAGGATTGCATACAATGGTTCGGTCTGTCTTGATGTTGCCACTAGATGGAACTCCACTTACATGATGTTAGACACCGCCATAAAGTTCAAGAAAGCTTTTAAAAGAATGGAAGATGAAGATTTATATTTCTTAAGGGAAATTGACAATGATCCTCCTAAAGCTGAAGATTGGGAAAATGCCATCATTCTTTCTAAATTTCTGAGACGGTTTTATGATGCAACCAAAAGGATGTCGGGTAGTTCATATGTTACTTCAAATCATTATTTTGAGGAGATAGCTAAGTTGTACAAGTATTTGAATAATGCGATGAATTCTTTAGACCCAAAGCTTCAAGCTATGGGTTTAAAAATGAAAGAGAAGTTTGACAAGTATTATGGGAGTTTAGATAAAGTTAATATGATGGCATTGATTGCGGTTGCATTGGATCCTACAAAGAAGTTGAATTATGTAAAGTTCTGTTTTGAACAAATTTATGATGATGAAGCAAAAATTGATGAGATGCATGATAAAGTGAAGGTCGCCTTGGAGAATTTGTATAAATCTTATGAGCGATCTTTTGTTGGCTCTTCTAGTGAAGGAAAATTTGGTGATTCAAGTGTGAGTAACAGTAGTAGTGCTTCTAATGTTGATATTGATGACAATGATTGTGAACTCGATGCTTGGCACGAAAGCTTTCTCCATGCGAAGAAAAGAGTGTTGGGTGAAAACAAATCTGAGCTTGATCGGTATCTTGAAGCTGAAAGTGAAGATATCCTTAATATTGATCTTTTGATGTGGTGGAAGAGTACTGGGTCAAAGTATAAAATTGTATCTTTGATGGCTCGAGATGTTTTGTCTATTCCCGTGACTACCGTTGCTTCAGAGTCGGCTTTTAGTACATCGGGACGTGTACTTGATGGCTTTCGAAGTTCTTTGACTCCTAGAGTGGTGGAAGGTTTAATTTGTACTCAAGATTGGTTGAGAGCTGTTCGCGTGTCAATTAATGTTGAAGAGTGCATCGAAAATGCGGAACAATTTGAGGCGGGTAAGTTATATATATTTATTTTTATCTTATAATTCATTTGCATAACTATCTATTAAGTGCATGCCCTATTTAATCTCTTTTTTTTCTTTTGTTATAGATTTGGATTGTCTTACCAAGGACATTATCATTGGAAAATAAACTTCATTTTGTCGAAACTCCGATTTTGTGGTAAGTAAATAAACTTTATTAAATCATAACTTTTGCATGTCTCTAAAGTATGGATTCTTGTTGATTTTTCTTTATATATGAATTTTAGGTTTTTGTTAGAGATTTTGTACCATGTGGAACACAAGGCCAAAGAAGGAGAAGAAGATCGAGCACATGAAGGAAATTGTACTACAACTAGTTAATTGGCTAAATTGCTAGCTTTTATATTATTGGAATATGAGAAACTTGATGTACTTTGTGGGATATTGGGATGCGAGATGGTCAATTTATACACGTGGTTGTTTTTTCAAGGGGGTTCCAAATTTTATACATGTTCCCAATGAGTTTGGTCGAAGGATGTGTTTGGTCCGGCCTTTTTGTTTCAGCATATAACTCATCCATACTTGCTTATCTAAAGTTAATATAAAGATACAATAATTTTTATGCAAAACAGGTTCCAATATAAACAGGGTCAACCCTGTTCCCGGACCGGAAAAACAGGGTGGGCCGGGAACAGGGTCCAATGCAAACAGGGTAGGGAACAGGGTCCAAAAAAGGGGAACCTGTTATAACAGGGTAGGGAACAGGGTCCAGGTCTAGACCCGGCCCACCCTGGACCCGATCACCCCTACTTCCAAGTACAAATCTGACAAGTACATGATGCGAAGGTACAGTCACAAAAACCAAAAAAGCAACTACCCAACCTATTAAAACTACCGCCATCAAAGTCAACACATGCAAAGAAATGGTAAGGAATTCTTCCCCCCTAAATGAGAATCTTTCCACGTTTTCATGTTAAATTTGCGGGTGTCTAGATTCCCTTTCGCTGCCTGAATTATCCCAGACTATAAAACCTCAAAAGAAATATCATAAAAAAATCATGCCCGTAACTTCCTCAAGCTTTTCTAATAGGAACTGCAGTAAAAAAGTAAAAACAAAGAGAGAGAGAGAGAGAGAGAGAGAGAGAGTTGATGCAGCAAAAAAGGAAAAAAGCATTCACCAAAAGGTCGATCAATAGGAGGAGAGAGGAAACATTTTGGGAACCCTAAACCTTAAAAAGGGAAAAAACATATTTAAAAAAATGAAATAAAAAAAGGGGAACTTCCCGAAATGGTCATTCCCTGTGATTCACTGACTTGGGTCACTATCGAACTTTCCTTGTGGGTTAAGGGAGGATGTGACCCATGATTAGTCATGAGATCGATGGAGGGGTTTGGTTCCTTTTTATTACTTTATATTCCAAGTGGCGAGGGGGGGGGCGATATTTTCATTATTTTATTGGGTAAATATTATTTTATTGGGAGATATTATAACGTTATTTCTTTTCTTTTTGGGTGGGGGATAGAAATTGGAAAAGTTAGATAGGAAATCAATTGCATTTGGTGTACTTGTCGGCAGGGGTACGAGGTTATTGGGCCCTTTGTTGACGTGGTCTCCTCCCCTCCTTTCGTAGTACCATCCCCTCATCTTTTCTCCCATTTTTGCCCCCATCTTTATCCTCGTTTACCAATATGCCCCCTCCCCCTCTCGCCCTCAACGCCACCCCCAATGACACCCTAAAATTATTGCCTTGGATCGATTCCTACCGGCCGATTCCATCACTTTCGTGGAGGAAAAGGAAAAACGATCAAATCCCATCAAACATCTTCAGTTTCTCGAAACTAAATGAGTTTTCAGACAGTATTTCGCATAATTATATACACATGGAAAAATCGTGTTTTATTGTATGTAATAGTCTATAACGACATAAAAAATCATTCGATAAGAACTTTTATGAGTGGGATTGGCAATTTCAGCATATCCCGACACTCAAAGATTTCATGGCATCTTGTTACATGGAACTTTATAAGGTGTCCTTGGATGGGGACTCCACATTGGTTTTTTAGTTCTCGTGTCATGTAATGTATGAACAAGTGGGTTGATGGAGGCATTGTTTGGTCGGCCTTGGATGCCCCTCCCCCCCTCTCTCTCTCTCTCTCTCTCATCAACGAGAACTTAGGAACAGTGGATTAGGGTTTCTTGTCTTGGATGGGACAAAAGAGGAGGAGGAGGGGTTTCTCTTCATTGGAAAAGGGGGTTATTCCTCATTTGATGCCAGGCCTTCTTTACCTAATTCCAGCACTCAATCATGTCGATGGGATTATTGACTCATTAAGAGGGTTTATCGTAATCTAGATACAATGCACTGACTAAGCCTGTCATATTATATAACTGACCCAGTTCCTTTATCCAAGGCCTAAAAAATGGTATTCTCCCAACTTAAGCGCCCCCGGTTAACATCGATAAACGGGAAATTTCAGTTATTTCATGGAACCAGTCAATTGGATTTGCGCGTCTCTCTTCTTTTTAAACTTTTTTTTCTGGCGAAAACGATAGCTGCACGAGGCGATTTAAGTAAGAACTCTGCTGCTAACGCGAGATGTTGGATTAAGCTTAAACTAAGCTAGCCAAGAGGGATACGGCTCCTGCATGCGTCTCTCTACATCATCGTGTTTGTTCTAAAAGGTCTTAAAGATATTCTCACGGCCGGCACACGTGTCAGCCATACGCGATTAACCCACAAAAGTATAGGGCGAGCAGACGAAATCTCCAGCACGATTTTTTTCTTTTTCGCATCATATCAAAGAAATTTATTATTCGCATCTCCAGAAGATCGAATTTTGACCTAGAAAAGAAAAGAAACGAAGAAACATAAGATTGCATCAGTCCTTTGAATGCTTCGAGTGAAAAAGAAAAACCTCATAGAGGGTGGTGCACAATGGACGACCTTTCTTTCGCCACGAAGATGGGACACATCCTGCAACTAGGGCTAAGTGCTTCATATAGTTCATAGAGTATATAATAATAAAGGAAAATGAAAAGAAAAATATGTGAGATGATAATGAGAATATCGTCGGAAAAAAATGCTCGAGTTTTGCGTGGATGACATGAAGCCAAAAGGGATTGGTATAGCGCTGTATATATATAATGAATAAAGAAATAAAGCAGTTAAGTGTGCCTTCCTTGGCTAAGGAGTCACCTATTCACACCCAAAAAAATTGAGATGTACGGGTCCACATGTACCACCTGTGGCACGCAATCCTTAGCTGTAAATAGGAAGATGGAACAAATGCCCCTCCAATGCTATCTCTACTCGATTTATTTATTCAAATTACTATTGTCCGAGAAATTAGGATTTAAAGTCGCTTTGGAGAACCGAATTCCCTAAGCTAAAACGCACATACATATTTTAAAAAACAAAGAACAGGAACGTTTTATTTTCTCTTTTTTATTCCTTTTTTGAAAAAGAAAAGATCTGGTCGACCTCAGACATGGCACGTCCGAGATGACTGGCCACATCATCAACTAAGGAAACAAAAGGCGAAATTATCAAAGTGGGAGATGTCCCAATAGGGAATAACCCTTTTCTTCCGTGATTTATTAGTTCTAGTTGTGTAGCTTTTGCTTAGGGGTGGGGGCAGGGTGGACTCGATGATTGCATTACCAAAGGGGGAGGGTATAATCCTATGGAAAGGCTACAAGTCAAGTCAGAGAGAGCCAATTTGAGAGTCTTAGCTAGGGCTTGCAGGTCAAGTTGCGGGCGAGAGAGAATAAGGAAGTGGAGGCCCAGCAGAAGGGCCGAAAAAGGAAAAATAATGCTGATAAAAAGGGTTTTGTGGGGGGATCGCATTATTCATATTCATTGGTCAAAAAGAGAATGATGCAACAATTTCCCTAAGGGCGATGTGTGGTCCTTGCAGCAACATGCATGCCTAGGGCTTTGGAGCTCCCTCTTATTCCGGGGTTCAGTATTAGGATATTAGTTCAGGCAGAGAGAGAGAGAGTTTTAATTTAATGGGAGAGTTCCCTTGTGCACACTAAACAAAGGAGACGAATAATTCGTCAAACTGCACCATTCAGCGTCGCTGATCCGTGTATTCCGTTTTACGGCGCTTCGTCAAAAGCCAACCATCTCGCACGATACGCTTCATGCTCGAGCACGAGAGAGCTTGGGAGTTCGATTTCAGGGAGGGAAACATGCCGGCGGTTATTTAATGGATGACTACAATAAGAAACACGACATGAGTGCTTGTGGCTTGTGTCTGCCACAAGCACTTTCGATATCGGAACTCCAGCCAGAAACGGCCAAACAGATCTTTTAACCCTATTGTGCACACTTGCTCTCCATTCATTCTCATGCCAGCAATAAGGAGACGCGTGCATAGTTCCGCATCAGAGAAAAAGCTTATACACATAGATTCAGAGGCCCAGTTCATATTCTGTTCGGCTATTGATCAGACAACCTTAGCTTGCGAATTATACAACAGCGTAGAGCTTGCACATCCACTTCCTCTTCTGACGCATGTAAAATTAATTACAGGAGCACAACTTCGCATGCATGTATAATGCACAGACAGACGCCACTGGATAAACACACCAATTCAGTGATCCGGATCTTGTTTTTCTCCACTTTCAGGATGTTTCCATCTTGCGTATTTGGGGCAATAATCTCGGCAGTGGGTGAGGATCGCATGCCGCCAACCTCCACTAGAAATGGAAAATCCCAGGCATTGTGCCAGCAGATTCAGTCCCATAGTGACCAAATGGCAGTAACTTCCCCAATGTCGGATGGACAAGTAGGGCCAAAGTAACATCGTGCTTTCATGGACTTAAGGCGAGAAAAATATTCATCTCTTCCTACTATAGTAACCCCCGCCTCCAGGATAATTTAAATGACGGTGACGGGTCCCAACTGTTCTCCCACCACCAGCTTCCCAATTGTTACCCCGACTAACAACTCTGCCAGCACCACTCTGAGACCAATTCAAAGACTGGGTCCCTAGCCCATTAAGCTCCTCTTCTTCCCTGTCATTGTACTCCAAAACCAGCCTCTTAATGTCTTGCTTCTCTTCAAGTTCGGCTGCTTCCTTCTGTTTGGTGCTCTGCACTAGAGAAGAGTCCCGAGGAATATACATCTGCTTCGTTTGTTGCTTGTTCCCTCGCTTCACAAGAACTTTGACTTGGATCTCCTTGCGTGCTCCACCCTCCTCATCCACTGCCTCATCACCGCTCTCTCCCCCAAGCCCTCTTCCATGATGATCTTTGGTGGAACCCTCAAATACACTCATTGGTATCATCATGTTTATAGTGGGCCGACCTCGGAGTTCTAGTCGGCGTTGCTCCAGGCTCTCCTGCACCCAATGTTCCGTTAATTAACAAAATCGACAAATTTCAATATATATCTCAACTTTTCTCCAAATCTCAATTTTATCCCCGTCCTTTTATGTTATCTAAATAAATCCTCACCCTTTGGACTCGTGTCAAATCTATCCCATGATTAGATTCCCTCCAAAAACTAGTGTAGTTACCCTCTTGCCATTCTAGCTATATATATATAAGATTCCCATTAAGGCAATATATATATAATATTCAAAATATAGATGTAAAACCATAAAATATTTTCCAACACAAAGGATAAAAATGAAAGAAAAAGTTGGGAGGAAATCATGCAGAAAAACAAAAATTAAAAATCGCAGCAAATTTGGAATTTGGGAAAGAATTTAACGGAATATTCCCCATCAGAAATGGTGTTAAAGGACTTGGGATAGATATACAAGAGATTTGAAAAAAAGGTTGGGCGTTTTTCTCATAGGATTGAAAGGTCAGGGTAACATTGAAAACCCTTGAAAAGAATAGGATTAATCTTGTCATTTGACCTTAATAAAATTGCAATGGGTCATTCAATGTCTAACCCCTCTAGTCTTTAAAGATAACATTGGAATTTTAACTCATTCAAAATCATGTAGAATATTCTTATTATTTTTTTGAGATAAAACAATTTTGTTGCGCTTTGTTGAAAATAAAAAAAATTACTTATTGCTTATGATAAGTCAATCCAAATGGGCTTTTGCCGTACCTGCAAAACTGCCTTGAGTTCCTCCTCAAAATTGGCTTCTTCCAAGGGGTCCACCTCCGTTACCTTCTGTCTCACGTGGACTTCATCCTCATCCGAAGCAGATCTACGTGCATCATCATCCTCGTCTTCGTCATCATCACTATCGCATCCATCATCAGGATTATCATCATCCAGCTCCTCTTCATCTCGTCCTGCGTCTATGGAGCCGCTACCTGAATCAGTGTCGCTGTCAGCAATATCCTCATGCACCTCACCATTTTCCTCCCTGCCATTTTCAATATTTCGGCCATTGGCTGAGATTGCATGTTTACTTTTCCCTGCCACCTTTTCTGCATCAGAGTGCTTCTCACTGCTGGCTTTCTCACTGAAGGCAGTACGCTCATGCTCCTCAAGTTCTAACAGTGCAGCATTAACTTCTTCAATGGAGGAATATCGAGTCATGTTGGGACGCAAATCAGCAAACAAATCCTGTAGCTCCAGATTGTAAAAAGACCACACAGTTGTATGAGGAAATGATCAAACAACCAAAAAATGTCATGAAAGCAGCATGATTTTGGCAATTAAACCTCTAGAAAGAGGACAGAAACAAAAAATTTCCTGTGTCAGCCAAAATATCGGTCATTAAGGGCATTCCAGAAAAGTGCAACCCACTTGGTCTATACAATAGACAGTCCTGTAGTGCACTAAAGTCATGTAGCAAACTACTCCTCTATGTCCTATGCATTCATTTCAATCTAGGAAGCATTCACATGATGTAGAGCAACTACTGACCTGTAAGTCAAATTCAACATCCAATGGTAATCCACCTTTGCCCAAAATGTACCTCTGGAAATGCATCAGGAAACGATCAAGTTTCCTCTTGGAAGAGCCACGGTCAAAGTAATGGCCACAGGTCTGAAGAAGTGTAACGACCAGCCTAATGCGAAAACAGTCTTCTGGTGGATCTAATACATCTTGCTGGTCAAGTAGATATTAAAACTACTCAGATTATTGTCCTCAAATGTCAAGCAACTAGCACATGTAAAACTCAAAGACATGTAGCTTGAGGTTTTGCCAAACCCACTGACCAAGCCAAAAATTTCACTCAGTAGACAATAATCACGATTTCATGTTAAGGATATTTAAATTTACAAGATACTCAACACAGACAATACTAATGCTATCATACGAACAATTAGACCCACTGAAACTTGGATTAGCCACACACGGCAGCACTCAGTATAAACTGATAATAACGCCATGAGGCCAAGCACTTGTTCGGCCTTTTCTAAAAAAAAGGAATAGAAATGCGTAACAGCTGGCGGTGAGATTTCACATTAAGAATGAAACAATAACAACATATGCAATTCTCATCAGATGATAACAGGAAAATCTTATCATGACATCAAATAATCCGCATTTTCAAATTTACAGGACCATAATGAGCAGATTTATGCATAGTAGTCACTACGATTACGTAGATGATGGGGAGGTTCTCCACAAGTGCTATTATGCATTTGTGGATAGTAGTCCTTAGGATTACGCATACCGCACAGAACCATACTGAGTAGATTTATGCATAGTAGTCTTTAGGATTACACATAATAGCATTCTAGGAAGGATGAAAACTCTGCCAGTATACGCAATCCATCTCTGCTGCATTCCGTAATCATTCAAACGAGCTACTGTAAAGAACTTCAAGCAAGAAAAGGAATTAACTCCATACCTCTGCTGTGCCATGGCCAAAAACAAGAATCAAATGAAGAGTCTCAAATATAACAGATGAATCTACATGTTCATAGTTGTAAAGCTCTCCTAAGAAGCGCATATGCGCAACCCGCCTCTGTTGCATTCCATAATCATTCAACTCAAGTCCAAGATGGATCTCTTCCAAAACCTGAAGTTAATAACAAAAGGCCACACTTTTAATAGTTCTTTTCAATCAAATACAAAGGAAGATTAAATACAAAGAGAACAGGCATGCAAATACATCCAATACTCATTTTTCAATATGTAAGTCATTCATTTTGCTCCAAGCTAGATCAAAAGTTGGAAGACTACGCCCACTACAAGCCTAATATTACATCCAGTACTCATCCGCAAGTTAGTTATATTTCCCTACCCCTTCCTTCTTTCTGTAAATTTTCAGTTGGATTGTTCTGGGACAGGGAACAGTAAAAACGTTTAAACACTCAACTGGAATGGATTGGATTAACCAATTATCACTAGCTTCATGATTAAACAGGACCAAAGATATGTCGGTGCGGTGCGCTCCTCGAAGATTAAATAGCCAATGGCTCAAAAAACAAATACTGAACACAACAAACTTCATCCAGTAAAAGGAAAATGTTTTAAAAAAACAAACCTCATCAACAACGGCCACGGCAAATTCATCATGATAGCGGCTTAAACCAGCAGTCAGAGAAGCAATCAAGTGAATCTGACCATATTTTCCTCTATGAACCTTCATAAAGCATTTTAACAGGTATGCTTCGCATTCACTCCATGGTAATTTACGAAGTTGTCTCAGCACATGCTCAATAGAAGATTTGTCCAGGTCAGAGAAAAGCAATTTCCTGATGTACTGCCATAAATGAAAAGGAAAGCAACAAAAAAAAAATTGTAGCATGAATTAAAATTACTGGGATCACTGAAATCATGGCAGGTAGAATAAGAAAAGAAACAATACCTGATGCAATGGTGGTCTAACTTTTGCTACTCGTGCAGACCTTTCAGGTGGTTTGCAGAGGTAATAAGCATTTTCTACGAGGGTGTTATGTCGAGGATCCAGGTTCTTTACATTTTTCAAGCGCATTAAAATTTCCAACATGTTAGCCATGCGAACAGTAGTTTCAGGAGACCGATACAGAAAACGACCACATGTCTCGAGGAGATTACATGCAACATCAATGTTATGGTGAGTGAAATCATCCAGACAAGCCTGGAAAAAAGAAAAGCACAAATGAGTGAGCAAATACTTTGCTATGAGCTGCTTTTCTCAACCCAAGTAATGTTGATATCAGTATCGTCAACTAATACCTGAATTTGATAGGAAACAGCAAACAAATGCATAGGAAACTAAAAAGAAATGTGGAGACAATGAAGCATTATGTTTGAAATTCAGCCAAAATTACATCAAGTTTCCTTACCATATAAGCAACTTAATAAAACCTCATACAGACATGTTTCTTTCCTCAATTTCTAGAAGTGGGACGAGTGCAGTAGAATCTAGATAACTTAAAAGCTCCTTGATATGCATCTATATGGTTCTCAGAAACTGAGTTGGACTAATAAATTCCACCACCTTGAATAGCTCTCTAGAAAACCCAATACGTCAATTTACTTGTCCCCTTGACTAAAGCTCTTTTAAGTGCAAAATCACACAATAATTGAAAACTAATAAGCCCACATCTTAGGACAAAAAATCTGTTACACAAATTAACCGCCTCACTTGTGGCACTTATGATCATACGGAAAATGCTATACTCTGGTGCTTATTTTGCACATATATAGTTATCTGACCTTCCACTAGCATAAAATGATCCTCGCTGTGCTTAAATAGCTAAAAGGATTCACGGCAGTGTAAACACATGTGAATCCACACAAACAAAAAAATAAGACAATGGAGATCTCAACTCAAGATCCAAGGCTCACAGAATGTCGATAGAAGTGAGATGCTTCGTTGCATGCAGCTTACCTTCAAACAACTGAAAACAAGGCCAGCAGGAGCAATCCTGAACTTGCAGAGTTCTCCAATAAATCTAATATTTCTGATTTTAGTTTCTATGTTCATTTGGTCCTGCAAACAAATTAAATTTGACCATCATTGTAATATTTGAAAAAAAGCACTCCAAAAACCAAAATCCTGTAGATGTAAGGATGTAAGATGACAAGCAAGTTAAGAGAAAGCAAAAGCTGTAAGCTCCAGATTCCAGCCACACCTTTTTATTAATGAGGAAATTAAACTCCTCCTCCAACATCTGAAGCAGCATAGCAGATACATCCTTCATGCAAGTAGACAGTGTGGCAACCATCCGTGAATAATAGGGAAGCAGTTCCAGTGAGGTCCTGGGGACATTAAAAAGCGCCCTCACAAGCCTTTTACGATTAGACTTTGAATTTACATAACAAAACTCCACCTGGACATAAAAAAATAATTGATGTTACCACATAAAAGCATAAAAATAATGAGAGACCAAAGATTAACTGTGATTACCGTTAATTGATCAATAAGGTCCCGACTCACACAACCAGGAAGCCTTTGCAATAGGGCATCCAAATTAGTTCCTTCCAGTCCTTTGACTTTCTCCTTCTCATTTTCCACTTTTTTCTCCACTTCTTTTTCTTTGCCTTTCTCTTTATCCATATCTTTCGTCTTTTCTTTATCCTTTTCTTCTTTATCCTTCTCTTCCTTGTCCTTCCCTTTCTCAAAAACTTTTCCCTCCTGTGAGGAGCCTGGTTCAACAGAAATCTCCACTCTTTCCTCAGCAATTACTTGACCTCGTTCAGGATCAGTTGCTGATTCCTTCTCCAAAAGAACACCCAAGTAAATATGAGAAAATATAGCCTAGAAAGAATCTCAGAATAGAATATGTACAATAGAAGAATATGAAGCCACCTGCATGCCCCTGATCTTATCCATACAGAACAGTTTTCAATGGTTCGAAAGCAAAACCCAGAAGAACATAAATAGATTAGAGGGATTGGAAAAATATAAACGGTATTATAGAAAGCATACAAGTAAATGTATATGGCTCCTCTACATTTTGAAGAGAAAAAAGGGGAAGGGGGGAACCTGTAATTCAGACATCGGAACAAACAGGGATTTAATTGAAAATAAGAAATCTCAAAGTTAACTTTCAAGGGAAGAAGATGAAAAGACTCGTGCAAACAAAGTTGAAACAAATTTCCATCGGTGTAGGATAAAAAAATTTTAAGGGCTATCAGATCACAGTATTAGCAATCAAATTCATCCAAACAGTGTTCCAGAGACAAACCCTTGATATGGAAAAGAAATGAATATCAGATTAATCTATTGAATCAATGCAGACTACGTGCTCACTTCTCACCAAGTACTCAGCATATCCAAATTGAATTAATCTACTGCTATAGACTAGTAATCTGACCAGCCAGCAGTGATAATCTAGAGACTCATAATCCGATTCATAACGAAACCAATGCTGAACATGCAATGCACCATCCATTCATTACTGATTACAGGAAAAACAGAAAACAAATGTGCCACTAAAATAAATAGATGAGTCTCAATCCCATCGGTCATTAAATTAATGAAAAAACCCAGCATGATGCACCAATATAGTAAGAAGTGAATGGCATGGACGCAGAAAATGACTCATTATATTACCCGAATGCAAGCCTATCCCCAATATCAACAAAAGAACTTACAAAAAGGCACGACAAACAATATCCTTGTGATTTTGTATTAAGCAATATTTGTCATTCGTTGCATGTGACTTGAGCTTGAGCTTAATATAATAGGAAGGAATTTACTGCCATCACTTAGTGATCCTCGAACTTCATGAAGAACGGCACTTGGAAGTGGTGATTAAGATATTACAAAGAACGAAAGCAGAGCAAGAAAATTAGTGTAGCATCCCAAGAAAATCATTTAAACATCAGTGAATAGAATAAGAAAGATCTCACTCAACTTGACTACAACTATTAGGGGACAGAGCGCAATGACTTGAATCTCAAGAAACTAAATTTCGATTCATATTGCTGTTAACTTACAGTTGGTTGATCTTGTGTCTTTGTAGATTGCTCATTCACTTTAGGCTCGACTTCCCCAAGTAATACTGCCGGAACGAATGCTCTAGGAACATTGGATCATTAAGCAACTCAATGAGTTCGAATTTGGATGATTGAAATCAGGAAAAAGCTTTCACAAAGGACATATGACTGCTTAGAATTAAAGAGTCGGTGAAAAACTAACAAAATCATCCGGTATCACAAACCTAAGGTCAGGAAGGCACTCATAGAAAGCCCTTGTATCTTCATCATCCCACAATGCTTCTGCAGTAGAGGAATCTTTCGCAGCAGGAGAAGAAGCATCCTCTCCACTGGTCATCCTTGTTGTGTGGCCATCCTCAGGCATCACTGGAGGCTGCATATCAAGAGCTTCTGCCAAACTGTGAAATTGAGCCAATTGTAAGTCAGTAAGAAATATACCATCTCACAAGTGAAAACACAAGCATGTGACTGTGCTTTTGATCACAAGGCAATGTATAAAGATGAGCATCTAATTAGAGATGATGCACTAGAAATCTCAGCAACATTTTACCATTATTGATTTTTCCCTTAGTTTGGATAGCAAATACATTATGAGAAATGGCTCATATCTGAAAGACTCATAAACTTGTATTTGACAAAACTTGAATTTTGAGATTAATTTAAAAGGAATTTATTGACCAAGTTTCCCAGAGAACTCTTTTAAAAAAAGCACTCATTCAGCAGGAGGAGGAGGAGGAGGGAAGAGAGAGAGAGAGAGAGAGAGAGAATTTTCAAAAAACTAAAGAAATTTCATAATTAAACTTCAATAACAAGGAATAGAAAAGAGTATGAAACTGCCAAATTGCAGACAGGTACATCCCTTTAACACTACCATGCAACCTGATAGCATGGTTAATATTCCAGAACAGTTCCGCAACTAATTAAAAGGGCACAAAATATGACAAATTAGGCACAAAACACATGATCAATTAGGGTGAAGATAATGGGAACATAACCTGCAGCAGGCATTAAATATCAGACACAAGCATGTTGCTACAGAAAACAAAAGTTGTCCACTTATGAGAGGATTATGAACCACATTACTTTCCCAAGGTGTATAAAAAAGAGAGAAGGGGTTACTTACGAGGATACGTTGCGATATAAATGGTCATAAGATTTCCGTAGCTTTTCATAGGAAGAAACATTCTCATCGCTGAGTTCTCCTTTTGCATTCAAGATCTTTGCATTTTCATGCTCCATTTGCCGAAGTGCCTGTCATACAATAATTGCAGTAAAGTTTGTCAACTAAACCATAAACTACAAGATCAGGAATAAGAGAATGATGAAGACTATGCTCTGAGGAATCATCAGATAACCAACATAGAGCAGAATATGCATGGAAATGAATTAAAGTTTGATTACTTAAAACTGTTATTTTGTTTGAAAACCAAAGAAAATGTTAAGAAAGAAAGCAAGGGAGTAGAAACAATTTTCTCCTTTGTGTTTGGATAAGAGAAAATAATGAAAAGGAAAGTGAAGGACTAGATATTCTTAAAAGACAAATTAGTGATTTCCAAATTTCATCTCCTTATTTCAATTGCTTTTTGAGGATCAATCTTCTTTACGATATCCATCCAAGTTTCCTCTCGCTTTCCATCTCCCCAACTTCCTCACTCTTCAAAACAAGGTAAAATGCATTCTTACATCTTCAACCTTTCCTCTCTCTACCCCCCAAACCCCCCCCCCCCAACAAAAAAAAAAAGAGAAAAAAAAAAGGGCAAAATCTCACCAAAATAGTGAGTAAAAGAATATTTCTTACCGCATGCTCAGACTGAAGTAATTCAGCAGCAGATTCATAATATGCATGAACTGCCTTCCTGAAGATTTTCTTTTGCTCTGCTGCTATGTTGAGGCCCTTATAGAACTGTATTGAAATGACAAGAAGATAAAGAACACAAAAATTGCAATAGTCAAAAGTACGCATTCATATATAGTATGCTGCCACATGCATATAAAATAGACAAGGGTACACATTTTGAGCAACAAAATTCTTTTATATGCTTTCTTGATTTTTCTCAAATTTTATCCAGTGACTTGAAGCAATTTGATTTGATTTGAGTGAGAGAGTTGCAAAATCTCGATAGGTGATAAGACTGTCTACACTAGGGCTCAAGAGAGACTCTGATCATGAACTTGTATAGAACTCTGCCAGGAAGCATGTGGACTAAGAAAGGTGCTAGAATATGCTCGGGAATTATGAAGCAAACATGAAAACCAGTAAGATAGCTACCAAATACATCAAGGAAAGTCTAAAATCTTATTATTCCTTCCACGTGGATAAAATGCTGAAAATCATCATATCTATTTGAGAGATTGATATCAGTCACATTCAACATTTGCCCAGGTAGGCCAGTGGGTAATGCTATTTATCAACAATTTATCTCAATTTGCTACAAAACTAGTTTCTTCTCCCTGAAAAAGCTTGTCAGGCAGGAAGTAAAATAGCAGGCCTGGTATATCGTCTGTGCAAGGAGAGAGGAAAAAAGGGGCTGGGAGAGGGGGTGTGTGTGTGGTGGCGGAATGGGCTATCAAGATTACAGACTAGTGGAAACATGAATATACAGGTTCAGCCAATTGCTTCCTTGATGCTTGACCTTTCTATATTGTCGACAGTGTACAGAGAGGGCACTAAGCAATTTTATTTATGGCATTACTCTACCCAGAAGAAAGATATGACATCTTCCACCACCAGTCTCACAAAAAAAAAGAAGTAATCCAAGCTCTTAATTGCAAAGATTTTCCTTTTTTAACAATATAACTTATTGTCTGTAGCAACAACAACCTAAACAAAATCCAAAAACCAGAGAAAAGAAGTACCTCTTCATAAATTTCTTGTCCAGTAAGTGGAAGACCCAAAAAAATCCTCCCTTGCCGAGCAAAACTAGCAAGCAGAGCCAAATTCGACTGAGTGGTATCCCGATCCCTCAAATGCTCTACGCTTGTCAGATCCTTGATGATATTTATGAAGATCCCACCATCTTCTATAACTCCAACAAAGTAAAGCTCCAAAAGCAACTTGAGAGTGCTGCGCTTTTTCATGGCCTTCAAGTTTCTATCCGCATCTGAGTCATCCACAGATTTTCCAGGAAAGAATATTTTCAAGAGTCCTTGGATCAAGTTTGGAGAGAAGTCTTTGTATCTTTGATGAAGCAACGAGCATATCTAGAAGGAATATAAGGGTATCAGACAGGAGGCAGTGTAGACAAAAAATTGAAAGCAATATGCAAAAAAAATAAATGATTCCAATGAATGGCAAACATTTCACGGATCTCCATAATTTACAATAACTAGATATTTCTTGATAATACATGCTTTATCATGTGCTCAAAAAAATATGAGACGCTATCTAAAGAATGTCAGCCAGAATCTGCAGACTACCTGAACTGCTGCTTGTATGTCGGAACTCCTGAGTTTGGCATCACATATGGCTGTCACCGCTTCACTAACAAATTTACTAAGATTGACCCCACGCAACTCATCCATCAGCCCTTCTCGCTGCTCTTCGTTTATCTGTTTTAGCTTTTTTATCACCGCTGTATTGCGCTTGATGCTAGAATCTAGTGTCCTCAGGAAGCTTGAGTCTGCAGGGAGGCACAGATGAGCTAAGAAGCAGGAGATGGGTTGCCCATTTTAAATATTATGCCTGACTAAGGATTTTCTAAATTTCTGAATAAAACTGCCCATTTTAAATATTAAGCCTGACCAAGGATTTGTCAGATTTCCTAATAAAACTGCAGAAAGTGATTATGTACAAACGTGACGCCCCATTTCTCAATAGCAAAAAGCCAAACAGAACCCCCTTTAAACTACCCAAACCAAAGTCATCACAAATCACAAATATATCATAGTGCACCTAGTGAGAGAAGTGATTTTTCGATTCTAATCCATCAAATGGTCCATGTGTCTCTGGATAGGAAGTTATAACAAGTCACCACTCAGACCAACTAGGCCTCCAGCCTTTAAGTGAACAGCACTTTAACTACCTCATAAGACATTCTAATTGTTTGATTCTCAACCCCACCATGTTTATCGGGCATAGACACATTGAGCAACACAGTACAAACTCGAACAGAAAAAGCTCCAGAAAAATAAGAGTTCATCTACAAGAGAATTCAAAACATCTATCTAGGCATATATCTCCATAATAATGTTTGATTATATACAAAAAGTTTCAAACTGGCTACTTTGATCGGATTGATGGAAGAGTTGCTACTTAATGAAGACGGATTTCTCTGTTCATAATGCCAAGAGTAGTAACAAAGACATACTTCTTCATACAAGAAAACAATTCATACCCAGCCATACTCAGAAGCAGCAGAAACAGAACATTTGCAGCAGAGAAATGAGATTGAGACCTCGTTAAGATCTCTCAATGCAGTTTCTTTCACTTTCACCCGAACTGCAAAATAACACTTAGGAATCTTTCAATTACCTAACCTGTGAATTCTTATGTACCCTGCCATGCTGCAACAACCCATAACAAGCATGCAATGTTTTAATGGCACTGGATACAAATGAGAAAGGTATTTCATAATCTTATTAACGTCATCGCAAGTCATCCATGTTTGATGTCATTTCATTATCTCTCCCTCAATCATCCGCATCTCCTCAGTCAAATTACAAATCTCTTGGGAATAAGGACTGCTGTTTCTCAGAGTTTTCGCAAGATAATGTAGGGATAGTAAACCTGCACAGCTTAAGGTCAAACCCCCTCCCCTCCCCCACCCCCCCCCCCTCTCTGACATATACAGCCTATACCTCAATGCAGCATCACCACAATTTCAAGACACCAACAAAGTAAGAACTAGATGAATGGACAAAAAGACATCTTCACCCCAGTTCGACAGTCATTTATGAACCCATCCTTCTAAGTGCTAAGTTATCTGTGAAGACGATTCAGTTACACGACACCTGCATCATTTCTTACCAGGCCTTTCGGGATTCAGGTTGCTCTGACGAAGAGCCATTTTCGCGTCGATCGACTTCTTGAGCTCCTCTTGACGAGCAACGTTTTCCTGAAACAAGTCAACACAACAACAGATACGGCCGAATCGATCAGCTCATCGGGACATCAGGACACACACTTCACATAAGCTCGCAACTGAAAGGGGTCGGAGGCAGGATGAACAGTTCCCCGGCAGCAGATGGAGAACGCACCTCGTCATCCTGCTTCCCGTGTTGCTCGCCGCCGGAACGGCTTTCTCCTTCGTTACTATCCATCCCGCTAGCTTTCCTCTTCCTCAAAGAACCCTGGGGAAGCATAGTGACGTTAGTTAACAGAGGACGCCGAAAGGGAGATCGCAGGGCGCCGAGACACGAGAAGCACGTAAGAGCGGGGGGCAATTCAGAATAGGAACCCATCGAACTCCTAGACGCGCGACGGAAAACGGTGATCGGGGCGGGGGAGACGGGGAGAAACCGAATCGAACCGAAACCCTAGCGGGCGGAAGAGGGAAAAGAGCAGCAGGCTCTCTCCGTCGTCGCGCGTCCCCGGGGCTCGTTCCCCGGAGCGCGAATTTGCTCACCTGATCGGAATCGCGGAGGGCGTCGCCGGCGCCGGAGAAGTGGAAGGGCACGGACTCAGAGAGAGAGAGAGAGAGAGAGAGTGGCGGAAAGAGGAGAGCACGGTAGGGACGTGGTGCTTCTTGACGTGAGCGACGAGGGTGGGAAACGGTCCCGTTCGAAGGAGATGGCTCTGCGTTTCGGTTCCGCGCGACTTCGACGTCGTGCGCTCAATACGACGTGTCGTGGAAGGTGGCTTGCGCTTCTTGGGAAAAAAATGAACGGGGAAAATACTCGAAGCTAATTTGTTTTAGGTTTCTAATTTCCACCAGATATATTTAGTTTTTTTAGGACTGATGGGTTCCCGATCCGGTCTAACTCCAAGATGGAACAGGACACTGGACTGGGAGGACCAATTCCTAAATTCTAGGACCGAGAACCGGACCGACCAGTCCCAAGACCCGGAACCGAACCTACCTACCAGTCCGGTCCGATGGAACAGGTAATTTGCTATTTGAGGGTAAAAATAAATTGAAAAATGTTACAACTTGCTTCTTATTTCCTTGGTCTAAGCACCGGACTGAGGTTCAAATCACACTCTCCTCGCACCCTCTATGTTTTGTCATCCAGCAGAGAAAAAGAAACCATTTTTTTCACACAAATAGTTTGCAGGTGTCATCATTTTCTTTTAGATAGGATAACAGTCTGCTCTTATCAACTTCTAACCTCAAGTATTGGACGGAATGCACCCATCATCGTAAAGCATCGAAACGACATAAAATTGAAGATATATGTCCTCTGTTTTGGATCACAATTGTCCTTGATCCTTTTCAATTGTCACCGTCGACCGACGTATAATCATTAAATCTGTGACTAGAGGTGGGAGTGCCTGGTGAGAGAGTACAAATTAAAACAGGTGCCTTGGTGCTGTGATATTGCAATATATGAAATTGCTCAAATGCAAGGAAGTCTTCTTAACATGCAAGTGTAAAAATACACGTTGGGCGGTTTAGGCGTACATAAGAAACTAATGCACGTTGAGCAGTTCAGGCGATTATATAGTTGCTTCATTTGATGTACTCGGAAATAGCAAACCTATATGTATTTCCTTTTTTGTTACAAATGGGAAGATAGTTTCTAATTTCCCACTGCGTTGGACATATGCATGTATAATTGGTCTATAGAACTAGCTATTCAAGTGGAAAAGACCCGGTTGTTGTTCATCGAAAGGGAAGGGAAAGCAAAAGGCAGAAGGGGAAGGAGGGGAAAGCAAGACCTAAAAAGGGAAGAGGGTCTTTCTCAGCTTTTTATTTTTTATTTTATATCAACCCATATGGTACAATCGATCTAGTCAGTCCGGTTCCCTTCCCATTGTACCTATAACCTCTCCTATATTCATGGCTGATTCTCCAGAATCAGATTCAGTATCAGAAGTGGTAGGATCAATTTGTTCGGCCTCAGGAATCGGATCAATCGGTCACTAGTTCCAAGAATGTGAACCGAGAACCGGATTGCCCTCTTCAGGAATCACCCATAACCGGCATTTCCAGTCCGATTCGAGCAGTTTCTGGTTCAGGCGGTTCCCATTGCATACCTTTAGTTTTTTTTTTTTTCCCTTTTTGTTAATAAGATGCATATAGTTTTTCCTTGGAGATTCAGAATTTTTTTTACGGGAAATTCACAAAGCATCGTATATCTATTGAATTTCAGTTCTATTCTCAATTTTGATCTTGAAATCATATCTTTTATGATGAGGCCTTATGTCTCGGTTAATCGTATCTTTTTTGTTAATAATATATGTAAAATTTCAACGAGCCTTGTTCGCATTAAACATAGCTACTTGACCACACTTTGCATGAATTTATTGGTATACACGTTTTTCCTAGGAGAATAGTCCAAAAAGTCTTAAACCTATTGCATTTTTGCTAATTCAGTCCTAAACTTTTTAATTTTGCTAATTGAGTCATAAACCTTTTCACTTCTTGCCGATTTAGTTCATCCGGCCAATTTTAGCTGGAAAATGTTAACGTGGACATCGGCGGTGCCACATAAGACTACCGATGATGACGTGGACAATTTTTAATAATATTTTAATATTTTTTTGAATTATTTTTTTTTTCGGCTTTCTTGTCCTTTTCCGGTAGCCGGCCACCAGCCACAACCGGCCGGCCGGGCGAGGAGGTGCCCCGGCGAGGGGAGCCCTCGCCCAGGCCAGGGCGGCCTCGCTAGGTGTCGACCGGGTGATGGCGATGCCGAGCGAGGGCCGACCTCTCCAAATCTGGCAAGGGGAGCCCTCGCCCTTGGCCGAGCGAGGGCCAGCCTCACCAGATCTGGTTTGGGCTAGGGCGACCCTCGCCTAGGCGAGGGCAAGCCCTGGCGAGGCCGACCCTTACCGGGCCATGCCTAGGCGAGGGCTCCCCTCACCGGGACTCCTCCTCGCCCAGCCAGGCCTTGCCTGTGGCGGGCAAGGCCCATCGGCTGGCTATGGCCCGTGGCCAGTGGCCGGCCACCGAAATAGGCCAAGAAAACCAAAAAAGAAAAGAAAAAATGGGAAAAATAGAAAAACAGAAAAAGAATATTAAAATATTATGCAAAATTGTCCACGTCAGCGCCGACAATCCTACGTGGCACCGCCGGTGTTCACATCAACATTTTCCGCCCAAAATTGGCCGGATGGACTAAATTGGCAAGAAGTGAAAATGTTTATGACTCAATTGGCAAAGTTAAAAGGTTTAAGACTGAATTGGCAAAAGTGCAATAGGTTTATGACTTTTTGGACAATTCTCCCCGTTTTTCCTAGATGAAATTAGCAACTTAAACTAATTAACAAGTTAGAAGGGTTACTTGTGACGAGCAAATAAAGATTATAAATAGTCTTCAACGTGGAACGTGGAAAGCCAAAATCACATATCAATGGAGAAAATTACCTAAAAAATCTTATATTTATTGCACATGTGCTAATTCAATCATAAACATTTCAATTTGATAAATTTAGTTATAAACGGTTTAACAATTTGCCAATGTAGTCCAATCGGTCAATTTTGACCATAAATTAATAATGTGGATGTTAACTGTTCTACATAACGCAATCGACATTGACATGATTTGTTTTTTATTTGTCATTTTTTTTTGTTTCTCTTTTCTTTTTCTTTTATTTATTTTTATTTATTTTATCGTTAAGGACAAGGCATGGCTTGAGGGTTGGCAGGGACTAGGCTAGGCCCTGTGAACCCTTGCTCGCAGTTGTCGAGGGTTGCGGCCCTCACAAGGCACCAAACAATAACTCATTCCCCTTGCACACTGCCAAAACCCGCCCGGCCACTAGGCCAAGCCTTGTGACCCTTGACCACAATTGTTGAGGCTTACGAGCCTCATTAGCCATCGAATGAGGGCTCACTACCCTCGCACATAGCTAGCAAGGGCTCATGAGCCTTGCCCAACTATGAGCAAGGGTCAGACCACGATTGGTGTGGGTGAGGATCATGGCCAATAAGGGCTCACTAGCTCTTGTCCAAGGGTCGCATCCCTTGTCTAGCTATGAGTGAGGCCCACAAGAGCACGTAGGCTTCACCTAGTGGCCAACGAGGGTTGTCGGGCCATGGCTAGTGGCCAACTCTTGTCAACCCGAAAAAAGAAAAGAAAATTAAATAAAAAAATTTCACACTAACGTCAATCGTGTCATGTAGGACAACTGATATTCATGTCATCAATTTCTAATCAAAATTGGTCAAATGGACTATGTTGGCAAATTGTTAAGAAGAATTTGGTTTGAGAATTGGCCAAATGGACTACATTGGCAAATTGTTAAAGATTTAAGACTAAATTTACCAAATTGAAAGGTTTAGAATTGGCACAAGTATAATAGATTTAGAATTTATTTATTTATTTGTAATTTTCCCCATTTCATAGTCATTCACAAATCACATGATTCAATATAAATATATTTGGTGTTATTATTTACGCATACCATCATAGAATTGGAGTTTATATAAAATGTCTACCATCTTATATGTTTAAATTTAGCGATAGAAAAGTTAATTTAAGGACATTCATATTCTTATTTTGAAGGAATTTGTGTATACAATAACGACAAACTAAGTTGTGGCGCTCTTATTGATATATTCTATTTAAAGAAAGAATTTTTTTACATTTTTAGACGTGTATTTTAATAATCTGACAAATGGAAAGTCAATTTTAAAATCCGAGTTTAAATATTGAGAATAAAGTAAGTCGTCAATTTATTGACATTGAACGTCATATTGAAGTGCTTGCATATAATGGGCACCGAAATAACTCATTTCAAATGATATTATGTGGAAATTCAGATAACTTCCATCCATTTCTTTTAATATGTGGAAATAACCTCTGGACTTGAATGGTGATTTGTTTACTTTCTTTACCTAACAATATGTAGAACGAACTACTGCTTAGTAAAGCACATAGTAGCACTTTCATAGTAAGTTTACTAATTCAAATACTTCATAATTTTTTATTGATATATCTACAAGATTTAGGATTAATAATAAGAATTGCTTAATGGAGATGATACAAAAAACCATTTATCCACAAAAATAACTTCACATATCACATATACTTTGGTAAAAATAAGTATTACTTCAGAACTAATTTGCTAAATCGCTATAATTAGTCCTTCACATCTTCATTAATGATCCTTTAAGTTTCATAGAGTGGAAAAAATATAATTTCTCCACGTTTTATGCTCTGGTGACAATCCACTCCCAATTCGGCAATTCTTCTGAATACTCGTTTTTCTTTATTAAAACCACATTCCGATTAAATAATTTACTCAATATGATTTTCCCCTTTTCCATTTCTTGGGTCGAACATTACCGCAAGCAACAACGAAACGGTGACCAAAAATATCCATATCGATGCTAAAAACCAGAAAGCAAATAGATGGCGGTTAATACGGTTGCAAGGCTGACCGCTCCCTGACGTCAAAAGACAGCAAATCCCATGATAGAACTTCCTTTAACAGCCACAGTTAAATGTCAATCCCACGTTTTGATCTCTTGATTTCTTCTTGCAATCTCTGCCTCGAGCCCCGACAAACGAAACATCGGCAGACAGGACCAGCAAAGAGAAGATGGCCATTGCTTCATCCCAGAAGATCATCTCGACTTGGGTCCTGATTGCCATGTTGCTGGTCGGTCAGACCCTGCGCACTGTGTCGGCAGAGCCCACGAAGGTTCCTACCGACGCTCCCGGCGCGGCGACGGAGGTCCAGACCGCCGAGTTCAAGGTCGGGATGCCGCTCTACCGGAACCGAGAAAACCCTCAAGTTCTTATCCCCGCTTTCAAGATCGAGTCGCTCTATGTCGCTGCTAATTCGCAGAACGGAGCATGAAACGCGATTCCCAAAAACATGGGTGCATTTGTTTAGTTAATAAGTGCATGTTTGGTTTTATTGCAGAGATGAATTAGTTTTCTTCATGCATTTCCCAATTTTAAATTTTTATGTGTTTTTTTGTTTGTATTCCCACCACAATAAAATGTAGCAGAAAACGTTGCAAATGGAAATTTTAAAATTTGTTAAGGTAATATTTGGCGATTAATTGTGTTAGCTTGATGTTTCGAGGAAGTGTGTACTAAAAAAGTCCAGATTTTTTTCTTCTCCTGAAATTTAATTAGTGTCGGGGAGTGAAAAAAAGTTGTTTGTAAGAAAATGATAGGGCACTTTTCTATAAGTAAATTATCGTTAATTTGCTCGCATTTTCACAAAATTACGAACTCTTTCTAATAATTTGCAAACTACCAATTTTTTTATACAAAACTACAGACACTTCGAATTCATAAACTCTTACATTTAGCAAAAGAGAACTCCTACACTAAATCAACTCAGAGAATTTTTTGCTATGGATTTTATTTCGATAGAGACAGATTTACTGTCTTCTTTGAAAGTTTGGTGGAAGGTGGACGTTGACATAATTCTTCGTGCACAATTCTCTATTAGGTCAATCATTGGCCGACGATTATGAACTCGTATATTTAAAGTTGCGAGAGATTACCTAAGAAATCATGGATCACTTAACTTGTCGGTATTCATATATTGGAAAGATTTCGATAGTAAGACGAGCTTTTTTACGAGCATACGAGGTTATAACACCAATATCAAGTACCAATGATTTAAGAAGTTATTAAATTTAACGAAGGGGCGCACAACAATTTGGCGCGAAGCTACCTTGAAGCTTCGTCTCTACCCCAGCTCAAATGCAAAAGGAGAAAACCCTGGAATTCTCCTCCATTTCAGGTAATCAGCAACTCCATTCCCATCATTCTTGTGATGTTTTCTCTGCAACGCGGTACAACACCACTCAACTCATGCTTCGATTTCTCTTGCGCCCTGTGCTTGTTGTTGAATTTGGTACTCGCCCCGATTGAGGTTGGAGTGTTTTTTTTTTTTTTTTAACAAGAGTTAGGTAATTTTTTCAGTCCTACTTTTTTCTACTCACTCTCAGACTTTTGCCCTGCCTCTTTGCAGGGCGTGGGAGTTAAAACCCACTCTTGAAACTTACGCGTCCCCACCCTATCCCCCCTGAGAAGGTGGGGATTTGAACCCCTCACATCCCCCTTCCATGTTGGAAGGGTGGCTACTAAGGCGAATCCCAGTGATTAGTTAGGCAAATTTAAACAGTGGGTAACGGGGGGAATGATAGTGGGTATGTTCTCAACTGAAACCCGGCAAGACACTCCTCCACTTCCTCTGCTCATCTCTGATAAGCCTCTTGAGATTTCTCTTTCCCTTCCCTTGCGCAGAGAGAGGGTCACAGAAGAAGTCCAATGTGAGCGTGATGACGAAAAGCTCGAAGGAGAATCCAAAAGTGAGGCTTCCTCCGAAGAGAGGGCAGATCAAAGTTCGGATCTTCAGGTTGGTTGCGAAGAAAGTGGCTGATGTAGCATCGACGGCAAGGCTCGGAAGGAAGAAAAGCTGTGTTGCCCACGAGCCGGACTCGGCAACACCTCTCGAGATCAGCGCATGCTTGCTGGCCAAGCATGAGTAGTCCTCAGATCTTTAAATGTATGATTAAAATTCTGCAATTGTCGTAGAGAGAATTTGATGAGGCAGCGATAGACTACGAATAACTGACGATTGTTTTTCTGCTCATGGGTATGCTTTTGCTCATTCTGTTGTAGTGCTTCGTAGGTTTAGATAAGAAAATGAAAAACTATATACATGATCATGTTATAATAATTTCTAACAGGCATGTGTCAGTGGATGATCGAAGTTCAGTGTCTTTGATACAAGCACGGAGAAAGGGATCAAAAGGCAGGTTGACTTCAGTACCTTTCTTGGGCGGGTCAATCTATTTTCGTGCATGCCTGCGCATGTCAAACGATAGCTTCTTATATATATGTGATTCGGACACCCTCCGCGGTTGCCGCCTCCTGTTTGTTCTAATATCTCTCTTTGGGGACAGAACCTACTTCTGATTTGACATGTATGAAGTTCTTGGAACGTTCGGTCCCAACAGATGGAGAAAATGTGTTTTCGGTCTGCTTCACTCGTAATCATGTTCTCGGTTAGAGTCAAAGTAGCCTATAACAAGAAGCTAATATTCTCAATGTACTTCAACAAATTCCGGCCACAAAGTTGCAAATTTGATAGAGCACGTTGTTGGGAAAATATGACTTCGAATTTGGTAGAACAATGAAGATAGATCTTTAGAATACTCAAGTCGGACTTTGAGGCATGATATTACTTTCTTTAAGGATTTATTTGCTCTACAAAATTGCTAATGGTCACCGGCAAATATCCTCCAAAATACAACAAAGTCTCAAAATTAAGCATACTAGATAGCAATTCTAGTATTTCTCTAGGATTTCTCTAAGAAACAATTGGAAAAATGGCTGTAGTTTTTCTTCAGAAAGAATGCTCAAAAAGATAAAATGATCACCCGCATGTTTTTTTGAAAACTAATATATATAAAACAGTCTTAAAAATGTAGGCAACTCTTCATGAAAGGTTGTAAAGCGAACAAATATATTCTTTCGAAAATTGTCCAAATGAACAAAGGTGTCAATTCAGAAGAAGTTGAAAAAATGAAAAATTGCAACCCTTCGGAAAAAGTTGCAAACTAAACAAGTATTTGTTCCAAATGTTGTCTTGAAAAGACACAAATAAAAATTCAGAATAATAAATTTTTTAAAATAAATAAAATTTCGAATTCTTATTTTTTTAATAATTTTCGAAAATTCTCAAAATCAAAAAACAACATTTGAACTGATTAAACTTAATAAGATAACCGTATGAAAGAAAAAATAAAATAACAAAAAGTGTTAAGTGCGCCAAATAATCACACACCCGCACGCGGTTATGGTGGAGTCTAACTCACACCCAATCATTTCTTTAGGTACACAAATAAAATCTCACACTTATTAATTGGCCAACTTTCTCACACTTTTATTACGTGAGATAAGGAAAATGCATTTTAGTTTGTTTTTACAAACAAACTTCCAACACACGCACCATTTTCTTGGGGGAGCATAAATACTCATGCCTGGAGTTGGAAACCCAGCTTTCCCTTAGAGAGAAGACGAATCGAATGGTTGACCTCGTACGATGGTATGAATGTGGTTTTGTAGTTTTCCCAATTCTTGGTGACGTTACAGAAGAGTTCAGGGTAATTTGATGTGCCTGTTATCCTTCCCGATTTTCACGGAGGGACAAACAGAGACAGCGAACAAGAGAGATAAAAGAAACGTACGCTCCTTTCCACTTCTTTGAAGGACAAGACTCCGTCCGCCACGTTTCCGACATATCAAATGGAGCCAACGCTGGCTAAATTGAGAGGGGCACAACATTTATGTAATTGAGCAAAACAAGAAATTGATAGGCTGAGAATTGTGACCCTAATTTGGGCATGATCATAATAATGTTCATGCAATTCTTGTTACAATATTTAAATATCATAGTATGTCTTCATTAACAAGCTTAAATTTTAGAGTGGTTAGTTGTTGGTTTTGATCCTACAAAATTCAAAGATTTCCGAACCTCTTATATGGTTAGGAGGTCTCGAGTTATGTCTAGTAATAAAAAGAAAAATGTTCATCCTTTTCATTATATCGAAATAAATTAGGTTTTTGCCATTAATTGATCTTTTACATGACTGTTGACACCTAAATTTTCCTTTTTTTTTCATTTAGGATTTAATTGTGTACGGAATTAGGAATTAGTCGTTTAAAAGAAAAACAAAAACAAAAAAAACAAAAAAAAAGAAGAGTGGAGGAGAGGGGGAAGAGAGTAAAAAAAAAGGGAGAAAAAAACCAACAGAAGAGGGAAACCAGAAGGGGGTTCGTGGAGGGAAACGAGAAGAGGGAGGGTGGAACAGGGGAGAGAAGAAAAAAAGAAAAGAAAAAGCCCCCCTCCCCTGGCGCGACTGTTCATCTTCCCCGCAGGGGGGCCTTCGCCGGTCCTGTCGCCGTCGGACCCCGCTGTCGCCGTCGTCGATCTCCGTCCGCGAGCGCTCGAGCCGCCGGTCTCTACTCGTGAGCCCCGACGACCCGCGCCGCCCCGACGCCGAGCCCCCGGAGCCTCGACGACACGCCGCCGCCCTCTTTGGCCTGCGACCCACCGCCTTCGCCTTGTCTCTGCCCGCGCCTGCAACAGGAACCTGCGGACGCCGCGCCAATCCCTGCCTTTGCGAACCACCTCTGCAGATCTATCTCCGCCGTCAGATCCCAAGCCACTGGTGACCCAGAGCCGCAACCGAGCCGAGATCCAGCCGCCAGAGTCCCTCCGCCTGCAAATCCGAGGTCCCCGACGATAGAAGGCCCGGACCCAGCTCGACGCTTCCCTTTCGCCGATGCCGAGCCTTGTTGAAGACCCAGATCCGTTGCCGCCGATCCACCTCAACCCGACGTCGTCCGAGCCGCTGCTGTCGCCCTCCTGCCCGACGAGCCGCCGCCCACTTCGCCGCGGCTGCCAAGTCGTCGGCATCCCCCTGATCCTCGCCAAGCCGTCGCGAAGAAGCCCTGAAAAGAGGGCACGAAATCGGGTCATTGCCGGGTCGGGCCAGCCTCCAAACCGAGTAGGGTTTGGTCTTCGAAGCGGGTCGGGCGTAGGTTGCGAACCGGGTAGGATTTTACCCATTCGGGCCGGATTTGGGCTGTCTTTGCATGTGGGCTTATGGGTTTTTGGGCTTGTGGGCTTGGGATGTTTATTGTGGGCTTATAGGTTTGGTTCCTTTTAAAAAGAGAGGAAGGGACCTCTTGGGTTGGGCCCGCGATTCGGGCCCACCCCCCCATTTGGACCGAACCCGGGTCCGGTCTCCAACCGGACCCAATCCGCGTTGACCGGGTCGGGTCAAACCGAACCCGACCCGGTTCACTTTTTTTTTTTAATTAAAAATTAATTTTAAAAAATTAAAAAATATTTTATTTTTTAAAAAAATTAATTTAAAAATTTTAAAAAATTAAAAAAAAATTAAAAAAATTAAAAAAATTAAAAACAAATTAAAAAATTATTATTTTTTTAAAATTTCGAAAATCCAAAAAATGTAAGTTTTGATTAGGAATGGCCATGTATTACCTTTATAGTGTATTTATGCCTTTAATTGCTCGTATATTGATTATGTTGCATTGTTTAATTTACATGTTTAACTATATTTGCAATTGTTTAATTGTTTGTGTTAATTTCACTGCAATTAGGATCTTGGTAGTTATGATTATTACTTTAATGATTGCGCACCTGCATGGTCACCTCACATGTTAGTGGATAAGTATAAAATCAATTCAAACCGTCTGCCAAAAATCATTTTATTAAAACGAACAAGATTAGGTACCGAAAGGGCACTAATTGGTCAATTAGTGTAATCAAGTCCCCGAACCTAGATTCTCTGGTTACGTAGGAAGTGAGGCACGCTCCCATGCCTCACTTGGTTTCTAGCCGACCCCAATAGGCTAGTGGCGACTCCTTTTACGCGAAATTCTTAAAAAATATCCCAACGTCACGCGGGGTATGGGCTTGGGAGAGCCTACGCCTAATCCTGGGCCTTAAGCCTATCTTTGAGGCAATACCCCTAAACCTGTTCCCTCCCCCCGAAGGTAGGTCGCGACAATGACAAATTTTAAGACCACAATTCTAGATAAAAAAAAAGGTTTCCACTTGTTTTCATTTGTTAACATAATTTGAAAGCGCCAATATTAACTTAGAGGAACACATGGGTCCGCTTTGTGCTCAAAGCAAGGCACAACTTCCTATTTTTCTTTTCATCAGTTATGTTCTATAGTGGTATTACATATTCTGGAAAATATCAATGTGGGGGCAACAATGAGATCGAAGAAAGCTCATGTACATATGTACTTGAACACGTACGCGCCTTTAATGACCGCAGCAAATTTCATGAACATATACGAGCAATTGCTTTTAATTTCATGGCATTGAGACAAAAGGCCCCATATAATATTCGTAAAATAGGACATTTGTCTTGATGAGTACCGGTGAAAATTGGGCAAGTTGCATTTGCACGCACATCAATCGAAAGATGAAGTACCAAGACATGCCACCTTTTCAACGTGCCCTATCTATTGATTTTATTTTTATATTTTTCCAACTTTTCCTCTGCTGGAAAGATTGATAGCCGCAGATATACCAGACAACACGGAATATAACAGCCCCACCACTTAGTCAATTTGCGGGTTAGAGAGAGAGAGAGAGAGAGTACAAATATACACTGTTTGATGCAACGCCCATGTGAAGAGCATGCTTCCAGTCATTTCCATTAACAAAGAGCAAGATTAGTAACCGCAATCATGTCATGATCCTATAGTAAAAATCCATTTTTTTATGCTAAGAGTTTCCTTCATGTTGTTAGCGGAAATCGATTGTTGGGCGAGTAAATACCATGATGGTTACCGCACAAAATTATGTTTTGGACATAAAGATACATGATCAAAAGACGAATTTTTTTATTAGATTTGATATCAGTCCATGTCACGAAGTTAGATGAAGAATAGAAGGAAGAACTTTGA
The DNA here is from genome assembly GCA_007663325.1 of Eucalyptus pauciflora. Taxonomy (NCBI): domain Eukaryota; kingdom Viridiplantae; phylum Streptophyta; class Magnoliopsida; order Myrtales; family Myrtaceae; genus Eucalyptus; species Eucalyptus pauciflora. Next base: position 212,246 of record VMYD01000010.1, on the reverse strand, counting down.
GGAAGAATGTGCCTCAATTTCATTGATTTAGTTGATCTTTACAATGCTGTATATAAACACAAGAAGGAATAATAATAACATAAAGTGTACATTCTTGTAATCTTTCTATTCCTAAGATATAGACAATTGTATATATACAAAATAAAATCATATCTTCCAACACTTCCCCTCAAGCTGGTGGTCTATATATGTCCAAGACGCCTAGCTTGTTTAGAAGATATGTATGTTGCCTTTGACAAAGAGGCTTAGTGAAAATGTCCGCGGGTTGCTCCGTGGTTCTGATTCCTCTTGTCTTGATGACTCCTTCTTGAATTTTTTCTCGGGTGAAATGACAATCAACTTCTATATGCTTTGTTCTCTCATGAACTATAGGATTCGCTACAAGTTTAAGTGCTGAGTCATTGTCACAGTATAATGTGGTTGGTCCTTTGACTTATGCTCCGAGATCCAGAAGTAAACCCCTTAACCAAACTATTTCACAAACAGTTTTGGCCATAGATCGATATTCGGCTTTTGCTGAAGATAAAGACACAGTGGACTGCTTTTTTGTTTTCCACGAAAGGAGTGATTCCCCGAATTTGATGCAAAATCCAGTAATAGATCTCCTGCTCATTGGACATGTAGCATAATCTGAATCACAATAAGCCATCATCTCCATGTTACATTTTCGGGAAAGAAGTATCCCTAATCCTGGGCATGTCTTCAAATATCTCACAGTTTTCATGGCTGCATTCAAATGTGACTGTTTAGGACTGCGCATGAACTGACTAAGAGTCTGAACTGCATAACAAATGTCTGGCCTAGTCATAGTGAGGTATATGAGCTTCCCTACTAGTCTCTGATATGCAGAAGGATCCTTTAACAACGGATCATCAGAAGTAGATGTGCCAGAATCATAATCAGCAGAGGTTAGCTTGATATTCTGCTCTATGGGCACAATAGATGGTTTGCAACCTGACAATCCTGCTTCTGAAATAATCTCCATTACAAATTTCCGCTGACTGAGTGAAATTCCCTGTTCCGAACGAGCTATCTCAATTCCAAGAAAATATTTAGGTGGCCCTAAATCTTTGATATGGAAAGTGGAATGCAGATATTCTTTCAACTTCTTCACAGCGGAATCATCATTTCCCATAATTAGGATGTCGTCAACATAAATCATTAGATAGATAGACGACATACCTCTCTTCCAAGTGAATAATGCATAATCATACTTGGATTGTCTGAAGCCAGCAGTCGTAAGAGCACTCGTAAACTTGGCATACCATTGTCGAGATGCTTGTTTTAATCCATAAAGAGATTTACGGAGACGACAACATACCTTAGACTCCCCCTGTCTCCGTGATCCAGGTGGAAGATCCATGTATATTTCTTCGTCTAAATCGCCATGCAGAAAGGCATTATGGACATCCATTTGATGCAATGACCAGTTATGAAAAGCAGCAATGGACAGAAACGAACGAACTGTAACATCTTTAGCTACTGGAGAAAAAGTCTCATGATAATCGAAACCTTCTCTTTGTGTATATCCCTTTGCAACCAATCGGGCCTTGTACCTTTCTATAGAACCATCCGCTCTATATTTTATCTTATACACCCATTTGCATCCAATTGGTTTGCGATGAGTGGGTAAAGGTACAACATCCCAAGTGTGGTTATCTAGAAGAGCTTTGAGCTCTGCCTCCATAGCCTGTTGCCAATTTGGATCATGCATGGCTTCATTATAACTAGAAGGCTCGTGCTCCTCAGAAATACTACTCATGCAACATAAATGCTTCGATGATAGCCTATCGAATGAAACGTAGGAAGAAATAGGATAACGAGTACCTGGTGAACCAGAAGAAGCACATACGTAGTCCTTTGTCCATATCGGTGGACGAGTAGCTCGACCAGATCGCCGCGGTTCTTCATTTTGAATCAAGGAGGAGTTGTCAGTGTGACTTGTTGCTGGAGGAGCTGCTATGGAGGAATCCATTTCCGGCGATGGTTCTTCAGGTGAAGTAGCCAGAGTGGCCTCTATTTCAGGTAATGCAATTGGTGCATTAGATGATTCTTGGAGCCTGGGGGGAGGGACAACAATATAAGATCCTCTCGGATCATCTTCTGATAGAAACGTCTTATTGATTGTCCTTTCATCTCCAGAGGAACGATCCACGTTTTTAAATGGGAAAATATCTTCATGAAATATTACATCCCTGCTGATAAAGAATTCTCCTGAGGATGGCTCATACACTCTGTATCCTCGCTTCAGATTTGGATACCCCATGAATATGCACTGTCGAGCACGAGGTCCCATTTTATTTCTGTGCCCCACTGTAGTTACGTAACATAGACACCCAAGAACTCTGAGATGACTCAGATCCGGCTTTCTTCCATACAGTATCTCAAAAGGACTTTTTCCTTTAAGGATACGAGATGGCATACGATTAATCAAATATGCCGCTGTGATCACACAATTTCCCCAAAAATTTTCAGGAATAGATGCCTGAAATTTAAGAGCGCGTGCTACTTCAAGAAGATGGCGGTGTTTCCGCTCTACCACTCCATTCTGCTGTGGTGTATATGTGCAAGAGCTCTCATGTAAAATTCCATTCAATGTGAATAAAGAACCACATTCACTATTAAAAAATTCTCTACCATTATCAGTGCGAATGCGTTTAATGGATTTCCCAAATTGATTTCTAGATATGGCAAGAAAGTTTCTAATGTGAGAAGAAACTTGACCTTTGGATTGCATTAGGAATATCCATGTAGCTCGTGAAAAATCATCTACAATAGTGAGAAAAAATCTAGACCCATCATGATTCAAGTTATGATAAGGTCCCCAAACATCGAGATGGACTAATGAAAAAATTTCGTCCACTTGAGAAGTACGATCATGAAAAGAATGACGTGTTTGCTTTGCTAATGGACAAATGGGACATTGAGGACAAGGAATAGAAGCTGAGTGACCCAGTCTTTGATGATGAAGAAAGTTTTTATTACTGATAGCAGAGTTACACAAAGATTTATTGAAAATATATTTGAGACTCTGCGAAACATCCATCCAGAAATATAGCCCTTGGAATACTCTACCCGAGCCCATTAGTTTCCCAGTCGAAAGGGCCTGAAACAAACATTCATCAGAATTGAATAAGATTTGACAAGAATTTTCTTCACAGACCCGAGATACTGACACGAGATTGAAGTGAAAATCAGGAATATAGAACACATTTTTAAGCACAATGAGTGGACTAAGAGTTACTGTGCCTATCATTTCAACTTGTGTGGTATTTCCATTTGGGAGCTGCACTGATATGGGAGAGAATAATTTTTTAATATTTGAAAGTGAACTTTTATCACAAACAATGTGATCGCTAGCACCTGAGTCGATAATCCATGCACTCCGTGAAATTGAATTCATCAAACAATGAGAAATACCTGTGAAACCCCCAGATTTGTCAGAAGTGTCCATTTTCCTCAGTGCCTCCATCAATTCTTGATATTGATCATGAGTAATTGTCTTGTTTGATGGTTGTCCTGACACCTGAAAAATTGTAGAAAATTTTCCTTTTTCCTTCTCTCCAGGTTTCCCATGCAGCTTCCAGCAATTTTCTATTGTATGATGCGGACGCTTACAATATTCGCAGTATAATTTACCTTTGTTTTTAAAATTCCTTCCAGTCGAGACGGGCTTATGCATGGGCTGCAGAACTTGGGCCAAGGTTGGCCCATAATTATTTTCTGCTTCTTTTAAATTGCTGAATGAAGAATCCAGCCCATGCGAAGCAACTCCGCACGGCCCATTTGGCCCATGAAGAGCTTGGCGACGTGGGCCGTTGGATCCACTCGCTGCCAGCGATGGATGAGAGCCGTCCGATCGCCCAATAAAAGGCGACTCGCTAGGGTTTCCGTCGAGGAACCCTAGCTCTCCCTCCTCCTGTCCTTTGTTTCCTCCGTTTTTCGGCGGATATCGAATCTGCCTTCTTGCAGCTAGAGCGACTCCGTCTCCCCCAGAAACCTTAAGATCCGCGGATCTTTGCTGATTCTCCTCTTGGATGGCAAGTTGGTAGATTCGATTGAGGCTCGGCATGGGTTCCATCGTTAAGATTTGAGATCGGAACGAAAGGTAAGCCTCGTTGAGGATTAACAGGAATCTTGTGGTTTTTTCCCTTTCTCGAATGGCTTTGTATTGCTGTAGAATCGGCTTTGGCCATTCGATTTTCTCCTCCGCTGCTTCAAACTCGTTCCACAGAGCCGCGAGTTTGTTGTAGACGGTTGCTATGCTCATATTTCCTTGCTTTAATTCCGAGATCTGCTGTGTTAATGTGAAAAGCTTTACCTGATCAAGCTTTCCAAACATTTCTTTAATGTTTTCCCACATTTGCTGTGAATCCTCCGTCGGGGGGAGACCGGCCGCGACTTCGGATGAAATGCAATTACCTATCCAAGTCCTGACAAGTTGATTGCACTTTCTCCAAAGTCGTGCCATCCTCTCGTCGGCAGGAATCGGAATTGTGCCGTCTAAAAATCCCTCTTTATCTTTCGTGACTAGCGCGCGCCGGAACTCGCGCGCCCAATTCGAATAATTGTCGGCACCAGTTAGCTCTCTGTGGATGAGTTTTAACTTTGGTCCGTCGGCATTTGTCGTGTGGAGTGGGTCACCGGGCTCCGGTCGACCGCTTGTGGGAAAAAGGTATGGAAAAAAACTTGGATTGGGATAAGGATTTCCTCCAGTACCCGAATTATTAGGCCCTGTGCCCTGATTTGTTTGCCCCGCATTGAACTGATTCGAGTGGGAGTTTGATCCCATTCCGACCCCTGTTGATCCGCCCGTCTGCTCCGGGATGATGGCAGGATTTGCCCCATCAATGGTTGGCGAACCTCCAGTAATCCCAACGCTGCTCTGGTAGCTTCCTGGCTGTGATGAATGGAACCATGGATATGGTATCCACTGGTATGGATGGCCCATAAAGGGCTGCCCCAGGTTGAACTGAGCCGGGAACTGTTGCCATGGCACGTTTAGAGTTGGTGCTTGACCAAATTGCTGAGGAGCAGAAGCGGTAACAACGGATGAATCCTGCACTTCTGGCGTGACTTCTCCGGCAGGTGGGTTATTTGTGGAGGTAATTTCCTGTGATTTTTCCATGGTAGAATTTTCTTCCTTCTATAATAATGATTCCTATGGCAACTCTGTTTCTTGCAGATGGAGTTCCACGAGTGGCAATAAAAAAAAAAGGTGCGGAAGCGACTATAGGTTCAGAATTTTGGCTGCTCTGATACCATGTCACGAAGTTAGATGAAGAATAGAAGGAAGAACTTTGAGGAAGAATGTGCCTCAATTTCATTGATTTAGTTGATCTTTACAATGCTGTATATAAACACAAGAAGGAATAATAATAACAGAAAGTGTACATTCTTGTAATCTTTCTATTCCTAAGATATAGACAATTGTATATATACAAAATAAAATCATATCTTCCAACAGTCCATGGTACTAAGTTTCATTGATTGTCCGTGGATCGAATAAAATTTCATAAAATTGATCTGAATACAATTGGAATCCTCCCAATACGATAAGAATCACAATGTGACTGAGCCTTATGAACATCAAATCCACCATTGTTAAGTAAATCGGTAGGAGCATTTCCCCTTATTATAATCTTTTCATTTCTCCTTTGAAGTTGAAGACCATTTTCAAAATCTATTAAACCCAATAATCCACGAGTTATAAGCTGAGATCCATTTGAGACTTGCTTTTTGAGAAAAAAGTATTAGTTGCTTTGAACTCCTGAACAACCATCCATCTGTTCTATTATTGATTGCCCGATTACATTATCTTTCTTAACTTTCTTTTAGAGAAGAATCAGTTCATACTTTTAGGGATGATAGTGCGGAGCACTTAATAATTTTACCATTTTGTAAATGTTTGAGATGCTGCTGCTTTCCATTATATTTATCTAAGTATGTTACTTGATTAGATCTTTTGCTTAAATTAGTTACTCCTTGTTATTCAGGATTTATTACTTGTTTCTGTTATTTTCTAGTCAGGTTCTCGCATAAATTGCTAATAAACATACTCCGACGCCAAACCTTAGCATGCGTTCCCTCTTCCTAACTTGAATTAGGTATCAGTTGCCCTCCGTTTTCTTGCTATCGTGATTTCTCTCTCGCTTCTACAATCTCAAATCTAATCTAGCTTACGCGATTCCATCAACCAACCCAAATCAGCCCACCATTTTCGTTGCAGCTTCCTGGAAATCACAAATTTATGGACGATACCATACAAATTAAAAGGTCGTGAATAAGCATTCACATGGGATGAAAGTTCAGGAATCGTACAGCATTGCACATGAAACTAAGTTTCAGAGACCATCCGAGCCACCTTTCCTCCCATTTCCACGACATTTACCTAATTCACAAGCGTGGTCGGTCAACCTGCGGAAAATGATTTTACCTATTCACATATCTTCACTAACGTGCTGTCCTCATCTCTCGCTAATGTGTCATCGGAAACCAAAATGAACTCTCCCTCCTTCTGTCTCCATTCGTCTCCTCCTAATCAACGCCTGCCCCGACCAACACAGGACTCGGTCAGTCCCCACCCTAGGGGTGTCAATGGTTCGGTTCGGTTCGGTTTTTTTGAAAAACCGAACCGAACCGAACCGTTAAAAAAATCTTCCGAACCGAACCGAAATTTCGGTTCGGTTCGGTTCGGTTCGGTTTTTCGGTTTTTGGTTTTTAACCTTTGATTTTCGGTTTTCGTTTTCTTTTTTCTATTAAACTCATATTTCTCCACTTTTATTTGTTGGTTCGGTTCGGTTCGGTTAACCGATAAAAACCGAACCGAACCGAAAAATTTCGGTTTTTAATGAAAACTGAACCGAAAAAACCGAATTTTTGGGTTCGGTTACTGACGCCCCTACCCACCCCTTTGCCTCCCCAGGGCCCCCTCCCATCTTCCAAAAATGATTGTACTTTGACTTTCGCAAAAGCCAATTTAAAAAAAATAAAAATTGAGGGTTTCTCCCCAAAAACGTGCACAGAGAGAAAAGAAAAATGGATTTTTTCAAAGGTGCTGATGGTGCTGCTGACGACGTTGACGTCCAGTACTACGTCGTTAGATTGAACAAAATGCCTACACATAAAGAATTGAAAAATTAAATTCAGAGGGAAGATATATTTGTACTTCGGCAATCCGACGCAAATGGTTTTGGCCCCGAAGCCTTATCGTTTCACGCGGTTTACCTTCTCAATTTCGAAGATGGAGAAAGTTGAGGATGGGCCGAGTTTGGAAAATTTGTCCAAAAAGTTCTAAACTTATTGCAATTTCAACAATTTAGTCCTAAACTTTTCAATTTTGCCAGTCAAGTCTTTAACTTTTTTCGCTTTTTATTAATTAAGTTAATCCGGCTAATTTTGACCAGAATTCACTGACGTGGACGTCGATATTGACGTGAACAAATTTTATTACTTTATTATATTTTTTTGATTTTATAAAATATTTATATGTTTTTTTGTTTTGTTTTGTTTTTTTCCCTTTTTCCTCTGGCCAATCTCGAAAAAATATTAAAAAATAATTTTTGTCCACGTCAATGTCGGTCGTGCCACGACATTCGACATCTACATCAGCGAATTCCGATCAAATTAGCTGAATAAACTCAATTGGCAAAATGTTAAAAGGTTTAGGATTTAATTGGTAAAGTTGAAAAGTTTAGAACTAAATTAGTAAAAGTGTTAATAAATTTAGGACTTTTTGAACAATTTTTAGATTAAGTTTGCCACGAGGTAGTGTAGATTGGGGAGATGGTGTTTTTTCATCTATTTTCACACTATTTTTGTTATAGCTTTTGGTGAAGATAGATTTGAATCAATTTCGTGACCATTATTGTCCCTCTTAAGTAGTTTGAATTTGATTTTAGTCACAAAGCAATTGAATTGCAATGAAAACATGTTAATTTGTGTCAACATACCGTGTCGTGCAATTTTGACATTTTCTCTTTACAATCCACGCTTTCAAAACTGTTAGGCAAATGGATCGTGTCCAATGATCTCGTCTTTTTAAAGATCATGTGGGGATATTAGGGGATTCGTGAAATTTGACCGTCGATGCTCTACCGATCCTCTTTGTTTTTTAGATTTGCTTTGTAGTCTTCTAACCTTTACTCCGCTTCGATTTGTTTTGCCATGAAAGTTTATATGCTTTTCATGTATCATTCTGAGTAATGAATACAATTTTTTTTTTAATAAAAACAAAATGGTTCGTAAAAAGAAAACCCATATGGATTATATTGTATGCAAAAGTTGCTCACACGCAAGTGCTCCTCGAGAAAGTGACGAAACTATCGGAAGATGAATTCCACGCCGACATGAGAAAGAGACTGGCTTTTCCTAAATACACAGGATTGCTTGTGAAATACAACGAAATGGCTCTATACATACACGTGCCTAACTAAAATGACTAGATACAACGTCTTCGACTATTGTCCATTCGTTCCTCCCGTATTGCCCTCGACATCTTCTGAAGCTGGCGGCTTTATTTCGCTGTCTGATTTCGGGACGTGGGACGGCCAAAGAAACGATCTGGTTTTCGACAAAAGAAGAAAAGAAACAACGAAGAAGAGCGCCGGCGCTCCCGCCCGTACGAGGATAAGCTTCTGCCGGGGCAGTACGAGAACGGAAGAAAGTGCCGATGAAGAAACCGGGACCCGTCCACGTGGTCCCGCGATTCGAATTAAAACAGTTCTGACGAGGGAAATGCGATCCCATGTTCAGTTGGTCTTTCACTTTCACGCGACTCGTTTCAGTCCCGTTCATCGAATCGAAGCGATTCATTTTAAACCCCTTTTCCAACAAATACGGGCGGTGAAATGAAATAGTGGATCCATGTTTGCCGGATGGCTTGTTGGACTCCAGTTCGAGTCAACGGATGTTGCCATGTATTAATTTTAGGGCCCATGACTCGTGTCTATTTTTATCGGTCTCAAGTATCTTGATTTTGACTGTCATAGAATTTAATTACAATGAAAAAAAAGTTAGCGTCCGTGTCGATATATAAAGTTAAGCATGACGTGACATGAAGTGTCGTATTATGTTTTATAAGAAGTCATGCTAGTCTAATCTTTCTCTCTTTTCTTTTCAAAAACAGTGCATGAATGTCACTTCATTGGCGAAATTTGGTCGGTTGAATATACGTAAATTAAGTCTAGGCAGGGTATTTTCTTTACATATGAGATGATTCCCTTGAGTTACATTTGATAAGTAAGATAAAAGATGGGATATGATATGAATATATTTGACTTTATTATTTACTGAATTTATATAACATCCTATTTCACTATAAATTCATACAACCAAACAATGTTGGCGTCCCGAAAAGTATTGTGCGTAATTTCTACGCAGGATTTGCCACTTTGCTTCCGCAGTTATCTAACTCAAGCCCACCAAGGTCGGGCCTTGTTTGGCCGCCCCTGCTCAATCCCCCTCTCCTTGGTCTCCTCCTTCCTCCTCCTCCTCCTCCTCCTCTGCTTTCTCCGCCTCTCTGCTCGCTCAACTCTGATAACCACCTTGAGACTTCTCTACTGCGGAGAGAGGATTGCGGATAAAATGTCGAATCCGTGCACAACGAAGAAGAGCCCAGGTAAGGGTTCGAAGGCAAGGCTGCCTCCCGAGAGAGGACTGGTCAAAGCCAGGATCTTCAGGATGGTTGTGAAGAAGGTGGCTGGTATAGCATCGACGGCGGGGCTCGGAAGGAAGGGAAGCCGCGTTGCAGCTGAGCCGGACTCGGCGTCGCTGGCCGAGCAAGAATAACCCTCAGGTGTCTCTGTAGATGTACGATTCGACTCTGCAACTGTACTACCGATGACCCTTTTTTTTTCTCAAGGGTGTGTTCTTGCTCCTTCTGCTGTGATGCTTCGTGGGTTCAGAGAAGAATTTCTGGTTACTTTATGTCAGGGAAATGGAAAATACAGAGATAGGGAACAGAATGCAGGTTGTCTTCGTCGCCATTCTTGAGCGGGTCTTGACTATTTTTACGGATGTCTCTGTTGAATTCTTTACTTTTGCCATGGAAGTCGTTCTGCATCTCTCGCTTTTTCTATCTCTCGCTTTTTCTTTCTTCTCGTTTCCACTTCGATTCCCTTCTACTGTAGTAGTAGTTAAATTCTCGTGTCTTGATTTAGTGGATTCAAATGCCCCTTGCCGTTGCCTACCACTGTTTCTTCGTGCTCTGTTTTTTGGGGAGCCAAAAACCTACCTCTGGGTCGACAAGAATGAAGGTTTTTGAACGTTTGGTGCCATCAGAAGAAAGAAGTTCCAATGAAAATGTCACGGAGAAGGTTTAGCTTCGTTCATATGCTCCCCAGATTGCGATCCAGAGGTTGAAAATTCGATGGAGGATGAATCCTTTTCTTGGTCGCAGCACTCGAAAGTGGGAGATTCGGATACCGAATGAACGGAATTGGAAACCCTCTTTTTGCCCTTTTCCCGTTTTGCTGAGGAAGAAAAGCCGCCAATCGTTTTGCCTCAAGAGAGAGAGAGAGAGAGAGGAGGAATCGCATCGTTGGATCTCTCGTACGACGTCCGTCTTTATCGTCTTTTGAAACAGAGTCGCATCCGTGCCGGGTTCTTCTGGTGACCCAAATTCCATCCGAAGGAAATATATTCGATATTCCAACATGCGAAACTGATCGAACTGGGTATATTACGCTTCTGAAAAAACCTTAATTCCACAGATTAAATGCCACAGATTCCGTCCGTCTTGCTTTCTGGGTTTTTGTTGTTCTCCAGAGAAGCAGTGGATACTGTGGAGAGGAATTACACTACCGCTACACTTTTTGCCACAAAAGAACGCAACTGCCTTTGGAAGTTACTCTTACAGGATATGGGCTGGGTTAGCCCAACATGGGCGGCCCGGCCCACCCATCCATAAAACCCATCGCCATCAAAACAAGAATTGAGATCCCGGTTCGGACATGATTTGTGTAGTTATGCACAATAATCGGAACAACGACGTTCCCTATTTTTCATTGATTTAAAGCATATATTAAGTCTTTATCCCCAATAGATTCGACCGCGTGCAACTCTTAAAATCATGATTCTGGAAATAGAAAGGTTGCAATTTGTTTTCATTTGTTAACGCCGTTCGACAATGCCGGTATTAAATTAGAGGAGCAAGTGTGTTTGCCTACTTTCAACTATTGCTTGCCCACGGTTGGGAAAAAAAGAGAGGAAGGAAAGCACAGAAAAATAGAAAAGAAGAAAAAGGGAAATAACATAAAAATGGTAACAAAAATTAAGGAAAATTAAAACAATTATCCATGTCAGTATCGCCAAACCACATAGGATGGTTGACGGTCATATAAGAGATTTCCGACCAAAATTGATACAAATACAAAAGGTTTAAAGTTAAACTTGTACAATTAAAGAGTTTAGAATTTAATTGGTAATAATACAATTGATTTAGGACTTCTTTAGTATCTTGCCTGACATTTTGCATAAAAGACCCCATACTCGCAAATGCGCAAGCACATTCGTCAAAGACGATTCTCGACGAGGCCTACGTATTTTCTTTAATCTAAATCTTTTGCAATTTTTCCTTAAAGAATTGTTGCCCACGGAGATAGCAAATCACACCCAACTTTCATTCCACAAAAGTACGGACAATTTAAAACTGTTTGTGCGTGGATTTGCGCATCGGAGATAGAATAAAAAACTATTATGAATTGGTTTATTCCCCATGTGAAGGACATATATTTTTTTTCAATCATTTGCGTAATCAAAGAACAACATTAGTAACCGAAACCATGATCCTGTCGTGACTTGGTTTATTCCTATGAACGAAGGTAAGATAGGCAAATGTATAATCTCTTTCGAAAATATGAATTATGGCGGGACTAATTAAAGACGTAATAATCAAACTCATAAAACATGAGAAGATCCCTCAAATATTGTGCTTGAAAAATGGGTAAGGCCGCTCTACACTCTTAAAAGATAGAGATACTCTTTTGATATGTTCGACCATTGTTAGAAGTAACTCATAATATTACAGGATATACTTTTTGTGCTTGTCTATTGATCTAAATGATTCGATTATACTATCTGAATAGAATTAAAGACAAAATTATTGAGAAGGTTGCGTCCTAATCTCAATATGCACATGGTAAATAGGACTTTCGGTGCACGTCTTGTTATATATAAAAAAAGAAGAAGGAATTAACGGGTTAGACTCTCATTTAAATTAATCATGATTGATCTATCTATATTGTTAGTAATTTTTTTTTTGTTAATATCCTGAAAAACCTCAAACGGTACACCTGTGACAAATTTATCCCAAACTATTTTTTTGACCACCAAAAACCCCAAACTTGTATACCTTTGACAAATTTACCCTAAACTGATACACTTATGACAAATTTACCCTATGTTAGTTTTTATTAAATTTTATTGTCAAATTATTAAATTAAATTACACGTAACAGTTTATTGATATACCAATTTGGGATTTTACTCTCCGTTTGTCATAGTTTATAATTTTTGTGATTTTTTTTTATATTAATCCAATTTAACGAATGGTATATTTGTCACAAATTTATCAATTTGGAGTTTTTTGCTGTCGAATAAATTAGTTTGGGGTAAATTTGTCATAAATGTACCAGTTTATGGGTTTTTATGATTAGTCGAGATAAATTTATCACGAATGTATCAGTATGAGGTTTTTCAGAGTATTAAAATTTTTTTGTAAGGCTTATGTGTTCACCATGGAACTTACACGCCTTGGCGGATCCTATTTGAAAGGGACTTGCTAGTACAAGCGTGAAAGGGGCAGTAACAAAATAAATGCATGGAAGTCGAGACAATGGTATGCATCGGGACCAGTACACATTGACGCAGTCTTCCTGGTACTGCGGTTATCTTTTTTGGGTATTGCAGTTAAGTTATATGGTTTATTTTTTCTTTTTCTTTTTTTTTTAAATATGACTACTTGAAGTTTCAGGGGGCCACAGTCTTAGTTGAGAAATTTGTGTATGACCCACTTTATAGGGAATTATGGCAAATCCAAAACTGAAAAAAAACACAAGAAAAAGGATTTGCGCAAAAAACACATAGATTTGTGACAATCATTAACCAGGGCTTGTTCTTTTCACTCGTCTCATCTTTATTATTTTTTTTATAGAGATTTTGGACCAAAGAAAGTGATGGAATCTTTTATGACCGATGTCTAGATTTATCAAACGAATGAATTAAATTAGATTTAAACGAGTAAAAAATTGTCCGACTTAAATTGATTTATTTAATCTATAAAGACCCGTTTTTACGTAATACAATCTTCGCAATCCATACCTAACCAAAATATGGGTTTTTATGATTAGTCGGGGTAAATTTGTCACAGGTGTACCAGTTTGAGGTTTTTCATAGTCAAAAAAATAATTTTGGGTAAATTTGTTACAAATATATTAGTTTAAAGTTTTTCAGGATATTAATCATTTTTTTTTTATGAAAAATACGCACAGCTTATGTGTTCACCACGGAACTTGTCACGCCTTGGTGGATCCTATTTGAAAGGGACTTGCTAGTACTAGCGTGAAAGGGGCAGTAACAAAATAAATGCGCGGAAGTCGAGACAATGGTATGCATCGGGACCAGTACACATTGACGCAGTCTTCCTGGTACTGCAGTTATCTTTTTTGGGTATTGCAGTTAAGTTATATGGTTTTTTTTTTTTTAAAAAAAAATATGACTACTTAGAGTGCGTTTGGTAACATTTCTGTTTAAAAATTGTTATAGGGAACATAAATAGAAAAAAGTGTTTCTGTTCCGGGGAACAATTTTTGAACAAAAAGACGCGTTTGGTAAACTTGTTCTGGGAATAAAAAATGAACGGAAACACGTTTGGTAAATTTGTATAATTTTTTATTTCTTTTAATTTTTAATATTTTTATTTTATTTTTTCTATTTTCTTTCTTATTTTTCCTTTTTTTCTTTTTCCTTTTTTTTTTTCTTCTTTTGGGCGGCGGCCCCCCTCGCCATAGGGGAGGCTCCCTCGGGCGACCGGGCGAGCTCGAGCTCGCCAGTCCGGGGTCTGACGAGCCGCAGAGGTCGCCGGCCCTCGACGGCCATGGCCGAGGCCGGCGACCGGCCAAAGGAAAAAGAAAGAAAAAAGAAGAAGAAAATAAGTGTTTCTGTTCTTTGTTCCAGAAACAAGAAACAAAAAAAAATTGTTTTTGTTCCCAGATCCAGAAAAACAGAAAAATTATTCAAAAACAGAAAAAAAAAAAAGAACAAAAACAAACGGGCCCTTAAAGTTTCAGGGGGCCACAGTCTTAGTTGAGAAATTTCTGTATGACCCACTTTATAAGGAATTATGGCAATCCAAAACTGAAAAAAAAAACACAAGAAAAAGGATTTGCGCAAAAAACACATAGATTTGTGGCAATCATTAACCAACGCTTGTTCTTTTTCACTTGTCTCATCTTTATTATTTTTTTATAGAGATTTTGGACCAAAGAAAATGATTGAACCTTTTATGATCGATGTCTAGATTTATCAAACGAATGAATTAAATTAGGTTTAAACAAGTAAAAAATTGTCCGATTTAAATTGATTTATTTAGTCTATAAAGACCCGTTTTTACGTAATGCAATCTTCGCAATCCATACCTAACCAAAATATGATCAGGACCTAGCCAAACCGAAGCTCCAATTCAAGAGAATTGAAAGCACCAAAAACAAAGGTCTTTCCATGCTTGAGATTGATTTTGGCACTAGCATAACAAGTCGACGCAGTTGCCGCTTTTTGATCATTTTAAACACCATATACCATTGCCAATTACTTAAATTCATCCGGAACGAGAAGAATCAAATAATTATTGGTAGATAACTCGTATGATAATTGTTAACCAAAATTAATCGACCAAATTTGAGAAAACCACTTAGATAAATGTCGATAGTTCTTTGTGGTTGCATGAAGCTATAGGCATTTTTCAAAAAAAGCAAAATAAAAATCGGTAAAATATAAGGATTTTCTTTCTATGGGTAATCAAAAGAGACAAATGGACCAGTTCCTATAAAAGCTCGGTGGGAGTTGGGGAGCGTGCGCTGCCGTTTACGGATACTTCCACATCCGTACGTTGACCGGAATCTTGGTGGACGGAATCATACGAACTGCCGACATCGTTTTAAGAGTACAACGTTAATTCCAATTTTTCGAAAAGCAACAGGATTCAATATGAAAGGAGGCACGACATTCCGGCGCGAAGCTGCCTCCTACCTTCGTCTCCGCCTCAGCTCCATTTTCCATCACGCTCGTAATGTAATTTATGTGCAACAGGACCTGTGCAATTCAACTCGTGCTTCAGTTTCTCTTTCTATTCTCGTGTTAGATATTTGATTCTATACTTGCTTCAATTGAGGTTGGAAATTCTTTTCTAAACGAGTTGATAAACATAAAAAAAGGTTAATACCATGGAAAATTTTAAATCGATACATTCATGAATAATTTATCTCAAATTAATTTTTTGACTACGAAGAATCTTAAACTAATACATATATGACATATTTATTTTAAACTAATTTTTCGACTGCAAAAATCCGAAACCGGTATATCCATAATAATTTTACCTAAAAAATCTAAACCAACATATTTATGACAAATTTATTATCTGTTAGCTATTGTCAAATTTTACCGTTAAATTTTCTAACGTGGATAACATATAGTGACACAAATTTAATAACAAAATTTGACAAAAGTTAATGAGGGTAAATTTATCATAAGTATAATGGTTCGTGATTTTTGATAATCAAAAAATTAATTTAAGATAAATTTGTTATATATGTACTAATTTGTGATTTTTTGTGGTATTAATCCAACTTAAAAAAAATGAAAGTGATAAAAAATTTCAAGAAAAGCCGATGAATTAAATAAAAAAATCATGCAAGCTATTGGTAAGTAAGTTAGATCTTAGAAGTTTGGACCAAAAAAAAAAGTTAGATGTTAGAAGTGGCAAAATAGGTTAAGGACCCACATTTTAGCTTTTTTTTTTTTTTTTTTGTCAGTCCTACACTATTAGGGCCCAACTAATGACTCGAAAACCCCAACTAGAAATCGGGCTTTACTGGTTCTATAATGAACTCATATTTGACCCACTAATGACTTGAGAACCCCAAAGTTTAGTAAGGCGACCAAATGCCCTTCTTAATTAGTGGCCTCATTGATGATTCATTTATATACACATTGCGCTTGCTATTTCGAACGGCAATCCTTCGGGCTCTAACCCAATTTTGCCTCTTGTTATTTACCCAACGCCAACATTTGGCACCTACCATCGCTCGACGGTCCACTAAGACGCATAATTTATATTTGCATTAATTTATTTTGGATTCTACCATTGGAAATTGGGAAAATTGTTAAAAAAAACCTATTATACATCGGTTGATTTAGTCATAAATATTTTAATTCTACTAATTCAGTTCTAAATTTTTTGATGATTTGTTGATTTAGTCATAATTTTTTTCAATTGTGAAAATTTAATCCTAAATCTTTTTACAATTTGTCAATTAAGTTATAAAACTTTTGACGATTTCCCAATATAATCATTTGGGCAAATTATCCAAATAATAGGTTCGAAATTTTCACGAGGGATAAGAATAATGGGACTACTTAAGATATATAATAGAACTTATATAACGTGAGACAATTCCTCAATCATTTTGCTTGAAAAATGGGTAAGAGCAATGAAGCTCTACACCTTAAAAGATCGAAATATTATTTCAATAGATTCAAACTTTGTTTGGAGTAGGCCATAATACATATCGCACGATCTTATTCCAAAATATGTACTTGTGGTATTTGTTCAACGGTCTAAATAATTTGATTATACTTTTCGAATAAGATTTGAGGTTGAAAAGTACAAACCAAATCGGCCGGCCTTTTTTGTCGCAGCTTCATAAAATGGAAATCATGAGAGAAGGACAGCAAGTTGCCGTCCTCTCCGGCCATCAATAATTCACAGCCGAGATGGAACTTCCAAAAACGACTCCACTTTAACTTTTGCAAAAGCCGATCCAAAATCAGAAAATGAAATTGATCTATTCATATTTTCGCGCTGGGCAGACAGGGAAAATCGTGCATTTTATTTTAAACACGAGCGGATGCTGACGCCCACGCCCGCATGATGGCGTGTCTGCTACAACGTCATTTGGAATCGATGAATATAACCAAAAAAAAAAAAAAAACAAAATGCCTACGATTAAAGAAATGAAGAAAAAATCAGAGGGAAAATATATTCGTACCATCGGCAATCCGACGCCAATAGCTCCTTATCGTTTGACGCGGTTTACCTTTCCTTTCCTAATGAGTATGCCGCAAGGAAGTGCAGAATGGGGAGATGGTTCTTTCTATTTTTTTCCTTCCCTGTTTTCACACTACTCTCTCATCACAGTTTTCTCGAAGATGGATTTGAATCGAATTCGTTAGGACCCTTTTTTTTTTTTTTTTTTGATCTCATTTCTTACGACTCGTTCGTTAAATTAGATCAATCCTTTTTAATCTTAGACCAGCAAAAATGAGGGAAAGGGTGGATTCGGGGCTCGTCACCTCTACCGATGCCCTATCGAACTTGGGTTTGATGCGACTCACTAACGTTGCCACTTGCCATGTACGGTGAAAAAAAGGTTGTCATGCGTTGCTTTTAGGGGCTGAGAATACACTGCAGGTGTTATAATCGCATTTATAATTCGTGTCAATTTGTGTCGATGGAAATTCGTTAATTCTTGTCAATATATCATTGAGATTTTCTCTAGATAATTCATGTTTTCCAGAATATCAGGCAAAAAGATTGTATCTATTGTTCTCGTCTTTTTAGATATGGCATGAAGATATCATGAAAGTCATTAAATTTAGTTGGTTGAATACCCAAGAATGAAGTTTACGCAAAGTATCGCCTCTACCGACGTAATGATTCTCTCTCGGGCATTTTTGTACATCGCTCGTGAATACAATAAAATGGCTCCATACGTACACGCATCTAACTAAAATTACTAAGTTGAAAAATCTAATTAAGATGAGCAGATACAATGTCCCTCTCCTGTTGGGTTGGAAAAAAAAGAGAAAGTGGGGCCTCAACTTTTGTCCGTTTCCTTCGACCCCTTCTGGACGCGGGACACCCAAAGGCGACACCGTGCGAATCTCTCGTGCCTAAACCTTTAGTCTCATTAAGGATGTTTTGCGTGATTACCACGCACGATGGATTATATATATTTATATATTAATTTTTATTTTATTTTATTCTATTTTAACTATCAGTTCAGTATATAAATTATTTTCCTATCTCTTTTAGGACACCTAAAGTTAAACGTCCCCGCGTCTAACTTCGAGAAGAAAGAGAATCGAATTCTCCACCGCACATTTTCATATGACAAAGGTGGTTACGAAGATAATCCTAAGTGAATTCCCTACATAGATTCACTTCCACTGTTGCCCGCCAACCCGACACCCGTTCACTTCGGGTCGGATCGGTTTTTTTTTTTTATACCATCCCTGCTCCGGTGTCCCCACCCACTGCTTTAGCTCTCCTCCACCATAAATTGAAGCGCCCCCACATTCGTGTCCATCGAAACTCAGGCAAACACACCTCCTCTTCCTCTGCTTGTTCATCTCTGATAACCCCGACGAGATTCCTCTGTTGCAGAGAGAGGGCGACCGATAAAATGTCGAATCCTGGCGCCACGAAGAAGACCTCGAGCGAGAATTCGGAGGCGAGGCTGCCTCCCAAGAGAGGGCAGGTCAAAGTCAGGATCTTCAGGATGGTTGTGAAGAAAGTGGCCGGAATAGCATCGGCGGCGGGGCTCGGAAGGAAGAGAAGCCGCGTCGCGGAGGAGCCGGCCTCTACCCCGCCGCTCAAGATCAGCGCGTGCTCGCTGGCCGAGCAAGGGTAGTCCTCAGGTGTCTATGTAAATGTACGGTTCGACTCTGCAACTCTACTACTGGTGACCGCCTCTCTTTCTCGAGGATGGGTTGTTGTAATGCTTCTGCGTTCAGAGAAGAACTTCTAGTTACCTTATGTAAGTGAAATGCAAAGCACAGAGTTAGGGAACAGATTGTGGGTCGACTTTGTCGCCATTTTTGGGTGTGTCTTGTCTATTTTCAGGGATGTCTCTGTCGTGATTTTCCCTTTACGAAGGAAGGGATTCTGCATCTCTTGCTTTTTCTCTCTCTTATTCCCACTTCGATTCCCTCCTATTGTAGCAGTGGTTAAGTTCTCGCGTCTCGAATTAGTCGATTCAAATGCCCCTTTGCCGTTGCCAACCTCGGTTTCTTCGTACTCTGTTTCTTGGGGGGCCACAAAGCCACTTCTGGGTCGACAAGAAAGAAGGTTTTGGAACGTTTGGTGCCATCAGACGCAAAAAGTTTTAAAGAAAATGTCTCAAATTGCGACCCCGAGGTTGAAATTTCGATGGAGGATGAATCGTTTTCTTGGTTGCAGCCCTCGAAGGGGGAGATTCGGATGCCGAATGAACGGAATTGGAAACCCACTTTTGCCTTCTTCCCGGTTTGCCGAGGAAGAAAAGGTGCCGATCGTCTTCGCTCAAAAAAGAAAAGGCCTCGATCGCATCGTTGGATCTCTCGTACGACGTCCGTTTTACTGTCTTTCGTTTTCTTTGAGGAGTCGCTTCGATGCCACGTTCTTCTAGTGACCCAAATCCCATCAAAACAAGAATTTGATAGGCCGAGAATCGTGATCTCGGTTCGGGCATGATCCGTGTAGTTATGTACAATAATCGATAGAACGGTGTTACTTTTTTTAATTGTATTAGAACATATATTAGGTCTTTACCTTCGATAGATTCGCTCACACGCAACTCTTAAAATCACGAATTTGAAAATCATAAATTTCCGATTTGTTTTCATTGGTTAACATCGTTCGACAATGTCAATATTAAATTGGAGGAGCATGTGTGTCTGCCTAGAGATGGTCAGCTAATGATCTCAATGGGCCACGGTTGGGAAAAAAATATAAAGAATGAGATAAAAGAAAAAAATAAGGAAAAGGGAAAATGAAGTAATAAAAAATTTAGAAGAATCATGTCACTTCGAAAATAATTATCAAAATTGGCTTGATAGATTTGATAAGTACGAATATAAAAAGGTTTGACACTAAATAATAATGTAATTAAAATGTCCAGGATTTATCTAGTTTTAATTTAATAGATTTAGTACTTTTTTTTTTGTCTTCCTTGACATTGGGACAAAGGACCCACACTCGCACGCCGATTTTGTGAAAGATGATTCCCAACTAGGCCTTTGTATTTTCTTTAATTTTACTTTTCGCAACTTTTCCTTAAAAAATTGTTTGCCTGCAAAGATACCGAGTCGTACCACCCGACTTTAGTTCGACAAAAATATGAACAATAAAGAAGTATTTGCGCGCCGATTTGCGCGCCGTAGATAGAATAAAAAACTATTTGTTGCAACTTGCAATGCCCCATGTGAAGAACATTTTATTTTTCAGCGGTTTGCGTAAACAAAGAACAGCATCATTAGTAACCGCAACCGTGGTCCTCTAGTGACCTGGTTTATCCCTATGAACGAAAGTAAGGCAAATGTACAATCTCTTTCGAAAATATGTATTATGGCGGGACCACTTAAAGGTGTAATGGGAGAGATCCCTCAAATATTATGTTTCAAAAATGGGTAAGGCCAATGGAACTCTACAACCTCAAAAAATAACATATTCTTTTGATAGGTTAGATTATTGTTTGGAGTAACCCATAGTATATGTTAAATTATACCATTACGAGATGCACTTTTTGTACTCGTCTATCGATCTAAACGGTTTAATTGCACTCTCTAAATAGAATTTAAGACAAGATTACATCAATTGAGAAGGTTACGGCTTAATCTCACCATGCAAATAGGACTTTCAATGCACTTTTTGTTAAAAGAGAGAGCTAAAGAGCGGAATCTTATTTAAATTAATCGCGATTGATCTATATTGTCAGTAATTTTCTTTTCTTTTATGAAATAAATGAATGGCTTGTGTGTGTTCTCCACCAAACTTAACACGTCTTAGTGGGTCCTATTGCAAAATGGACTTAGATGTGTGGCTAGTGCAAGCATGAAAGGGGCAATAACGAAACAGATGCATCAAAATCGAGACAATGGTATGCATCGGGACCAGCACACATCTACGCGGTCATTCTAGTACTACGATTTTCCCTTTCTGGTATTGCAGTTAAGTTGTCTGGTTTTTCTTTTTATTTTTTTAAATATGACCACTTGAAGTTTCGTGGCCGCACATGAGACACGCAGCTGGCCATTGCAAGGTTCACACACACAGGAACTTTCCATCTTCTTCGTTGCAAGCCCATTTAACTAATGCATATAACACTTCACTTCAATCCATCATTTATGAATTGAGAAATTAGTGTATGATCCATTTTGACAGGTCTATTATCAACAGTCTTGCAATTCGAAAAAAAAGAAAAAAAGAAAAACAAAGATGTGTACAACAGAGCACATAAATTTGTGGCAATCATTAACGAATGTTCGTTTTTTTTTTCCCGCTTGTCTCGTCTTTAGTTTGTTTTTTATGGAGAATTTGGACCAAAGAAAGTGGTGGGACATTTTATGACTGATATCTAGACTTATCAAATGGGTGGATTGGATTAGGTTTAAATGATTTGAAAATGGTCCCATTTAAATTGTTTTATTTAATCTATATGGACCCATTTTTACGTGATACAATCTTTGCAAATTATACCTAACCAAAATCCAATCGAGACCAAACCAAACCCAAGCTCCAATTCAAGAGCATTAAAGGTACCAAAAACAAAGGTCCTTTAGTGCTTGAGATTGATTTTTGCACTTTTATAACAAGTCGACGTAGCTGTCATCATCTGATAATTTCAAACATCGTATATCACCACCAATTACTTAAATTCATCCTGAATGACAAAAATTAAATAATTATTGGTAGATAACTTGAATGAGAGTTGCCAACCCAAAACTAATAGGTTAAATCTAACAAAAGCACTCAGATAAAGGTTGATGGTTCTTCAAGATCATAGTAAGCTTTAGGCGTTTTTAAAAAATGCAAAATAAGAATCGGTAAAATATAAGAATTTTCTTTGTACGGATTTCAGCAGAGACAAATGAGTCATTCCCTATAAGAGTTTGCCCGACTTTAGTTCGACAAAAATATGAACAATAAAGAAGTATTTGCGCGTCGTAGATAGAATAAAAAACTATTTGTTGCAACTTGCAATGCCCCATGTGAAGAACATTTTTTTTTTCAGCCGTTTGCGTAAACAAAGAACAACATCACTGGTAACCTCACCCATGGTCCTTTTGTGACCTGGTTTATCCCTATGAACGAAAGTAAGGCAAATGTACAATCTCTTTCGTAAATATGTATTATGGCAGGACCGGTTAAAGGTGTAACGTAAGAGATCTCTCAAATATTATGCTTCAAAAATGGGTAAGGCCAATAGAACTCTACAACCTCAAAAGATAACATATTCTTTTGATAGGTTCGATTATTATTTGGAGTAACCCATAGTATATGTTAAATTATACCATCATGAGATGTACTTTTTGTACTCGTCTATCGATCTAAACGGTTTAATTGCACTCTCTGAATAGAATTTAAGATAAGATTACATCAATTGAGAAGGTTACGGCTTAATCTCACCATGCAAAAGATAAATAGCACTTTCAATGCATTTTTTGTTTAAAAAAAAAGAGTTAACGAGTCGAATCTTATTTAAATTAATCGTGATTGATCTGTATTGTCAGTAATTTTCTTTTCTTTTATGGAAAAAATGAATGGCTTGTGTGTTCTCCAAGAAAGTTGACACCTCTTGGTGGGTCCTATTGAAAAGGGGACTTAGATGTGTGGCTAGTACAAGCATGAAAGGGGCAATAACAAAACATATGCATCAAAAGCGAGACAATGGTATGCATCGGGACCAATACACATCTATGCGGTCTTTCTGGTACTACAATTTTCCCTTTCTGGTATTCAAGTTAAGTTGTCTGGTTTTTCTTTTTTTATTTAATTATAAATATGACTACTTGAAGTTTCGCGGCGGCACATCCTTACTCGCACGAGACACGTAGCTGGCCATTGCAAGGTTCACACACACAGGAACTTTCCATCTTCTTTGTTGTAAACCCAATTAACTAACGCATATAACACTTCAGCCCATCATATATGAGTTGAGAAATTAGTGTATGATCCATTTTGATAAGTCTATTATTAACATTCTTGCAATCCAAAAATGGAAAAACAAAAAAAGGGATGTGTGCAACAAAACACGTAGATTTGTGGCAATCATTAACGGATGTTCGTTTTTTTTCGCTTGTCTTGTCTTTAGTTTGTTTTTTATGGAGAATTTGGACCAAAGAAAGTGGTGGGACATTTCATGACTGATGTCTAGATTTATCAAATGGGTGGATTGGATTAGGTTTAAATGATTCGAAAATGGTCCAATTTAAATTGATTTATTTAAACTATATGGACCCATTTTTATGTGATACAATGTTCGCAAGCTATACCTCACCAAAATCCAATCAAGACCAAACCAAACTCGAGCTCCAATTCAAGAGCATTAAAGGTACTAAAAACAAAGGTCGTTTGGTGCTTGAGATTGATTTTGGCACTTTTATAACAAGTTGACATAGATACCATCACCTGATAATATCAGACATCATATACCACCACCGATTACTTAAATTCATCCAGAATGACAAAAATCAAATAATTATTGGTAGATAACTTGAATGAGAATTGCTAACCCAAAACTAATAGGTTCAATAGGAGAAAACCACTCAGATAAAGGTTGATAGTTCTTCAAGATTGTGGTAAGCTTTAGGCATTTTAAAAAAATCCAAAATAAAAATCGACAAAATATAATAATTTTCTTTGTACGGATTTCAACAGAGACAAATGAACCATTCCCTATGAGAGTTTGCCGGAAGGTAGAAGCGGGCACTGCCATTTACGGATACTTCCACGTCCGGACGTTGACCAGAATCTTCGTGCACGGATTCATACGAACTGCCGACATCGATTTAGGAGTACAACGTTAATTCTAATGATTTGAAAAGCATCAGGATCCAACATGAAGGGACGCACGACATTCGGGCGCGAAGCTTCCTCCAAGCTTCGTCTCCACCTCAGCTCAATGCCAATGGAGAAGATCCTCTCTACAAAGCTTCCTCCGTTTTCCATCATTCTTGTAATGTATTTTCTATGCAACACGACATGACACAGCTCAACTCACGCTTCAATTCCTCTTTCTATTCTCATGTTTGTTATTAGGTTGGAAAAATGTCACAAATTGTCCATGAACTTTTATTTAATATTTGATTTTATCATTGAACTTTCGATTTGCTCAATTTGGTTCCCGAACTTTGATCTAATATTCAATTTCATACTCGAGTTTTCGATTTGCTCAATTTGGTCTCTGAACTTTCATCTAATGTTCCATCTAGTCCATAACTATTTGGAAATTGACCAATTTCCCTTTTTTTTTAATAGAAATTGTTTTTTTTTATAAATAAAAAAATGCCAAACTGGGGTTTTTTTTTTGTCGAAAAAATACCACATTTATGCAAAGTAATAAAGGTCAATATTTCTTTCCTTTCTCCAAATGTAGCACAATCTCATAACATTATCATTTTGTCGACCTATGAAATGATTGGCCCACATAGATTCCATTCATGCCTCTTTTTTCATCTAAAACGAACTTGGTAATTATGTGCTAATTCTTCAAAAATAGCAGAAATTGCATCTTTAGAAACAAACGTTTCCAGAGTTCATTCCCGTTATCAATATGGTATAAGTTTGTTCTTATTTTCCTTTTTACATGCTTCCGATCTCAGCACTTGGCATACCTGGCGTTATTTTGCTCGCTCGCGGGAAAAGGTCCACTTGAAAGCTCGGAGTTATTCCTACTTAGAGCGAAAGCTCGAGATGAAGAGTTATCAGTAGTCCGCTTGCTCAAAAGCATGAGAAATGGCTGTGGGATTAGTGCGCTGATAGTGGGGACCAGTCATGGACCAATTTAAGGATCGATGATGGAAAGGCGACCTAGGGATTGGCCATGGTCTGATCAAAGGGTCGACCATGGATCGATCAATGGATCGGTGGTGAATCGATCACTGATCACGCAAATCAAATAGAGCTATCCAGCCACAGATCGACTGCTCGATCGTAAGGGTTGGTTGTGGGACGCTCACGCACTACCACGGATCGATGGATGAGCACGGATTGCCGCGGGTGATTTCCACTCGGTCATGTACTGATCGTGGGTGACCATGAATCAATCTCGTGCGACCATGTGTTGGTTGCGAATCGATCGATCCCACACAATCACATCATAGCCGAGGGTCCATGCTTGATTATGGATCAGTCATGAGTTGACCATGGATCGTTTACGATGGATCACGGAACAGTCATAGATCGGTTTAGCGATCTTGCTGCTCGACCATGAGCACGGCCATGTGCTTGGTCAGTTTTAGTCATGCTCCGACCAATCTCGGCCATGGACCTGACCATGGACTCAACCACGCCGGTTGGGCTTGGCCATGTCCAGCCACGTCCGGTCATGAGTTAGCCACGAATCTTGGTCAAAATGGTGTAGTCGACCGTGGATGAACACGAGAAGTTCTCGCCTAATCATGTTGGCACTTACATCGGCTTTCTTCTGATGCTTGCATAATGTTCTTCGGATGTTAATAATTAAATGAAGAGGATGGATCACCCACTTAGATGGCAAGAGGAGGATTTGGTCATGATTACTGCTACTTGAGTGGTAAAAAACATGTGACCAAAATCGAAAGCAATGATGTCCAAATCTTAGGCATTTAATGAATGAATGACTCATCAACGTAGGTGACAAGGAGGAAATTTGATAATGATTGCTAGAAGATTAGGCTTGGAGAGCATAAAAGGCTAAGTTATGATTATAGGGTCACTCCTTAGCTTAAGTGGACCAATTAGGAAAATACACAAATGTCCTCAATCATTTCCTTAGAGCTTTAGGATACCACACCATCAAACTAGCTATGCTACTAAAAGAGAGCCTTTTGGGCCAGGTCATCAAATGAGGAAAGGCCTAGAAATTGGGCACCACCTCTGTATTCTCACTACCCTTGGCTCCTCTCTCTCTCTCTCTTCTTGTGCTCTCTCCCCTTCTCTCGACCCTTACTCGCTGCTCACCCTCGTCGCTCGGCCACTTCTTGGCCAACTGTCGTTACTTCATCGACATTAAGTAGAATCTCTAACTTTCAGCGAGAGCGATGTACTGCATTATTGAATTTGGATGTGTGCTCACCCATACTTAATTGTGTGCATGATGATGAATGTTTTGTATGATTTGCTTATAAATTGTATTCATAAGTATGATCACACCTCGAGTCACGGATGAGTGTCACTCGGCTTTGGGATCGACGTTGAGACATGACGATTCGAGCCTCGCTTGGCTTTGGATTGGTATTGAGGCGTGCTGATTCGAGCCTCACTTGACTTCAGATCGGGGACTAAGCGTGTCAGTTCAAGCCACGAGCCATGTGCTACGCTCGACATATTAGTATAATTATAATGTTATAGGTCATGGCATACACACATGTATATGAGCACGTCCTCGGGCCTTGTTTGTATTGGCTAAGACGAAAGATAATGAACCGGCATGTGTGATGCATGACATGTAATCATTTCCAAAAACGATTCTACTTTAACTTTTGCAAAATCCAATTAAAAAAGAAAGGAGTTTCTCCCCCAAATACGTGCGCAGAGAGGAAAAAAATGGATTTTTCCAAAATGTGCTGATACCGCTGCTGACGTTGACGCCCGCACGATGATGACGTGTCCGGTACTACGTCATTAGATTGAACAAAATGCCTACAAATAAAGAATTAAAAAATTAAATTCAGAGGGAAGATGTATTTGTACTTCGGCAATCCGACGCAAATGGTTCAGCCCCGGAGCTTTATCTTTTCACGCGGTTTACCTTCTCAATTTCGAAGAAGGAGAAAGTCGAGGATGGGCTAAATTTGGAAAAATTGTCCAAAAAGTCAGACTTTTATTACACTTTTATTAATTTAGTTATAAACATTTTAATTTTGCCATTTGAGTTTTAAACCTTTTCACTTTTTATCAATTAAGTCTATCATGCTAATTTTGACCGGAATTTACTGACGTTGATAAATTTAATTAATTTTTTAATTGTTTTTTATTTTTTATTTCTTTCACTTTTTTTCCTCTGGTCGGTTGCCCTCGCCAAGCCTTCGGCGAGGTCTTTGCCAAGCCTTCGGCCACCCCGCCTAAGGCCGGCAACCAGCTAGAGGCCATGTCGGCGAGGCCAACCCTTGCGGGGATTTGGCAATGGGCGATCTTGTCAAAGTTTGAAAGATTTATGATTGAATTAGTAAAAGTGCAATAGGTTTATGACTTTTTGAATAATTTTCCCAACTAAGTTTGCCGTGAGAAAGTGCAGATTGGGGAGATGGTGTTTTTCATCTGTTTTCACACTATTTTTGTTGCATTTTTTGGTGAAGATGGATTTGAATCAAATTCGTTTGCACCCATTTTTTGGGTTGATCTTCATTTCTTACGACTTATTCATCAAACTAGATTGATCCATTTTGAACCCAGTCCAGCAAAGACGAGTGAAAGAACGATTCGTCCACCCATTTCGCCGCCTCTATTGGTGCCGTGCTCGACTCGGGTTCAACATGGCTCATTGCGTGGCCGTGTATGGCCAAAGGTTGCCATGTATTGCTTTTAAGGGCTGAGAATTCATGTTACGTGTTACAATCATGTTTATAAGTAATTCGTGACCATTTTTGTCCGTCTTAAGTATTTTGAATTTGATTTTAGTCATAAAGAAATTGAATTGCGATGAGAACGCGTTAATTCGTGTCAATATATCATGTCACGTAGTTTTGACATTTTCTGTTTACAATCCACATTTTGTAAAGTGTTAGGCAAATGGATTGTGTCGAATGTTCTTGTCTTGTTAAAAATCATGTGGGGATATTAGGGGATTCATGAAATTTGATTGTTGATGCTCTATTGATCCTCTTTATCTTTTCGATTTGGCTTTGTTTTGTAGTCTTCCAATCTTTACTCTATTTCGATTTGCTTTGCCATGAAAGTTTAGATACTTCTCACGTATCATTATTGAGTAGTGAATACAATTGTCTTTTAACCAAAAAAAAAAAAAATTTGTTTCACATGCAACTGCTACACGAGAAAAGAAAACCCATAAATCATCTGACGATGGATTATATTGTATGTAAAAGTTGCTCATATGCAATTGCTCCTCGAGAAAGTGATGTACCTACATGATAAGGGACCGGCTTTTGCTTAAATACTCAACATTGCTTTTGAAATGTAATAAAATGGCTTTATACATGCATGTACCTAACTAAAATGACTAGGTATATTGTCTTCGACTCTTGTCTGTTCGTTCCCCCACCAATTCCCTCGACCCCTTAAGTTGGCCGCTTTATTTCGCTTTCTGATTTCAGGACGTTGGGCACCCAAAAGGCTAGACCGTGCGCACCTCTCGTGCCTACGCCATAAAACGTTAGACAAAACGAATCTTTCGACTAAATTCTTGAAAGAGATCATCGAAAGGATTTACGTCGGGACCGGCATATAACATAGACAAAGTATTTTGCAGATTCATGCTATCTTGTAAGGTGCTGCATTTTTTGGTTCTTTTAATAGGGTTTAATTAGCTTATATCAACACTAAAAGGGTCGCATTTCTAGTCAAAAGTGCTTCCAACAGAAAAGGCACAAAGAAAAAAGAAAAGGCTGGTCCTGTGCCGGAGAACGATTTTGGCCCTTTTTATCACCGCCAATTACTTTAGATTCATCCGGAACAACAAAAATCATCCATCATCGAGGGCACTTCTAAGGATCTCAAATTTGCCGCACTGAAATTTTGCGGAATCCCCTCCAATAATCGAAACGGAATACTAACGATCCGAATCGACGCGCCGTATGTCCATCCGGACCGACAAAGAAACGATCGGGTTTTCGACAAAAGAAGGAAAAGAACAACGAAGGGCAGCGGCGTCGCTCGCGCGCACGAGGATAAGCTTCTGTCGAGGCAGTACATGAAAAAGGGCATCGGGCCAGGGGAAGACCAGACCGACACATAAAAAAGACGGACGAACGGAAGAAATCGGGTCCCGCCCACGTGGTCTCGGGATTCGAATAAGGACAGTTCTGACAAGGGAAATGCAATGCGTGCTAGGGATCTTGCTCGTTTCATCTCATTTTCTTCCGACGTTGTTAAAGATGGGTTGGAATCGAATCCATTTAGATCCCGTGTTTAGTTGGTCTTTCATATAATCGCGACTCCTCTCGGTCCCGTTCATCGAATTGAAGTGGTCCATTTTAAACCCATTTCCAGCAAATACGAGCTGAAAAATGAATTAGCGGATCCATTTTTGCCGGGGTGCCTTGTTAGACTCCGGTTTGACATGAGTCACGGGATATTGCCATGTTTTATTTTTCGGGCCTACAATCCGTGCCTATTTTTTCAGTCTCAAGTATCTTGATTTTGATTGTCACATAATTAAATTACGATAGGAAAAAAGTGAGAGTTCGTGTCAATATTTAAAATGAGACGTAATGCGACGTAACATGTCATATCATGTTTTATAAAGTGTCATAAAAGTGGATCGTGTCTAATCTTTTTTTTACTTTTTTTTTCCCAAGGTCATGCATGGATGTCACGTGATTGGTGAAATTTGATTGTTTTAATATAGATAAATTGAGTCTAGGTGGAGTATTTCCTCTACCATAGAAGACAATTCTTTCATGCTATGTTCGGCAAACAAGATAAAAGACGAGATATGATATGAATATATATGATTTTATTACTGTGATTCACCAAATTTATATCATGTCCGATCCTATTTCATTTTAAAATTAATACGACCTAACAGTCATGGTGTCACGAATGTTATTGTGCGTAATTGCGACGCAGGATTGCTGTCCTTTCGCCGCTTTGCTTCGGCAGTTATCTAACTCAAGCCCACCAACCAAAACCAACCCAGGTCGGGACGCGCCTTGTTTGCCCCTCTCCTTGGTCTCCTCAAATTCGAAACTAAGGCAAACACTCCTCATCCTCCTCCTCCTCCTCTCTGCTAGCTTATCTCTGATAACCCACTTGAGATTTCTCTACGGCAGAGAGAGGATTGCGGATAAAACGTCGAATCCATGCTCAAGAAGAAGAGCTCGGGTAAGGGTTCGAAGGCGAGGCTGCCTCCCAAGAGAGGACAGGTCAAAGTCGGGATCTTCAGGATGGTTGTGAAGAAGGTGGCCGGTATAGCATCGACGGCGGGGCTTGGAAGGGTCGCGGACGAGCCAGCCTCGGGGTCGCCGCCCGGGCTCAGCACGTACTCGCGGGCCAAGCAAGGGTAGCCCTCGTCTGTCTCTGTAAATGTACGCTTCGACTCTGCAACTCTACTATTGATGGCCGTTTTTCTTTCTCAAGGTTGTGTTCTTGCTTCTTCGGTCGTGATGCTTCGTGGGTTCAGAGAAGAATTTTTAGTTACCTTATGTAAGTGAAATGAAAAACACAGAGATAGGGAACAGAGACAGAATGTAGGTCGTCTTCGTCGCCATGCTTGGGCGTGTCTTGTCTATCTTTTACTTTTGCCATGGAAGGCATTCTGCATCTCTCGTTTTTCTGTCTTCTTGTTTCCACTTCGATTCCCTTCTAATGTTCTTGATTCAGTCGATTCAAATGCCGCTTGCCGTTGCCTACATCTGTTCTTCGTACTCTGTTTTTTGGGGGGCCAAAGACCTACTCCTGGGTCGACATGAATGAAGGTTTTGGAACGTTCGGCGCCATCAGATGAAAAAAGTTTCAAAGACAATGTCACGGAGGAGGTTTAACTTCATATGCTCCACAAATTGCCATCCAGGTCGAAAACTCGAAGGAGGATGAATCGTTTTCTTGGTCGCAGCCCTCGAAAGTGGGAGATTCGGATACCGAATGAACGGAATCGGAAACCCACCTTTTGCTCTTTTCCCGTTTTGCTGAGGCAGAAAAGGTGCCGATCGTTATCCCGAGAGAGAGAGAGAGAGAGAGAGAGAGAGAGAGAGGAGGAATCGCATCCTTGGATCTTCGCACGACGTCCGTCTTATCGTCTTTGGTTTCCATTCAGGAGTCGCATCCGTGCCGGGCTATTTTAGTGACCCAAATTCCATCCAAAGGAAGTATATTCGATATTCCAACATGCGAAACTGATCGAACTAGGTATATTACACTTCTGAACGTACCTTGTTTCCACAGATTAAATGCCCTTGACTGCAGCCTCGTGAGAAAGAGTTCTTCCTTTCTGGGTTTTTGTTGTTCTCCAGAGAAGCAGTGTATATGCTGTGGAGAGGAATAATACTACTATTTTCTGCTTCTTCAAAACAAAAGAACGCAATTGCCTTTGGAAGTTACTTTTACAGGATATGGGCTGGGTTAGCCCAACATGAGCGGCCCGGCCCACCCATCCATTAAACCCATCGCCATCAAAATAAGAGATCTCGTTTCTGGCATGATTGTGTAGCTATTTTCAATAATCGATAGAACGATGTTCCCCTTTTTTTTCATTGATTTAAAACAATTAAGTCTTTACCCTCAATAGATTTGTTCGCACGCAACTCTTAAAATCATGATTCTTAAAATAAAAAAGTTTCGATTTTGTTTTAATTTGTTAACATCGTTCGACAATACTGGTATTAAATTAGAGAAGCACGCGTGTTTGCCTACTTCCAACCATGGTCGGCCCACAGTTGAGAAAAAAAATGAGGAAGGAAAGCAAAGAAAAAAAGAAAAGAAGAAAAAGGAAAAAAATAAAATAAAAAGTAATGAAAATTTTAAGAAAATTTAAAAAAAATTGTCAACATCAGTATCGATTGACCAAATCACGTAGGTGGTTGGCGTTTATATAAACTATTTCTGACCAAAATTGGTACAAATGTAAGAGGTTTAATTTTAAATTGGTACAATTAAAAAATTTAGGATTCGATTGATTTCATCGTAATAGATTTAGGAAATTTTTGATACCTTCCCTGATATTGACACAAATGATCCCATACTCGCATGCACATTTTATTCATTCACATTGAGATCATTTCGAAGGTTGACTTTTGGGAAGAGACTCTTTCAAGTGGAGAGGATTCCCACCGGCTGTTTTTTTCCTGGGATCGACAGGACAAAATGCCATCTTTCTTTTATTTTCCGTCCGGTGTCAATTGTTCGGCCGACGGAGTTCTTTATTTATTTATTTTTTCTCTTTGGTATGTTCGTAGGAAAACACGTTTGCAAAAGGTACGCACACTACGACCAAAAAAAAAAGAAAAAAAAAGACAGGCACACGTGGAATAACCGGCAAAGATACCAAATCGCACCCTACCTTCATTCGACAAAAATATGAACAATAAAGAACTATTTGCGCGTCGATTCATGCGTCGGAGATAGAATTAAAAATTATTCGTTGCAACTTGCAATGCCCCATATGAAGACCATCTTTTTTTTTTTTCCAATCATTTGTGTAAACAAAGAACAACATTAGTAACCGGAGCCATGATCCTATATTGACTTGGTAAGACAAGCAAATGTATAATCTGTTTCGAATATGAATAATGGCGGGACGATTTAAGATGTAATAATCGAATTCATATAACGTGAGAAGATCCCTCAAATACTGTGCTTGAAAAATGGGTAAGGCCAACAAAAGTCTATGTTGGGAAAATATGGTGAATGATTGAATAGAACAAGAAGTCAAACTTTAAGACGTGATATCACTTTTTTAAGGCATTATTTGTCCCACAACGTTGCTAATGTTTACCAGTAAATTTCTTTAAGGATACAAAAAAGTCCCGATTGAGTATATTAGATAACAATTCTGGCATTTTTCTAGAGTCTCTTAAGGAAAACAATTGGAGAAAATAGTTGTATTTTCTTTCGAACAAAAACGAAAATGGAAGAAAAATATTATGATCGAACATATATGTTTAGTAATATATAGCTAAAAATAAAAAGTTATATTTGAACAAATACAACCTTTCAAATATTAAGAAGTTATGTTTGAACATGTACGAACTCCGAGATAAACGTTTGAAGAAGTAATAAAATTCAGAATTAAAAAAAAACCGTAAATCTTTTGTGAACAGGCATATTATTTCAATAAGACGCTATAGTTAATTTTATATACAAATAAATCCGAATTTTAATAAATGAAAAAATGATTGTTGATTAGTTCCAAATCTCATCAACGTGAGTACTTACATCTTTTTTATGTGGGACAAGGCACCTCAAAAGATCAACATATTCTTTTGATTGGTTCGACCATTGTTAGGAGTAACCCATAGTATATGTTAAATTACACCATTACAAGATATACTTTTGTACTTGTCTATTGATCGAAACGATTCGATTACACTCTCCGAACAGAATTTAAGCCTCCGTTCATTTCGCGGAAAATAATTTTCAGGAAAATGTTTTTCGGATTTTCCGGCATTCGTTTCATGGAAAATGAATTCCTTAGGGAAAATGTTTTCCATGAAATGAAAAAAGTCTTTTAAATTAAGGGAAAATGTTTTCCAATTTGTAGGGTACCGATGTAGCAAAGGGGGATACCAATTTTGGAGCTGCAACCTTGCTCGAGGAGCTAGGGATTCCCAGGCCTAATATATATATATATATATATAACATAATGTAAAAAGAAAGGGCCCATAAAGAAGAGCTTGTAAATATACTGACGCAATATAGGAGTAGTGTAGGAGTAGTGTGTTTTGTGAAGTTTTCTCTAGGATACTTGTTTGTTGTGTTATCTAGGTGTTTGTTGTTGTATACATTTTTGCATTCTCATAAAGAAGAAGAAGATAAATAAAAAAGAAAAGGGTCAGCAACACGGTTGGGGCGTCACATCCCCTCGGTTGTGGTCTCCGTGGATGTGATAGTCCTTGAATAATTACTAAATGTTTAATCTAATCCCAAACTTTTAATAAAAAGTCAAAGTTTTCATAATTATACTATTGCTTGGATGTTAGAATATCTTTTTATTTCCACCCATTTCCTAAAATCAACAAAAGCTATGGCTGTCTTTTTACTTTGTGATCTTTTTAAATCTTGAGATAATTCCATTTAAATATATTTTAGCTTTTGATCTCTACAATAGTCAAAGTAGAACCTTTTTTATAGTCATTGCGGGTGGATGTTCTTACTATTTTAATTTCATATTCACATATTTAACTAAATTTAATTAAAACTTGAAACATAAAAACTTGAAAATTTTATCTATCTAAAAAATTAAGAATAATATTTAGATTAATATAAGTACGGGGATCTATAGATAAATTAATATCATTATTAAATATTCTTATGAAACATTTATTTTTGAAATAAAATGAATATGAATATAATATAACTCTAAATGACGTTATAGAGATCATAAGTTAGAATATACTTAAAGAGAACTAGTTTTTTGTTGATTTATGAAATGGAATGAAATAAAAATGTATTCTGTGAGTAATACTGTAATTATGAAAATCTATGAATAGTAGAAGGACTAATTTAACTTTGATATGGAAAGTTGGGAGATTAGATTGAACAAATTGAAAGTTTAGGAACTCAATTGAACATATATGAATAGTTCATGGATTACATAAAATAAATTATAAGTTCAAGGATGACATTACATATTGAGTCAAAATTTATGAATTATTTGTGTCATTTTCACCACTTTTTGCAGTCATAGCCTCTCAAAAATCTCCATTAGGGTTGCTAAAAAAGGTTTTTGCTTGCTAACAGAACCAATCATCTCCAAGAATTCCATGTCCATAACCAGGCGGCTTCGCATGTGTACGTGCCAAAACACCACATGAAGTCAACATTAAAATCATAGGGTTTTTGGCTTTCGGCTTTCCTCCAAAACTCTCTCCCCATTCTTTCGTGATCGTCGCTTTCTACTTGAGTGCATAAATAAGCTTGGGTTTTTCTAATCTAAATAATACAAATTCGGGCCAAATAAAATAACTTTAGGCCTTGGGGCAAAAAAAAATAATAAAAAATAAATAACTTTACGCCTATAGTATAGGAGCTGATAACATCTTGATGAATAACGTATCATGGTGTGCTTGGATTGATCAGATCAATTCCTTTCGGGATGTTCTCAATACATAAATGTAGCATGCTTCATTGCGTCATGGCCCGAAGGTTTTCGATTTAGTTTTCATGAGTCTAGCACATGCCTCACTCTCATCTTAAATTATAAACAATAGTGTTTAAATCTTATGAATTGCTGCCACATCAAAATGTTTTTTTTAAGGACTTGGTTGCGTGGCACAAGCTGATCTGCTGAGGAGACTTGCAAGCTCACCAAAGGAATTGTATAGAAGATCAGAGCCCGCCCCCCCCGCCAAAGATGATCACATGGCGTTGTGCATTATGAGGCAAATCCATCCAGGCCCACTGTGTCTGCTCAAGAGCAAACATTTTTCTCTATTCCGACCTGTGCTCGAACCCCAACTTGGGAACAATGATACTCATGCCCGGTGTTGAAAACCCAATTTTTTTTCCCCTTTTCCTTTTTCGCTGTGAAAAGATAACGTTCTTTCGCCATCAAAAGAGAGAGAAGACGGATCGAATGGATGACCTCGTACGATGTGTGAATGCGTTTTTGTAGTTTTCCCAATTCTTAGTCACGTTAGGGAAGAGTTCGAAGTAATTTGAAGTGCCCGTTCTCCTCCCCGATTTTCACGGAGAGACAAACAGTAACAGATAAAGCAAACAAAAGAAATAAAAGAAACTTGCGCTCCTTCCCTCTTCTTTGAAGGACAAGACTCCGTCCACCACATTTCCGACTTATCAAATGGAGAGGGGCACGATATTTATGGAGCAAAACGAGAAATTGATAGGCTGAGAATTGTCAGCCTACTCTCAGCCTAAATTGGGCATAATCAAAATGTTCTTGCAATTCTTGTTACAATATTTCAATATCAGACTATGTCTTCGTTAACGGCCTTGAGATTTTAGAGTAGTTAGTTGTGATTCTACAAAAATCCAAACGATATCAAAGTAAGAAGTCTCTATTCAAATTCGGAGATTTCCGAACCTCTTATATGCTTAGAAGCTCTCGAGTTATGTCTAGTAATGGAAAGAATCATATTCACATTTTCCGTTATATCAAAATAAATCAGGTTTTTGCCCTTAAAGATCACTTACTTGGCAAGTTTTAAAACCACGATTCTGGCAAAAAAAATATTTTCACTTGTTTTCATTTGTTAACATAATTTGAGAGCGCCAAAATTAAATTAGAAAAGCATGTGGGTCTACTTTGTGCTCAAAGCTAGGCGCAAGTTCCTATTTTTCTTTCTTTAGTTATGCTCTATTAGCAATATATATTCTAGAAAATACCAATGTGGAGGAAAGGATGAGATCGAATGAAGCTCGTGTAGATATGTACTTGAACATGTACGCGCTTTTAATGATTGCAACAAATTTCATGAACATATACGAGCAATTGCTTTCAATTTCATGACATCGAGACCAAAGGCCCATAAAATATCCGTAAAATAGGAGATTTGTCTTGATGAGTACCGGTGAAAATTGGGCAAGTTGCATACGCACGCACATAAGTCATAGATGAAGTAACAAGACATGTCACTTTTTCGACGTGCCCTATCTATTAATTTTTTTTTTTTTTTTGCAACTTTTCCTCTGCTGATTAGAATTATGGCCCGCAAAGATACCAGACAACATGAAATATATAAGCCTTACCACTTCAGTCAATACATTGTTTGATCCAATGCCCATGTGAAGAGCATGCTTCTTTTTTCCAGTCAATTCCATGAACAAAAGGCAAGATTAGTAACCGCAATCAAGCGATGATCCTATAGTAAAAAACCTTTTTTTATGCTAAAAGTTTCCATCATGTTGTTAGTTCTCAGCGAAAATCAATTCCTCGGTGAGTAAATACCGTGGCGGTTACCACACAAAATTATGTTTTGGACATAAAGATACATGGCTAATAAACAAATTTTTAATGGGATTCAGTGTCAACCCGTCGTACAAAGTTTCATCGATTATCCATGGATCAAATAAACATCCATCAAGATGAACTTAATATAATTGGAATCCACCTAACCTAATAAGAATCATCCACGGGACAGAGCTGATGAACATAAAATCCACCATTTTTCAGTGAATTCATAAGAGCATAATTTCTTATTTCAAGTCGAAGACCTTATCAAATCTATTAAACCCAATAATATGAGTTATAAGCTGAGATCCATTTGAGACTTGCTTTTTGAGAAAAGTATTAATTGCTTTCGAAGCACTATTGACCCTCTATCCATTCTATTTTTTGCTTTGTCGAGATTGGCTTGGTCTTCAGTTATCGACCACATATAACATGATCTTTCTTAACTTTCCTTCAAAGAAGAATCCATTCATATTTCTTGGGGGTGAATAGTCTAATGATTGATTTACCATTTTGTAAATGTTTGAGATGATGCTACTTTCCATTGCACTTATCCAATGATGTTACTTGATTAGTTCTTTCGCTTAAATTAGTTACTCCATGTTATTTAGGATTTATCACTTGTTTGCGTTATCTTATAGTTGAGTTCTCACATAAATTGCTAATAAACATAATCCAATGCCAAACCTTGGGGAAATAACAAAAAAAGTACTAATTATATTGCAATTGTACCAATTCAGTTTTAAACTTTCTTTTTGGGATCAATTCAAGCTGATCTGCTGAGGAGACTTGCAAGCTCACCAAAGGAATTGCATAGAAGATCAGAGTCCCTCCGCCAAAGATGATCACATGGCGTTGTGCATTGTGAGGTAAACGCATGCAGGCCCACTGTGTTTGCTCAAGAGCAAACATCTTTCTCTATTCCCAATTGTGTTCCATCCCCAACTTGGGACCACCCCTTAAAAAGTAGAAGCCTCATTTCCTCTATCTCTCTCGTGAACCGCCGGATTATTTCAACAAGAAGCTATAGTTAATTTTTTATAAAAATAAATCCGAATTTTAATAAATAAAAATAATGATTGTTGATTAGTTCCAAATCTCGTCAACGTGCATACTTACATCTTTTCGATGTGAGACAAGGCACCTCAAAAGATCAGCGTATTCTTTTGATTGGTTCGACCATCGTTAGGAGTAACCCATAGTATATGTTAAATTATACCATTACAAGATGTACTTTTGTACTTGTCTATTGATCTAAACGATTCGATTACACTCTCCGAATATAATTTAAGATAAGATTACATCAATTGAGAAGGTTATGACTTAATCTCAATATGCACACAATAGATGGGACTTTTAGTACACTTTTTGTTAAAACGAAGAAAGGAGTTAACATGCCAAGTCTCGTTTAAATCAAATCACCACTTATCTATATTGTCGGTAATTTTCTTTTTATGAAAAAAAAAATGAACGGATTATGTGTTCTTCACAAACACACAAGCTTGCAATTGTAATTTCTGCAGTCTTTTTTCTTTCTTTGCACCCTCCTTCCTTGGGTCCTTGACATGTTTTTCTGTACAAACCCATGAACTGGTTGCTGGATGATCGATATCTCCTTTCCTGCAAACCATTATTCTCTCGGAGGATCATCTGGGATCTTCAATGTTCGTGTATATAGTTGACGCTGGCTTGGTAATGGTCAGAAATATTGGGTGCTATCATATAGCTTTGTATCGGCTAAGTTCATTAGTTGGAAATAAGCAGACTCGAACCGCTGACATCCGAGAACTCGTCTTCGTACTAGAAAGTCCAAAGTTTTTTTTTCTCCTTGGAAATTTAGTTGGTCTCAGCGAGTGAACGAAGATGTCATAAAAGAATGATCGGGAAATTTTCTATAAGTAAATTATTGTTGATTTG
This sequence comes from Eucalyptus pauciflora, assembly GCA_007663325.1. Classification (NCBI taxonomy): domain Eukaryota; kingdom Viridiplantae; phylum Streptophyta; class Magnoliopsida; order Myrtales; family Myrtaceae; genus Eucalyptus; species Eucalyptus pauciflora. The sequence continues at coordinate 173,347 of VMYD01000010.1, read as the reverse complement.
CTCACACTTTCACGAAATTACAAACTCTTTTTAATAGTTTGCAAACTATCAATTTTTATATACAAAACTATCAACACTTCAAATTTATTAACTCTTATATTTAGCAAGGAAAACTCCTCTACGAAATCACCTAAGGGAATTTTTTGCTATGGATTTCATTTCCATAGAGACAGATATACCGTCTTCTTTGAAAGTTTGGCGGAAGGTGGACGTTGACATAATTCTTCGTGCGCGGATCTCTATTAGGTCTATCATTGGCCTACGATTATGAACTCTGAATATTTAAAGTTGTAAGAGATTATATAAAAAATCATGGATCACTGTGTTTGGAAAGATTCCGATAATCAGACAAGTTCTTACGAGCGCACTAGGGTATTATTCCAATTACAAGTACCGATTATTTATAAAATAATCAAATTCTAACAAAAGGGACGCACGACATTTTGGCGCGAAGCTCCCTCGAAGCTTCGTCTCCCTCCCTCCTAGCTCAATACAAATAGGAGAAAACCCTATCTTTCTTTCACTCTCTTGGTTTATCCTTCTGGGTTCTGGCCAACCATTGCTTCTAGGCGGAGACCTGTAATTCTCCTCCATTTCAGGTAATCGGCAACTCCATCCCCATCATTCTCGTTATGTTTTCTCTGCGACGCAATGCAACACCGCTCAACTCGTGCTTCGATTTCTCTTGCGCTCTGGAGTTTGTTGTTGAATTTGGTACTTGCCCAGATTGAGGTTGGAGTTCTTTTTTACAAGAGCTAGATAAATTAGAACAGTTGGTAACAGGGAAAACGATAGTGGGTATGCTCAACCGAAACACAGCAAACACTCCTCCGCTTCCTCTGCTTATCTTTGATAACCCTCTCGAGATTTCTCTTTCCTTTCCCTTGCAGAGAGAGGGTCACAGAAAATGTCCAATGCGAGCGTGATGAGGAAGAGCTCGAAGAAGAATCCGAAAGCGAGGCTGCCTCCAAAGAGAGGACGGATCAAAGTTCGGATCTTCAGGTGGGTTGCGAAGAAGGTGGCTGATATAGCATCAACGGCAAGGCTCGGAAGAAAGAAAAGCTGCGTTGGCGACACTACTCGAGATCAGCACGTGCTCGCTGGCGAAGCATGAGTAGTCCTCAGGTCTTTCAGTGCATTTTCGAACTCTGCAATTGTCGTAGAGATTTCGACGAGGCAGTGAGAGACCGAATAAATCATGACTGCTTTTCTGCTCAAGGGTATGCTTTTGCTTCTTCTGTTGTAGTGCTTCGTGGGTTTTAGATAAAAAAAGGAAAAAGAAAAAAGAAAACAGAGAGAGAGAGAGAGAGAGAGAGAGAGAGAGAGAGAGAGAGAGAGAGAGAGAGAGAGAGAGAGAATATATGACAATGTCATAGTAACTTCTATCGAGAATGTGTCAGTGGATGATCGATGTTCAGTGTCTTTAATTACAAGCGCAGAGAAAGGGATCGAAGCGCATGTCGACTTCAGGACCTTTCTTGAGTGCGTCCATCTTATTTTCATGCATGTCTGCGCCTGTTTGTTCTAATCTTTCTTTGGGGACGGAACCTACTTCTGGTTTGATATGTGTATGAAGTCTTGGGACGTTCGGTCCCAACAGATGGAGAAAATGTCTTTTCGGTCTGCTTCACTCGTAAACATGTTCTCGGTCAGAGTCAAAGTAACCTAAAACAAGAAGCTAATATTCTCAATGTACTTCGACAAATTCTGTCCACAAAGTCGAAAATTTGATGGAGCCCGCATCATTTTCTTGGGGGAACGATGATAACCATGCCCGGTGTTGGAAACCCAACTCTTTTTTTTCCCTTTTCCCTTTTCGCTGTGAAAAGATGCCGTTCTTTCGCTATCAAAAGAGAGAGAAGACGGATCGAATGGTTGACCACGTACGATGTATGAATGCGTTTTTGTAGTTTTCCCAACTCTTAGTCCCGTTAGGGAAGAGTTCGAAGTAATTTGAAGTGCCCGTTCTCCTCCCCGATTTTCACGGAGGGCCAAACAGAGAAAGCACACAAAAGAAATAAAAGATACTTGCGCTCCTTCCCTCTTCTTTGAAGGACAAGAGTCCAAGACTCCGTCCACCACATTTCCGACTTATCAAATGGAGAGGGGCACGATATTTATGGAGCAAAACGAGAAATTGATAGGCTGAGAATTGTCAACCTACTCTCAGCCTAAATTGGGCATAATCAAAATGTTCTTGCAATTCTTGTTACAATATTAAAACATCGGACTATGTCTTCGTTAACAGGTTTGAGATTTTAGAGCAATTAGTTGTGATTCTATAAAAACCCAAACAGTATTGAAGTAGGAAGTCTCTATTCAAATTTGGAGATTTCGGAACCTCTTTATATGCTCAGAAGCTCTCGAGTTATGTCTAGTAATGGGAAGAAACATGTTCACATTTTCCGTTATATCAAAATAAATCAAGTTTTTGCCCTTAAAGATCACTTGCATGGCAAGTTTTAAAACCACGATTCTGGCAAAAAAAATAAAATTCACTTGTTTTCATTTGTTAACATAATTTGAGAGTGCCAATATTAAATTAGAAAAGCATGTGGGTCTACTTTGTGCTCGAAGCTAGGCACAAGTTCCTATTTTTCTTTCTTTAGTTATGCTCTATTAGTGATATATATTCTGGAAAATACCATTGCGGAGGAAAGGATGAGATCGAATGAAGCTCGTGTAGATATGTACTTGAACATGTACGCGCTTTTAATGACTGCAACAAATTTCATGAACGTATACGAGCAGTTGCTTTCAATTTCATGAAATGGAGACCAAAGGCCCATAAAATAACCGTAAAACAGGAGATTTGTCTTGATGAGTACCGGTGAAAATTGGGCAAGTTGCATGCGCAAGCACATAAGTCATAGATGAAGTAACAAGACATGTCACTTTTTCGACGTGCCCTATCTATTGAATTTTTTTTTTTTTTTTTTGCAACTTTTCCTCTGCTGATTAGAATTCTGGCCCGCAAAGATACCAGACAACATGAAATATAAAAGCCTTACCACCTCAGTCAATACATTGTTTGATGCAAATACCATGTGAAGAGCATGCTTCTTTTTTCCAGTCAATTCCATGAACAAAAAGCAAGATTAGTAACCGCAATCATGCGATGATCCTAGAGTAAAAAACCTTTTTTTATGCTAAAAGTTTCCATCATGTTGTTAGCTCTTAGCGAAAATCAATTCCTGGGTAAGTAAATACCATGGCGGTTACCACACAAAATTATGTTTTGGACATAAAGATACATGGCTAATAGACGAATTTTTAATGGGATTCGGTGTCGACCCGTCGTACAAAGTTTCATTGATTATCAATGGATCAAGTAAACATCCATCAAAATGAGCTTAATACAATTGGAATCCACCTAACCTAATAAGAATCATCCACGGGACAGAGCTGATGAACATAAAATCCACTATTTTTCAGTGAATTCATAAGAGCATAATTTCTTCTTTCAAGTCGAAGACCTTATCAAATCTATTAAACCCAATAATATGAGTTATAAGCTGAGATCTATTTGAGACTTGCTTTTTGAGAAAAGTATTAATTGCTTTCGAAGCACTGTTGACCCTCTATCCATACTATTATCGACCACATATAACATGATCTTTCTTAACTTTCCTTCGAAGAAGAATCCATTCATATTTCTTGGGGGTGAATGGTCTAATGATTGATTTACCATTTTGTAAATGTTTGAGATGATGCTACTTTCCATTGTACTTATCCAATGATGTTACTTGATTAGTTCTTTCGCTTAAATTAGTTACTCCACGTTATTTAGGATTTATCACTTCTTTCCATTATTTTTTGGTCGAGTACTCACATAAATTGCTAATAAACATAATCCAATGCCAAACCTTGGGGAAATAATAAAAAAAGTATTAACCATATTATAATTGTACCAATTCAGTCCTACTTTTTTTTTTTTGACTAATTCAGTCCATTCGGTTGGCTGTCTAGCCAACGCTAACGTGGCTATTTTTCAATAATTTTATCTATTTGTTATTAATTTTATATTTATATTTTTCTCTTTTCTCTTCTTCCTCCTTTGTCTTCTTCTCCTCATAGCGACTGGGGAGGCCTGAGTGTCACAGGCGAGGTGGCTTTGCCCAAATCTGGGCGTGGCCAGCCTCGCTATGGCCTTGCTCGCAGCTGGCGAGGCCACCTTTGCCTGCGGCGAGGCCATGGCAACCTCGCCGGCCACTGTGGAGAGAATAAGAGAAAAAAGAAAGAGAAAAGGAAAAGAAATTTTTTAAAAATTAATAAAAATTATTTAAAAGTTGCAACGTTAGCATTGGCCGGATGGCCAGCATTTACGTTAGCACTAGCCGACCAAAATTGACTGGATGGATTGAATTGTTACAATAACAAAAGGTTTATGATTGAATTGGCAAAAATAAAAGTTTATGACTAAATTGGCACAATTACAATAGATTTATAATTTTTTTGGTAATTCTCCCACCAAACCTTAGTAAGTGTCCTTTTTCTTAACTTGAATTTGGTACTGAGCTTCACATGAATCGACTTTTTTTGCTCTCCCTTTTTCTCACTATAATGATTTCTCTCTCTGTTTTCTCGCTATAATGATTTCTCTCTTGTCGCGACCTCCCCGAAGCGGGCTTTGGTACCACCTAAGGGTTCGGCTAATGGATTGCTAAGCCTAGACTTAGCTCGGGCTCTCCCAAGCCCATACCAATTCGCGACTTAGGGTTTAAGTTGTTAACATGCAGATGATTTTCAATTAGGAGTCGCCACTAATCTATTTTTGGTGGGTCGATTAGAAACTCAAGTAAAGTAGTGGGAGATTTACTTTACTCCTACGAACCAGAGATTATGGGTACGGGGACTTGGTTACACTAGATTTCTCTAATGCCCTTTCGGTACCGTTCTTTTTGTTTTCAAAAAATGTTTGGCAAGCAATTTGAATTGATTTTAATTTATCTCCCTAACATGTGGGGTGATCATGCAGGTTTGCAAACCACCAATTTAACACCCAGATAAAACAGTAAATAAATTGCAAAAGCTTACCTTAAAGCAACGAAGCATCTGCGTTGTTAGATCAAAATTCACATCATCAACCTTAGATATGATTTCTAATTAACACGCAATTTCTTTTTTTTTGGTTTTCACTTTATTTAATGGGAGCTTAATCTATATGCAATGCAGGCTAGTAATCTAATATGACATGGTATGACATAATAACATGGCTTAAGCTACATGATGCAAATGAGATGTTTTTGTGTTTTCTTAATAAGCATGAAATCTATTCTAGATAATGAAATTTAATTTATTCAAAGACAATTTTTTAGGCATTTTTCATGAAATTCGAAATTATGATTGTTCCATAATTAAATGTGCAATCTACTTAAAAACTATTATCTAGAATTAAATTACGTGCAATCTTACTCTAAAATGCAATAATATGCAAAGAAGGCCCTAATTCTACATGAATTATGCATGATGTTTTTTTTTTGTTTTGTTATTTGATTATTTTTTTTGGTTTTTTATTAATTTCAAAAGTAAAATCTAACATGCAAACCCAAATAATAAAACTAACCTCCTAGATGAAATTGCTTTCTTTTTGTTTTCTTTTTCATGATTCAAAATAAAATCTCAACCCTAAACATGCAAAATAAGAAAAGCAAATCTAACTCTAGTTTCCCTTTTCTTTTTTTTCTTTTTTTTAATTTTCAAAATTAACAATCGGTTAATAATTAAACATGCAATAAAAAACTAACAACGTAAGTCACTTGATTTTTTTTTTATTTTTATTTTTATTTTTTAAAATAAAACCTCAATTCTAAACGTGCAAACCCTAATTCTAACCTACAACTTTTGATTTTTTTTTTTTAAGAAAATTAATTTAAAAACACCACAGCAAATCAAGCAATATTGATACCTTAAATTGACGAACCGTATCTCGTGCGTGAGATCGGGTTGGCCAATTTCACATAAACCACGAATCGGATCTCGGATGGGAGATCGGATTGGTAATTTTTAAAAGTAATTGCGAGTCAGATTTCGGGCGCGAAAATCGGACTTGACAATTACTAGTTTCCAAGGCAATCTCCTAACATGTAATCTCAATTTCACATAAAAGGGTAATTAAACTACAAGAGAACAAATAAAGCAATAAAATAACAAAAATAAGGTAGATAAGTAAATAAAAAAGAAAACTACCTAAATTAATTTTTTTTGTTTTTTTTTTTGTTTTTGTCTTTTACTCTTCTCTTTCCACGCACGCTTGTGCTCGTGGGGGTCAAGGGCAGCCGGTCGTCAGTCCGGTGAGGGGGGTTCCGGCAAGGGCGGCTGCCTGCGGCGGAGCACGGGCGTTGGGCGTCACGACCGCGGGCTGACGAGCGGCCAAGGCGAGGTGGTCGTCGGGGGCAGGCGTCGGGCAGATCTGGCTCGGGCAGCAAGGCGGAGGTACGGTGGTGCTCGGAGTGGAGGTACGCGCGGGATCTGCAGATCACGGCCAAGGCAAGCTGCTGCAGAGGGTCGTCCAGGGGTCCTGCAGGCGGCGGACGGAGACGCGGAGGCAGAGGCGACTGTCAGCGACGGGTGCGGCAGAGGCTGGCGAAGGAAAGCTCGGGCGGCAGGTCGTCGCGGATCGGCACGGCAGGGCGGCGGTGCGAGCTCACAGGCGAGGGAACCTTGGTAGTGGCGCAGAGGCGGCGCGACGGTGGCGCGGCACGGGGAGCAGCAGCAACAACCTTGCTCGGGCTCGGGCAGAGAGCGTAACAGCAGCTCGGCGCTCGGATGTTTCGGGTCTGCTGGTGTTAGTCACGGCAGAAACGAACAGGGCACGGGGGAAACGCCAGGTCGTCGGATCGCTGGATCTGTGGCGTCGGATCACTGATCAGAGGTCGCGGTGGTCGCTTGGCAGAGATTCAGGTCGCAGGCGAGTCGTCGGCACGAGGGATGCAGCGCGCGGATCGGGGTGGCTGAGACGCAGCAGAGGAAGGGCGAGGGGACTCGCGGGCTTCTGGGCAGAAGGTTCGGGTCGTGGATCGCGGACGGCACAGCAGCAACGTCGGCACGAGCGCGACGATCGGCAGGTCAGAAGTCGCAATCGAGGCAGGTCACAGCATCACAGGTAGAGGTGTCGTCTCTCTGGTGAAATTCGGATCGGCACAGCAGCGGCGTCACGGGCGGATCTCGAGCGGCGGAGAGACGAAGTGGCTGAGTGGCGCAGGCTGGAGGGTGCTCGTGGCGTCGGACGGAAGTGCCGGCGTCGCTCGAAGCTTCGAGCGGCAGGAGGCGGGCGAGTGGAGGCGGCGCTCGGAGGAGGGGCGGCCAGGAGCCGCGCGGAGGCACGAAGCCCTCACTTGAAGAAGACAACCCTTCTTTTTTTATTATTTTTTTTCACATTCTCTCTCTTCGTTTCTCCTTACGACCTCTTCTTTTTTTTAATAGTTCTCCCCCCAACCTCCCCTTTTTTAATCAAAAGAGAAGCCCCTCTCCTATTTTTTAATCGCTCTCCCCCTTTTCTCTCAATTCGTGTCTCCCTACGAGCTCTCTCTTTTTTTAATTGCCTCCCCCCCTTGCGTCGTTCCATCTGTGCGTATTTATAGGCTTGAAGTTCAACCTACTGTAGTGTGAACAGGAGGCGGCCATCATTTCCTCACTATTCCACGTCGTACGTCGTGCTTCTTCAAATATGGACGCCACCGCCTGACACTCTGTTGATTTTTTTCTTCTTGCAGGCAAATTGTAGAACTTCACGTCTCCTATTTCATGCGTGCATGTGCATGCATTAATTGACGTTGAATTCTTCTTGCTTCTTCCTTCAGCAAATTTCTCGCTGCTTCTCTGAGGGTTCCTCTTAAGTTCGCACGTCCGCCGAATTTGTGCATGCATGTGCGTGTGTTAATGAGGGAGAGACAACGGACGTGCAAGAACTTCCTTCCTCCCCTTTTTTTTTGCTTTCGGTCTTTTGCGCGTTTGGACAAGCGGAGAGAGAGACCGTCCCTTTTTTTTTTTTTGAATATTATCGACTACAAGCCGCCGCGTCTTGTTGCCTTTTTAATACCGATGCGAAAAAAAACGACTTCATGAAATGCAATTTTACTTTTTTTTCTTTTTATTTTTTTATGCAATTAATTACTAAATGATTAGGCAAAATTTAGGTGTCAACATCTCTCGATTTTACAATCTCGAATCTAATTCACACGATTCCGTCGATCAACGCCGAATCGGCCTGCCTTTTTGGTTGCAGCTTTATGAAAAGGAAATCATAAGAGAGGAACCACCCGCCGTGGTGGCGTTGCTGGCTTCGGGCCTTCTCCCCCTCACAAAGGGGAGGGGTTCGAATCCCCAGTGCGTCATTTGGTGATTTACCCGGTGGCACGTGCGTGGTGGTCGTGCGTGTCGCCCCCAGGGTTTACTCGCCGGCTGCCGGCTGTACGGGGTTCCCTGGGTACCAAAAAAAAAAAAAAAAATCATAAGAGAGGGATGGCGAGTTGCAGCCGGCTCCAACTATCAATAATTCACAGCCGAGATAAAACTTCCAAAAACAACTCTACTTTAACTTTTGCAAAGGCTAATTCTTAGATCAGAAAAATGAAATTAATATATTCATATTTTCACGTCGGCAAACAGGGAAAATGATAGATTTTTTTTTTAGGGTTAATACCCTGAAAAACCCCAAACTGGTATACTTGTGACAAATTTACTAAAAACTATTTTTTTGACCATGAAAAACTCTAAATTGGTACACTTTTGATAAATTTACCCCGACTGAATATAAAAAACCATAAACTGGTACATTTATGACAATTTTACCCCAAACTAATTTGTTCGACGGCAAAAACCCCAAATTGATAAATTTGTAACAAATATACCTTTTACTAAATTGGATTAATACCACAAAAAAATCATAAAAATTGTAAACTGTGACAAACGGAGCGTGAAATTCTAAATTGGTATATTAATCAACTGTCACGTGTCATTTAACTTAATAATTTGACGGTAAAATTTAACGAAAACTAATATAGTGTAAATTTGTCACAAGTGTACCGGTTTGGGGTAAATTTATCAAATGTATACCCGTTTGGGGTTTTTGATGATAAAAAAAATAACTTGAGATAAATTTGTCAGTTTACCAGTTTAGAGTTTTTTAAGGTATTAATCATTTTTTTTAATATGTACTGATGCTGGATGACGTGTCTGGTACTACGTCATTTAATTTGATGAAACAGAACAAAATGCCAACAATTAAAAAGAACTGAAGAAAAAATCAGGAGGAATATATATTTGTACTTTCGGCAGTCCGACGCGAATAGTTCAGCCCAGAAGCCTTATCGTTTCACGCGGTTTACTTTCGCCTTTTCGAAGGAGTTTGCCGTAAGGAAGTGCAGATTAGGGAGATGTTTTTTTTTTTTTTAAATCTGTTTTTCACCCTATTTTTATTATATTACTTTTGAAGATGGATTTGAATAGAATTCGTTTGGACCCATTTCTTTTAGTTGATCTTCATTTCTTACGACTCGTTCATCAAATTAGATCGACCCATTTTTAATGTAGACCAGCAAAATGAGTGGAAAAATGGATTTGTGAACCCAGTTTCGCCACCTCTACTAATGCCTTGTCGGACTTGGGTTTGACACTGCTCACTGACATTGCTGCTCGCCATGTATGGTGAAAAAAGGTTTGTCATGTGTTGCTTTTAGGGGTTGAGAATTCATAATATGTGTTATAATTGCATTTATATTGTGTGTCAATTTTTATTGATGGAAATTTGTTAATTTGTGTCAATATATTGTGTCATGTAATATTGGGATTTTCTCCCTAAAATTCATATTTAATGTAATGTTAGGCAAAACGATTGTGTCCAGTGTTCTCGTCTTTTCAGATGTCATGCAAGGATAATATGAGAATCGTGAAATTTGGCTAGTTGAATGTGCAAATAATGAAGTCTAGGCAGACTATTTCCTCTACGGACATAACGATTCTCTCATGTGTTTTTGTACTTTGCTTGTGAATATAATAAAATGGCTCTACATACATGCATCTAACTAAAATTACTAGGTTGAAAACTCCAATTAAAATGAGTAGATACAATGTCCCACTCCCGTTGGATTGGAAAAAAGAAGGTGGGGGTGCTTCTACTCGTCTATTTCCTTCGACCCCTTTTGAGGTTGGCAGCTTTATTTCCCCCGTCATCTCAGGACGCAGGACACCCGAAGGCGAGACCACGCGAATCTCTCGTGCCTAAACGTTTGGTCTTTTGCTTGGTCTCGTGAAGGATATTTTGCGTAATTGCTACGCAGGATGGATTATATGTATAACTTTTTTTTTTGAAAAATGATCGTGTGACAATTTAAAATATACTATGAGACTAATAGTCTATTTTGAATTACAAAAAATCAAATTATAAATAATTATAAATTATTATGAGATCCACTTCTTCAAGAATTTGTGACTCATAATAGACCGTTATTCTTATAGTATCCAAAAACTATTATGCTAGCAAAGCTTCCTTTTTTTTTTCTATCCTGCTTTAACTTTCAATTCACTATCGGATTTTTTTCCTGTCTTTTTGCAAGATTTTTGTCTTGACTCTTTAAAAAGCATAGGAATTGAACCTCGCTCTTGAAACTAAGGCCTTGTTTGGTAATTTTTTTTTTCTGTTTACCGGAATAACTATTTCTGTTCTTTTGTTCCGATTATTCCGGGGAATGAAAAAAGAATAGAAACCTGTTTGGTAAATTTTTGTTCTCGATAACAAAAAATCTTTTTTTTTTTTCAGAATAGATTTGGAATAAAAATAAAAAGTAGAAAATAGTAACTTTTTGTTCTTGGAACAATTTCTAAGAATCAAAAGAACAAAAACTCTTCTTTGATATGAAGCTTTAGCCCGTGCCCTCTGTCTCAGTCAATCAACCTGGCCTTCTCTATCTCAAGTCCCTTTCTCTATCTCCGGCATCTCTCAGCTATCATCCTCTCCAGTGCCTCCCAACTCATCATTCTCTCAGGCGCCGATAGCTATTGCTCCTTCACCGGTTGAAGGTTCTCGAGGTAAGTTTCATCCATCTTACTAACTTGCAACCATGGGATGGACTCCTTCGGCAATGGCTTGGCTAAACCGATTGACGACGGCTTTAGCGAGAGTGACCCTCATAGATTTGGGCGACGGCTACTCAGGGCTGAAGCGCGAGGGCACACTCAAGCCAACGCTCACTCAGATCTACGAGACGCTCGCTCGAGCCTCAAGCAAGCGTCTCGCAGGCGAACGCTACTCACTCGAACAAGTGTCTCATAGGCAAGCGCTGCTCGCTTGAGCCAATGCTTGCCTACATCTGTGAGACGCTTGCTCGAGCGAGCCTTTGCGCTCGAGCCCTGAGCCAACGCTGCTCGCTCGAGCCAGTGTGGGGAGGGCTCGAGCCCCGAGTGAGTGCTACTCACTCGAGCCAACGCGGTGAGGCAACGGCTCTCTCAAGTGAGCCGTTGCCTAGATTTGTGAGACGCTTGCTCGAGTGAGCCCTCGCACTTGAGGCCCGAGCCAACGCTGCTAGCTGAAGCCAGCGCAGGGAGGGCTCGAGCCCCGGGCCAGCGTTGCAAGGTGACGGCTCGCTCAGGCCCTCGTGCTCAACCGCCAAGCCAGCACTGCTGGAAGAACATGTTGATCTTGATATGTTCTCAGTGGATTATATAACTCATTGGAAGAACATGTTGATCTTGATATGTTCTCAGTGGATTATATAACTCATTGGAAGAACATCTCAAAAGCCTTATGCGTATGAGGATCTTGATATGATTTAGTGACGGATGAATCTGTAGATAGTTTCGAAGTTTGCATTCTGCCGGATTACAAAGTAGTGTTTCTTTTTTTGTGAACTGTGCAATTATATGTTTTAGGTTCTCTTTTGTCAATGTATGGAGTTAGAGGATTGAATTAGAAATAAAGAAAGCTAAATCTGCAATCGCTGAGGTCGATTCTTCTGAAAATTGTGCATGAGAAATCTGCAGGGATTTTGTTCGAGTTGAACGGTATATGAACACTGTAGCTAGAATTAGTCGGAAATTCTAGTATGTATCATGTTGCCTGGTCTAATTGGTGTATTTGATGGACAATCGCTTTGTCATTTGTCTGATTTGCTTCCTTTTCTTCTTGAATTGACCGCGGGAAGAACCAAAGGAGGAGAATGATGATGACATAGGCTTCAGCTTGTTTGATTACGAAAGCAAGTATTCATTCTGATTCTTCGGGATTTTTTTTTTCTTTTGGTTCTTTAGATTAGGATCTTTTGGAAAGTTTTGTCCTCAATTTTGTTTGGTATAATGTTGACATTTAGCTTCAACCAGGCTTTTTCTACGATTCAGTTGGCTTGAAAACAGAATCATGTCTATTGCGGATCGTTTGATATTGAACCTTATCATGCTTACAACGTTGGAAGTTACTTCTCATGGAAATTATTGAAACACAGAAAATTAGTTTCATCCTTGATACATCTCATGTGGTTTAGAACTCTTGTTTGCATTAACATTGAATCAGTCATCTTCTTCTTTGACATTTGTTTCTTTTTTTGAAAGGTTTTTGTAATCTATGATATGTGTTGTGGCTGTCATGGATTCAATTTTTTCCTATTTGTGTACTTGAGCTTGGTTTAGTTTTTGGTTATTTCTCGTCACTGCGATCGTTTTTCATTCCCACTAGACCGGTTTCTATAGGCTCGCTTGACATATTCTTTTTGTTAATTGCGCAGTTCCATTGACGTTGGTGTTTCCAAAATATTGCGCATCTCCAAAATTTGGTAGGTTTCTCATAGTGCTCTTTATTTCATTTTGAGCATTCTATTTCATTGATAATCAATAGTCATAGTGTGTAGTTCTTGTAGCTCAAAATTCAACCTATGTTCTATTCTATACAAGCTAGTTCAAGAATTGTCAATGTTTTGTCATTATAGTCTTCTCCGCTTGCATCTCTTGAGAATGATTGTGTGTATGGCGTGTAGTTCCTATAGTATTATGTTATTGATTTAACTCATAACTCATATGATGCTCAACCGGTCAAGGTTAAATGGCATCCGAGAAACATACATTCAGTGCAAAGTGGACGGAGTCTTTAACCAACCTATTTGTAAGTTTGTTGGTGGATGAGGTCAAAAAGGGAAATTGCACCTCTTCTACTTACAACAAAGCGGAGTGGAAGAATATACGGACTAAGATTATTAAACGGATAGGATTTCAATATAGCATAGTACGGCTGAAGAACAAGGTGAACAAACTAAGAAAACAATATAACAGTTTTAAGAAACTCATTTCACAGTCTGGATTTGATCTATGAAGCATGGACACGTTGTCCGTGCTTCCGTGTCGTGTCCGACACGTGTCGGAGCGTGTCGGACACGTCGACACGCTCGGACACGGCCGGACACGCGGTCAACGCGTGTCGGATTTTCCGACACGCGGTCAACTTTTATCGGCACGCGTGTCGGCGCGTGTCCGGAAGATTGATGGAGGGTGGAGGCGAGGGAGGGCGAGGGAGCAGAGGCCGCGAGCGCCACGAACGGACCACCGCGACGGCGAGAGACGGCTAGAGAAAGAGCCGAACAGAGAGAAAGAAGAGAGAAGGTAAACTCCCGCTGGCGAGACGAAGCCACGAACGGACCACCGCGACGGCGAGAGACGGCCAGAGAGAGCGGTGAGGGCTGCCGTTGTTGCGATGGATCGGCGACGAGAGGAAGAGGAGAGGAGGAAGGCGGTCGTCCGGCGAGCGGCAAGGAGGATAGGAAAAGGAGGGCTCGGCGGCTTGCTAGGTTTTTCATAAAGAAAGAAATAAAAAATAAGAAAGGAGGTGAATCGTCGGATGGCGTGAGAGGGGGGGGTGAAGTGACAGCTCACCTGTCACTGTCAAGTGGGGGGAGGGAAAAAAGTTAAAATAAACGTGGGGAGGGAAAAAGTTAAAATAAACGTGGGTGGAGGGAAAAGTACGAACGAAATAAGGGGTGAATTTCGGGGATTTTTTTTTAACCGGAAAATTAAATAAATGAAATTAAAAAATGATTTCGAAAAATATAAATATTAAATTTTGAATAATGATAAATTTTGGTTATTGTAGAAAATCATGAATTTATTTAAATAAATTGATTCTAATTTCTTATTAATTATTAGTTTCATCGATAATTTTTGTTAAAATTTAAAAAATGTTTCGCATTAATTATAAATATATCTTTCGAATTTCAAATGAATTGATTTGTTAATATTATTAGTGTAAATTTATTATAGGCTCTTTTTTAAATTAATTATTTATTTATGAATTTGAATCAAATTAATTAAAAATAAAAATATTTATTTAATATACAACGTGTCGCAACGTGTCAGAATTCTCTATTTTTTAGAAATGACGTGTCGTGTCGTGTCGGACACTCGTGTCGTGTCCCGTGTCGGTGCTACATAGGATTTGATTGGGACAATGTGAATAAAACAGTTATTGTCGACGATCCAAGTATATGGGAATCTCACATCAAGGTATTGTTTTAACTTTTTGGTCATTTGATATCATTGTAGATGTAAATTTTAAAAATGTATGATGCTGAAATGTTATTATTGTGAAAATTGTAGGATAATGTTAATTGGGCAAAATTCAAGAAGGATGAATTTCCTCAGTATCCCGAGCTATGTATTGTATTTGGTGGTACATATGCTAGTGGGGACCACGCCACAGGAAATGCTGAAGATTTGACAGTGTCGAAGGAAGATGAAAATGATGATGGCAATGTAGATGGTGACAATGGTGGTGGCAATAAAGATGACTTCAATGAACATCACATTGATGAAAGAGTCTTTACATCTGACAATGCTGCAACTTTAGTTCATGAGAAGCACAAATTGGATATGACTCCAAATACTAAGAGGAGAAGAAAGAGTAACATATTCGGTATTGCTGACACTTACAAAGCCATATAAGATCTTATCAAAGCTAGGGCAAGTCAATCTGTTAGTGGCTCTGCGACCTCAGGGGTTACACCACCACCTGTAGACCATTTCTCTGTATCTGCTGTGATTGATTCCCTAGTTAGTATACATGAGCTAGAGCAAAATCTTTACAATAAAGCAGTGGAACGAGCATGTGTTAATGCCCCATGGAGGAAGGCTTTCATCAAATCCCCACCTAAAAGGAGAAATGGACTTCTTCAATGCCTTTAGTAGATGTTTAGAAATATACTATGGATTGCATGGGGTTTCATTGTACCGTATAACTTATGTTATCAATTAATATTTAGTTTTTAAAGATATTAGTATTGAGACTCTTGTACTTATATGTGATGTCATTTCCTATTAAGACTCTATGACTTATATTATTGATTGTTATTAGATATTTTTCCAAAATCTATATTGATGTTTTAATATTTGTGTGATGGTGTAGGTACTATAGAACGGGGATCAAATAGTGTGTCTAATGAGCAAGTAGAATCAGTTGAACAATTCTTGGATGATGATGATCTTGACATATTGATGGCATGGTTGTGCATAGTTGCGATGGACATGTCTGTGTTTACGAAAGAACCTATTAGGGACAATAAACTATCAAGACCCGAATGGATAATGGAGATTGTTTATGGACATTCAGATAAAATATATGAAGCCTTCATGATGGAGAGATATCTTTTTCTAAACCTATATGATTTAATGAGGGTAAGAGGTTGATTGAAAGATAGTCGGTATGTTCGGATAGATGAACAAGTTGGAATCTTCTTATCTTTTGTTAGTCATAATAGCTCAAATAAAGATTTACGCGAGAGATTCCAACGTTTGAGAGAAACGTTGAGCAAGTATTTCAACATAGTGTTGAAAGCAATTCTCAAACTCTCAAAAGAAATAATCAGACCACCGTCCTTTGATGTCATCCCACAAGAAATTCTTATGGATACTAGTCATAAACGCTACTTCAAGGTATGATTTTTATATCAATTTTATACCGTCAAATACATGTAGTTGATAATCTTATATAACATTAGATTGATAATAAATTGGCAGGGCTGCGTAGGTGCTATGAATGGCACCCATATAAATGCTATCATCCATGTGTCTTAGCAAATCCCATTTAGAGGTAGGAAATGGATTACCACCCAGAATGTGCTATGTATTTGTTCGTTTGATATGAAATTTACTTTTGTGTATGTTGGGTGGGAAGAATCCGTCAACAATTATTGAGTGCTTTCGGCAGCACTCGAGACTCCTCGACCACCACCCGGTATTTATTTTGTCTATAAAGACAAACTTTTTTTATGATTATATATTATGGTTGAATATTACAACAAATATATACATACAAATGGAAATACTACACAGTGAATTCTGGTTATGCAGCACTTCTGGGATTTTTAATTCCATTTAAAGTCGAACGATATCATCTTAACGATTATAGAAGGAATAGGAGACGGCCAAGAATAGCAAGCGAATTGTTTAACCATAATCGCTATTCACTAAGAAATGTAATTGAGAGGTCATTTTGGGCATTAAAGAATCGTTTCACCATTTTGAGACATATGCCTCCATTTACAATTCTGAAGCAATCATTTGTTGTAATTGCATGTTGTGCTCTCCATAATTATATTCGTGATCAAGACAGGATGGACATAAACTTTTGTCTATATGGAGATCCAGAGTATCCATTCGGACCTAGAGATGTGGAGGTTGCAGATAATACATCGCATGAGCAGGCAACTGGACATGCTTAGGAAAATTATTGCAAATAAAATGGCAAGGGATCACAATATGCCTAAGATTTCATGATTTTGTGTTTTCGACTTTTGTAATATTGTTTTTAAGTAATCACTTATCAAAGTCAATCTAATGAAGTTGAACAATGAATTGCATTACTTCATTATTGTGATGTTATGTATGAAAAGAATCCATGTAGAGATCTATAAAATACTCCTTTTTTTGCTAGCTCCTGTTGTACGAACTTACTTATAATATTATGCTTCACAAAATTTTCTTCCAAGTATGTACATATGACCATGTTCATAATGTTTCCTTCACTCATCATGAACAAAATTAAATTGGTGAGTATTCCATGAGAATGAGAATTCAATACCAAGTTTACACTTCTTTAAAAAAAAAAATACTTGAGAAAAATTTGGAATAAAAATTTTGTACAGTTACTAAACGTATTTCTATTCTTTTTCTATTTCATTAAAAGAAATTTTGTGCAGTTATCAAACACGTTTTTCTGCTCAGAAATTATTCCCGGGAATAGAATAAAAAAAAAATCAAAATAAAATGATTACTAAACACTCCCTAAATGTCTCCATCCTTAATCTTGAGGAGGTGGTCCTTTCCCATATGAAAAGGGCAGCCACCGGGATGATTCGTAGTAATTTCCCCACGTCACTTCACTTCCGCAATTATCTAGTTCAAGCTCACCGACCCAACCCACGTTCACTTCGGGTCGGGCCTTTTTTCTGACCGCCCGTACTCTGTGCCCCTCCTTGTTCTCCTCCTTCATAAATTTGAAGCATCCCCACATTCGCTCCATCGAAACTCAGGCGAAGACTCCTCTTCCTCTGCTTTCTCTACCTCTCTCTGCCGGGTCATCCCTAATACCCCCCTCGAGATTTCTCTATTGCAGAGAGAGGATGACAGATAAAATGTCGAATTCGTGCCCGACGAAGAAGAGCTCTAGTAAGAATTCGGAGGCAAGGCTGCTTCCCAGGAGAGGACAGGTCAAAGTCGGGATCTTCAGGATGTTTGTGAAGAAAGTGGCCAGTATAGCATCGACGGCGGGGCTCGGAAGGAAGAGAAGTCACGTCGCAGACGAGCTGGCCTCGCCGTCGCTGCTCAAGAACAGCGCGTGGCCGAGCAGGAGTAGCCCTCAGTCGTCTCTGTAAATGTACGATACGAACTCTGCGACTCTACTGCTGATGACCGTCTTTCTTTCTCAAGGAATGGGTTCTTGCTTCTTCAGTTGTAACGCTTCCTGGGTTCAGAGAAGAACTTCTAATTACCTTATGTCAGTGAAATGCAAAGCGCAGAGTTAGGGAACAGATTGTAGGGCGACTTTGTCGCCATTTTTGGGTGTCTTTTGTCTATTTTTACTGATGTCTCTGTTGTATCTTTTACTTTTACGAAGGAAAGCATTCTGCATCTCTCGCTTCTTCTTGTTTCCACTTCGATTCCCTTCTATCGTAGAAGTTGTTAAGTTCTCGCGTCTTGATTTATCTATTCAAATGCCCCTTGCCGTTGCCTGCCTCTGTTTCTTCGTCCTCTTTCTTTTAGGGGGCCAAACACCTATTTCTGGGTCGACAAGAATGAAGGTTTTGGTACGTTTGGTGCCATCAGATGAGAAAAGTTTCAAACAAAATGTCACGGAGTAAGTTTAACTTCATCCATATGCTCAACAAATTGCGATCCAGAGGTTGAAAATTCGACGGGGGATGAATTATTTTCTTGGTCGCAGCCCTCGAAAGGGGAGCTTCGGATACCGAATGAACGGAATTGGAAGCCCACTTTTGCCCCTTTCCCGTTTTGCCGAGTAAGAAAAGGTGCCCATCGCTTTCCCTCTGGAGAGAGAGAGAGAGAGAGAGTCGCATCCTGGGATCTCTCGTACGACGTACGTCTTACTGTCTTTGGTTTCCTTTTAGGAGTGACCCACATCCCATCATGACGAATTTGATAGGTTGAGAATTGGGATCCCGGTTCGGGCATGATTTGTGAAGTTATGAACAGTAATCGAAAGATTGACGTTAGCTTTTTTTTTCCATTGAATTAGAACATATACTAGGTCTTTGTTTTTAATGGATTCGCTCACACACAACTCTTAAAATCATGATTTTGAAAATAGAAAAGTCCTAATTTGTTTTCATTTGTTAACATCGTTCGACAATGTTGATAGTAAATTAGAGGAACATATGTGTTTGCCTAGCGATGGTCGGCTAGTGTCCTTGCCAGCCCAAGGTGGGGAAAAAATATAAGGGATGAGAGAAAGGAAAAAACAAGGAAAAGGTAAAAAACGAAAAAAGGTAACGAAAATTTTAGAAAATTCATGCAGGATAAGCGAATTCTAACCAAAATTGACTGGATGGATATAATTGATACAAATGCAAAAAGATTTAAGATTAAATTAATCCAATTAAAATATTTAGGATTAAATTGATTTATGCGTAATAGATTACGGATTTCTTTGTTATCTTCCCTGACATTGGGACAAAAGACCCCTCGCACGCGCATTTGTAAAAGATGATTCCCAACGAGGCCTATACTTTTCCTTAAAAGGATTGTTGCCTGCAAAGATACCGAATCACACCACCCAACTTTCATTCGACAAAAATATGAACAATAAAGAACTATTTGCGCGTGGATTTGTGCGTCAGAGATAGAATAAAAAAACTGTTTGTTGCAACTCGTAATGCCCCATGTGAAGAACATTTTTTTTTAGCATCATTTGCGTAAACAAAGAACAACATTAGTAGTAACCGCAACCATGGTCGTGTAGAGACTTGGTTTATCACTATGAACGAAGGTAAGATAGGCAAATGTATAATCTCTTTTAAAAATATGAATAATGGCGAGATTAGTTAAGATGTAATAATCAAATTCATATAATGTGAGAACATCTCTGGAATATTGTGCTTGAAAAATGGATATAAGACCAACAAAACTCTACACTCTCAGAAGATCGACATATTATTTTGATAGATTCGACCATTGTTAGGAGTAACCCATAGTATATGTTTAATTATGACATTACAAGATTTCGTACTTATCTATCAATCTAAGGGATTCAACTGCACTGGCCAGTAGAATTTAAGACAAGATTACATCAACTGAGAAAGTTACGACTTAATCTCAACATGCACACAATAAACGGGACTTTTAGTGCACTTTTGTTTAGAAAAAAAGGAATTAACGCGTCGAGTCTCATTCAAA
The DNA here is from genome assembly GCA_007663325.1 of Eucalyptus pauciflora. Taxonomy (NCBI): domain Eukaryota; kingdom Viridiplantae; phylum Streptophyta; class Magnoliopsida; order Myrtales; family Myrtaceae; genus Eucalyptus; species Eucalyptus pauciflora. The sequence goes on along the minus strand of VMYD01000010.1, from coordinate 153,463 downwards.
TTAATCACGATTGATCTCTATAGTCGGTAATTTTTATTTCTTTTTATGAAAAAAATGCACGGTTTGTGTGTTCCCCACGAAACTTGACACGTTTTCGTGGGTCCTATTTGAAAGGGACTGGATGTGTAGCCAGCACCAGCAGTAGCACAAGCATTGGCAATAGCGAATTGGATGCATGAAAGTCAAGACTATGGCATGCACAGCACATATTGACGCGGTCTTTCTGGTACCGCAGCTCTCTTTTTCGGGTATTGCAGTTTAGTTGTCTGGTTTTCCTCTTTTCCTAAAAAAAAGTATGATTGCTTGAAGTTTCGCGGCAGCGCATGGTCTCCTCAATCGCGTGAGACACTCAGCCGGCCATTGCAGGGTTCACACACACAGGAACTTTCCTTCTCCTTTGTTGTAAATGTTGTTGTTTTTGTTTGTTAAAACAAAAAATAAGTGCTTTTTACCTTGTCCCACATGGGAAATGTGGGAAGAAGCAAACCGGTTTAAAAGTGTGTGATTTCCTTTATAGGTTTAAAGGATTGATTGGGTGGGGCTAGACTCCACCATACCCGCGTGCGGGTGCGCGATCAGCACGCTTGCGCGTCCGCGATTTAATTAGCACTAATCATTTTGTCTTTTTATTTTATTTTTTATTTCGTACGGTTATCTTATTAATTTTAATCAATTCAAAGGTTGTTTTTGTTTATTGAGAATTTTCGGAAATTAATTAATTATTTAATAATAATTTCGAAATATTATTTATTAAATAATAATAATTATTTTTTATTCCGAATTTTGTTTGTGTCCTTTCAAGACAACCTTTGAATAAAGATATCCGTTCGGTTTGCAACCTTTCCCGAAGGGTGGCAATTGTTCGGTTTTAACTTCTTATGAATGGACACATTTGTTCACTTGAGCAATTTTCGAAAGAATGTGTTTGTTCATTTCACAACCTTTCACGAAAAGTTGTCTTCGTATTTTAAGACTATTATATATATATACTTGTTAGATAGAATAAGAATCCGTGTGATCATTTTTTCATCTTTTCGAGTCTTCTTTCTGAAAAAAAACGACAGCCATCTTTTTCTATTGTTTCCTAGAGAGATCCTGGAGGAATACTAGAATTGCTATCTAGTATTCTCAATTTTTGAGACTTTGTTGTATCTTGAAGGATATTTGCTGGTGACCATTAGCAACTTTGTGGGGCAAATAAATCCTTAAAGAAAGTGATATCACGCCTTAAAGTCCAACTCGAGTACTCTAAAGATCCGTCTTCATTGTTCTACCCTATTCGAAGCAGTAATTTTACAACAATAAACCCATTTAACACTTTAACCCATCATATATAAGTTGAAAAATTGATGTATGATCCATTTTAACGTGTTTACTATTAACAAGAAATGAAAAAAATACAGAAAAAAGGATGTGTGCAAAAAAACACATAGATTTGTGGCAATCGTTAACGGATATTCATTTTCTTTTGCTTAGTCTCGTCTTTAGTGTTTTCTTTATGGAGATTTTGGACCAAAGAAAGTGGTGGGACATCTTATGACCGATGTCGTTTGGCACTTTTATAACAAGTCGACATAGCTGCCACCGTCTGATAAATTTAAACACCATATACCAACAATTACTTAAATTCATCCGAATGAGAAAAATCAAATAATTGTTGGTAGATACCTCGAACGAGAGTTGCTAACCCAAAACTAATAGGCTAAATCTAAGAAAATTCGTCAGATAAAGGCCGATAGTTCTTCATGATTGCGGTAAGCTTTAGGCGTCTTTAAAAAATGCAAAATAAAAATCGGTAAAATATAATAATTTTCTTTCCATGGATATCAATAGAGACAAATGAACCATTCCCTATAAGCGTTTGCTGGACGGTGGAAGCGGCGCTGCCATTTCGGACACTTCCACGTCCGGACGCTGACCTGAATCTTCGTGCACGGATTAATACGAACTGCCGACATCGGTGTAAGAGTACAACGTTAATTCCAATGATTCAAAAAGCGTCAGGATCCAACATGAAGGGACGCACGACATTCGGGCGCGAAGCTTCCTCCAAGCTTCGTCTCCACCTCAGCTCAATGTCAATGGAGAAGATCCTCTGGACAAAGCTTCCTCCATTTTCCGTCATTCTTGTGATGTATTTTTTATGCAACTTGACATCACGAAGCTCAACTCACGCTTCGATTTCTCTTTCTATTCTCGTGTTTGATATTGGGTTCTATGCTTGCTTTAATCAAGGTTGGAAATTCTTTTTTGAAAGAATTGATAAATTTAAAAGTGTCGATACCATAGAAAATTCCAAACCGATACATTTGTAATAAATTTATTGAAAAATTAATTTTTTTTATTACGAAAAATTTGAAATTGATATATATGTGACAAATTTACCTAAAATTAATTTTTTTTACTTGCAAAAATCTAAAACTAATATACTAATGACAAATTTACCCAAAACTAATTTTTTTACTATTAAAAATTCCAAACCGGTACACTTGTAACAAACTTATCCTCCATTAACTAATAGAGATTTTTATGCTGTTTTGAGTAGCCAACATAATTCTTTTGTAAGTTTGGCACTCAATTAATGCACCTTGAAACTCGTTAATGAGTGAATGGAATGCTTTTCCCATAACCTAATACCAAAGGTTGAAATGTTCAAAAAAGAAACAACGAAGTTGGATTGATTTAATTAAAACAACAAAAAATTTTACGAATGTTTTTTTTTTCTCCTCTCGTGTTTAGTTTATTTTTCAGAGATTTTGGACCAAAAAAATAGGTGGCATGTTTCTTGACTGATGCCTAGACTGGCCAAACACCTAGGCTGGATTATATTTAAATGGGTGGAAAGTGATTCGACCTAAATTGATCAATTTAACATATATGAACCCATTTTTTCGTAATACAATCTTAGCAGTCCATACCTAACCAAACTCTGAGTGGGACCCAACTCAACCCGAACTCCAATTCAAGAGAGTTAAAAATACCAAAAACGAAGGTGGTTCTGTGCTTGAGAATGGTTTTGGCCTTGTTATAACAACTTCACGAATAACAGCAGCATTTATTTAAATTAACCTGGAACAAGAAAAATCAAATAATTATGATAAGGAACTAAAAAATGAGAGATACTAACCCAAAACTAATCGGATTAATAGAAAAAAAAGTTGGTAAATCACTCGAACAAAGATAAATAGTTCTTCTTGATTGCGGTAAATTTAAGGCCTTATGAGGGTTCGCTGTTAAGATTAAACTTTCGACTTGAATTCGTCCGCACCTTCGAATGTACTCATGGGGGGACTCTAAGGGCGCATTTGGTAACGATTATGTTCCCGGGAGTAGATTCTGATTAGAAATGATTTTTTTTTTTATTTTGTTCTCGAGAACTGATTCTGAGTAAAAGAACGCGTTTGGTAACTGTCCAAAATTTCTGATTCTGGAATAGAATTGCGTTTGGTACCGTGCTCATTGATAATGTTCCAAATCAATTTCTTTTAATTTTTTCCTTTCTTTTCTTTTTTTCTTTTTCCTTTTTCTCCTATTCTTCTTCTTCTTCTTCTTCTTCTTCTTCTTGTGGCCGGTCGTTGGACCAGTGACTGGCTAGACGAGGACCGGCGACCTCATCGGAGTGTCGCCGGCCCATGTTGGCCGAGCCTCGCCGGGGCTGGGTGAGGCCCGCCTGGCCACCAATGGGGCTGGGCATCACCAGGCTTGCCCAGCCCCGGCGAGGCTTGGCCACCGGCGAGCTCACCGGACTGGCGAACGGCGATCGGTGATGGCGGGCAGCAGCAGATGGCGGCTGGCAGCGGCGAACGGCGGCGGGCGGTGGTGGACGGCGGTCGCGGGATGGTGGAAGGAAAGAAGAAAAAGAGTTGGTTTTGATTCTCAAATTTGTTCCTGGAACAAAAATCAATTTTTTTTTTTTATTCTTGATTCCACTCCAAATCTATTCTTAGGAACAAAATTTTTATCAAATGCGATTATGTTCCCAAACTACTTCCGGGAATAAAGAATTAGAATTTGGCCCTATTAGGATGGTTACCAATCAGGGCCAAGCGTCCCTTTGAGAATCTCTCGTCGCAGCAGCATGGTTGGTAGGTGAAAGGAACCTTTTCGATTTAATTCTCAAAAAGCTCTGTGTTGAGATCAGCATCGACGTGGGCAAACACGCAAGCTTTTCGCAAGATAGACGCTTCCCGCAAGGTGTCACGTTTTGGTTCTTTTGGAATCGATTGGTATTGGTCTCGATGAATCAATGACCAAAGAATTGATATTTCATTACCAAATTTGTCGTGCCTCATGCATTGGCACCCCTCTTTTATTTTATCTATTTATTCTTACATTTTCGAGCTGGATGGAATTCCAATCGAAGCGTTCTTTAGCTGAAAAGACGTTTAATCTATTTCATACGAGGTACCCACTGTAACTTCGAAAATGGGTTTTTAATTAGTTTACCTCGACACCAAAAGGAGAGATGGTCAAAAGGCTTGTATAATGATCAACATCAAAATTCATGTTCCTTTCTTCGCTTCCTTGATTACATTCGGAAATAAATAAAGGGAAAAAGTCCTTAAAAACTCAAAATTACAGTTATCGTGACATGTTTATCCTGAACTTTTTTGTATCCATTGTGACATATTTACCATGAAATTTTTCTTCGATATAAAAAATCTCAAACATGTACCGATTCGACACATTTACCTCCGTTAAGGTTCTGTCAGATGATTTTTCAGTGAAAACAATGTCATCTTTATTACATTTCCACATGGCGCATGTCAACATTATTTATTTTCCGGCGTCCATGTAGGTAGATTTTTCACGGTGCTTATTAACGGAATCTTAACGGAGAGTAAATGTGTTACGCATATGTAAATTTGAAATTTGAAATTTTTGGTATCGTAGAAAAAAGTTTGGAGTAAGTGTTTCGCAATAGACATAATTTAAGATTTATGGTCATTTTTATCCATAAATAAATAAGAGAAATAATTGGGTGACGGTTTTTAACCTACTGCAAGAATAATAGTCTATTCTAGACAAAAAAACAAAATAAGAAATAATAATAGATTGTTGTGGGGCCCACCCATCCGAGAATTTGTTGGTCACAATAAATTGTAATTCTTACAGTAGTCCAAAAACTACTATGCTAGCAAAGCCCGATAAATAAAGAGTGCAGCTAGCCTAACGGCACCGTTACATTGAATTTGTGACGATGCTCTTGTGACCACAATTCTCATATTACCCCAGCTGAGACCCATTTTGGCAACTGGAAAATAAAACTTCCAAAGCTAATTGTCAAAAATGGCCCTTGCGCTTTGATTTTAAGAAGTAAAAAGTTACATAAATGTATTGCCAGCTTTGTGATAGACTTTACATATATAAGGATAGTACACTTTTCATATTGGCAAATGAAGAATCATAGCTTAAAAAGCGAGACAAAATTTTTCGTACATTTAAATTTAAAGGGTGAAATACAAGAAAATGCATAGAAACTTAGTAAAAGATAAAATTTGCTCATGTAAAATTGTATAATGCAGGGAGTCGGATTCGCTTTTTATTCCAATTACACCTTTGATTCCATGTTGCTTGAGTTTGAATTGCTGCTTTTGTAGATTAGCTATTCTTGCCAAAACATAAAGATAGTAACACATGTTATAAAATTGTGAAAATGAGGTTATCAGACTAGAGCAAATAATATTGTGTCAGGACATTTAAACATAAGGTGTGTTATATCAACATTATAATTTGTCATGTGAGTGATTGTGTTGGCTTGTATATAATATAATGTTTTAGCAACATTATAGAATGACACATATCTTGGTAAATTCTGATCTAACAAATATTAAGTAGAAAAAACTTTCTTAATTCGCAGAAGGATTGTATATGATTTAGTTTTTTTTTTTTTTTTGCATATCTATGCATAATTATGGGTAAATAAACTGACATTTTAAATACGACCCAAAAAAAAAAAAATTGATGATTTAAAGGCCACTTCCATAGAAACCGGATGAAAATTCATTCTCTTCTAGGAAATGATTTTGTGGTCAAGAGTAGACCGTCACCTTCCATAAGGTGATGGCACCGTCTTCTTCGCATTTCTCATAAATAAATAGATAAATAGAAGTCACCCCACAGCTTCGCCGCTCGTTCCTAGCACCTCCCCCAAACTGCAAAACCGGAAAACCGGCCAAACCCCCGTCCCTTCTCTGAAACCCGCCGCTTCCTCTATATAAACACGACCAAACCAACACATTGTCTCCACCAGAACACTGCAAAACATTCCTCCGCTTCCTCTGCTGTCTTTACCTCTCCTTGCTTGCTTATCTCTAATAACCCTTTTTCCTGGCGGAGAGAGGATCGCAGAAAATGTCCAACCCATGCACGACGAAGAAGATCTCGATAAAGAAATCGAAAGTGAGGCTGCCCCCGAAGAGAGGACGGATCAAAGTCGGGATCTTCTGGATGGTCGCAAAGAAAGTGAGGGATATGGCGTCGATGACGGCGGGTCTCGGAAGGAAGAGAGGCCGCATCACGGACTCGCTGGCCTTGGCGACACCACTCAAGATCAGCGCACGCTTGCTGGCCAAGCAAGAGTAGTCCTCAGGCTTTTTCTGCAAATGCACGACTCAACTCTGCAATTGTGCTACTGATGATTGTTTTTCTTCTTAAGGGTGTGTTTTTGCTTCTGCTGTTGTACTGCGGGGCCTTTTTCCCTTCTGCCAATAAAAGAGAGAGAACGGAAATGCGTCTCGTTTGCCGGAGAGAGAGAGAGAGAGAGAGAGAGGAATCGTATAGTTGAATCTCGTACGTTGTCTGTTCTTCTATCAGTCGCATCGCAAGAAGAGTTCTGAGTGGGCCACTTCTCAATGCCATGCTACATGCTTCTGGAATTGAAAATCCAGAAGTTAAGTATACACACGATAAAATAGGACTTTTATAGTGCACTTTTTGTTAAAAAGAAAAAAAAGGAGTTAATGTATCGGGTCTAATTTAAATTAATCTTGATTGATCTATGTCGTCATTAATTTATTTATTTTATGAAAAAAATGCATGGCTTGAGGGTTCCCCACAAAACTTGACACGTCTTGGTGACTCCTATTTGAAAGGGATAAGATATGTAGCTAGTATAATCGTGAAAGTGTAATAACGGAATAGATACATTTTTGACCAGCACATCAAAGTGGTCTTTTTGATGCCACAATTCTCTTTCATCAAAGTGGTCTTTCTGATGCCGCAATTATCTTTTTTTTTGGTATTGCAATTAAGTGCGTGTTGGTAATTGGCCAAACATAAACTATTTATATCTTTTTATTTCACGGAATAAAAAAAGAATATAAATCTATTTAGTAAAGTTTTTTTTTTTGAGGAACAACTCAAGAATTAATGAAAATCATTTTTTTTACCCAAACCATTTTCTTTTCTTCTTTTTTCTTTTTTTCCATTCTTTTTCTCTTCCTCTTCTTCTTTCTCTAGCCGATTGCTCTAATGACCTCACTGGAGCCTTGCCATGGCTAGGCAAGGTTTAGCCTTTTCTAGGCTGCGTTATGACTCGACCTCACCGGGGGTCGATGAGGCTCCCCTAAGGCCGATGATTGGCTAGCAGGCCCCTAGCTAGAAGGAAAAAAAGAAAAAAAATGTAATAATGTTATCAAAAAAATTAAAAGAAATTTTAAGTCATAAACAAATTTAAGGATTGTACTAAACACATTTTTATTCAGAGAATATAATTTTTGTATAGTTATCAAACGCTTTTGAATGCTTAGAGACTCGTTTAAGGAACATAATTAAATATATTTATTTATTTATTTATGAGCAAAAATTATTTTGGGGACATAATGGTTACCAAACGCACCCCAATTTGTCTAATTTTTTTTTTTAAAAAAGAAAATATGACCACTCAAAGTTTCATGACAGTGCATGGTCTTCGCACTCACATGAGACACTCAATTGACCATTGCAGGGTTAATATAGAGAGGAACTTTTCTTCATATTTGTTGTAAAACCCATTTAACACTTATTTTATGATTAAATCCATATATGATATGTTTACTAAATATAACTAATGTATATAATGACCCAACCCATCAAATATAAGTTGCAAAATGGGTGTATCACCCATTTCGACAGTCTACTATTAACATTCTTTCAATTCAAATTTGAAAAAATACAAAAAAAAAAGGATGTGCCCAAAAAACACATAGATTTGTGGCAATCATTAATGAACGTTTATTTTTTTTTGCTTGTCTTGTCTTTAGTTTTATATATATAGATATTTTGGACCAAAGAAAGTGGTGGAACCTTGAAGTGACTGATGTCTAGACTTATCAAAAGGATGGATTGGATTAGGTTTAAATGAGTAAATAATGATTCGATCTAAATTAATCTATTTAACCTATATTGACTAGTTTTTACGTAATACAATCTTCGCAATCCATACCTAACCAAAATCCAATCAAGACCCAACAAAACATGAGCTCCAATTCAAGAGATATAAAGGTACCAAAAACAAAGGTCATTTCGATGATTGTGGTAAACTTTAAGTATTTTCCAAAAATGCAAAAATAAAAATCGGTAAAATATAAGATTTTTTTATTTTTTTTTTAATGTATATCAATAGAGACAAGTGGACCTTTCTCTTTAAAACCTTGGAGGGAGGTTGGAGCACGCGCTGCCATGTACGGATGCTTCCGCATCAGGACATTGACCAGAATCTTTGTGCACGGATTTATATGAACTGCCCACATCGGTGCGAGAGTACAGCGTTAATTCCGGTTATTCAAAAAGCATCGAGATCCAACAGGAAAGCACGACATGCCGCCGCCGCGAAGCTTCCTCTAAGCTTCGTCTCCGCCTTAGCTCAATCCCAAGTGGGGAAAATCCTTTCTTCGAGCCGAGGATTGGAATTCTCCTCCATTTGAACAACTCCATCTTCCATAATTTTTAAATGGATCAACATTATGAAAAACTTTAAATTAATATACTTGTGACGAATTTACCATCCGTTAATTTTTGTTAAATTTTATTATCAGACCGATTAATCGGATGATATGTGATAATTGATGGATATAATATCAGTTTGTTATAAGTATTTCGATTTTGTGATTTTTCGTGATATTAATCAAGTTTAATGAAAATTAATAGATGATAAATTTGTTACAAATGCATTAATTTTAGGTTTTTGATAATTAAAAAAAATTAGTTTTTGGTAAATCTATCATAAATGTACCAGTTTGAGATTTTTTATAATAACAAAAATAATTTGACGTAAATTTGTTACCAATTTAGAGATTTTCCAAATATTAACTCAATTTGAAAAGATAGTTACGAGGCAGACGAAAGTGATAAAAAAATTTAGAAAAGTCGATGAATTAACAAAATGACACGATTATCGAAAAGTAAGTTAAATGTTAGAAGTTTTGACAAAAAAAAAAAAGTCAAATGTTAGAAGTGGCAAAATAGGTTAAGGGCCCATATTTTAACTTATATTTGATGGAACAGGTTGAATTAGGGCCCGACAAGAAAGTGGGCTATACTTGGGTCCGTTACAAACTCGTCTTCAACCCACCAACAACACAAGACCAGAAAGTTTTGTAAGGCGGCCACATGCCCTACTTAATTAACGGCCGTACTGATGATTCCTTCGTATACATTTAGGCTCTTACCCAATTTCGCCTCTTGTTATTTACCCGACACCAACGTTTGGCACCTACCATCGCTCGCGACAATCTAGTAAGACGCGCAATTCCTATTCGCAGTATTCTATTATGGATTCTATCGTTGGAAATTGAGAAAATTGTCCGAAAAATCCTAAATCTTTTGTACGGTTGCCAATTCAATTCTAAATTTTTTGATGATTTGCCAATTTAGTCACAAAATTTTCAATTGTGGAAATTTGGTATTAAACCTTTTGATGATTTGCCAATATATTATTTCTGACAAATTATTCAAATAATAGGTTTGTAACCGAATTGCCAAATTTTTTCACAAGGATAAGAAATGTTCTTTTGATAATTGAACTTATATAACGTGAGACAATTCCTCAAACATTATACTTGAAAAATGGGTAAGACCAATGAGGCCCTGCACCATAAAAAGATTGAAATGTTCTTTTGATAGATCCAACCCTTGTTTGGAGTTAGCCCATAATACATATTACATGATCTCATTCGAAAGTATGTACTTGTGGTATTTGATCAATGGTCTAAACAATTTGATTATACTTTTTGAGTAAGATTTAAGAGGCAAAATTACAAAAAAAGTCCTAAATCTATTGCTTTGCCAATTCATCCTAAACCTTAAACAACTACCAAAAAAGGTTTAGGATTAGATTAGTCCAATTGATTCAATTGAAACAATGCAATTTATTTAAGACTAGATTACATCAATTTATTTTTTTTTGGGTCAAAAGATTACATCAATTGAGAAGATGATTATTAGTTAATCGCATTATGGACACGATTTTTAGGACTAGAATGCAACAAGACTTTTAAAATGCCCAATTGGGTTCTTCAGCTTTTTTAAATTCATCAACTCTTTTAGAAATTTCTTTTTCCAACCCCAATTAGAGCAAGGATCGAATTCAATAACAAACACGAGAGAACAGATTGAGAAATTGAAGCACGGGCTGAACCGCATGGCGTCGTCTTCAATAGAAAAACACTACGAAAATGATGGAATGGACTTGCTGATTAGTCGAAGTCCAGGTCTCCGGCTCGGAGAAAGTATCTTCTCCATTGGCATCGGGCAAGGTGGAGACCAAGTTTCGGGGAAGCTTCGCGCGCAGAATGTCGGGCGTCCCTTCGTGTGAGGTCCTGATGCTTTTCGAATCATCGGAATCAACTTTGTACTCTTCGACCGTTGTAGGCAGTTCATATAAATCCGTGCGCGAAGATTCGGGTCAACGTCCGGACGTGGAAGTATCCTTGAAAGGCTGCGCACGCTTGCACCTTCCGCCAAATTCTTAAAAGAGAACGGTCCATTTGTTGCTGTTGAAATCCATTACCAAAAAAAAAAAAAAATCTTTTATTTTACTGACTGTTATTTGAAAATTTACCGAAACCAAGAAGAATTACCAACTTTGATTTGAGTGATTTCTTGGCTGTCCTCCAGTCAAGTTATTTAGTTTTTGGTTAGTTATGATTGACCAACTTTTAATTGAGTTACTTACTAATATTCCGGATGAATTTAGGTGATTGGTGATAATAAACTATACTTAAAAAAATTATTAAGTGATGGTAGTTACATCAACCTGTTATAAAAATGCCAAAATCAATCTCAAGCATGGAACCGCCCTTTTTAAAAAAAATTCGGCACCTATAATTCTCTTCAATTTGAGCTTGAGTTATGTTGGTACCGATCGAATATTAGTTAGGTGTGAATCATTAATACTGTATTATGTACAAATGGTTTCATATAAGTTAAATGTATCAATTTAGGTTGGACCACTTTTAAATCATTTAAACTTAATCCAACTCACCCACACATCAGTTAGAAGATGTTTCACCACTTTCTTTGGTCTAATATCTTTGGGGGAAAAAACACTAAAAGATAACGTGAGCGACAAAAATCAAGCATTCTCAAATTTCGTTGTTGTTTTATTAGAATCAAACAAACTTGGCTGTTCTTTTAGTTATTTGTAAACATTTCAACCTTTGATTTGAACTCATGGAGAAAGCATTCCATTCACTTTATGTTTGCTGTGTAAGAACCGAGTAGAAACAATCGAGCACCTATTTCTCCAGTTCCGAGACAAAAAGAAAAAGAAAAAAAGCTTCTTCGTAATTAATGAAAGCTTGGCTACTGGGGGAAGGATTAGGATTTGCAGAATGCTTTTTATCTTTTAGTCTTCAACTTGACCCTAGTAGTTATGTATGTGGGCCTAACGTGCAAATTATTTAGAGAGCTTGTCTTATTCTCGTGTGCCTTTTTTTTCCTCCTCCCTTTTTATTTTATTCCCAACTTTGCGCGGGCGATGGTTGGAAGTAGACAGACGCACGTGCTCCTCTAATTTAATCCCGGCATTGTCGAATGACATTAGCAAATGAAAATAAATAGAAACTTTTTTTATTTTTAGAACAGTGATTTTAAAAGTTGGGCGTGAATGAATTTATTGAGGGTAAAATATCTGATATATTTTCGAAATTCAATGAAAAAGAGGGAACGCTGTTCTTTTGATTTTTTAGCATAAACTACACAAATCATGCATGAAGCGGGAGGACAATTCTTAGCCTATCAAACCCTAGTTTTGATGGAATTTGGTGCTCGCGGCATGGAAGTAACTCCTAAAAGTAAAACAAAGACAATAAGACGTACATCGTACGAGAGATACGACGATGCGATTCCTCCTCTCTCTCTCTCCTCTCTCCTCTCTCTTAACCTTTTCTTCCACGGCAAAAGGGGAAAGGGACAAAAATGGGTTTCCAATTTGCGTTCATTCGGTATACTGAATACCCTTTCGAGGGCTGCGACCAAGAAAACGATTCGTCCTCCGTCGAATTTTCAACCTCTGGATCACAATTTGTGGAGCCTATGAATGAAGTTAAACCTCCCCCGTGACATTTTCTTTAAAACCTCTTTCATCTGGCGGCACCAAACGTTCTAAAACCTTCATTCCTATCGACCCAGATGTAGGTTTTTGGCCCCCAAAAACACAGTACGAAGACACAGAGGTAGGGAACGGCAAGGGGCACTTGAATCAACTAATTCAAGACGCGAGAATCTAACGACTGCTACAGTAGAAAATAGAAGAGAGAAGAAGCGAGAGATGCAGAATGCTTTCCTTCGTAAAAGTAAATATACAACACGTACATACATAAAAATGGACAAGGCACGCCCAATAATGGGGACGAAGACGACCTGCATCCTGTCCCCTATCTCCGTGCTTTACATTTCACTGACATAAGGTAACTAGCGATTCTTCTCTGAACCCACGAAGCATTACAACAGAAGAAGCAAGAGCACATCCTTGAGAAAGAAAGACGGTCATCGGTAGTAGAGTTGCACAGTCGAATCGTACATTTACAGAGACACCTGAGGGCTACGCTTGCTCGGCCAGCGAGCACGTGCTGATCTTGAGTGGCGGTGCCGAGGCCAGCTTGTCTGCGACGCGGCTTCTCTTCCTTCCGAGCCCTGCCATCGATGCTATACCAGCCACTTTTTTCACAAACATCCTGAAGATCCCGACTTTGACCTGTCCTCTCTTGGGGATCAGCCTCGCCCCCGAATTCTTACTCAAGCTCTTCTTCGTCGCGCACGAATTCGACATTTTATCTGTGACCCTCTCTCTGCAGTAGAGAAATCTCAAAGGGCGTTATCAAAGATGAGCTAGCAGAGAGAGGTAGAGAAAGCAGAGGAGGAGGAGGAGGAGGAGGAGGAGGAGGAGGAGGAGTGGTGTTTGCCTGAGTTGCGATGGAGACGAACGTGGGTGTGCTTCAAACTTACGAAGGAGGAGAGCAAGGAGTGTGGAGCACGGAGCAAGGGCGGTTAAAAACAAAGAAAAAGAAAAAAGCCCAGCCTGATCCGACCCGAAGTGGGGAGGTTTGAGAATTGTCTCGTCTTGCAGATAAAAGAAATACTCTGCCTAGACTCGAATTATGCACATTCAACCAACCAAATTTCACTAATCACGACCTCCATGGCCTTTGAAAAAAGAAAAAAGACTCAACATAATTTATTTTCAAGACACTCTATACACGTCAGGTCACGTCAGACATAATTATATATAATGATATGAAATATCACTCTTTTATTGTAATTAATTACATAATAATCAAAATCAAGACACCTCGTACCCACAAAAATAAAGACGAATCATGAAAATGATTACAGCTTGTAATATGAATTCTTGTCCCTAAAAAAAATACACAGCAACTTTTTCTATCTATTGACTAAGTCGAACCGAAGTCTAGTAGGGCGACCGGCAAAAATGGATCCATTAATTCATTTCTCCGCTCGAATTTGCTCTGCTGGGGTTTACAATGGATCGCTTCGATTTGATGAACGGGATTAAGACGCAGCATAAGAAAATGAAGACCAACTTAAAAATGGGATCTAAATGGATTCGATTCCGACCCATCTTTACTAAAATAGTGTGAAAATGAAATAAATAAAACAAACAAGAACCCTAGCACGCATGGCGTTTCCTTGTCGGAACTTTGATTATTCGAATCCCGACACCGCGTGGAGGGACCACCACACGTGCGGCCACATTTCTTTATCTGGCACTTTCTTCTGTTCCTGCCCTTTTTCCTGTGATGCCTCGGGCGGACGCTCATCCTCGTGCGGGCGCGAGCGACGGCGCTCTCCTTGTCGAAGTCTTAGTCGTTCCTTTGTCGTTCCGGTGGAACGGTCTGGATGGACAAACGACGGCCCGATTCGGACCGTTCGAATTTCATTGCCGATTATCGGAACGGATTCCGCAAAGATTCAGCGTAGCAAGTTCATGATCCTACAGGTCCCCTCGATAATGGAGGATTTTGTTGTTCCGGATGAATTTAAAAGTAATCAATGGTGATGGTGATAAAAAGGGCCAAAATATTCTCTGCCATGGGACCAGCCTTTTTTTTTTTGGGTTTATTTATACCTTTCATTCTCTCGAATCGAAGTACTTTTGACTAGAGTGATGATCTTTTTAATATCAATATAAGCTAATTAAACCCTTATTTTTGAAGCCACGATGGTTGTGTGGGCCTATCGTGCGAGTAATTGAGCTTTTTAAGAGATTGGGAGGGAGGTGGTTTGGAATTTGAGAGCTTGTTGTGTTCTTGTGTGCTTGCTTTGCTTTGGGAACCGTGGCATTTGGTTAGGGAATGTATAATTATTGTAGCACACATATACATAATCGCTAGATAAATTATTACTTTCACTTATTATATGTTTTAGTGATAAATTGAATTTGGCAACAAAAAAGAAGAAGATTGAATTGACTTGGATCAATGGACATGCATCTAGAGTATGTGCGGGCACAGCACATGCATACTTTTCTAGTCCTTGGTAAGTACGTCGATTTTTAGGTTTTTTTCCCATTTTTTATTTTACTTAATATAAAATTTTATTTAAGTGATATATTTACATGAAGAGGATAAAATGGGCTAAATGAGTGTATGCAGATTGAGTTGAATATGGATACTTTTTATTAATATAAATTGAGTTGGGTATGTGTTGGGTCCAAATTGGGTTGCTAAAATTGCATTGCATAAGAAAAGGTTAAACGAATCAATTTGGGTGAGACCATATTTGACTCGACCTAAAATTGACCCAACCCAACCATTTGACGAGTTACTTAAATAAAATTTAGTAACTAGAAATTAATTGATTTAATAGGAGAAAAATTGGTAAGTTACTCAAATAAATTCGATAATTCCTTTGTTGGTAAATTTAAGGCATCTTTAGGAAATGTAAATAATAGTTGGTTAAAGGTAAGACAAGTTTTTCTTGTTTAATAAATGTCAATAGCCAACTCAAGTAAGAGTTAGTAGCGCAAGCTCTCTTATTACGTGGTACGATAGCGTTTATAATTTGTGTCAATTTTTATCGATTTAAAATATCTTTAATTCAATATTAACTATCAAATAAATAAAATACAACAAACATGCGTTAATTTGTATCAACATATCAAGTAAGGTGTGTTGTGTTGTGTAATATTATGATTTTTTCTGTGTAAATCGTGTTTCATCTAGTACCGTGCAAATGGATTGGATCCGGTATTATTTTTTTTCAGAGATCATGCATAAATATTATGTGATTCGTTAAATTTGATTGTTTGAATATGCATAGATTGAGTCTAGACATAGTAATTTCTCTATGGATGACATAATTCTCTTAAGCTCTCTCATACCATGAATAAAGTTTATTCTCATGGAGTTGATCACATGCAGTTGCTATGCGAGAAAACCAACAATTATCGCATGATGTAACATGTATATGTACACACTTATGATTCAATATATACATTTATATAAATATATATTTTCAAGTAAAAAGGAGTAAGCTAACTCGACCTATCTCCTTGGTTTCCAAGATATCATCGTCTAACAAATACATTTCGATCAAGCACATACTTTTTTCGGATGATTTGTGTTGATATTGAGAGAGAGAGAGAGTGAAATCCTCATATTAATTTGTACGTTGCTTGGAAAATATAATAATGTTTGATTCAACATATAACACATATGCTAATTAAAATGACTAGGTTGAAAAATCTAAACAATGGGTACATTCAATGTCCCGCCCTTCTCGGGTAGGAGAAAGGAAGAGAATTGTCCTGGTTGAATTTACTGGGGGATACAAATCATGTCAATTTGTTCCTCCTTTTTGGCCAGTTTCTCCCTTTGGACCCCGCAGCTTGGATTGATTACAACTTTTGACTCCCGAGTCATTTGCACGTGCGAATCACAATCATGGGATTCAAAAGTTGCTTACGACCGCAAGCCAGTGACATCGACAAGCACATTTTCGCACATAGATTCTATCTTATGAGGCGTCGAATTTTGGTTCTTTTGGGATTAACCAGTGCGATCTCATCTTGTGTTGTATGTGTTCCCCTCTTCTATTTTATTCATTCGTTTTCATATCTTCGTGATGGATTAAGTTTCAATCAGAACATCATTCGATCCAGTGATGCTGGATCTATTGTAGAAGATGCGCACTATGATTCCCACAATGGGTGTTTAATTAGCTTAGATCAGCATAAAAAGAGTTCTAGAACTTCTATCAATTGCGAGTCGGATGGAAAATGACAAGGCGCTAAAAGGCCTGTATAATGACCTGAAAGTCAAGTTCCTTTTTTCTGCTTGTGTGTTTACATTCGGAAGATATTAAATACGTAAGTCCTCCCCACAGCTTCCGCCCTCCTTCCTCCTTCCTTCCCATCCCACCCTCCTCCTCCTTCCTCTCAAAACCCCCCAGCCTCCTCTGCATTTATAAAAACCTAACCCGCGAAACGCAGCTAAACGCACCGCAGCTTCCTTCACTTTCTTTACCGCTCTCTGCTTTCTCGTCCCTAATAATCCTCTCGAGATTTCCTCCTTCGCTTTCCGGGCAGAGAGAGGATCACAGAAGATGTCCAATGCGTGCTTCCCCAAGAAGAGCTCGAAGAAGAATTCCGAGGCGAGGCTGCCTCCGAAGAGAGGACAGATCAAAGTCGGGATCTTCAGGTGGGTTGTGAAGAAAGCGGCCGGTATAGCATCGATGGCAGGTCTCGGGAGGAAGAGGAGCTGTGTCCCCGACGAGCCGGCCTCAGCCACACCGCTCCAGACCAGCGCGTGCCCACCGGGCAAGCAAGAGTAGCTCTCACGTTTCTCTGACCCCATAGATTATATGATTCCGCTCTCGAATGCCCTAGGAAATCTGATGTGGCTGAGAGAGACTCTAAATACTGATGATAGTTTCTTCTTCCTGAGGATTATGTATTTTGCTACTTCTGTTGTGTAGTGTGCTTCGTGGGTTCAGAGAAGAAGAGGAGAAAAGAAAAACGATGATTACGTACTCTCTGATACGGGCATAGACTTCATGACCTTTCTGGGGTGGGTCTGTCCATGTTTACGTTTGTGCATATCAAAACGATAGTGGCACGAATGAAGATCTTACGATGTTTGGTCCCATCATATGAAAAAGGTTAGAGAAATTATCCCGCGGGTTTCCTTCATTTATAAGTATGTTCTCTATCAGGTTATATCTTCCCCGACCCAGGTTACATGAAAAACGATAACTCTCAATATACTTCAACAGAAAGTGACCGAAAGTTGCAAATTTGGTGGGGGTAAGTAATAATTTTTCTTGGTCCTTGGATCGAAGGAAAACGAGGATGTTAGTACATGAAATGGGAAACCCATCATGGATGTGTTCTTTATTTCCTATTATAGTCACATCACAAAAGTTCTGAGCGTGCCACTTTTCACTTCCATGCAACTTCAAAATGGGCAGGTGGGAATGGTGAGAGAAGAGAACCGATCGATCGATGGGGACAACCGGATGGATTTTATTAATGCTGTGGACCAAGATGAATTTGATAGGGTGAGAGTTTAGCCCCGGTAGGGGCATCATCAAAATGATTATGTAGTTTAATTTAATAATCACATTTTCATTGTATCATAATAAATTAGGTTTTTGTCCTCACTATATCACTTGCATGCAAGTCTTAAAATTTCAATGCTAGAAAAAACAAAAAGAAGAAGCTTCAACTTGTTTTCATTTGTTAACATAATTCGAGAATACTGGAATTAAATTAGATGAGCATGTGGATCTACCTTGTTCTCAAATTAATAAAAAATTTCTATTTTTTCTTTATTTTTTCTATTATATATATTATATCCTATAAAATGCTGGTGTGGAATGTACATATGTTTTTGAATGCATACGTGTTTAATGGCTGCAAAAAATTCCATGAATATATACGAGCAAAATGTTGATGATTTCATGACATCGGTACTAATTGCCCCATAAAAATATTAGTAAATTGGAGATCCGTCTTGATTACTGGCGAACCTATTGAGCAAGTTTCACTTGCACGCACAATAGTCAAAGATGAACTAACAAGACATGGCACTTTCCCGCGTGGCCCCATGTATTATTTTATTTTATTTTCAATTTTTCATCTGCTGAAAAGAACTATTGTCGAACCATACCCGTCTATCATTCGACAACGATATGAAAAAAATTTAGCAAAAAAAGAAAAAAGACAACAATATGAAGAATGAAAGCCCCACCACTTGCTCAATTCGTGTGGTAGAGAGAGAGACTGCAATGCCCACATGAAGAGCATACTTTAAGTCCAATCATTTGGGTAATAAGACAATTTGTTTAAAAATCAGGTAAGATCAACGGACCTCCTCCCCTCGAAAGATCGAGATAATCTTTTTATATAGTCAACCCTTGTCAAGAATAACTCATAGTACATATTAAACAATCTCATTCCAAAATATGTAACTTATGGTGCGTATCAAACGATCTGATTCCAAAATACGTAAAATATAGTGCATATCAAACGATCTCATTCCAAAATATGTACTTTTATCATCTGTCTAACGGTCTAAGTAATTTGATTGTACTTTGTGAATAAAATTTAATACTAAATTACATCAATCAACAAGGTCACAACTCGATCACATCGTGCACGAAATAATTAGGACCTTTAGTGCACTATTCTGTCAAGAGATAACGAGCCGCGTCTCATTTAGATTAATCCTGACTGATTTGTACTATCAACGACTTATTTGCGACGAAGGATGCGTGGCATTTGGGTTCCACGCGGAACCACATTGACACGTGTCAACGATTTTTGTTGATGGTTCATGTTGGAAAGGGACTTGCTGATATAGATAGCTAGTGCAAGTATTAAAGGGGAAGAACAAAATCAATGCATATGCGGGCCTCCAATCTTCTTCATGATAATGCGCGTCTTTTCACCTTGACTTAACGTTACAAAACGAAAAACTCCCCCATCGAATCGTCTGCATCACTTCAAATTTTTTGGTCGTCGATGGGCCAATGGCTCGGGTTGAAACCATTTTCTTGGTCATTGGCTCGTACGGGAAATTGCAAAACCCATTTTTTTCAAAGAGGGAGAGAGAAAACAAACGAAAGATAAGAACATGCAATCTTTTTTCTTTTCTTTGAAGGACAAGAGAGAGTAGCGTATGTTTACATTATGGAACAAAACGAGAATTTGATAAGCTGACAATTGGGACCCCCAATTTAGGCATGATCAAATTGTTCCACGTAGTTATGTACAATCGAAATAAATTATGTCTTTTCACCCGATAAATTACTTATGTCCAAGTCTTAAAAATTAATGCGGAGGTCTTCGCCCTAGTATTAAATTAGAGAAGCATATGGGTCTACTTAGAGAAGCTAATTCAAAGTTTCCTCTTTTTCTTCTTCTTTTTTTGTACCGTAAGTGATATATATTATAGAAATACCAATGCGGAGGACTGATGAGATCGAATGGAGCTCGCCTACACAAGCACTTTTTCACGAACATGGACGGGGCAGGTGTTTTTAGTTTCATGAGTTCGGGACAAAAGCCTCCACAAATAAAATATTCGTGAATAAAACAGGTCGATGATGAGCGCTGTTTTCAAAGGCGGGACCTATGAATTTTATTATTTTATTTTCTCCTTTTGCAGTCTTTCTCTCTGCTGAAAATGATTCTTGCCGTCAAGATACCGACCCCTACTTGCATTAAAGTGATGCAATGCCCATGTGAAAGTCATTTTATTTCTTTTTTAATCATTTTGGTTGAACAAAGAACAAGATCAGTGACCGCAACCATGATCCTATGGTGACTTTGTTTATCCCTACGAACGAAGGTAAGATAGGCAAATGTATAATCTCCTTCAAATATATGAATCATGATGGATAATAATGATAATGAGACTAGTTAAGATTAATAAACGAACTTATATAAAGTGAGACATTTCCCCAAACATTTTGCTTGAAAAATGGTCAAGACCAATGGAGCTCCGCACCTTAACAGATCGATATATTCTCTTTAGAGATTCAAGCCTTATTTGGAGTTCACCAATAATACATATTGCGTGATCTCATTCCAAAGTATGTACTAGTGGTATTTTTTCAATGGTTTAGACTATCTAACTATTATTTCGTATAAGATTTACATCAATCGAGAAGCTTATGATTTGATTGTATTATGCATGCAATAGTTTGGGTTTTCGGTGCACTTCCTATTAAAAACTAACGAGTTGTGTCTCATTTAAATTACTCTCAAAACTATGCTGGCTCACTATGATGCATTTAAGTCAAGCTTTTTTTTTTTTTTGTGATATCAAAGACCCTAAACTTATACATATGTGACACATTTACTCTCTAGCTAGATTCCATCAATAAACATTGTTAAAAAACTCATATGGTTGTCTATATGGACGACAAAAGGAAAATAATGCCGACATTGTGCCCACGTAACAAAATATGCTGATTCATTGAAAAAATTTTCTTTTCTCTTTATTGATTTCGTTTCTCTTTTTTTCCTTCCTCTTTCGTCTTCTTTCTCTTAACAACTAGGTGCAGACCAAGAAAGAATACGATTAATTGTGCTCTTTAAAATTGTTTTCTTGAAAACAGTACAATTAACTGTATTATGGCTTCATAAATGACGCTACTCACAATATTTTTTGTTTACTAAATCTTCTTTACTTGGAATTACATAGCCTTCAGTTAATTAATTAGGACATCTTTCAAAAGTAAGTCAAAGATTTTGTTTGATTTATTAACGTCAAACGATTAAACTTGAGTGTCTTTAGTCCTAATCATAATTTTTTCTTTAATTTTGACAGATTTTAAGGATCAGCCTAAGATTTTTGAGCATCATATTTCCACACTTTCAATCTTTTCATTTAGGTCAGATTCATAAGCTGACTCATAATTTTCCATTAAAGCCGTGTAGTTATGTATAATTATAGAAAGATCGATGTTTGCTTTTCCATCATATCAAAATAAATTAGGTCATTGCCTCAATAGATCACTTACATGCAACTCTTCAAGAAACAATTTTAGAGAAAAGAAGAGTTTTGATTTTATTTTATTTTTAAATTGTTGACATAATTCGGTAGTGCCGATATTAAATTAGAGGAGCGTGTGGGTTAACCTCCTTTCGAAAATTACTTAAAAGTTCCTTCTTCTTTTTTCTCTCTTTTTTGGGGGGTTTTATTAGCGAGATATATTCTAGAAAGTACCAATGTGGAGGGAGAGATGAGGTAGAATCAATCTCATGTGCGTACGTACTTGAAACATATACGTGTTTAATTATTGCAAAGCAAAATTTCATGAACGTATCCGGGCAGAGACTTTTGATTTCATGACAGAGTAAAAAAAAGTTCGTCAATAAGGGATTTGTCTTTATGAGTATTGGTGAATAGCACAAGATGAACTAGCAGCACATGGCACTTTTCGGACTAGTTAACATGTAATCATCGAATTTATTTACTGTGAGAAAATTCCTTAAATATTGTGCTTGAAAATGAGGTAAATACATCGAAATTCGAAGCCTCAAAAGATCAAGACATTCTTTCCTTAAATTCGACCCTCGTTAAGGGCTACCCATAATTCATATCTCACGATCCCGTTATACTAATATACTTTTGGTATCTGTTCATCGATCTAAATAATTCGGCTGTACTTTCTAATGAGATTTAAGATTCCATTACATTATTTGAGAAGTTGATGACTCGATCACATTATGTACGTGATATTTGGAACTTTTGGTGTGCTTTTTATTAGAAATTAATGAGTCATGTCTCATTCAAATTAATGAGGACTAATCTGTATTATCATCAACATTTTTGGTGACAAAAAATGCACATATGTTACGTACGAAATCATATCGACTCTTGCCAAAAATTTCGCTTGGCGGATCATGTTTGATAGGGGATTAGTTATATAGCTAGTACAAGTATTAAAATGGGAATAGCGCTTTGCCTGCCTCCAAAAAGAAGAGGATGCTTCAAATATATAATTGATAGGTGTATAGGCATATAGTTGTAGGTGTCTCCAACTATAATTCAGTTTATATAATTTGTTGTCGGGACGAGCTTCCAAAAATGACTAAAAAATTAATAGTTGCCCAACAACTGTCAACTGTCAACCGACAGCCTCCTTCCTCCTATAGTAGTGTCATCTTTGGACTCTTGGGCGTGCGCAGTACTTCTGTGTTACAATCAAAGCACGTTCTTTAAGGCCGAATCAAGAAATATTTGTTCGAGAATAGGCTTCGGTAGCGTGCGAGTCTAGGGTTACCCGCCGTACGAGGCAGAGTCAAATAACTGGTCGCGAAGATATCCACCGCCGTGCAGTTGAGGTGTCGGTTACTCGTCTGACCTAGCCTTTGCCCTTGAAATCATTTGGAGGGGTGGCGATCGAGATGCACGAAAACTAGTTCGGATACCACGTGATCCCGCTACACTAGAAAAAGAGAAAAAGAAGAAGAAAAGAGGGACGGATGATTCACGTCCTTTTGTCGTGTGTAAATTTGATATTTTGGTCCAACCCTTTCTTTTTATTTGCAAAGGTAACACAAAAGAAGAATTAATATCATGAAAAATTCTAAATAGATGTACTTATGATAATTTTTTTTTGAATTAATTTTTTGACTATTAAAAATTTCAAATTGGTACATATGTGTCAAATTTATTATCCCTTAGTTTTTGTTAAACTATATCATTAAAATGCTGAGATGAATGTTATGTGATAGTCGACGGCCGTGTATTAGTTTGGAGTTTTATACTCCGTTTATTACATATGTACTAATGTATAGTTTTTCGTGATGTTAATTTAATTTAATGAAAAATAACATAAGAAAAATTTATTACAAATGTATTAGTTTGGAGTCTTTAGTTATCAAAAAATTAATTTAGGATGAATTTTTCATATATGTACTGATTTAAATTTATAGTGATTAAAAAATTAATTTGAAGTAAATTTATTGTTAATGTATCAATTTGAGATTTTTCGTGATATTAATCCTAAAAAGGAAAAAAAAAGAAAAAAAAAGAAAGCAAAACCCCAATGGAAATATACAAGATTCAGTGTCATTCACGTCTCATGCGAATGGTGGCGATTGTCTGTTATCCTTCTCCCTCTTTTCATCTCTTTATTTTCAGTCAACCTGACTCTTGGTATCATACTCCGATGTTGTTCAATGATTATGCAGCTTCAGTGGCTCGAGTACATGAGAGTGACTTGATCATAAAACTATTGCAAATTAAAAGAATCTGAATAGAATAAATATAAATTTAAGAACCACGTTGTTTTTTAATAAAATATGAATAAGTTTTGTATTATAAGATAAGATTTGGACAAAAACGATGATGCGTAGCCTTATATTTCATATTTTTTAACCACTTTAAAATAGGTCTAAAATTGAGACTCAACCAAAAATTAGTACTTTTTAAGGAAATTGGGCGCGGTTAGATATGTTATATCATCGCCAATTATTTAAGAACATCCGCAACAACCAAAAGAGATCATATTGGAAAGTTTTTGCGTCGAGAAAGGCGGATGAAGGCGTCATCATCGTCAACATCCGCACGCATTCCGCAGGCGGATGGAAAATGACAAGCTGAAAAGGATTTTGCAATTTCCTGGGAAAACAGTAAAATACAGGGAAGTCTTCCCAACAGCTTCCCCCCTCCTTCCTCTCGAACGCCCAACGCTTTCTCGCTCTCCCTATATAATGATCGACCGCAGACGTGTCAGCACCAGAACACAGCAAAAACACAGTCCCTCCGCTTCCTTTGCTTTCTCTGCCTCTCTCTGCTTGCAGACGGAGGATCGCGGAAAATGTCCAACCGGCGCGCGGCGAGGAAGAGCCCCGAGAAGAGTTCGAAAGCGAGGCTGCCTCCGAGGAGAGGACGGATCAGAGTCGGGATCTTCAGGACAATCGTGAAGAAAGTTGCCGATGTGGCATCGTCGATGGCGGGGCTCAAGAGGAAGCGAAGCCACGTCGCCGATGAGCCAAGCCCCCCGCCGCCACCGCCGCCGCCCGTTGTTTAAGGTCAGCTCGTGCTGACCAGCCAAGCAGGAGTAGCCCTCGGGTTTCTCTGTAAAGATTGCTTCGCCTCTGCAATTGTACTACCGATGATTGTTTGTCTTCTCAAATATTTGCTTTTGCTTCCTCTGTAGTGATTCTTGCGAAGGTGTAAGATAAGAAGGAAAAGGAGCCAATTTCCTAAAAAGACCAAAATTTTAGGTCTAATCTTAAATCCTCTCTGAATTTTTTTTTGTCTCAGAAAAAATCTCAAATTTTACGTTTAGTCCCAAATCTACCCCAAACATTCTTTTTTTCTCGGAAAAAACCCAAAATTTTAAGTCTAATTCCAAATCTACCCCCAATTTTTTTTTTTATTGAAAAGAAAATCATCAATTTTTACTTTAGTCATAAATTTGTCCTCTTTGACTCTCTGTCCAAAGGTTGCGGTTAGTCGTCCTTAATTTTTATATCCTAGAGCGGTTTTATTTCAAAAATAATTTTCCATATCGCTTTGCCGATGTGCATTTATTATCTATTGAAAATGTCACGTTAAGTTGAGACTAGAATATTAGGTAGATTTGATAATAGATTAAAATTTGGTGATTTTTTTAGATAAAATAAAATTCGGGGTAAAATTTGGGACTAGACTTGAAGTTTAGGGTTTTTCCTGAAGAATTTTTTTTAGGAATTGGTCTGAGGAAAAGAAATAAATAAATAAAAAAGGGATGGTTATGTAACAACAGAAATTTTTGACAATGGGACGATGGACGATGGATGTCCTGCACGCGACAACGGAGATGGGAACAAAATGTAGGTTTGAAATTCGTGACCATTTCTCGTACGCTACATGTTCTTTTGCTTTCCTTTCCTTTCCTTTCCTTTCTTCCACGAGCCGCGCATATTAAAGAAGAGTTGTAAGTGGGCCGCTCGTCACTTGCATGCCACTTTCTTCTAATGAAACCAAATCCATGTCGCTGTCCACGTGTTCACCGGTTCTTGCTTCTCTCACCCGTCGCCATCCCGCTTGCCTATCTTGACCGATTCTCGAAGAGGGACAACATTTCCCACGTACACGATAGAGCCGATCTTTGCTAAATCGAGAGCGGCCCACGTTTATGGTATGGACCTAAATGAGACTTTGATAGGCTGAGATTTGAGATCAAATTTGGGCATGATTGAAAAGTTCATGCAGTTACGTATGACGATAGAAAGAATGACGGTTGCTTTTCTGTTGCATGAATATAATTAAGTCTTTATCATTATCAGACCGTTAATATTAATCATAATTTCAGAAAATAGAAGTTTCAATTTGTTTTCATTTATTAATATAATATGTTAACACATGAATTTTTTGTCGGCAAGTCAAACATGCACTTATTTCTGTACTAAAAAATATAAAAAAAAGTTAAAAATGATGAAACGATAAAACAATAAAAAAATAACCAATGAAAAAAAAAACAATAACATAGCGGCTCCGTCTCATGAGCATCCACCACGCGCAGCCCAGACCTCCAATCAAGCCCACCAAGGACGCGGTCCAATTTGCACCAACCCATCAGCCCATTTCGCTTCAGTTCAAATTGGGCTCCGCTAGATAGGCCCAAGTTCGGTTCGGTTCAGCCCAGCCCAACCGTTACTCCAGATCCCCACGCAAAAAAACCCTCCATGTATGCTCTGTTTGCCTCTGTTCTGGTCACGATCATAGTTGAATCACATTCTCTGCCTTTTATTTCATTTTAACGTAATCCCTGGACTTTAATTTAATGTGCAATGTAATTCCTGACATTTTATTTTGTTCAATGTCCTTGGACTTTGGGTACATATTTAATTTAGTCTTTGGACTATATAAAAATGTTTAATGTTATTCCCGAACTTAAATTAATAAAATAACAACGATTAATATCTCCATATAGTTTAGGGACTACATTAAATACGTATCAAAAGTTCATATATTACTTTAAACAAATTAAAAGTTCAAGGACCACAATTTCAGAGATTATATTGAATAAATTAACTATATTGCACATTAAATTAAAATTTATGGACCATTTGTGTCATTTTCCTAAAAAATAAGAGAAGTTTATGAATGGCTAATTGTTGAAAATATTGTTATGTTCATAAAATTGTCGTCGATAAGCTACCAGCAAGTAATTGGGAAGTTAGGTATTTGATTGTTTTTTATTTTTAGTTTTTACCTTCATTACCCACATTATGAAACTTGTCAATTCTTTGAAAAATCGACAAGCATGAATAAATAAATATATTATTTTTCAAAAAATGAAACGGTAGAGTAATCCACTTGTCTCGTCTTTTGAAAGCGAAGTAGTAAAATCGTCCGTACCGTTCTTACCTATTACTTTGGCAATTTTTACTTAGTTTGTAGTAGCCAACACAAATTTATTTACTTAAACTTAGGCTGTCAGAATATGTCACAAAAACCACATTAAATGAATCATATATGAGTCACTTTAACTTGAAATTTGGATCATAAATGGGTTTTGAAAAGTAAAATAGAAAAACAAGGGTTAATTTCGAGTAAAGTTTTGTCGCTTCTTGATTGACATAAGCTCTTTTAGCATCGAAATGCATTCCTTGGCATTACTATTTCGTAGATATACGCTCATGTAAATTTTTTGATCAAATAGCGGTTCATATGTGCCCGGATTATATTTCTCATTCTTAATTATCGAAGTTGTCAAACTCTATCATCACCAAAAGATTTTCAATGAGTAGTCTCCCATTGTCAACTTTCAAAGACTATTTGCATTGTTTAGGATACCATTTATTGTCCAGAATTTAGAACAAAAATACCCGAACACATGAACATCAATCTTTAGGTTATTTTGTGTTTTTTTTTTAATTTTATTTATCGGCATCTTTTTATTTTTGTTATTTTTTAAAAAAATTGATAAGAAATTTCATGCAAGTAATGAAGAGCTATAGATGGTTTAATTGGGTGAACATAGTTTTTTATAAGTTGGACTAAATATAGATGTGATTCGGTAAAATGGGTTGGGTTTTGTATATGTTGAGCTTGGATCGCAAAAATTGTATTGTACATAAATTGATCAATTTGGGTTGAATTATTTTTTATCCGATCTAACCAATCAACGGGACTCAACTAAAAGGTTGGAATATTTAAATAACAAGAAAGTCGACGACTACTTTGATTTCTTGGGGAGACTTTGGACCCAAGAAAGTGGCGAGAGTTTTTTTGGCTGGTGGCCTACTAGACCTCTATTTCACACGACTTTTATGCGGCTCAGGCTCATGGCCGTTGTTGTCATGTATGGCCCAAAAAAGGATGCCCTACTAGTTATAATTCGTGCCAAAATTTATCGGTTTCAAATGTATTGATTTTAATTTTAGTTATTAAATAATTGAATCACAATGAAAATGTGTTAATTCATGCAGAATAGTTAGTCATGCCGTGTCTTGTGATATTGAGATCTTTGTTCTATAAGTCATATTTCATCTAATGTCATGTAAACCGATCACATATAGTACTCATTCTTTCCCTTTTTTTCGGAGATCATGCCCTCGAATAAATCCTCTACTAGGAAACGATCCTATCAATCACTCATGCGTCGTTAATACATCCGATCCGATTCATGTACGTACTTTTCCTTGGTGATTTATGTGAAAATCAAAGGAGTCTAGACTCTGCCAAAGTAGTCAAGTGATTAAAACCCCAAATGAGTATGTCCAATGTCCCCCACTCCAGTCGGGTTAAAAAATAGAGGCGAATCATCGCTGGCAAATCTTGTCTATTTTGTTCTATCCTTTATTCCTTTGTCTCCTTTTTTAATTCCGCAGCTTTATGATACACCTTTTGACTTCAAGTCGTTGCACTTCCTTATCAAATCACGAGACAAAAGGCGTCGTCGTGGAATTGTCTCGTCATGACAAAATGACTTCGAAAATGGGTGTTTAATTTACCTTATATCTATACCGAAAGGACCGCGGAAACTCTTATTAATGGCGAGTTAGCTAGAGAATGACGAGGTGAAAAGGCTTGTATAATGATGTTAATTTCGAGTTCCTTTCTCTGCTTATGTGCTTGCCTTCGGATAAAAAAGAAGATATGTCATTCTTTTTAACTGCTTATCATGATGGCTTTTAGCTTTCCATTGTAAACAGTATCTTGAAAAGATCCTAAAACTTGCATGGAAACGACACTGGAAAATTTGTTTAAAAAGTTTCATGCTTTATCATACAATGATCAATTTAATCTTAAATTATACTTTTCAATTTAACCAATCCTTATTCTTTTGACGATTTTTCAATATAGTTTTTCAGGCTAATTTTGACAGTAAATCGTTGACATTGATAACTTTTGCAATTTTTCAAAAAATTTCTGTATTTATTATTAATTTCTTGATTTCTTTTTTTTTTTCTTTTTTCATTATGGGCCGGCGAGATTCACTAGGGCCTTGGCGATGGCCAAGGACTCTCAACAACCACAAGCGAGGGCGTGCAGGCCCTCACCGACCACTGGGTGAAGGCTTCATGGCTCATGCCTATAGCTGGTGAGGGATTTACAGTCCTCACTTGTGGCTAGTGAGGGTCGGAAAGGCCCTAGCAACCCTCAATGACCATTTGGAGAGGGTAATTAGTGGAAAAAAGAATAAAAAATTATTAAAAAATTCAAAAAATCATTAAAGGTAACAAAAATTGTACATTCCAGCGGTTTCCAACAAACATTGGCTGGAAACACTATATCGAAAAATGTATTATTGAATTGATCGCCATAATAAATTTGGTACCTTTTGAACAATTATTCCAAACATTATAAGTTCCATCATACCTTGTACCTCACATCATTTTCCTCCACAATTGTCATCTAATTCAACCCCCCTCTCTCTCTCACTTGTGGCTAGCGAGAGTCAATAAGGCCCTGGCAACCCCTGATGACCATTCCAAGAAGGTGATCAATGGAAAAAAGAATAGAAAACAAAATTATAGAAAAAAATCATAAAAATCATTAAAAAAAGAGCAAAATTTGTACATGTTGGCAGTTTCCAACAGATATTGGCCGAAAACACTACATTGATCGCCATAATAAATTAAGTACTTTTTGAACAACTATTCCAAACATCATATGTTCCATCATGCCTTGCGTTTTCTTTCGCAATCGTCATCTAATTCAAACCCGCGTGTTCTCTCTCTCTCTGTCTCTGTCTAAGGTTTATGTTCACACCTGACGTGAAGTACATTCTGACTCTACATGCATAAACCAAACCCGCATCCGTCTACACAGCAACACAGCAAGAGCACACCCCACTTCCTCCGATTTCTTTACCTCTCCCTGCCCGCCTATCTCTAATAACCCTCTTGAGCTTTCTCTTTCCTTCTTGCGGAGAAAGCGTCACAGAAAATGTCCAATGCTTGTGTGACGAAGAAGAGCTCGAAGAGGAATCCGAAAGCAAGGCTACCTCCCAAGAGAGGACAGGTCAAAGTTGGGATCTTCAGGTGGGTCGTGAAGAAAGTGGCCGATATAGCATCCATGGCGGGGCTCGGGAGGAAGAGAAGCTGTGTGCAGAACGAGCAGGCCTCAGCCAAACCACACAAGATCGGCGCGTGCTCATTGGCCAAGCAAGAGTAGTCCTCATGTTGTCCTAGAGGATTTGATGAGGTAGAGAGAGACTGTGTATAAATAATGATCGTTTTTCTTCCCAAGGTTGTGTTTTCGCTTCTTCTGTTGTAGTGCTGCATGGGTTTAGGGAAGAAAAAGGCAAAAGGAAGAGAAGGTGATTGTGTACTAATCATTTTTAAGGACTGTATGTTGGTGGATGATGGATGTTCAGGCTGTGCATGACAAAATTTCTGAAACAGAAATTGATTTCTGAAACAGAAATTGATTTCTGACCAAAAATCAATTTCTCAATTTCTATTCCCCGGACAAGTTTCTGAGCAAAGAAACCCGTTTGATAACAACTCAAAATTTCTATTTCCGAAACAAAAATCCGTTTGATAACAGAATAAAATTTCTATTTCTAGGAATAGAAATTGATTAGATAATAACATAGGAAATCCTCAAATACAAAATAATAGTCAAAATAATACTAAAACAACATAGGAAATTCTTAAATACAAAATAATAGTCGAAATAATACTAATACATTACAATAGTTAAAAATACAATTTCATGGAATTTCCGGCATATTATTATCCCTTGCCATTTTATTGGCAATGGTTTTTCTAAACACATTTATTTGATTTCCCTCCTTGGTCAATGTATCATTTGCAAGCTCATCTTACATAGGTTCAGATAAGTACTGCGAAAGCATGAATATGGGTGCCATCAATGGTGCCTATACAACCTTATCATTTTATCAAAGATTAGTATTATACAAGATTATTAACAAAATAAATTTGATGGTGTAAATGAATATATGAGAATTCTACCTTGAAGTAATGTTTATGTTTAGGAACCAATCGGGAGAAGGTCGGTTTATTTTGATTCTCGAATTAAATCAATCTAGTTGCTCATCCCTAATTTCTTTATTGTTGCTCAATGAACCTTTAATGGCCATTGCATAGCAAAGAGAGAGATTCTCTTGAATCTCTTGCATTCGAATTAAAATTCAAGATTGTGTAACAATTTAATTATTTTGATTTTACAAGAATTTTGAATCTGTAAAGAAACAAGGTTAAATTTCTAGGCACGTTTTTTATTCATCTATTACGTAAGAACTTTTTCTTCAATGGCCATGCGTGTGCCTTTTCTAGGAGGAAAGAGCCCCATTGTTTTTAAGTAAGCATTTGAAAAATTTGGTCGTTTTTTTTTAAATTGGGGACCCATTCAATTGCCTTTCATCATAAAGAGGAAGTTATCAAAAAAAAAATTTGAAAAAAAAAATGAAAAAAAAACACGAGCAAAATAAGAAAAAGAAAATTAACAATAATTTGTGAAGTTGTGGTTATAAGTGAATTAAGTTAGCAAGAAAGCGCAAGGTTCTTTTATATGGTTTGATTTCAGCTTTTGATTTCTATTTCAAAAACTGAGAAGTTAAAAATTTCAGCTTCTGATTTCTTCAATTTTTTTATTTCTGGAATAGAAATCTGTTTCAGAAATAGAGAAATCAAATTGCGTTACCAAACAGATTTCTGTTCCAAACCTGTTCCGGGGAACAGAGAAACAGAGAAATCGAGAAATATAAATTTTGTCATGCGCACCCTCAGTGTCTGTCTGATTTCAAGCACACACAGAGGGGACAAAAGGGAGGTTGGCTTCATGGCATATTTAAGGTGTATCTATCTAAAAATATCCGTGCATGTTTGAGACTGTCAAACAATAGCGTGTGCCTTTACCTTTACAAAGGAAGGCACTTTGTATTTCTCTCATTTTACTGCAACGGTAGTTAGAGAAAATAATTAATATTAAAAAATTAAAATTGATACAAATGTGATAAATTTGCTTTCAATTAATCTCTTGATCACAAAAAATTCCAAACCGGTATATTTGTGACAAATTTCAAAACTTATTTTTTGATCACCAAAAATCCTAAAATTGGTACATCTGTGACACATTTATCTTTCGTCAGCTTTTGATAAATTTGATTAATATTACAAAAAAACTTCAAATTGATACACCTATGATAAATGGAGAATCCCCAATGAATACACCTGTTAATTGACATATGTCATTCAACTCAACAATTTAAAGGTAAAATTTAATGGAAACTGATAGAGGATAAATTTGTTACAGTTATACCGAATTGAGATTTCTTCATAATATTAATACTAGAGAAAATGCCCATATATTTTTTACTTCATTTATAAATATGCCCTATGTCAATGTATAAGTAGTCTATTGTAGCAAAGAAAAGGTATAAGTAGCCTATACCTGCCCAAAGTTGCAAATTTGATGGAATACATATCATTCTTCTTGGTCATCTGCTCGAAGGGGAATTTAGGGCATGTTTGTTTGTGTTCTTTTTTTGTTCCTCGGAACACAATTTATGTTCTTTTGTTCCGGGGAATAAAAAAAGAACAAAAACGCGTTCGTTTACATTTTTGTTTCCGGGAACAAAAAATCTATTTTTTTTTGTTCTCGGAAACAGATTTGGAACAAAAATAAGAAACAAGAAAAACCCGTTTCTTATTCCCGAGAAAACTTTCGAGAAACAATTTTTCTCTCTCTTAATTTTTCCTTCTCTTTCTTTTCTTCTTCTTTTTTCTTTGGCCGGTCACCGGCCTCGGCCATGGCCGATGACCGGCCGAAAGGAAGAAAAAAAAAAAGAAAAAAAAGGAAAAAGGAAAAAGGAAAAAGGAAAATAAAAATATTAAAAAATTAAAAGAAACAAAAAAATTATACAAATTTACCAAACGTGTATCTGTTCTTTTTCTATTATAGAAATATAAATTTTATACAGTTACCAAACGCATTCTTTTGTTAAAAAATTGTTCCCCGAAATAGAAATAGTTTTTTCTATTTCTATTCTCTAAAATAATTCGTGAATAGAAATGTTACCAAACGACCCTTAGACACTCATACACGAAACTGCAAAACCATTTTGTTCCTTAATCCCTTTTCGCCAAAGAATAGATGCGGATCTTGCCATCAAACGCGAAAAGAGGAAGAATCACATCCTTGGCTCATATGGTGTGAATGCGTTTTTCCTTTTTTTTTACTCTTATCAATCACATCACAGAAGTCCCAAGTGCGCCCCTTCTTCTGGAAAAACGCAATCCACTTTGAAGTCACCCCCCGCATGATGGATCGTCTCTTTTCTTTCCCTTTCCCACTTCCCTTTCTTGACCCCATTTCGAGGAGGCAACCGGAAGAGGGAAAAAAACGAAGGAAAATAGCACGCACCCTTACACTTCTTTGATGGATGATGGATGTCCTGCACGCGACAACGGAGATGGGAACAAAATGTAGGTTTGAAATTCGTGACCATTTCTCGTACGCTACATGTTCTTTTGCTTTCCTTTCCTTTCCTTTCCTTTCTTCCACGAGCCGCGCATATTAAGGAGAGTTGTAAGTGGGCCACTCGTCACTTGCATGCCACTTTCTTCTAATGAAACCAAATCCATGTCGCTGTCCACGTGTTCATCGGTTGTTGCTTCTCTCACCCGTCGCCATCCCGCTTGCCTACCTTGACCGATTCTCGAAGAGGGACAAGGAGAGAGAAGAATCCTTGCGGTCCTTTTCTCACTTCTAGTTAAGGACGAGGCCAAGGTCTACATTTCCCACGCACACGATAGAGCCGATCTTTGCTAAATCGAGAGCGGCGCACGTTTATGGTATGGACCTAAATGAGACTTTGATAGGCTGAGATTTGAGATCAAATTTGGGCATGATTGAAAAGTTGATGCAGTTACCTATGACAATAGAAAGAATGACGGTTGTTTTTCTGTTGCATGAATATAATTAAGTCTTTATCATTATCAGACCGTTAATATTAATTATAATTTCAGAAAATAGAAGTTTCAATTTGTTTTCATTTATTAATATAATATGTTAACACATGAATTTTTGTCGGCAAGTCAAACATGCATTTATTTCTGTACTAAAAAGTATAAAAGAGTTAAAAATAATGAAACGATAAAACAATAAAAAATAACCAATGAAAAAAAAAAAACAATAACATAGCGGCTCCGTCTCATGAGCATCCACCACGCCCAGCCCAGACCTCCAGTCAAGCCCACCAAGCACGCGGTCCAATTTGCACCAACCCATCAGCCCATTTCGCTTCAGTTTAAATTGGGCTCGGCTAGCTAGGCCCAAGTTCTGTTCGGTTCAGCCCAGCCCAACCGTTACTCCAGATCCCCATGCGAAAAAACCCTCCATGTATGCTTTGTTCTCGTCTGTTCTGGCCACGATCATAGTTGAATCGGATTCCCTGACCTTTTATTTCATTTTAACGTCATCCCTAAACTTTAACTTAATGTACAACGTAATTCCTAAATTTTTATTTTGTTCAATATCCCTAGACTTTTGATACGTATTCAATTTAGGGAGTGTTTGGTTGGGCATTTCCAAAGAGCTTTGGGTGTTTGGCAAAATTTTTGAAAGCTCCTTTGCCCAAATATGAGCATTCCGAAGGCTGAATGCTGAAAGCTGGGGAGGGGCGGCATTGAGCATTTGGCATTTGGGAAATGCAAAAATCACTGTTCATTTATCTTCCACCTTTGTGTTCCTTCTTCATGGCGTCTTCATCTTCCCGACGTCGTCTTCTTCTTCTTGGAGTCTTCTTCTTCCCCGCCCATCGGGCTTCTCCGGCAGCCGCCACTGCCGCCTGGGTCTGCGCGACCTCAGGCCGCCAGATCTAGCCTTAGGCACCTGAGGTCGCGCCTCCAGGTGGCGATGGTGTCGCCTGAGGTCGCGCCACCTAGGTCCACGTGACCTCAGGCCACCAGATCTAGCCGCCATAAGGCCAAATCTGGCCTCTGTGCCTCCAGGCGCCTAAGGTCGCACTCCCAGGCGGCGACAGCATCACGTGAGGTTGCAACCTTAGGTGGCCGGACGGCCAGATCTGGCCGCCAGAGTTGGCCGGCAGTTAGTGGGCCGCTAGATTTGATTTTCAATCTTTTTTAAAAAATAAAATAAAAGCAAAAGCCCATTTGTAATGTAAAATTTGCTAATATTTATGTTAAAGTTGCATTTCAATGCTATCTAAGACTACAAATTACCAAACGGTATAATATTTCGAAAAACCTCTTTATCTCAATGATATTTGCATTCTCCTAAGGGTATTTCCCCAAAGCCGAACCAAAGGGGTCCTTAGTCCTTAGACTATATAAAAATATTTAATGTTCTTCCTGAACTTAAATTAATGAAATGACAACATTAAATATCTTCATATAATTTAGGGACTACGTTAAATACGTATCAAAAGTTCATATACTACTTTGAACAAATTAAATTATATTGCACATTAAATTAAAATTAACGGACCATTTGTGTCATTATCTTAAAAAATAAGAGAAGTTTATGAATGACTAATTGTTGAAAACATCGGTATGTTCATAAAAGTGTCGTTGATAAATTACCAGCAAGTAATTGCGAAGTTAGGTATTTGATTGTTTTCTTCTTTTTTTCACCTTCACTACCCACATTCTGAAACTTGCCAATTCTTTGAAAAATCTACAAGCATGAATAAATAAATAAATTATTTAAAAAAAAATGAAACGGTAGAGTCATCCACTTGTCTCATCTTTTGAAAGCGAAGTGGTAACCGTTCTTACCTATTACTTTGGCAATTTTTACTTAGTTTGTAGTAGCCAACACAAATTTATTTACTTAAACTTAGGGCTGTCAGAATATGTCACAAAACCCACATTAAATGAATCATATATGAGTCACTTTAACTTGAAATTAGGATCATAAACGGATTTTGAAAAAACAAGGGTTAATTTCGAGTAAAGTTTTGTTGTTTCCTGGTTGACATAATCTCTTTTAGCATCGAAATGCATTCCTTGGCATTACTATTTCGTAGATATACGCTCATGTAAATTTTTTGATCAAATAGCGGTTCATATGTGCCCGGATTATATTTCTCATTCTTAATTATTGAAGTTATCAAACTTTATCATCACCTCATATTAGCTTAAATAACTAGAAGCTGACAATTACCAAAAGATTTTCGATGAGTAGTCTCCCATTGTGGACTTTCAAGAATATTTGCATTGTTTAGGATACCATTTCTTGTTTGGAATTTAGAACAAAAATACCCGAACACATGAACATCAATCTTTAGGTTATTTTGCATTTTTTATTTTATTTATCGGCATCTTTTTATTTTTATTTTTATTTTAAAAAAATTGATAAGAAATTCCATGCAAGTAATGAAGAGCTATAGATGATTTAAATGGGTGGACATAGTTTTTTATAAGTTGGACTAAATATAGATGTGATTCGGTAAAATGGGTTAGGTTTGGTATATGTTGGGCTTGGATCGCAAATATTGTATTGTCCATAAATTGATCAATTTGGATCGAATCATTTTTTATCCGATCTACCTAATCAGTGGGACTCAACTACAAGTTTGGAATATTTAAATAACAAGAAAGTCGACTATTGCTCTGATTTTTTGGGGAGACTTTGGACCCAAGAAAGTGGCGAGATTCTTGTGATATTGAGATTTTTGCTCTGTAATTCATATTTCATCTAATGTCATGTAAACCGATCACACATAGTATTCAAGAAGTGCCCCACTCCGGTCGGGTGGGAAAAGAGAGGCGAATCATCTTTGGCAAATCTTGTCTATTTTGTTCTGTCCTGTATTCCTTCGTCTCCTTTTTGAATTCCGCAGCTTTATGATACACCTTTTGACTTCAAGTCGTTGCACTTCCTTATCAAATCACGAGACAAAAGGTGTCGTCGTGGAATTGTCTCGTCATGACAAAATGACTTCGAAAATGGGTGTTTAATTTACCTTATATCTATACCGAAAGGACCACGGAAACTCTTATCAATGGCGAGTTAGCTAGAGAATGACGAGGTGAAAAGGCTTGTATGATGATGTTAATTTCGAGTTCCTTTCTCTGCTTATGTGCTTGCCTTCGGATAAAAAAGAAGATATGTCATTCTTTTTAACTGCTTATCATGATGGCTTTTAGCTTTCCATTGTAAACAGTATCTTGAAAAGATCCTAAAACTTGCATGGAAACAACACTGGAAAAATTGTTTAAAAAGTTTCATGCTTTATCATACAATGGTCAATTTAATCTTAAATTATACTTTTCAATTTAACCAATCCTTATTCTTTTGACGATTTTTCAATATAGTTTTTCAGGCTAATTTTGACAGGAAATCATTGACATTGATAACTTTTGCAATTTTTCAAAAAAATTATGTATTTATTATTAATTTCTTGATTTTTTTTTTCTTTTTCCATTATGGGCCGGCAAGATTCACTAGGGCCTTGGCGATGGCCAACGACTCTCAACAACCACAAGCGAGGGCGTGCAGGCCCTCACCGGCCACTGGGTGAAGGCTTCATGGCTCATGCCCGTAGCTAGTGAGGGATTTAGAGTCCTCACTTGTGGCTAGTGAGGGTCGGTAAGGCCCTAGCAACCCTCAATGACCATTTTGAGAAGGTAATTAGTGGAAAAAAGAACAGAAAACAATAAAGAATTATAAAAAAAATTCAAAAAATCATTAAAAAATCATTAAAGAAAACAAAAATTGTACATACTAGCGGTTTCCAACAAACATTAGTTGGAAACACTATATCGAAAAATGTATTATCGAATTCATTGCCATAATAAATTTGGTACCTTTTTGAACAATTATTCCAAATATTATATGTTCCATCATACCTTGTACCTCACATCATTTTCTTCCGCAATTGTCATCTAATTCCAACCCCCCCCCCCTCTCTCTCACTTGTGGCTAGCGAGGGTCGATAAGGTCTTGGCAACCCTGATGACCATTCCAAGAAGGTGATCAATGGAAAAAAGAATAGAAAAAAAAATTATAGAAAAAAAAATCATTAAAATAATTAAAAAAAGAGGAAAATTTGTACATGTTGGCAGTTTCCAACGGATATTGGCCAAAAACACTACATTGAAAATTTTATAACTAAATTGATCGCCATAATAAATTAAGTACTTTTTGAACAATTATTCCAAACCATCACGCCTTAATTTTCTTTCGCAATTGTCATCTAATTCAAACCCTCGTGTTCTCTCTCTCTCTCTCTCTCTCTCTCTCTCTCTCTAAGGTTTCCTTTCACACCTGACGTGAAGTCCATTCTGACTCTACATACTTAAACCAAACCCTCATCCGTCTCCACCGCAAGACAGCAAGAGCACACCCCCACTTCCTCCGATTTCTTTACCTCTCCCTGCCCGCCTATCTATAATAACCCTCTTGAGCTTTCTCTTTCCTTCTTCTTGCGGAGAAAGCGTCACAGAAAATGTCCAATGCTTGTGTGACGAAGAAGAGCTCGAAGAGGAATCCGAAAGCAAGGCTGCCTCCCAAGAGAGGACAGGTCAAAGTTGGGATCTTCAGGTGGGTCGTGAAGAAAGTGGCCGATATAGCATCCATGGCGGGGCTCGGGAGGAAGAGAAGCTGTGTGCGGAACGAGCAGGCCTCAGCCAAACCACACAAGATCGGCGCGTGCTCATTGGCCAAGCAAGAGTAGTCCTCACGTTGTCCTAGAGTATGTGATGAGGTAGAGAGAGACTGTATAAATAATGATCGTTTTTCTTCCCAAGGTTGTGTTTTCGCTTCTTCTGTTGTAGCGCTTCATGGGTTTAGGGAAGGGAAAGGCAAAGGAAGAGAAGGTGATTGTGTACTAATCATTTTTAAGGACTTTATGTCGGTGGATGATGGATGTTCAGTGTCTGTCTGATTTCAAGCACAGAGAGAGGGGACAAAAGGGAGGTTGGTTTCATGGCATATCTAAGGTGTATCTATCCAAAAATATCCGTGCATGTTTGTGACTGTCAAACAATAGCGTGTGGCATTTTGTATTTCTCTCATTTTACTGCAACGGTAGTTAGAGAAAATAATTAATATTACAAAAAATTGAAATTGATACAAATGTGATAAATTTGCTTTCAATTAATCTCTCGATCACCAAAAATTCCAAACCGATATACGTATGACAAATTTCATAACTAATTTTTTAATCACAAAAAACTCCAAAATTAGTACATCTGCGACACATTTATCTTTCGTTAGCTTTTGATAAATTGGATTAATATTACAAAAAAACTTCAAATTGATACACCTATGATAAATGAAGAATCCCCAATGGATACACCCGTTAATTGCCACATGTCATCCAACTCAACGATTCAACAGTAAAATTTAATGGAAACTGATAGAGGATAAATTTGTTACAGTTGTGCCGAATTGAGATTTCTTCATAACATTAATACTAAAGAAAATGCCCATATAGTTTTACTTCATTTATAAATATGCCCTCTGTCAAGGTATAAGTAGCCCATTGTAGCAAAGAAAAGGTATAAGTAGCCTATACCTGCCCAAAGTTGCAAATTCGATGGAATACGTATCATTCTTCTTGGTCATCTGCTCGAAGGGAAATTTAGACACTCATACACGAAACTGCAAAACCATTTTGTTCCTTAATCCCTTTTCGCCGAAGAATAGATGCCGATCTTGCCATGAAAAGCGAAAAGAGGAAGAATCGCATCCTTGGCTCGTTTGGTGTGAATGTGTTTTTTTTTTACTCTTATCAATCACATCACAGAAGTTCCAAGTGCGCCCCTTCTTCTGGCAAACCGCAATCCACTTTGAAGTCACCCCCCGCATGATGGATCGTCTCTTTTCTTTCCCTTTCCCACTTCGCTTTCTTGACCCCCTTTCGAGGAGGCAACCGGAAGAGAGAAAAAAACGAAGGAAAAGAGCATGCACCCTTTCACTTACCTTGAACGACAAGACAAAATTCCACGCTATTTCCGACATATATACATAGAGCCGACCCCAGCTGAACGAGAGGGGGATATCTTATCATGGACCGAATCAAAAAAGTTGATTGGCTCAGAATTGCCCCCAAATTTGGGCAATGATCATAATGTTTCTGTTGTTACGCGTAACAATGAAAAGAAACAAAAAAGATTTTCTTTTCCATTGTATTAAAAGAAATTAGGTCTTTGCCCTCACTAAGTCACTTACACGCAAGTCTTAAAATCACAATTTTAGAGAAAAAAATTTGATTGAGTGTCGGTTATGAATGAGAGGAGCATGTGGGTCTACCTTGTCCCCGAAGCTAATCAGAAGTTCCATTTTGTGTGTGTGTGTGTTTTACAAGTGATATTATATATGTATATATATGTATATGTATTCTAGAAAATACAAACTCGGAGGTGATAGTGAGATCAAATAAATCTCACGTGCATATATCCTAAATATATATATGTGTGTGTTTAATGACTGCGACAATTAGGAAAGGAACTAGACCAACTTTGGTTTTATAGGGATAAAAATTGCACTTGAGGCCAAATTAAGAAAATGCATCAATTTTTATTTATTTATTTATTTATTTATTTTAACCTTATCTTGAAGTGGAGTTCATTTGCTTGTTGTCTTAAAAATAAACAAAAGGTAAGGCTGGGGCGATAGCAATTTCCCATTGTTTCCCACTTCCCCAGCATTAGTTTGATGGAAAATTGTTCGTAAAGACTTAAATTTATTGTACGATGTTAATTCAATTGAAATTTTTTCAATTTGATCAATTTAGTCGTAATTTTTTTTTACGATTGTTTAATCTAGTCATTTTGGTCAATTTTAACTAGAAATTGCTGACTTGGTGTGGGCCGGCCTGTGTGGCACGATTGAACGGCATCAAGTAAGCCTACTAGCAAAGACTTATGCGATTTTTTTTGTTCTTTTCTTTTCCTGTCCTCTTGGGTTGGTCTTGACAATGGCTGGTGATTGGCCACATGTAAGGGCCACACTCGGGCATTGTGGCCCTCCCTCGCCAAATTTGGAGGTAGCTACCGAGGGCCATGACTTTCTTGCCAGCCATTGTTGAGATCAACCACAAGCAAAAAGAAAAGGAAAAGAAAAGTTTAAAAAAGAAGGAAAGAAGGAAAAGAAAAAGAAAAAAAAAGGGGAAAAACTAGTAAATTTTATTTTAAAAAATCGTCTATTACCTGATCCGCTATATGAAAAAGAAAAAGAAAAAAAAAGGACCACATGGTTCAATTCATAAGTTTCTAACCCTTTCCTTATCGGCCAAGAAATGGTAAGCCTTTTGCACTCTACCCTTGCTCGTCATCCATGCATCATGCACCTTTTGTCGAGTGCAAATTCACTATTTTTGTTCCAATTCTTTCCTTATTGGCCAATAAATGCTAAAGAAAACAAGAAGCAAACCCGAATGGAAACCCTTATCCTACGTGAAAGCACTCAAAAAAATGCTGCGGTGTTCACATTGCATGCGATCGCCAGCGAATTGGTTCAACCGTCACATCCTATTGTCCCATGAAAAGGAAAATGAAGAAAGGTTTGTGGCGATGTAACTTTGCATTGACCCACCCCTCCACTCTGTCTTGCACTCGCCTTCTCTTTCCATCTCTATAACCCACATCGAAACAAATTCAAATAAATTCAATTGCCTTCATCATGTAATTCATCAACCCATTAAGCTTTTAATCAACATGTGATTCAATGGACCTTTTTCTATTTTGACAATACGTTGGTCTGCATTTACATCAGATTGATGGGTGACACAAGGACTAGATGCTTAAATGGCCTCGATTTTAATCGAATTTAATCTATTCAACTTTGATAAACACAGAAGCTTGCATTCCAAGAGAATGCCACTTCGAGAATTACTTTGCTGGGATATCACTAATTGGCTACCTAATTCTTCGTTTATGTTAGAGTAATTAAATATCAAACCACGCATTTATCTAACATTTTAAGCTTTTAGAATAATCGACAGTGGTTCCATAAAATTTCACATAGTATTAGAGCCATAGGTTCTGAGTTCAAATTTTTTTAGGCTCCATTTGCTCACTAATTAAATTTTCATGCTTAATACTAGGTAAAAAAGACCAGACTAAACGTGAGGGGAGTGTCGGAATAATAAAATATTAAACTATGCCTTATGACGGCTTAATCTTTTAGAACAGTTGATAGTAGTCTTACAAAATCTCACAGTTTGCTTTTGACAACTTTGATCTTCATGTCAACAAACTCTTTCAATTGTCAAACCGTGTTTTTGCGTGCTTATAAGAGGAGCAATATGAGATTTAGAGTCTTTGACTAACAAATGTTATAGGTATTTTTTGCACACCGTCATGTCACGAAATTGCTAGTTTTGTGGACGATTACAGTTAACAAATCTCTTGCTCGATTCAAGTCGACAAATTCGTATTTATTATCAATGTAGAAATGTCATGTTAAATTGGGATTGGATTACTAGGTAGATTTGAGAATAGACTAAAAGTTGGTGATTATATATATATAAAAAATAAAAGTCGGCGTAGATTTAAGGCTGGATCTAAAGTTTATGATTTTTTTCCGAGACAAAAAGAGTTCAGAGCAAATTTAACATTTTTTTAGGAAATTGGCCCAAGAAAAAGAAATAAATAAATAAATAAGGGATGATTACGTAACAACAACGTTCTGATGACCATATATGACAATGGAAGATGGATTTTTCGGCGTCTCCGATGCGACAAAGGAGATAGGGAAGAAAATGTAGGTTTGAAATTCACGACCATTTCTCGTACGCTACCATGTTCTTTTGCTTTTCATTTTTCCACGAGCCGCGCATATTAAAGACGAGTTGTAAGTGGGCCACTCGTCACTTGCATGCCACTTTCTTCTGACGAAACCAAATCCACGTCGTCGTCCACGTCTTCCTCGGTTCTTGCTTCTCTCACGCGTCGTCATCCCACTTGCCTATCCTGACCGATTCTCGAAGATGGACAAGGAGAGACAAAAGAATCCTTGCGGGTCCTTCTTTCACTTCTTGTCAAGGACAAGACCGAAGTCTACGCTTCCCACGCATACGATTGAGCCGATCCTTGCCAAATCGAGAGCAGCATACGTTTATGATATGGACCTAAACGAGAATTGGATAAGCTGAGATTCGAGATCCCAATTTGGGCAATGATCGAATCATTTGTGCAGTTACGTATAATACTAGAAAGAATAACGTTTGCTTTTCTGTTTCGTGGATATAGATAAAGTCTTTGTCCTCATTAGATCACTTATGAAATTAGAATTCTGGATATAGAAGTTTTAATTTGTTTTTACTTATCAGCATAGCCAGAGAGTGCCGACACCACATGAATTTTTGTCGACAAGCCAAACATGCATTTCTATAGTAAAAATTTAAAAAATTAAAAATAATGAAACAATAGAACAATAAAAAATAACCAATGAAAAAAAATAATAGTAATAATAATAACGCGGCTCCATCTGATAAGGATCCAACCAACTGCAGCCTAGACCGCCAGTCAAGCCCATCAAGCACATGGTCCAATTCGCAGCAACCCATCAGCCCGTTTCGCTTCAGTTCAAATTGGGCTCGGCTCCCTCGGCCCAAGTTCTGTTCGCTTCAGCCCAGCCCGACCGTTACTCCAGATGCGAAAAACCCTCCATGTATGCTCTGTTTGCCTGTGTTCTGGTCACGACTAACGATCATAGTTGAATCGGATTCCGGTGCTTTCTTCAGTCGCCGGTTCCAGTTCTCAGATCATAAATGAGTTTTAAAAAGAATGGGGAAAAGTACCAAAAAAATCTTAAAACTATTGTATTGGTACTAATTCAGTTTTAAACCTTTTAATTAGACCAATTTGGTTCTCAACCTTTTCATACTTGTATCAATTTAGTTTATCCGCCCAATTTAGATTGGAAATTATTGAGGTGGATGTTGGTCGTGCCACATAAGACGGTTGACATTGACGTGGATTTTTTTAAAATAATTTAAAATAATTTTTATTTTTTTTTACTATATATATTTTATAATATTTGTCATTTTTCATTTTTTTCCCTCTTTCTTTTACCTTTGGATATGATGTGGATTGTACCCTTTTTCCTTTGGACAGTGGCCGGTATTCGCCATGGTTGAGGACTGGCCATAGGTGAGGGTAGCCCTTGCCATGCCCTAGTTGCATCTGGCAAGGGCTTGACCCTCTCGCCGCCTGGCCAAGGGCCACTCTTGCTAGACTAAAGTTAAAAGGTTGGAATATTTAACTAACAAGAAAGTCAACAGTTTCTCTTATTATTAATTTTTTGGGAGATTTTGGTCGCTTTTGGTAATAGGTCAACAATAAATTCTATTATCTTATTTCTTGAATAGAATTAAAGAGTAGAAAAAAGTTAATTCTCTGTTCCCGGGAACAACTCTAGAATCAAAGTCAATTTATTTTTTTTCTCTTCTTTTCTTTTGTTTTGTTCTTCTTCCCTTTCTCTCTTTTTCTTCCGGAGCCGCCGTCGCCATCGTTCACTGTCACCAGTTGCCGGCGATCGGTTGGGCAAGATCCAGTGAGCTCACTGGAGGCTCACCTAGTCGTCAGCAGGGTTCGACCTCATTAGATTTGGGCGAGGCCGCTTGCCTAGTC
Organism: Eucalyptus pauciflora; assembly: GCA_007663325.1. Lineage (NCBI taxonomy): Eukaryota > Viridiplantae > Streptophyta > Magnoliopsida > Myrtales > Myrtaceae > Eucalyptus > Eucalyptus pauciflora. The sequence goes on along the minus strand of VMYD01000010.1, from coordinate 108,990 downwards.
AAGGCTTGGTTGAGCCTCACCTAGCTGCCGACAAGACGTAGCCTCGCCGGCCCTCATTTAGCCGGTTGTTAGTCATTCCCTGGCCGGCAACCAGCCAAAGCTTGAAGAAGAAAAAGAAGAGAAAGAAAAGATAAAAAGAAAAAAAGTAATAAATTTATTTAAAAATTAAAAGAAATTGATTTGGATTAGAAATTTTGAGAACGGTACCAAACCCAGTTTTATCCCGGAGAAGTAGAAATTTTGGATAGTTACCAAATACCTGAAAATGCTTATAAATTTTTCTCGGAAACAAAATAAAAAAGAATCATTTCTAATAAAAAATTATTTTCAAAAATAAAATTATTACCAAACGCACTTTTTGGAGCCAAGAAAGTGGCGAGGCTTTTTTTGACTAGTGCCCTACTAGACCTTGATTTGACACGACCTACACGACTCATGGGGGTTGCCATATATGGCCGAAAGAAGGGGTGCCCCTACTATAATTCTTGTTGACTTTTATCCGTTTCAAATATCTTGATTTTAATTTTGGTTGTTAAATAATTGAATCATGATGAAAATATGTTAATTTGTGCAAAATAGTTAGTCATGCTGTGTATTTTGATATAGAGATTGTCGCTCAATAAACTATTTGTATGTCGTATTCATACTTTCGTTTTCTTGGGAGATCATGCCGTGGATATCACATGAGTTGTAAAATTTGGTTGGTTGGGCATGCATCAATTGAGTTTAGGCAGAACACTTCCTCTGCAACGAAACGATCCTATCAATCACTCTTGCGTTGTCAATACATCGGATCCGGTCCATATACATACTTTTCCCTGCTGATTTACGTGGATATAGGGTTTAAAACCCCCAATGAGTATGTCCAATGTCCCCCACTCCGGTCGGATTGGAAAAGAGAAGAGAATCATCTCAGGCAGATCTTGTCTATTTTGTTCTGTCCTCTATTTCCTTCGTCTCCTTTTTGATTTCCACAGCTTTATAATACACGTTTTGACTTCATGTTGTCTGCACCTGCGAATCAGATCACGAGACAAAAGGTGTCGTCGCGGAATTATCTCGTCACGACAAAAAGACTTCGAAAATGGGTGTTTAATTTACCTTATGTCAATACCAAAAGGACCGCTGAAACTCTTATCAGTTGCGAGTTAGCTGAAAAGTCTCGTAGAATGATATTAATTTCGAGTTCCTACCTTTGCTTTATGTGCTTACCTTCGGAAAAGAAGAAGAAGATATCCCGTCCTTTTTAACTGCTTATAATGATGGCTTTTAGTTTCCCATCATAAAAAAGTATCCTAAAAAGATCCTTAAACTTGTATGGAAACAACACCGAAAAAATTGATCAAAAACTCTTATACTTATTATATAATGGTCAATTCAATCTTAAGTTATACTTTTTAATTTAATCAATTTAGTTTTTAATATTTTGATGATTTTTTAATGTAGTTTTCCTGGCTAATTTTGATCGGAATTCACCGATATAGATACTTGGCAATGACTGGTGACCCTTGGCGATCACAAGTGAGGGCGTGCAAGCCCTTGTTGGCCACTAGGTGAGGGCTTCGTGGCTTATGCTTGTAGTTGGTGCGGGCTTTGCGGCCCTCACTTGTGGCTAGCAAAAAAGAAGACATGAGATTAAGTGAGAGCTCAAGAAGGTTCTTTCTCCTCAAAGAAAAGATAGCACGGAACTTGGGTGATGGCGACCCCGATGACCATTCCGAGAAAGTAATCAAAGGAAAAATGAAAATAAAAGAATAAAAATTTATTAAAAAAATAACAAAAATTGTACATGTCAGTGGTTTTCAACAAACATTGGCTAGAAGTACTACTTAGTACTTTTTGAACGATTATCCCAAACATCATATGTTCCATCATACCTGTACCATTACTTCTACAAATGTCATCTAATTCAAACCTTCAAATCTATAAAAGATTAAAAAATGCAAAAATTGTACATGTGAGCGATGTCGGACCAAAATTGGCTAGAAACACTATATTGAAAAATAGTCCAAAAATTTAGGATTAAATTGATTGTAAAAATTTAGGACTGAATTGATTTGTATAATAAATTTAGTAATTTTTGAACAATCATCACAAACATCACATGTTTCATTATTCCTCGTACCCCACATCACTTACTGCCGCAAGTGTCCTCTAATTCAAACCCTCGTGCTCTCTCTCTCCCTCTCTCTGTCTCTCTCTAAGGTTTCTTTTCACACCTGACGTGAAGTCCATTCAAACTCTATAAAAAACATAAGCCAGACCCACATCCGTCTCCACCGCAACACAGCAAAACACACCCCTACTTCCTCCGATTTTCTTACCTCTCTCTGCTCGCCTATCTCTAATAATCCTCTTGAGGTTTCTCTTTCCTTCTCCTTGCGGAGAGAGCATCACAGAAAATGTCCAATGCGTGCGCAACGAAGAAGAATCCGAAAGCGGGGCTGCCTCCGAAGAGAGGACAGGTCAAAGTTGGGATCTTCAAGTGGGTTGCGAAGAAAGTGGCCGATATAGCATCGATGGCAGGGCTCGGGAGGAAGAGAAGCTGTGTCCGGAACAAGCCGGCCTCGGCCACGCCACTCAACATCAGCGCGTGCTCACTGGCCAAGCAAGAGTAGTCCCCACGGTGTCCGGACCCCATAAACGTACGATCCAACTCCGCAATTGTCCTAAAGGATTCGAAGACGTAGAGAGAGACCGTGCATAACTGATGATCGTTTTTCTTCCCATGGATATGTTTTCGCTTCTTCTGTTGTAGTGCTTCATGGGTTTAGGGAAGAAAAAGGCAGAGAAAGAAAAGGTGATTATTGTGTACTAATCATTTTTAATGACTATATGTCGATAGATGATAGATTTTCAGTGTGTCTCTGTTACAAGCACAGAGAGGAGACAAAATGGAGGCTGGCTTCATGACATTTTTCTTGGGTGTATCTATCTATTCTTGTGCATGTTTGTGCCCGTCATACAATAGCGTGCGGCTTTACCTTTTACAAAGGAAGGCATTTTGTATTTGTCGCAATTCACTCCAATAGTAGTTAAATAAATTAGTTAATATCACAAAAAATTCCAAATTGATATAAATATAATAAATTTACTCAAAATTTCCAAACTAATACATCTATGACAAATTTATCCCAAATTAATTTTTTGACCACTAATATATTTGTGACAGATTTACCCTTTGTTAGTTTTCGATAAATTGAATTAATATGATGAAGAATTACAAACAAATACACATGTGACAAATTGAGGGTAAAACCGTAAATTGATATACCCATCAACTAACACATGTCATAAAACCAGCAATTTAACGGTAAAATTTAATAAAAACTAATGAGAGCCAGATTTATCACGATTTGAAACTTTTTTCAGTATTAACCCTAGATAAAATGCCCATGTAGTTTTAGTTCATTTATAAGTATGCCCTCTATCAAGGTATAAGAAGCCTATACCTGCCCAAAGTTGCAAATCCGATGGAATATGAATCGTTTTTCTTGCTCATTCGATCGAAGGGGAATTTAGACACTCATACACGAAATTGCAAAACCATTTTGTTCCTTAAATTCCTTTTTGCGGAGAGAATAGATGCCAATCGTTTGCCGTAAAAAAATTATCTGAATGTGGGCCTTTTACTCTTATCCGTCGCATCACAGAGAGTTCTAAGTGGGTCATCTTGTCACTTCCAGGCAACGGCCCCATCCTTCTGGCAAAATGCAGTCCACTTTGAAGTCCCCCTCCCATAGGATGGATCGGCTATTATTACAGTTCCATTCCCACTTCCCTATCTTGACCCACTTTCGAAGGAGGGAACGAAAAGAGGGAAAAGCGCATGCACCCTTTCACTTCTTTGAACGAGCAGACAAAATTCCATCCGATTCTCGACATATATATATACATAGAGCCGACCCTAGCCGAACGAGAGGGGCATGTCGTATCATGGACACCAAAACACAAAATTGATAGGCTGAGCATTGCCCCCGATTTGGGCAATGATCATAATGTTTGTGTAGTTGCGCATAATAATGAAAAGAAAAACGTTTTTTTTTGGGCAAACGTTTGCCCAAAATCACTAACGTGATATCAATGGGCCTACATGGCACAATTGGACAATGCTGAAGTGGACAGATTTTCTTTCCTTTTCTCTTGTGGTCGGTTGGTAATCGGCCACAGGCAAGGGTCACACTAGGCCATTGCGGCCCTCCCTCTCTAAATCTAGGCGAGGGGTGGCTGCAACTCCCTCGTTGACCATCGTTGAGACCAATCATATGCGAAAAGGAAAAGAAAAGGAAGAAAAGGAAAGGAAAAAAGAAGAAGAAAAATTCAGAAAATTACAAAAAATCATCTATTACCTCATCGAAGAAGAAAAAAAAAAGAAAAAAGAAAAAAGGATCACATGGTTCAGTTCATAAATTTCTAAGGTAAGCCTTTGCATTCTACTCTCGCTCGTCATCCATGCAACATGCCCCTTTGTCGAGTGCAAATTCACTATTTGGATCCAACCCCTTTCCTCATCGGCCAAGAAATGGATTAAAAAACAAGAAGCAGACCCAAATGGAAACCCTTGTCGCACGTGAAAGCGCTCAAAAAATTGCTGTGATGTTCACATTGCATGTAAGCGCCAGCGAATTGGTTTGACCGTCACATCCTGTTATCCCATGAAAAGGAAAATGAAGAAAAGTCCGTGGCGATATAACTTTGCATTGACCCACCCCTCCGCTCTGTCTCCCACTCGCCTTCTCTTTCCATCTCTATAACCCACATCGAAACAAATCCAAATAAATTCACATCAACCCATTAAAAAAAACATCAGCATGTGTTTTCGATGGACCTTTTTCTATTTTGACAGTTCGTTCGTCTAGATTTACATTGATTGATGTGTACCGAAAGGACACGAGATGCTCAAATGGTCCTGATTTTTATCGAGTTTGATCCATTCAACTTTGATAAACACAAACCGTGCATCCTAAGGGAACGACCCTCCAAGAATTACTTTGTTGGGATACCGTTCACTTTCAACAACTTTAATCTCCATGTTGACACACTCTTTCAATTGTAAAATCGTGTTTTTGCGTACTTATAAGAAGGGTAATATGAGACTTAGAGTCTCTTACAGACAACAATGTTATAGATATTTTTTCCACCACCATCATGTCACGAAATTGCTACTTTTGTGGACGACTCAAGTCAACAAATGTCTTGCTAAAAAAAAAGAAGTCAACAAACGTGTTGCTCGATTCAGGTCTTCAATTGAATTGAATTGATTGAATTGAAACCATCCCATTCCTGAGTCATTCCTGGTCATGAAACAGCTGCATCCCTTATCCGTGATCTCAGCTTAGAGTTGACCAATGTGAACACAGAATTCCCCATGGTTCCTCCACCATGTTTTTTGGATTCTTCTCTATTCTTTTCTTTTTTTGTTTGGTAGGTGAAGAAAATAAAAGCGAAGAACATTGTATCTCTTGTACCAATTTAAAAATGATCAATATTATGAAAAACTCTAAATTGATACATCTGTGATAAATTTATTTCAAATTATTTTTTTGACTATTGAAAATCTTAAACTAGTACACCTGTAATAAATTCATCCAAAATTAATTTTTTTAGATTATTAAAACTCTCAAACTGATACATTTGTGATTAATTTACTCCAAACTAATTTTTGACTACCCAGACTCTTAAATTGGTACATTTATGACAAATTTACTTTTCGTTAATTTCCATTATTTTGGATTAATGCCACGGAAAATTATAAACTAGTATATCTGTGATAAATGGAGGGTAAAATCTTAAATCGGTACACTTATTAATCGCCACGTGTCATCCAACTCAGCAGTTTAATGGTAAAATTAACATAAACTAACAAGGGGTAAATTTGTCACAAGTGTACTAGTTTAGAGTTTATGGTGATCAAAAAAAAAAATTGGAGTAAATTTGTCATTGATGTGTCAGTTTGGAGTTTTTCATGGTATTAATCCATTGAAAATTATAAAGAGTAAAAATGAAGGAAATATGGAAAAGATTCAACTGTGATGTCTTTTATTTACGAACATCGTCTTCGAGGGTTTGTCTGTCGTGGATTTGAAGAAAAAGTCAAGGCTGAGCTGAGTAAAAAGTGGCGACAAGGGACGTTTCTATTTCATTTTCATCTTAGTTTAAATTAAATCCGTTTAGATCCATTCGTTATTCTTTATTCCTTATAACTCATTTTTAATCTACACAACAAATGGGAAAGCTCCATTTATACCCATCCGCAATCGTGCGTGGAAAAATAGATTGAAGGATCCATTTTATCACCTCTACTAGGGCGATGCCGGACTTCAATTTCAACCCAAGTCACCGGCTTTGCCAAGTATGGCCGAGAGAAGGCTGCCATGTATTGGTTTTATAGCCCGAAAGGGTATGCTCACATGCAACTGCTATTCAAGAAAGGCGACGAAAACTGTCGCGGGATGGATTTTGTGTTGGTATCAGAAGAGCCCAGATTCTGCTATGTACTCCAGAGGGATTGAAGCCCCACCTTTCTAAATTTGTACGTTGCTTGTAAATATAATAAAAACGAGTCCATGTTCGCACATATCTAGGTCGAAAAAGTTTTAAACGTATTGTACTTTAACCAATTCAGTTATAAATCTTTTAATTTTGTCAATTAAGTCAATTCGGTTAATTTTGTCTAGAGATCATTAACATAGATACTAATTGTCCTGGTAAGTTTGGCGTTGACGGGACAATTTTTTTTAAAAAAAAAATCCTTTTTTTTACAACTCTAGCTGGCAAGGGCTGCTGGGCCCTCACCTAGATCATTACAACCACGGGTGAGGCTGCTTCTCTAGATCTAGGCAAGGCTGCCATGCTTGTGGTCGTGATGGCCTCGCTTGTGGCTGACGAGGGCTCGACGACTCTTGCTAGCATTCGGCAAGGGCCCAGTGACTCTTGCCAGCCAGAGTTGTAAAATAAAGAAAACAAATAAATAAAAGAAAAAAAGTAAAAAAATTGAAAAAGTAAGAAAATATTATTAAAAATCGTTTGCGTCAACACCAGACATGTCATGTAAAATGACCAATGTTTACATTAGTGATTTTCAATCAAAATTGGTCAAATAGACTCAATTGACAAAATGTAAAAAGATTTATGATTCAATTGGCAAAATTAAAAGATTTATAATTGAATTGGTAAAAGTATAACAAGATGACGATTTTATGGATAATTTTTCTAGGTACAATGTCTCACCTTTGTCGGGTTGGGAAAAAGAGAAGATCATATTGGCAAAGGGGCTTCACCTCTCGTCCGTCTGTTCATCCTTTATTTCCTTCAAGTCCTTTTAAACTGAAGTGCACAGCTTTATTATAACTTAGAAAGTACCGACACTTTCCAAAAGCTTTCGTGTCAAATCATACACTCCAACATTTTCAAACACTCGATCAATATGTATCAGAAAGTTTGACACTTGGTCAACTTTTTCGACACTTTCTGACATTCGAGTTAGAATTCTGACATGCGAGTTTTCGACACATGATTTTGATACGCGAGGTCAATTTTAAATTTTGAATAAATTAAGGGTCAAAATGTATATATGTGAAAAAAAATAATAATAATAAATGCAGAATTAAAAAATAAAAAAAAAAAACATAGTATGCTCTTCTCTTTCGACTCTCACTTCCCATGATATATAATTCACTCCCTAAGTTTTTTTTCTCCTCTCTTTCGAGACATCTGACATGCAAGTCCATACTGTAAATTACTTATTTTTTGCTCCAAGTTTTATGAATTATTGGAATAGAGTTAAATTTATAAAATTGAAACAATGAATGATATTAACAAATTGTCGATTAATGTTTTCAGTGTAAATTCATTTTAGACTTTTTTTATTATTTATTTATTTTTGAATTTGAATCAAATTAATAAAAACACTAATTCATTCCGTATATATAAAAGTATACATGTAATAAACAACATGTCAAAATTATGTTGTTATTTTTTTAAGAAACGACATGTTAGCATATCATGTTGGGTCGTGTCATGTGTTGATATCAGTCTTACTTAAATTACAAGTTTTGACTTCAAGTCATTTGCACCTTCGAATCAACGGACCCGACTCAAGGGTGGTATCATCATGGGAATCTCTTGTCGATCAGTTAAAAGAATCTTGCGATTCAATTCTCAGAAGAGATCATTTTTATTTTGTTGGTCCTACGCTAATCCTACTCTAACACTCACTCTCAGACTTTCGTCATGCCTCCTTGCAGGGCGTGGGAGTCGAAACCCACTCCTGAAATGAAATCTACTTGGAGACCACTGTTGTTGTTGACAAACCCATGTTATTCACATCGACAAGCATTCCACAGACAGCTTATCTATAAGGTGTTGCATTTTGGGCTTTTTAGGATTTAACTAGCATGGCTACAATCAACCAAGGGCCCAAAAAAGCAAAACAAAAAAAAAAATCCATGTTTCTTATTTACTATACTTACCGCTCCTTGTGTACGTGCGCCCGTCTTTTATTTCATTGCTTTGTTTCAATATTTTCGAGCTGGATTAAATTCCGACCGAGACCCCATTTGACTGAAGTGACAGCGGATCCAATTACGCAAAACACCCGCCGTAAAATTTCCATAGGTGTTTAATTAGCTTATATCAATACCGAAAAGAGCGCTAAAGCTCTCATCAATCGGGAGGTAGATGGAAAATGACAAGCTCAATCCTTGCTTATGCATTTATCATGGTATCTTATAATTATGTCTCTCATCTCAAAAGCTAGCTCAAAGGATAAGATTTTCCCTTACACTTATAAATCACTGATGTTGAACAACTTCAACAATCTCTCTCTTACACATAAAGCTTTGAGTCAAAGGCACAACAACCTGATGTGAACAACAAACTTGAGATTATTGATGTCACTGATCCAACAACCCATAACTCTCTCGTGTGACTCCTGGGTCCAGATTGGTTAGCAACCTCGAACTTTGATGCCACCGTTGGCTCTTGTATTCCGACTTATAGGCAACAAACTTCAGCTTATTGATGTCACTGATCCAACAATCCATAACTCTTTCGTGTGACTTCTGGGTCCAGATTTGTTAGCAACCTTGAACTTTGATCCACCGTTGGCTCTTGTATTCAGACTTATAGGCAGCCCGAGCTTTGATAGCTATGTTGAGTGGTTTTGAAGCTCTTTCACCGTGAAAGTTAGTTCAAATAATAAGATTTTTACTTACACTTACAAACTGATCACCAATTCCTTCCATAATCAATGTGGGATAATCTCAACAAAAAGTACCAAATAGAGATCCTAGTAAATGTAGAGAAACAGACATAGCTCCCCTTTGTACATCGTGCCTCCACATAGCTTAAACACCTCCCAACCAAATATGCTTAACTGCTTATCATGCCGGCCTTTAGTTTCTCATCATCAAAAGCAGCCTAAGATGATCCTAGAAATTGCATGGAAACAAACAGCTTCCCTTCGCATCTCGTGCCACCGCATCAATGACTTTCCTAAGTGCCATCTGATACAAACCCTAACCCTCTCTCTCTCTCTCTCTCTCTCTCTCTCTCTCTCTCTCTCTCTCTCTGTGATGGAGGATGAATCATTTTTCTCGGTCGTTGGCTCGCAGATGAATTCAGATGCTCGTTCACGAAATTGAATACCCAATTTTTTTCTTTCCCTTTGCCTTTTCGCTGAGAAAAGATGCCAATAGTTTGCCCTCAGTAGAGAGAAACGAGGAACCACATCGCGGATCTCGCCCGATGTATGTGCAAGTAGGCCGCGTGTCACTTCCATGCAGCTTTCTTGTAATAAAACAGAATCCATTTTGGAGTCGAATAGAATGGGTTCTGTTTGACCCACTTTCAAGGACGGACAGAAACCGACCGAAAAAAAGAAAAGGACGGACAGAAAGAGAGAAAAGAAACGAAAAGCAGATAATCAGAATGTGCACTTCTTTTCACTTCCTTGAATGACAAGACAGAGATCACTGCATTTCCGACATCCGAATTATGGACCAACACAAAAAATTTGATCGGCTGAGAATCGAGAATGAGACCCCAATTTGGGCAAGAGTCCTGCCAGGAGGACGGCGCAGTTATAGTGAATTTTCTAATGGTGGCGTGTATCGACCACAAGTTTCAGTTTAGGAGAGGTGGGCAATCGGATGACGTGAGAAAGGGTGGAATAGAGGTTGTTGGGAAAATACTGCTTCGAATAGGGTAAAACAATTAAAACAGATTTTTAGAGTACTTGAGTCGGACTTTGAGGTGCGATATCATTTTCTTTAAGGATTTATTTGCCCCACAAAGTTGCTAATGGTCACCGGCAAATATTCTCCAGGATACAATAAAGTCTCAGAATGAGAATACTAGATACCGGGATCTCTCTAGGAAACAATTGAAAAGATGGCTGTAGTTTTCAGAATGAATACTCGAAAATATGAAAAATGATCACTTTGATTCTTCCTCAATCTGACAATTATATATAAAATAGTCTTAAAAAACGAAGACAACTCTTTGTGAAAAGTTGCGAAATGAACAAACACATTCTTTCGAAAAATTGCTCAAATGAACAAAGGTGTACATTCGTAAGAAGTTAAAACCGAACAAATGTAACCTTTCGGGAAAGGTTGCAAACTGAATGGGTATCTTATTCAAAGGTTGCATTGAAAAAACACAAACAAAAATTCGGAATAAAAAAATAAAATTACGAAATTATTATTAATTAATTAATTTCCGAAAATTCCCAATAAACAAAAACAACCTTTGAATTGATTAAAGTTAATAAGATAACCACACGAAATAAAAATAAAAATAAAATAACGAATGGATTAGTGCTAATTAAATCGCGCACCCGCACGCGGGTGTGGTAGGGTCTAGCCCACACTTATAAATTAGCCCATTTCCTCTCATTTCTTCTATGTGGGACAATGAAATTGTACTTGATTTGTTTTAACAAACAAACTTCCAACAGAGGTTTTGTCTCTTTATTTTATTGAAGGATTAATATTACCAGTCGCGCATCTATTTTTGTCCAAAAATAAAAATCATCCCTCTATCTTTTTTATGTTAAGAAATGCCCAAAGCGTTGGTCCTTGCGTTACACATTTTCTTTTGTTGGTCGACTTTTGTTGATATGAATTGCAAAATCGCTTACACAGACACTACGATACACATATCGCGCTATGATTTGCTCTACATTATAATGTGTCGCCAAATAGACGCCACATTAAACAATATAACAAAAAACAAAATAAAGAGAGATAGAGGTCTCTCACGAATTGCAAACGACAATGAATGTACAAGTTCATGGGCGCAAGCTCAACCCAAATTGGTCATGTCCACCAGATCTTTTTAGGCTGCGAAGCTCAAGGCTGCTATGGCCACTCGATTTGAGCCAGCGGTCATGATCGCTCAATTGGTGGATGAATAGGTACTAGTCATAATTATTTTTAATTGTTGTAGGTGTTTTGTGGGTTTTCTTCATATTGATAATTTTCCTTAGTTTTTACTTTGGCAAAACTTTCGTTTATTTCTGGAAATCCCACCAAAGAAACTGGATAAAGAAGTCGTCTGTTTCCTTGAAAAAATATGGGATCAAGATTTCACCATTACTCTTGGAGAAGTCATCCAAGCTTTTTCCCCCTGGGCAATGATAAAAATAAAAAAATAAAAAAATTGTTCCGATATTTATGTCTAATAATAGAAAGAAAAAGTTTCACTTTTCCATTGTGTTAGGTATTTGCCCTCGATAGATTACTTCCACGCAAGTTGGAAATGACGCAAGTATTAAAATCAGAATTCCAGGAAAAAAAAAAAGGGATTCAACTCGTTTTCATCTATTAACATAATTAGAGAGTGCTGGTATTAAATAAAAAAAAGGATACGTGGGTCTACTTCATTCCCGAATCTATTTGAAAATTACTTTTTCTTTTCAATTATTTATTCCATTAGTGATATATGTTCTAGAAAATATCAATGTGTGTTGAAGATACGCGAGTATATTCACTGTACAAGTCGAGATCAATTAATATCAAATCTGATATCAATTAATATCGGATCTGATTTTGTATACAATTATGTTTCCTTTTATTTACACATAACATGTAATATATTAGACAGTATCGTACATTACATGAAGACAATATACAGAGGAAAATTTTCCATCCTAGCTTCCTTCTTCCTCTCGTCCTTTTTCATCTTTTGACATGGTATCAGAGCGGGTTGCGCACCTTTGATTCGCTTCTTCTGCTTTAATTTGTTTCTTCCGCTTCAATTTTTTCTTCTGGTTTTCTGATCTTCTGTCGGAATCTTCTTGCTAACCTGCAACAACGCATTAGCACTCCGGCGCAAGAATCAGCACTTTGAAGAACACAAATTCGTATCAAACGAAGGAAGAGGAAAAGAGGAAGTTCACCTTGTCGTCATGACTGACGATCAAACCCAATCAGGGCAATTACCTATGGATACAACGACCTCAGAAGCACAAAATCAAGTGCATAACATCATAGGTCGGACTGATCAGCCCGCGACGGGGCAATTTTTTCCATGGCAACCCAATCTGGGGCATTCCCATTCGGGGACTTCCTACCAGTGGGTGCCTATGCCAGTATACTATGGAGGAAATCCGAATGTATCATCATTTTCAGCAAATCAGAATCAAAATAGTCCACCTCCCGCAAGCGGGGCGGACCAATCAAAAACAACAAGGTCGTCAAATACGGGCGAAAACCCTAATGGGTCAGGCGATTCACATACCGGGATCCAGGGTCAGCAAGCAAATCCTTATCCGAACTTTCCACCCGGGTTCCTGCCATTTTCCATGGCGGCCGCCATGGGTCGCCCAGAACCCGGCAACACCTTGTACGTCTCCAATTCCGACGGGCCGGAGTTGCGACTTATTAGTCACCCTCTCACAGGACCCGAAAATTACTCGAACTGGGCACGAGAATTTCGGAGAGCACTCATCACTAAAGACAAAGAAGGCTTCATCGACGGGACGATTCCAATTCCGACCGATGAAAAAATGGGTCGACAATGGAAAAAGTGCAACCAATTGGTAAGGACGTGGATAGGTAATTGCATCAGCCCAGAAATCGCAGCAGGTTTACCTCCCATGGAGGATTCGAAAACAATTTGGCAAAATATTCAAGAAATGTATGGAAAACTCGACAGGGCCAAAAAATTTTCGCTGCATCAAGCTCTCAGCGAGCTCAAGCAGGGAAACATGTCAGTGACGACATGCTTCAACAAGCTTTCCGCCCTGTGGAACGAGCTAGAAGCGGCAGAGGAAAGACTCGAAGGACTGGAGACGACGCTCCAGCAATACAAAACCATAAAGGACCGAGAAAAGGCGACTCGTTTTCTTTTGATTTTGAACGATTCTTACCTTCATTTCAAATCACAGATCTTGGCAATGGAACCAGCTCCCTCCCTTGGCCGGATATTTCAGCTCACGGTGCAGGAGGAGAACCAGAGGCTCACCGCAACCGAGAGCAAATCCACCGAAACCCTAGCCTTGGCGGCGAAAATCGAAAAGGGGCAGAAAACCCTAGCCAAGGGAAGAGAGGCGCTAGGGTTCGCGGAAGGGATGCTAGGGTTCGCGGAAGGGGCAGAAAACGCGAAAGGCTCCTTTAAAGGATCTATGGATGGCCCTGATCGATCCCAGCGATCCGACGGTCAGAAGGAGGCGCGGCAGTCCGGTGATCTCAACCGTAGAGATGGGTCCGTTTTTAAAGGATCCTACGGTCCGAATTTTTTAAGGAATTCTGGGGGGAATTTTAAAAATAAAGGGAAATTATTCTGTGATTATTGTAAAAGGCCCCACCACACAATTGATAATTGCTGGAAGTTACATGGGCGACCTGACAGGAAGGGAAAGGAAATTTCAGCAGCAGCTTATCAGCCCAATTCATCCACGAATGTGAATCAACCCATTACACATGGAGAATATCATCAGTTAATGCAGGCTTTGCAAAAATTGGAGGTACAAAAAAGGGGGAGCAGTTTTACAGGTATTTCTTATTGCCTTACAAGTAGTATATCAAGAAATGCCTGGATTATCGACTCTGGAGCGAGTGATCATATTGCATGCAATAAGGGGTTATTTTCTGATATTCATGAAGATACCACTAATCCTATTATTGTGCAATTACCAAATGGGAATATCACTCAAGTCACCTTAACTGGAACTGTTATCCTTAGCCCACAAATTACTCTAAAAAAAGTTCTCTATATTCCAGACTTTCAATTCAATCTTATCTTAGTGTCTAGAGCCTGCCAAGAAAATTCATGTCATGTATTTTTCAATGCTGACATCTGTCTATTTCAGGCCCTTTCGACTGGGAAATTGATGGGCTGGGGTAACTTTTCTGAAGGACTGTTTTATTTGAGAAATTTACCACAAAATCTTGATTCACTCTCTTGTAATAAATCATTGTGTAACCTGACTACCAATAATAAGAATTTTCTTTTGCATTCTAGATTGGGTCACAGCTCTTTTATTCCCTTTTCCTCAATGTCCAATTTGCCCTCTTGCGAAACAATCGCGAACACCCTTTCCATTAAGTCAACATCGTTCGAGCGATTTTCTTTCCTTATTGCATGTCGATGTTTGGGGGCCATACCATACATTAAATCATGATGGGTCTCGATTTTTTCTCACTATCGTAGATGATCATTCTAGAGCCACTTGGCTTTTTCTCATGCAAAGTAAAGTTCAAGTTCTGTCTCATCTTAAGACTTTCATTTCCTTGGCAAAAACTCAATTTGGGAAAACTGTTCAAAAGATACGGACAGACAATGGAAGTGAATTCCTCAATCATGACTGCACTGCTCTATTTTTGTCACATGGGATATTACATGAGAGGACATGTGTTTATACACCACAACAAAATGGGGTGGTAGAACGGAAGCATTGTCATTTGTTAGAAGTGGCACGGGCTTTGAAATTCCAAGCCTCTGTTCCAGACACTTTTTGGGGTGATTGTGTTTTAACAGCAGCTTATTTGATTAACCGTATGCCAAGTAAACTTCTTGATGGGCGAACACCTTTTGAGTTTCTTTATAAAAGGAAACCAGCTCTATGGCATTTGAAGATCTTTGGATGTCTTTGCTACGCCACCATAGTAGGTCCTAGAGATAAGATGGGACCCCGGGCTCGTCGATGCATTTTTATGGGATATTCCAGTCTACATAAGGGATACAGGGTATTTGATCCTGTCACAAGCGAATTCATAATCAGTCGCGATGTTTCGTTCCAGGAGAATTACTTCCCTTTTGCATCAGACACAGCACCAAATGATGATCTTCATCATATTCAGACGGAGGAGACTCTGGAAGACCCAAGTTATGTTCTAATTCCTCCGTCAGTATGACCCAGGTCATTTAATATGACACCTATGGATACAACGCCATCAACTGACATGATAATACATCATCAGGAGGGAGTTGCCCCTCCAGTTTCGACTACTGTTGATGATTTAGATAATCATTTTTCATCATCCCAACATCATGTACCAAGGCGATCCGGACGTACTACGCGTCCACCAACCTGGACCCAGGACTACATATGTGGAATCCAGAGATCACCAGGTATTCTATTTCCGATTGCCTCATTCGTTTCTTTTGCTAGACTCTCTCCAGATCATAGATGTTGTATTGCTCGCATTTCTGATGGGCGAGAACCATCAAATTTTGAGGAGGCTCGTACTGATCCTCGATGGCAGAAAGCCATGGAAGCAGAGTTAATGGCTTTGATGGATAATCAGACATGGGATCTTGTTACCCTTCCTACAAACCGCAAGGCCATTGGCTGCAAATGGGTTACAAGATCAAGTATCGTGCAGATGGATCTGTTGAGAGATACAAAGCTCGTTTAGTGGCAAAGGGTTTCACACAACGGGAAGGTTTTGACTACCACGAAACCTTTTCCCCTGTGGCCAAAGCTGTCACTGTTCGTTCATTCCTGTCTGTAGCAGCTTTTCAGGACTGGCCATTGCATCAGATGGATGTACACAATGCCTTCTTGCATGGTGATTTGGATGAGGAGATTTATATGGCAGTCCCACCAGGTTTACGGAGACAGTGGGAGGATAAAGTATGTCGTCTCCACAAATCCTTGTATGGACTCAAACAAGCCTCAAGACAGTGGTATGCGAAGTTTGCTGAATCATTGATAGCTGCCGGTTTTCAACAGTCCAAATTCGATTATGCTGTTTTCACATGGACTAAAGGTATGTCATCTATCTACTTGATGATATATGTAGATGATATACTTATTATGGGCAATGATGAAGTAGCTATCAAAGAATTCAAAGATTATTTGCATGCAACATTTCACATTAAGGATTTGGGATCACCAAAGTATTTCCTTGGAATCGAAATTGCACGCTCGAACCAAGGGATTTCTCTCAGTCAGAGGAAATTTGCATTGGAGATTATATCTGAAGCAGGTTTATCAGGATGTAAGCCAGCTGTGATTCCAATCGAGCAGAACATTAAATTGACTACAGTAGATTATGATGCTGGTTCGTCTCAATATAATGATCCCATACTTAAGGATCAATTGAGATATCAGAAGCTCGTTGGGAAGCTTATATATCTAACCATGACCAGACCAGATATAAGTTATGCAGTTCAGACACTCAGTCAGTTTATGCATCAACCAAAGGAATCTCATATGAATGCAGCACTTAAAGTAGTGAAGTACTTGAAGAGTTGTCCAGGACTTGGGATTCTTCTCTCCAAGAAATGCGACATGAGGATGACTGCTTATTCTGATGCAGATTATGCGACCTGTCCTATGAGTAGAAGGTCCATAACCGGTTTCTGCATCAAATTTGGAAACTCTCTACTCTCATGGAAGACAAAGAAACAACCGACCGTTTCACTTTCATCGGCAGAAGCAGAGTATCGTGCCATGGCAAAAACAACTTGTGAAATAGTATGGCTAAGAGGACTGCTTCGAGATTTGGGAGTACAAGTCAAAGGACCAACCAGACTATTTTGTGATAATGATGCAGCCATCAAGCTTGCAGCAAATCCTATTGTGCACGAGAGAACCAAGCACATAGAGGTGGACTGTCATTTCACACGAGAAAAGATCCAATAAGGGACGATCGAGACACAAGGGATTGGAACAGAAGAACAACCAGCAGATATCTTCACCAAACCTTTATGTCAGAGACAACATGTGTATCTTTTGAGCAAGCTAGGCGTCTTGGACATCTACAAGCCACCAGCTTGAGGGGGAGTGTTGAAGATACGCGAGTATATTCACTGTACAAGTCGAGATCAATTAATATCAAATCTGATATCAATTAATATCGGATCTGATTTTGTATACAATTATGTTTCCTTTTATTTACACATAACATGTAATATATTAGATAGTATCGCACATTACATGAATACAATATACAGAGGAAAATTTTCCATCCTAGCTTCCTTCTTCCTCTCGTCCTTTTTCATCTTTTGACAATGTGGAGCATAACGATGAGATCAAATAAAGCTGACGTAAATATATGCGTATAGTGACTACTACAAACTATGAAAGGATATAGGCCAACCTTAATTTATATATGGATATCCAACTCGAGGCCAAATAAAGAAAATGCATCTATTATTTTTCTTATTTGTCTTTTCCGTTATTCTGAAGGGGAGATGGTTTGCCTGTTGTCTCCAAATTGGAATGACAGGTAGGGTCAGGACGATAGCAACTGTTTCCCACTTCCCCAGCATAAATTTGGAAAATTCCATGACATCAACTGGAGACGATGCTTTTTGTTCAAGAAGAAAAAAGCATTAGCCGAGTTAAGTGGGCAAAAGAGGAGAAAAATATTAACCGGTAGATGGAACAGAATTTCGTTCGATCATGTCTAACATCTTTCTCTATGGTAAAAATATTCCTTTTATTTGTGCTGTTAGCTTTCAGCGAAAATCAATACTTTGTGCCAGTACTAAATTAGAGGAGCATGTGGGTTTACCCTACCCCCAAAACTAATTTATTTCTTCTTCTTCTTCTTCTTTTCATTTTCTTTGTTCTGTTGGTGAAAGTATACTAGAAAATACGTATGCGGGGGCACCGATGAAATCAAATAAAGTTCATGTACGTATATTCTTGAACATGTGCTTATATAATGACCGTCAAACATTGCATGAACGTATACGGGCAAATGTTTTTAATTTCGTGACATGGGTTCAAAAGGCCCCATAAGGTTATTCGTAAACAGGAGATTCGTCTTGATTAGAACGAATGAACTAATTGGGCAAGTTTCTCTCGCACGATCTTAGTCAAATCTTACCCAAAAAAAAAAAGATCATTAGTCAAAGATGTAGTAACAAGACGTTACAGTTTTTCAACGTGGTCGTTTGTTTTCTTTTGGGACAATTTTTTTTGGATAATTCTCCAATCCACTTGAGGTCTAATAATGAAAAAACGCATCTGCTCTTTTTTTATTTTTCGTATTTATTCTGCTCGTTTCTTCTCTCTGGTCCTTTCTAGAGACCTTGGACCAAAGAAAGAGGCGAAACTTCTGTGCTGGACTTCTTCGGTTTGAATCCAATCTTGGTCATGCAATCGGAGGCCAGCGCGAATCCTCGAATGCGTCCTTTTTGTGTTTGCAATCTGTATCGATCTTTTTTGTTGATCTAAAACATCTTGATCTTGATTTCATTTGTCAAATTATTGAATTACGATAAATCTGAATTAATGCGTGTCAATACATAAAGTTAAGTGTGTTGGGTCGTGTAATATTGAGATTTTATCTTTGTAATTAACATTTTACTCTAAGTCAAACAAATGGATCTTTTTATATATTTTCATGCACAACACTCATAAATGGAAACCTCAATTGACTAAAGCGGTGCTCGATCTATATGTGCAAAGTACCCCCACTGAAACTTCGAAAATGAGTGGTGAATTACCTTTACACCAACACCAAAAGGAGCGGTAAATACTCTTTTCGACTGTGAAGATGGAAAATGACAAGTTGAAAAAGGTTTGTGTAATGACATCAAAATTTCAAGTCCCTTTCTTTGCTTATAAGAGAAAGTTCTCTTCCTTTTAACCCCCACTTGACTGTAGATGTTGAATTGCTTATTCTGCTGCCTTTTTGAATTCTCATCATCGAACAGCATCCTAAGAAGATGCCAGCAATTGGGCGGAAGCAACAGCTGTTCCTTCGTACCTCGTCCCTCCACATCACTCACTGCCACAAGCATCATCTATTTCAATATCTGTCTGTCTGTTTGTCTTTCTCTCTCTCTGTGAGATCTCTTTCACACTTCTCTAACTCTGTATATATGTCAACCAAACCCACATATGTCTCCGCCAAAACGCAGTAAAACACACCTCCCCCTCCTCTGCCTCATTCACCTCTCTCTCCTTCCTCATCTCTGATAACCCTCTTGAGATTTCTGTCTCCTTTTCCTTGCAGAGAGAGGATCACTGAAAATGGTCGGCGCGTGCTTGACGAGGAAGAGCCCCAAGAAGAACTCAAAGGCGAGGCTGCCCCCGAAGAGAGGGCAGGTCAAAGTCGGGATTTTCAGGTGGGTCGCGAAGAAAGTGGCCTGTATAGCATCGATGGCGAGGCTTGGGAGGAAGAGAAGCTCCGTCCCTGGGGAGCCGGCCTCTGCGACGCCGCTTGAGACCAGCACGTGCTCGCTGGCCAAGCAAGACTCGCTCTCACGTTCTTCTGAACCCATGAATGTGTGATTGCACTCTCGAATGCCCTGAAAAATTTGATAGAAGCGGAGGGAGACTATGAATGCTGATGATAGTTATTTCTTCCCAATGATTATTATTATTATTTTCTTGCTTCTTCTGTTGTGTAGTGCTTCGTGGGTTTGCAGAAGAAAAAGAGAAAAAAAGAAACACGATGATAATGTAGTAAATAATTCATTATGACCATATCAGTGGGTGGATGATAGATTTTCAGCGTCTCTCTCTGATACAAGCACAGGAAAGAAGGCATCGAAATGCAGGTCGAGTTCATGACCTCGTTTTGATTGTGCATGTCAAGCAATAGTGTCTGGCGAGGACTTTTATTGTTTTCATTTTTCCAAAGGAAGGCATCTTGTATCTCTCTTTTTGTAAAAACAAAATAATAATAATAATAATACAAATGATTCTTGGACTTAGGTTGAATGTGCAAGGTGATCCCTAACTTTAATTCAATATGCAACGCTGTCCTTAAACATTCAATTTGTTCAATTTAGTCCTTAAACTTATGATAAATGTTCAATCTAATCCATAGATTATTATATCTTTCATTTCAATTTAATCCGCAGATTATCTACTTCAATAATTAAATTGAACATTTACTATAAGTTCGAAAATTATATTGAATAAATGAAAAATTCAAAAATGATATTATGTAATAAGTGAAAATCTAGGGATCATATTAAATAAATTAAAAGTCTAAATGTCATATTATATATTAGATTTAATTTTATAAATCATTTGTATCATTTTCTCTTTTCTTTTTATTTTGTTTTTCCACTTCGTTTTCTGTTGTTAGAGATTATATGAAGGTCCTACGAACAAACGCGTGTGGCGACGTGTCTTTTTATCATTCTTCATTTTTCTTTTTATAAGTCACATCATGGTGAGAACTCTACGTGGTCCTACGAACAAACTCGTAATCTCGTCCAGAAAAATGAAAAAAAAAAGGTCTTCGTAATCTATGAGAGAATCTATGGATTCTCTCTTATTCCCACTTGCCTTTCTTGACTAAATTTTCAAGGAGGGACAGAAAGAAAAGAAAAAGAATATGCACTTCACGTCTTTGACGAACAAGACAAAAAGTCCATCCATTTCCGACGGAGGGGCATATCCTAATGTCGGGGAACAAAACAAGAATTTCATAGGCTGAGAATAGACCCCAATTAGGGCATGATCAAAATGTTTGTGTAGGCATGAATAACATTAGAAAGAAAAACTTACAATGAAGTCTTTATCCTCAATGGATCACTTACATGTAACTCTTAAAATCATAATTCCAAAAAATGAAATTTCAATTTGATTTGGTTTATTAACATAATTCGAAAGTGTTGGTATCAAACTAGAGGAGCATGTGGGTCTACCTTGTCTCTAAAGCTAACCAAAAGTTTTTTTCTTAGGAAATACTAATGTGGAGGCACTTATGAGATCAAATAAAGCGCATGTATAAATGTTCCCAACCTATATGTTTTTAATGATTTCAACAACTTAAAAAGGATATAGGCCAACTTTAATTTTGTAGGGTTAAAACCCACTTGAGGCCAAATGAGAAATGCATCTACTCTTTTTTATTTCTTGTCTTTTCTTATTCTGAATCGCTTGTTGTCTTAAAATGAAATGACAAGTGGGGTCAGGTCAATGGCAATTGTCTCCCACTTCCCCAGCATTGACTTGACTAAGGTTGGGAAGACATCAATTTGACTGATACATAGTTTCGATAAAGGCTTGGAAAATTTGATGACATCAACTCTGGCTGATGCTTCAGTTTGGTAGAATAAAATAGCCGAGGTAGCTAGGCCAGAGGAGTAAAAATGTTCGCTAATGGATGGGAGAAAATCTTGTTAGATCACGTGAACACCTTTCCTTATGCTAAAAGTTTTCGTTTTCGTTGTTAGCTTCTTAGCAAAAATCGATTGTTGCGTGAGTAAATACTGCAGTGAATATGATAGAAAAAAGAATTTTTGATAGGATTCGGTGCATTAGCATTGATCGCTCCCTCGCATGATCACTTAATCGAGACTAATTGCTTAGTGCTTAACAAGTTCACATGCAACAAAGTTGAGACCCATCAAGACTTACTTTTTGAGAAAATATATATATTTTACGAAACATTATATCACCATCTACCCAATCAATAATCGATCACCCTATTGCACGACCTTTCATAGCTTTCCTTTAACTAAAAATTGGTCCGTACTTTTAGGGTTTTTTTTAACTAATTGGGTGAATGGCCAAGTGATCAATGATGCGGAGCACCTAAGAGTTTCGCCATTTTGGAAATGTCCGAGACAATGCTACTTACAAAAGGAACACATTCTCTATTACATTTGTCTAAATATGTGACTTGATTAGTTCTATTGTTTAAAAAAGGTTACTCCACATTATTTTCTAGTTGAATTTATGCATGAACTACTTAAAATATAATCCTAGGCCACACTTTAATTAGTGGTTTCTTTTTTTTTTTTTTTTAATTTTGGGTTAACCTTTAATCAAGAGTATTGAGTTTTACGAGGACCGACTTCTTCCGCACTCTCTTTTCCGTGCTAATCGTGATCTCTCCCTCGATTCAACAAATCTCGAATCCAATCTAACTTACCCGATTCCGCTGGCCTACCCAGATCGTCGGTCATTATCATCATCTGCCGTCCAAGCTTTTATGAGAAGAAAAATCATGGAGAATCATAGCCAGATGGAGGTGTCCCCTACTGTGAATGGCATTACACTATGCGTCGTCGAGATAATCTCCCAAAAAATGACTTTAAAAAAGAATATTTTGCCCAACAATTGTCGACTTTTACTATTTCTTGTAGAGATAAAGTCCCAAAAATGACTTAAAAAATAATATTTGCCCAATAATTGTCGACTTTTACTATTTCTTGTGGAGATTAAAAAAAATCCCGAAAATGACTTAAAACACATGATATTTGCCCAACAATTGTCAACTCTCATGCTTCTTCGTCCCATGAGAACATCTCTTTGGGAATCTCTTGTTGACTATGCACATTTCATACTTCAGTGTCACAATCAGAAAGCGTGTTCTTTGAGGTTTGATTAAGGTTGGATAGATCGTGGAAAATTTGTTCGATAAATCCTGTCGAGTTTGGGGAAAGAGGGACCAAGAATCAAGTTAAGATCTCCAAAGAGGGCAAGTGGTCATTATTTTTTTAAGCTTCTAAACATGTGATTACTTTTAAGACCGTGTTTGTAAAAGACTCCCCCCATTCAGTTTAGGCAGACCTATCTCCCTAAAATGAAGGTAACCCCATTATGGGAACATCACTATTAAAAGCTCAAACTAGGGAAAATTATCTACTCAGTCCTAAATTTATTATATGGATAATAATTCAATCTTAGACTTTTCGATTTTGCCAATTTAACCTTAAAATTTCAAGCGAAATCTAAATAATTGTCAGAAATCGCAAATGTGACGGCCCAGTTATGGCAACCCATCCTTTGTGGCACCCATCAGTGATTTTAGGTGAAAATTGGATGGAAAGCTACATTGGTCTTTCACATAAATGTTTAGAGTTAAATTGGTAAAATTAAAATGTTTAGAACTGAATCAACATTTGTACAATAGGTTTAAAACTGATTAGACGATTTTAAATGAACTATTGTCAAAAGATATAATACTTGAGATCTCATAATTTCCGCCAAGTATATTGAGAAGAGACTCCCGTGCTAATATGATGTTAGTGATGTAAAGTCCCTTAATATAGATCCACCAACAAGACTTACCGAACAAATCCCCTGAATTATTACTAATTAATTAAGACATTGAAGCAAGTGAAGAGTTCCACGATTCTGTCGCATGTGCTTTCATATCCTCTCGCAACATTTTAAAGTTGAATCTGCGTAACGTATAAATGACGTCATACAGAGATCATCCTAAAATCGTAAATGCATCTCGTTGAAATGGGGAATTGTGAGTTTTTAAAGTAGTTTCTAGAAGTGAATCAATTGATATGCACGGAAATTACGCTATTGTCATAAGCGGAAACTTACAAAAATCTGTGCTGTTCACATTGCATGTGAATGGTTGCCATTGGTTCAATTGTCACATCTTGTTTACTCCATAAAAAAAGGAAAAAAGAAAAAGAAAAAGAAATAAAAATCGTAGCAATGGAACTTTGCATTGACCCACCTCTCCTCCCTCTTTCCCAGTCGCCTTCTCTTTTCGTCTCTTTGGTCCATATTGCAACCAAGGAATCAATTATCTTCTTCCTGTGAACACAACAATTATTTAATATAATTCAAAACACGATCTCCGGAAAAAAAATTCGAATCAATTAAAAATGTGAAAGGTAAGATTGTATTCAGACATGATTCCTCATTATTGTACAATTCAATGGACCTTTTTTCTATTAAACTTCGACTTTGCATTCGTCCGGATTAACATAGATCAACGGTTAACAACAGGACAAAATGTTCTTGTGGCCCCATATATAATCGGCCATAATCCATTTGACTTTGATAAAACAAATTCATATCCCAAGAGAATGATACCTCAAAAATAATTTCGCTAGATAATCAATAGTTGGCTAGCTAATTTTTCATAACTTGCAGCAAATTCGATCTCCATTTCAAACTTCTTATAGACATTTAATTGAATTGAAATTGAAACCATCTATAGCCAAGTCATTTGACAATCATGAAACAACAACTCTGATCTCAACTTAAAATCGACCTATGTCAACAAAGAATTCTGCTTGGTCCTACGTTGTTGTCAGAAGATCTTTATTAATGTCGGTGAAGGAAATAAAACTGAAGAAAATTATTTTTCTTGTGTTATTTGAAAATTGTACAAGGTAACGATGAAGGAAATATGGGTAATTTTATTACAATTTTTTGGGGGTAAAAAAGGGGAAGTGGCAGGGGAAGAAGAGCATGCCAGATTACCATTCCATCTTTTACGATTTTATATTTTGGTTTTACATTGAGGGCATATTTGGAACAAATGTGAAATGTTCAATTTTTCTCTCCATTTTTTATTACGTAATCCTAATAATTGAGAATTGTGATCCTGACTGGTTTCGTTTTCTCAAAGTCAACACTCACATTCTCTTTACTTCTCCCAAACGGTAAAATCCAAATTTCCTTTTTTAAAGAAATATGTGAAGGATAATATAAACGCATAATGATAAAACTCCACCTTTCATCTACGAATGTATTCAACCGCCGAGGGTTCGCCCCAGTGGCCACCCTTCCATCTTGGAAGGGGGGGTTGGGGGTTCAAATCCCCACTTTCTCAGGGGGGATTAGGGTGGGGACAATTTCATTTCCGGAGTGGGTTACGACTCTCGCGCCTTACAAGGAGGCAGGGCAAAAGTCTGAAAGTGAGTATTAGAGTAGGATTAGCGTAGGACAGACCAAAAAAAAAAAAATCTACGAACATATTCACTTTTTCCTATTAAAGTTTCAAGCTTTTAATTTGTCTAATCAAATTTTAAATTTTTATTAATTTTATAATCAATTCTATCATGTACCAAATTCATTTATGTTAATTACAGCTAACATGCCTGTCGAAAATGTTAAAATATGGCACGAGAAAAATTTCGTCTCCGTGAACACGCCACTGTGGAAAGATCTTGCCTCCATGAATTTGCATAAATTTTCTTTTCGGTTCCGCGTCGTTTCCCACTATGGCTTGGTCCCCGGTATCATACCATGACATCGTTTGATGACTACATGGCTTGAATTAATAGGGATTGTTGTGGGAACGAGTTGATTGAATAAATCAAAGGCGACTTCGCACTGGTTCATTAGTTAAATTATTTTCTCCCTATGGTTGGTGAGTAATGGATGCAATGCTTTCCAATTTTTTTTTTTTTTTGAGATAGGAGGAATCAGCTTGCAGCCGACAGCCGCGCCGTAAACCCCCTGGTAACGCTAGCACAGGACCCACCACCACGTCGTCACGCTTAATACCACTAGCGACCACAATGGGATTTGAACCCGTCCCCTTCGTAAGGGGGATGAAAGCCCAAGCCAACGCGGCCACCACGTGGGGTGGTATGCTTTCCAATCTTGATCTCCACTAAAACAATGAAAACTCGACCACGGCAGAAAATAATAAAATATAGTCAAGTCAAGCTTCTTTCGCTCCTGTTTGTTCTACGAAAATTAAAAATATTTCAAATTTTCAGACATTTAAATTGTTTTAAAAAAATAAATCAACGAAAAATGCCTAGAAAAATGACTTTCTCTTTTTAGAATTAAAAATCATTTACCAAATATTCAATCGAGCCTTGGTGTTTGAACACGATATTTGTGGTGCTTGAGCCTGAGGTCCCCCAAGATCAACCGATTCCCTTGAATCTAGGCTAGGATCCTTGAAGCCTTAAGCTCGAGACCCTAGGGCTTGTGCCAGAGTCCTTGGCAACAAGGCTTGATTCCCGAGCGACCGGGCTAGGGACCTCAATCGTGGGGCTAGAGACCCCTAGGACTGGGTCCCCTAAGGCAAGGGTTGGGTCCCTAATGTCCAA
The DNA here is from genome assembly GCA_007663325.1 of Eucalyptus pauciflora. Lineage (NCBI taxonomy): Eukaryota > Viridiplantae > Streptophyta > Magnoliopsida > Myrtales > Myrtaceae > Eucalyptus > Eucalyptus pauciflora. The sequence goes on along the minus strand of VMYD01000010.1, from coordinate 82,797 downwards.
GCTAGGGTTCTAGTCCCTCAAGGCCAAGTGCAGGATCTCAAGGCATGAGCCTACAATCCCCAAGTCCCTAATCCTTTTAAGGTTTTTTAAGGATGCATATAACAAAATTTCTAGAATAGAAATCAATTTTTGGCCACAAATTGATTTTTCAATTTATATTCCCTAAACGAGTTTCTAAGTAAAGAAACACATTTGATAACAACTCAAAATTTCTATTTTCGGAATAGAAATTCGTTTGATAACAAAATAAAATTTATATTTTTAGGGAGAGTGGCGGTCAGCGACCGACATTTGACAGCGAGTGACCAGTGGCCAGTAGCCAGCAACAAGCGTCTAGCGTTCCACATGCAGTGGGTGGGCAGTGACGAGAGTGAACGATAAGAAGAATTTTCACTTCTCACTTTTGTTCCAAAAATAAATAAATAAAAAGTTCAAAATTCTAACTTTTGATTTCTACTCCAAATTTATTTCTAAAATAGAAATCGATTCCAGAATTAGAAAATGAAATTGTATTACCAAACAGATTTCTATTAAAAACCTGTTATGAGAATAGAAAAACCAATAAATAGAGAAACATAAATTTTATTATGCGCACCCTAAGTAATTGGGTGAACAGTCAAGTAATTGACGATGTGGAGCACCAAATAGTTTCACCATTTTGTAAATCTTCAGGAAAATGCTACTTACACAGAGAACATATTCTCCATTATCTTTGTCTAAGCATGTGACTTGATTAGTTCTTTTGCTTAAAATATTTTCTAGTCGAATTCTTGCATAAACTGCGAAAAACTTAGTCCCAAGCCATACCTTAATTAGTGTTTTTTCTTGTCTGTTAACTTGAATCGAGTACTGACTTTTTCGTGGGTCCACTTCTTCTGCTCTCTTTTCCATGCCATCGTGATTTCTCTCTCGATTCTACGATCTCGAATCTAATCCAGTTGCGTGATTCCGTTGGCCTACCCAAATTGTCCGTCATTATCGTATGATCAAATCATCATCTACATTCCAGCTTTATGGAAAGAATATCTTGGAGAATGATAGCCAGTCCTAGGTGGCCCCAAATCATGAATGGAGTTATCCTGTCTCCTGTCGAGATAAACTTCCAAATCATACTTCTTCGTCCCGGGAAAAATCTTCTCTTTTGGACTTTTTTGTTTCCCTATGCACACGTTCTACTACAATGTCACAATCAAAAGCGCGTTCTTTAAGGCTAGATAAAGGTTAAATAGATAGTGGAAATCTGTTCGATAAGCCTTTCGAGTTAGTGGGAAAGACGGACCAAAAATCAAATTAAGATCTCCAAAGATGGCAAGTGATCATGAATTTTTTTGCACGTAAAGCTTCTAACATGTGATTATTTTTGGGAGCAAGATTGTAAAAGACTTCCCATTCAGTTTAGGCAGACCTACCTCCCTAAAACGAGGGGAACCTTTTGGGGTTGGTCTCTCTCGTCCATTATGGGAACATGACTTATCAATAGCTCAAAATATTTACACTATGTTAAATTCATCCCAAATTAATTTTTCAACTATTAAAAATCCTAAAATGATACATTTGTAATTAATTCACTCCAAACTAATTTTTTTACCACCTAAATTCCTAAATTGGTACATTTATGATAAATATACTCTTTGTTAATTTTCGTTATTTTGGATTAATGTCATGAAAAATCATAAATCGGTATATCCGTTAACTGTCACATGTCATCCAGTTAGTAACTTAACAGTAAAATTTAACGGAAATTAATGGGGATAAATTTATCACAACTATACTGATTTGGAGTTTATGATGGTCAAAAAATTAGTTTGAAATAAATTTATCATAAGTGTACCAGTTTGGAATTTTTCATGATATTAATCCATTTGAAGATTATAACAAGTAAAAATGAAGGAAATATGGGAAAGATTCATTTGTGATGTCATTTATTTACGAATGTCAGTCTTCGAGTGCTTGTCCGTCGCCGATTTGAAGAACAAAGTCAAGGCTGAGCTGAGTAAAAACTGGCGACAAGGAACGTTCTATTTCTTTTTAATCACAGTTTATCTTAAAGATGGATTTAAATTAAATACGTTTAGATCTATTCGTTATTCTTTATTCTTGTAACTCATTTTTAATCTATATGACAAATGGGAGTGCTCCATTTTATACCCACCCACAATCGTGCGTGGAAAAATAGATTGAAGGATCCATTTTACCACCTATCGCGACCTCATGTCGGTTTATCATCTATGATTTGATTAATAAATTATTAAGTTTAAACTTAGCTCAGGCTCTCTTTAGCCCATACCAATTTGCAATTTAGGTTCAGGTTTTTTAACAACAAATTAATTTTATCTAGGAGTTACCACTAGGTAGATCAATTAAACATCTAAGTAAAATAACCACGAACTAGAGAATTTGGGTACAATGACTTGATTACACTAGATTTCTCTAATGTCATTTCGGTATTGTTCTTTTCATGAAAAAATATTTATCAGCTTAAATTCATTTTATTACTCTCTAACATGTGAGATGACCATGCGGTATGCAATCCACCAATTTAATACCTAATAAAATAATAAATAAATTGCGGAACTTACCTTATAGCAACAAAAGCTTCTACAATGTTTGTGAATATGTTAGTTCATAATTCACATCAATAATCCTAGATATATTCTAATTAACATGCAGTTACTCAATCATTTAAGATTTTTTTCTTATTTAATGAAACATAATCTACGTGCAATGCAATGCAATGACATACAAAATGTGTCTATATTAACGTGACACGTAACGTGCAACCTAACATAGAGACCATATGTCATGCGACATTAATTATATAACCTAATTTAATGATGGGTAAATGTTTAATGAAACGATCCTAATATGTCCCACATTTAAATTATCCTAAACATGTAAAGACAAAATGACGTGTAAGAGATAACCTAATTCTACATGACATGTGCATAATATTTTTAAGTTTTTTTTTTTTAATTAAAAAAAGTACCCAATAATTAAACATGCAATTTAATTTAAAGAAAAAAAATCTAACATCCTAAATTAATGTTTTTGGTTTTTTTATTTCAAAAATTTGGAATAAATAAAATGTCTAATCTAAATATGCAAACTATCATAAAACATGCAATATTCTAGCATGAATCTAATCCAACTCAAATGTATTTATTATTATTTTTTTGGATTTTCTTTTACAAAAGCAAAATCAATTCAAGCAAAGGCTAAAACAACAGAAATGATCGATACCCGTCTAATTTTAAATAAATTGACGAATCGTATCTCGCGCATGAAATCAGATTAGTCAACTTTTAATGAAATCGCAAATCATATCATGGGATAAGATCGGTTGGCGATTTTTTTGTGCGATTGTGAGTCATGTTTCGGATATGAAATCGAACTATTTGAAATTAGGGATTAATCCCTAATTTAAAGGCTACTCAAGATTGTGGATAAGATAATATATCATGAACTTCTATCATGTGCAAACAATATTTTAAATAAGGAAACGGAATATTCCGAAATCAAATTAAGATTTTTACCTAATTCAAATATCGACTTCCGAATTCGGGTGTACGAACGACAACTCACGAATCACGATCGGGGCTCACAATCTAGATGCTTAGGTCAGTTGCTTCTCATGGTGAATGCAGGCCGGAGCTTACCGAGACCCCTGGACACTTCTGGAAGCTCGACTGGAGGTGCATCGCTGGTGACACCAAAGTGGGGTGGTAGTCGTTGAAGGGGCTGAAGTACGGCGAAACTCGTCGTCACACTGCGGCGTCGTTAGGCGGTTGAGCAGCTGCGGGCGGAAGCTTGTCGGTGTCGGGCTGGTCGCTGTCGAAGACAACTCCCTTTAACTCTTTCCCCTCTCTCCCTCTCTTGCCTCTTCTATTGCGTCAGACAAGGAAGAGAGAAGACCCCTCTATGTCTTTATGTATGCCCCCCTCGCCGACTTCCTCTTGAGAGCACCATATATTTCGTTTCCCCTTTGAATTAGCTAGCTTATTTTACTTATTTGACCGAATCCTGCCCACTGTCTTCAGAATTGATCGTGTCCCCTCTTCCTCATATTCACTTCCTAAAATAGCCATGAAAGTTCAAATTTCTCAAAATTATAGCCGAGTTTAATTTTCCATGGCCGCACGCTTGCATCTTTTTCTTTTTCTATTTCATTTCTTCTTTTATTTTCGATATTTCATCCAAAATCTTCTCTTATGTTACGACATGTATCACTCAATGTGTATATCGCATGAATATATAAAAGATTTTCCGAATATTGAAAAAATAATATGAATCATTTCCAAAAATATAAAATCACCATTTCTCATAAAACAATTTTCAGTCTTCAGAGAATAACGGGCTTGAGCCAATTCCCTCTCTCCATGGAAATAGTCCAACTTGTTAAATTAAAGCTCGGAACCATCAATTCAAACCTAGCTGTCATCGATCCAATGCAAATGCAATAATAATAAATGCTCCAAAAACTATTTGTTATGCAATTTAATTCTAATATTTTTGTTTAGGAGTTAAAAATTAATCCTCAATTTTCTATGCAATAAATGAATGACCGGGTTGCCAAAAATTTAGGTGTCTAACACCACCTCTACAAGTGTGTTGCCGGATGTCAATTTGACTGAAGTCACCGACGTTGCCAAGTATGGCCGAGAGAAGGTTGCCATGTATTAGTTTTATAGCCAGAAAGAGTATATGCTTACATGCAACTGCTATGCGAGAAAAGCGACAAAACTGTTGCGGGATGGTTTTTGTGTTGTTGTTGGAAGAGCCCGGATTCTGCTATGTACTCGAGAGTGATTGAAGGCTTGAAGCCCACCTTTTTTAAATTTGTATGTCGCTTGTAAAAATAATAAAAAGAGTCTGTATGTGCACATATCTAATTGAAATGACCAGGTCAAAAAAGTTTTAAACTTATTGTACTTTTGCCAATTGAACATTTTTCAAGTTTTACCAATTGAGTTTATCTAGTCAAATTTGGTAAAAAAATCGTTGGCGTGGACGCTGGTTGTCCTATATGACACGTCCAGCACTGACGGGCAATTTATAATAATATTTTAATATTTTATTGAAAAAAAATTATTTTTATTTTCTATTTCCTTTTTTTCCATTTCTTTGTTTTTTTATCTTACTACTCGGGCCAGTAAGGGTCGCCGGGCCCTTGCCCAGACCATCATGGTTGTGAGCGAGTCAACCTTGCCTAGATCTAGACAAGGCGACCTTGCTTGTGACTGGAATGGCCTCACCTAGGGCCGATGAGGGCTTGGTGATAAGGGTAAGCATCGATGCAGGGTTGACCATAAACCGACCCTAGATTAGCCCAACCCGTCCGGTCCTAGTTGTCACAACTTACCCCTCAGGGGATGGAATAGGTTTAGGGGTATTACCTAAAAGATATGCCTATGGCCCATGATCATGCACAGGCTCCCAAGTCCATACTTAACGTGACATTAAAAAGTGTTCCTAAGAATTTCGTAATATATAGTCGTCACTAGCCTATTAAACCAAATGAGGCAGGGGAGTGTACCTCACTTCCTACGCAACCAAAAAATCTTGGATCGAAGACTTAATTACACTAATTAACCAATTAGTGCCATCTTGGTACCTAATCTTATTCATTTTTAAAAAATAATGTTTTTGTCAAGCAATTTTGATTGATTTTATACCAATCCACTAATATATAAAAATGATCATATTAACGTGACAATCAACAACCAAAAAAAGCAGTAAATAGATTGCATGGAAAAGAAGACCTAACACTAAGGAAACAGATAAATGTCAATCCTAACTAGGTTAAAGGGAGCCACAAACAGCAGAAGTATGCAAATAAGGGTAATTATCTTGGAGGACAATTGAAACCCTAAGGTAAAGCCTAAGGGCTTACTCAATTTTTTAGCACAATTTTAGAGTTAAGAAGCTTCCATTTTTTAAGAAATAGCTCAGAAAGTCTTTTTGTAAAAAATTTCAAAAGAAATTTGAATTTTCTGACATTTTTCAAATTTTTTTAAAAATTTTAAAAATTTTCTAATTTTTAATTAATTTTTTAGGAAAACTCGAATTTTCAATATTTTCTGAAATTTTTTGAATTTTTTAATGTTCTCTTAAAGTTGTTGAATTTTCAGAAATTTTTTTGAATATTTATTACATTTCGAAATTTTTTAATTTTTTTTAAAATTTTGTTTTTTTTAAAATTTTTAATATATTTTTAATATTTAATTTTATTATATTCGAAAAAATGGTTCGGTCCAGTAAACCCGATCCGGCCCGTTAACCTAACCCAAACCCGGATTAAAGTTAAAATAGACAAAACCCATTTCATAAATTTATTTTTTGTTTTTATATTAGTGTTAATATTTTAATCAATTTTTTGTATTTTCCCTATTTCGTCTTTTCCACTGCACCCTTCCTTACCAAAGCCAACTTTTGTTTTCTATTTCTCGGTTTCTCGCTTGTGCTGCATTTTTTTATTTTTCTTTTTCTTCTTCTCATTAGTCTTTTCCTTACTTCGTCTTTTTCCCTGACACTCCTCCCGCTCAGCCTCATCTTCATCCTCTTGCCCCTCTTTCAATGAGACCAAAGGTCCCCAGAAGGCCAGAATACACCAAATCTACTTCTCTAATAACTAGAAAAAATTTAACGATTCAAAGCATTAAAAAAAACTAAGCTTAATCGAAATAATTTAAGCTTCTTGCAAACTATGCCCGTCTACCTCGCGACTACCATTAACGGCCATAAACACCATCTTTCAAGTCCACAAGTCAAGAAATAGTTATCTAGAAATATGTCGCACATACGAAAACATTGGAACAAGAACATACGAAACGGAGGGTAGCAGCGGGGACCTACTAAAACTCATTTGACAAGCCAAGAGCCCAAAAACGCACGGAGGACTAAGAACAGATGTATGTATTTCGATCAGACATTTCGTCGAACACACGAAGGGCATCGGCTAAACGGAAGCTTCATATTTATTAGAGACACGAAATCATACCAAAACCAACGAACGAGGTTCAACTTTGGAGCGGAAGCAACTGGTTATATTCAGTGTGAACAAAATAATAGCAAGCATCGGACACAAAGAAGACCAAATAGTAGCATCTCGCCTGGGCATTTTATCAAGCATATGGCGTGCACTAAAGAAACAAGAGATTTTTGTCTCGGCTGAGACTCAAACGCGGGCCTAGGTTTCTAACCGAACATGCTAGCACACACAGAAACATCCATGAAAGATCAGCATGACCGAAGCTCGCACGAACTGGTCGTTCACGAGCTCCGGCCCGACACCTCCCAAACGGGGCACCTACCGTTCGGAAGGCTTACCTGGTTCGGGCGGTGAGCAACGGGCGGACCTCAGGTGACGGCGATGCTCTCTCGATCTCACTCTATCCCTCTGGCTCACCCTCAGATCTCTCTCGAGCTCCCCTTCCCTCTGTCGCTCTCTTTTTAAGACCCCCCAATCTCTTTTGCTTTCTTCCTTTTAAGCTTGGCCAACGACAGGTGTGCATGGCTTCTGTCACCGCCAGCCTGTTGCGGCCGGCCTAATCCCCGACCCTAGGATCATGCTGCGACCTGCCGTTCCCCTGTCTTTGAACCTCTTTTGCTCTTCCTTTTGCAGAAGGCGTGAGCGGCATGAAGGGAGGAAGAAGAAACAAAGGTGCGCAGGCTGGGCCCAGAAAAGAAGAGGGCCAGGCAAGGAGCTGTTCCACTGGATATGGAAAGGTCAGTTTGTTAGGAAGCTGAAAGCAACCGGGCTGGGGCCAAGCCGGCCCAGCCTTCTTTCCTTTCTTCTTTCTTCTTGTCTTTTTTTCTTTTCTTTTCTTTTTTTAAATAGTATTTCTTTTAATTAATTTTCTATTTTTTTTCTTTCAACGAAAATGCTCTATTACTACTAATGAAAATGCTCCTCATGTCTATTCGCCATGCAATTTAATGGAAATTATTTTTGCTTGGGTGTAAGATTTAATCCCTAATTTTCTATGCAATTAATAAAAATTAAATGGGTCGCCAAAATTTAAGTATCAACACTGGTCCAGTTCCCACTAGGTCAATCCTTAGTCCTAAGACCCCTAGACTCTGCACTATGCGGGTTGGTCCTTGATTATGGAAACTTAGTGTTAGTCCAACCCTAATCAACCATGTACATATTATATATTATATATTATATGCTTTTGTCTACTCTAAATCCTAGTGCCTCTTCCTATGTTCTTTTCGCAGTTTAGTTTGTCGTGTAAATTATAAAGTAGAACGAAACCTAGCACTATGTGACCAGAAAAAGAAAAAAGAAAAAAAAAACTTTCTTCACTCACCTTGCTCGCCTCACAACCAGCCTCTCTTCACTCGCCTCACCGCTCACCTCCATTCCCTCGCCTTGCGTATTTGTTTTTATGATTTGTTACTTTTAGCAAGTGTAAATTTCTATTTTACCTTATGTGTGTGTGTGTGATATGTATTAGTATTCATAATTTGATTTCTCAATGTGGCATTGTTAATAGATATAATATAAAATAGTGTGTTTGTTCTTTAAGGAAAATAAAAAATGAAATAAAAAATAATCAGTTGGTCCAAAATTGACCCTGGAATTAGACCGAACCCATAGGGTTGGTCTGGTCCTTTGTTCCACACTCAACTAGGTTGGTCCTTGGTCCCAAAAAAGTGGGGACCAACACTGTGCGAGTTGGTCCCTATGTTAGATGTTGGATTGCCCAACACGGATCATGCTTACCCCTACTTGGTGACCCTCATTGGCTAAAGATGTAAGAAAAAAACAAGAAAAGAAAAGAAAAAATAAAATAGTAAAATATTATTAAAAAGTGTCCACATTAGCACTAATCGTGCTACGTAAGATGGCCAGCGTCCATATCAATAATTTTTCTTCAAAATTAGCTAAATAGATTTAATTGGTAAAACACGAAAAGACTTATAATTCAATTGGTAAAATTAAAAGTTTTACAACTGAATTGATAAAATTATAATAGGACGGGGACTTTATGGGTAATTTTTCTGGATACAACATGCCACCCCTGCTGGGTTGGGAAAAAGAGAGAATTGTCTTGGCAAAGGGGCCACAGCTCCTGTCTATCTGTTCGCTCTTTATTTCCTTCGACTCCTGAACTGAAGTGCGCAAGTTTATTACAACTTTTTGACTTCAAGTCGTTTGCACCTTCGAATCAGTGGACTCGACTCAAGGGTGGCATCATCATGGGAATCTCTCATCGATCAGTGAAAAACTTCTTGCGATTTAATTCTCGAAATAAATCATTAAAAAGTTCTACTTGGAGACCACCGTTGTTGTCGATAAACTCACGTTATTCACATGGACAAGCATTCCGCAGACAGATGCTTATCTATTAAGGTGTTGCATTTTGGGTTCTTTAGGATTTAACTGGCACGGCTACAATCAACCAAGGGCCAACAAAAAAGAAAAATCATGTTTAAATAAACTCTGAGGCTGCGTTTAGGAAAGGTTTTGGAAAGGGACTTTAGGCCTCTAAAGCTCTTTGGGCCAAATATTGGATGTTTGGTAAAAATTTTAAAACCCACTTTTAGGAAAGATTTGTCTTTGAAAGGCTGAAAGCCCAAGGCCAGTCTTGGGGTAACTTGGGCTTTCAGCCTTCTCAACATGCAAGAAGGCAAGGGGAATCCTCACTGACTTTTTGGTTTTCCAATCTTGCCCTCGTTTGTCACCGTTCATCTTCTTCTCCATTGGGGTTGGTCGGCGTGGTTGATGTGGCTACAAGGAGCCGACAACCGACTAAAGAGAGACCGGCGTAGTCGCAGCGACCCAAGCGACCATAACTGGTGTAGGCGATTATCGTCAGGGGGTCGCGCGACCCTCACAGAGCCGACTGAGGTCGCCCAATCCAAACAACAAATGACCCTTGGTGGTTGCGTGCCCGGCGAGGAGCTGCCTAGTGTCACGCAACCCAACTGGCCCTCATTGAGGTCTATGTAGCACCGATATGGACACGTAACATGCGACACGACACACCGGCACGTTATTTTTCAAAAAATAAAGAATTCCGACACGTTATATATTAAATATATATATTTTTATATAGAAATGCAAAAATAAATAAATAATAATAAAAAGAGCATAGAATTAATTTATACTAAAAATATTAATCCAACATTTGTTAATATCATTTATTGTTTTAATTTGACAGAGATTGAATGAAAAATTCAAAAATTGCAAACACAAAAGAGTAAATTTGAAAGAACATGTCCTATTTTCTTACACTTGTCGGAAATTAGTGAGATTTCTTATAGTCCCAGACAGAGTTCAAAGTTCATGATATAGACTAGCTATGAGCTCCCCTGCAAAACAAGGTTCGAGAAAAATGAAAATCCAGGACAAAAATTCTCAAAGTACAACCAAAAGAAAAGAAAATAAATAAATTCGCCATGGAAAATGTGACCAAAAGAGATAACTTGCAAGCGACGCCTATGAGAGGTAGAAAGAAGCAAAAAAAAAAAAAAATCACAACTTTAAGCCTATGGGGGCAACAGTGTGACACCGGCGAGAAGAGGAGCGTTCCATTGTCACTCAAAGGAAGATCAAAACTTATAAGTGAGAAACTTTAGAGTGATAATTTTCTTTTTTCCCCTTTATTTTTGTTATTTTCATTATTTTTTCATATATTTATATTTGACCCCTCAAGTATTGAAAATTTTTAAAATTGACCTTATACGTGTCAGAATCGCATGTCGGAATTTCGAACTCGCATGTCAGGAAGAGTTGACCATGTGTCGAATTTCTCAACACTCGTTAACCGCATATCGGAATGTGTCGGAATGGTGGATACGATAAGAAGGCTTTCGGAGAGTGTCGGTACTTCTTAAATTTAGGTCAAGCAATCTCTGTGAGGGTCACATCGACGAGGGCTGCCTAGGTTTGCGTGACCTAGCTAGCCCTTGTCGAGGTCGAGCGGCCTCCACAAGGATCACGTCGATGATGGCTGCTAGGGTTTGCACAACCCAGTTGTCCATCGCCAGGGTCAAGCGATCTCCATGTGGGGTTGCGCAAGTCACACAACTTAGTTGGCCCTCGTTGAGGTCGAGCAACCTCCGAGAGGGGCTACCTGGGTTTGCACGACCCAGCTGGCCCTTGCTAGGGTCAAGCAACCTTTGTGAGGGGTTGCGAGGGTCATGCAACCCCAAGCAGCCCTTGCCTAGGTCGCGTGACCCTCGTCGAGGGTGGCCCAACCTCAAGTGGCCCTTGCCAGTGGTCTTCGGGGATAGACAATGGTTGCCAGCAACAAATCAGAATCGCCAACAGCCACCTATTCTTAGTCTATTAGGGCCAACTATTTTTTTCTTTTTCTTTTTTTTTTAAATAATTGAAGTCATTTGTAAAAATAATTTTCCCAAACACTATTTTACTAAAAGGTACTTCATAATGGACTTTTAAAGTACAATTTAACAAATACAATTTGCATCTTGGAAAACTCCTTTAACTTAAAGTCCTATGTCTTTTACCAAAGGCTTTCCCCAAAAGTCCAACAAAATGAACTCTCATTGCTCCTTGTGTATGTGAACCCGTCTTTTTATTTTATTGATTTGTTTCTATATTTTCGAGCTGAATTAAATTCCGACCGAAATTCCATTTGACTAAAGAGACGTCGGATCAATTTATGCAAAACGCCCACCGTAAATTTTCCATAGGTGTTTAATCACCTTATGTCAACACCGAAAAGAGCGCTATAACTCTTATCAGTTGGGAGTTAGATGGAAAATGACAAGCTCAATCGTTGCTTATGCGTTTATCATGGTGTCTTATAATTTCCCATTATCAGAAGTACCCTATAGAGATCCTAGAAACTGCATGGAAACAGACACAGCTCTCCTTCGTACGTCGCACCTCCACATTGCTTAAACACCTCTCAACCGAATATGCTGAACTGCTTATCATGCTGGCCTTCAGTTTCTCATTATCAAAGGCAACCTAAAAAGATCCTAGAAATTGCATGGAAACAAACAGCTTCCCTTCGCATCTTGTGCCACCACATCAAATCACTTCCCCAGGTACCACCTAATACAAACCCGAACCCTCTCTTCCTCTCTCTCTTTTTCTTTGAAGAAGGACGAATCATTTTTCTCGGTCGGTGGCTCGTAGATGAATTTAGATGCTCGTTCACGAAATTAGAAACCCACTTTTTTCTTTCCCTTTGACTTTTCGCTGAGAAAATATGTTAATCGTTTACCGTCAGTAGAAAGAAAGGAGGAACCGCATCGTGGATCTCGCGCGATGTGTGTGTAAGTAGGCCGCGTGTCACTTCCATGCAACTTTCTTGTAGTAAAATAGAATCCATTTTGTAGTCGAACAGAATGGATTCTGTTTGACCCACTTTCAAGGACGAACGGAAACAGACCGAAAAAAGAATAGGACGGACACAAAGAGAGGGAAAAAAAAAAGAAAAGAAAACAATAAGAACGCGCACTCCTTTCACTTCCTTGAAGGACAAGACAGAGTTCACTGCATTTCCGACATCTATGTTATGGACCAAAACAAGAATTTGGCCGGCTGAGAATCGAGAATGAGAAAGGTTGGAATAAAGGTTTTGTCTCTTTATTTTATTAAAGGATTAATATTACCAGTGACGCTTCTATTTCTGTCTGAAAATAAAAAATCATCCCTTATGTTAAAAAATGCCCCACGATAGTCCTTCTGCTATACTTTTTCTTTTGCTAGTGGATTTTTGTTGATATGAATTGCAAAGTTGATTACACGGATAAATACATGTGTCATACTATGATTTGCTCCGCATTATAATCTCCAGCCAAATAGGAGCTGCATCAAACAATATAGAAGAAAACAAAATAAAGAGAGATATAGGTCTGTCATGGCTGCCGTAGCCGCAAGCTCTAAGCTTGCAAGTAACCTTGAATGTACAAGTTCATGGGCATGAGCTCAACCTGCGTTGGTCATGTCTGCCAAATCTTTTCAGGCCGCGAAGCTTGAGGCTGCCATGGCCACTCAACTTGAGCTCGCGGTCATGGCCACTCGATTGGTGGTGATGAATAGGTCCTAATCATAATTTTTTTTATTGTTGTGGGTGTTTTATGGGTTTTCTTCAAATTGATCATTTTCCTAGTTTTTACTTTGACAAAAAAATATATATATATATGGAAATCCCACCAAAGAAACTAGACAAAGAAGTCGTCTGTTTCCTTGGAAAAAAATATGGGGTCGAGATTGCACCATTACTCTTGGCGGAGTAAAGGTGGAGTCATCCAAGCCTTTTTCCTTTGGGCAATGATAAAAAAAAAAAAATTCTTTAGTTATGTCCAATAATAGAAAGCAAAAAGTTCAATTTTCCATTGTATCAGAATATACTAGGTAGTTGCCCTCGATAGATCACTTCCGTGCAACTTGGAAGTGACGCAAGTATTAAAATCAGAATTCCAGGAAAAAAAGGATTCAACTCGTTTTCATATATTAACATAATTCGAGAGTGTCGGTATTAAATTAGAAGAGCATGTGGATCTATTTTGTCCCTGAATCTATTCGAAAATTCCTATTCTTTTTTTCTAGTTGTTTATTCTATTGGTGATATATGTTCTAGAAAATATCAATGTGGAGCATAACGATGAGATCAAATCAAGCTCATGTATATATATGTATATAGTGATTGCAACAAACTTTGGAAGGATATAGGGCAACCTTAATTTTTCTATGGATAAAAACCGACTTGAGGCCAATAAAGAAGATGCATCTATTAATTTAGGGGAGATGGTTTGCTTGTTGTCTCAAAATTGGAATGACAAGTAGGGTCAGGACGACAGCAACTGTTTCCCACTTCCCCAGCATTAATTTGACTTGAGTTTTGATAAGAGCAATGTGACTTGATATATAGTTTTGAGGCATTGGAAAATTTCATGACATCAACTCGAGATGATATTTTTTGTTCAAGAAGAAAAAGGCATTAGCAGAGTTAGGTGGGCAAAAGAGGAGAAAAATATTAACCAATGGACGGGACAGATTTTCGCTGGATCTTGTGTAACATCTTTCTTTAAGGTGAAAATATTCTTTTTATTTTTGTTGTTTGCTTTCAGAGAATATCAATTGCTTAGTGTCAGTATTAAATTAGAGGAGCATGTGGTCTACCATATCCCCCGAAACTAACTTATTTCTTCTTCTTCTTTTTTCATTATCTTTGTTCTGTAGGTGAAAGTATACTAGAAAATACATATGCGGGGGCGCCGATAAGATCGAATAAAGCTCATGTACGTATATTTTGATTGCCAAACATTGCATGAACGTATACGAGCAAATATTTTTAATTTCATGACATGGGTTCAAAAGGCCCCATAAGATTATTCATAAAGAGGAGATTCATCTTGATTAGAACGGGTGAACCCATTGGGCAAGTTGCTCTCGCACGATTATTAGTCAAATCTTACCAAAAAATAGATAATTAGTCAAAGATGTAGTAACAAGACAGAACATTTTTTCAACGTGGTCGTTTGTTTTTTTTGGGACATTTTTTCCACTTCTGAAAAGAATTATTCCAGCAAAGATACCTAATCGTACCCAACTTGCCTTCGACAAGAATTTGTGTTAGAGAGAGTAAAAAAAAATGTCGTTTGATGCAATGCCACGTGAACAGCATTTTTTTTCCGCCAATCATTTGGGGTAAAAAAAGAACAAGATTAGCAACCGCAATCATGATCCTGTAGTGACTTCGTTTATCCCTATGAAGGAAAGTAAGATAGGCAAATGTATAATCTCTTTCATATACATGAATCATGGTGGATAATAATAAAAATGAGACTAGTTAAGATTTAATGGTCAAATTCACATTAAATTGAGAAGATGGCTCGGATATTTCGCTTGAAAAATGGGTAAGACCAATGAAACCCCACCCTTAAAAAAATGGAGATATTCTATTTGTAGATTCGACCCTGTTAGGAGGAGCCTGTAACACATATTGCACAATTCCATTGAGAGTATACTTTTGGTATCTGTTTAAGGTCAGATTACATCAATCGTCAAGGTTATCACTTAATTGCACTATGCACATAATATTAAACTTCCATTGCATTTTTTTATTGAGTCGCGTCTCGTTTAAATGAATCACGATTAATCTCAATATCGACAATTTATTTTCAATGGCAATAAATGCATGACATTTATGTTCCGCACTAAATCTTATTGACTATGGAGCATATTTATATAGCTAGCACAAGTACTGAGGGGGAATAACGACATTAAAATGGTTTGCCCCTGCCTTCGATCTTTTTCTGATCCTTGGCTTGATCGGTATATTGCACATTCACATTACAAAATGAAGGACGAATGGTGTGTGAAGATATCCCAAGTCTCTCTCTCTGGCGCGCACGACTCGAACGTTTAAGTCGTTGATTGGTCAATGGCTTGGGTTGAACAATCACGGTTGAACAATCACGACCATTCGAGTTATAGAGCACATGGCCATGACCGCGAGCCGAGCTCGAGCAACCACACACTTGAGATCTAATGATGAAAAAATGCATCTGCTCTTTTTTTATTTTTTGTAGTTATTCCGCTCGTTACTTTCTTCTCTCTTGTCCTTTCTGGAGACCTTGGACCAAGGAAAGAGGCGAAACTTCTCTGCTGGACTTCTTCGGTTTGAATCCAATCTTGGTCAGCAATCCTGGGCCAGCGCGAATCCTTTAAGGCGTCCTTTTCGTGTTTGCATTCCGTATCGATTTTTTTTGTCGGTCTAAACTATCTTGATCATGAATTCATTTGTCAAATATTTGAATTACGATAAAACTGAATTAACACGTGTCAATATATGAAATTAAGTGTGTCGGGTCGTGTAATATTGAGATTCTCTCTTCGTAATTAACATTTTACATATATCTTGGCGCACGATACTCATATTTATATTTATTATTATACTTTCAAGCTAGATAAATTATAATGGAAACATCAATAGACTAAAGCGAAGCTCAATAAAGTAGCCCACCGTAACACTGAAAATGAGTGTTGAATAATTACCTTTACGCCAACACCAAAAAGAGCGGAAAAAACTCATTTCGACCGTGAAGATGAATGACAAGCTAGAAAAAGGCTTGTCCAATGACATTAGATTCTCCAAGTCCCTTTCTTTGCTTATAATATAAAGTTCTCTTCATTTTAACCCCCATTTGACTGTAGATGACGAATTGCTTATTCTGCTTGCTTTTTGAATTCTCATCATCGAACAGTATCCTAAGAAGATCCCAGCAATTTGGCGGAAGCAACAGCTGTTCCTTCGTACCTCGTCCCTCCACATCACTCACTACCACAAGCATCATCTAATTCTCTCTCTCTCTCTCTCTCTCTCTGAGATCTCTTTCACACTTTTCTGACTATGTATATATGTTAACCAAACCCACATATGTCTCCGTCAAAACACGGTAAAACACACCTCCCCCTCCTCTGCTTCCTTCACCCCTCTCTCCTTCCTCATCTCTGATAACCCTCTTGAGATTTCTGTCTCCTTTTCCTCACAGAGAGAGGATCACTGAAAATGGCCGGTGCGTGCTTGACGAGGAAGAGCCCCAAGAAGAACTCGAAGGCAAGGCTGCCCCCGAAGAGAGGTCTGGTCAAAGCCGGGATCTTCGGGTGGGTCGCCAAGAAAATGGCCTGTATAGCATCGATGGCGAGGCTCGGGAGGAAGAGCAGCTCCGTCCCTGGGGAGCCGGCCTCTGCAACGCCGCTCGAGATCAGCACGTGCTCGTTGGCCAAGCAAGACTCGCTCTCACGTTCTTCTGACCCCATGAATGTATGATTCCACTCTCGAATGCACTGAAAAAATTGATAGGAGCAGAGAGAGACTATGGATACGGATGATAGTTATTTCTTCCCGGTGATTATTATTATTTTCTTGCTTCTTATGTTGTGTAGTGTTTCGTGGGTTTGCAGAAGAAAAAGAGAAAGAAGAAACACGGCGATTATGTAGTAAATAATTCATTATGACCATATGAGTCGGTGGATGATAGATTTTCAGTGTCTCTCTCTGATACAAGAACAGGATAGAAGGGATCGAAATGCAGGTCGAGTTCAGGACCCCGTTCTGATTGTGCATGTCAAGCAATAGTGGCTGGCGATGACTTTTATTGTTTTTATTTTTCCAAAGGAAGGCATCTTGGATCTCCCTTTCTTTTTTAAAAAAAAATAATACAAATGGTCTCTAGACTTAGACTCAATATGCAAGATGATCCCTAAACTTTAATTCATTCGTTCAATTTAATCATTAAATTTATGGTAAATGTTTAATCTAATCTCTAGATTATTGTATCCTTGAATTCAATTTAGTCTCTAAATTATCTAATTCACTAATTAAATTGAACATTTACCATAAATTCGAAGACCATATTGAATAAATGAAAAATTTAAAGACAATATTACGTAATAAGTGAAAGTTTATATATCACATTAAATAAATTAAAAATCTAAGAACCATATTATATATTAGATTTAATTTCATAAATCATTTGTATCATTTCCTCTTTTCTTTTTATTTTGTTTTTCCACTTTGTTTTCTGTTGTTGGAGATTATACGAAGGTCCTACGAACAAACGCGTGTGGTGACGTGTGTTTTTCTCATTTTTCTTTTTTCTTCTTATAAGTCACATTATGTTAAGAACTCTAAGTGAGCCACTTGTCACTTCCGCGGCACTTTCTTCTAGTAAAACAAAATCCATTTTGAAGTCCTCGTAATCTCGTCCATAAATTAATTAAAAAAAAAAAAGTCTTCGTAATCCATGGGTTCTATCTTATCTCCATGCCCACTTGCCTCTCTTGACTAAATTTTCAAGGAGGGACAAAGAAAGAAAAGAAAAAGTATATGTCCCTCACGTCTTTGATGAACAGGACAAAAAGGTCCACCCATTTCCGACAGAGTGGCATATCCTAATGTCGGGGAACAAAAAAAGAATTTGATAGGCTGAGAATAGACCCCAATTAGGGCACGATCAAAATGTTTGTGTAGGCATGAAAAACATTAGAAAGAAAAACTTACAATGGAGTCATTATCCTTAATGAATCACTTACATGCAACCCTTAAGATCATAATTCCAAAAAATTAGTTTCAATTTGACTTCGTTTATCAACATTATTTGAAATTGTTGGCATTAAACTCGAGGAGCATATGGGTTAATCTTATCTTTAAAGCTAATCAAAAGTTCCTCTCTTAGAAAATACTAATGTGGAGGCGCTTATGAGATCAAATAAGGCGCATGTACATATGTTCTTGACCTATATGTTTTTAATGATTTCAACAACTTAAAAAGGGTATAGGCCAACTTTAATTTTGTAGGGTTAAAACCCACTTGAGGCCAAATGAGAAATGCATCTACTCTTTTTTTATTTCTTTTGTCTTTTCTTATTCTGAAGAGTAGAGGGTTCGCTTGTTGTCTTAAAATGAAATAACAAGTGGGGTCAGGTCGATGGCAATTGTCTCCCACTTCCCCAGCATTGACCTGACTAAGGTTGGGAAGACATCAATTTGACTGATGCATAGTTTCGGTTAAGGCTTGAAAAATTTCATGACATCAACTCTAGCTGATGCTTTAGTTTGGTAAAATCAAATAACCGAGGGAGCTAGGCCAGAGGAGAAAATGTGTTCGCTAATGGATGGGAGAGAACCTTGTAAGATCCCGGGAACACCTTTCCGTATGCTAAAAGTTTTGATTTCGTTGTTAGCTTTTTGGCAAAAATCGATTGTTGCATGAGTAAATACCGTAATGGATATGATAGAAAAAATAATTTTTGATAGGATTCGGTGCATTAGCATTGATCGTACTCTCGAATGACCACTTAACCGCGACTAATTGTTTAGCGCTTAATAATTTCACATGCAAGTAAGTGGAGACCCATCGAGACTTGCTTTTTGAGAAAATATGTATATTTTACGAAACATTATATCACCATCTAACCAATCAATAATCGATCACCCTATTGCACAACCTCCCATAACTTTCCTTTAACTAAAAATTGGTCCGTACTTTTAGGATTTTTTTCACGAATTAGCCAAATGATCAATGATGCAGAGCACCTTAGAGTTTCACCATTTTGGAAATGTCCAAGACAATGCTACTTACAAGTAGAACACGTTCTCTATTACGTTTGTCTAAATATGTGACTTGATTAGTTCTTTTGCTTGAAAAAGGTTACTCCACATTATTTTCTGGTTGAAATCTTGCATAAACTGCTAAAAACATAGTTCTATGCCATACCTTAATTAATGTTTTTTTTTTTTACTTTTTGGGCTAACTTTGAATCAATGATTGAGTTTTACGTGGACCGTCTTCTTCTGCTCTCTCTTGTCCAAGCTAATTGTGATCTCTCCCTTGATTCAACAAATCTCGAATCCAATCTAATTTACAGGATTCCGCTGGCCTGCCCAAATCGGCTGTCATGATCGTGTGATCAAATCATCATCCGCCGTCCAAGCTTTATGAGAAGAAAAATCATGGAAAATGATAGCCAGTTGTAGGTGTCCTCAACTATAAGCGGCATTATACTATTGCTTGTCGAGATACACACGCAAAAAATGGCTTAAAAAACGATATTTTGCCCAACAATTGTCAACTTTTACTATTTCTTGCCGAGAATAAAGTCCCAAAAATGACTTAAAAATAATATTTGCCCGACAATTGTCAACCCTAATGCTCCTTCGTCCCGTAAGAATATCATCTCTTTTGGACTCTTTTCATTTCACTAAGCACATTTTATACTCCGGTGTCGCAATCAAAAGCGTGTTCTTCGAGGCAAGATTAAGATTAAATAGATTGTGAAAAATCCGTTCCATCAGTCTTTTCGAGTTCGGGAAAGGCCGACCGACCAAGAATCGAGTTAAGATCTTCAAAGAGGGCAAGTGATCCTGATTTGATTACTTTTGGGATGATGATGGTAAAAGACTAGGGGGTGCATGATAAAATTTATGTTCCAGGAATAGTTTCTAAAACAGAAATAGATTTTTCTATTTCTATTTCTATAAGAGTTTCTAAGTAAAAATAACCGTTTGATAACGACACAAAATTTATACTATAAAAATAGAAATTCGTTTGATAACAACACAAAATTTCTTCATTTCGGACCAGGTGACGACAACCAGCGACCTTTAATATAAAAAATAAAAATAAAAATGATTTATTAACAAAAATAAATAAATAAATAAATAAAAATCATAAAAAATAAAATAATAATATCATTTTATTTTAAAATTAAAATATACTTAAAAATAAATTTATTTTATTTATTCTATTTTATTTTATTTTACGAATAAATTTATTTTAAAATGAATAAAAATAAAAAATAAAAATAAATTTATTTGGCAAAACACTCAAGACAAATAATTTATTTATTTTTAATAAATTTATTTTTATTTATAAATGAATAAAATAAATATTTTTATTTTTATTTTTAATAAAATGATATTTATTAAATTTATTTTTAATAAATTTATTTATTAAAAATAAAAATAAAAATTAATAAAAATTTAAAATTTAAAATAAAAATGAATAAATTATATTTTTATAATAATTTTTATTTTTAAATGATATTTATTTATTTTTAAGGATTTTTTTAAATTTATTGGTAAAATAAATATTTATTCGTAAAAATAAAAAAAATATATATATCATTTTATGTATTCGAATAAATTTCATTTTAAAATGATATTTATAAAAATAATTTATTTGGTGACCGGCGGCGGCGGGCGGTTGACGACTGACGGAATGTGGTCGGCAGCAACGGATGAAAGACCGGTTGACAAACGATTAGAAAAATTTTTATTTCTCATTTCTATTCCAAAAATCAGAAGTAGAAAATTTCAACTTCCGATTTCTATTCCAAACATATTTCTAGAATAGAAATCTATTCCAGAAATAGAAAAACGGAATAGGTTTATCAAACGGATTTCTATTCCAGAAATAGGTTTGGAATAGAAAAATTGTTTCTGGAACAGAAATTATCAGTTATCATGCACCCCCCTAGCCACTCAGTCCAGGCAAACTTATCTAATTACCCGCTTTGTCCTAAACTAGGGAACTTGACTATTAAGATCTCAAACGAAGGCAACCTTTCAAGATCGGTCTCTCTCGTCCACTACGGGAACATGACTATTAAGGCTCGGTTTGGCAACTTGCCAAACAATAGTAATTTCTATTCTTTTACTCCGGAAGTAAATTTGGAACAGAAATTCATTGGGTAAAATTTTTGTTCCCAAGAACCAATTTTTATTTTTTTATTCCCAAAAGTTGATTTGGAATAGAATCGAGAAGTGAAAAAAAGTTGATTCTTTGTTTCCGGAAACAATTCTAGAATCAACCAACCTATTTTCTCTCTTTTATTTTATTTTTTCTTGTTTTTCTTCCCTCTTTCTTGTTCTTCAACTACTATTGTCGCCGCCGTCACCGTTCGCCGCCGTTGTCCGCCGTTCGCTGGCCCTCCTCTAGCCGGTCGCCAGTCATCCCAAGGCCTACGACCGGCAACCTTGAAGAAGAAGAATAAGAAGAAGAGAAAGAAAGGGAAAAAAAGGGAAAAAGTAATAAAATTATTTTAAAATTAAAAGAAAATGATTTGAAATAGAAATTTTGAGAATGGTGCTAAACATAATTTTTTTCCAAGAATTGAAATTTTGGACAGTTATCAAACGACTTAAAATGCTTAGAAATTGTTCCTAAGAACAGAATAAAAAATAATTATTTCTAATCAGAAATTGTTCCCGAGAACAGAATCATTACCAAATGCGCCATAAGAGTTCAAATTAGGGAAATTCACCTACTTTGTCCTAAACTTATTATATAGATGCCAATTTAGTCTTAAGTTTTTCGATTTTGTCAATTTAATCCTAAATTTTTGCATGAAATCTCAATATAGTCATTCCGGTTAATTTTCGTTAGAATTCACCAACGTGGCGGCCCAATTGTGGCCATCTATCCTTTATGGCAAAGGTCGGCGATTTTGGATGAAAATTGGATGGAGAGAATACATTGGAATTTCATGCAAATGTTTTGGGACAAAATTGAAAAGTTTGACGCTAAATTGACATATATACGATAGGCTTATGATTAACGTGATGATTTTTCTACTATGTTAACTTGGTGCGATAATTGGCTTCCATGGCGTACTGGATTAGGTTATCGGTCACAAGTTTAATTTGGGTCTCTTGCATGATTTTTAATACACTATTGTTCCACAAATGTCAAAAGATATTAAACTTGAGATCTCATAAAGAAGAGACTCCCAAACTAATCTGATGTTAGAGATATGAAGTTCCTATATATATAGACCCACCAATAAAACTTATCAAACAAATCCCCTGAATTATTACTAATAAATTGAGACATAGATGCAAGTGACATTCTCATCATCCTTGAGGAGAAAGAATTTCGTGACTTCGTCGCACGTGCTTTCACATCATCTCGACGTGATCTATTTAGCATCCTAAAATTAAACCTACACAACAAATGAATGATGAAGATTTAAATATAAATTGCATGTAATAAAAGTTGTCGGGAATAAAATCCTGAATACACCACGACGAAGTGGGGAAGTGCGCTCTTGAAGTGGCCTTGGGGTGCGCGAATATTATGTTATTGTCGTTCGTGGAAACATACAAAACTCTGTGCTGTTCACAACGCACGCGAACGCTTGCCATTGGGCCAATTGTAAAGAAACTAGAGAAAAATCGTAGCATTGTAACTTTGCATTGACCCACCTCTCCTCTCTCTTTCTCAGTCACCTTCCCTTTCCATCCCTCTGGCCCATATTGCAGCCAAGGAATCAATAAAAGATGTAAAGGATAAGAGCGTATCCAGACATGTCCGAACTTATGATATGATTTAATAGACCCTTTTCTATTAAACTTCGACATTGCATTCGTCCAAATTAACATAGATCGACAGGTACTAATAGAAGGATAAAATGTTCGAGTGGCCCCGATGTTGATCAGGTAAAATCATTCGACTTCAATAAACACAAATCTTATATCCCAAGAGAATGATACCCCGAAAATAATTCCGTTAGGTAATCACTAATTGGGTAGCTAAATTTTTCATTTGCTTACAACAAATTCGATCTCCATTTCCAACTTCTTAAAGACATTCAATTGAATTGAAATTGAAACCATCTATCGTAAGTCATTTGATAATTAGGAAACAGCCGCATCCCACATCTCTGGTCTCATCTTAAAATTGACCCATGTCAACAAAGATCTGCTTGGTCCTACATTGTTGTGAGAAGATCTTTGTTTACGTCCGTGAAGGGAAAAAAACTGAAGAAAATTATTTTTCTTGTGTTATTTATAAATTATAGAAGGTGACAATGAAGGAAATATGGGTAATTATCTTACCATCTTTTGGGGGTTAAAAAAGGGGGGAAATGACAGGTGAAGAAGAGAATGCCAGATTACCATTCCATCCTTTACAATTTTATATTTTAGATTTACATTGAGAATAAATTTGGAACAAATGTGAAATTTTCAACTTTTCTCTCAGTTTTTTATCACCTAATCCTAATAATTGAGAATTGTAATCCCAAGTGGTTATGTTTTCTCAAAATCAATGCTCACGTTCTCTTTTCCCAAATAGAAAAATCCAAATTTCCTTTCTTAAAAAAAAATAAGTGAAGGATAATTAATGATAAATTGACCTTTCATCTTTGAATGTATTCACTTTTTCCGATTAAATTTTTGAACTTTTGATTTGTCTAATCAAGACTTAGAATTTGCATAAAATTTATAATTAAGTCTCTCATGTACCAATTTCATTTCATCAATTAGAGCCTAACATGACTGTCGAACCATGCCAAAATATGAGGCAAGAAAAAATTTTGTCTCCACGGACAAGCCACCAAGGAAAGATCTTGGCTCCATGAAAATTCATAAATTTTCCTTTTGGTCCACGTCATTTTTCACGAGAAAATTATCCAAAAAATCCTAAATCTATTGTACGAAAGACAATTCAATCCTAGACTTATCAATTATGTCAATTTAGTCTTAAACATTTTTTGCCAATTTAATTCTAAACATTTCATTTGTATCGATCTAATTCTAAACATTTTGATGATCTGCCAATTTAATTTTAACTTTTTGATAATTTATCAATATAGTCCTTCTGGCCAAATATCCAAGTAGTAGTTTAAGACTAAATTAATAAATTTTTAAAAAGTTTACGTCTAAAATAAGATAAAAAATATGTATTACTAAATTGGCACATTAAAAGGTTTAGGATTGGTTTGACTATTAAAGTGTATGACTTTTTTGACAATTATCTCCATTTCCCACTATGGCTTGTTCGAGTATCATACTTTGACATTGTTCCAATAACTACGCAACTTAACCACTATGGCTCGAGCCTGAGGTCCCTCGGGATCAGGCCGATTCCCTCGATTCTAGGCCAAGATCCTTGTAGCCCTAAGCCCAATGCCTATGCTAGAGTCCTTGGTAGCCAAGCTCAATTCCTGGGTAACTAGGCTAGGGACCTCAATGGTATGGCCAAAGGCCCCTAGGGCCGAGTCCCCCAAGGTCAGGCTTGGGTCCCTAATGCCCAAGCTTGAGTTTGAGTCCCGCAAGGCCAAGCGTGGGACCTCAAAGCATGAGCCTAGGACTTTAGGGTCCCCAATGCTTTTAGGGTTTTTTAAGTAATTGGGTGAATAATCAAGTGTTTGATGATGCAGGCACCCAATAGTTTCACCATTTTGTAAAAATTGGGACGGTACTACTTACACAAAGAACACATTCTCCAATATGTTTGTCTAAGTATGTGACCGATTAGTTCTCTTGCTTAAATAAGTTACTCCACATTATTTTTCTAGTCGAATTCTTGCATAAACTGCTAAAAACATAGTCCTAGGCCGTACCTTAATTAGTGTTTTTTTTTTAATGTACTTCTTGGATTAACTTTGAACCAAGTATTGAGTTCACACGGACCGACTTCTTCTGCTCTTTCTTTTCCATGAAAATCGTATCACTCCCTCGATTCAACAAATCTCGAACGCAATCTAATTTACTGATTCCACTGGCCTACCCAAATCGTTTGTCATAATCGTATCATCAAATCATCATTTGCTTAGTGCTAACAAGTTCACGTGCAACTAAGAGGAGACCCATCAAGACTTACTTTTCGAGAAAATATTTATTGTTTTTGAAACACTACGTCACCTTCTACCCAATTAATAATGGATCGCCCTATTATAGGACCTTTCATTGCTTTCCTTTAACGAGAAAAATCAGTCCCATACTTTTAGGGATTGTTTTTATTAATTGGGTGGTGAATAGTCAAGTGATCAATGATGAGGAGCACCCAAGAGTTTCACCATTTTGGAAATGTCTGAGACGATTCTACTTACAAAAAGAACACATTCTCCATTTTGAATCTTCTTTCGCTTAAAAAAGGTTACTGCACATTATTTTATAGTTGAATTCTTGCATAAACTGCTAAAAACATAGTCCTAGGCCATACCTAACTAGTGTTTTTTTCTTTTCCGTGAACTTTGGATCAAGTATTGATTTTTATGTGGACTGACTTCTTCTGCTCTCTTTTCCATGCCATCGTGATTTCTGTCTTGATTCTACAATCTCAAAACTAATCTAGTTTACGTGATTCCATTGGCCTGCCCGAATCACCTGTCATTATCGTATGATCAAATCATCATCTACACCCAAGCTTTATGAAGAGAAAATCTTGGAGATTGATAGCCAGTTCTAGGTGGGCCAATCATGAATGGAATAATCCTATTCCTTGCCGATGGAAACTTCAATCATGCTTCTTCGTCCTAAGAAAAATCATCTCTTTTGGACTCTTTTTGTTTCACTATGTACACGTTACACTTCAGTGTTACGATCAAAAGCGTGCTCTTTAAGGCCTGATTGAGGTTAAACAGATTGTGGGGAATCTGTTCAATAAGCCTTTCGAGTTCGGGGAAAGACGGACCGAGAATCGAATTAAGACCTCCAAAGAGGGCTGGTGATCATGAATTTTTTTGCACGTAAAGCTTCTAAAATGTGATTACTTTTGGGAGCATGATTGCAAAAGACTTCCCATTCAGTTTTGGCAGACCTATCTCCTAAAACGAAGGCAACCTTTTGGGATTGGTCTCCCTCGCCCATTATCGGAACATGACTATTAAGAGCTCAAATTATTTAAACTATGTTAAGTAGGTGCGAGAACCGGCTTCCATGGCGTGCCAAGCTAGGTTATCGATCACTTGTCTAAGTCGGGTCTCTTGCACAATTTTAAGGACGCAATGGTCTCACATATGTCAAAAGATATTAAACCTTGAGAGATCTCATAATTTTCACCCTATATATCGAGACAAGAGAGTTCCAAACTAATCAGATATCAGATGGATGCTCGAGAACTCTGACATAATCAAAGTGCAATTTCACGATTAAGGATTCTAATCTTCAAAGTAATATCTCAATATTTAATGAAATTAATTTATCCCACTCATTAAGTGTGTAAACTCCTCATATATGTGTGTGTATAATCACTGATACGACTAACCAAACTATTAACGCAAGAGATATACTCATCATTTTTGTGGTGAAAAAGTTTCTTAATTGTGTCAAATGTGCCCTTATATCTATTTAATGTTTCAGAACTAGACCTACACGACAAATAAGTAAACATGAGTTTCTACCCAAACCTTGTGTGATAAAATATTGTTCGGAAAGATAATTCAAGATAAACCAGGCCAATGTGTGGGATTACATTCTTAAGATGGCTCGAGATGATGGACTAATCGAGCTGCACGAAAACCAACGTTGACACGACTCGGCCTGCTGTATCCAGAAAATGAAATAAAAAATAAAAAGACCACATATTTCAATTCATAAATTTCTATGCAATGTAGACTTGAATGCGAGTGCCAGCCATTGGCTCAATGGTGATTGGTGATATCCCGTTGTCCTTCTTTTGGTTGACCATGACCCACATAAAGAAAATGAAGAAAATTTGTAGCGATGTAACTTCGCATCGACCCACCCCTCCTCTCTGTTTCCCACTCATCTTCTCTTTCCATCTCTCTTACCCACAAAGAAATCAATTAATTATCCTCCTCGTCTAAATACACCAACAATTTTTTTTCAAAATCCAACTAGGTACCTTGCATAATTTCGGTCAAACAAAAAATACGGTAAAATTTTATATGTATTTTAATATAATTCAATGGGAACTTTTTTCTATTAAACTTCGACATTGCGTTGATTCGGATTAACATAGATTAATGAATAATAAAACAACAAGATGCTCAAATGGCCTTGATTTTAATCGGGCTTAGCACACTCGGTTTCTATGGACACAGATCTTGTATCCCAAGAAAATGACACCTCAGAAATCAATTTGCTAGGTAATTGCTGATTAGCTATTTAATTCTTCACTTACTTCCAACAAATTTGATCTCGTTTACTAGTCGTGCAATCACAGATGACCGTAGCTCGCATCTTGTGGATGTACGATTGAATTGAAACTTTGTCTATTGCTGAGTCATTGATAATCAAGAAACAGCTACATCTCACTTCTCTGGTCTCGGCTTAAAATTGACCAATGTGAACATAGAATGCCCCTTTGTCCTACAATGTATTTTCAGAAGATGTTCTTTGAAGTCGGTGAAGTAAATTGAAAAGTCAAGAAAATTATTTCTCTTGTCTTATTAGAAATTTATAGAAAGTGAAAAAAGAAGGGAATATTGGTAATTTCATTACCTTTATTGGAGAGAAAAAAGGAAAAAGGAAAGGGGAAAGAGCCATTACTTGCTTTACGATTTTATTTTTTGGTATTATGTTGAGGATAAATTTGAAACAAACGTACAATTCTGAACTTTTCTCTTCATTTGATCTCCTAATAAGAATGATTGAGAATTTTGATCTCGATTTTTCACTTTTTCCTAGAGTCAACACTCGCATTCTCTTTACTTATTCCAAATAGTAAAGAAATTTTGGATCTTATATGCTTATAAGAAATACGTGAAAGCTGATATAAATTACCAATAGTAAAATTCGACTTTCCATCTTTACATTTTATGCACTTTCTTCAATAAAATCCTCGAGCTTTTAATTTCTTTAGTCAAGTCTTTGAATTTGAATAAATTTTATAATCAAGTCTTTCACATATTAGTTTCAGTCAATTCAAGCTAACAAGGTCGTCGAATCATTCAACACGGGATAGATTTTCTCTATGAACAAACCCATTGAGGAAAGATGCCTCCGTTAGATTGCATAAATTTTCTTTTCTGTCCATATCATTTCCCATTATTATCGACAAAAAAAAAAAAAATCCCACTATGGCTTGTCCAGGGTATCTTACTCCTATATTTTTTAATGTAGAAAATTTCTTAATCAATCTGGTATGCCTGAGCTACAATCCCCAAAGGCCACGCCCGTATCCCAGAGACTGGGCCAGGACCTAAACACTTGTGATAAATTTAATTATCCTCCTTATGTTTATACACCAATCGAAACAAGTATACATCCTAGAATTTCGATTAAACAAAAGATAAAGTATAAGTTATATGTATCTTTAAAAGAATTAAATAGCATTTCTTTCTAGGTTAATATTATAAAGAATCCAAATTGGTACGCATATTACAAATTTACCTTAAACTCCGTTTACTACCATCAAAAATCCCAAACGGGTATATTCGTAACAAATTCATTTTCAGTAAGTTTTCATTAAATTTTAGCGTTAAATTTCTGAATTAGAAACACGTGATAGTTTTTTTTTTTTTTTGGTAAAGAGAAACACGTGATAGTTGATAGGTGTAACAAGTTGGATTTTACTTTTTCATTTATCATTAGTGTACTAGTTTATGATTTTTCATGTAATTATTTCAATTTAATGGAAATTAACGGAGGCTAATTTTGTCACAAATACACTAATTTGAGATTTTTAGTGATCAAAAGATTAGTTTAGGATAAATTCATTACGGGTGAATTAGTTTAGGATTTTTATAATCAAAAAATTAGTTGGTATACTAGTTTATGGTTTTTCATGGTATTAGCCAATTTTTTCTATTAAACTTCAACCTTGTGTTCGTCCAGATTAACATAGACTGATGAGTAATAAAACATTCATATGCTCAATTGGCCCCGACTTTAATTGGGTTTAGCCCACTCGATTTTTATGAACATGGACCTTGTATCCCAAGAAAAAGACACCCAAAAAAAAATTTTACTAGATAATCACTAATCGGCTATCTAATACTTCACTTACTTTCAACAAATTCGATCTCATTTTTGAGTTGCAAAACCCCAAGTGACCTCACCGGGATCTTGTAGACATTCAATTGAATTGAAAGTTTGTTTGTCTATCGTCAAGTCATTGACAATCGAGAAACAGCTGTATCTCACATCTCTGGTCTCAACTTAAAATTGACCTATGTGAACAGAGACTATTTCTTGGTCCTACACTGTGTTTTTAGAAGATGTCCTTTGAGGTCGGTGAAGATAATTAAAAGTGAAGAATATTATTTCTCTTGTGTTATTTAGATATTTATAGGAAGTAAAAAATGGTGGAAATATCGGTCATTACATTACCTTTATTAGGGGAGAAAAAAAGGGGAAAGAGGGCATGCAAAATTACCATTGTATCCTTTATAATTTTATTTTTCAGTCTTACGTTGAGGGCAAATTTGGAGCAGACCGACAACTCTCTAGTTTCTTTCTATTTTTTATCTCCTAATCTGGATGATTGAGAATTGTGATCTCGATTTTTTTTCCCTCAGAGTCAACACTCGCATTCTCTTTACTTATTCCAAAAAATCGTATGGGCTTAAAAGAAAAAAAAGACACATGAAAGACGATGTAAGTGATGATGGTAAAATTCGACTTTTCATCTTTGCATTTACGCACTTTCTTCAATTAAATTCTCGAGCTTTTAATTTCTTCAGTCAAGCCTTTGAATTTGAATTCATTTTATAATCAAGTCTCTCAGTCTCAGTCAATTCGAACTAACATGGTCGTCGATCGAATCATTCAACACAGGATAGATTGTCTATGCGAACAAGCCCATTGAGGAAAGATGCTCCCATTAAATTGCATTAATTTTCCTTTCTGTCCCTATCATTTCCTTCTATGGCTCCATGATATCTTACTCCTATACTTTTTAATGGAGAAAATTATCCAATCAATCCGATTTCCCTGAACTTAAGTTACGATCCCAAAGCCCGAGCCCATATCCCTAAGACTGGGCCCAGGGCCCAAACACTTGTACTCGAGTCCCCCGCGATAAGGCCAGGGACCTCGATGGTCGGCTCGAGGTCGGGCTTGGGTCCTCCATGCCCTAGCCCGGGTTCGAGTCCCCTAGGGCAGAGCCCGGGACTCCGGCATGCGAGCCGAGGACACCCGATGCCCCAACCTGGGTTCCTTGGTTTACCGGGGGCCTGTTTTTTTCCCCTCTACAAATAAAAGCATCATTAGGACTGACGAAAACGATAGAAGAAAACAAGACAGCACCCTAAGTACCTTCCCAAATACAAGCCTGAGCAGTCGGTCTTTCATATGTGAATAATTACATTATTCAGCTACATCGGGACGACTAAATCAAAACTCGTACCACCCCTAAATCAGAACAATTAATGACACATAAAACAGGTCCCCAAAAAAGATGAGTTGACCGGAACATTTAATCTACTCTCAAGTAAATCTTGGGCAAGCTTCCAGAGCAACCTCTCTCCCACTTGATCTTTCAGGATGAAGCTTCAATTCCCAGCTCACGAATTCGAATTGAGGTTTTCGACAAACTAGCTTCAAGTTCATTTAATTCATCCAATTTGAATTGAGGTTTTCGACAAACTAGCTTCAAGTTCATTTAATTCATCCATGTCCAGCTCGTCCTCGTCCTCGTCCTCGTCAAGCAGGACCTCTTCAGATTCGGCCACCGCACTTCTTGATGTGCTCGGTTGCCCCTCTGCTGATTTGCCTCCGGCCTGAAATTGAACAAATGCAAAGGTAAGCGGCAAAGATAAAGAACCGTAGAGCTCAAAAGAATAACAAGCACGGATATCTTCAAGCCAGCCTGCACACGTCAAACACCGCTCCCTCCAAAGGGATACTAAAAGGCGATGGGTATGCACTAGTTCGTGCCTTGGACATACCGATAGCACATTCAAAATGTCTAGCAAATTGGTTAATATGAGCAGTTAGTACATTACCCGTATATTGTCACAGGGTCAGGTGAATTAAACAGACAAAAGTTTTGCAAATTTAAGAGACCATTTTGATACCACTGCTCTTTTAGCCTACAATCTGCAATTTACAGTCAGACTCCAAAGCTACAAGCAATATCTAGCTTCCTAGTTGCTAGGAGCCTAAAATAATATATAACGCCAAAAAGAAAGGTGAAGAGGGTTTACATTGTCTTTGGCATTTTCCAGTTCTTCCTCTCTCTGGTACTTCTCATATGCCTCAGCATCATCCACAAACAAGCTAGCATCCGATAGAAACAGCTCGCGGCCACTGAAGTGACAGAAAACCACATTAGCATCATAATTACCAACAGGCTTCTCCAAGTTCAGCAGGAAAAAATTAATAAAAATACCTCATGCGGTCATTCTTGGCCCTTTCTGCTCGCTGAGCAGCCAAACCAGCTTCCTTTTCTTCCATCTTTTTCCTCTTCCAGTGCATGAACAACTCGGGAGTCATTGGAGTTGAAGCAGTCAATTTCGATCGCTGAAGTAATCAAAATGTAAGTAGCAATGGATCTTGATGGATAGTGATGGTACAGAGTAAGCAGATACTATCAGGAATAGAAATGAAATCAGTAGAAAAAATGTCAGTTTTCTTATTATGATGGAAAACATCGTTAATGCTGATAACCTGGTCTTCAATCTCATCTTCAATGGGGGCCTTGTCAGCTTCTTCCTCAATAAGTGCCTTCATTTGTGACTTCAAAACATATCCTGGTGGTAAAGCATGTCTGTAGTGGCACTCTTTTGCACCATTTGGGCACGCCCAGAACCAGCCATATTGTTTCTTTTCAACTGCTTCCAGAAAGTACTTGCAAACCTGTTTACACAAAACCATGATTATATGTTATCCCAGCAACAGGTAAAAAAAATAATAATATCAAGGTTCTTCTGAGAACTTAACAGAGACTTATAATATGATGTTAAACAGAAATTTCAATTCCTAGAGATTTCCAGAGAACAATAAAGTCAAGCATGGACTGCTGTGAGGGAGAACTCCTGGAAAGATTTTTCCACTAAAGTGAAATACACGTGATGTGTTCAGTCACAAGACAGTGAGGAACATTAAACTGATGGGCAGTCCTTTGTGATTTTTTTGTAGACCAAATCATTAGTTTTGTAATAAAACTATAGAAATAAACAATCTTAACTATCTAAGGACGAATTATAATGTCCAGATATTGTACATGGCATACAGCAACAGTGAAAGAAGTTTGCCTGACTTTAAGCAATACAGAGCAGTTGAAAGCCTATAGCTCATTCACACGCGAGCCTGTGTGCATGGATATATAAGAGAGAGAGAGAGAGAGAGAGAGAGAGAGAGAGACATACAATCTCAGTGGGCTTATTGTGATTATATTCGTTCTTCTTTGACTCCACAACCTTCTCCAATGTCTCTTGATCCCAATCCTCCATCGTATCTTAAATCCGAAGTAATCATTATTATCAGACTGTAGGATAGCTCAAATATAGGACACAAGACAGCTGAAGAATGGCATGTGGACGACAATCCACAGAAAAAGCCCAGTGAGCTACCTTCATCGCGTTTATCGCTGTAGATATCTATCTTCTCACCCTTCCTTTGGACATTCAGATCATGGGAAAACTTGCATTTAAACCCTTTAGTACACTGCCCCGCCTTGTAAAATTCGCATAATATAGATTTGGGATCAACACCTATCCACCAAAACAGCATACTATATTGAAGAAAGCAAAATCTACAGATAAGTTATTTTCCACTATTAATCACCAAAAAATACAAAAAACGATCCATGGACAAGTCAACGAGGACTATTGCTCCAAAGGGGCTAAAAGTTCGAAGTAATCACAATGCAAGTGCACATTACATACCGACTGGCACTTTCGGCTGACTGACCGCAATCTTGAATAGATCATTTAGCTCCTTCTCTCTGGCCTTCTCTTCCTCCTTCTTCTTCTGCTCACGACAAGCAAAGTCTCTACCGTTATTATTCCATTTCACCAAAATCATTAAACACTTGTTGTCCTCAGCATGAAAATGATTAAAATAAAATAAAATAAAATAAACCAAGAGCTCTCTCGTTCGTAAATTCCACCAAAAAAAAAAGAAAAATCAGGACCGTTTGCTCTATACCCAATTCGCAAGTCGGCGTTTTTTACACGATCTAAAGAGAAAAGGATGACCTTGGCGGCGACTTTCGATGCGTCGGGCTTCGGCTGGACCGATTGCTGGAGAGACTGGACGTACTTCTGGACGTTCTTGCTCTTGTTCTTGTTCTTGAGCCCGAAGGTCTTGTCCTCCACAACCTTCTGCTTCTTCGCCACGTCCGCCTTGGATTGTTGCTGCTTCGGAGGCATCGTCGCTCGTCCCGCTCGATTCAGCGATCGGAAGAGAGAACGGAAAAACGATCGAATCGATCCGGCGAATAGGGGGGAGGCCGACGAAAATCGGATTGGCGAAAGGCGGATCGATTCTTTTTGGGGGAGGGGGCGACTGGGGGGGAGTCGAGATTAGGGTTCTTCGTCGGCAACGAAGCTTCAGGTTTCGAGCTCGCTCGCAGAGAGAGAGGGAGAGAGAGAGTGGCAAATCGGGAAATAAGTGGCGAAACTTGAAGGCCGAGATCTTCTCACTTGGGCCCATTCCTTCCTTTTACAGGCCCATTCCATTATTCTACAGATTAGAACATAAAGGAAGAAGGAGAAGATTATCAATTTCCACGAAAACTCTCGGAAAGAGGCCAAAACTTTTTGTAATTACACTATTGCCGAAATTTTAGAGCAATTTTTCGATTTAATCTATTTTTAAATCAACCAAAAAAAAATACATGTTTATCATTTTAGTACTTTTTTACCCTTTTGGTCTTTATAAAATTACGAAAGCTCCATTTAAAATATTTAACTTGTGATCTCGATAATGGTAAGAGTATAATTTCATTTTATAATTGAAATGGATTGATATTCCTGTAATTTTAATTTCTTATTTCACAAAGTTGACTAGATTTAATTGATGAATACGAAAAGAAAAAACTTGGAAATTGTTTTTGTAAAAATTTAGGAACAAGATTTAGATTAATATAAGTATGAGAAGTCTATAGATGAATTAATGTTGTTATTATGTATTCTTAAGAAAACATTTACTTTTAAAATAAAACGAGTATAAATTTGATATATCTTTGCATGATGTTATACATACTTAAATGGTACTACAATAAAAATTATAAAGATAAAGAAGGTAACAAATAGATAACATATTTTTTTAGAAAACGGATTAAATGAAAATTATTAATAGTATTGAATAACTGATTTTAATTTATTTTAGAAGGTCGAGGAACTCAATTGAACAGATTAAAGATTAGGAAAGTCGAGGGATCCAATAACTGATTTTTCTGATGAACGCGTTTCCTTTTTCTTTTCTTTTTTAATATCTCGACACTATACGGGGCATTGCTTCTTATTTCTCACAGAACGTTTCTCTCTCCCCTCTTTTATTTATTTATTAATTTGCTTATTTTTCGCGTGCGAGGGAAATTCAATTTTTGGGGTCGGATTATTTGCTGGAAGCGAAACACACGACACGACCACGTCGTCGTCGTCGTCTTATTGGCAATAATGCCAAGTCGAACCCAATTGAGTCAAACCCGAGAAGGATAAAAAGGTGATAAATATTTATATATATATATATGTGTGTGTGTGTGTGTGTGTGTGGATTTTTTCCAGCCGTTCTTTTTAATTAGTTAAACGGAATCGACCGAAGATACTCGATCGAGAAAGAGAGAGAGAGAGAGGAGTAAAAAAAATCCAGGGTAGATTCCGGTGCCATTAACGACCACGTTTTCTTCGTTTTTTCCGCTCGTGCAAGCCATCTCATTAAAAGCAGCTCTGCAACGCCACGCGACGACGACGACGAAGACGACGACGCGAGGGAGAAGAAGAAGAACCCACGTCACTTCGCCACCCCCCACGCTACCTGAAACCATCCACCGCAATTCTCTCTCTCTCTCTCTCTCTCTCTCTCTCTCTCTCTCGCCGACCCAATGGCCGTCTTGAAGCGGCTCATGCTGGCGAGGGCCTCGGCGGCCGTCGCGCGAGGCCTCTGCTCCGGGCGCGAGCTCGGATCGGGCTCCGGCTGCGGCCTGAAGCAGCTCCCGCTGCAGCGGA
Source organism: Eucalyptus pauciflora (assembly GCA_007663325.1). Classification (NCBI taxonomy): domain Eukaryota; kingdom Viridiplantae; phylum Streptophyta; class Magnoliopsida; order Myrtales; family Myrtaceae; genus Eucalyptus; species Eucalyptus pauciflora. Next base: position 47,495 of record VMYD01000010.1, on the reverse strand, counting down.
GCCCCGAGGGGAGGAACCGCCAGTGGGTGTTCCTCGGCTGCCCCGGCGTCGGCAAGGGGACCTACGCCTCCCGGCTGTCGGGCCTCGTCTGCGTCCCGCACATCTCCACCGGCGACCTCGTCCGGGACGAGCTCGCCGCCTCCGGCCCGCTCTCTTCGCAGGTTCGTGTCCCGTTGCGATCCAATCTCGGAATTTGTTGCTGTTAGTGGGCGTGGAGCTTCCCTGAATTCGGTTTAGCGATTCAGCTAAAACCGAGCTGATGGGTTTTGTGGAAAGTTTTGGGAGGGAAGTGAAGAGTTGCGGTTGGAGGGGAGGCTAGATCCGCTGCGAAAATGCCTGGTCGTTTTATAGCCGTTGGTTGATGTTTTGCAGCTTGCGGAGATCGTTAACCATGGGAAATTGGTGCCGGATGAAATCATTATAGATTTATTGTCGAAACGTCTTGAAGCCGGAGAAGCGAAGGATGAGACTGGATTCATACTCGATGGCTTCCCTCGGACTGTAAGACAGGCGGTGAGAATTTCTGCTGTTTGGCTTTGGGTACTACTCAATTTGCTGCGGCAACTTTACTGAAATGACTGTTCCCTGTTGTTGAGGGGCTGACTTTATGCGCAATTTGTTGGTTGAGTTGCGGAGTTATCAGAAAACTTCAGGGGCTACTAGTGTTAAACATTTCTACGAGCGTAAACGCTGCAAATGATTCTGTCAATAAATGTACCAATTAATTTTCCACGTCTTTTTTATCTTTTTTTAGTAAATGAGTAAGAAATTGTTGTTTGTGGTTCCAGTTCTTCTGTACCTTCTCAACAAGAAACTGTCTTTATGTCTAAAGTCCAGGAGCAGTTTTGGTCGAATAGGAAAATGTCCCCAGGCTGTTACCCGAAAGAATCATAAGCCTGATCCAATACCATTTCAGCTCAACAGGCATGTTTGCTGGCTATTATGTATGCCATGTAGTAAGCTCCTTGTGGGCTATGTCCCATATTGACTGCACAAGCTAGGATTGAGAGGCTTATAATCCAAGTTTCGCAATTCCAAAAGCTTACTAAAAGCCACCTAAGCTTTTGGAATTTGGCATGCTTGCTCTTGTAAGCTCTCACTTTCTCTACTTGTGCTACTTTTCCTCTTTGTTATTGAGGTAAAGTCAGTCTATGAGATAATACTCAGTGATTTTATAGTAAGGACACCAATGACAGGCACTATCATCACCCATTTGTGTTCTGCTTCTGTTAATTTCCTTCTATAGATTTTATCACATTGATGACGATTACATGCCCAGGGGAGGAGGATAGACCTTTGTAGTAATTATAGGTAGAACATCTTGCAGTGATTAGGTAAAACATCACAGGCCATCCCTAGTGTCTTTTTCTTGCTGTCATTAAATCTATCACTATCTCAACTCTGTCAGAAAGTAAAGGTAGATTGCAATATGAATTTTGCTAATCTGCCTTTTTTTAAGAGGTTTTTCAAAGTAGATCCGAGTCTGTCAGTCAGGCATGCCTGGTAGGACAATAACCAACTTTTTGCCTATGAGTCATCTGATTGGTGTGTCGTGTCATGTGCGTGTTTCTGCACGGGATCATCCCCAGTTCTTGTTGCTGGGTGATTCTCTGTGTGGCAAACTAGCTTATTTTGTGTCTTAAGATGCCTAGCATTGTGCTGGCTTTCCATTGACTTCCATGGCACTTTCTTAAATAGAAAATTTTGTTTATCTATAGAAACTTTTGTTTATCTATTTAGTGGGGAACTCATCTTATTATGGTAACTTTCACCGGAAACTGCTTTTAACCTAGTCACCATGGTTTCTTTATTTTTACATTTTTTGTTGGTGCAGTTTATTTTACATTTTCAGTGATTTCCAGGAGATATTGGAAGGAGTAACTGACATCGACCTAGTGGTCAATTTAAAGCTCCGTGAAGAAGCTCTACTGGCAAAATGCCTTGGAAGAAGGATCTGCAGTCAATGTAGAGGAAATTACAACATCGCCAAGATTGATATCAAGGGTGAGAATGGGCAACCTGGGATGTATATGGCTCCACTCCTTCCCCCTCCACAGTGTGCATCGAAGCTGATCACTCGTTCTGATGACACTGAAGAAGTTGTAAAGGAACGGCTTCGCATATACAATGAGCTGGTATGTCTCCACGATTCTAAAACTTCTGAACTTCTTGGAAACTTGCCATTGTCAGTGTCGTCTTTGTCATCTGCTTCAATAATTACATGTATACTCATGCATTGTCACAGTATCCCCCAAAAGAGGAGCATAACACGAGCAAAGCTCAAATAGACTTCCCTCTTCATGTTTCTATATCATCTCTGAAAGAGGGATCAGATTCCTAGTTCGGTTTCTTCTTTGCAATCATGTATATCCTTTGTTATCTGTGAATTTTTAATTTGGCAGACAAAACCCGTGGAAGATTTTTATAGACAGCGGGGCAAGTTGTTGGAGTTTGATCTACCTGGAGGGATCCCAGAGTCATGGCCAAAGCTGCTTCAAGCTTTGAACCTTGGAGACAATGATGATAAAAGATCTGCAGCAGCATAATTTCTGATGTATTGTATCTAAAAGATGGGAGTTGGTTCATTCTTTGTATGCCAAAGGTGTCATTGCTATTTATATCAAATGATGCAGTTGGAATGTATAGAAAATAAGCACGAGTCTGCCAGAGCAATTTTACGTGACCAGTGGCAGGTGAACATCTCTAGAATCATCATGGCATGAGGATGCTAGAGGATTAACTGTATAAGTTCTCTAATTGATTGATGATTCATTCTCACTTGAAGCATATTCCAGTTGAGAGCGGCGGGAAATGAATTACCAGGTGGATTTTGCATGCCCACATGAAGTGTGAATACTTGGTCAAAAAATATCTAGTATGAACGGAAATGGAGCTACGTCTCTACTGCTTGTTTCTTGTGCTCTTAGAATGCTACTGTCTTGTTTTTGCCTTCAGTTGCAAAAATTCCGGATCTGTTTATAGCGGTGAGTTGTTTTGGTTGGTCCTCGATGTAGGTGGTGCAACTTCGCAGCTGGTCTGCGAATTCTGGTTTACGCATTCTAGTTCCTTTGCATTGATCTTTCTAGTTGAGCCCCCCCTTAGTAGGATAAGGCCATACCGTTGGTTCTTGCTGTTGATCTTGCTTGATGGGAATGCTTCAGATACGATGTCCAATGAAACTGTGGACAGCAATTCAAGATTGTTGTGTTTTCATCCCTGCCATTGTGTATCGTTTAGTTTGAGGAATCTCGTTTGCCTGTGTCTGTCAAGGGCGGTGTCTTCGACCCAGGACGCATCGTCAGATCATTTGCTGGAGAGAAACGACTCCAATTTCCAAGAGCACTGGAACGATCGTGCTCCGTTGGGGGGAATTCTAGTTTCTTTCTTCTTTGCAAGAATATGACACTTGAAGATAATATCTGTTTATAATCGGATGCTGAACAAAATAAATTAATGTGGTGGTATTGATCTTCTAATTAAACAACAATTGAATAAAAAATTACTCATTTGAAATCAAATAGGACCTTTTTAATTCAAGTCAGTTTAGAATAAAAACAATCAAATGTGTCACATGCAATAATTAAATACAGCTTACGCATTAGCATTCAAATGTAGCTGATACAATACAAGTAGCGTGTCGGTCAAGCCATATGGTGCGATGACAATTTTTAATACCCTCGTTTGTGGAGCACGCGACAAATCTTTTTCTCCACGACACCCGCGTGTTATTCATCAGTGAATAATTCCTTTAGAGAAATCAGCCGCAATTTATATCATCACTTGTAATGGTGATGTTACAAAAACTTATATGTAATTCGGTGCAACCCAATATTATTTTATTGTAAGAAATATCTAAATACATCGGAAAAAAAAAAACCTTAAATAATTTTTTTAAGGAGGATCTTGGTCCTTGGCGTGTGCATTGACCAATACCCCAACCACAAGTGCCGAACGGGACACGTGAATCCCCGGAAATTCCGGAGAGCAAAATAAAGTGTCTCCCGGACGTGGGAATCACGTGATCAGGCGGCCCCCCCAACCAATGCCACGCGCTGCTCTTTTAGTGGTTTCGCGTGGTCCAAGATATTTTGGGCGTGCGTCTCTTTTGTTACCCCCGGTCCACTTTATAATACAGAGAAAATCCACTTTATAATATAGAGAGAATGATGCAAAATAATCTTTAAACTATGACTCGATCTCTAATGTGAATCCTAAATTTTTAATTTTTTTATGTGGTATTTGAATCTTAGCCCAATGTATAATGTCATCCTTAAATTTTTATTTTGTTTAATGCAATCTCTTTATTTTTAGTACATATTCAAACTAATGTCTAAATTATATGAAAATGTTTAATATTATCTTTAAATTTAAATTGATGGAATGACAGCTTTGTTTATTTTCATATAGTTTGGGACTAATTTGAACATGTACCAAAAATTCAAAAATCATATCGAATAAATTAAAAGTTGAGAAATGTTATTGTATATTTGATCAAAGTGTAGGGACTATATTATATAAATTGAAAGTTTGGAGATGACATTAAGTTCATAGACCATCAATGTCGTTATCCTTGTAATATACCTCTCTCTCTCTCTGGACAAACCTACTTGTCACCTCATAATAAACAAATCAAACCTACTTATCACTTCATAATAAACAAATCAAAGTTGGAATTTCCAAACACTACAATGAAATAGCACAAATAAAGAGCAAAACATGGAAAGTCACTCGCCAACACATATAATTTGGCTACGTTTATTTTGTGAAAAATAAATGATTATATACAAACCATCGTTTACATCACTTACATAATTGAATGAATGAAATATATTTTCACCATCCATAAAAATATTTAGACATATATTATTATTGACAACGAAAAAAATTATTGACTAATTATTTCAAGAGAAATAAGTAATTATTTTCAGGAAAAAAAATTTCAAATTATTTATTTTAAGCGAAATAAAACGGCGCCTTCTTGTATTGCACAAAAATGAGAGTAATAGGCGGATGACATATATGCCCCTCTCTCTCCTCTTTCAATGTTATCTTAGCTTGTGGTATGTGGAGCTTCAAATCCCGTTCATAAGCTTCTCGCAAAAAGCAAAAGGCACAATGCTCAAAGAATAAGAATATTATATTTATGCCCGTTCTCTGCATCTCTAGACCACCTTAGTTTTTCTCTCTTTTTTTCCATTTCTTTTGGGCCCCCCGGGGGATCTATATTTGGATATGTAATGTTTTAGGATAGATTTTCTCGACGTCCCGAGTTAAATTTCTTTTTATCTCTTAGATGGCACCAAATTTAGGGAAAAGAAAAAGGGTAATTGGGAAAGTTAATTTCCATTTTTTCACTTATAAATTATCTAGTAACACGATAGGCATGTGATTATTCTCTAAGATTCAATGGACCTTCATATTAGTCCGAACTTCTCTATTCAAGTCAAAGCAAGACTAGCCAGAAATGTCAAAACAATAGAGAGAATAAGACAATAGAGCATTTCCTATGTTTTTTCTGGCGTGTAGAATGACAAAGAACGTGTCGATATTTATAGGAGAAATAGGCTGACAAATAATTTAAACAATGAGGAAAGAACTAACAGAACGACTATTCTTTTGAAATACTTGTCTACGACAAATATCTCATTGAACTATATCGCATCATCTCAACAAAATGAAAACAAATTACACGACCTAAACTTACTCATTTGGTTCGGCTTTGGGAAAATGTCATTGGGAGAATGCAAATACTTTTGAAGTAAAGAGGTTTTCCGAAATGTTACACCGTTTGGTAAATTGTAGTCTCAAATAGCATTGAAATGTCAATTTAGCCTAAATACCGTTTGGCAAAACTAATATTTGTATTGGGCTTTTACTTTTTTTTTCTTTTTTTTTTTAATCTGAAAATCAAATCCGGTGGCCGACGGTAACGGCCAGATCTAACAAATGAGCTTTCAAAAACATTTGCCAAATACAAAAAAATTTCCCCGAGGGACCCAAAGCCCCTTGGGAAAGTCGAACCAAACGGGATAGTGCATCGCCGGCCTGATGGATTCAGCAAATCACAGCAGAAATCCAAGCGGGTTCCGTGTCTCTTTCATTCGTCGAGTCCGAATCGCGAGCCCACGTGCGTGATTTCCAGGAAGACCCTGTCGATTCAATTTCACACCGCCAAATTCAGACGAGTTCTCCCGTCCGATAGGAGCACGCAAAAGGAACCACGAACTCGGCCTAGGAACGACACGAATCTCGCGCGGAAAGTCGAGCAGCGAACGAGAGGAGCAGAGCGAACAGAGACCTCTCGCAAAAAGAGAAAAGCCGCGGAATCAAAAGCCCTTTTTCCACGCTCGGAACTTTTTCTCTTGCTTTATTCAGAACGCCCGCTCGATTATGTGTACGAGGCGGCCATGAAACGAGGGCCGCGAAGACGGCATGAGATTCAAAGCGGAACTCTCGAGACGTCGACCATCGCCAAAAGGTAGGAAATTCATGGCCTCAGAGAGGGCATTTTTCACCTTCGCACCATCTTCCCTTTACCTTTTTACGACATCCTCGTGCTCTGTCGCTGTCGCTAAATTTAGAGGCAGCGGTCGAAATCGATGTACAGAAAGAGAAAAACACCGGGAGTTTTCCTATATCAAGCAACATCGATATCTCAAGCTCTGCCTTTATTCCGGCAAACCACAGTGCGACAGAACTACCTTCCATCTACCGCGAAAAAGATTTTGACTCCAGTGTCCTGAACTTGTAGCGATTTGACAAAAAGACATTTTGTTATGTGAGTACAAGTTGAAAGGTTTTTGGTGACGTGGGAATTTTTTTTCTTTTCTGGGATATTGAGTATGTACGGGCATAGTTTAGTAATTTTGGCGAGAATAAAAAGTATGGGATGATAATGCTGCGCTAGACATAATTTAGATTTGGTGGAATTAACCATAAAAAGAAAGAGTTTGCTTTTTCAAGAAGTGCAAGCAATGTAAGATGAGGTCATGATCAACCTTGAGTTCATAGAGTATCCATGAAAGTTGAATACGAACTTGAAATTATTAATACTCTTTTTGTTATATGAAAAATGAACAATTTATAATAAGAATTTCCTAAGCGAAATAAATGATCGTTCATTTTTTACGAAATAAATGGAGTTTATATAATTTTTTTATGGGGGAGGGGAGGGGCGAGATTGCTGAATCAAACTAATTATTTGTCGTGAACAATTTAACATGCATCCTAGAATGGACCATATCCAACCAGGACCACGACCAAACAGAAAGTAGCCATCGAATTCCGGATAAAATGTTGTCCTCTACTCCACGTGATCAAACAATGTCTCCACCTCAGACGTTCCCACGCAAGAACAGGAGAACACGAAAGGCATCAGTACTCCAACTTTTAAATAGTGTCACTAAATTTCCTAAACCGTGTCTATTATGATATCAATTCTATCTTTTTTCATTTACCAGTATCTACGTGATAAAAAAAAAAAATCTTAAATCATCGTCACATTAGAACTAGTTAAGGGTACACATATGATATTTTTGTCACATATGTATAAATCAGTGTTAACCAACCGTATTAGCATCTGATTGAGTAATTGAAAGAAAATACTTCACAGTGTCCCATCTTTACCAAATGTTATACAATAAGTCTCATCTTATATTCTTATGATGGGTAAATAAGCACATCTAATTAGTATCCCTTGATTCAAAAGACACTACTTAAAAAGACTAGAGATTAAGGATGCGATTATTTCGCGAAAAATGAATTATCTGAAAAATATTTCAATAAGAAGTAATTACTTATATCACTTGAAATAATGTTAATAAAAAATATATTCATTATCGATTAATTTCTAAATATTTAAATGGAAATAAATTTTTATTCATTTACTTTTAAAAGCGACATAAATGATCATTTTGGAATTTTTTTTCTAGATAATTTTTTTTTGGCGAAACAAATGAATATTAATAATAAGATACTTATCCACCTGGCGGAAATTCGAGCGTGAATGGTTAGATATTTGTCCCTGTCATCGTTACCAACAATCCGGTGGTGGTGGCGGCCGGCCGTGCCAACTTGCCAGGCTCCAGCGCAGATATTTTTCCAAACGCAGCCCCCGACCGAGGGCAGTCTCGGAATTACACCGAGCCGCCCCAAAACGACGCCGTCCCGCGGGTAGCATCTTTTGCTCGCCCAGCGACGCGCCACGTTCCCGGGGGGCGGATCTTTTCAGATCAGATCCGCCCCCCCCTCCCAAGATCTATCGGGCGACAACTCGCGCCCCGGCTTTTGATCCTCGGTCCAGCGCCCCCGCGCGGGGCCCGCGGCCGACGTGGCGTGCCGACGTGGCGCTTGTTGAGGCCCTTCTTCGTTCTTACCCTCTTCCGTTTCTCGGCCAGTCAAAACCTCCCCCTGCCCCTTCCCCTTTTTCGTCCCCCCATTTCTTCTCCTTCTCCTTCTCCTTCTTCTTCTTCTTCTGCTCCTCCATCATCATCTTCAACGCCGAATACTCCGAGGTCCTCCTCCTTCTTCCACCCCCCGAATATCTCGCGCGAAACCCTAGCTCGATCGCGATGGCCTGAAGAAGAGCGCGCGAGCTCCGTTCTCGTTGAGTCGAACGGACGAAAGTGAGTCGAGCAGTCCCAGGGATTGATTGAGCTCGAAGCGCCTCTCTTTTTTCGTCTTCTTAATCGAAGAGCTCTGCTGAAATGATCCTTCTGGTGTCCGAATCTCCTTTTCGCGAGCGGCCGTTCTCCTGATTTTCGTAGGTGGGGGAATGAATTTGGTTTTGCCTGCGTGATAATTTTCCGGTTCTGCCGTCCGAGAGTTTTCGCTCTGCTAATCCGTTTCTTCGCCAGGAGAATGGTGTTGCTTAGTTACGAGCCGTAGTAGTTGAGGAAAAGATATCATTTTAGTTTGTAGATCTGAAGTTCTGTTCGCTTCTTTCTATTTTCGGCACGATATTTTGTAGTTATATGGCTGCATATCGCTGGGGTATGACTTATTAGGCTAATCACTCTGGTTGACGAGAAAATCATGGGGAGGAACAGAATGAAATCTTTTTTTTTTTTTTTTTTTTTTCGGGCAGTGATGCTACGGGCTCGTTGCTGTTTAAAGTTTCCAAGGAACTAAAACTTTTGAGTGCTTGCGAATGTAAAGACTCAGTGAATACATAAGTCAATGCTTCTTTTTGTGAACTCTGTTATGTCGGACCTCTCCTTCCTTTACGTGCCTAATGCGGGGTCGTTATCACATGGATGGATGAGAAAATTTGTCCTTGTTGGTAGGCTCAGTGATAGTGGAAACAGAGGGTCCATTTTTTTCTTTTCATTATCGATCTGAGCTGGTTCGCTTCTGTTTAAGTTTCACATGAGCTGAGATATTAATGTTCTTGACCAAGTACCCGTTATTGTTTTTATAAGTAAAGCGTAGATGAGAGAGGACAGAGAAGTAAGTGGGCTTATCGTGTAAGTACCTCGTCATTCTGCTGGCTAGTGGATTAGTACTCGTTTTATGTTCTCACGATAGAGAATTTTAAGCTGAATTTTAACATTTTATGAGTAGTCGAAGGAGAAGTTATCACTATGGTCGTAGAGATGATGGAGAATATCACTGTCTTGTGAAAATTGTGGACGATAAATCCGACTCTGCACCTTTTAGTGGATTTATTAAGTTCATGGTCAGTTCTGTCACTAATTAAACTTACTGGTCTGAGTCGGTTTGATCGCGTTTCCCTCCTGTTCCTAGCTGGATAATTTTGTCAGTACTTTTGTCTATGATTGGATTCACCCAGTTGAACTCTTGTATTACTCTAATTGGTGATAGAACAGTCATTCAAAACTTGACAATATCTTAAATGGAATATTAGCTGTTCTTATCAATGTGGCGTGTTTTCTCCTTTCGTGTATGATTCTAATTACCGGGTTTTAAGTTATATGTTCTATTTCTGGTTGATCTTCTAATGGCAGTTTGCTTTTTTGGTTTTAGATTTTTTGAGGTCACCATAATTTCGGGTTCTTCATACTGACGAGAACGGGATGTGCAGTCTTATTACTAAACTTGAGGAGGTTTCTTTGCCCACTAAATCCAGTATTATTGTTGGGCTTTTTGAATCTGGTTGATGCCGATTGTTCAGATGACAAATAATAGACCTGGGACTGAGGGGCTTGCAGAACAAAATCACCACAAAAATGATGATAACAAGGATATAAGGGATGGAGTCAGAGGCGATGGTCAGGAACTGGCAGAGGAAGATGAGTTACAGATCAACAGGGATGTGGAAGGTGCATCAGATAGGAAGGTCAAAGCAACAGAATCACAGGATTTTGTGCATGCGCATTCTGTTATTCCAAGGTCACAGCAGCAGTCAGAAGAGCCATTGGTTCACTGGGAAAGGTTTCTACCATTGAGGTCTCTGAAGGTACTGCTGGTGGAAAATGATGATTCAACTAGACAAGTCGTTGGTGCACTACTTCGAAATTGTGGTTACGAAGGTAAAAGCATAATCCTCACAGTCAGAGCTCTTACTTGATAGACAAATTCTAGCATATGAACATGAGTATGTTCGTCAAGATGGACTCTTGCAGGCATGAAGATGGAAAAGAATATGCTCTAAGTCATGTAAAAAATCATGTCAGGAAATGATTGGGTGATTATGATAGAATACTTATTACTTTAAGTGACATCTGCAACTTGAATTAGTGCTCATGAAACCATGTCACATGGAGAAAATTACAATCAAAGGCCATGTTGCCTATCAACTGAAATTTGTTAAAGTTAAGAATGTCTATACCTCAGGTTTCTATCGAACTAAAGTCGAAGTGATATTCTCGTTGTTGTTTGACCTGCTCTAAATAGAAATGACAATGATAAGGTGAGATGAACTACTCTGGAACTTTTGTTTTATCGTTTGGATAGAATAAGCACGACTAAGTAGTTGAATAGGATTGCAAAATCTATTTAAGTGACAAATATATCCAAATGATCATTGAAAATTATCTAACTAAATTCTTCCAGTAAAATGGGTTATCCCTTAGGCATGTCAGCGGCCAGCATTTCCCCCCCATAATTAAACAAATTTTGTTTTTGTTGTTGTAGAGAGAGAGAGACACAGAGAGAGAGAGAGTCATAGCATGAGTATGAGAAGGCTTACTATTTGGTGATACTCATATAATTTTAATCCCAAGTCCTGCGCTGTCCATTTGGATACGTGTCAAGTTGCAAATCTCATAAAAGCTTCTCCTTCGATTGCCCCTATGAGGAGTTACACAAGAAGTAGGGTCATAACTGTTTTCTTAAAGAGTTATAGTTGTCCATGCCCAAACTTTTGACTGAAGCTAGTAATATAGGGATTTTTTAGGACTGATAAGAAACTTTTAGGTCATCTTGAATGGTAGCAAACAAATAAGTTTCTAGAATAGGTGATGCTTGGCTAACATATTGATCAAAGTGATGTGCTTATGCACTTATTCCAGACTAATAGGTGAATTACTCCTTTTGCTGTTCATTTTTAGGCTGTTTTCAGTCTGGTTTTTGTAATTTCAAAATGCATGAAGTTATCATACTTTGAGATGGTTTAGATCAAGTCATTAGTGACAAGTCATAGAAAGTAATGGAACATCAAGGAGATGGGCCATATGGCACATGGATAGAGAGTCACAAAAGTGTCCATTAGGTGCCATGTCAGCTTTTTATAACATGTTTAAGGTATGGATGAGAATCTGTCTCAACCTAAACTACTTACAGATATGCAATGACCCAACTGAAAATTATGAATAGCAGTCCAAAGATATATGACTGTTTAACTTAGCCTACGGTTATCTATTTGTAAGCTTCATTCCCATTGTTTGTTTTCGTTGAATGCACAAGGAGCTGCTTTGAAAGATTGATTGGAATGATCTATTGTTGGCAAGTGGCAAGATATGGCGGATCGAGCAGTTCTATCTATGTTGTGCTTGTTGCATCTAAGAGACACTGGAAGTATTTTCAATTCATTCTTGTAAACTCTGGAAGTGTCTTAAACTAATTGTTGAATCTCTGATTTTGAATTTCAAAGGGTACTTGCTAGCTTTTCTTAATATAACAAAATGCCTAGATTAACATATTCAAGAGTTGTCTTTCATTTACTAAGCTACGCAAACTCTTCTCCCCGAAACAAATATCAAGTGCAAATGTTCATACTTTTAAGAATTTGGTTTATGTTCCTTTAGTCTATACCAACAGAAATCCTTACGTATGTATTATCAGCAAAGCAACTTATATTAGTTGCCTGACGACATGTTTAATTAGGTTAACTTTACTTTGTTCAATGTCAGATTATAATTGATAAACAAATTTGAAGAATGGCTCTTTTGATTTGCATTCTATTAGATCATTAGAATATTGAAGCTCCTTCATTTGCTCCGATTTTGAATGCTTAAAGGAAAATATCTCCTTTAGCATTTGTAGGTGCATTGACCTCATTCTTCTTCAATTCGAGAATAGCTATGTCGGCATTGGTATAGTTCATTGTGGAAATGCAATTAATTTCTTCTCTTTTCACATCTACTATGTCTCTGCATGACTCTTCTAGCTTCAAGTTTGTAGATATCCTAACCTTTTTTTTTTTTTTTATGGCTGTGATTTACTGGCTACTTGGTAAGGTTCATTACCACTATGTCCTCATCACATAGAAACTTTGCTGGTCATCCTCTTCCCCTTTGTCCTAGAGATACAGATTTTGTACATACATTTACTAGCTCTTTTGTTCATAGTAGAGTCACTCATACTAACCTTTAGAAATCACGCACTGGTCTAGATGCATTCTTTGTATATGAAATAGCAGATAACAGTAGAAGAATTATAGTGCAATCCCCTATTTCATGGTGACTGATAATGATGAAATTACAAAAGAGCATGTCATTCATTGACAAACATGAAAATTTGACAGGAGATGGATATTCTGCCCACTGTGTAATTAAACATGTTTCTTCTCTTGTTTTGTTGTCTTCTTTGAAAAAATGTTGGTATGTAATGGTATGTTCTGTATTGCACACTTTGAATTACTTATTTTCTGTAAATGAACAATTTAACATAGAAATATTCTTGCAGTTACAGCTGCAGCCAATGGTCTACAGGCATGGAAAATCTTGGAAGATCTGACCAATCGCATAGACCTTGTTTTGACTGAGGTTGTAATGCCTTGTGTAACCGGCATTGGACTTCTATGCAAGATTATGAGTCACAAAACCTGGAAAAACGTTCCTGTGATTAGTGAGTATATTACTGATAATTTCCTGGTACTCTTTCCAAATTGTAATCTTTTTCCACCTGTTATCTTATTGGTTAGATACTTTTAACTGCTACAACTGGTGAGTTTTTTTTTGCAGTGATGTCATCTCATGATTCCATGAATATAGTCTTCCAATGTTTATCGAAGGGTGCAGTTGATTTCTTAGTGAAGCCTATAAGAAAGAATGAGCTTAAAAATCTCTGGCAGCATGTTTGGAGAAAATGCCACAGCGTGAGTCACTCAATATCTCAGTTCCTTTTCATGACATTACATAATAGACCAGCTTTGACTTCCCTCTGTATTATTCTATATGCGTATGAGTTATGACATTTAGTTTTGGCTCCAAATGCCTGAACTCTTTGATTTGAAAATACTCGGACCACAGTTGAGCCTTATTTAACTGTGAGTTTTTGTTCTTTTACACTCAAATTGTGAGTATGTTACTGTGTAATGATTGAAGGGCATTAAAGTGCGGTCCCCTTGTCTTCTGTTTTGTATTCATTGCTCATGCTCTTAGCAGTCTAGTGGTAGCGGAAGTGAAAGTGGCATAAGGACTCAAAAATCTATCAAGTCAAAAAGTTGTGAGGACTCTGACAACAACACAGGCAGCAATGATGAGGATGATAGTGAGAGCATCGGTGTTAGGGATGGAAGTGACAATGGAAGTGGCACTCAGGTAATGAAATTCTCCCTTTCCAGAGTACAAATAGAAGGTTGCTGTTCTTCATTTTCTCTTTCTTTTGGAATTCAATGCATTATCTAAGCCCATATCTGATTAGTTTAATATATACATGTTGAGGGGATAGTTTTTTTTCGAGCATAAGGTCATTGTAGTTCTTGAGCATAGAGTTCATCGTAGTTTTACTTATAGATCCGAATCGATGCACTATGGTTAGTCACTTAAAATCTGCATACCCTGTTAAAGTCCCCACACACTCACTTGCTTTATCAAGCTTAGAGAGAGGGAGCAAGCACCAATAGGCGCACTGGTGAAAAGATCCGTAGAGCATAACAATGCCAGAGAGAGAGAGAGAGAGAGTTTATGAGGTGATGGAGAGGTTGGCTGTAAAAAATGAAAACATTAGATGATATTATTAGGGTCTTTTCCCTGAAAGAAGTATGCCAGGTTACGTAATAAAATTCCTTTTATATGAGTTTTAGAGCCTTTTTTTCCTTCACAAGATGGAATGTTTGATGAGAGTAGCGTGCCTGTTGATCATCCAACTCAAGGCTGACATTCAGTCCTCCTCGGCTGTCAATATTGATAAGTTTTACAAAAGGAAAAGGAACAATAACAATTGGATTCATAAAACTTGTTAAAATAATGCACTTCCCAAAGCTTTCACTTTGTGCATTTAAGTCCTAAAACTTGTTAAGGTCAATCACTTCAGTCATTCTGTTACCTCCGTTAGGTTTTAGTGGACGGAAAATTTCTGGGCCTTTTTTTATTAACTGCCATATAAGATTAAATAACTAGGAAAAAGAACCACATGATATTTTGCATCCGTTAAAACTGACTGAGTTAATAGAAGGACTCAAGTGCGTTGAAGTTGCAAGTGTTAAAACTTGAATGCACAAAATGGAAGTTTTAGGACCCAATAGCATTATTGCAACAAGTTCTAAAATTTGCCTTGTAATCATCCTAAAAGAAATCAACCAGTTCAAAGGTGGTTCAAACTAGTTTGAACCCTGGAAATGGGTACGTACCCTGCAAGAGACCATTTCCATGTCTCTAGAACCAGGAGCTGGACTACTTCATAGGTTGACAATCCCAGAAGGCATTGACCAGGCTCCTTCCAACAGGTTCCTGGGTTGAACTGGGCCAAACGCTCACCTCTACTGCTCTTAGTTCACCCTTTGGGTTAGAAATGAACTGAATTCAGCATTTGGCACCATTAGATGCTTCGAAAAGCACTCTAATATCCCTTTAAACAATAACCAGTTTTATGTTTAAGCCATAAAAGTTAATTTATGATACTACCACATGCTATAATGCGGATGTCTTAGAAATTCACACTTGCTGCGATCATTATCAGCTATTTGGCCTCTATGCCCGTAGTATCAACTAGTCTAGGCCATCTTGGTAGCAATTTAAAACCCTGAATCACTTAAAGTGGAAGTCACATCTAGACATCACTGGCATGAATGATGTCATTTGCTTTGTGAGTGCTAGTCTAGGCCATCTTGGTAGCAATTTAAAACCCTGAATCACTTAAAGTGGAAGTCACATCTAGACATCACTGGCATGAATGGTGTCATTTACTTTGTGAGTGCATCTGTGCTATGTTTGGCTCCACTTCTTGGCTCCATCTTGTTGACTCAGTCAAGCATTTCGGCGAAAGTCTGTCTGTTCTTGATCCCAATGAACATAATATCTAATATCTGAAGGGCATATATCAAGATTACATCTAACATTAGGAAAAAAACATACTCCACGTGTTATCTTATGGACAACTCTGATCTCTGGTTTGCTCAAATACAACTAATCCTCTAGAAATTAGACTATGGTGTTGCTGAAAATTTCTATTTTGGGCTTGTAAGCATTGTTATTGACTCGCTCTTGTTCATATCAGCATGCAGATTCGAGTTTTTGCATTCTTCTGTAGAATATTTTGACATTGTTTAGAAAAATCAAACGGCATATACTCTGACAATTTTCTCTTTGCAGAGCTCTTGGACGAAAAGGGCAGTAGAAATTGACAGTCCTCGGAAAGCGTCCTCTTGGGAGCAGTTGGCTGATCCTCCAGATAGCACCTGTGCACAAGTTATCCATGCAAGGCCTGATACGCTCAGCAGTAACTGGGTGCCTATGACTGCAATGAGGAATGCTAAGCGAAAATATGATGAACTTGGTATGTCCAGCTCTGTTTGCAGCATCTATAGTTGGATATTATAGCCTCAGATGACTGATGTCGTTTTCCATTTGTATTTATTTTCACGATCTCATGCTTGGTTCCTTTTTAAGATAAAGACATGATGGGCAAATACTTGGAGATAGGAGCACCTAATCTGCAGATTGAAGAACCAAGTAAAAATGATAAAATTACTGCAGATCCTACTGCCAACGAAACCTCTGAGATTGACTACCAAAAAAATGATGAGCAATTGGGGGATAAACAGTTGGAGTTCAACGGTGAGAAACCAAATGCCAAAACCGGTGCTGTCACTAGTAGTAGCAACCCTCCAATGGAAAGAGTCAATTTTGATATCGCCAATGGCTCATCCAAAATATCTGACATGAAAGATAAGGCTGCATATGATATCAAGGAGATGCCGTCTCTTGAGCTCAGTCTGAAGAGGATGAAAGATGATGTTGAGAGCAAACCCCACGACAAAAAAGTTCTGAGACATTCTGACCTCTCAGCTTTCTCAAGGCAAGAAAATCCAATTACACTGAACTCAAGGCAAAATGAAAACCATTACTTGTTGCTGTGTTAAGTACTATTATTCTTGTGCAGGTACAACTCTTCTACTCCCAATCAAACTCCAACTGGAAATGTCGGTAGCTGTTCCCCAGCTGACAATAGCTCAGAGGTAGACAAAACGGAGTATGTGCAGAATTTCCAGTCCAATTTGAGCAGCCCTCCGCTGAATCAAGGTTCCAATGGAAGCAGTAACTATAATGACGTGGGTTCGACCACTAACAATGCTTTCATGAAGCTAGAAACTGTCACTGACAAACCACCTTCTAAGTCTATTTTAAAATATCTCCATCAATCTTCTGCTTTCCAACCAGTGCAACATGGTGGTACATGTCCTCAGCCTACAGTACAGGGTAAAGTAGACCCAGCAATGGCTCACGTGATTATGGCACAAGCTAAGGGTGTGAAGCATCGTGTTCAAGTGCAGCACCACCACCACCATTACCATCTCCACCACCACCACCATGCACAGAATGTAACTCAAATGCAGGAGCCAGCTGAGGATCATGACAATGCTTCAAAAAACACAGCAGCTGCTGCTCCACAGTGTGGGTCATCCAACATCTTGAGTACACCATATGAAGGCTTTGTTACCAATAACAGCTGCAATGGGAGTGCCTCTGGCAGTAATCATGCAAGCAATGGGCAGAACGGGGGGAACCTCCCCACAAATGATCAAGAAACAAACGTGGATGGAGACAATAAGATACCATGTGAAAGTGGAGCCAATGGTGGGATTGGATATACGAACAGGAATGGAGTTGAACAAAGTCGGAATGCCCAAAGAGAAGCTGCTCTAAATAAATTTCGGCAAAAAAGAAAAGAAAGGTGTTTTGAGAAAAAGGTAATAAGAAAGCAGTCCTGTTAAATGTGCCATAGGGTTGGTGGTTGATCCTTTAAAAAAAAAAATCATATTTGTTGTCAAGACATTGAAGATAAGTAATACGTAGTAACCTCACACAGGACTAGAATATCAACTTTATAAATTAAGTGCACATTTATAGTAGCTTGTCCAGTGTCCTTACAGTACCTCTTAATAATGAATTACAAACTTCTACTGAGGCGTGCATCGCTTCTGCATTCTGATTAGTGAGAAGAGAGATGAACATAAAGTATCAGGTAGGAGTTATGCCGTCCTTTCAGAATCATGTAGTCCTGATGCTCATAAAAGGAATGCTAATGAAGTCAGTGAACCAATGATTGTGCGGGAGTATAGTTACTTGTAATGGAAGATAATGACATTGGCATAGTAGCATGGTTGTGTTCTTGGTTTCTTGTTTTGTTTCTCTAATTATAAGGGAAAGAGGAGGAAGAATTGAACCCTTCAAGTTAATGCTTTCTCAGGTTCGATACCACAGCAGGAAGAAACTGGCGGAACAGAGGCCGCGTGTTCGTGGACAATTTGTGCGGCAGGCTGTCAATGAGATCAAAGATGAGGAGGCAGATTCCTGACCTATTAGCCTGATGAAGTATAGGATTTCGTGGTCGATCTGATCTGCTCATTGCTCACAACATTTATTTTGTGAATTGAAGACATTCAGAAGACACCACGTTACTATATTTATATTGTGGACTCATGTTGCTACTGCTATGCTACTAGGAGATGGTATGCTGAGGCCCTAATCTAGGTCACCTCTAAAGACATTGTGTGCTGTTTGTTTCTGTAAGACATTCTGCACAAATAAATGCTAGAAGTCTGATCTTCACATGGTGGTCTTCCCTATGATTGAAGTTGGGTCCTTTAGGGCCCAACCTGAGAAGCGAAGCATCTTTTGCAATCTTTGAGTCCTCGACCAGGTGCTGCCTTAACACTCATATCCAAACGAAAGCATTCTGTGCTAGAATCCAGTGATGCTAAAATCAGTCGGAGAACCATGTCCGCTCTCATCCTAGACAACTGAATTACGCGTAATATCAACTCACACTATTATTCATCGATAAATATTGGTGATGCAAAGCAACTCTGATGTGTTCTTTCTTGAGAGGAGGGGGAGAGGGGGTGCTCTAACCTTCAGAAGATGAACTCTTGTATGAATTCCCAGCTGCTCCTACGCAAGTTATTTGAAACAACCCGAAAATGGAGAATTAGAAACAGAGCACTTCCTCAATTCCCTGTCCCTACCGTCAAGGTGTGCTTGTGACAGTGATTCTTAACAATCGGCTATTCAAAGGCAATACATTCGGATCACACACTCTTTGGCTATAACGTTAGCACTTAGAAGCCACATTCAAGCAGATAGCGGAATTTTTTTTTGACCCAGCATCACCTTTTTAACAGCTATGGCCCCCGATGATTAGGCAGCCACATTCAAGCATTTCCTTTGCCCATGAGCTGCATGTGAGGAATGAGGATGTCCTCAGAACCTGGTCCTTTTCATCGTCCTACTAATTAGGCAGATTGTAACTACCAAAATGGCACATGTCCTGTCATTTGGGAACCAATGTTTGTGGCGGCAAGATTGACCGAATAATCGGGTGAGCAATTGATGTCTTCTCTCTTGAGATTGGAATGGCGCAGTGCACTCACAGCCACCAATTATTTTACTTTGGTTCCTATGTATGTCGAGAGAAAGGTGACCAGAATTTTTTATGTCCATGTTGTGAAAATTATTGTTTCTTAAATAACAAACTTCTTAAGTTAAGAAAACTTAAGTAATGATTAAATTTAACTAACATTAAAATCTTAATATAAAAATCAAAAACAAAATATTCACTTTTATTTATTCCTATTTTTATTTAAATATTTGAATTTTTTCTATTCTATATTGTAGATTGTATATATATTTAGTATTCATATTCACTACATCTCTTAGGTATATTAGTATAGCAAACTATTTAATAAAATATTTATTAAGGAAGGATGGCGGGAAAGAAAATAACTAAAATGGGGGAGGGCGAAATAACAAAAAAAAAAAAGAGTGAAAAAATGAAGTAGGACAACCTAAATTTCAAATGAACTAATTTAAACTTGAAAAAAATAAGTTCCCCTTGAATCATTACTATCTCCTCCTCAACTTTCTAATTTAAGTTGAAGTTCCATGAAAACAGTAAGAGAGTAAATGCTCATTTTCCTTTGTAATTCTTTGGTTCACGTTGATGGTTCACGTTGATGATTCACAAAAGTTACAAGAGAGTCAAAACTCTATCTCTTTAGTTCCCCGATTCACATCAAAGCTTCACGAAAGGGATGAAAGAGTCAAAGTACTATTCGTTGAATGATCATGCTTTTTCTCTATTACTAAATTTGGCATTCGTCGGTATATCGTCGATTTTTTGTCATATTTGAACCTCTAAAATGCTGCAATGAGGTCCTTTGTCGTTTATGATTTTGATAGTACAATAATCGTGGATTTGTGAATTTTTAAACAATGAATTGCGACTCTAATTTTCTCCCTCCGTGCATTTTCGAGTTCATCTACACTGATATGCAGTTCCAGTTCCTAAAAAAAAAGGACATAATAGGATATGAAAATATCCGATTTTATTACCACAATTCGCCAAATAATTTAGTAAAATCTTTAGATTTTGTATCTCATCCTATTTAATCCGATCTTAGAAATCCAAGACCAAACACAGCCGAAGGACTGCGGCAATTCTTTCACCTCACAGCATGAACTATTAGAAAAACCTTACTTGCATGTCTATCTTCATATTGACATACTCGTGAAAGAATTGCGCCAACTTGAATCTTTGGGAATGACATATACTTCTTAAAATTCCTACATCACTCCGCCAGCCTTTTGATCACGAGACCCATCACTAAAGCAGGGAAGACAAGTAGCCGAATGAAAGGGGATTCAAATCGATTTGAACAAAAATGGTCACCAATCACATATCAAGTGTTATGACCACCCCAAAAGCTGTCATAGAGAACAAATTAATGCACAGAACAGATGAGGGACCGCATCAAAGACCGATATGCCAAAAGTCGACTACTTTCCATGATGGGCGGAACTTCAAAACAAATAAACAGTGCGCAGCAAGAACGGATTATAAGAACAAAGAAACTGTGTCGAACCATCGAAGAATACGATACAGGAGAGCCATCTCAGACTGCATTACTACTTGGCACTCCCATTCTCATGGGGAAGAGCAGCAAGAACACCAAGTCATGGAGATGCAAACAGGGGATTATAGTTCCTTTATAAATTTAGAATGGTCCATCAACAAAGATATTGTCAAAGGTGGTTAGATTCCATGACAGGTCTGACTAGAACATATGCGAAAGAAGACCTTCCATCAAGTCAGCTTATAGATCTATCTAATTTGTTGATATCATGAGTTTCCCGTAGCCATTTTGCATTCTAGTAATAAACAGCTTTTGTGCATCAGGTGGGTAACAAAAATTGCCAAAGTGGCCCCTTCATCGCACATGTGAAGGATAATATATGTTTCCCTTATCCAAGGGCTGCAGCTCTTATCAGCCATGGCCTCCGGGATAAAAAAATTCCACGCTATTTTCCTTGACCCTGAAATGGAAGTTATGTACCTTGCTGCCCGGAGTCCCCTGCCTGTCATGCTCACCCTTATTGAAAACCATCAACTGCAAATGAATCATTAAAAGTCACAACAAAATCACATGAAAGCTCATGATTTGTCATATATGCACTTTTGGATCCAAAAAAAGGTCCAGGAATCCATCAAGATCGTCTTTTTTTTCCTTTGAACTGATATAATTCATTACTTCTTTTCACTATCATCATAAGGAAGCAAAATCTATTCTAAAAATAGACCACCCAATATTCAATATTCTTCAGACGCAAAAGGAGTTTCCTGCTACAAGCAGGAAATATTTTTAGCAACTAGCAGAAACATCATCTAGACAGAGAGCATCACAGGTTGGCTCCAGCAGAGAAATACCTGTCCGTGCACATCAACTGCTGAACCAGTAGCCAAAGGTTCTGCTCTTACCAAAATATTAGATAGGTACTCTAGATTCAACATAAGCAAAGGCTTTTCCATGCTCGAGTAGATATCCCCATGATTGAGAGCAACCACAGAACAATCCTGAGACATAAATGAAAGAGCACAATAATTACATAAGGAGTACAATGTACTGTGCAAGGAGAAAATGCATTGTAATAGCAGCCCAGTGTCTTACGAATTCTGATGTTAAAGTGCAGCAGTAGTGCAGGAAGTCCAAGACACTATCTGAAGAACCATTAGCCACCACCTCCATAAGGGCAATATCATCTATCACGATGGTAATGCTGTTCTTCTCTGCAGATAAGGCACGGACAGCATTGTATATTTTCTCAAACAGGGAAACAAGAACGCTGCTCCCAGTTTTCGCATCTTCTCTGTCTAACAAAGAAAAAGAAATATTACACACGTAAAAATTACGTCCCACGAAACACTTATACAGGGAAAAGTATGCATGGTATGCATACACACTCGTGCACCCTCATGATTTCTCGGAACAAATCAAGACTACATTTGTCAGAGCGGAATTTCATCAAAGGGATGAAGTCCATTCCATCTTTCAGCTGAAGTCCGTCTCTTGGCTAAAGTCCGTACACGATCAGACTAAATCAAAATCAAAAGGCTCTTGCCACTAGTGGAACCCTGAACTTAGGGGCTAAAACCATTACGCCTGTGTTAGAAATTTCAAGCCAACACATGAAATTCTGATTCAGAGATGATTAATCACGCTGAACTGACTAAACATGTGAAAGGTCGATGATATTTCAGTATGAAGCTGATTTTTACCTGAATTCCTCACCTGGGAAGCGGAGATTGAGCATGTCAAAGAACAAAAATCTGTCTTTATCCCTTTGGGCAACTAAATTGCAGCCCTGCCACCCAAAAGAAGAATTATAATTGCGGTGATCATAAAAGTTGTGTCTGAAACATCCATAGTCCAATGTCAGCAGCTGATCAAAGAAAAACGAAATCATTCCGACAAAGGCAAAAGGCCAGGACTTTCCCCACGGAGACCATCACTAGCACCAACCCATTGTCAGCAGAGAGAGAAATGGAGAAAGATTACCAGTTTTCGGAGGACGCGATCGTAGTGCGAGAGGGGCTGAGAGAAGGCGACCAAGATGAGGGAATGGCTGGAAACGGCGGCGGGCTGAGGAGAGAGAAAGCGCTTGATGATGTGGTGGACGACGAACGCGCCGCCCGTCTCCACGCAGTCTTCGACGAGGACCACCTTGCCAAGGAGAGGCCACCGGCCGCTGCGCCCGTCCAGCCCCAGCGCTCGGTCGAGCAGGTTGTCCATCTCTCTCTCTCTCTAGGTTCTCTCTCTAGGGTTTTCAGGGAGCGCTCCCCGCGGAGGAAGACGACCGAGAAAAAAGACGACGTACTATTTTCCCGGGAAAGATAAAAGGAAAAAAGAAAAAAACGAGTTTTCGACACGTGGCAATTACACTAGAGAAAGGAAAGGAGTCGGCTTTCGAGCTCGAAGATCACCTGAAGATCGCTTCGTGTCCGCCGCCGCCGCCGCCGCGAACCGCCATGCCGAGCGTCAACCTGAGATTCTCGGCCTCGCTTCGCGGCCCCCACCCGCACAAATTGATCCGATTCCTCGCGAGCGGCGCTACCGCCGCCGCGATTCCGTCTGCTCGGGCCCGTTCGTCGCTCCTCACGAAACCTAGCGCGAACGCGCGGCGATCGTCCGCGGCGGCGGCACTGCCGCGCGCGTGGGTCGCGGCGCCGTTGAACGGTCGCTACGGAAGTCTTCGCGGAAGGACCTCGAATGGCGTCGGATCGTACCTTGTCCGGCGCGCCGGCGGCGGCCGTAAGTGCGTCTCTAGTTCCAGCTCGTCCGGCCTCGAGGGTGGCAAAAGTGAGGGCTTGCTGCGTGACGATGACGGAAAGAGCAGCTCGCAATCGGAAAGCAGGAATCATCGGCCGCCATCGCCATCGTTGCAGAATCAGGAAGAAAAGGCTGATCAGCTGTTGACGTTGCCGACGATTTTAACGCTTGCTCGTGTCGCCGCCGTGCCCCTTCTTGTTAGTAGTGAGTTTCATTCTACTTGAAAGTGAATTTGTTTCTGTTCTTTTTCATTTTCTGTCTTCCTCGTCGTCCTTGTGGAATGGTGATTCGCTTGGTGCTTTTAGGTGGAGAGGAAATGTCTTTTGAACTCGTGTGTTATCAGTTCAAACAATTTCAAATTTTTTTTCCAGTTTTATGTTGGTTTCGGCCATATGAACCGAGTTCGTTCTATTGTTTGCTCTCCTCGTGGAATAGAATTTACATTGGAAGTTTTCGTGCTCTTTATCATGGAGTAGTGCTACTGGTTGGATGTTAGTTTTTCTATCGGGCTTTCAACTGCCACCGCCGCAGCCAGCAGTGGCTGATGCGGGATTTGAGGTTGTCAGATGCAGAAGTGATTAGTTCACAGGGACGAGATGAGAAATTTTTCTATCTTTACGAGAACAGAAATAGATTTTGTTTCTAGAGGGCCATTGGTTCCTTGTGCAAGGATACTTTGATCGGCTTTCTGCAGAACTGGTGAGCCTCGCATACTTGGATATCCTACAATCGAGGCGCATGTGCATGATGCGTTAAAGAAATGCAGGGCTTAATTGTCTTCGTATTGGACTCCTCATCTTTGTGCTAAAAGCCATGATCCAACTGGAGCATTAAGCTTAGAAGTGGCTTTGGTCTGACTTTATGTTTGAGAGAGAAAGGAAGAGAGAAAGAGAGAAGGGGGAGGGGGAATAAATTGAGTAGATATTTTATGCCCATGCATTTCATGTGCAATTGTTTGGAGTGGATTTGCATCTTGTCTTAGAAACATATAGCTTGGTTGCTCATTACTCCCTTGTAATCTTTGAGTGTGTTTAGTCCCACAAGACATTTTGAGTTTCTGCAGTTTATGGGTCTGTGAGCTGTGTTAAAAGGGTATTCCTTTTGCTGCTTGACATTTGTGCTAGCCATGGCACCATGGCAGAATTCTAATCTTCCTAGCATGCATTCCCTATGCAGTATTGTTCATTGAAGTATTTGTTGTATGATAAAATGGAAGAGTTGTATAACTAGGATTCCTAACATCGCTTTTTATCTGTAGCCTTTTATGTGGATACAAGGTGGGGTACTACAGCTACAACAGGCATTTTCATTGCAGCAGCAATTACGGATTGGCTCGATGGATACCTTGCTCGTAAGGTATAATTTTATCTGGAATGATGAAATTGTAACAATTGTTTACATGAAGTATGTAACTTTTATTTTTTCACCTTCGTTTCAGATGGGTTCAGGCTCTGCATTTGGTGCTTTTCTAGACCCTGTAGCTGATAAGGTGTGGTTGATCATTGTGTTTTTAACAATTGAGATGCTTATTGTCAGGTCAACGTGCACGAGCTCTTCATTAATACTCATGCTTACTGATTGCAGCTTATGGTTGCAGCCATATTGATCCTGCTGTGTAGCAGACCTTTGGAAATTTCTGTGTTTGGACAGCTGCCGTGGCTAATCACCACTCCTGCTATTGCTATCATAGGTAGAGAGGTGAGTTCACGGAATCTGTATCTAAAATCTATTTGCACTTCTATCATGATCTAACTCTGAATGATCTGATTGGTGAAAATATATCCATTAGTATGTCTAATTAACAGTTCGATCCCTTTTTTATTTTTTTGGCTCCAATCAGACTAATCCACACAGCCATAATGCTTGTACCGAGCTTTGATTTTTAAAATTGTTGACAGCTTTCAATAGTGCAAATATCAGCATTTTCTTTTAATTTGTAGAGGTCTTGAAGGATTATGAATTATGATTGCAAATTGTTGCTCTGGGTGCAAAATGATGTCTCCTCTTTCTTCCAGTTCATTCTATGTTGATCTTGTTTGATTTGGATACACTGGTAAATTATTTGAACAAACATTTGTACTCATTTTCAGATAACTATGTCTGCAGTGAGAGAATGGGCTGCTTCTCAAGATAGTAAGCTTTTAGAGGTAAATTCTATGTATACTGCTGTAGTAAAATTGCTATGAAGAATCAAAGCTGTTATAAAATTGCACCATAAGAATAGCAAAACTATCTCAGGCTGTTGCTGTAAATAAATTGGGGAAGTGGAAAACTGCTGCTCAGATGACAGCACTTACCATTTTACTGGCTACTCGAGACAGCAGGTCAGCTTCTAGCTTCTTTTTGTTCTTTTCTATGATGCATACTTTTAGCATGAAGTTGATCATTGAATACAATCATAATCCTTTTGTGCTAACTATGTTTCTGCAGTCTCAGAGGAGCTGAATCTTTAGTGGCTTCTGGAGTTGTGTTGCTCTATACCTCAGCAGGGCTAGCATTATGGTCTCTGGTAGTGTATATGAAGAAGATATGGAAAGTGTTACTCAAATAGCATTCTTAGCCTTCAGAACGCTTTTTTGGGCCAACCTTACCTTTTACTTGTCTGGTGCCTGCACGGTGCTCCTCAGCTAAGGTTTTGAATGGCGGCAAACGAGACTCATAACACTGTTCCTTAGTACACTAACTTAGTGATTTTCTCTCCTTGGAATTTGTGCAAAGGTCAGTAACAGATATCGTCGGCGTTCTTGTTTCCCCTCCTGTAAATTCAGCGTGTTCACCAGCATCCTTATCGCAAATCCTGGAAATTCTGCCTATCAAGGATGGTGTAAAGGGCCAACAATTCGATATCTTCATCTTTCAGAAGACCTCTCTCATCGGGATGCATATAGGGTGTGGGGTTTTCTCCCTTGGGTTTTTCTTTCCCCTGCTAGCATTTTTTTTTTACTGTTGTCAAAGTTGCTGGTGTCCAG
Source organism: Eucalyptus pauciflora (assembly GCA_007663325.1). NCBI lineage: Eukaryota > Viridiplantae > Streptophyta > Magnoliopsida > Myrtales > Myrtaceae > Eucalyptus > Eucalyptus pauciflora. Next base: position 21,077 of record VMYD01000010.1, on the reverse strand, counting down.
GATCATGTTTGATTAAGCATTAATTTGTTGGATTCACATTCTTGACTTCAGAAAGTGCTGATTCAGTTGTCATATTGGTTGAATTTTGTAGCCCTTGAGGGGTATGTCAACTTTGCGAACATTGCTAATCTTATTCAGGTTTTGCCTGACTGAGGTATATACATGTCCACTTTACAGTCTGCATTAGATGGCTTTTAGGCCAATTGCCGTTTGGACATATTTACAAAAGGGTGAGGCTGGTCTTCACCGTCACCTTCTCGACAATGCCACACAGAGAGAGAGAGAGAGAGAGAGAGAGAGAGAGATCTGCATTAGTGGACATATTTACAAAAGGGTGAGGCTGGTCTTCACCGTCACCTTCTCTCACTCTCTCTTTTGCCTCAGTCTCCACTAGAGAGAGAGAGAGAGAGGGGTGTCATAGGTTAATTAGTGCTTGATAGAGGCCGTGATGTGGGAGAGAGGTGAGCGGGAAAACAGAAGATTAAAGCCATGACACCAAAAGAACCAAGTCTCTTCCAATTGAGATAAGACGGTAGAACCTGTTAACTCATTGGCAGCATACGCACAGCTACACCTGATGTGTTTAAACCATTGTCGGATGAGTCGGGCCTCACGTGACGCAAGCGAGGCTCATATGATCCGGGTTCAACAAATACTCTCTATATTTGGAAAAGCATAGTTTGACGTTTAAAAGGAGGATCGTGTGCAACCTTCAGGGATTTGCTTGGCCAAAGGACTTACCGCCTAATGAATGGATACATTGTTCTGTGTGTAAAAAAAACTTACTGATGCAATGTCCTGTCCAAATACAAGGAGCTGGAGCTGGGCATTATAGCATCGTGGGAGGAGGAAGATCAAGTGCCTATACAACATTACAACAACCATTTTCGAATTTTGCAGACTTCAAAACTATAGAAATCTCTCTCATACCCAAAAAAAGAGAAAAAAGCGATCTGAAAGCCTTTAATTTGATGGATTCTGTGACCTCTTCGACTAGGTCTTCCCATTTGCAGAGGGACTTCTGCCTCCTCGGAGCGAGAGCAGAGGCCCCCGCCAGGAGCTGCGACGGATCAAATGCGAATCCAGAAACAAAACTATGACAGTGATATCATCATGAAAATGTCTCCTCACCCCGCGATCTATCTTCTTCAAGTCGGAGTAACGCATCTCCCTCTTCTTTGCCGCTTCACGAAGCGCGGTTTTGACAAGCTTCCTCGCAACACCCTGCGCAGACGTGAAAACTCAGATGAGGGTCTCGAAAGCACAGCATAAGATAAGAAGAAAAACAAAAAAAAACCGACTCCCACCAAAGACTTCGAGAAGCAAATCCACCAATGTCTGACTCAAGAATTGCAGAAGAATCACCCCAAGCAAATTTAGCAAAATTTTGTCACTCGCAAATAACGAAATTCAAAAAATGTGGTAGATATCCTACATTTCGTGGACAGTTTTGGACAATGTCAACCGCCTCCTGATTGCTAAGATGCTCCCATAAGCCATCCGATGCAAATATAAGAAACTGGTCTTCAGGGTAAATCTGTTGAACTAGAACAGAAGGCTCAGCTTTGAGGATCGGTCGGTGAAACGGTTCCGGAAGCCTAAATTTTGCCCAGAGAGGTTCCTTATTGAACTCTGCCTTCTTCAAATAAGCATCGCCGATGGATCTTGAAACCTGCAAAAGAAAAAAAAAATAATTAGCAAAAATATCATCAACCACTCAGAGACTGATATTTTCTAGGAACTTTGCTGATTATCTACCATCACCATGATTAAGTAAAACATCAAACGGAACATCAAACTGCTTGTCTGCGAAGAAAATGAGGTCATGAATTTTCTTCTTTTGTATATTTTCTGCAAAAGCTTGACGCCACGAATTCTACTCATCCTACGAAAGCTTGCAGGCATAACACCACAAGACACATGCCATCAACACTACTAAAACTCTCTTATATATGTCTAGATACAGACACCAGAACTTCATACTTGATAAAATCTCACTTAAGCTGGAAGAAAATCCACAAGGAACCATATGTAGCTTTGTTAGGATTTTATAGCTTTCTACAGCTCCAAACAAGTATGGAAAAGTCAGTATGTTGGCACGGAAAAGTCCCAGAATAAAAATGACAACCGCATCATTTATACTGAGTTAAAAATGACCCAGGAAATAATGCTCTAAAAACTTATGGATATCTGTCTGTTGAAGCCATATTCGAAACAGTATGTAATGAAAAAGTAACTTGTATATGCCGCATGGACCTCCCCTCATAAGGCAATTTTATAACGCAGCCTTCTAAATTCCAAACTCATTGTTCAATTGATTAAGTAGCGTGCCTCCCATGTACATTGTTGGCGAAGAAGGTGCATATCTTTTGAAATTATTTCATCAATAAAATAAAATTTATAATCAATAGAAAACATAACCTTTCAGTCAAATCGAAACCTAAATTAATCTAAACATACTTCAGCTGCATAGTTCCAGCAACTTCCCATATTCTCTTTTTAAGGACCACATTAACAAGTCTCCTTGAGCAAAAATGGCTACAAAAAGCAAAATACTGTTTAAGCATACTTGACTGAAAGGTCATGATTATTTCATATGGGTCTTGTTAACAAGTCGCCCTACGGCACTAATTAAGTAAAAACGGAAACAACACTTTGCAAGACATTTTGAAAATAAAAAAATCATACATTTAATAAAGTCACTTCAAAAAGTAAATCCCAAATTTCCAAAGCATGTTTAGTAAGGTTTAACAAGTGCCCAAGGGGCACTCTCTTAACATTCCCCTTTTCAAATTACTGACCACACAAATCACAATAAAAGCAAGTGTCTCGAAAATTGAGATTTCTCTTTTGATTATTAAAGAAAGTGCACACTAAATCAACAAATCCTTTTTCAATTGGCCTTAATTCATTAAGTAGAGTGAAATAACTGTAATTTTTTACCTTTCAGATCAGTTGGTAAAATTGAGAAGTAATTTTCCAGTTGTGTCATTTTAGGTTTTGAAGTACAATAGTTAGGCCAGAAACATGTAACCATCATCAGACAACATGCACTAAGGGTGGAGACACTGTGCTAATGGAAATTTTAAATTGGATATATCCACCAAACTTCAAGTCAGACAATTTTGGAGCATATTGGAAGCACAAACATACAAACTAGTTCAGGTGTATTTATTTATCATCTTTTTGGCCAACAGCCTTAGATGCATTTTAAAATCTGTTTTAAAGTAACCTCCGTCTGGGATCTAAAACCCAGCTCCAGAAGTACCACCATTCAAAGTTACAATTAGGGCCTACTAATTAAGAGGAGAAACTGCCAAGAGACATCAAAAATCCTTAATTTCTTATGGAGGAACGGAAGGAGGGAAAAAGGAAGAGCAATTTGAAAAATGACAAACAAGTTTTCTACATAACATGCTTTTAAGTATTGCATTGCTGCATATCATAAATGACAATGGAAAGCATCCCCGTATTGACAGAACCATTTGCCTATGCTACATCAGCTGAAAGGGGGTGTGGTCAACAAAATTTTCTGTGAGAGCCCCCCTAAGTTAAATGGTAACCGACATTCAAATTATAGCCAGCAAAATGTTGCAAGTAACAGATATAATGAAAAGAAAAGGACTACTTTTCTCACTCTACAGAAGGGACTTAAGTTCAATAACTTCCAATACGCCATAAGCAAGAACAATTACTGAATTCAAAGAAACTCAAGAAGAAGATGGAAAATGTTAAAAACCATGAACACAAACAGTATGGTAACTTAAAAACTACCAAAAGGAAGAAACCATTTATCTGACATGGAAAAGTCATGCATTCCCACAATGCAAGCGCAATGACTGTAAAGTTACATTTGTCACAAACTAACTTTGCAAAAGATTAAAAAAAAAAATTCATGCGATAAGATGTTCTACTCAGTAAAAGATTACCTGAATCACACCCTTCACACGCCAAACATTGTGCTTTAAAACCACAATCTGTGGATCATCGGGATGCAATAGACGCAATTCCTCTCTCACAGATTCAAAACTGGCATTATGCTCGTATGACAGTTGAATCGCTTTGACCTCCTTGACAGTCTTTTCCATTCGTCCTAACACGACCCTTGAGTCTCCAGCATTTGCAATGTATAGCTGGCCACCGCAAACGATGCCCACCAAACAACATGAACCAACTGAAGCAATCTGTGGCTTAATCGACCATTGCTTCTTTACCATCGAGAGAAATTCCTCCTCCGTGGCTAAAAAAGCTTTCTTGATAACATCAGCGGACATTCCCTGATTCTCTGACGTGTATTCTGCAAATAAACAGCTGTCAATTGAGGAGGAGAATATTGAAACAAACAAAAAACAGCAGACACAATATTGCAGGAAGTTTTCATGCTCGCTAACATAAATGAGTTGGTTTGCACTTCCTGGAAACCCTCTATTACTCCCTGAAACACACCCATCTTTCCTAAAATGATCTAACTGCAACTTGCTGCATATATTTGTCAAGTAGAAGCTCAAACGAGCTAAAAAATTGCAAATATCTCGATGTTCAAATGAAGGACAATGCAAAGGTTATAATCCATCTGTAATTTCTAGTTTGCCAGCAACTATTCACAGATCTTCTCATAGTTTGCATTATATATTACAGGGATTGCAGCAGAAATGGAGAAAGTGCTTGCTTCTGAATTCATACCACACTTCAATTCACTCAAATCTCACTTAGCTCTTCTCAGTTTCATCTACTTGAAAATGCGACTACAATCAAACAGAAGTGAAGCATAGGTAAAAGAAGGGCCCTACACATCAAAATGATGGTTCACAGCCATTTACATAATTATCCTATATTTTAGTCATGATTCCAAAACCTAACAGGTTTATTTACTAGACTGATAAATTATGACACTGAAAATACTGTCTGGCTTTTTTCTTTTCCATGTGAAAATAACTGCGATGGCTAAATATCTTTGCTAGTGGGTAAAAGTCCAGATGCAGCAACTGCAAGAAAACATACTTTTAACATAGTCGAAAAGCCGGTCATTGACAAACTGGGAAGTTTCAGGGCCTCCATGGCCATCGTAGACTCCAACAAATGTTCCTTGAGGACCAGATTCAAGGGAGCTCATCGGCCCTGATTCAACTTGACTCTGGTCTTCTAGCAGAGTATTTGCTTGGATTACCGCCATTGAAAATTCACCATTTACATGGTGCCCTGAATCTTTATACCATAACAAGCCATCGACACGGCCGCTCACATCTCCGCTTTTTCCTGAGTCGTCACCCTCGACCGAAGATTTCCAACAAGGCGATACAATTCTCATCAATGATCCGGTTACCATAACTTACATGTTCTCACCCAAATGATCCAGCAATCAATGTATTCCTAAGGTAGTTATCGAAAATGATACCAAAGCCCAAGTTCTGCTCTAGTTTCTTTGCAATTCTCAAAGCCACGCCACAAGTGCCAGAAGTCAGATTTGCACTGATTAACACAGACACCATTAATCTGCGAAATGTCGAGAACATAGGAAACATCAATTGGTGGTATCTGCAAAGATTGCATGAACCTAAACCATGTAATTTATACGAAAGCATATGATAATGCACAAACGGGCTTATACGAACATCGCAAATTGAAACAAAAACGATATAGTGGATCAAGCAAGAGGCGCGGTAAACCGAGGAAACAAGATCCAGGAAATAAATAGAAACCTTAAGAACAGAGGGAAAAGCACATATACAAAACTGAACGTTCTCTGATTCGCATTTTCATCTATCCAGAATCCAATGCATTGAAATATAACCGGTATGGAGGAAACACCACGTTCTAGAGAGACCCAAGAAATGCACGAATCAGTCAGATCGCGGTAAAGATCAAAACTTTCGGGCAACGTTCAAGTACCCATCACGTACCTTTAATCAATGACCAAAATGTTCCCGAAAGACCCAAAAAGAATCCGAATCACAGCCCTCGGTGGCCACAACCCATCTCGGGGAACAAAAAGAAATCGAATTTCCAATCGGTGGATGCAACGAACCGGGTAATATTCGGCAGGAACGATCGAAAGAAATGCCAGATCGCCGGGATAAATGAATGGGGGCGAGACGAATCGTGGGTCTTTTTCTTCCTCCCCTTTTCACCTTTTCGAGTTGGTTTCGAAGACAGAGCTGATACAACAAAGCTTCGAGAGGAAGGGGTAGACCATCACAGAGAAGAGAGCTTTTCCTTCTTCTTTCTCTTTCTCTGTGGGCAAATGGGAAAGAAGGTTTCAGCTTTTTCGGTCATTTCTCTTTTTCTTTTCTGTTTTCCCCTTGATCTATATACGGTGATTTCGGTAGGTTTTCTTCCCGTTTGACCTTTCAACAGACCACCATTTTAGGCAACATTTGCTCGTCTGTAGACCGCGACGGAAAGAGCCAAGAAAACGAGACTCGGAACTGGAAGATTCCTTTTTTTCTTCGTTCCTTTTTTTCCCGTCTTTATTTCGACGTACTTCGCCCTTTAATTCTATTAGCTGTCGATTCCATCGAAGGTTCTGGTCATTTAAACGAGTGATCATGCTTAAAGATATGATTTTTATCGAGGAAAGAAACGAAAGTTTCGATTTTTCGCGGTAATAGGCTTGTGGAATGCGTGCGTATTGATTCTTTTGCACTTTCGAATCAAAACCACGGGCAAAGCTTAGACATTGGGATGCATTTTGTCCTCTTATTAGGCGAAAATTTTTACATAATTAGAAATACGGCATGGCCCTCTTTGAATCGATCATCTCATGTCAAAATAAAGCAAATTTTAATGTTCTTTTTCTTAAAATGGTCAAGTGTAATATTTGATAAATTGGCTTGGAAAGACAGCAATATTGCATTCGTTGTATTCGAATTCCACTACAGTTCATTTATTTGCACTGCCAAATTATTAACTTTTTGACTTATTCAAGTTATCGACGTCGAAATTAACCAATTTGCAAGAAATCACCTTCTCATGACCTAATTTTTTAACACATATGAGTCGAATGAAACTTAAAACCTCACATCATGGGAGGAATTAAAGGGGTTTTCATATGCGCCGACTAAAGTAAATATAATGCATCTTATGATTTTATACACGATAGGTCCGTACAATTTGAGAATAGAGAGCATCTCGAGTATATCTAACCGCAAGCAAGCAATATTTTTCTAGAGGATTAAGATGGCACTACTATGTATGAAGCTAATGCTATTCCGACATGATTGTGGTTATATTTTAGAGAGGTAGAGAGTAGCTATGCGATGGGAAGTGGAACCCACAAAAACAAATCCTCAATACATACAAAAGGATCGACTCTCCAAGAAGTTCCAAAAACAAGTTTTACTAGAAAATGACATATTTGGAATCGTGTGGTACATTCCAAGAAGAATGCTGTCAAACTTTCCTTATTTTACTAAGAGAAAGCAAGACAAATCAAATATCTCTTTCTCCTTCTTGATAGCTTACCCTAACTAAATAAATTCTTAGATGAAATCACTCGACATTTATACTAAACCTCGTGAATTATGAATGTTAAAGAGATTATTACACTCGAAATTATTAAATGTCACGTTGCAACTCCAAAGATTTGATTTTACACCGTAAGCAGTTAAATTTATGTAAAACATGAAATCCAAATTCCAAACTTAATTACTTAAACTGAAAAATGTCACGGGATTATTTTTTAAAAAACTAATGGCTTTAGTGACATAATTGAATATCAAATCTTTAGGAATTTCTTGACACTTAATTGAATATCAAATCTTTAGGAATTTCTTGATAAATGAATTATTATGGGATACTTAATAAAATGATGCAAAATGCAAGGTTTTTCTTTTTTTTCCCCTCTATTTTTTTCATATTTTCTCAATATGCAACAACTTCAAGCCAAAAAAAAAAAAAGAGGACAGACAGAGACAAAAATTTATGGTGGCACCTTGAGAGTCTGATCCGAAACAAACGATGCCACTTGGTCTCTCCTTCCATCCCGCGCCCACCCTTCTTCTCCGACCAATTACATCGTCGACCCACCTCGCCATCTCCTCTCCCCAGCCGCGCTCCTGGTCCCCGATCTCACGCGCCGCCGCCGCCACCTACTCAGCCATGGCCGCCGGCTCAGTCCGAGTCGCCGCCGCCCAGATGACCTCCATCAACGACCTCGCTGCCAATTTCGCCACCTGCTCTCGCCTCGTCCAGGTAACTCTCATGTTTCTCGCTTTTCTTTCCCTCTCTTTTGTTATTGCATCTTGGTTCCTAATCGTTTCATTGCACTCTTATTTACGCTTTATCGATCGGTTATCATGCTGAAGGATTGAAGGAGTTCGTTTTTCAGCTTCCTCTTTCATCTAGCTGTCAAAAGTTCCGTTTTTTCTTATGAATTATGTGAACTTAACTCTCGTGGCAATGAATTTTAGGTAATTGATTAGATGTTTGATGATTATCTCTGATTATGAGCAATTTTTTTTCCCCCGATAGTGGAGAATCATAGTGAGCTTGATGCTGCTGTTGTGTTTGGTTGACTCTGCTAACTTCGGTGAAAGCTGATTCGTATGGACAACCATTACGGTTTATACTGTTAATGTCGCATGTGTGGTTTGTTCTTATGTTAATCGGGTCGGTGTTGGTAAAGGAAGCGGCTTCTGCTGGGGCTAAATTGCTTTGCTTTCCGGAAAGCTTCTCCTTCATTGGCGCCAACGATGGGGACAGTGTTAAGATTGCAGAACCATTGGATGGACCGATCATTCAGCAATACCAATCTCTTGCAAGGTGATGGATGGCGTGGATGCTTTGTTGCTTGAACGTGTGAACTCCAGTATCCATTTAGTCACGAACCCTGTCCTGTTGTTTTGCCGTTCTGTCACTTCTCTTTTCCTATTGGATCACGGAGTCACAGCTTCGATTTGCTTGTCTATTATTTTGTTGTGTTCTAAAATGTGTTCACTTGATCTCCCAATTGAAGGGAGTCGAAGATCTGGCTGTCACTTGGAGGATTCCAAGAAAAGGGGTCAGAGGAGGCACATATCTGCAACACGCATGTTGTGATCGATGATGCTGGTAACATTAGGAGCACTTATCAGAAGATACACTTGTACGGTTATCAACTTCAACACCCTTAGATATAACGTCATGTGATAAGTTTCCTTCAACTTATTTGCCTATTGCGTTGCATTAATGTATTATAGACTTCCAGATCAGATTGTGTTTTACTTTTGTCACTGGATTATAATTGAACACAGCTAATGCACATGCTCCTAGGATGATAGATGTCTTGAGCAGTCTTTGCCTACCATGCACCCTCGCGATTTTGGTTTCTTAACTTACTCATAGAAAATGTAAATTTGCAGCCCCCCCATATACGTGTGCACACGCATGCACAACGATCATGTTTTCCAATCATCTGTTGACAGTATGAACAGGCTATGGCAGGAGAATCTGCAAGCACAAGTGTGCACGAAAGAGAGAGAGAGAGAGAGAGAGATGCAATTGTAGACCAGATGAATTCCTAACCCAAATGAATCTAGAATCAAACCCAATCTTCGTCTCTGTCTACTCGATTTGTGGCAGATACCTGTTTAGAACCATTTCTCTAGATGCCAAATTTATCTTATCATTTGAATTGGGAAACAGCAGACCATTGTGAATTATTTAATAAGGAAGAACGAGAGCTAGCTCAAATTAAACTGATTTTCTAATGAATTCTGCTTGCACTTACAAGACTTTTTTGTTGGAAATTTTTGCATTTGTTATGGGAATGCTTCCTTCCAGTTGAGCTACAATTTGCCCATTGTGTTGGCCTCAATCACAGAGTAAAGTGTGCTTTTCCTTTTGCCTAAGGTTTGACGTGGATGTTCCGGGCGGAAGGTCATACAAAGAGAGCAGCTTCACAGAACCAGGTATATTTGTTTTGCTCGTTCAAGTCAAGGATAGTAGTATGTAGCTTTGTGCAATCGTCACCTTTGGTTTTGTGATGATATGTATAGGATGCTCTGATGAGATCATTGAGTAATATCCCATTACAATAGTGATTTACATCTCATACACCTTCTGTAAGCACCTTTATGCTGATTCAGAAAATCGAATGATTCTTTACTCTGTCTAAATTACTGTGCATCAAGAAAGGTACATCTCTGCTCAGAGAAAAGGCCACTTCAATTATTCAAATGCTATTTTTAGAAAACCGTTCAAATCTTTCTGTTCTTTTATCTTCTGTTACATAGTGAGCCTTTCATTTAATTTCTCCCTCTGCTTTAGAGGTGTCCTATTATAGGAGTGATTGGTCTTATTTCTCTCTTTATAATCTTTGATTGTGGTTTCTCTATTTCGGTGAACCATGCATATTACTTCTTACATACATGCCTGGATTCTATACTTCTTCACCAGTTCAATTTTCATTACTTACAGGAAAAGATATAGTAGCTCTAGACAGCCCCGTCGGACGTCTGGGGCTGACAGTTTGCTATGATTTGAGATTTCCAGAGCTTTACCAACAGCTAAGGTTCCAACATGAAGCACAGGTAGCAAGCGGCCTGATTTGTTGGATGTACATATGTAAGTTCTTCTAAATATGACGAGATCTCTATTACCATCTGTAGGTTCTTTTGGTGCCTGCAGCTTTCACAAAGATAACAGGTCAGGCACACTGGGAAATTCTACTCCGTGCTCGGGCAATAGAGACTCAATGCTATGTATGTAATTGTTTTACTCAACTTACACCATTGCTCTCTTTTAATATTAACTTCCATACCAAAGAGAAGACTATATCTAGTTTTGTCAGTCTGCATGGACTGGAGATGCCATTATATACACTGATCTGCACGAATTTAAGCTCCATTGTAGCCACAGAAATATTCTTCCTTCACTTTTGGGCAATTGCGACCCTGAATTGAAAAGTAACATTTTTGCTCTCTATTTCAGATCGTGTGTCAACAGGGATTGCAATAGCTGATATTGACCTATCATTAGTCGATTCAGTGAGAACAAAGATGCCAATAGCCAAGGTGCTTTCTGCTCTATAGTCACCATATCTACATGTACAAAAGTGACGACGTCTGAAAGCTTGATCTCTCGTTCTATTATGAATTGCGATGACTTAACGCATATCATCAACTGTATCGACTCCAATCTCTAGTCTTGTCTCGAGCTCGGGAGATGATAGGAAAGCGTACTCTCTTAACAAGCTTGCAATGCTGCCTATGGTTTTATTGTATGTCTAATCTTTGTTTTATTGCCCGTGTCTTCAGCATCGGATGCCGTTCGACTTCTGGAGACCTGCGTCCTTGTGATTTTCTTTACCGTGCATGTCCAAGCTGAATAAAGTTCGCCAGAGTCGCGTGCGCTTCGTGTTGCTCAGAGATTGATTCACTTTCGCGTCGGTTGGCTTCAGAGACGGAGGCAATGCGACGTGTCGGGAGATCCGGTGGAGCGATGGTGAAATTGGACAGAGACAGTAACATGTCTGTACTTTATCATTTTGGCTCGTGTGGTACCTGGTTTTCCATCCCTGTTTATCTCGAGCAGCACTTGTCATATGTGCATGAAAAGCAACGTCTGCAGGCGTTTGGCCTTCCAAACGTGGTCAGTCGTTTTGAAGCGTTGAATCGACTGATGTGATTCTGGGTAGAATTGAATGAATTTGATGTTGACATTGAGATTCTGTCCGTTGGCGAGTGATGATGTTTGGTTGGATCTGCAGTTTTTCCATGTTTTTTTCCTGCATTTTATTTTCCTTCTCGCTCAGGGGAAGAAGAAAACCGTGGCTCGGCTCAACTAGTTTCCGCTAGGTGCGACCATGGTTCCAGGTGTGACTAATATTAGCGTGTCGTCAAACCGTTTGAAAAGTCGTGAGATGTCCGAGAATTAGCGAGCGATGCATCGTACGAAATCGCGCGTCGGTTTATGTTGTGAACTGATTAACCTGTCGTCGTTTCCCCCGACAACTGACTGGCGACGTGGCGGTCTGAGAAGCTCCCACGTTGATCCTGTCCCCTCTGCAGCATCGCCAAGTGCCAGCTCCCGCTCTGCTCCATTGCGCTACGTGTCTCCACAACTCTCTCTCTCTTTCCCCGTGTCAACCCTTCAAATTCAATTCGAATCAACCCAAAATCCATGCAACTGCTGCAGCACATCCGCAATCCTGATTCGAAAGCTAGACAAGCATCACGCATAGCCATTGCCATTAACTTCGTCTGATCTCTGGCTGCACGGTCCAGCACGTCTGCCATGGCTTTCCGGTCACCGGTACGTCGCGCCGACGGTCTCTTCTAATGCTCTCTTTCCACTCCTTTTCTGAGCGGCTCGAATAGCGAACTGTACTCGTTACATTTTCATCTTGCAGAGCCGCTTGTACTCAATGCTGCACCGCGCGAGAAGCACCAGTGCCGGCGCGTCCTACGCCACTGCCACTGCGCCAAAGCTGAAGGCCTATGCTCCATCTGCGCCAGCGGATGTTGGGCGGGCCAAGCAGAGGGCAGGCAAGCCGTGGGGGAGCTATGTGCCGGTATGTGTGGCAGCGGGGATGATACTGCTGGCGGCAACCCTGGGGCTGCACACGATGAAGCAGCAGATAATGCACTCGCCGGCGGTGCGGGTGAACAAGTCGAGACGGGAGACGGTGCCGGAGGTGGTGGAGCCGGAGCGGGTAGTGGAGGAGTCGGAGAACTTCCTGACCCGATCCTTCTTTAGGAAGGTGGCACACGTGCAAGACGTCAACCCCGGGGAGGCCGTCCCCGACCCGATCAGGAAGGACGCCTTCGCGCACCCCCCAAAGGCCGAGACACTCCGGTCAGTCGGAGTCGATCCTGTGCCCAAGCACCCTTGAAACCTCCACACAACCACGCTCTCCGCTTCCTGTCGGGGGAGGAATTTGATTAGCCACCGTGTTTTGTAATGTACATATAAAGACGAGGTTGTCTTCTCTTTCAGTAGAGCAATAGGGTGACTTTTGTCCGTCAACGTGACCAAGAAAGTCAACAGAATAAGGTCATTGCTCCCACTTTATGATCTCATGTGTGTTTTCCTGCATTGAGACGGGCTTTAGACTAAATTGCAAGAATGTTATAAGGGTTTTCACTATGCAGACGGAACTGAGTAGTAATGAACAAAAGAATCGCTTCATTCTTTTCGTTCACTTCCCACAACCAACAACAGGCAAGAAAAGAAAGATGTACCAAATTTCTTTGGAATCAAACCAATCCCTAGTGTAAAGATTCGAAAAAAAAAATGTAAGCATATATATTCACAGTGTGAATCGCGGTCGCCGCATGACGATCGCGCATCACTCGAGCAAGAACCCCCGGGTGAAGTCGGGGCTGGCGAGGAGGTCGAACGGCTTGCTGCCCAACGAGTCCTTCAAGATCGTGATCTGGCCTTCCTTCATGAGTATGTCCTCGTCGAGGACGTCGATCTTCTTCTTCAGCATGGAGATCTCGGAGTTCAGGAGCATGTTCTTCTCGCTGTAATGCTTCACCTCTTCCCACATCAGGTCTCTCTCCTGGGTCACCTTCGGCAGTATCCCCCTCATGACGCCCATCTCCTTCCGAGCGTCCTGCAGGTCGTTCTCGAGCTCGCTCATCTTCTCGTCCTTCTTCAGCATCTGTTCAAGATTCACATGCAGAAGTTTTTGGGTAAGTAAATCAAATGCTCAAGAGTGATAAACAAATTCGATGGCCTAATGAAATCCGACGCGTCGATCGTTCACACGAGTGGAATACCTGAAGTTCCAGGTCCTTGAACTTGTGGGTAACGCAGGAAAGATTGTCTAATGCGTTCTGAACTTCGTATTTGACGATATCAGCGCTCCTTACTGCTGTTGCAACTTCGGCTTGGAGCTGCTCAACTTCCAGCTCTTTACAGTAGAGCTTCTCTCTCAATAAGCTCGTCATTAAACTCTCTGCTTTAAGCTCTGATATCAAAGTATCCTGTGGTAGGGACAAAAAAATTCATCAGGACTCTCTATGGGGAAGTTATAGAGCAACAGTTTTGGGTTGCAAAGGATAGCAAAATCCTTTCAAATGAATGCGCCTCTAATATAGAAACTGTCCAACTGGATATTCAAACTAAAGTCGGATCTTGGGGATTATTACACGCCATCGTGCATCAAGCATGAGTGGGCGAATAACATGCGTAACGTCATTTATAGACCACAACAGAAAGCAGTAAAATATGTGTCGGGAAGGGACAAATCAGAACAAACTAAATGGACGACAAGGAAGGAAGTAAAAGATGCGTTGGGAAGGGACAAATCAGAACAAACTAAATGGACGATAAGGAAGAAAGTATCATACTGCCGGGGATGATAAACCAACGTTCGGAAAAGGGTCTGGACCTCGGAAAATATCAAGAACCGCAGAGGGATTTTCATGAAAGTTGCTGCAGAACAACACCCTTAAGGGGGACTAAATTCGCTCGACAAAGGAAAAGAATTACGAAGGATTAAGCTTACAGAATGCGAAAAGAATGAATGCACGCGTCCATGGAGAACAAGGCCACATAAACATAAATAGGTGGCAGAATGTCTTCTCCGAATTAGGGTTTACCGGTAGATGCTCCATGAAAGATATGCTTACACGGGTAAATAACGGTAGAGAGACCAGCTCAATAAATAGGCTAATCGCAGCACATACATGAGCCTTCATCTAAAGTCCATCAATATCAGATCGACCTGTTGATTAGTAACTACTGATTAGTAACTTACCTCGCAAGTTTGATCAATTTGCTGCTGCATTGAACCTTGAGCATCAGCACCCAGTGGATTTTTCAAAGAAAATGGTTTTGCCTTCTCACGAAGCAAGCCAAACATTGCTTGCAGACTCCTCATTAAGCTTTCACTTCTACGCTTGATCCCATGCACTTTCATGTCTGATTCAACAATAAATTGCTCATCTAGACTGTGTTTGATAGCTTCCGCACCTTGCTTGGTCACATTATTGTGGCTGAATTCTAACTTAATGAAGTCTAGTAACTTTGAACATAAATGGGAGCAATCATTTAGCGCTGACAAAGCTTCGTTTTGCAAGCAGCAAAGACGAGCTGAGATTTCCTGGTCTAGCTGAAACATCAAGTCGCCAGAATCTTTCCCATTGCAGTTCAAGCGGCTTAACAAGCCAATATTCTCGCGTCGAAGAGAATCCTTTTCTCGTCTAGTCGATTCCAGCTCTCTTCTTAAGGCCAATTCAATTCCTGTCAGTCTGATTTGCTCCGTCCTCAATTTCGCCAAGTGCTTGTCAGTCATTTCCGGAGATCGCTGCTTTCCAAATTCATCACTGAATCCCTCTCGAAGCGCTTCAATTGTTTTTTCTTGGTCACTGCAGGTTCTCATTAATCTCGCTATTGATTTGTGCAACTCCTTACACTCCTTCTCCTTCTCTTGAAAATTTCTTTTAAGTAGCTCTCCATTCTCTTTCGTTGCTACGTACTTTTCTTGTAACTCAGAGATTGTTTGCTCAAACTCATGATTATTCGTGCTAAGTACCTCCAGTTTTTCCATTAGCTCTTTAACTTTCTGTTCTGAATATGTCATCGAACTTCTGCACTCTGTTTCCTTTTCGCTGATTAAACAGACTTCCCTCTGGAGCGAAACATTCTGCTCTGCTAGCTCTCTAACACGATCACGGAGCCTCTGCTCTTCTAGCTGGAATTTCTCAAGCTTGGATGACCAGTCACTTGACCTTCTGTCGAGTTCCTTCTCCAAACCCGACTGCAGCTCCTTCTTCTCCTTTTCCAGTCTCCTGGTTTTTGATTCGAGCTCTATCTTTGCCAGCCTAAGTTCTTCTTTGAGAGAAACCCTGTCAGAAATTCTAGATTGTAAAAGTTCAGAAACCTCGACGGCCAAGCTCATTCTGTCTTCTGAAAGGTTTCTAACTGTCCGGATGAGTGTTGGCACATCAAAACTAATGTCAATAAGAAAGTGACCCTGTTCAAATTCCTGAGAAAGGAATGCAACCCTTTGCTGTGCTCCCTCAAGCCTACTTTGCAGTTCAAAGCCCATGTCGTCTCCAATTACATCAGTGCACGAAGGTTCACATTTTTCCAAATGGCAGACATGCGGCATGTGGAAACCAGAGGAATTCTCGCTATGGTACCTTTTGGTAGTTTCGTCAGTTTCATGAGAAGGAATGTCATCATGAATAACTACCTCCCCATTAGAGCATTTATTCAAGGAATCACCATAGATATCTTCAATTGTTATAGGAATATCATGGTCGAACTCCTTTGAACTTATTTTAGGGAAAACTGTAGTTTGGGAGAGTCTCTCAATCACGTTCTTAGCAAGCCTTCTAGGGGATTCATGGCCAAAACCACTCTCTACCGAGCGGTATACTGGACACGTGGGGGACGAATCCCACTATCCTTACCAGTATGTATCTTTTGAAAGGTTTTCTTGGGCCTGCTCCTCTCCTGGTGCTGCTCACCATCGATATAGCGGTCCACGACCTTATTTGAAACTCTACTAGAGCAATTAGAAGAGAGTGATGCATCATCATATGAGACAATGTAACCTGGCTTCTTGAACCCATTTCCATTTCTGTAAGCTGTCTCATCAAACTCTTTCAGCTTGGATGACTGCTTCTCTGGAGTATTGGTCCGACGACTGACAGAAACCCATTAAATCAGACTCTTGCGAATATTAAAAGGAAAGAACATTGCACACAAGGATGTATAGATCATTAAACAAGTTTTTAAAATTAGCTTCAAAGTCTCAATGAACCGAGTCACTTACCAAGGCGAATATTCAGAATGCTGATGTCGAGCAGGAGATCTGCTCTGATCACTCAAAGAGGAAGACGAGTTCTTTCGCTCCAAAGCTTCTGCAAGGAAGTTAGCAGAAGATAAAGAGCGGCTCTTCCTAAGTCCCGAACCTGAACAAGTACTTGAGCTTTGACTGTCAGATGCTTGATTCCGAGATTTGGTGAACAGACCTCTAGGGCTTCGTAAATTATTCGCACACTTCTCTCCAACTTGATCGGTCAAACTGTTGTCAAACAGGGGGTAACATGTCTTATCCGTCGATGGTGGAGGATTCCCAACACTATTAGCACTGCCAGAAGCAGATGAGCGAAAAAAGAAAAGCTTTTTCATCTGCAAATCTTTAATAGGATGCGTCAAGCTGGCTCATTAAGGATCTTGGCATATGATAACCACCTCGTCCTAAACGTCGCAATGACCCAAGGCTCAGGGAACCTGGAACACAACATAACAAACCCTTATTCTGCTAATCATAAGATGGTAGGAGAAATGAGGAGCTTGCGTACAGCAAATAACAGTTTAAGAGAGAAATAAATAAAGCATTGTAGAGAAACATAGGATGCACCTAGCATGAAGATAATCATGAGAGGCACCTGAGATATTTAAAAATATGCAACTGCATTAAAAAGGATGACAGTCCGCACTTATTATTCGAGTCACTTACGTAAATTAAATATAGAAAAATTTCAAGATCCTAGATCTAAGTCGAGACCAAAAAGATTCCCATTATCAGTTAGAAGAATCAAACTGCATCGCTCACTTTTCAGAATGACTGAGAAATAATTTCAGGCCACATGTTGAATCTGACAATCAGCTCACTCTAATAATCCCACTGATAAACAAGCATAGAATAAGGCACACCAAAAGGAAACACACAAAGGGTTATTATTAATTACCCGGTCCTGCACTATAAAGTTGGATAATCAAATGAATGTTTAAATAATCAAATGCTAAGTTATATTTCAGAGGACAACAATGTTGAACTAGAAAATTTCAACAAATTAGAGTTTATTTAGCCATCGGGTGGCGTCTGCACCAGCTTTCACGCACCTCGACTGATTCACCTCCCCAAACATCTTAGTAAAGCAGACTGCCCACATCTTTTAGAGTTTAATAGTAGCTATCTGATAAGATAGAATGCCCAGGTATCCCAACGACTAGTTTAGACTTTAAAAAACTATGGGAAAGGGAAAGTAGCAAGAACGTTCCGGGATTAAAAATTAGAAAAAAAGTTACGGTCAGCAATTTAAAATTCAAGAGGCAAATTAACAAAAAGATTTCAGCAACGGGAGTGTCAGGGCTTCCGATCTACTCCTCTTCCGAGGATCCAACGATCAACCCGGGTTTCAAAGACGGAAGCAACCGTAATGACTCTCAACAGTTTCCCTAAACCCTAGAACCCCTAAGGCTCAGACACAACGCAGAGAGAGGATTAGTGAAGAAAACACACGAAACATCGAATCAAAATGCATCTAGCTAAAATCGACGGAACCGGAGCACACGAAATCCCCGTAAACAGAGCGAAACAATCCCGAGAATCGACACTGTATAAAGCCGGCCATACAATTCGATCGAGAAAAAACAGAGCGAACCGAATCAGGCAGGGAAAATGAGGAGAAAAGGCGGAATCAACGAAAACCACAAGCCCCGGCGGCAGACGAAGCATCGAATCAAAATGCATCTAGCTAAATCGACGGAACCGGGGCACGCGAAATCCCCGTAAACAGAGCCAAACAATCCCGCGAACCGACACTGCATAAAGCCGGCCATACAATTCGATCGAGAAAGATCAGAGCGAACCGAATCAGGCAGGAGAAATGAGGAGAAAAAGGCAGAGTCAACGGAAAATCACAAGCCCCGGCGGCCGACGAAATGCAGCAGTAGCGGCAGCGGAAGAAGAAGAAGCACAGAAAAATCCAACTGAAATGAGAAGAGCAGAGAACACCACCACGCCCACGGATTTCCCAAAAAAAAAAAAAAAAAAAAATATCAAGAAGTAGAAGAAACAGAAGAACTCACCGAGCGCGGCGCACGCGCCTCCCGACTCCGATCGTCTTCCCCCAACGGTCGAAAAACCGAGCGCTTCGCAATTTGGACTGGAATTCCGGACTCGAAGAAAGGCGGAGCAGGCCGGAAGGCAAAAAAGAATCTGGCCTATCAAGAAGCAGACGTTACGAACTTACCATACGAGCAACTCAAAACGCAAACGCTTCGGATAGACCCGAAAGCCCCTCCCAAAAAAAAAAGAAAAAAAACAAAATCGTTCGAAATTTGAAAAGGAAAAAAATCCAGTGCGATCCAGGCTGCGAGATTTCAGCGCGCCGGAAATCAACCGGCCCGAGCCGGACAGTGACAAAACAAGAAGAGGAGTCCGCGTTCGTTACCGAGTCAGAGGGCCGGCGAGGAGCGGGGGAGGGGGGGCGCCGAAATGAATGCGAGGTGGCGATCGATTGGGGAGCAATGATTGTGCTTTTAAGAAAGAGGGAAGGGGGAAGTGATGGGCGGGTGGGATTGGATTGGCCTTTTCGGCGTACAGAATTTAGTGAGCGTAGCAATGATGGCTCTCGTAGAGAGAGGGGATGGGAGGAACGAGGACGGAGGCTACTGCTCTGCTACTGCTGTGTGGTTTGGCGTGGGGACGGAGGGCAGTTTCGTCAGGAGGGTGGGGGCTTTTTTAAATTTCGAGGACGCGGATGTTGCGGGGGGAACAAGGGGGAGGAGCGGGCTTTTGAGGGGGAGGGATCGGGAGAGGGAGGGCGCACGGAATTTTAGGATGTTCCCCGCCCCGCCGCCCCTCCTTTGTTCTTTTGTCTTCCTTCTTCTTTTTCAACGGAGTTGACGAGAGAAGCGAGTACGTATGCGCACGAACGGAATGAAAAGGGGAGATTATTAGGCTTTAAATTTATTTTTAGAATCATGAGCGGCGGTTTGACATTAATTTGGCGAGGTTTTTCCAAGCTTAGAACCCTTTTTTTTCCTTCGATTTCAAATTTTAGAAGAAAACTGGTGAGGGATGAGTTTATACTGAGAGAATTCTTGATATGTTGGCAGTATTTTTCTTTTCGTTTGGTTTACAATACTAGCGGATTTTTTCGAAAGTATATTGAGTAATGTCCGAGGGGCCGTTTGCTGAACAACCGGATAAAAAAAAAAATTATGATTTTCAAATAGTTGTCTTTGTCATGATCTGCAATCAATGTATTAAAACTGAAATTTTTTCTTCATTAATTATGGTTAATCAATGCCTTGGAAACTCATTAACGGTAACATTTTTTTTTGCCAAAAAAAAGAACAATTTTTTTTAAAAACATCATTTTGTCCTTTTATTATTATATACCTATGTTCATTATATTATTTTTTTTAATGGCATGCGCGCATGAATCTTATTATTACAAACTTTCATGTATGCAATCTAACCGATTGGCTTTTCAGTTTTCTCATCAACACGGCACAATCGAGTCTTTGACTCCACTAATTCCCACCAATGGACGCGTATCACTCACGTTCACAGGTGTTGAGTAAAGCTCCCTGCACAAAATGGCAAGCACGACTTATTTTCTACGGGAGACTTTAAGATTCAAAGACGGAATATGTTGCAAACTCATATATATAAACGAACATTTAACCTCTCAAAGCTGCTTTCCCTCCGGTGATCCCGCAAAACTTCACATGAAGACACCACATGCTTGAGTTTGTGCATTGCGACTTCAAATTATTCGTGAAAAGGCTCGAATCTAGCTCACCGACGGAAGAGATAAAACAGATCCAGATTATCGGGACTTGCAAAAGATAAGCTAACTTAGCTCGCCCACGTACGTTGCCCTATCATACCCGATTTTAATAAGAGATGTATAGACGTCTGAAAAGCTTTAGAGCAATGGACAAATCTCCATCGGCAGTAAAGTAGGCAGGAGCGTCCACCCTTTTTCCGAGAAAGGGATCCATCCTTAAACCTACTCCACCTGGACCATCACTAGCAAAGTAGCCAACGGAAAAAGTCTCTACACGACTGAACCGTTGTCGTTGGAAGAACTTCTTCCGTGACGATCGACAGGCGAATGTCCCCATTCACACAGCAACACGCGTTCAGCTCTTTCTAAGAAGCCACTTCGATAGGACTTTACAAATGCATATGCACATGAACGCCCGCATCAACAGCAACAAAGATACCAGAGAGAAACTACGGAAGATCCATCCAGAACACATGAGAAAACAAAAGGGCATTACAAAACATTTTTAAGGTCTAAAAACCCAAATCATCCCTGATAAATACCAAGGCCCTTCCGGAAAGAAAAACAAAGAAGAAAATCTTAAGGCAAATTATGAATGTTGTCGGTAAA